>CM046006.1:69213488-70713488 GCA_025175895.1 Wurfbainia villosa
GGATGAGCCCTTGCCGGAGGGACTGGGACGAAAGCCAGCGCTGGTGGAAGTGGGGGAAGTTCAGCAGCAGTGCGGGGATCTCCCACTGTATACTCCCATGTGAAGGGAGGATTCCACACACCTCGCGGAAAGAGGGAAGGAGCATGAAAGGACCTCCTCAGAGAGGGTTGAGTTGGAGCGAGACGGGGAGGAAGAGGCGGAAGGCTGAAGTGGCAGTTGAGCGGGTCTCCGAATCTTCAATATCCTCAGAAACCCAGTCTTGTAATTCAAAAGATTCCGACTCTAAAGAAATTTCGATGGGATGCCCTGCTGAGGCCATGATAGTAAGATAGACGGACGAAGACATGGAGGGAGATGATTTATAATGAAAGGGAAGTGACGACAGAAGTCCTTGGGAAGGGGAAGAAGACGAAGGGACTGATATCGTTTCCGAAACAGTAAAAGAGATAGGGAAGATCAACAGGCAAAAGTCATTTAAAGCGTGACCCGAACCAAAATCGGGACGGATGTGAATAATATCAGGCAAGACCCTTCAAGCGAATCCCCGAACCAAAATTGGGATGGAAGTGAATAATGTCATTCGAGATCTCTCAAATAAGCTCGAACCAACAAGGCGATTGCGCTATACGACACGGAAAAAGAGATCACAGTATAAAAAGAGAACATGTTAAAATCGATTTAGAATTCCCGACCCCTCAAGGTGCATAATGAGATGATGATAATCAGTTATATAGACAAATTCATCATTCAGAAGCAAAAGAGAGGCTATTGACAAAATTATCAAAAAAAAAGGAGAATAGTAGAAATTACAATTCAAAGAGTTCGGGCGGACACTTAGCTAGCGCCTCTGTGGGATCTAAATAGCTAGTGTCCGTGCCAGGAGGTGGGTATCCTTGTTCGACATTTTGAGTCGAGGACCCCTCAAAACCTAGTATAAATAAATCTACCCCCTTCTTGACATAGCGTCCCTTGAGGTCGGCTTCTTGCTCCTTCAGTTGGTCTTGATATTGAACCACCTGAGCTTGACTTTCCGCCAATTTAGCCGCCAAGACATCTCTTTCAGTGGCCGCCTGTATAGCTTGCTGCCCTAGAGCCGAAAGAGCTTCCAAGTACTCTTTGTGAAGAGTGGACTGCTGCCGAGCCGCCGTTGGTAAAGCTTGGGGAAAAGCTGCCACTATAGAGGAAATCTCCTTACATTTTTCCATGCAAGATCTCTCGTAGCCTGTGCTCACGCCCAGATTAAGAGTGGCGCTTCTTGTCGGCCGTAAATGGTGGTCGAGGAGTCCGCAGCTTTAATCATGGCGTCCCCAAGGTGCCCTTTGTATTCCTTCAGTTCCCGGGCCAAGTCATCCACTTGTTGCAGCTCACTAGATTGGAAGAAAATTCGCTGTTCTAATTCTTCATTCTTTCGCTGCAATGCTTCTTTCTCGCTCTGGACTAGGGCCAATTGCATCATCGCATCTTCGCATTGGCCCCTCATATCAGCTTCCTTCGCCTCTTGTTCACTTAGCTGCCGAACGAGATCTTTCTGTTGTGTTACTGAGGCGAAGTGGCGAGTCTCCACACTAGATTGGAATTGGGCCAGCTGAACCACCATTTTGTTATGTTGGGTGGAGGCCTAAATAGAAGGAAAAATTATCAGTATATATCGACATATAGAGATACCCATAATGAAGAGGAGGAAAAGAAAGAGTAGATACCTCTGTCAACAGCTTGCTTACTTGCTCGCACGGGCCTTGTATGCCCGACTGATTAAAGAATTTTACCTCCGAGGGGTGCCGAATCTTCAGCAGGGATCCCAGCGTGGCATTCGGAGAAACATGAAGGGAAGGATCCTCCCCTTCCGAGGAAGATGGGGGTCTGATACGACGAAGGGGGGTAGGAGCAGCTCTTGAGTCGGAAGGTATATGAGCTTGGAGGGACTCCGTATGAGAAGGTGGGGGTAAATTTTGTGCAGATGGGGAGGAATGAAGAAACTGGGAGGGAGAATCCCCTCCTTGAGGAGAGGGAGAAAGGGCTGATGAGGTAGTGCCTCCTCTTCTCGGCTCATAAATGGTTAGGGGCTGAGACCCCGATTGGTCTGAAGGCGATGGGAGACGAGCCGATGAACTTGAGGCTCCTTTCTTGATGAGCCGCAGCTTTTTCCGGGGGGATGACGGAGCTGCTACTGATTTGCCTCTTTTAGTCGAGGTTTTCTTCTTCTTGGCAGCCTCAATCGCCTCCCCTTCCACCAACGCCTTCTGCATTAGATTATCTGTAAGGTATACTTATAAGAAAGATGAATAACGTGGAAAGGAAGTCATATTACAGGGCAAGTATCACCCTACCTACAGCAACCGAAGTCGTCAAAGGTAGAGGAGACAATCCAAAGTGGCTTAAAAGAGGAGTTTCTATTAGATGGTTGGAGCAGTAATGTAGCTCTCTTAATACTCTATACACTTCCGGGAAGGGACATTTGGTCCTCATTTCTCGGAAGGGGGGCAATTCAGGAAGGGCTACCTTCCATGTATCAGAATAGGGTAGAGACTCGCGAAGTTGTACAAAGAAATACAATTCTTCCCAACCCTTGTGGGAAGTGGGCAGGTTCACCAAGAATTGACAGTCTGAACGGCTAGATAAATAGAAGAGACCTGCCTTGGAAGACTTTAATTGGAAGAAGCAATGGAATATTTCGGGGGTTAAAGAGAGGTTCAAGTGTTGGAACACTATGTGAGCTCCCGATAAAATTCGAAAGGAGTTGGGGGTGAATTGGTTCAGGGGTAGTCCATAGAAGTTTAGAAGGTCCAAATAGACCGATGGTACCGACAGGGATAGGCCGTTAAGAAATTGTTCGGAGAAAAAGCATGTCAAGCCGGAAGGAGGATTATGAGGTCGATGCAGTTTAGTCGTGAAACAACATTTTATAGAGGGGTCTATGTAGTTGTTCTTAATATTAAAGAAATAATGGTTAAAATCTAACTGGGTTATGGTATGTTCATACCAGGCGGGTGAAGAGATGGTCCTAGGAGCCATGGGTGTGAGCAAAGCAGAGCACTTACTCGGAGGTTAAGGACGAATCGTGTGGGGGAAGGAAGGACTGGGTCGCCGAAACGCCGTCGGGAAAAATCACGGAAGGAGAAGAACAAGCTGGATTTTTAAGCACACTAAACGATACCTAAAAGGAGAAGGCAGGAGTTTATATTGGGTTTTCCGTGACGATTCAACTGCACGAAAGGAGAGGGAGAAGCGGAGCCCATGAGCCCAGTGGGCCTCCTTTAGTATACCTAAGGGAGTTATAAAGGAACGGATGGATTTAAGTTGAGAAATGAAGAATAGGTCAGAAACTTTATGTACATTTGGAAAGTTAAGCTTATAATTTCGCTTGACTATTTTTCGGGGTTGACTAATGATACTGCTGGTACCTTTTCTACATAATTCCCGATAGAAGGGTTAGCAGGTGACCCATGATCCGATCCAAAATATTCGGCTCAGCTAAGGGAGAAAAGGAAGAATGGCACGGGCGAATATCAAAAGCCATTGGCACGGACGAATATCGGAAGTCATTGGCACGAGCGAATATCAAAAGCCATTGGCACGGGCGAATATCGGAAGCCATGGGCACGGGCGAATATCAAAAGCCATTGGCACGGGCGAATATCAGAAGCCATGGGCACGGGCGAATATCAAAAGCCATTGGCACGGGCGAATATCGGAAGCCATTGGCACGGGCGAATATCGGAAGCCATGGGCACGGGCGAATATCGTAAGTCATTGGTACGGGAGAGTTAGCGAAAGCAATTGACACGACAAAGGAGAGACGGAAGGCGCTTCGCCAAGGGGTCGGCTCAACCTGATTGATCCAAAGGAAGTTTGGTACAGGAAAATGAGGAATTGGTTCGGGTTGATGAGGAGCCCTAGGGCTAGGTCACCCGTGAGCCATAGACCTAAGCTAGCTTCACATAAAGTGGATGGTTGAGGGAGACAGTCTAACCTAGTTACCTGAAAAATAGAGGAGGAGGCGTTATGCAATGGCTGGGGAGGCCCCCACACAATATTCTGAGGAGCCTTCGTTCCTCATATCTGTAACAGAATTATTCTCCAGGTGGAGGTGGTGGCCACGTGTACGATGGAGATAGCACGCGACGTTACGATGAAGGAGATGGAAAGATAAAAAAGAGGGAGCAAGGAGAAAAAAAGAGGGAGGATCGGTAATCATTCCAACCCTGGAAGAGAGAAGAAGACACAAGAGGAGAGGGAGAACGACAACCGCCTCGCCGGAGAAGAAGGACAAAGATCTGTCGTTGTTACATCTCTTGTATTTTTTCTCGTCTTGTGGTATCACTGTAAGAGGTCTTTCTCCTCCACCTTCGGAAATTGACTTTCCGTAAAGGAGGACCTTCATAGTGAAAGTGCTTAGGCACTGCATCCGGTGAGAAAGCTCATCTCCGTGGAGTAGAAATCCTGATTCCGAACCACGTTACATCTTGTGTCTGAATCCCGATTGCTGGCGTTGGTTTCTTGCGTTTCATCTACTTCATCTTCTTCTTCTTTACTGATTGCGGCCTGTGAGAACCCTCTGAAATCCCTCACAGTGCTTCACTGCACTGAAAAAGGAGTGAACGGATTTTCCCCGTCCGCATCAAATATGATGAGAAGAAGAGGGGCCACCCTCTTTTCTTTTCCGTACCAATCCTTATTTACTACTCAATCTTTTCTGGGGTGTATAGCTCAGTTGGTAGAGCATTGGGCTTTTAACCTAATGGTCGCAGGTTCAAGTCCTGCTATACCCAAACCTACCTTACACTATACTATTAGTAAGGATGCGTAGTAGCGTTCAAAGATCACTCTTTGGCCTTTAGACTCGCTTCAGCAACTTCGCCCTTTAAGTGACAAGGGGGGTGAGGTAAGGAGTAGTATAAGAGTGGCTCGGTCATCAATAGGTCTCTCCTTATTCATTCTATAGGGCGGGGCTGCGGACCAACAATCCAGCAAAGGGGCAGAAAAGCTCCTTTATTTTATCAAACCTTCCCCTTTTTTTTATTTATAATAATAAGGTAAGCATCAAAGCCCCCCAACCTATACAAAGAGCTCTTTTCAGCCCCTACTCCTAACAAGTGAAAGTTGCTGGCACCCACCATACCTTGCTTCGGGGCCGATCTCTTGTATCTAAGCAAATCAAAATTTATATAATAGAAATTTATTGAGTTTGCTCCACCACAAATGGGCAAAACACTCTGCTGCGGCGAGTTTCGCCACCACCTCCGGGCCTGAGCTCTGCTCGAGCGTAGTCAGCCAGCTTCGTTACTTTGCTTAGCTTCCAGCGTTGCAAAGGGATAACCTTTCACTATCTAGGCGCCCTAGAAGGAGAGGGGTCCCGCGGAGTTCTTCCCGGAAGGTCAAGCCGTAGTCCCCGCCCCTGGGAGAAGTGGAAGGAGTTAGGAGGAGGGAGCGCCCTTTGCCCTAATAAATAGGCAGCTTCGCTTTTCGATCGCTTTTTTAGGCCGGTTTGGATGAGCGTGGGCAAGTTCGGGACTTTTACACTATATCGTAAGCCATCGGGGATGTCTAACATCCAGGCCCTCCCTGTTCCCCTTCAAGGCAACCAAAGAGGACGTAGAAGGAGATGGAACAACGTCCAAGCTGTGACAACCCAACAGCAACAACTTGCTTTTCAGCAAGTTTCACTCCCAAACCTACCAGCAATCTCAAGTTCAGAGTCAACCACCTTCACAGCAAGACTCCTGTGCTCTACTCCAATTAGGGCAACAAAAGAAAGATTATTCATCCCAACAACATCAAAATCAGCAGCCACACCAGGTAGCTCCCATCGCTTCGACAGTCCAGAGTGCTCCTGTTCTACAGTCAAATTGGAAAAGTCAAAGCAATGGCCAGCGTAGGCATCGACAATTTACTTCTTTTGCTGACCGGGTTTATCTTTGACAAGTAAAGTGCATTAAACATGATGGGGCTTGCCTACCCACCTCCAGAACCTAAGCCTCTAGGCTATGACCCCAACAAATATTGCAAATTCCATCGTTATGTTGGTCAAGACCTCATTGAGGAGGCTATCCAACCCTCAACATCCACCGCTAATGCAAGCATCCATCTAGTTCCATTCTATATCCTTCCCTCCCCTTCGCATCTATTGATCGCTATCCATTCGTAATATGTAGCAGTTCCATCTAGGGGTTGCTGCGTCTAGCTCGAAGCAGTTGTAGACATTAAAGATCGTGTTCGTGTTCTAAGAGCTCTCAAGTTTGAGACCACCCTTTACGGTTGATGTGAATAGTTTAGCCTCCTTTCGTACCTCCCATAAGGCGTTGGAAGCAGAGTGGAGTGGAGGCAAGAAGCTAATTATCCTTGATCTCCTTTCTTAGTCTATTTAGTAGGGACTGGTCGGTTGGTTTGGATTCATAGATGGGCAGATGAGATTCCATTTTTGACTAATGCCAGATCTTCCTTAAAAGGAACTTCACTCATACTTGACGGAGAATCTACACCACTAAGAGAAGAAAAAGAATCTTACGATATATCGAGTTAGAGGTCAAACAGCCCAAGACACGCATCCACCAGATAAGCATATAGTTCGTTGTGATTCTCAAGTTCAAGTCGTTGGGCGCTTCGTGGCCTACCCCTTCTCTCCCTTGGGCTTTGGTCCCCTTTGGCTTCGGGCTTCTGTTCATGCTCATCCTCAGCCTCCGGTAGGCTGATGGGCATTGAACCTGACTCTGTAGACCTTTAAGCACGGTCTTCTATGACCTCTCCTATAGATATAGAAAGCTTTTTAACACTACTTTCTGAGAGGCTAGCTTTCCTGCTTCTGTGCTTGCTATTAAGAATATGGCATACCAACGATTAACTTACTTCTTACTGGCTTACTGGAATGATGGAAAGGAAAGGTATTCGGAGTTCTTCCCCGGCAAAGCAAAGTCCTTACTTTGACTTAGACTGACCCGAATCAAGTCAAGGCGATGAAGCAGGCTCAAGGCCCATCTTCTTAGTTTAGTTCTCTCTCTCCGGGAATCATAGCCTAGTCAAGTACCCCAGGAAGAGAATCCACCTCTGACCTGATCTTCTGAGCTGCTGAGAATCCTTCTAACTCTTCAAGTCAAGAATGTGCCAACCGAGGCCATTGAATCTGCTGCAGATGTCATCATAGAAGAAGAATCAGTTCTTCTTTTTGCTGAATCAGCTACTAATCACACGTTTGGAATCGATCTAACTGCTTAGCTTATTAAATGTGGTTTGGGCATACGGATTCGACTAGCATTCACGTGGGTAGCATTTGAATGCGGGAAGCAAGAACCCGAAGGTTTACTTTCTTTCCGATGGTCCTATCCTATTATAAAGAGTGGATCTTCGACTTGCAGCAAAACAACTGCCTAGGAGGAATATATTCATTACCTTCCTTAGTCTCGTTTTAGGCACCATTCACTCTTAAGAACTCATAAGGGGTTAGGAAGGTGGGAGATTCTTCTTATTAATATTGCAATAATCCGAATAAGGGGGGAATGCAAGGAGAGCCTATCGGGGATACCCTCTCCCTAATGGTCGAGCCCTTACGTCCCTCAAGTCACCATTCACTTTCATTCTTCACTCTTTCTGAAGGTTTGACTTAAGAGATACAATTCCCAAGATATCATTCATCTCCTGGTTTCATAATGTAATAAACATAGACAAAGAAAATAACCATACCAGAAGCCGTATAACGAACAAACACAGAATGATCACACGCGCTCTGTCGCTTCATTCACCATGGCCATCTTTCATTTCTCAAACCGACGCTCTGGGTGTTGAGACCATAGTTGGCTTTCTTCAATCGGCAAACAAGGGATGGATCGGAAGTGTGATAGGGCGAGATAGGGACTCCAGCGGTCAGAAAGACTCACTCAGTTCATCGGTGGATCACACACTTGGAGACAGGGACAGGCCTGACTATTTCGAAAGTAGACAAGTGTTGTTCGAGTTCAGTCTGGGGACAACGGTAAACGTGAGGAATGGGATCTCCAAAGCTACCCGCCCTACTAAAGAAGTTCGCAAGCAAGGGACGAGCTTCTTTAGCGTCCGAGCGATACTAAGTAGCTACGTTGAGACGGGTAGACGTGGAGGCCGAGGCAAGCCCATTTCTAACCTACAAGCGCATACGACTTACTGTAGCAAAGACATAGATCTCTATCCCCGAAAGTTCTACTCGGCCTAGCCATAAGGTCTCTTGCTGTCGAATAAGTATGTCCTAGCTAATTCAAACTCAGTCCCTCCCGCGGGTCCTGGTCAAAATGGCGAGAGGAGGACTCAGGATGTGCGTGCGATAACCCAGACGGAATGATCGAGACAATTGGCAGTGGGAGACAGGTAAGCGACTAAAGACAGCATTCCCAGTACGAGCAAGGAAAGAAAAGAAGGTAGACAGTTTTCCAGCTTACCTTCCTCGTTCTTAATCCAATCCCTCCCTCTCTATCCACCCATCTCCGTCGAAGCCGAGCCTACGTACTCTCCCATTTAATAATCAGGAGCTACTATCTTGAATCTATCCTGGACTATAATGAATCGAGTCACATGTCCTATGGAAATAAGCAAAAAGGAGCTCTATGGCAAGAAAGGCTACTCTTTTTTAAATCCCTAATGAAAGATATTGAAAGACATTTCCCTATATGACTTATATTGAACATGATTGATAAAATATAAGTAACATAGGTGATGCGGGTGCGGGGGAAAAATCCGTTCGCTCCGTTTTCAAGGCGATGAGGCGATGAGGGAGGTCTCGGAGTATTCTCCCCCCTGCAGCGATCAGTAAAGAATAAGAAAATGAAGTAGACGAAACGCGAAAACCCGACACCAGCAATCGAGATTCAGACACGAGATGTAACGTGGTTCGGAATAAGGATTCCTACTCCACGGGGGTGAGGTTGCTCACCAGATGCGGTGCCTAAGCACTTTTCACTACGAAAATCCTCCTTTACAGAAAGCAAGTTTCCGAAGGTGGAGGAGAAATGACCTCTTACAATGATGTTACAAGATGAGGAAAATACAAGAGACTTAACAAACAGCAGATCTCCGTCCTCCTTCTCCGGCGAGACCGCTCTTCCTTTTTCTCCTCGTCTCCTCTTCTCTCTTGCTGGATGTGAATGATTGCGGATCCCCTTCTCTTGCCTCCTTCTCTCCCTTTTATCTTCCCTTCTCCTTCAACGTCACGTCGCGGATTATCTCCATTGTACACGTGGCCACCTCCTCTTCCGGGAGAATAATTCTGTTACAAATATGAGGAACGAGGACTCCCCCGAATATTGCGTGGAGCCCCCCAAGTCGTTGCATAGCACCTTTTCCTTTACTTTTTTAGGCGACGAGGTTAACCTGTTTCTCTCACCTCTCTGCTTTGGGTGAAGTTAACTTAGGCCCCTATACCATAGGTGACCTAGCCTTAGGGTTTCTCCCTAAACCAAACCAATTCTCCTTTTCCTGCATCAAACTTCTTTCGCGTCGATTAGGTTGAGTTGACCCTTCCTCCATCCCATTGGCTTAGGACTTGCTTAGTTGAACCGTTCCTAGTCCTCTGTTAGCTAAGTGCCTTCCGCCTCTTTTCCACTGCGTTCCTTGTTTCTAGCATTCGTGCGTCGATAGCTCTCGCTACTTACGCCGCGGAGATGACCTCTGGTACTTGCGCCCGTGTCGATTACTTCCGATAACTCTCGCCCGTGTCAATGGCTTCTGATAACTCTCGCCCGTGCCAATGGCTTCTGATAACTCTCGCCCGTGCCAATGGCTTCTGATAACTCTCGCCCGTGCCAATGGCTTCAGCTAACTCTCGCCCGTGTTGATGGCTTCGTCTAACTCTCGCCCGAACGGTTTCCCCTTTGGAACCGTGTGTTTTGGGGGACGGGTCACGGTCACTACGACTCTTCTATTGGGAATTAGGTAGAAAAAGTACCAGAGTATCATTAGTCAACCGAAAAATAGTCAAGGAAGTTATAAGTTGACTTTCCGGATGTCTTGTAAAGTTTATGCCCTATTCTTCATTCCTCCGTTTGAATCCACCTTTTCCTTTATAACTCCTTTGTGTGCCTTCGAGGCGGCTGATGGGCCCATGGCGCTTTTCCTTCTCTCTCTCCGTGAAATTGAACCGTCACGGAAACCCTATATAAACCTCCGCTTCTCCTCTTAGGTATCCCTTAGCGTGCCTAACAATCCATTGTCTTCTTCCTCCGCGATTTTCACCTGTACTGCTTTGCGATTCACCCTCCCTTCTCACGCGATTCTCCCTTTCACCCGAGTAAGTGCTCTGCTTAGTTTAACGCCCATGGCTCCTAGGACCACCCTTCCACCCGCCTGCAATGAACATACCATAACTCGCTTAGATTGCAACCATTACTTTCTTTAACATTAAGAACGACTACATAGCCCCTCTATAAAATGCTGCTTCACAACTAAAATACATCGACCTCACAACCCTCCTCCTGGCCTGACCTGCTTTTTCTCCGAACAATTTCTTAACGGCCTATCCCTGCCGGTACCCTCGGTCTATTTGGACCTGCTAGATTTTTATGGACTACCCCTGAACCAATTCACCCCCAACTCCTTCCGGATTCTATCGGGAGCCCATATAGTGTTCCAACATTTGAACCTCCCTTTGACCCCAGAACTATTCCATTGCTTCTTCCAATTAAAGTCTTCTAAGGCAGCCTCTTCTATTTGTCTAGTCGCTCGACCGCCAATTCTGGTGAACTCCGCCTACCTCCCACAAGGGTGGGAAGCACTATACTTCTTGTACAACTTCCTGAGTCTTTACCTTATTCTGATACTTGGAAGGTAGACCTTCCCGAATTACCTTCCTTCCGGGACATGAGGACCAAATGTCCTTTCCCGGAGGTGTACAAAGTTTTAGGAGAGCTGCACTACTGTTCGAATCAGCTGCTAGAGACTCTCTCAAGGCCATTTTGGATTATCCCCTCTACCTCTGACGACTTCGGTTGCTGTAGGTAGGGTATTATTTAACTGGCAATAGGACTTCTTTTCTACATTATTCATCTTTCCTGACAACATACCTTGCAGATAATCTGATGCAGAAGGCTTTGGTAGAAGGGGAGGCGATTGAGGCCGAGAAGAAGAAGAAAACCTCGACCAAAAGAGGTAAATCAACCGCAGCTCCATCATCTCCTCGTAAAAAGCTACGACTTATTAAGAAAGGAGCCTCGAGTTCCTCGGCTCTTCCTCCCTCATCTTCGGACCCGCTTAGAGTCTCAACCCTCGACCATTTATGAACCACGAAGAGAAGGTACTACCTCCCCAGAACAATCTCCATCTCCTCAAGGAGGGTATTCTCCTTCTCATTTTCTTCACTCCTCCCCCACAAGAAAATTCACCTCCACCTTCTCATGTGGAGCCACTCCAAGCTCCTGCCTTCGACCTAAGGGCGCTCCTCCCCTTCGCCAGATCAGCCTCCAACCTCCTCCAAGGGGAAGACCCTCCTTCCTGCTCCTCCGAGGGTCACGTTAGGGTCCCCGCTGCAAATTCGCACCCCTGAGGTGAAATTCTTTAATCACCAAAGCGCATAAGGCCCATGCGAGCAAGTGGGCAAGCTACTTGCCGAGGTATCTCTTATTTCTCCCTTTTCTTTACCGCAAGTATTACTATATGCCAATTTGTAATGACAGCTTTTCTCGCAGTCGCCGCCAAGATGATAAGATGGTCACCTACCGCCCGCTTAATCTACTGGAAACTCGCCACTTCGCCCGTGTCACAATGTAAAAGCTCGCTGCTCAAAGAATCGAGCAAGCAAGAGGCGAAGGAAACCGATATGAGGGGCCAATGCGAGGAAGCGATGATGCGCTAGCCCCGCACGGAGCGAGAAAGAGGAGTCAGCAGAAAGAACGAGGACTTGAGCAGGATTTTTCTCCAATCCAGTTGAATCGCAACAAGTAGATGAATCGCCTGGAGTCAAGGAATACAAAAGATATCTTATGGATGCCATGATCAAGGATGCCGATCATGGCATTACTATCTCACACCTTCAACAAGAATGCAACCGCTTTAACCTCGGAACGCCAAGTCTGCCGGCCATTACTGAATCTGTGCGAAGAAGTGTCAGGAACTTTCCTCTGCAATAACGGCTCTTCCCCGAACCTTATCACCGGTGGCCCAGCAGCAATCCACCCTCCAACAGGAGTATCTTGAAGCCCTCTCAGCCTTAGGACAGCGAGCTATAAAGGCAGCCACCGAGAGAGATGCTTTGGCGATCAAATTGGCGGAAAGTCAAACTCAGGTGGCTCACTATCAGGACCAATTAAAGGAGCAGGAAGCCGACCTCAAGAGGCGCTATGTCAAGAAAGGGGTAGATCTCTTTATATTAGGGTGGCTCAAACGCCGAACAAGGATATCCGCCTCTGGCGCGAACATTAGTTACTTAGATCTGTAGCGGCGTTGGCTATGTTCCCGAGCGATTTGAAGTAACCATCGATCGTCTTTTTCTGTAATAACTCTCTCTTTCTTGTTAAGAGTGACTTTTATCAATATATGTCCTTGCGGGTTCCCTAACGTGTCGGGGTTTCTGGGCCAATTTTGAGTTTCCCCTCGTTATTTCTTTACCCGTACCACATAACGCTCTCGCCTGGCTGGCTCGGGGTCTCTCTTACGGGATTTTGCCTACTAGTATCCGTATCCGCCCCGATTTTGGTTCGGACGTCACTTTAAATGACCTTTTGCCTGTTGATTTTCCCTATCCTTCCTCCAGCCGGAAAAGATGCCACCTCTTCGTCTTCTCCCCTTCCGAACTTTTCGCCATTCTCCTTCCATTATAAATCCTTACGTCCCCCTTGTCTTCGTCTTGCTATCTTACCATCATGGCTTCAGCAGGCATCCCATTGAAATTTCTTGAATCGAGAATCTTTTGAGATACAGGTGGATCTACGAAGATGATGCGGTCGAGACCCGATCAACCGCCACTTGGTCTTCAATCCCTACCTTTTCCGCCTTGGTCCAACTCCCACCCCTCCGGGGAGATCCTTCGCGCTCCTTTCCCTCCTTCCGCAGCAGGTGTGGAATCCTCCCTTCACATGGGAGTATACGGTGGGAGATCCTCATGCGGTAGATTGATCTTCCTCCACTTCCGCCATTGGCTTTCGTCGTGTTCCTTGGCGAGGACTCGTCCTTCCCCTTCGATGAAGGTCCACCAGATTCTTCCTCCACCTCAAGGCGAGCGTTTCCGAGTCATATTGGCTCCTTCTCCCCCCAAAGAGACATCTCCCGTCTCATCTGTTAAGAGTAATCGGGGAAAGTCTGTATAAATCAAGCCAATGTAATTATTTCAAGTATATTAATGAAACAAAGAAGGAAAACTTTCTGTTTTCAGAAGGATGGTACCCGGATCCGAACACACACTTTTCTGTCAGTTCTCAGGGATTTGGACCCTCTTAATTACGGTTGTCTTCACGTTCAACTTCACACTACCGCCTACACGTTTCCCTTTCTTTTCTGGCATTTATGGTCCCTACCTCTTCTGCCAATAAATGCATTCCTCCCCTTCATTGCTATAAAAATCCACCGACCTTTACCTGATAGTCTCCACCATTCTCCATTTCCCTTAGCTTGTCATGGACAGAATATCGGAACAAGGTAGCAGTTCCTCGCCTTCTAAAGAACAGATAAATGACCGCCGGTACATAGTCATTCTGGAGGAACAAGTGAAGTGTTTACAACAACAGCTAGAGGAAACCTCCGCCAACAATCGTTCCTTGCGCCAACAACTGGTCGGGTCCCAAAAAGAACTGTCCAAGCAAATCTTCTTGAAGCAGTCTTATCTTCAACAGACTCTGTACCAACCGTCTGTGCAAAGAAATTCCATCCGTTCCGCCTAACAAAGAATTGTAATACCCTAGATGTATTAGGGTTTCTCTTGTTGTTTCTCCTTGTAGATGGCTGGGAGTATGTAGTTCTCCCGTATCATCGAACTTCCCTAGTTTATCTCTTTCCTCCAGGACCTTCTGAGTTGTACTACTCTTTACTCCTTTTGTATTTACATGTAATTTGGGGCATATTTCGGCTCTTAGTCTTTTTCAATCTGCAGGTGTATAGACCCTTAGGCGAGCCGACTCTGCTATTGCACAAGAATACAATCATATAAAGTTAGTTAATATAGGACAAATAATAACCGAGGAATTTGGTTCTTAGTTTCACCACCTTGACGGGATAAACTTAGCTCTGAGGATAGCATTTGTATATAGAGTAAATAATGAGGAGTCTCGGTTCTTCCGTTCCACCACCACACGGGGATAAACTACCGCTCTGCGAGATAACATCTCATATATAGAGTAAATAGTAGAGAGTCTCGGTTCTTCCGTTCCACCACCACACGGGGATAAACTTCCGCTCTGCGGGATAGCATCTCATATATAGAGTAAATAGTAGAGAGTCTCGGTTCTTCCGTTCCACCACCACACGGGGATAAACTTCCGCTCTGCGGGGATAGCATTTCATATATAGAGTAAATAGTAACCGAGGAGTCTCGGTTCTTCCGTTCCACCACCACACGGGGATAAACTTCCGCTCTGCGGGGATAGCATTTCATATATAGAGTAAATAGTAACCGAGGAGTCTCGGTTCTTCCGTTCCACCACCACACGGGGATAAACTTCCGCTCTGCGGGGATAGCATTTTGTATATAGAGTAAATAGTAAACGAGGAGTCTCGGTTCTTCCGTTCCACCACCACACGGGGATAAACTTCCGCTCTGCGGGGATAGCATTTTATATATAGAGTAAATAGTAACCGAGAAGTCTCGGTCTTCCGCTCTGCGGGGATAGCATTTTGTATATAGAGTAAATAGTAACTGAGGAGTCTCGGTTCTTCCGTTCCACCACCACACGGGGATAAACTTCCGCTCTGCGGGGATAGCATCTCATATATAGAGTAAATAGTAACCGAGGAGTCTCGGTTCTTCCGTTCCACCACCACACGGGGATAAACTTCCGCTCTGCGGGGCTAGCATTTTGTATATAGAGTAAATAGTAACCGAGGAGTCTCGGTTCTTATGTTCCACCTCCGCACGGGGATAAGGTCCGCTCTGCGGGGATAGCATTTCATATATAGAGTAAATAGTAACCGAGGAGTCTCGGTTCTTCCGTTCCACCACCACACGGGGATAAACTTCCGCTCTGCGGGGATAGCATTTCATATATAGAGTAAATAGTAATCGAGGAGTCTCGGTTCTTCCGTTCCACCACCACACGGGGATAAACTTCCGCTCTGCGGGGATAGCATTTTGTATATAGAGTAAATAGTAACCGAGGAGTCTCGGTTCTTCCGTTCCACCACCACACGGGGATAAACTTCCGCTCTGCGGGGATAGCATCTCATATATAGAGTAAATAGTAACCGAGGAGTCTCGGTTCTTCCGTTCCACCACCACAACGGGATAAACAACCGCTCAGCGGGGATAACATTTCAAATATAGAGTAAATAGTAAACGAGGAGTCTCGGTTCTTCCGTTCCACCACCACACGGGGATAAACTTCCGCTCTGCGGGGATAGCATCTCATATATAGAGTAAATAGTAACCGAGGAGTCTCGGTTCTTCCGTTCCACCACCACACGGGGATAAACTTCCGCTCTGCGGGGATAGCATTTCATATATAGAGTAAATAGTAACCGAGGAGTCTCGGTTCTTCCGTTCCACCACCACACGGGGATAAACTTCCGCTCTGCGGGGATAACATTTCATATATAGAGTAAATAGTAATCGAGGAGTCTCGGTTCTTCCGTTCCACCACCACACGGGGATAAACTTCCGCTCTGCGGGGATAGCATTTTGTATATAATGGGCTATTTAGGAAAAATAAATCCTTCTTTCCCTTTCACTACCGACGCGAAGCCCATTAACAGCTGCAAGCCCATTCTTCCTCCTTTTATAGGGGACCATTTCGCCTTCGCTTTCTTCGCTACCTTCGATCCCTTGTCTTTGGTTTCCTTCTTCTTCGCGCTTGCTCCTCCGCCGCCAAATTTCGTTTCTTCGATCTTTTCTTCCGGTTCCTCATTTTCGTTGTTTTGGATATCCGAGATGCATTCCACCTTCTTCAGAAATAGCGGGCGCTACGAACCGCCAACGGGTATCACCAACCCTTAGCTCCTTCATCTTCTTCACATCCTACGCTCACCACCATACAGGAATCACCTCATCGATCTCCCTCCCCTCCTACGGAGACTTTCGCTACCCCCATCCCGAAGGAAGCCGGGGTCATCAGTCCCTCTTCACTTCCTCCTACCTGTACAAGCCCTAACTTTCCCCTTTGCCTCCTTCTCGCCAACGATATTGAAATTGCCTCTCTTCTTCCCGCAACCCGGGAGGCATCTGGGAAGGCGGTGGTTTCATGTCCGCCAATAATAGAGGTTATACCGCCCCTGCCTTCTCCTTCCTCGGCCCATCATTCCTCTCCTGAACCCTTGGCGGTTGACATTCCTTCGCTGCCAACCTCCCCCTTCGCTTATCTCCCGAAATGTCCTCCTCTTCCTGCAGGCCCTAATCAGAGTCCTCTACTTCTAAAATTCTCATTGAAGGCTTCCTCGACCCAAAGTGCTCATCATCTCATCTTCTTCAAGACCCTCCTCCGATCAGCCTCCTCGATTTTTCCTTCCGACTTCACCTCCCGACAAATGTGACGCTGTTCTCCCAGATCTCGGATATGCCATCCTTGACCACCACTTCCACGGGCCTTTTGAATGAGACTCCTCCTCTCTCGTTCTCCACCAATGAATACCGCCTCCATTCTCCCCTTTGCAGTGAAATTCACCCTCCGACGCCATCCGGCCCCATCTTCCTCCTTTCTCCCGTGAGTCTTGAATCGAACTTAGAGGAGATGACTGTATGGAAGGCTGGCGCATGCTTTGACTCGCACGCTTTTCTTAGTCAATTTCCTTATCTTTGTTTAATCGACCCATTTCTTTTCTCCTCAACCTGCATGTAGGCCCCCGACCAATCATCAAGAATTGGATCGCTCCTTCACTCAATACCTGCCTCAAGCCCAAGAATGGGAACGCAAGAACGGGAAGACTTGGCGAATGCTCGTAGCCGAGAACAACTTCTATCACAACAATTGCGCTTGTGCCAGAGCAATTAATCAAGCTCGCCAAAGAAATTCAAAAAGATGTCGACATTATCGCAGATAAAGGAACAACCATGTCCGGCGGGGCCACTTGTCCTCAAAGCAGAAATCCCATCAAGTTTTCTTGACACGGAATCATCCTCACCAAGAGCTATCATGGCGCTTTCAAGGGCGTAGCAGAGCTCTCAAGGGGAAGCAACAGACGCTGACACCATCGCGCGCCTTCAAGTGCAATACCAACGAGCCCAGGATAAGATAGGGGCCCTCCGTACCCTCTTGTGTAAGGAGGTACACGACCACTCCTCCCTTATAAATTCCCCGGCGCATGCTCATGCCCGCTCACGCAGTAAGAGACTTCCTTCAGAGGATGAACACTCAACTCGTCCCGACTGCATCTTATTCAAGCGTGGAAGGGATTTCGCCCTATGCGCCGGAATACGGTGGAGATGACGATCTTGTGCAAAGCAGACCAAAGTTCTCGAGCCGATGATGTTTCCACCGGGCCGACGCAATTGGAGGTGTCACGGCGCTATGTGGACGCAAGGCCAAATCTTCGCGAACAACAAGAAAAGTGCAGAGGCAAGATCGAGAACGGCTCGATCACTCCAACCGCCAGAGCGACTTTATATTTAATGCGCACCACTTATCGTGATGACGGATTTAATGACGCAGCTTAGACAATATGCGCCGTGATTGCCTCCTCCAACTTATCCTTCATTTTCTTTAAATTGGGAGGTCGGGTTCAAACGCTATCCTCCTCGAACGATTTAAGTTGTAATACAATATCTCATTTCTCAAACGGGATTTCCTTTACGTTTTTCTGTTTTCCTTCAATACTCATTGATATCTAGTATTGCCCTTGTAAATAACCCCTTAATGAAATTTAGAGCATTTGGCATTCCATCGATATAATCAATTCAATAAACACCCCTTACAGTTTCATAATTTCTTCCTTTCTATTTCATATTTCTCATCTGATTGTGAAAGAGCTTGAAGTGAAGGGCGTTCCAAGGTCGTGGAAGCTCTTTGCCTTGGTAAATCTTCGAGATAATATCTTGCGACCTGCTCACTTGCGTTATCTCGTAAGGTCCCTTCGGTTAGAAGCCAACTTTCCGGGATCTCAGTAGATTGACCTTCTGCAAAACCCAATCTCCTTCTTGAAATCTCAGAGGCACCACTTTCTTATTAAAGGCTCATTGAACTCTCTGCTTGTAAAATTCCGCTCGCCTCGGGCCATCTCCGCCTTTCCTCCACGGATCTAATTGATTGCTTGGATAAGTTAGTTACGATCGCTTGTATGCTTTTACGGCGCTATCACAAAACTTGGCCAGAAATAACGGCCTCGCCCATATACCAAACTAAAGGAGTCTCTCTGTCATTTGTCTTAGGTGTGGTTCGATAGGCCCACAGGGCGCTGGTAGCTCTTCCACCCGATTTCCTCTCACAGGCACCCAACTTGGTCTTTAATCCTTGAATGAGGATCACTGTTAGTTACCTCCACTTGTCCATTCGGCGAGGATGAGCTACAAGTGAAAGCTTCTGAATGTTGAGACTTTGGCACCATTCTTGAATCTTTTTCCCTGGAATTGTCGCCCATTATCACGGACTATTTTACGAGGATACCATGCAGACAAATGATATTTCTCCATAAGAAGCGTATTACGGCATTCTCGATAATTTTGGCTAAGGCTCGGCCTCCACCCATTTGGAAAAATAATCCAGCGACCAATAAAAACCTCTTACGTAAAGGTGCGTTGGCATCGGACCTATATCCATTCCCCATTGATCAAAAGGGCGGGAAGAGACTACGGCTTTCGTGCTAACTCGGTAGGTCGCTCGAGCGGTTGCTATGTTTCGACAAGCGATGCAACTTTGCACTATCTGAGCGCATCTTGTTGAAGAGTAGGCCAAAGTATCCGACCAACAAGGTCTTTCTTGCTAAAGCTCTCCCTCTAAATGATTGCTGCGGCATCCCTCATGGATCTCTCGAGTACCCATTCATCCTCCTTTCCTAGGCATTTTAACAAGAATTGCGAAAGAGGTCTTGTATAGGTCTTCATTTAAGAGGATGAACAGTTTGGCTCGGTGTATTAAAGTAGATGCCATGATTTTTCCTTGAGGAATCTTCCGTCGTAAATAAGCTATGATATCGGTTCTCGATCAAGAATTAGAGGCTTGATTAGTCGTCTCCTTCTATGTTGCATATTGCTAAGGAAGTGTGAATTCTACTTTGGATCGTCTCAGATGATTTCATTCCTCCCCACGGCACTAGCCATCAGAGCCAATTCATCGGCCTTCTCATTGTGCTCCTCAGCGGGATTTGCTTCAAGAGGACTTGATGGAATTGAGCTTTTCTCTCTCAAAAGCTTTCAAGTATTTGTGCGACCTTTCCTCCCGACATGAAAGAACCTTGAAGTTGGGATATTACCAGCCAGGGAATCGAGTGGATCACAATGGAAGAAGCCCCTACGCTTTAGCGACTGCAATCCTGCTAGGATAGCTTCATATTCCGCTTCATTATTAGATGCACGATATTCGGTGAGCGGCTAATCGAGTTTCTTCACCCTCGGGGTAATTAATAGAACACCAACACCCTTTGCTGTAGATCTGAGGAGCCATCTCCGAATATATTCCATGCCTTTGGTCTCTCCTTCATAGAACCTTCTTAGAACCACAAGGTACCTTGGCGGAAATCTGAGTGCACAGGGCTTTGATGGCCGTCGAGGTTGGTAGTGTATATCATACTCGCAGCTCTATCACCCATTTGGCTAATCTACCCGAGAAATTTGGCTTAGTGACGACCTTTGCCCAATTATTTGTGTGTTAAAGCGGTGATAGGATGAGCCAAAAGTATGGCCTCAATTTGCGGCGGTTAGCACTAAGATATAAGTCGGCTTCTCTAACTCCGTATAGCAATTCTGCTCCCTTGAATATACATTTGGTATAGTAAATAGGTTCTTTGGTGAGAACCTTCTTGTTTGAATACCGAACTAACTTGGCTCCTTACGAGACGGCGGATACATCCATAGTGGTTCTCCTGTATTGGTTTAGCCAATAACGGGAGTCGACGATATCTCTTCAACTCCTGGAAAGCTTGTTCACATTGATCGTCCCACTGAAATTTAGTAGCTTTGCACAAGATCTTGAAGAAAGGTAGCCCTTTGTCCGCCGATCTGGCTATGAATCGGGACAAAGAAACAATCCTGCCCACTAACTTCTGGGTCTCTTGCAGATTAGTAGGTGACTTCATGTTGCATAAGGCCTTCACCTTCTCGGGGTTGGCTTGCAACCCCTTCTCGATCCTGAATGTACCCCAAGAACTTGCCACTTTTTACCCCGAATAAGCATTTGTTAGGGTTTAGCTTCATATTAAATTGCCTCAACGTAGCAAAGGTTTCATTCAAGTCTTTGACTAGATCCCGAGTGACCTTCGACTTGACCAGGATGTCATCCACATAGACCTCCACATTCTTCCCTTTCTGTTCTGCAAAAATTTTGTCCATAAGACGCTGATATGTAGCCCCGGCGTTCTTCAATCCAAACGGCATGACCACATAGGCATATAATCCTCCTGCAGTCACAAAGCTAACCCTCTTTCGATCCTCTTCGGCCAAAGGTATTTGATGATATCCCTGATAGACATCCATCAGGGAAACCACTTCATATCCTACAGTAGAATCCACCAACTGATCAATACGAGGCAAGGGGTAGCAGTCTTTAGGGCATGCTTTATTCAAATCACGGAAATCGATACACATCCTCCATTGCCCAGAAGGCTTGGGGACCAAGACTACATTAGAAACCCATTCGGGAAACTGGATTTCCTTTACGTGGCCCGCTTTTAGTAGCTTATCCACCTCCTCAGCTATGATCTTGTCTTTCTCGGGTCCAAAATGTCGCCTCTTCTGTAGGACGGGTCGGGCTCCTCTAATGATGTTGAGGTGGTGTTCCGCTACTTGAGGATGGATACCCGTGAGATCATGCACATCTCTTGCAAAGATGTCCTCATTCTCCTTTATGAGCCACGGCTCTTCTTTGATATCCAACTGTTGTGCTATCCGTGTGGCCTTTCCCGGAGCGATCTCCACAAGTTCTCCTGCCTCTATCTTATCAGCCTTGGGGGGAGATTCCTCCAGGACGCAGACGTCGGTAGCGATGACAGCTTTGCCTTTTAGGTCTTCAGTCCTGGCCTTCTTTTGATCGTCCCGAACCATTTGCACATAGCACTCGGAAGCCTTACATTCTCCACGAACTTCTCCCACCAATTGTCCCACTGGAAATTTGACTTCTAGTGGTGCGGGAAGCCACGGCTGAAAAGGGTGAGAAAGGCGCCGAATAGTGTTATAAGTGGATGGAGCATCCACGATAAGGAAAGGGATTATACTAGTTTTTGGCGGGCTTTTCACCCGAGTTAAAGGCAATGAAATCACTTGGGTGGACCATATGCCCGCGAATCCGAAAGGAGTGGACACATCTTCTAGTGGGCATTTCGAGTTGCATGCGCTTGAAGGCCTCCTGGAAGAGGATGTTGTGAGCTCCCGAATCAACCAAAGACGGGCCACTTCATAATTATCCAGGGATATACGGATAACCAAGGCATCTCAGATGAGGGCGTGAGAACACCTGCAGATCTTCTAGCCCGAACGAAATGGGCGGCGCCGCATCTGATCGCAGTCGATGGCGATGGCCAAACTCTCCATAAGGCAGGCGTATGACTTAGTGCGGTTAGAGTCCCGTCGATGAGTCCTCCGGCTATCACATGGATAACTCCTCGAGGGGGAAGGTCATCCGAAGCGGAGGAAGGGCCCTCACCTGATTGGCCTTCTTGGGAGACCACCTCTCGGGACGGCATTTGGGGGAAAGTGACCCGAGGTTGTTGATTATCGCCCCAGACGGCGACATTGGTTCGGGCCTCGACTGCGTTCCTCATTTGGATATCTCAATTGCGGATATGCAACATGGAGGCGATCTAGTTCTTCTTGCAGCTTGAAACATCGATTGCTAGTGTGACCATACTCTGTATGATCTTGGCGTAAGAACGGGTTTGGGGATTACGCGGGATCCTCTATGTCCCAAAGTCATTGTAGCAGACCCTGTTGATCGTAGAACTCCATTTCACGTTCTTTCCAAGTCCTCGCGGGAGGAAGCACTTGGCTGACCATGATTTGCAATGGCGGGCGGGCGAACTCCTGAGCATGGTCGAGGCCTCGGGCCTCGTCTTGAAAAAGGTCTTGTATACTCCCGTCGAGGAGGAGCTTGAGGAGCAGCGGGACGAGCCCTTTCAGTTGGGACTGTTGCGGCAGTTCGCTCGGCTCTCATCACCCTTAATCCTTCTTCTTCGCGGATAAACTGCTCTGCACGGCTCAGTAGCTCTTCATAGCTATCCGTAATTTGTCTCGAAGGAACTAAGGAAGGGCCCTCCTTCACCCCGTCTTTGAATGGCACCGGAAGGATTCAGACGATGGGGATTCCCTAGGCTGAGGTGAATCGATGGATATACCCCCTAAGGGATTCTGAAGGTCCCTGGGTGATATGCATTAACATAGAGGCGTCTTGCTTATACGCCTTACGGTGACAAAATTCTCATTGAACATTCTCTGGAAGTCGGTAAGCAGTGATAGATCCCGTTGGCGAGTAGTGAACCACTTTGCGCGAACCAATCGGGGTGGTCGGAAGACTCGACACTTGAGGCGTCGATATACGATGAAGCGAGTAGCTCGCGTCGTGCGATATGTGCTCTTCCGGATCCGTCGAACCGTCGTACTTCTTGACGACTGAGGATTTGGAAGTAGGATGGAGGAGCTCAGAAAGAATGTCCATCGTGAAGGGGCTAGGTTCAGAACTCCGGAGGTCCGCAGTTGATTGACTTTCACCTGTTCCTCCGTGGCGTTTGGGTGAAGGCGTAGTATTCTGGGTGTTCTTCCCGAGTCCGCCTCGAGCAACACCTCACCATGGGCGTGATACGAGAGGGAGGAGGCATTTACGGGAGGGGATCTGCGGAAGAAGGTTCCGGTGCGGATGCGAGATATCCGGTCCTTCTCCTTTCTCTAGCGAGGGCTTACGTGATAGCATCATCCATTAAGGCCTTTAGTTGCGATGGTAGAAGGGTTATGGGCGCTCCTCGCGCAGAGAGATATCGGTGTTGCATTTCTTACAGTTGCATCTCGGCGTCGGCTCAAATGTTCCTGACAGGCGCCAAGCGATGCGGTGCGGGAAAAATCCGTTAGCTCTCCGTTTTCAAGGCGATGAGGCGATGAGGAGGTCTCGGAGTATTCTCCGTGATAAAGAATAAGAAAATGAAGTAGGCGAAGCGAAAACCCGACACCGAATCGAGATTCAGACACGAGATGTAGCGTGGTTGAATAAGGATTCCTACTCACGGGGTGAGGTTGCTCACGGATCACGGTGCCTAAGCACTTTTCACTCTGAAAATCCTCCTTTACAGAAAGCAAGTTTCCGAAGGTGGAGGAGAAATGACCTCTTACAATGATGTTACAAGATGAGGAAAATACAAGAGACTTAACAAACAGCAGATCTCCGTCCTCCTTCTCCGGCGAGACCGTTCTTCCTTTTTCTCCTCGTCTCCTCTTCTCTCTTGCTGGATGTGAATGATTGCGGATCCCTCTCTCTTGCCTCCTCCTCTCCCTTTTATCTTCCCTTCTCCTTCAACGTAACGTCGCGGATTATCTCCATTGTACACGTGGCCACCTCCTCTTCCGGGAGAATAATTCTGTTACAAATATGAGGAACGAGGACTCCACCGAATATTGCGTGGGGCCCCCCAAGCCATTGCATAGCACCTTTTCCTTTACTTTTTCAGGCGACGAGGTTAACCTGTTTCCCTCACCTCTCTGCTTTGGGTGAAGTTAACTTAGGCCCCTATACCATAGGTGACCTAGCCTTAGGGTTTCTCCCTAAACCGAACCAATTCTCCTTTTTCCCGTACCAAACTTCTTTCGCGTCGATTAGGTTGAGTTGACCCTTCCTCCATCCCATTGGCTTCCGGACTTGCTTAGTTGAACCAGTTCCTAGTCCTCTGTTAGCTAAGTGTCTTCCGCCTCTTTTCCACCTGCGTTCCTTGTTTCTAGCATTCGCCCGTGCCGATAGCTCTCGCTACTTACCCGTGCCGATGACCTCTGGTACTTGCGCCCGTGTCGATTACTTCCGATAACTCTCGCCCGTGTCAATGGCTTCTGATAACTCTCGCCCGTGCCAATGGCTTCTGATAACTCTCGCCCGTGCCAATGGCTTCGTCTAACTCTCGCCCGAACGGTTTCCCCCTTTGGCTGAACCAAGTGTTTTGGGGGACGGGTCACGGGTCACCTGCTGACTCTTCTATTGGGAATTAGGTAGAAAAAGTACCAGTAATATCAAAGATGAAAGGTCATACTCCCAAACCATCTCTGCTACAGTTTATTGGTAGAATATTCATACAGTCTTTTAAATACTTATTCAATTCTCATTGATGGTGCACTACACTATTTATTTTATCCAATGGATAAAATTTTTTGAATGTTTAGCGGTGCCAACAAAAAATAGGCATTCTCAATTTGATATTAGAAAGTAATTCTAGTTCTTCTCGTTAGCACACGAGACACTTGTCCATCGAAGCCTCCCATCTCACACAATTCACTATGAAAAAAAAAAAAAATTTTGCGATAAATTTTGAATATAAATTTATTGTAAAAAAATTTTGCGATGAAATTTATAACGAAAACGTTTTTGTTGCAAATAAGTTGTAACAAAATTTTACGATGAAAAATTAAAATTCATCGTAAATTTTGCGATGAACAAATATCTTATCACCAAATTCATTGTCAATTAGCGACTAATTTTGTAATGAAAAATGTAACGAAAATGCTTTTAGTTGCAAATGTTTGTGACAAAATTTAAATTTGTCATAAATATTTGCAATGAAAAAGATTTTCGTAGCATATTTTTATGGTGAAAATAAAATTCTTTGCTTACGATAAAAATTAATTTTCATTGCAAAAATCTATCATGAAAAATATATTTTATTGTAAAATCAGCGATGAAATAATTGTTCATGGCAGATTTTTACAACAAAAATAATTTCGTAGTAGATTTTTGCGACGAAAATCGTCACAAAATCTTGATTTCTCAAATGAACACTACGGTGCGGCGAAAAATTTAGCTTTTGCGAAAAAAAAATTTTATCGTCAAATTTATGATGAAAACCATTTTCTTCACAAAATCCACATAGAAAAAAAAATTCATCGCAAAATCATGGAAAATCAACACGCCTACAGTCGAGGATCTGGCCATGGAACTCACCACGACCATGGCCATGGAACTCACCACAACCACGGTGGGGTTCACAGTCAGGCTATAGACCCGATGGGCGTCTACTATTTTGCAATGATTTTATTTTTTTGATTTTACAACGAAATTCAAATTTTATCGTAAAAACAAGAATTTTTGCCGTCGCCACAATGGCCACCACGGCTCGGCCGTGGCTGGCTACCATGGCTCAGCCGTGCGGATCTTAAGAGGATTTAGCAAAGAGTCGATAGAACGAGGAGTAGACGATGCACACATCTTTTTCCAGAATATGGAAGAAGCATTTCGAACATGCAGCAAGGGAAGGATTTCTTCGGTAGCGATGATATCGGCTATCTGCACATCGCGTTGGGTTCACGATTGGGGTAGATTAGGGCGCTCGAGTAGCTTGGGCTTTAAGCTCTTGGAAGAGAAGAACACACCACGCTTGGCGTTGTCTGCGGAACATTTTTGCGAGAGCGAGACCGTGAAAGGGTTTGATGCCGGAGACGGCGAAGCTATTGGACCTCAACAGATTGATTCAATCCATGGCGAGAGGAGCAGGTTGAATTGGTTAAGCACTCAATTATCAAATGATCCATCCAATTAAATTTGGTACTAGTGTTTTGGAACGAAGCAGATCCATTTTCACAAGAAAGATACATATCATTCTTGACAAAATAGACATTGGTGCTTCATTTGTTTGAAAATATCAATCGCTCTTCTGGCAGGACACATGCTTTGTCTACTTGACGAGTAGCGGGTTGTTGTTGCCGTCGCTGAACCTTGTTGTGCTTGATGTGGTTGCCGTCGTAGAGCGGGAACGCCGTCAAAATTAGCGATGAAGTTAGCGATGAAATTAGTTTTCTGGCAAAAATTTTATCACGAATTTTTCCTTTTGTCCTAAAATTTGTGACAAAAAGAAATTCATTGCAAAATTTACATTTTAGATTCTCTAACGCATTAAGCGAAAAGTAATCACGTTTTGAAAATTAATTAAAAATTTACGCCGAAAATTTTGTATCGTGAAATCAGTGGCAATTTTGTGACTAAAATAAAATTCATTGTAAATTTTGCGATAAAAATAAAATTCATCATTAATTTTATGATGAAAAAAGAATTCGTCGTAAATATTGCAACAAAAATAAAATTCGTTATAAAGTTTTGCGATGAATTTGTATTTGATAGCTAAATTTTGCGACGAAAGTGAAAATCATTGTAAATTTTACAATGATTTTGATGACAAAAATTTATTTGTTAAAAATTTCATGATGAAAATATATTTTGTTGCTATTTTTGTAACAAAAATTTTTAATTATAAATTTTGTTATTAATTTGCGATAATTTAATTTTTCGTCGTAAATTTCGTTATCAATTTACGATGAATTATTTTGCCACTAAAATTCTTCGATAAATAAATGGGTTTTTTTTTCCAGTGATTTGCTCCGTAGCCAACAACAATTTATAATCATTTTCGATTATTTTTTTCTTTCTTTCGCCTAAGTGTGTTCTTCCTCATATTGTTTTTTTTATCATTCTTATCAATTTTTTTTATCATTCGATCTCAACACATATATAATGCATTTTCTTTTTTTTTTCTTAGTTGCAATATGATATATAAATATATTTCTTTTGTTGCTATGTGCTTAGCGTTTACTTATCGATCATGACTTATTTATTTGTAGTGGTAAACTTATTTTGATAAATGAAGAATATATTATTCATTCTTAATTTAATATATTTCTCTTGTATTTTAATATTGATCGCTTAGGTCTTCTTTCTTACTCTCGGTAATAGGCTCATAAACATTTGTGAATTATCTAAGAATCAAGTAAAATATTGACTTGGTAAACTAACTATATCAATTATAACAACAATTAATTGATAAACCCTAGACCAATCACCCACGTAATCCTTTGGCAATTAAGAACCATTTGAAGCTGATTAAGGAAGCCAAACTATATATATTCTGAACTAAAAATATTACTTATTGTTAATTTAATATATTTTCTTTTTTTATATATAAAAAAAATTTGATTGATGACGTGCCATTGAATTTTATTAAGGTCCTATAATATGATATAAGAGGGATCGAGAGTACGACTTTATTTGTAATTAATCTCAACCTATTTCATTAGACAATGTTGACACACAAAGTTGACAACATATGAGGCACAAAATCAACTATTCATCTAGAGAGAGTTGAAATGTTTTCTAATAGAATCTTAGTCACATGATGTGATGACTTATTTAAGTCGTATTTTCTGGATGAAATAGTAGTCCACCTTTCTTAACAATTCGTAGTAGTTTCTTTTTAATTGCACAAAAAACCTTAATCCTCTAAAGACTTAGGAATCTCCTCCAAATATGCAATAAATGTAGGCTTATTGTAGTATTATTTGGAACTATGTTTGTGAGAAAGTCATACATGTTTCTTCTCTAATTGACAAATGAGACTATACGATATATTTAATTATAGAAAACCATTCATCCAATAACATGGAGAATATGAAACGGATGTTTCAACTCATAGACGTAATATGGCATGAAAAAAGAGATGCTCAATATCTTTTTATCTCGTTCATAACGCAATTGAACGATGAGAGCTACATTTTTTGCTTATTTAATCTCACTCCTACATTATTATTATTTTTGTCCAAGTTGAGTATTTTAACTTTGATTGGGGAGTGTGAGCACCAAATTAATCCCATCAGAGGAACAGATATTTTCATCTCAGATGCAAATTTAATTAGGAAGAGTTACTTCATGCTTACATATTTAGGGTCACTAAGCGGATTCACTTAGCCATTGCGCCTACAGATTATACATATATTTTTTTTTACTAGCATTAAATATCTAGGTTTTCAATTTGATTAATTTTGAGAATAGTCATTCGACTTTATAAATCTCTGATGGGATACTAAGTAGTCTTTAGGTGAGATATACTTTACCGATCATCAGAGTAAATCAGAAAAGTACTTGCGGCTGAGCAACTAAGCCTGACGATGCAGTCACGCCGTCTCTGTAAGACAGATTCGATGTCCAAGATGTACTCTGTTCGAAAAGACAAACTCCCATTTGCATTCGGCTCAGAGTCGCCTGTTCAAGTTTTTCCAAAATTCAAAACTAAATTTATCCCAACAGAATATCTAACCGCATTAGTCTATGAGATATCATCACATGTGCCGATGGGGCCAAACTTTTTAATATCTTAGAAAGAGTTCCTTTTGCTATCTAATAATAAGCCCATAAACAATTGCAAGAAATCACTTGAAATTATCAGATGATCAAGTAAAAAAATGGATTATAGAGCAATAGCCACCTGGACAAAACTGCTATAATTCTAACAAGATCTGTTCAACCCTAGATCAATCACCCAGACAACCCTTCGACTTCGACTGAGAGCCATTTGAAACTAGAAAATTTACGAAGGAAGCTAATTTAACTGTAGATTTTGAACGAAATTCCTGAACCACAAAAGCAGAGTTCCATTATAGTTTTTTTTCCTTCTTAGATAATCTTCCTCAACCTCTGACCTTCCATGAAAGATCCCGAATGGGGGAGCAAACATCTCAAGGAAACATACCCCATGAACAACTCCAAGAGAGCTCCTAGTTGCATGCCAAAGGCAGCCTTTGATTCTTACCAAAGCCTCTCAAACTGAGTTGTGTTGAAAACCAACAGGAGCAACCTGTGACATGATATAGTAGGACATTTTGCTCATTCTGCCATGATACCTCCCAATAGAGACCGAAAGCCAATCTTAGCAGCATTTCTACCAGAGTAATATCATTCTTGTGAAACCTACGATTCTCTGGATGAAAATTGCTGATCAAGAGTTAGAGTCAAGCAACAGTAATTTGATCAAATATTCATGATTGCTATTGTTTTTATGCCACTTGATAAACTACTCTGTTATTATCTCGTAGCTCAAAAGAATGCTATGTACAAATGAAATGTGCACATATATAGTTCGTCTCGACTGTCTGTTCTATTCTTGGCCAATGCTTCTCAGGCCTCAGCTCATACATATCACATATGGTTGCCTTCTCATTACTTGGCCTCGCCACAACCTCACTTCCATTTAGGCAAAGGCAAGATACTGATTATTACTTTTAAGTATTATTCAATATTAAATTTGAGATTGCAAGTTGGCTTTCCAAGTTGAAGAAATTATTTACGAGCAAGTGGTACGGTTAGAGCTGGTTGGAGCCCACCCTACGCTACAAGGCTATTTAGCTTAAACAAAGTCCTTTCCACATGCAATCAGTAGCAACATCCTTCAGTGAGGCCATGGACATGGTCCCCAGTTCCTTCTTTGTCTCTCCTTGGTAGACTTATTTGTCTCTGATATTATTCTCATCAGTTTGCATGCAGCGACATGCAATGTATGTCTCTACATGCTCATAATATTCAATAAATCAGAAGAGTTTCTTGGGGTTCCTCACATCACTCTTATTTTTATCTATTTATACTCTCTTTCATCCCCATGAAGCTTCTCCTCCTGGATTAGAGTCGTAACCTTTTTCTCCTTCTTCCCTGCCATTTCTGCAAGCACCAAATCATGCCAGAGAAAGAAAACCAAGGAGAGGCAAGCACTCTTCCCTCGGCAATTTGCTTGACAGAATCAATCGAGAAAGGCTCAATATACCCTCATGAGCAGGTCTTGTGGCCTAGATTGGTGGCAAACAAGCTCCTGAGGTGGCCGGTCGGCGGTAATTCATTTATCACAGACTGCTCTTGCTCCCAAACATCGCTTGATTTCATCGATCTTGACCGATTGATGATTCCGAAGCAGCTAGTTGGTGATCAGAAGGACACTAGTAAATACAAGTAAATGATCAGAAAACTCAACCTCTGTCATTTTTCCCGGACAATTCTAATGTCAGTAACTTGCTGTTCCAGACTATTTGTTGGCACTTGGAATGTTGGTGGAGTTCTGCCTTCGGATGATGTGAACTTGGAGGACTGGCTGGACATATACAACAACTACTATGATATCTATGTGTTGGGGTGATTACTAAATAAAATTGTGCTTTAATCAATATCTTCTCATCCCAATGCATTCTTAACTGAACGAGTCGATTAAAATTTGGTTGCAGGTTTCAGGAAATCGTGCCTCTCAGCGTCAAGAATGTGCTCGGTAAGGAGAAAATGAGGATCCTAGTACAGTGGAACTCACTGATAAGGAGGACGTTGAACAAGGTTTCATGTGGCCTCGGAGGAAGAGAAGGCAAGGCAGGGGAGAAGCAGAAGGTGCACCCGGTAAAGGAAGGCAGCTCCGACGGAGGATTCATGAGGGATTTCCACTGCATTATAAGCAAGCAGATGGTCGGCGTTTTGGTGTCCGTGTGGGTTCGTCATGACCTTCAGTGCTACGTTCGCCACCCAGCGGTCTCTTGTGTCGGCTGTGGCATCATGGGATGCCTTGGAAACAAGGTAGTCAGTCCATGTCTTTCTTCTTATTCAGATGGATCATCACACTTAAGTTTGCATGTAGGGCGCTGTTTCTGTGAGGTTCTGCTTCCATGAGACGAGCTTCTGCTTCGTGTGTTGTCATCTGGCTTCAGGAGGAAAGGAAGGAGACGAGATGAATAGGAACTCAGATGCTACGGAGATTCTCTCAAGAACCAGCTTCCTTCGAGGTCCTTCCCTTGATTTGCCACAAAAAATATTTGACCATGAGTAAGTCAAAACCATTCACCATCATGCAATTTGAATGTATTAGTCCTTAACTACCTTATAATTAATTAAAGTAGGCGATGAAATCCAAAATCAGCATCTAATTGCATTGGACTAATTCCATCAAAATAATTGAAGACGAAATGAGAACATGGAATTTATCCTTTGAAAACGTATAGTTGAGTCAGCTCCAAATAATGTAGTGCAGAATACTGCAAGTTGTTTTTTTTTTTAAATTATATGAAATTAAACAATTTGGATCCTGTGTGATCTAGGGAGGAAACTGGTCGTCTTATTCAAGCTCTTTCATATTTTTAAAATTGACCAAACTAATAATTCAGTTTTGGGGCACTGAATGCAGACGAGTGATCTTGTTAGGTGATTTGAATTATAGAATCTCTTTGCCTGAGGCCACGACGAGATCATTAGTGGAGCAAAAGCAGTGGAACACATTGCTTGAGAAAGATCAGGTATTAGATAACTCACTATCGATCGAAGTTATATCTGCTCTGTTGTCACTCAAGTCTTTGACAATGGCTGCAGCTCAGAGCAGAGTTCTCCAAAGGAAGGGTGTTTGAAGATTGGCAAGAAGGTGGCATAACATTTCCCCCTACATATAAATACTACCCGAACTCCGATGACTATTACGGATGTATTCAAGGCCAAAAAGGCGAGAAGAGGCGAGCTCCTGCGTGGTGAGATATTGATGATATTAGGTTGTTCCTCGACATATCCCGTTTTCTTATTGAATTATCAAGTGCAACTTGTACAGGTGCGATAGAATTCTTTGGCACGGCGAAGGAATTAAGCAAAAGCGATACGAGCGATGTGAGTCAAAACTCTCCGACCATCGACCAGTGCGAGGAATTTTCACTGTCAATGTGGAGGTCCCGAGGAGTCTGAAATCGCTAAGAAGAATCTTCTTCTCGGAAAGGTTTCATTCTGAAAGAAACAGATTATTTGAGGAAGATGATCACAGTGTTGAGAGAGCAAGCAATCACATTTACAATAGTCTGTAGCTTTCTGCTACTTCATATCCAGGCCTCACTATGGCTTTTTATGATGGCATCACAGTGAGATTTGGTTATATAACCATAGATTTTGTTGAACATATATTCAATAAATAAAATTCTTCCAATTTTGAAGATTTAGTCTATTGATTCTAGCATGGTTAGATCTGGAGGAGGAGAAATGTATACGTATGGATCTCAGGAATTTCTGGAATGCGTGCAAATTCTGAGCTATAATTCAATTGTGTTCATGAATATCTGGTTGGGATATGAAGTTGGCTGGTGGAGAAACAGGACAACTTGTCTCCTGCTTATGTTGCTCACAATATTATAAAGTTCAGTCTGGAATTTGGTGGGGATTGATTTGACCTTTTGCTTAATTATTACAACTTGAGGCCAGAAATCATTTTCATTTGTATTTTAATTTATGGTTGGAGTTGGATAGAGAAGGGTCGTTGACCTCAAACGGGAATTTGTGGCTCAAAGTGAAAGGAGGTTTCTAATCTCCCAATTGATGGGTCTGCCAAACGTAGACTTGGAAATTTTGCAAGGCAAGTGGGTTTGCAAGGGACTGATGGTGCCAACGAATGAAGAATATAAGCACAAGTGTGCTTGATTTGGACGATCATATAGGAAGTGGTTGATGATGGGACAATAAAAGTACTTGGGCTCGTGAGTCATCTCTGTCTTGCCATCTGTCAAGGGCGCCGTCACGCGATTCTCTCTCTGCCGTCTCGGGACGGATAGACTAGTTGGTTAGAATGATTCCCAATTTTTGTAGGATTGGCTGAGCATGATGATATATCATGTGTGATATTTATTTTTTAGGTAAAAATTAATAATGGTGTCCGATATTACTGGATAAATATTTATAGCTATATGAGGGATTTTTCATAGTTCTATTACTCCGCTCGAGCGCTATTAATTTTTCAAAATTTTGCTGCTTCGTTCGAGCACTATACTCTCCCGAGTATATCCATTTTTCGAGCACTATAATAGTCTTTTCGAGCATTATGACTTTCTCGAGCATTGATATTCCCGAGCACTCTAGCTCTGTCGAGTACCCATGACATTCCAAAGCATTGATATTCCCGAGCACTCTAGCTCTGTCGAGTACCCATGACATTCCAAAGCATTGATATTCCCGAGCACTAGTATTCCTGGGCACTACAGATCCGCTGCTTTCTTAAGTAATAGTTTTCTCGAGCACTTCAGTTCCGTCAAATGCCCATGGCATTCCTCAACACTGATATTCTTGAGCATTGGTATTCTCGAGCACTACAGTTCTATTGCATTTTTAAATAATAATTTTTTTGAACACTCTAGTTTCGTCGAGCATTCATGGCATTCCTGAACAGTGATATTCTCGAGCACTAGTATTCTCGAACACTACAGTTTAGTTGCATTGTTAAATAATGATTTTCTTGAACACTCCTGTTCCATTGAGCATTCACGATATTCTTGAGCACTGATATTCCTGAGCATTGGTATTCTCGAACACTATAGTGTTGGGTTACAGTCGATGTGTAGATGTGCTTTAATTTTGTGGTTTCACAAACGAATGCAGCGAAAGAAAAACGTAATAATTTCCTAAATTATTACAACACTCACACCCACGCATGCAAGATTACAACACGTGCGGATATATCCGCCAAATAAAATTTTACATACAACAAGAATAAAATAAATTTTACAATAGGTATACCTTTTGAATGATGGCGAGCTAGAAGGGCATCAACCGTACGATGCTAGTGGAGCTTCGTCTCTACTCGTATTCACGTCGAATCTTCGGAGGGACGACTTCTCAAAGCTACGAGTTTGACCTTCTCTTTGCTACTAGGCGAAGCAAGAAGGTCGGATGATCGGAGAGCAATCGTCGACTTGTTTTGCGATACAAATGAGTCCTCGAACAACCTTCGTAAGGTTGTCGATTCATGTCGGAATTAGTCGCTATTTTTGAAGCTTCAATAAGTGACAATAACAACCCTAAAACCTAGAATGATCAGCCTCTAAAGAGGTGAAAACAACCCTTGTTTCCTTGATGACCGGTGGAACACCAAACTCTAATTCTATCGGAGGATCGTGGCCCGGCTAGAGGGGGGTGAATAACCCTCGATGTGTACGATGGAACTCAATCGCTTCTTAATCGTCTACACTTAAGATTAGCTCAGCGAAAATACTAATAATAAAGATAATTAAGAAAATGCAAATGTAAAGAAACAAATGCTAACAAACCGATATAACGTGGTTCACGGCTCTTACCGCTAATCCACGTACGATTCGTTCGACGAATCACTCCCTCAACAATCATTAATCTCTCCTTCAAGGTGGAGGTAAACCTTTCTTACAAAATCACTCCCTCTTACAATAAGATTGAAATAAAACACAAGAAGAGGAGTGTTAAAATGTGTTGGGCACTTGGGAGAAGTTTAGGAGTTAAGTATTAGCCTCCCAAGAGCACCCAAGGCCTCTTCTTATAGGGAAGAGGTCATTCTTCCCATTGGGCAACGATCAATCGATTGTTGTTGTAGTCGTTGTCTCATAACGACTTCATCCACATTGGCGTCCAGCCAATGACTCCCTCATCAGTCGACTGATCAGCCCTATCAGTTGACTGATATAGCTATTAGTCGAGTGATCAGGTGATCAGTCGTCTCTCAAACCCTCTGTGCCTATGACCATCTTCATCAGTCGACTATCGTCCATTGTCAGTCGACTGATGGTGCAACAGTCGACTGCTAAACCCTAGCAGTCGACTGCTGGGCCAGAAGACCATCAGTCGAACACCGATCGAGCACCAGTCGAGTGCCATCGACCCAGAGCAGTCGATTGATATCTATATCAGTCGATTGATGTCGGGTAAAATCTCAAACAAAACACTTATTTGAGCATCCGACGGTCGGGTAAATCTTAAACCACTTGTTTGAGCATCCGACACTTCCATTCGTCGGGTAGAAATCTCAAACTCATGTTTTAGCATCCGACTTATCCAAACGTCGAGTAAAACCTCAAACACAAGTTTGAGAATTCGACTCTTGACTTAGCCATTCGGCTAAGTTCACCTATGAGCTACCGTTACAATTCACTCAATCTCTCATCTCTCTTGGAGTCCCTCACCAAAGCTCTCTTCGTCCGACCATGTCCCTCGGATGCACCAAACGCACGACTTCCGCAATGTCATCCTTCACCGACTTAAGGACCCGAGCCATGAGATGGTGAACTTACCAATGCTATCATCAAGCTACCTCATGTGTGATTTACTAAGTCCTGCACAACTTAAACACACATATTAAATCCATAAACATTCTAACTTAAACCTTTGTCACACACATCAAAATGACATCATACTTGGATTGATTGCCCTAACAATCTCTCCTTTTTTGATGTGTGGCAATCCGTTTAAGTTAGATAAAATATTAACAAAATACATAAGATAGGAAAGCATGTAAACATAATATGAGTATCAAAACACTCCCCCTTAATACATGCAACTCCCCCTTAACACATGTTAATTCTCCCCATAGCATGATTAACTTAAACTCTCACATTTCTCCCCCTTTGACACCATCAAAAATATCCAACATATGTTATAAAACATGACATCAAAGTCTAATGGAAGAAAAATATCAAAAATTGCCTGAAAACCCAGAAATCAGCATTGTGCTCGTCGTAGTTCCATCGATCCGTTCGTTCGGACTACTGATTCGCAGAAAAACCGACCTTTCGATTTAATCAAAGTTCAGAAATACATTAAAAATTATAGAAAATTTAAAAAATCATGAAATTTGGTGAACCTATTTCTGATAAGTCTTTTTATCAATGAAAAATGATTTTTTCATGAAAATTAATTTTTTTTTTGAAGATTAGGTAAATTCTCAAAAGTTTCAAAAAGTCTAAATTTTGTATCAACTTTAAAGCCTAGTTTTGCCTTAGAATGTTTCAAATCATGAACTCAGAGTTTATAAAATATAAAATGGTTTTAAAATATTTGAAATATCCAACCATGATCTTTGGGCAATATGTCTATGAATTAAACATATGCTTTCCCCATGATTAGTCTATGATTACTCTATCATGATACTTATAAATGACTTATCAAAAATGTCATAAGCATAAGTGAGTCACTGTATCATCCTAACATCTCACCCATGCTATGTTTTCAATCAAGTTAGCCTTATGGTGAATGTGAGATGTACCTAAAGGTATTTATACTTAACCATAAATTTAATGCAATTTCTACCAAGGTTAAGTATTATCCTAAAACAACCAACATGATCATAACACAAACATGATCCTAATTGCATATCATGATCATAAATCAAGTATTATCACTAATTGCACATTATAATCATGAATCACATAAGTCATATTGATACTGCTGTTACCTTTTTCTTTGTGAACCGAGTAGAAGGGCTCGCATGTAAAACACTATCCGAACCAAATAATCGGTTCGGCGAAAAAGATAAGGAAGAATGGTTCGGGCGCGATTGTTTGAGATAATTGGAACGAAAGGACTAGTTGAGGTAATTGACACGGCGAAACAAGGGTGGAGGTCGCTTCGCTAGAAGATGAACGAAAATCGGTTTGGCTTAATAGGCCTAGAAGCAGATGGGACGGATGAAAATCGACTCAACCTAGTTCGTCCGGAAGTAGTTTGGTGCGGAAAGAAGGGTAGTCAGTTCGGGCTGCTGAAGAGCCCAAGGGCTATGCCACACGTGAGCTATAGGTCTAGATTAGTTTCACCAAAGGCAAGTGGTTGAGAGGGACAGACTAGCCTATTTCCCAAAATGTAGATGAGAATGTGTTATACAACAGAAGGGGGAAGGGGGTCCCCACACAATATTCTGAGGAGCCTTCGCTCCTCGTATCTGTAACAGAATTATTCTCCAGGTGGACGTGGTGGCTACGTGTATGATGGATAAAGCTTGCAAGGCAACAACTGGTCAAAGAAGGAGAATAAAAGGGAGGGAGAGGACGGAAGGAAAAGGGGATCGACATTTTTTCCAACCAGCAAGAAACGAAGACGCATTGGGAGAAGGAGAGCTACCACTTCACCGGAGAAGGAGAGTAGTGATCTTCGTCTTTCGTGTACTCTTTCTGGTGTCTTGATTTGACTGTAAGAGGTTTCCTCCTCCAGATCCGGAAGTTTCCTTTCCGGGAAGGAGGACGTTCATAGTGAAAGTGCTTTGGCACTGTATCCAATGAGAGAGCTCACCTCCGTGGAGTAGGAATCCTTATTCTGAACCATGTTACATCCTGTGTCTTGGTTTTGTTGTTTGTGTTGGTTTGCACGTCTCTACTTTACGCTTTCATCTTTACTGTTGCGGCCGGAGAGAACCCCCTAAGCTCCCTTCGTGCTTCATCGCATCGAAAGGAGGTCAACAGATCTTCTTCACCGCATCACATATATTACACCCAACCACAAGTCAACTACCCACATCATCATAAGTCAACCATTTAATAAGATATGAAATAAGATCAAGTGTGGTTGACTATCCTAGATTTCTCTAACCCTTGAGGATTGACTTGGGAACCCAATATAAATTCTTTTCAATGGGGTTCACCAAGTACTCCTTTGGGATCCATTTCCTAACTATCATTGTTGTTTTGGATTGTCCCCTAGCAATTAGACAATGGTAAGCCTTCTCATTCTTTGATCCCTTGTAACCTAGGCCCTTCTTGTTAAAATTTGCTCTTTGACTTCCAATGATCATATTTAAAGTATTAGAGCCAATGGTAAATTTTTCTAGGGCCTTAGTTAAATGATCTACCTTTTCCCTTAAGGCCTTATTCTCTTCTAAGCATGCATCATAACTACTAGAAGAAATACAATCATCATGTGAGCATGCTTTTTCAAGTTTTTCTTCTAATTTCCTAATATCATTAAGCATGCATTTGTTTTTCTTTTTAGCCCTAAATAAGTCCTTAGTTAAACTAGTAATCATTGAAATAACTTTCTTAGGAGGGAGATTCGTTACCTCACTTATCCAATCTTTTTGTTCCGAATCCGATGAGGATGATGCTCCCCCTACACTTGAGCTCTCCTTCTCACTTGAGCTTGTTTCTTCTTGTTCAGATGAGGCGGAGGCTACATCTTCTATCGCCATAAGTGCAAGGCTTGTGAATGCTTGTTCTTCCTCCGATGAGGATGGATCATCCCATGTCGCTTTAAGGTTGCGAGGCTTTGACTTTTTCTCTTCCTTGGACTTCTTTTCTTCATCTTTCCTCTTGCTTCCCTTCTTCTTATCCTCCTTCTTTCTCCTTTCTTCCTTGCTTTGTTCAAGAGAGGACAATCATCTCTCATGTGTCCCTTTCCTTGGCAATTGTAGCATATGATTTTCCTTCTCCTCCTATCATTAGACTTGTTAAATCTAATTAAAATTTTTCAATGCACGCCTTACCTTCCTTACCATATAAGCTTTTTCATTGCTATTCATGGAGGAGGAGGATTCTTCATTCGATGAGGAAGGTGGAGTCTCCTTCTTCTTCTTCTTCCCTTTGTCGGCTACTAGTGCTAATCCCCTTGATGGCTTGATTAGATCTTCTACTATATCTTTAAGCCTAGTTTCATGCAATTTCATAGTGGAGAAAAATTCTTCTAGAGTACTCACCTATAGATTCTTGGAGATGTAGAACGAATCCACCATAGAACTCCATTTGGATGACCGGGGGAATGCATCTATTGCCTTCATTATCATGTCTCGGTTGGAGAGCTTTTCACCTACACTTGATAAACCATTTATTATCTCTTTAAATCTAGAGTGTAGTGATAATACCTTTTCCCCCTTATCTAATTTGATATTGCTTAATTGAGAGCGGAGGAGGTCCCTTCTTGCTAGCTTGGCTTCGGATGTGCCTTCGTGAAGCTCTGTAGGAGATTTGAGGCCGCTAGAGGGGGGTGAATAGCGTCGCGTGATGGTACGATGATGGAATTCTTTCGCGTTTGATCGTCTACAATATTGTTAGCACAGTGGAATAGTAATAACAAATAAATATAACAAGATACACAATCACAACACGGTCATATAACGTGGTTCGGAACCGAATGATTTATACTCCACAGATCGAGCTCTAAAGAGCTCTAGTGATGCACACGCACTCACTAATCACAAATAACTCCTTTACACAAGTCGGAGGTGGAGAAACCTCGTACAAGGATTACACTAAGTAATACAAAAGATACAAGCTAATACAAGTAAGAAATACAATGCAAGTAAAGAAAAATGCTTTACAAGAGCACTTTGGTTGCTTGATCTTTGGTTGCCTTGGACTAGCCTTGAAGGACTGGAAGAGCACCAACAATTCCCCTTCAAATCGCCCAAGAAAATTGCTACTAGAGCCTTCCACGAACAACTGCTTTTATCCTCCATCGGGCTGGATTTCCGCCTGACAGTCGACTGCCATAAGTCACCAGTCGACTGCCAACACTGTAGCTGTGAGACAACGGCTCAATCCACATTGGACAAGTTCCAACGGATCTCTTGGCGATCACGCCCATGCCCGTTCCGCCGATCGGCTATGGAGCATCTGTGCTCGTGGCGAACCATCGATCGATTGTCAGCTCAGCGGATCAGCTACCAATGAGCGATCATTGCTAGCACACTTTCAAATGGCCCTGATCGAACTCAAGTCGACTCACGGCAGTCGAACCGGCCATAATGTCAGTTGATTGCCAACCTCAAAGATGAGGTTTTAACCCAAGTATGGTGTCCCCATACTTGCTAGACCACCCTTAGTCTAGACCTAAACCTTCTAGCCACCTCCATCAGCCTTACGCCTCTCGGATGTAGGATATTTGAGGCCGCTAGAGGGGGGCTGAAAAGCGTCGCGTGATGGAATTCGATCGCATGTTTGTCTCTACAATTTCGTTAGTATGCAATGGAATAGTAATGAAAGCAATAACGAAACAATTAACAACACGCAAACACAATTGTTTAACGTGGTTCGGAACTGAACGGTTCCTACTCCATGGATCGGGTTCGTACGAACCCTAGCGATGCCAATCACACACCACTATAATAAACACTCCTTCTCGGAACAATCCGGAGGCGGAGAAACCTCGTACAAGATGATTACAACAATAATCAAAAGCTACAAGCAAATACAATGAAATACAAAGCAAGACTAGTAAAGAAAAACACTTTACAAATGCTCTTGAATACTTGATCGCTAGGTTGATCGAGTAGCACTTGGAGACCACAATTGCGACAACTTCGCCCCAACTCGCCTCAAAAAACCATGCCAATTTCCTCCATCACGAGCTCCTTATAAAGCTTCAACCTGTGCTGAAAAAAGTCGATCAGTCGACTGATCGGGACCATCAGTCGACTGATGCCACTGTTGTCGTGAGACAACGGCTAGATCCACGCTGGATAAGTCCAACGGATCTACCATCAGTCGACTGATCATACCCATCAGTCGACTGATGGAGTCCTCACTCGACCAGTCGAGTCTCGACTCCCTTCTATGGCCGAATTCCCGAGCACCGATCGGTGATCACCGATCGATCATCGCCGAGCCATCGATTATTTGCCCACCTCTGGCGATCGATAAACCCTAGTTGACTCGGTCCAATTAGCGCCACATGACACGATCGGTGGCACACCTCAAACATGAGGTTTTAGCCCAAGTATGGTTCCCATAGTTGCTAGACACCCCTTAGCCTAGACCTACGCATTGTTGCCACCTCCATCAGCCTCACGCCTCTCGAATCCCTCCAAGTCATCCATGACTTGTTCATCCATCGCGCTAGCCTTCAGGTGCTTCCATCGGCTATGTCATGCTAACGGTGTTTACACCGCCAAGGCACATTGGACTTATGCCGCCAAGACTTCGCTTGGACTTTACGCCGCCAACCATTGGACTTATGCTGCCAAGACTCCCGCTTGGACTTTACGCCGCCAATATCAAACCCTTGGACTTCTCAAATGCCAAGACTCAAGCTTGGACTTTCCCTTGCCAACCCATGTTGGACTTTTTATGCCAAGACCCATGCTTGGACTTTCCATGCCAAGACCCATGCTTGGACTTTCCCTTGCCAACCCATGTTGGACTTTTCATGCCAAGACCCATTCTTGGACTTTCCCAAATGCCAAGTGTCCCACTTGGACTTCCCTTGCCAACTCATGTTGGACTTTCCATTGCTAAGACCCATGCTTGGACTTTACCAAATGCCAAGTGTCCCACTTGGACTTCCATGCCAAGTACCCAAGACTTGGACTTTCCCATGACAATTACATTGCCATATATTTTTGTCGAATATCAAAACATCACTCGAGTCAAACTCGAGTCCTGGTCAATCGTGACCCGGGCCGATTGCACCAACAATCTCCCCCTTTTTGATGTTTGACAAAAACCAAACAAAACATTGAGTTAGAACACTAACTCAAATCCCTTACCAATTATCCCAAATTGGTAATCTTAAATATTCTCCAAATGTTCTCCCCCAAACATTCTCCCCCTTTTTGACTAACATCAAAAAGGTCTTCTCTCCAAGGAGGTCAATGTCTCATGTCCCAATGAGATCTTACAATCTCCCCCTTGGTCTAAAAATACCTAGGATGCCTACTATCTTCCTAGTGATAAGTCCCATATCACTCAAGAGAGGCAATCCTATTCACTCTCCCAATTTCCAAATTGGGTATCAAAAACCCATAAATTTTCCCAATTGATGATACTCTCCCAATAACTTCTCCTCTTCAAGGAGAAAAACACATCCATTATCCCAAGATGGATACCTCCCCCTAAAGGTTTGCTCCCCCTTGACCATTGCACCAACAATGTCCTTGGGAAGTCCCTAAGCCAATAAGAACTCTAAGCCATCAAAATTAAGGTTAGAAATTCAACATTGAACTTTCCAACACCTTAAAATTGATACAAACCCTAAACACCTCTCCTAATCCATATCCAATGGATTTTCACCCTTCATCATGCTTCCCAAAGCATATCCTAGGGTTAGGAGTGGTTAGGGACCTTAACCGCTGCTGAAATCGGGTTAAATAACCTTGGTTACCCTGAAATCAGGCTATCGATCAGTGATTCAATCGATCGATCGACACGCTCATCGATGGATCGCCACCCAGTGGCATCGATCGATTTTCAATTATCAAAAACGAGTTTTGGAAAATCATAACTAATTATACGTATATCAAAAAATCACAAAATTTGATACGTATAATACTTATGACCAATACAATGGGTGAAAAATGTTTGAAAAATATTTTACCCATAAAATAGCGAAATTGATACAAAATCCAAAAGTGACTAAAAACTTTAAGTTTAAAGCTCACTTTGTATCAATCTCATCAATGGTGATTGCTATCAAAAGATAGACTTCACCAAGGTTTTTCAAAATGATTTTAAAATGTTTTCAAAACCCTATTTTGGATCATATTCCTTGGGCTCTATGTACATGACTTGTACACAAGCTTTTCTAATGATCCACATGTTGAGTTAAGATGAGTTTGGGTTCAACTAGATGCAAAAATTATGCACCTTGAACTTAACTCATATCCTAGCATCTCACATGTATCTAGGGTGTATAAATATACATACATGTCAATTGGATGTGAGATGTGAGTTTTAGTTCATTTAATCTAGAGTTTCATGCATTTCCTAGGCAACCCTACTTGATTCTCTTATAAATGGGACTTTAAGTCATGTCATTGTCCTTAGTTCAATTTTAATCAATTTAATGCATGAAATGATCATGGCATAAAGATAGCAATAATTAAGCATGACTAATGATCATGATGTCATGACATATGATAAAATCTAAAAACACATGACATTTAAAACCTTAATCTTAAAACATGAACATGACATATACAATGAATAAAAGTAAGTATGATGTCATGACATGTTATATGGCAAACAAAGCATGACATATAAAATATATAGGTATAATAATACCTAAATCTTAATATTAATTGTCATTTGATATAATTCATCATATTTTACCATATTTCTACTTTTCTCCCAAGTGTGCCAAAAACTCAAAATGACACATCAACCTCTAAACCTAAATTGTGCCAATTTGATCATTTTATCAAACTTCTCAAATAATATTAGCACATCCTAAAATCTTTTAGGATTAAGACTCAAATGTATTTCCAAGGTGACCCTAACCTTGAAAATAACCTAAAGTTGCACCTTCATCATGGTTGAGTTAACTACCCATCCAATCAAGGTTGGCACACCCTAACTCCATCTAGCATGAATCAATCACGCTCTTAGGAACCTAAAACCTATTTGAGCTCCTAGGGTTAATTAGGTATTCGTTAGGGATAACCTCTCTAGATACCTTCCTAATGACCCTCCTATGCTTGTTAGTCTTGGTCATTGTGGTCTTACCTAGGTTGACTCTAGGGGTAACTCCCCTTGCAACCTTCTTAGTGGCCACCCTAGGTTTCCTAGAAACCCTAGCCACTAGGCACAACCTTTGGTCAACCCTAGGGATAACTTCCCCATTGACCTTGGTATTCCTAGACCTAGTTAGTGTTCCATAATCAAATGGAACACTATGGTAAGCCACCTTAGGCTTAGGTTTGTGACCCAAACCTTGCTTGCCCTTGGTTGACTTTTGACTCTTAGGTCCTAGGTGTTGACTTTGACTTTTAGACCCTTGAAATTGATTTTGGATGTTCCTAAGGGTCTTCTCAAATTTTTCAAGCCTTGACCTCAAGGCTTGATTTTCCAACTCTAATTTCCCAATTTTTGATTTCTCATTTGGTCCTTGGACATTATCCTTTCTAGGCATATGCCTAGTCCATTTTGGATTAAAACCTAGATGATCCCCTATTTTCTCAATTGATTTCCTAGGTAGAATATTTTTAGGGACATTTGACCTAGATTTGCTCTTAGATAAATTATTTTTAGGGACATTAGTCTCAAATTTCTCCTTACTTTCAAAACGAAAATTCTTAGCTCCTAAGCAAAAGTACTTGTTCCTATTAGCATGTTTTTCATAATTGCAAGAGAATTAAAATTCTTAGCATGCTTTTGACTTTTAAATTTAGAAGGAGCATTACTAAAATATACCTTAGGGTTTGCCTTAGAGGCTCCCCCTACTTGTGAAGCTCTATTTTGAGTCTTTTTGCTCCCCCTAGGATATTGATTCCTATAATGTCCTTTTGAATTGCACTTGAAGCATATGATGTGCTCCTTGCCTTTAGGTGTTGGGGAACTGACATCCTTGTCTTTTGGTGCCGGTGGAGCTTTCCTAATCTTCTTTGGACATTTGCTCTTGTAATGCCCATACTCCCTACACTTAAAGCACATTATATGAATTTTATTTGAAATTAAAGTGTTTGAGTTACCTAGGGTGGTGGTAGGAGCCGGAGTTGAATTTTGAGCTTCCTCATCTTGACCGGATGTTGAAGGCTCTTCTTGAGGTTGCTCCGGTGTAGATGGTCTCTCCCTTTCAATCACGGAGGTGGATGCTTCTCCCACTTCTTCTACTTCCTTTTCCGATCCGGAAGTTGACTCCTCACTTTCTTGTGAGGATGATGAAGCTTTCTCTTCGGTCTCCTCCTCTTCCAAGTCTTCTTGGACCGATTCGGGATTGTAGTAGAACTTGACCAACTTGTTCCACAACTCCTTGGCATCCCTATAGCTTCCTAATCTAGACAAAATGTCATTAGGTATCAAATTAACTAACATTTTTATTACCTTAACGGTTGTCTTGAATTTTTGCCGTTGCTCCTCGGTCCATTGCTTCTTTTTGAGAATTTCGCCGTTCTCTCCTCTCGGAGCATCAAAACCTATAATCATGGCAAACCAATTTTCTATATTCGACATTAGAAAATATTCCATCCTACCTTTCCAATACGCGAAATCTTCGCGGTCAAAGGCGGGTGGAGTCGCTATGTCATCGCCCCATCTTTCTTGAAGATCCATCGTCTTCCCTCTAGCTTCTTTAGCTCCCGACGTTTAATCCGTAGAAGAGCCCCGGGCTCTGATACCAACTGTAGGATATTTGAGGCCGCTAGAGGGGGGGGTGAATAGCGTCACATGATGGAATTCGATCGCGTGTTTGTCTCTACAATTTCGTTAGTATGCAGCGGAATAGTAATGAAAGCAATAACGAAACAATTAACAACACGCAAACACAATTGTTTAACGTGGTTCGGAACCGAACGATTCCTACTCCACGGATCGGGTTCGTACGAACCCTAGCGATGCCAATCACACACCACTATAATAAACACTCCTTCTCGGAACAATCCGGCGAAAAAATGATTACAAAACCTTGTATCAAAAGATGATTAATACAATGAAATACAAAGCAAGCCTAGTAAAGAAAAACACTTTACAAATGCTCTTGAATGCTTGATCGCTAGGTTGATCGAGTAGCACTTGGAGACCCTGAATTGCAGCAGCAACTCGCCCCAACTCGCCTCAAAAAACCATGCCAATTTCCTCCATCACGAGCTCCTTATAAAGCTTCAACTTTGAAAAAGTTGATCGATCGGTGATCGGGACCATCAGTCGACTGATGCCACTATTGTCGTGAGACAACGGCTAGATCCATGCTGGATAAGTCCAACGGATCTACCATCAGTTGACTGATCATACCCATCAGTCGACTGATGGAGTCCTCACTCGACCAATCGAGTATCGACTCCATTCGCGCGTGGCCGATTTTCGAGCACCACCGGATCACACGATCGGGCCGATCGCTCGAGCTCATCGATCACGCCCACCTCTGGCAATGATTCTAGGCTACTTCAGCATCAAACCCTAGTTGACTTGGTCCAATCGACTGTCACATGACACCAGTCGACTGACACACCTCAAACATGAGGTTTTAGCCCAAGTATGGTTCTCCCATAATTGCTAGATCACCGTTAGCCTAGACCTAAGCCTTCTAGCCACCTCCATCAGTCTCACGCCTCTCAGATCTCTCCAAGTCATCCATGACTTGTTCATCCATCGCGCTAGCCTTCAGGTGCTTCCATCGGCTATGTCATGATAACGGTGTCTACACCGCCAAGGCACATTGGACTTATGCCACCAAGACTTCGCTTGGACTTTACGCTGCCAACCATTGGACTTATGCTGCCAAGACTCCCGCTTAGACTTTACGCCACCAATATCAAACCCTTAGACTTCTCAAATGCCAAGACTCAAGCTTGGACTTTCCCTTGCCAACCCATGTTGGACTTTTTATGCCAAGACCCATGCTTGGACTTTCCATGCCAAGACCCATGCTTGGACTTTCCCTTGCCAACCCATGTTGGACTTTTCATGCCAAGACCCATGCTTGGACTTTCCCAAATACCAAGTGTCCCACTTGGACTTCCTTTGCCAACTCATGTTGGACTTTCCATTGCCAAGACCCATGCTTGGACTTTACCAAATGTCAAGTGTCCCACTTGGACTTTCCATGCCAAGTACCCAAGACTTGGACTTTCCCATGACAATTACATTGTCATATATTTTTGTCGAACATCAAAACATCACTCGAGTCAAACTCGAGTCTTGGTCAATCGTGACCTGGGCCGATTGAACCAACATCGGATCCCTCCAAGTCATCCATGACTTGTTCATCCATCGCGCTAGCCTTTAGGTGCTTCCATCGGCTATGTCATGCTAACAGTGTCTACACCGCCAAGACACATTGGACTTACGCCGCCAAGACTCCGCTTGGACCTTACGCCGCCAACCATTGGACTTATGCTGCCAAGACTCCACCCTTGGACTTTACGCCGCCAATATCAAACCCCTTGGACTTCTCAAATGCCAAGACTCAAGCTTGGACTTCCCTTACCAACCCATGTTGGACTTTCCATGCCAAAACCCATGCTTGGACTTTCCCTTGCCAACCCATGTTGGACTTTCCATGCCAAGACCCATGCTTGGACTTTCCCTTGCCAACCCATGTTGGACTTTCCATGCCAAGACCCATGCTTGGACTTTCCTTGTGCCAAGTACTCAAGACTTGGACTTTCCCAAATGACAATTGTCCCACTTGGACTTACCATGCCAAGTACTCATGACTTGGACATTACCTTACCAAGACCCATGCTTAGACTTTACCATGACAATTACATTGTCATATATTTTTGTTGAAACATCAAATCATCACTCGAGTCAAACTCGAGTCCTAGTCAATCGTGACCTTGGCCGATTGCACCAACAAGCTCCACTAGCTTCTCCCACATCTCCTTTGCACTAGCGCACTCTCTAATCCTATTGATTTCTTGTTGAGGGAGCACATTGCAAAGATGATGTTTTGCTTTTGAATTTGCTAAGTGCTCCTCTCTTTGTTTCTTTGTCCACCTTGATTTCTCTATTAGTCTCCCTTCTTCATCCCTAGGAACTTCGAAACTGTTTTCCATAATAATCATTATTTCAAAATCGATCTCGAAAAATACATCCATTCGCTTTTTCCACCAAGCGAAGTCCCCTTCGAATTTAGGCGGATGAATATTGGAGCCGGCCATTTTGGTTGATTGTCACGGCGGTGAGTCTGATGACAACCTCCTCGCTATGATACTACTTGTTGGAGGATCGTGGCCTGGCCAGAGGAGGGTGAATAGCCCTTGATGTGTACGATGGAAATCGATCGCTTCTTAATTGTCTACACTTAAGATTAGCGCAGTGAAAATACTAATAATAAAGACAATTAAGAAAATGAAAATGTAAAGAAACAAACGCTAACAAATCGATGTAACATGGTTCACGACCCTTGCTGTTAATCCACGGATGATTCGTTCGACGAATCACTCCCTCAACAATCACTAATCTCTCCTTCAAGGTGGAGGTAAACCTTTCTTACAAAATCACTCCCTCTTACAATAAGATTGAAATAAACACAAGAAGAGGAGTGTTAAAATATGTTGGGCACTTGGGAAAAGTTTAGGAGTTAAGCATTAGCCTCCAAAGAGCACCCAAGGTCTCTTCTTATAGGGAAGAGGCCATTCTTCCCGTTGGGCAGTGATCAGTCAACTCATGCAGCCATCAGTCGACTGTTGCTGTAGTCGTTGCCTCATAACGACTTCATCCACGTTGGCGTCCATCCAACGGCTCCCTCATCAGTCGACTGATCAACCCTATCAGTCGACTGATATAACCATCAGTCGAGTGATCAGGCGATTAGTTGACTCTCAAACCCTCTGTGCCCGCGACCACCTTCATCAGTCGATTACCATCCTTGTCCGATCGATGGTGCGTGATCATTGCTAAACACTAGCGATCATTGCTAGGCCGTAAGACCATCACCGAACATCGATCGATCACCGGAGTGCCATCGACCCGAGAGCGATCGATATCTATATCGGGCCGATCGGTGTCGGGTAAAACCTCAAATAAAACACTTGTTTGAGCATCCGACGGTCAGGTAAACCTCAAACCACTTGTTTGAGCATCCAACACTTCCATTCGTCGGGTATAAACCTCAAACTCATGTTTGAGCATCCGACTTATCCAAACATCGAATAAAACCTCAAACACAAGTTTGAGCATCCGACTCTTGACTTAGCCATTCGACCAAGTTCACTTATGAGCTACTATTACAATTCGCTCAATCTCTCATCTCCCTTGGAGTCCCTCACCGAAGCTCTCTTCGTCCAACCATGTCCCTCGGATGCACCATGTGCACGGTTTCACAATGTCATCCTTCGCGTCTCACGCTGAAGTCTGCTTCCTTTGACTTCACTCCAATGCTCCTCGTCAGGCGGTCCCTCGGATGCATCAAGCGCACGACTTCCGCAATGTCATCTTTCACCGACTCAAGGACCCGAGCCATGAGATAGTGAACTCACCAATTCTATCATCAAGCTACCTCATGTGTGATTTACTAAGTCCTGCACAACTTAAACACACATATCAAATCCATAAACATCCTACCTTAATCCTTTGCCACACACATCAAAACCACATCATACTTGGGTTGATTGCCCTAACAAATTCTCCTAGGTTCGGCCAAGGGCACAAAGGAAGAAACCTTTGTTCCAAGCCTTGGCCGAATGGTCAATCCATCTTGAGAAAGACTTGGCCAGAATTCACCACTTCTTTAGGGAGGAGTTAGCCGGACCTAAACAAGAGGGAGCCTTGCTAGGGTTGGTGGCAAAGAAGAAGGAAGAGGGTAGAGAGTTCGACTAGGTTGAGGAAGAGGGCCTTAAGGACTTCTTGTCATTAGGTTTAGCCTTTATAACCCTTTGTATAGGCACTACTCCTAATGGATTATAGGTTAGTGGATCAAATCCCTAAGCCCTTAACCATTGAAACTTAATCTCATCCATTAAACTCTAATTGGACCCTTAACCAAAAGAGGGTCCTTTTAATTAAAACCAAATTGGTTTGTTTTATAATTACACCTTTTAAGGCCCAACCCATCTTCTTAAGATGTGCTCCTTCCGTGTTTCCGACTTGACAAGTAGTTTCATATTTGTCATGTGTTTGGTCCAACTAAACTTGATCTCTCTCGATCTTGAGAATCCAATTCTCAAATTCGTTTTAAGTCTCTTCGAAGGATTCATAGTGCGTGTGACTTAATAGGTTCTCAGTTTATATTGGTTGTCCATAATTAACCATTAATTATGCAACGATCATGCATGAGTGACACCTAGTAATACATCATGATCCCCAATTAACCGAAAAATCGACGGTTGATATTGGAACCATTTCTGAACCCTTCAGCAGCTATAGTGAATTGTGCCTCATTCCTTTCACTCATCTTATACCCACTTGATTCAGGACATGGTCTATGTGTCATTCCCCACTAAACTGACTATGTCACACCTAGCCCAAGTCTTACTTCCTTGTCCAGTGGATTCTAATTACTTCGACATGTATCCAAGAGTACCATACTCTTGACATGCAATGCTTTGACCAAAGACTTTGAGTAACAATCCTGACGAGTGGCCATAGTGTATACATCTCCTTGCAAGGAGTGATGAATCCTTTGTTGACTATTCAATCACCTTCGAACACTTCGACTTATACCTAATCATCTTGTACCCACACCTTCGTAGAGTTGTATCGACTAAGATGTCAAAGTATAAGTCTCCATGACCAAGATGACTTGAATACCTCAAGTCGAAAGAAACTCGCACTCGAGCTACGTGTCATATCTTATATGCAGAGAACCATATGAAATCTTACAGCAGGTTACTCCAAAGAACTATTTACCAAACTATCATCCATATTTAACTCTCGACATCTCAATATCTCTAACCAGTGAGGAGCAACTGCTTGTATAAACAAAGGAATATAACTCGTGCTAGTCTCCCAGAATCGATGATGTCCGAACTCATTAATTCATTGACTAGAGATTATTTCAATACATTCATTAGTACACATGTAGAGATACTCACTAGTTGTGATCCAATCACAAGTTCTCTCATGCTCTGAATCGTATCACAGTCATTTAGTAAATGAGTTTAAGATCTAATCAAACACATATGATATGTGCACTCAAATAGTGAATCTTTATTTATCAACTAAATAGTATAACCATAAGACGATTGCCTTATGATACCTCCCAAATAAAACAGACTCCACTTGGCCTAATGTCAATCGCCATGGTATCCAATACCATAGTCCTTGACGTGACTCTCAAACTTACTTTGTGTTAGTCTTTGTCAAAGGATCCGCTAGGTTCCTTTTTGTGGGAATCTTCTCGATTTGTATTTCTTTCCTACTGATAATTTTTCTGATAAGATGATATTGCCAAAGCACGTGTTTGGTTCGTTAGTGAGACCTGGGTTCCTTTGTCTCGGATAGCTCCGTTGTCTAATGTTTCAACAATGGATGGAACCATCCCAAGTTCGGAGATTAACTCTTGATCCAAACTGTCTCCTTTGCTGCTGTAGAAGTTGAAATGTATTCTGGCTCCGTGGAAGAATCGACAACTATGTCTTGTTTGGAACTTTTCCAACTCACTGCGGCACCATTCGTGAATATATACCCACATGTAACCATATCACCTTCTCCATATGCCATGAACACATCCTTAGTTCTTCTCAAGTACTTAAGGATTGCCTTGATAACCACCCAATGATCCATTCCTGGATCAGACTGGTACCTGCTCGTGACACTCAAAGCATATGATACATCGAGTTTTGTACATAACATAGCATATATAATAGATCCTATTGTAGAAGCATAAGGAATCTTATTCATGCAAATCCTATCGTCTTTTGTACAGGGACACATAGACTTTGAAAGGTGAATCCCATGTCGAATGGGTATATAACTTTTCTTGGATTCAGACATGCTAGACCGCTTTAACACTGGCCTATATATATGTAGACCGAAGACTAAGCAACATTTTCGATCTATCTCTATAGATCTTAATCCCGAGGATGTAGGCCACTTTTCCCATGTCTTTCATGGAGAACATTTTGGATAACCAACCTTTGATTGACTGTAAGACAGGTATATCATTTCCTATGAGTAATATGTCATCGACATATAGTACTAGAAATACGATCGCACTCCCACTAACCCTCTTGTACACATAAGGTTCTTCAGAATTTTGTGAGAAATCAAACTCTTTGATTGCCTCATCAAAATGGATATTCCAACTCCTGGATGCTTGCTTCAGCCCATAAATGGACCGTTGAAGCTTGCATACTTTGGTTTTGTCAACCGATGTGAAACCTTCGGGTCGTATCATATGCACATCCTCATGTAGGTTTCCATTAAGGAAAGTCGTTTTCACATCCATCTGTCATATCTCATAATCATAATGAGTTTCTATGGCCAAGAATATCCCAATGAATTTAATCATGGCAACTGGTGAGAAAGTCTCGTCATAGTCAATACCTTGCTTTTGACGATAACCTTTTGCCACCAATCTAGCTTTATAAGTAATCACATTACCATCCATGTCAATTTTCTTCTTGAAAATCCACTTGCACCCAATAGACATGATGCCTTCAGGTGGATCCACCAAGTTACAAACTTGATTTTTATACATGAAATCTATTTTCGACTTCATGGCTACTAGTCATTTATCCCTTTATGAACTTTTTAGAACTTCTTCGTAACTAGTAGGTTCCTCATCCTCAATGAGTAACACATCATTAGATTCACTTACGAGAAATCTATATCTCTCAGGAATCTTATGTGAGCTACCAGATCTGCAAAGAGATGATATAATGATAGGTTCAATCATTATCTCATCATCATGAATAATCGACTGTGGTTTCAGTATAAATGTTTTTTTAGTGTTTATTAGAGTTTCTTGAATGTCCTCAAGTTCAACTTGACTCCCACTGTTTTCTTGCAAGAGAAACTCTTTTTCTAGAAATACAATATTTTTTGAAACAAACACCTTTTGTTCCAAGGGATGATAGAATTGATAACCTCTCGTTTCCTTGGAGTATCCAATAAATAGACACTTATCAGACTTAGCATCCAGCTTGTCTGATGTAGTCCTTTTCACGTAAGCAAGACATCCCCATGTCTTCAAATAAGACAACTAGGATTTCTTACCAGTTCATATCCGATATAGAGTAGCAGAGACTGCCTTGGTCGGGACTCTATTCAGCAAGTGAATAGTTGTCTCGAGTGCTTAACCCTAAAAGGATTTGGAAAGACTTGCATGATTCATCATCGATCTCACCATATCCAACAAGGTTCGATTTCACCTTTCAGATACACCATTATGTTGTGGTGTATAAGGCGGAGTCCATTGAGATAATATACCATTATCTCTTTAGATAATCCTGAAACTCTTGACTTAAGTATTCGTCACCTCGATCGGATCGAAGTATCTTAATACTTTTACCAAGTTGTTTCTCTACTTCATTTTTGAATTCTTTGAACTTTTCAAAGGCTTCAGATTTATATCTCATAAGATATACATACCCAAATCGTGAGTGATCATCAATAAAGGTAAGAAGTAGTTGTAACCTCTTTGAGCATGAATTGACATTGGTTCACATACATCAGTATGTATGAGACCAAGTAATTCTTCCACTGGCTTACCCTTTCTAGAAAAGGGCAACTTTGTCATCTTGCCTTGTAAGCATGATTCACATGTATCAAATAAATCAAATTCAAATGATTCTAGAATTCCACTCTTGTGTAACTCTGACATGCGCTTCTTTCCTTTATGGCCAAGGCGACACTGCCATGTGTAGGAGGTTACCTGATCATCCTTTCGAGCACGCTTGTTGCTCGCTTCGATATTGAATGCATCACTGGATGACACATAGATGTCATTGCATAAATTTTCGATACCATAAAGAACATCATTCAAGGTTATATAACAACAATTGTTACTAAACGTCGAATGGAAACCCTTTATATTTAAACAATAAATAGAAAAAATGTTTTTCTATTAATGCAAGAACAAAATAACAATTGTCCAATTCCAAGACAAGTCCACTAGAAAGCTTCAGTGAATATGTTCTGACGACGACAGCTGCAACCTTTGCTCCATTGTGGACTCACAAATTCGCTTCACCCTCAATAAGTATTCTGCTATCCCTTAGTCCCTGTATGCCATTACATATATGTGAGCCACACTCGGTATCCAATATCCAAGTGTCAAAGGAAATAGTATGACAGTCAATAACGAAGATACTTAAAGAGGATGGGGTATCAGATGCCGACTTTTTATTCATGGACTCAAGATAGATCTTGTAGTTCCTTCGCCAATGGCCCATCTTGCCACAGTGATGACATATGCCCTTTGGAGCTGACTCTCTAGTCTTGGCCTTCTTCTTCTTCCCTTTTGACTGTTGCTTTGACTTCCTCTTAGAACCTTTCTTTGAGGAGTCAATCAATATCATTGTCTTCTATTCTTTAGTCACAGAAGGTTCTAAAGTCTTGAGCATATTGATTAGCTCGGGAATGGTGAATTCAAGATTGATCATCCGATAGTTCATCACAAATTGTGAGTAACTCTTGGACAAACTATGCAGAATTAAGTCAATACTTAATTCGTGATCCATCGCAAACCCTACTAATCCTAGCCGCTCGATGTACCCGTTCATCTTCAGTACAAACTGTACTGCAGATGAACCCTCCTCCATCTTCGAGCTAAAGAGAAGTTTCGAGACCTCGAACCTTTCGGATCTCGACTGCTCATCGAAGAGTTCACGAAGATGGTAAATGATCGTGTAAGCATCCATATGCTCGCGCTGCTTTTGCATCTCAAGAGTCTTTGTCGCTAGCATGATGCAACTGGCAAGCTCAGAATCAGTCGTATGCTTTTGATGGGCCAACATTTGGTCCGGAGTTGCACTATGGTCAAGACTGGTGGGAAGAGACTCTTCAAGGACATAAGCGAGCTTCTCAGTCTTGAGAACGATTCTCAAGTTTCGAAGCCAGTCCAAGAAGTTAGACCCAGTCAGTTTGTTCGATTCTAAAATCGAATGCAGATTAACAGACGACATTATCGAATGATTAATCTAGAAATACAAAATTGAGAATGTGAGAGAGATGATTTGATATGTAAACAATTTACATATTAGGCTTCCACTCACTTTTCGAATTCAAGAGCCCTTGCTTTGAATTTGGGAGATCGTAGGTTTTTCTCCAAGTGGATTGATATCCACTATAGATAAGAATAACCTTGACGTTAGACCAATAAGCCATTCTTAGCTATAGTGGTAGGTATCAAGTATACTGATTACATATCACGTATATGTAACTATCACATTATGTTATCAACTGTTTGAATGTTCGCATAAACATCAGATTATTAACACATTAACAAGTATACATCAAATGTATATCACTCGACTTTACCTCTATCCATATTGACCTTGGTGTTAGGTCAACAAGCCAATGCTTCAAGTTAAAGTTAACCCGTTAATCATGAGATCACATCTCTATGGTTCGAACATATCTAATTTTAGGTTGAGCTTGACTTGGGCCAACAACTCAAATAAGGAATTATACTCTGATTCTTACTATATTAACGGTAGGTGTAAGTTTTAAAATTTGTATAAGAGTTTTAGGTCTCATCCTCATGCATATGCTCTATTTATATGACATCGCACGCATGACATATATGATGACGTGTCACAACACATGCATGACAAAATGCATCTAATTATGGCATATGATATGACATGATTATGTCATAGTCGTTATTATATTATTTTGGAATTAAAATATATTTAGGAATTTGATTTCCATAAATCAATATTCCTTTGATTAAATTAGGAAATATTTTCCAATTTAATCTCATATTTTTTGTTTGAGAAATATATTAAAGATAAAATTTATTTTAGAATCTAGATTTCATAAATTATGATTCTTTAATTAAATAAGGATTTAAATCAGAATTTAATATTATATTTTATCTAGGAAATATATTAGAAATAAAATATGATTTAGAATCTTGATTTCCATAAATCATGATTCTCTAATTAAATAAGGAATTAATTCCGAATTTAATTCCATATTTTATTTGGTAAATATTTTTCAAAAATAAAATATGTTATAGAATATTAATTTCCATAAATCAAAATTCCATAATTAAATTCGGAAACAATTTCTAATTTAATCACATACTTTATTTAAGGAAATAAATACCTATCAAGGAAATCCAATTAATTAGGAAACATTTTCTATATTAATATTTCTTGATCAAATATTTCCAGAAATATAATTTCCTAAATTATTTCTAAAATTTTCAAATCTTGATTTTTTTCTAACAAATTAGAAAACTTTCCAAAAATAGAATTTTTCAAAAATAAGAAAATTTCTAAAATAATTCTACGACCAACTACGAATTCGTAAAACCTATTTTACGAATATTTTGAAGCACGGTTAGACTCTGATACCACTATTCGGTTACGATCGACGCGTAGATGTGCTTTTGTCGTTTCACAAACGAACGTAGTGGAAGAAAAACGTAATAATTTCCTAAATTATTACAACACTCACTCCCACGCATGCAAGATTACAACACGTGCAGACATATCTTCCAAATAAAATTTTACATACAATAAGAATAAAATAAATTTTACTCTAGGTATACCTTTGGAATGATGGTGAGCCGGAAGGTCATCAACCATACAACGCTCGTGGAGCTTCGTCTTTACTCGTATCCACGCTGAATTTTCGGAGGGACAACTTCTTAAAGCCACAAGTTTGACCTTCTCTTCGCTACTAGACGAAGTAAGAAGGTCAGGTGATCGGAGAGCAATCGCCGACTCATTTTGCGACACAAACAAGTCTTCGAACAACCTTCGTAAGGTTGTCGATTTGTGTCGGAATTAGTCGCTATTTTTGAAGCTTCAATAAGCGAACAACCCTAAAAAAAGGAAGAAACCTTTGTTCCAAGCCTTTGCCGAATGGTTAATCCACCTTGAGGAAGACTTGACCAGAGTTCACCACTTCCTTGGGGAGGAGTTGGCCGGACCTAAACAAGAGGGAGCCTTGCTAGGGCCGGCGACAAAGAAGAAAGAAGAGGGTAGAGAGTTCGGCTAAGTTAAGGAAGAGGGTCTTAAGGAGTTTTTGTCTTTAGGTCTAGCCTTTATAACCCTTTATATAGGCACTAATCCTAATGGGTTATAGGCTAGTGGATCAAATCTCTAAGCCCATAACCATTGAGGCTTAATCTCATCCATTAAACCCTAATTGAGTCCTTAACCAAAAGAGGGCCCTTTTAATTGAAACCAAATGGGTTTGGTTTATAATTACACTTTTAAGGCACAACCTGTCTTCTTAAGATGTGCTCCTTTCGCGTTTCCGACTTGACAAATATTTCCATATTTGTCATGTGTTTGGTTCAACCAAACTTGATTTCTCTCGATCTTGAGAATTCAATTCTCAAACTCGCGCTCTTCGAAGGATTCGTAGTGCGTGTGACCTAATAGGTTCTTAGTTTATGTTGGTCGTCCATAATTAACCATTAATTATAGAACGATCATGAGTGACACCTAGTAGTACATCATGATCCCTAATTAATCGAAAAATCAACGGTTGATCTCGGAACCATTTCCAAACCCTTCAGCAGCTATAGTGAATAGTGTCTCGTTCCTTTCACTCATTTTATACCCACTTGATTTATGACATGGTCTATGTGTCAGTCCCCACTAGACTGACTACGTCACACCTAGCTCAAGTCTTACTTCATCATCTAGTGGATTCTAATTATTTTGACATGTATCCAAGAGTATCATACTCTTGTCATGCAATGCTTTGGCCAAAGACTTTGAGTAACAATCCTGACGAATGACCATAGAGTATACATCTCCTCGCAAGGAGTGGTGAATCCTTTGTTGGCTATTCAATCACCTTCGGACACTTCGACTTATACCCAATCATCCCGTACCCACATCTCCGTAGAGTTGTATCGACTAAGATGTCAAAGTATAAGTCTCTATGACCAAGATGACTTGAATACTTTAAGTCGAAGGAAACTCGCACTTGAGCTGTAGTAAGAGCTTCATTGACATATCTTATATGCAGAGAACCATGTGAAATATCACAGTAGGTCACTCCAATGAACTAGTTACTATAAGTAACATCCACATCTAACTCTTGACATCTCAGTGTCTCCATCCAGTGAAGAGCAACTGTTTTGATAAACCAAGGAGTATAACCTGTGTTAGTCTTCTAGAATCGATGATGTCCGAACTCATCAATTCATCGACTAGGGATTATTTCAATACATTTATGATTACACATGTAGAGATACTCACTAGTTGTAATCCAATCACAAGTTCTCTCATGCTATGAATCGTATCGCAGACATTCAGTAAATAAGTTTAAGATCCAATCAAACACATATGACATGTGCACTCAAATAATGAATTTTTATTTATCAACTAAATAGTACAATCACAAAACGATTACCTTAGGACACCTCTCAAATATAATATAGTTCTGTTATATTTTTAAATAATGATTTTCTCGAACACTCCAGTTCCGTTGAGCATTCTTGGCATTCATGAGCATTGATATTCTCGTGCAATAGTATTCCTAGGACAAAAATCTACAAGCTCATTCGCAGCAACCACCAACTTTTCCCAAACGGCAAATAACATCGTTATTGAGAAAAGTGATGTCAGGAAGGTGCATGCTTAAGGGTTTTTGCTTTCGTAATTGTACACATCGAATCAGATCTTCGATTATTGTTAGCTAGTAAAATTTTGTTTGCTGATTTTTTTTTTTTTTTTTTTTACAAGTGGTATTCAAGTTTCGCCCGACTAGTTCACTTGGTGAACCGGCCCTGTCCCATGGCCTCCGAAGAGTCTCTACCGACCCACAAGGGTAAATCAGGATGACACGCTGCCAAGTCGCCGTGAAGGATATGTACGCCAATCAGGGTCCGCACCCCACATCAACCGAACTGGATAACGGAACTCGCCCGAATCCGCAAGCGCGGAATTCCTCCGCAAGTTACAAATGATCGAACCAGACCTCAAACTCTTACCGACTGATTCTAAACTACGTAAATGGAGGCAAATTGTTCAACATAATTCCTTCGAAGGGAAAACTTTTTGAAAAGTAAGGATGATAAATTTTTCAATAATTTATTTATGCAATTAGTCATTGCCAGGATATGGATGTTTACTGCAAAGATCTAAAGGTACAACTACATGACTATGACATTTCAGCTGCATCTTTGCGCATGATTATGAGGTGCAAGCTACAAGGTCTCTTCACTAACAAGCTTTATTGACCTCTCGCCCGACCGCTTGGTTGGGATGAACTTCATCTTTTTCACCTAGTCACTCAGTTAGGCAAAGTTTTTTCGCACTCGATTGCTCAGTCAGGACGAACTTCAATTCTCTCGATCACTTAACCGAGTAGAGCTGCCTCTCACCCGACCATTTGGTTGGGCAGAGCTCTTTCTCGGTCGATCGCTCAACCGTGATGAGCCTCATCTTTCTTGCCCAATCACTCGGTTAGGCATAGCTCCCTCTCGCCTGGTCGCTCGATCAATATAAGCTTCATTTCTCTCTGTCGCTTAACTGGATAGAGCTCCCTATCACCCATCTGCTAGGCCAGGTAGAGCTCCTCCTCGCCCACCCGCTTGGTCGGGATGAGTTTCATTTCTCTCAATCACTCAACCAGATAGAGCTCCCTATCACCTCGTGCACTCGACCGAGTAGAGCTTCTTCTCACTCAATCGCTCAGTCGGGACAAGCTTTTTTCTCTCGGTCACTCAATGGGGCATAGCTCTCTCTCTCTCTCATTGGGTCAAACAAATGGGACGAGTTCTTTCTCACACGACCTCTCAGATGGAACGTGCTTCGTCCCTCTTAGATGCTCAACCAGCGAAACTCCCTCTCACTGAGACAAGCTTTTCTCTCCCACTGCTCGACCGGAACAAGTGCTTCCTCACCTAGTTGCTTGGTCGTATGAGCCTTCTCTCCTAGTTGCTCGGCCAGGAGCAAGCTTTCCTCTCCCGGTCATTTGGCTAGGAGTAGAGCTCCCTGTCTCCGGGACCCCCCTCTCTCTCGGTCGCTCAGCCGGGAGCTCCCTTTTTCTCCCAGCCACTCAACCAGGAGGAGCCTTCCCCTCTCTTGGTAGATTGAGCTACGACAACGGGTAGGAGGTGAAATGTGCAAATGCGTGGATCATCTTTGTCCCCGGAAGATTTCGTAGCAAGCATCGACGCTGCTATTGCCACCTTCAAGTACACCTGCATTGCATTCACCATTGTACACATCCCCTTTTCTTCCTCCGTGTTCAAGGAAGAGGTCGATCCCATGGCTAATTGGGATAGTTCTCTCTCCTAACCACTCAGACGGGTAGCAAGTCTTCTCTCTTCCACTCAGTTGGGAGGAAGACCTTACTTTCCCGGTCGCTCTGCTAGGAGGTGCCCTCTCCCTCCTGGTTGTTTGGCCCCCTCTCTCTCGGTTGCTTGCCTGGGATTGAATCCTTCCACCTCCGCATACTTTCAACTCTCCTTCAGCATAGTTTTGGGCATAGATACCCTCCTTGGTAGAAACTCCTCTGTGCTTCCTATGTCCTTCCGCTGCAGGTCCATCCTTCCCACCCATACTCTCGGTGTTCTCCATATCACTGCCACTCTCATTCTTCGCTCGCGATCAGTGACCTACGATCGACGACCAGCGGTCGGCGATCGTCGATCACCGGTGTCGATCGCCCGCACCGACACTGGTCGACGTTGGGCAGTCGACGACCACTGACAACGACATCGACGTCGTCTCCGCCTTCATTCTCAACTTATAAACCAAACAATATTATTGGAATGGCTAAACCCATTCTCATTCTACCCTACTATCAAACTCATTCCTATTACTATTCCCACACTTAAACTAAACGTCACCTTAGTGTTACATATCGGGGTGTTTCGAATCAACATCACATGTTGATCAGAAGTCATATTGGAAAAATGACAGTTCAATAGATATTGTGGTGCAAAAGAATTCTATAAATGTTTGTTACTTAACTAATTTATCCAATCTCCCAACAAAATCAAATGCTTGTCCCATCTTATCTTTGATTCTTTGAGTAAACAAATCTCTTGTATCGAGCTGTTCTTCATAGATAACAGTGATCAATTACTGGATGCAATAATTTCAAAGGTCAATCCAGGTATTAATTAGGCATCAGATATGTTAAGGGTTTGGATTCAAAAGCCAAGGAGTTAGCTAATTTACAATGTCAGCACCCCCGAAGTCTAACTGCTTCTTCATCTCATGATCTGATTGGACTTCCTAGCTGAGGAATTGGAGCCTAAGGTCTTCTCTATTATTCTATCCTTTCCTGAGGACAAGAAGGTATTCAATTATTTTTTTCCTGACTCTGTGGATATTCAGGGATCGTGAGATTGGACTTTCTCTTGGCAACAACAGACTCTCCCTCCTTGAGGGATTGACTTTGTCCTTATCTCCTGAGGCTTGTGGTCTAGCTAGGGTCGGTAGCAGCAGGCTGCCCCCCAATTTTTTTTTTTTTAGAGTGTTGATGATGGTACTTGGGACCTCTCCCATTTCACCTATATGAGATACTCTCATCTTCATCTCACTCGCACAGGATCCATCTTTAATGACCTCCGCAGTAGCCGTCAGCTACAATGGGATGATGGGCACCTGGAAACCTCAGCTCAGTGAGTCAAGGTGTGGGCACCTGTCAGCCACTTCTCGGAGTTCAACTTCCAAGATCAACATTATCATAAAAGAAATTAACAGTCTCTAAGTTTGTCAGCTTAAGATAATCTGCTCAAACTCATTAACAAATAAGTTTGAATTTTGTTATTATTCTAGTATGATAGGTTTACTTTTATCTAAATAAAAGTTATAATCCATAGCTTAACTTATATTCTCAGCATTGTAGTTTTCAAACTCTGCTTCTCAATTTAGCGGAGGCCTCATTATGACATGGTTCTATTACTTGATTGACTATGAGTTATCGACCTCCATCACTTATTGGCATGTACATGAGTTTTCTATGGGAAGATTCAAGCCAGATCATATGCTCTCATGCAACATCCTGCTCTGTCAAACTAACACCCTCAAGATTCTCACCCATTTGTGCTAGCCCCACGACATGATATAACAATCTAAGTACTATACGCCCCACATGCCTACCCTTATAACAGCCTGAGAGCTAGATATATACCCATCGATCTAACGACAAAATATAACAATCTAAGTGTTTGTATATCTTCATAGTCTGCCCCCATGGCAACACTCTAACAGTATAAGCGCTATAGTATATATTAGTTGACCTATCTCCAAATTAAAACAACCTAAGTGCTATATTATCACTTCACAGCCTCTGAGTCACTTATAACGACCAATATAAAGGCTAAGTAGGTCTTCTAGGCCCCGCACCAACTATAACAACCTAAGCGCTATAATATTATAAAAGAGCCTTTGGACAGATTATAACAGCCTAAGTGCTATAGTTAATATACAGACATCGCCTCTAGAAACCTATATATTAGGCTCCATGCACCTCTACACAAGCCTCCCGACTCCTCTATTCCAGCCTCCAGGATCCTATATACCAAACTCCATGCTATCATGCACTAAGCTCCCTGTGGTACTCAACTAGACCCCTCGGGCCCTCTCGCTTATACTGTCGGTCTCCCCAATCGGATATCGAAACTTCTTACTGTTGGACTCCTCGAATGGAATTCTTGGATCTTCTTATGGTCAGGCTTCCCAATCAAAGTTATCATATATTCTTATGGTCAGGTACCCCGACCCAAATTATTGGACTTTCTTATCCTCGGACTCCCCGACTAGAATTTTCGAATCTTCTTATGGCTGAGCTTCCCGACCGAAGTTATCATATATTCTTATTGTCATGCCCCGAGGGAGTCCCCGTCAGACGAAAATCCGGCAGCATCTCTCTTGTACGGGTGACAATACGAATCTTGAATACAAGACCCACACGACCTACTATACATCGGTCAACATGACCGGAACATAAACCACACATACATATCATAAATGGGCCTCCGGCCAACAATCAAAGTAAATAACAAAAAGTCTACACTATTTAGACTTACCCCTTCTGCCATCTGAGCAGGAACACAACCAAAACATATCGAATAAAAGTCCGAATAAAAGTCCATAAGGACATAACAAATACCACCAACACATCCACGAGAATAAATCCAAAACACAAGTCTTACACTTGTCTTCTAATCATTGTCAATAAACCAAAACCATAAGACCAAAATAAGACCAATTCGACGAGGGGGATTGGCAGCTGGACTCTCCTGACAATTTCATCCTGCTAAAATGCTCGAAATAATGAAATCTTCACGCCAGTGGACCTGTCTCGTAACCGAAATCTGCATATAACATAATTACCATTAAGTTCCAGCACACAGCTAATATTCGACTAAATTCTACATCGACTCCATATTCACTTAATCTATCAAATATGAGTACAATCTCTCGACACACCCACAACACCTCAGCAACCACCAAGTTTACTTTAATGAAACAACCCCTTCACAACCACCTCTCACTCAGCCACAACCGCAAACACCCATTCATAGCCGACCAAACTCCAAATCACAGCCATCCCCATTGCAGCAAGGAAATTTAACAGCATCATAGATCAATCCTCCATTTTCCTCAAACCTAATTCACCACTCCAATCACACATCAACCATCCAAAATCTCACAGCCCTACACAACCTAGAACAGAACCACTCTTCACGCCCATTCACAACCCAATTCACAGCGACCACAACCAAGATCAAATACATCAATTAAAGAAAATAAACAAATGAGATATACCTGCCTTAGAAACTCCACCGGCAGCCATTCCTTATCCCAATCCCTTGTTCCCCTATTCAAGACCATTTCCAAAAACCACAGACTTAAACCAAATGAAAGAAACCACAGTTAGGACTTTCAATCCCGTCCAAGGAACAAGGAAGCTGACTCCTACCTTGCTCCGGCGACCACCGGCAGAGATCGCAGCCTCCGCCCCAAATCAGCACATAGTGGCGACTCGCCTAGTAGCAGGCGCGCGCGAGGAGGAAGGAAGAGGAGCTGCGACGCGGCTGTCACCTGCAGCGACGACAACCTAGCCACTGTGAAAGGCGGCGACGGTGATAGCACGCGGCGATGGAGGAAGGAAGAGTTGTCCGAGGGTTGGATTGCGTGAAGAGGAGCGACGACGAACTTGGTTGCAGGCGCTCGATGCACAAGGAGGGCGACGGTTAACTGTGGCACGACGGCGTGCGCACGGCGACGGTTGCGCGAGGTTGGGAGAAGAAACAGCGAGGAAGAGGATCGCGAGGTGGTGTCAGGCGCAAAGGTTGGCCGTGGATGGGCGGCGAGCGGCGCGGTGGAATCGGGAGAATGGCTACGGCGCTAGAGAGAATCAGGAGGAAAAATATCACGGTAGAGAAACGGTCGCTCGTTCGGGAGAAGGAAAAGAAAAAATAAAGAAACGGCTTGTGGTTCGTGCGTTAAGAATGGGGGAACAAGTTAACCCTAGGTTTTTAGTTAACACATTAATCCCTCAAAATTGATATTTTAAATAGGCCCTCCAAAAGCCTATTTTTCTTATCCCTGTAAATATCTCATACAAGCCTCATTTAAATTCAGAAAAATTCTGGAAAAATTCCTAAAATTCTCCAAAAATCCCGAGATAATTCCCAGGATTATTTTTCCTAAATTTTGTCCATTAAATTTTATATTTTTATTTTTTTTCCGTATTTAACATTCTCTTCCACTAATAAAAATTTGGTCTCCAAATTTCCTACTCAAATGCATAATGAATAAAAGACACCACAAGTACTAAAAAATATACCTCACGCACCTTAAGTAAACAGGTGGGGGTATTGAGCTTTGATATTTTCCTCAAGCTCCCAAGTAGCCTCCTCATCGGTGTGGTGACTCCACCCGACTTTAACAAGTCGCATAATCTTGTTCCGCAACTGTCGTTCCTTGTGATCCAGAATCCATACCGGAACCTCTTTGTAAGTAGCATCAGGTTGTATGGAACCTGACACATCTGACTAAATATGTGTAGGATCTGGCACATACTTCCTCAGCATGGACACATGAAACACATCATGAATACCCGTCAAAGATGGTGGTAGCGCTAGGGGTAAGCGACTGCTCCGATCCTCTCCAAATCTCAAACGGACCAATGTAACTAGGAGCTAGCTTACCACGGAGGTCAAATCTCTTCACCCCTTTCGTGGGTGAGACTCACAGGAATACATGGTCACCAATAGAGAACTCCAGAGGTCTCCGTCTCCGATCTTCATAACTCTTTTGTCGATCCTGCACCTTTGTCATCCTTCGTCTGATAGTACGGACCAACTCTGCCTCATGCTGAGCTCTCTGAGGTCCTAGCAACTAGGCCTCCCCAACCTCCTACCAGAGGTTGGGTGTACGACACTGTCTACCATACAATGCTTCAAACGGGGCCATTTGGATAGCCGAATGATAGCTATTATTGTAGGCGAATTCCACTAACGACAAGTGGTCCTCCCAGTTGCCACCGAAATCCATAACACAAGACCTCAGCAAATCCTCTAGAGTCTGAATGGTCCGCTCCGACTGTCCATCTGTCTGCGGATGGAATGCAGTACTAAAATGAATATGTGTGCTTAAGGCCTACTGCAGACTCTGCCAGAATCGGGACATGAACCGAGGATCTCTATCTGATATAATGCTCAAAGGAACACCATGAAATCTGATGATCTCTCGACAATATAACTCTGCCAAATGATCCAAAGAGTCTGGAATTTCCTAAAGCATCTCTTCCTTAAACTAATGCAACTCCGGAAACCACTATCCTCCTCGGAGTCTGAGACGGGGAATTATTTTTTCACAAGAGAAGTCCAACTACCGTCCAAAATCCACTCCACCACACTCTGTAAGTGCATGGGAGGCTATCGCGACCAAACTTCCTTGTTACAACCGTTCGTGTTCCAGCTACTCTATAGTAGCTATCCAGTAGCTAGTCAAAACCCTATGAGCATTCCTGCTCTTCACCTCTACAAAACAACATAATCACTGCTAAGTCCACGTCATATATATGACAGCTTATCTCGCAGTTCTTTAACTGTCGTAAGCTTAGGATACGTCTTATTCAATAGCATCGTAATCGCTCCGATCCCCGAAATGATGCATCCATGTACACTACCCTTCCATCCACACCAGAATGATTAACTAATACCGATGCAAAAGTCAACCATCGTCTGAGCCCTGAAACTAGTTTCACAAGCTTCAGACCAAGTAAATTCCATCACCTTCCTGGTCCAACCAGTCAGCGATGTAGTACCGCTAGAGCATTCTATCCATATCTACGGTAATAATCAAATCAATACCAGGAAACCACCATCTACGGTGGCCGAGTGCGCAACTCCAACTACCACCATCAATAGTGGCCAAGTTACGCAACTCCAACGACCACAATTGATCAAATCGTGTCCAAAATACACGACTTCCCAAATCCATAGACGACTAAGTCGTCAATAAGTCTAATAAGATATTCACAAGCTCATACAATTCATACCAAGTATGACATTGTCGTTGCTACACACCTGCATTCTTTTTACTCTAGGCTGATGATACCAAATAAATTGTCACGCCCCGAGGGAGTCCCTGCTAGATGAAAATCCGTCAGCATCTCCCCTGTACGGGTGACAATACGAATCTTGAATACAAGGCCCACACGACCTACTATACATCAGTCAACATGACCGGAACATAAACCACACATACATATCATAAATGGGCCTCCGACCAACAATCAAAGTAAATAACAAAAAGTCTACACTATCTAGACTTATCCCTTTTGCCATCTGAGCAGGAACACACAATCAAAACATATCGAATAAAAGTCCGAATAAAAGTTCATAAGGACATAACAAATACCACCAACACATCCACGAGAATAAATCCAAAACACAAGTCTTACACTTGTCTTCTAATTAATGTCAATAAACCAAAACCATAAGACCAAAATAAGACCAATTCGACGAGGGGGATTGACAGCTGGACTTTCCTGACAATTTCATCCTGCTAAAATGCTCGAAATAATGAAAACTTCACGCCCATGGACCTGTCTCGTAACCGAAACCTGCATATAACATAATTACTATTAAGTTCCAGCACACAGCTAATATTCGACTAAATTCTATATCGACTCCGTATTCACTTAATCTATCGAATACGAGCACAACCTCTCGACACACCCATAACACCTCAGCAACCGCCAAGTTTACCTTAACGAAACAACCCCTTCACAGCCACCTCTCACTCAGCCACGACTGCAAACACCCATTCATAGCTGACCAAACTCCAAATCACAGCCATCCCCATTGTAGCAAGGAAATTTAACATCATCCTAGATCAATCCTCCATTTTCCTTAAACCTAATTCACCACTCTAATCACATAGCAACCATCCAAAATCTCACAACCCTGCACAGCCTATAACAGAACCACTATTCACGCCCATTTACAACCCAATTCACAGCGACCACAACCAAGATCAAACACAATAATTAAAGAAAATAAACAAACGAGATATACCTGCCTTAGAAACTCCACTGGCAGCCATTCCTTATCCCAATCCCTTGTTCCCCTGTTCAAGACCACTGCCAAAAACCACAGACTTAAACCAAACGAAGGAAACCACAGCTAGGACTTTCAATCTCATCCAAGGAACAAGGAAGCCGACTCTTACCTTGCTCCAGGACCACCGACAGAGATCGTAGCCTCCGCCCCAAATCAACACGTAGCGGCGACTCGCCTAGCAGCAGGCGCGCGCAAGGAGGAAGGAAGAGGAGCGGCGATGTGGCTATCACCCGCAGCGACGACAACCTAGCCACTGTGAAAGGCGGCGACGACGATAGCATGCAGCGATGGAGGAAGGAAGAGTTGTTCGAGGGTTGGATCGTGCGAAGAGGAGCGACGACGAACTTGGTTGCGGGCGCTCGATGCACAAGGAGGGCGACGATTAACTGTGGCACGACAGCGTGCGCGCGGCGACGGTTGCGCGAGGTCGGGAGAAGAAACAGCGAGGAAGAGGATCGTGAGGTGGAGTCGGGCGCAAAGGTTGGCCGCGGATGGGGCGGCGAGCGGCGCGGCAGAATCGGGAGAATGGCTACGGCGCTAGAGAGAATCGGGAGGAAAAATGTCGCGGTAGAGAAACGGTCGCTCGTTCGGGAGAAGGAAAAGAAAAAAATAAAGAAACGGCTTGTGGTTCGTGCGTTAAGAATGGGGGAACAAGTTAACCCTAGGTTTTTAGTTAACACATTAATCCCTCAAAATTGATATTTCAAATTGGCCCTCCAAAAGTCTATTTTTTTTTATCTCCGTAAATATCTCATACAAGCCTCATTTAAATTCAGAAAAATTCTGGAAAAATTCTTAAAATTCTTTAAAAATCCCGAGATAATTCCCAGAATTATTTTTCCTAAATTTTGGCCATTAAATTTTATATTTTTAATTTTTTTCTGTATTTAACACTTATGGTCAGGTGCCCTGATTAAAATTATTGGACTTTCTTTTCCTTGGGCTCTCCTACTAGAATTCTTAGATCTTCTTATGGGAAGGCTTCCCAACCAGAGTCATTGTATATTCTTATGGTCGGATTCTTCAATAAAAATTATTGAACTTTCTTATCATCGAGCTCCCCAACTAGAATTCTTGGATCTTTTTATGGTCAAGTTTCCAGACCGAAGTCATCGTATATCCTTATGGTCGGGCACCCCGACTAAAATTATTGGACTTTCTTATCCTTGAGCTCCCCAACTGGAATTCTTGGATTTTCTTATGGTTGAGCTTCCCGGTCGGAGTCATTGTATATTTTTATAGCCGGGCTCCCTGACCGAAATTATTGGACTTTCATATCATGGGGCTCCCTAATCGGAATTATCGGATCTTCTTATGCTCAGACTCCCTAATTGGAATTATCAGACTTGATAATATGGAGTGGTCTCTATCTCCGCTTGAGAATTGTGAGGGTGTTTTTTTCTCTTGAATTAGGGTGTTCTTAATCCTTTATGGCTCAATAACCTCTTCTGAGCCAGGGTTCATAGCTTGGGAACACATTGGACCTCCTCTTTAATAGAATGGGAAAAGTCGGGAGCCAGAGAGAGATGTTCGAGAGTTTGGGAATCTCCACACTAAAGGGTGGGATTCAAATATTCCTTCCCATTACTAAGTTCTCCTTGGGCGTGGCTGATTTTCCTCCAAGTATCACCCCAGTCACTTAGCCAAATAATCATGCCTTCCCAATATATATATCAGACTTTATTCGACTTCACTTTTCAAAGAGATTTTTCCGAGTTCTATTGCTCCACCCGAGCACTATTAAATCTTTAGAGTTCTATTTCTTTGCCCGAGCACTATATTCTCTCGAATACATCTATCTTCTCGAGCATTATAGTCATCTTGAGCACTATAATAGACTTTCCGAACATTATGACTTCCCCGAACACTTCAATTTCATTGAGCTCCCATGGCATTTCTAAAAATTGATATTCTTGGGCACTACAGTTCCGCTACGTTCCTAAGTAATGGTTTTCCCGAGTACTACAGTTCCACTAAGCACCCATGGTAATCTTGATCATTGGTATTCCTGGGCACTACAGTTCCACCGACTAATCAATATTCCTAAGTAATGATTTTTAGGCACTATAGTTCCGCTGCATATGTGCCTTCGAACAAAATTAGAAGTAGTTCGTCTTAGATATCCAGGTCGACTATGTTGAGTCATCCACCTCCCTTCGTGGACATCCACGTGTCATTTTTCTCTCCATGACGCCTGACAAATGAGGAAGGGTATACAATAGATTGAGATTTCTTATAACATTTGTCCCCTAATATCTTGAACGGTTATCCCCTAACAATTCGACGAGGAGAATTGATATCAAATAAGTTTGGTCGGCAAGGCGGTTTTGATACACTCTATAAGATACATGATAAACAAAGAGAAGGGCATGATTTTTTTTTTCGATTTTGGTACTCTTCTTCCCTAAGTCTTCCTTACTCATTGTACTTCTATATTCTTTTCTTTCATTATCTTCTTCTTTTTCTTTGGTGAGTGTTGACTTGAGCGTTAGATGTGTCATGCCGATAAAGTCGGCCTGTCTTTAACATTCCATTTACTTGTAGATTCGGATCTTGGGCTACATTCTCTAAGGCCAGTGATACCGATTCACTATCAACTTGAACGGACAGGCCAGTGATCATATAATAGACCTACGCCACAGACGGAAGATGAGACCTTGATTCACAGCGGCCAAGCACGAGTTGGTGGGTGGTGGCACTAGGTTCGACGATAACACGCCGTCGTCTATTGCTCGACGAACGTAGACAAAGGGGAAAGCTTCCAATCAGTGCTCTCATTCCGGCTTCTGATCTCTTTTCGTGTGCATTTCTCTTGGATCATACAGAACAATTAATAGCTACCCATGCAACACAAACACCAATAGTCGTACTTTCATATACGAATAGCTATGACTTCTAGGTAGCATACACATGGATCTAACAACACTAAAAGGGTCAAATTGCTAAAAGAAAAAAAAATGCCCTTTAATTTTTTCTTTGGAAAGATAAATATATTGTTGGAAATTTGACTGGAAAATAAAGGATGGATGGATGGAAGAGACTCTGATATGAAGTTTAGTTTCACATTAAAAGTTGTGATACAACTTGATTGATTTATATTATATCACAAGCAATTTGTTCTCCTGTGCAGCGCCTATGCACGGTTGCTGTGCGCGCGTGAGAGAAATGCATAGTGATTAATCTGTTCTCCTGCACGGCGCCTATGCGTGGTTGTTGTGCGCGCGTGAGAGAAATGCACAGTGATTTTAATCATTGTGCATTTCTCTCACTCCTGCACAATGTGCAGTCGTGCACTGTGTCACACAGGAGAACTACTGCCTATATCACAATACTTATTGTTGTGAATATTTATGTGGGAGACTCTCTCTTATGTGCATGCCCGCAGGGGCGGTGCAAATCGAAGGCTCAGATTGTATTGAATCTAGGTGATTCGTGTGTAAGTGCAATTTATGTGCGTCGAATGCCGGATCGATCGAGATAAAATTTATCCAAGTGAATCAATCTATGTTTTGCCATCTGAATCCATTTTTGTTATCTTTTTAAAAGCGTAACAAACACTTTAAATGATTGATATGATATGATCGAAAATTAATGACATTATGAGCAGCTCGAATGAAACAATCGATCGACGACTGATGTTTCAAATTAAGTCAGGTAAAAGCAATAAAATGCCTTTACTCTGTCATTAATGAAAATGTATCTCAGAGTCTATATAAGTAGGCCACGACTTGAGAGAGAAAAATAAGATTGACAATCGTAGACATAATCTTTCTAGTTGAGTGAGTCTCTTGTGATAGCTCTGATCAGGTGTATATTTAGTTCATCGGGAACAACATGTGATTGGTACGTTATGTTTGCAGTTCTTTCATTGTATCTTGGAAAATAAATATCAGTTGCAACCTCAAAAGCATTATCAGAGGGGACAAATCTATTTTAAGGAAATTGTGTCAGACACAATCCTCAACATCTCATTCAGCAATCTATATGTTGCATTTCGATGCAACAATCTACCTACTTCTCGACTTGGCAGTCTATCTGCTTTCTGACTTGGCAATCAGCTTGCTTCCAGACTCGACAATTTGCTCGCTTCCTGACTTGAAAGTTTGTCGTAGACATTATACAACTACTCTCAATGAGTGTTATCATTATTGGCTATAAAAAGTCAAAAGGATAATTTGATGGATTTGCTAACCAAATGGTTAAATAGAGAGTTAGTTGCAAGTTTGTCACGTGCAATGAGATTGATGCCTATGGAACAAGTTGATACAAAGAAAACCCAACCTATGCTGACTGGAGATCCAAAGAACTAGATTTAATAAGACAACCTAACTGCACCGATGAAGTAAGATCATTGAGGGGGGATTACCCAACGAACCAGTGATACTCATCAAGGATGAAGGTTAAGCCTACAACTTTTAATGATCCTTATGCTTGCAAGCAGAGTAATGCGAGTTACTCTTAATTAAAAAATCGCCTATGTGAGAGAGAAGTGAGGCCACTTCAAAGAGATTTGGAAAGCACAAATCTTAGACCCTTTCGCCGAAATAGGCGTATTCATGATCAAGAACGAACACACTCATAAGAACTAAATTACATCAGGGAAAGTCCTAAGTGAAATGTGTCAATGCTTACACGAATGACCGAATAGTTCAAAGACATCGGATCTACTAATTAGCGAGCAAGTAAACATATCCTTACAAGGGAAGATTCAAAGAGTAAACACAGGAGGGTGCAAGTCTAGGGCACATATTGCACTTAATCCAGGTGACTCGTGTGCAAGTGACTTGCGTGCATCGAATATCGAACCGATTGGGGCAAAATTTGTTAAAGAAAATCAACCTACTTTTTATCATATGAATTCATTTTTGTTGTCTATTTAATAGCATAATGTACTCTTTAAACGACCGATATAATATGGTCAAAAATTAATGGCATTATGAATAATGATGCATGCGAATGCAACCTCAAATTTCGTGACGGGAACCGTCGAAGACTCGAAACACGCACTCGCGCTCAACGCCCGCAAGTGCACGGATGTCGTCAAGCAATAAAAAGATTATCGATTCCACAAGGACTGAGATTTGAGAACAGATTGGTTTAGTGGACGTTATTGTTCGGAGTTCTATTCTAATGGTTGTGATGACGAGGGTTGTCGACGGTCCTAACTCAAGTACGGTATCACACGGAGGAAGAGAAGGGTTGCTACGAGTCTTTTGAGGGAATTCTAGGATTTCAGTTTCGCCTGTTTATCGCAGAACACACTATCAATTGAATGTCGTCTATATTTCTAACTACGGTTTTGTGGAAGGGATATCATACACTTCTCCGATGAGCTTTCACATCTATCGGGAACTACCTCTGTCATACCAGGTTGACCCCTGGCTTTAGGACGGCGTAGCGGTACGAGGATGCCGAATCAATCCCTGTGACGAATCGAAACGTGTCTCGTTTCTGACTCTATCACACCCTTCTATTCACGGTTATCGGAGATGAGGTCAACCCCTAGGTTCCTCCTTAATTCTCCTAAATCTTTGATACGAGGGTTGTCATCCCTTGTATCGGCTACGCTCAGTAAATAGAAGACCAAAACCAACAGTTATCGATCTAAACAATCACCAATTGCAAATATGAAATCACGAACAGAAGTATATTTGAAATAACATGTTCTATGCACACAAACTACTTCCTAATCCTAGAATTAGAGAACCTACTCCATGAATACGAGAAGAGGAACACAAACATAATTGAATTCATAGATATAATGCATATGATGTAAGGAAAGCGAATTACAATGTACTTTGGTTCTTCTCCCCGGCATTGAAGCGCAGAATTTGATTCTTGAGCGGCTTCCTTCCTTCCCGTTGTGAGTTTCCGAAGCTTTTTAGGGCGTCAGAGTGTTGTCCCGACCATTGTGCCTCTCCTCTAGGGTTTGGGCATAGCTTCTTTTATATAGACATAAGGCCGGATCTCTCTGAAACTTGGAAAATAAAAGAATCGCGTCGAAATCGCCCAATGCCACATGACCGTGTGGATTCACACGACCAGGTTGTGTGGCGATGGGGTGCGAGTCCTGTGGGTTCACAGGGCCAAGGAGTGTGTCCTATTCTAGCTGTCAAATGTCTTCTTTTTGCTCCAAAAGTGTGCCATTTTTCCCATAGAATGTTGTCCTGCACACAAGAGTACAAAGAGCAGATCTCCGAACTAGAAAATAGAAAATGCATGCAAAATAAAATGAAATATGCAAGAATCAAATATAAAATACAACGAGATGTGAGCGAAAACTACTCCTAAAATCTTATATGTTTTGCTTACATCAATTCCCCCAGACTTAAATCTTTGCTTGTCCTCAAACAAACCTCAGTAGCATGAGATTTTAAAAATCATTGTTCCATACTTAGCTTGTCAACTAGATCTATCAAGTGATATTTACAATCAAAGCAAAATAGATATGTTCTAAAAATTTACTAAGTTAGCTTCTTGTGCACGTGCTAAGCGAATCTTCTTAGGGGATACTCGTTCCATGGTAAGTTAAGTCGTCATCCTATAACTTTCCTAAGATCTCCGGCTCTTAGACACTTACTTGCCCAAAGCGAGGGTCATTCCCTAGATCTAGCACAAAATCTCAAAGGCGTGCTCGGTATTGAGAGAAATTGGTAGATGTTTCTCCAGTAACCTAACTCGATCTCAAAGGGGCATCTAACCATTTCCACCCATGACAACTGTTTTCTTATCCCTCATAATCTTTTTTTTTTTTTCAATTTTTTCCTCACTATCTTTTTCTTTCCCTCTTTTTTTTTCCTTTTCTTATTCCATTTTTTTTCTTTTTACTTTTTATTTTCTTTCTCTCTTGGGATTTTGATTTTTTTTGAATGGGCTTCCACGATCCGAGCATCTCCAGTAACTAAAATGTTAAATCTAAAGTCACCTGTGGATTCTAAAGTACTAGACTACTGAGATGAATCATAACTAGATATGTACTAGATTCTCTCTTTCAGAATGTTCGACATGTATAGGTGTAAAAATAAAAGCTAACTAGTGTAAGTCTAGAACATTCATTAGAGCAAATAAAATAAAATATCACGAGATAAATAAAGTTAAGCTACCTATGGGAACAAATCATGAAAGTAACTTTAAAAATACTACTGAGGCAGCTTATAGATAGCAAAAACTAAGTGCTGAAAAAAACTAAACAACCTATGCATGAACAAATGAATGCTAACTAAAATGCAAATATCAGGAAAGAAACTATTGCTAGAAACAAAATAAATCAAAACTTGGGCCCCCCAGACTTGTATGAAGCTATACCTCTAATATGGTGGCCGAGGTGGAAAGTTGGGTAGCCTCGGCATGTCGGGCTCCTGGATAAATCTGGTGCTCAGCCATTGATGCCACATGTACATGTGGGCAATCTGAGAGTTGGTGGATGCAGCGGCTGCTCGGTGCTCCTCCTCCCGGGCCCACTGTACCTGTTGGGCACTCATGTGTTGCCGAACCTTTTGGCGATGTATGACCTTCTCTTGAAAATAAACTCGGGCCTCATCGTAGAACTCCTCGGCTCGTTGGAAGTGCTCCCGTAAGCCTTGAAACTTTGCCTGCGCATAGGCGCTGTGCTCCTCCCATTGCTGCCCCTGTGTCTGCTGCTCTGTGTATATGTCATTGAGGCACGATCGGAACTCTGAGAAGTCGTAGGCGACTATACCTGCATCCTGCTCAAGAGTAGAATAAAAATGGTGGTGCAGGTGTAGGCTCTCGTCGTGGACTAGGTGGGCTCAAAAATAATTTTTTCTTCTTCCTAGCAAGTTCTTTCTAATCCTAAACTATTTGCGAAAACATAAGTGACTATAAATCAAAGTCTAAATTATACACATGAATGCAGAAAGATTAAAACATGTAAAATTAAACTTGGGTTGCCTCCCAAGAAGTGTTTTGTTTAAGGTCTTTTAGTTCGACCATACTCTATTATCTCAACTTGGCTCCGGAGGTTCTGTAAACCTCCATTCATCCATCTCTATGTTGTCTTCTGGTGGGTTGGGCTTTACCCTGCTGAAAGTGTAGCCGTCTAAGAAGGGAGCTCTACACTCTGACAAGTTGAAGATGATGATCTCCCTGTCTACTTCCAAGGAGATGTTGTGCGCCTTTACGTCTATACACGCTCCCACAGTCGCCAGAAAGGGTCTTCCCAAGATGATGGGATTCTGGGGGTTTGGTCATGTGTCGAGTATAATAAAGTCTGTATGTATCACAAAATTCTCAATGACCATAGGCACATATGCTAGCATGTCGATGGGTTCCTTGACTGAGTCGTCCCCCATACGAATATCAAGGCTCATTGGTTGGATGTTACTCAGTCCCATCTCTAGGTAGAATGCGTAGGGCATCACACTAACTGATAACCCTAAATCGCACAGTGCTTCATCGAAGCTCTCACCATAAATCGAGCAGGGTATAACAAATTCACCAAGGTCCTCCAGCTTGGGTGGGATTTTATCTCCAATTTTAGCCTGATTTGGTAACGTTGATATCATGGCTGCACACCCCTTGGTAGATCTGTTCTTCTGACCTACTCTTTCGTTGTATATTTCCTCTTCCTTGACATGACTTCGCTCGGGTAATAATGGAGAGCTATCCATGGTTTGCGCTACGGTTTGGGCTATTTGGGCCACTTGTGCTTCCAACATCCTCGTGTGACTTGCAAGACTATCAACAGTGGCCTTCAAATCCTTAAGTGACTCTTCTGATTTTTGATGTTGGCATCGAAATTCTTCATTGGCCTTCGTTTGGGTAGCAATGAAGTCTTCCATGATCAGTTCTAGCCTAGACTTCTGTGGTTGTTGCTACCCATTGCCCTGTTACTGCTCATATCCTCCGGACGATTGGAAATTCCCCGAGTTATTCCGATAGAAAAAATTTGGGTGACTCCTCCATCCGAGATTGTAAGTGCTGGAATATAGGTTGTTGGGCCTCCCAATCGCATCGACCTGCTCGATCCACTCTAATCTGCCCTGCCCTCCATAATAGTCCTCTTGATATGCTGATGCTCCCTCTCCAAAGGTATGGGTCGCACATGCAGAAGTAGGATTTAGAGAGTCGAACCATCTGCTAAGTGCGTCCATCCTTGCCGCTAGGCGGTCTACAAAGTTGACAGCATATTGTCCCGTTGCAGGAGTTGGGTGACTACACTCGGAAGCCCATTGATGGTGGTTCTGGGCCACCTCTTCAATCAACTCCTTCACTTCCTCGATAATCTTGTTCATCAGCGCTCCTCCTGCAGCAGAATCGAGGGACACCTTTGTGGTGTACGTGATCCCATTATAGAAGATGTGGATCATCAGCCACCTTTCCAGTTCATGATGGGGGCATTGGTAGAGTAGCCCCTTGTAGCGATCTCAGGCTTCAAATAAAGACTCCCCTTCCTTCTAACGGAAGCTAGTAATTAAATGACACATGTGAACAGTCTTGCTTGGTGGGAAAAATTTGTTCAAGAATTGTTGCTCACACTGTTCCCATGTAGTATTGCTTCCCGATGGCAAGGAGTGAAGTCATGCTTTAGCCTTATCCCGCAATGAGAAAGGGAATAAGCTTAGGTAAATCACGTATGCAGGTACTCCATTGATCTTCATTGTCGAGCAAATTTCCAAAAATATCTCCAGGTGCCGGTTTGGGTCTTTAGTAGTAGCTCCCCCGAATTGACTTTACTGGATCATGTGTATGAGCGCAGGTTTCAGTTCAAAGTTATTGACCGAAATTGATTGTCTAGATATGTTCGTCCTATATCCTCTGGCACTAGGGGATGCATAGTCTCGTAGAGATCGACTACCTAAGTTTACCACAGATGCATCGAGGTCTTCCATGCTTCTTTGCTCAGCTCTTCTGTGATGATAGGTTCTTTCAATTTCAGGGTCTATCAGAAGTAGATTTTCCGATCCTAAGCCTCTATGCATATGAAGAACGGAGTCACTAAATTAGAAGTATACCTAATGCTCAAAAACAAGAAATAAACTAGTCTAAATACTAAATCAAATGCAGAAAATTTAAACTAAAGATTAATGTAATGTAACTACTGAAATAAATCTAACTTACTCTAAATATTAAAAATCTAAAACCGAAGTAAATAAGTAAATAAAATAAAAATAAAAAATGAAGAATAAAGCAAGTAAATAAATCTACCCTAATTCCAATCCAATTATCCACCTCTTGATTCAATATCGAATCAATCAGTCTCCGACAACATTGCCAAAAACTTGATGCACGCGAACGCGACCTCAAATCTCGCGACGGGAACCGTCGATGACTTGAAGCGCGCGCTTACGCTCAATATCCACAAGTGCACGGATGTCGTTAAATAATAAAAAGATTATCGATCCCACAGGGACTGAGATTTGAGTACCGATTGGTTTAGTGGATGTTATTGTTCAGAGTTCTATTCTAATGGTTGTGATGACGAGGGTTGTCGGCGGTCCTAACTCAAGTACGGTGTCACACGGAGAAAGAGAAGGGTTTCTACAAGTCTTTTGAGGGAATTCTAGGATTTTGATTTCACCTGTGTGTCACAGAACATGCTATCAATTGAATGTCGTCTAGATTTCTAACTGCGGTTTTGTGGAAGGGACATCATACATTTCCCCGATGAACTTTCGCATCTATCGGAAACTACCTCTACCATACCATGTCGACCCCTGGCTTTAGGATGGGGTAGGCGGTATGAGGATGCTGAATTAATCCTTGTGACGAACTGAAACATGTCTCATTTCCGACTCTATCACATCCTTCTATCCACGGTTACCGGAGATAAGACCGACCCCTAGGTTCCTCCTTAATTCTCCTAAATCTTTGATACGAGGGTTGTCACCCCTTGTATCGGCTACGCTCAGTAAATAGAAGACCAAAAGCAACAGTTATCGATCTAAACAATCACCAATTGCAAATATGAAATCACGAACAGAAGTATATTTGAAATAATATATTATACACATACAAACTACTTCATAATCCTAGAATTAGAGAATCTACTCCATGAATACAAGAAGAAGAACACAAAGCATAATCGAATTCATAGATATAATGCAGATGATGTAAGGAAAGCGAATTACAATGTACTTTGGTTCTTCTCCTCGACATTGAAGCGTAGAATTTGATCCTCGAGCGGCTTCCTTCCTCCCCGTTGTGAGTTTCCGAAGCTTTTTAGGACGTCGGAGTGATGTTCCGACCGTCGTGCCTCTCTTCTAGGGTTTGGGCATAGCTTCCTTTATATAGACATAAGGTCGGATCTCCTCAAAACCTAGAAAATAACAGAATCGCGTCAAAATTGCCCGACGCCACATGACCGTGTGGATTCACAGGGCCAGGGGTGTGTGTCCTTCTATTCTAGCTGCCAAATGCTTTCTTTTTGCTCCAAAAGTGCATCATTTTTCTCGTAGAATGTTGTCCTGCACACAAGAGTACAAAGAACAGATATCCAAACCAGAAAATAGGAAATGCATATAAAATAAAATGAAATATGCAAGAATCAAATATAAAATGCAACGAGATGTGAGTGAAAACTACTTCTAAAATCCTATATGTTTTACTCACATCAAATAACTCAAACAAAACGATCAATCAGCGGTTGAAGTTTCAAATTGAGTCAGGTAAAGGCAATAAAATGCCTTTACTCTATCATTAATTGAAAATGTGTCTCAGAGCCTATATAAGTAGGTCGTGACTTGAGACAAAAAAAAAAGATTGACAACTGTAGACATAATCTTCCAAGTTGAGTGAGTCTCTCTACAACCCTATTATGACAACTTTAAGGTGTACATTTAGTTCGCCGCAAACAACTTGTGCTTAATTGTGTTTGCAGTTATGCTATCTAGGAAACAAACGTCAATCACATCCTCAAAAACATTGTCGAAGGGAACGAATCTATTTTAATGAAACTATGTCAGACATAGACCTTGGCAACTCATTCTGCAATCTTCTTGCCTACATCCCGACTTGATAGTCTACTACTTCTCGACTCCACAATCTGTCTGTTTTTTTATTCGGTAATCATTCTGCTTCCTGACTCGACAATCTGTTTGTTTCCTGACTCGACAGTCTTTCTATTTTCCGATTTGGCAGTCGGCTCGCTTCCCGACTCGACAGTATGCCCTCTTTCTGACTCGATAGTATGTTTACCTTTTGACTCGGAAGTTTGTCCGCCTTCAAAGATGAACTCAGCAATCTGCTCACCACATAACAGAGAGGCCTATACAAGAAGGAAGTCATGTCGACAATAAATCTGAATTTAATTTAATTTTAAATTCTGTATCTTTTACAAACACTAGTGGTTAACATATATTATATGAAGTCAAAATGTACAGTATTTCTCAGAGTGCTATTTAGGTACGACGAATTGTTAATTTAAAATAGCCAACTAGGAGTATGCATCCATGTATAGATATCTATGTGTACAAATTTACATCAAAATTTGCTAAGATTTGTCAATGCCAAACATATCTCTCACCTCTTCTATGAGACGATCCAAATATGCTTCCCAGCAAAAACACTCCCATTTCTCAACAATCATCCATCGTGTCATCATCACTTTCTTCGACCACAGTGCAAGAGGTATCTTTAGTATTCATTAGAGCCGGCCAGAGTGTACTGAATAAATCAATATAAATTAGATTAGATGAAAAAAATTGATAAAATTTGAATTTTTTTATCTATGATATTTCAAGGAATAACTTTGGGATTCTAAGCGGGCACTCTATTTGCTTGGCCTAGGACCGACCCTGATATTCAACACTGTACTTCTTTCACGTTATCCGCATAGCCCTCCTCCAAAGCATCAATTTCTTTCCATTCATATCATAGTAGTTGCCACCGAGTGCCTCCAACCTTATACACATTCACAGATCTCTGTCGAAGAAATCTCTAGCATCTAAAGAGGTGTTTAGTTCGTAGAGAATTTTTTATTTTCATTCTTTTTTTTTAGAGAACAGAAAACGAGTTTTGTTTGTTTTTTAATTTTTCAGAAAACGCTCTTTTATTTTTTGGAAAACGAAAATAGAAACAGAAAACGATTATTTCTCGTTTTTCAGTTTTCCAGAAAATGCTTCTTTATTTTTTGAAAAATGAATATGAAAAACACGAACCAAATACGTTTTTTCATTTTCACAAAAAATAAAAATGAAAAACAAAGATGAAAATAATTATCAAATACCCCTAAACATTTTCAACGCCTGAAGTGACGTCGAGGCTACTTCCTGTTCCTGAGTACCTAAGTAATTGGCCATTCGCACATTTGTTCCTGCTCATGTTCTAGAGTAGGCCCAAGCACCAAGTATTTATGGCTGACAGTTCAAGAAACCTCCAACGTTCAAGTTTTCTCGACACCTTAAGTGTGGTGTAGCCTCTCGAGTAATTAAGTACGTGAGCACTTGAGGAACTGATGCATGACTCACACCCAAGCCCGAGCTTGAGCAAACTTGAGTAGTTGAGTACCTGTGCCAGATACTCGGGATGCAAAACTCCCTGCTACCAAACACCTCCAGCCTTATATGCATTTATGTGTCGGAGGTGCGCTCGATAGGGCGATTGAACCGTTCAAAAATCGCGTTTGATGAGGGTCTTGGGGCGGCGACAACTATAAAAAGTTTACCCATCACAGTTTTGACCCTGATTGGCGTTAAACCCCTCACGGCGACTTGGTGGCGCGTCTTCCTGATTTATCCTTGTGGGCCGGTGGAGACTCTTCGGAGGCCGTGGGGCAGGGCCGGTTCGCCAAGTGGACTAGTCGGGCGAAGCTTGGATACCACTTGTAAATCAAAAAAAAAAAAAAAAAAAAAAATTTATGGGATGTATCACTGTCGCAATTTGATCGAATTTTGATCATAATTTGATTAGAATCCGATTGCAGTCTAATCGAACTTCGATGGTGACGGATCACAATCGAATTACAGTCGGAATTTGATTCAATCACAGTCACGACATCAGTATGTGTCACGACCACGATTAGGTGTGATCCGATTGGATTTCGACCAGAATTCCATCACGGTTAAATGACACCACTACAAGAAAAACAATAAATAATGGCCGAAATTTCTATCACTAATCGGTCACTAAATTGATTTAGTGACGAAAATTTACCGTCGTAATTATTTTGATCGCTGATTGATTTAGTGACGGAAATAAACTTCCGTCACTAAATTTAGTGACAAAAAAACTTCCGTCACTAAATTTAGTAATGAATATTTATTTTCGTCACTAAATTTAGTGACGGATATAAACTTCTATCACTAATTTAGTGACGGATATAAAAATTTTGTCACTAAATTAATATTACAAACCACATTAAAAATAACCTATAATTATTTATAAATTTGTTTAATCAAAAATTAATATTGAATAAGATATTATATTCATTAATTATACATCACAATATTCATAAATCATCCAAATATTACTCAATAGTCACAGACCATCCAAATATATGTTCATAAACATTCGTAACGAGATATTCAACGTTACAAATCATCCAAATGTTCTTAAATATTCACAAACTCATCAAGAATAACAACAAAGTATATCATTAATCAATAAATATATTATAATTTTGTACATACAAACGTTCATAGTTAAAAAAAAAATAAAATTATTTATAAGCAAATATCCTAGATCAATAACAAAATTCAAGATCTACCCACAGTCATAAGTAAGATATGCTCTTAAGATCGTAGTAGCTCTTGCAAGAATATCAACCTTCACCTACAATGCATGAAAAATCACAAGTTATTAAGAATGCAAATTAAATCATTTATTACATTAGACAAAAATAGAAGATGGACCACAAGCACAAACAAATTCATACTATATGAAAATCAAAATAAAATATAGATTGTAGTTTCTGTATAGTGCTTAATAATCTATTCAACAATAGCTCATCCAAAAAAAACCTTGATATCCAGAGCACTTGTTCAATTAACTCCTTACAATCTTTGATTCTTACTTATCTAACAAAAATATTCATTGTTTTTGGTACACTAATTGTCACGCCCCGAGAGTATGCCGTGTCGAAAAACAAACGGACGACATCTCCCCTGTACGTGGCAACATATCGGGTTAATACAAGGCCTGTAGGCCCACAACAACATGACATATATATAGACAATACTAAACAATACAACCATAACAACACAAAGGTGCGCACCGGTGCGACTCTAACATACTACATAAAATAACATACAAACCAACAATCAAATACAACACTGATTATACATGGTCATAATACAAAACAACAGCGGAAGCAAATACGTGAAAACCCCAATTGTTCGGTGTGAGATGGGATCAACTGGCGGAGCTCCGAACGTCTAAGGAATCTTCTACCTGTTATCTGGGCGACAGGAAACCCAGGGTCCAGGGGTGGTGAGTATAAACTCAGGAGTAATATATAGAAAGTGCATGAACAACATATAAGGATATATAAATCTACAAGTATACATGTGAAGATCTACAGGTATACAGCATGAGTCCAATAGACATATAGTTCTATCCAAATCTAGTAACAAGTAATCACAGTATAGTCATACTCAATGTATATACTAAACTGATCAACTGAATATGAAATAATGTACCGACGTACCTGACGATCTGCAACACCATAAGCTATATCATCCTGACAAATATACAATAACATAACACATATAATGTGCAAAGTCAATCTCATACCTAGCCAACACTCAGACATATGAACAGTATATAATCACATGTAATAACATCCCGGTCCATACCACACTATGACATGACGCTAATCAAAAACATACAACAGTCTGGATCAACACATATATCATGCTCAACACACAGTAGTATATAAAATGCAAATGACATGTATCATGATGTATAAACATATGCAGCAAACAAATGCAACATCTCACAGGCATATGTAAAACATATATCAAATACATGCATACATATATATCAGCAATGCATATGCATGGCCATGTTTGCAGACCCCGTCCAACCACGACCCCAGTATGGCCCGGGTGGCACGACATGACGACTAGCTCGACTCCAGCTACCACTACTCTCGAGTGACCGAGTTGGGTAGTATGCATGAGTAGCATATAAGCGTAAAAAGCTAACTACTCCCCGGGGGTCCCTGCTGCTGGTCGCTCCGTCACTACCCATGAGTAGACGAGCTCTACACACAGGACAACTGCACGTCACACAACCACCGTCTATAGTGGGCGAGTGCTAACACCACTCTGCTTTCGGTGGCGGTGCGATCTCGGCTACCACCATCCATAGTGGTCGAGCGCGGCACATCCAATGCTCTGCCCTCAACCCTGCTACCACTACCCCGAGTGGCCGGGGAGGCAGGATGATTGACGACCCGTCTCAACCACAAGGGAGACCTAGTCAACAGCATGCATGCAAATGTAATGATGCATAGCTCCACACAAGTATCCTCGCAACACTCCCTATCTCACGGGGAGTCTTGGTCAACCAAAAGTCAACTATGCAAGGACTACAATCCACAAGACTCTCTCTATCGTACAAAGATTCATACTCATCTGACAGTCAACCACGCTAAGACCTCTAGTCAGTAGCGAGATACTATCGACCATCCATATAACCATACACAGATATACGATCCATAATGGATATACAATCATGCTAGGACCTCTAGTCCATAACCACATACCGACAACCACACACATTTATCTATGCACGAACAACTAGATCCACCATAGATGCACAACTAACATGTGTACGATACAACAATCGACTTCATAACCCAAACCATCACCTAACCCTAGTGATGTAACACAGTAATCCAATCTGAGGTCACAAGGATAACCCTAACCACTTGTACTTACTGAACATCCATCGGCTAACACATAATAGGGTTTATAGTTCCTATCCGTGCTAGATAATCAATGAAATAATAGCAATATCTCAAAGGTCAAAGGCAGTACAAGCATATGATTAAATAAGAGTGGATTTAAGGTAAACAGGTATAAACATATATCCAAATTCATGCACTGGAATTTGGTCAAAACTACCGGACCAGTTAGATATTACCCACCTGATATGAAGCTCGAATAATCTTCACGGCCGCGGACCTACTTCGTATCCCAACCCTACACAATAGTAACAAATTATGGTTAAGTACAAATCTCCGATAATTATATGAACTAATTATTATATCATTTCTATATTCACATTTCTTCCCCGAATACATGTTAACAACTCCGACTATCCCTAATCAGTTAGCAACAATCGATCGGCATCCACAATGTAAATCAAACAGGAACCTATCCATCCTTACCTCAAACACACATCCATACCCTTCTCACAACATCCCCGTTATGAGCATTGTGGACAGATCAGTTAGAACACAAATAGAGGTTATACCAATACATTTCATCGTTGCCACACAACCTCAAAGCCACTACAACCACCATCACAAATCACACCTACTGCTTATAGCCGCCAGTCTTCCCCAAACAACCCCCAGCCGCTTGCTCCACCAATCAATCCATACACCCAACAAACCCATTGGCAGAACAAATTCAACATAACAAACATAGATTGATACCAAATCAACAATACTCCTCAATTCACAGATTAACTTCCAAATCACCGCTAAAATTCCCAACCATCAATCGACAACACCACAAATCCTCAGAGATTTCACACAACACAGGAGAAAGAAGAACAACGGATTGAAACTTACCAACCCTGTAGATCCTCCGATGCTGCTCCTCCACTATCCCCTGCTCACCGAGACAAACCACACTCATCGCGAGCTCAACACTCACGGAAACAGCCGGCTGAAGGCAACCTCGGCAAAACACAGATCGACGGAAACAAATCCAATCTGCTACGACAATACCAAAATCCGATCAACCACAGCAAGATCTAAGAACCCAGGGTAGAAATCTAAACCTAGATAAGCTGATTACCTCGATTGGCAGCTCACCGCCGCAACAACGACGGCGCCTGTCCACTGGGAGTATCGCCAAGATTTTCCCCCAGGCGAGAACCCTTTGATCCCTGGTCGGAGATCAGTCCAGTGGTGGCACCGTCAGCTCGCCGGGACCGGCGGCGAGATCGCGCAGACGCGATCGTGCGGAGCGAAAGGAGACCGACGCGGAGTGGAAGAAGTCGGCGAAATCGCGAATGAAATGGCGATCCCATTCGTTCGGCATCTTTTAAATGTCGTTCGAACGATCCGGTTAACCCAACCCAATCCAAACCCAATCTGATTGGGTTCAGCTCAGTCGGTTCCCACTTAACCTAAGTCAAAATCCAATCTGATTTAACCCAATCCAGTTCAAGCTCAATTCCAGCCCAATCTGGTTCAAGCCCAATTCCAGCCCAACCCGAAACCAGCCCAATGGACTCAATCCAACTAGCTAATCCACCTCATTAGCCCACTAATTAAGCCTAATTAATCTACTAATTAACCCAATTAATTAAAGGGTTAATCCATATAATTTTTTCCCCCGTATTTTACACTAATGAAGGTGGCAATGGGTATATAGTAAACTGCATAATGTATATAGTAAACTGCAGCAATAAATTGAATCAAAAAAGTAAAAAGATAGGTGCATTAACAAATCACAATCTTACAGCGATAAATAAAAAAAATACCTCAAAAAGATATGTTGTTGTTCTGAACTACTTATCAACGATATTGGGGTCTTGGGTCTCCTGTGAATTGAAACCATATGGTGTTTGTGGCATTGGAAAAGCAGAAGGACTCATCAATGTATATCGAGAAAAATATTTCTGTATTTGCCGCTCTACTGTAGTCTTGACCCGATCTTCCATTGATTGCTCTACTGCGGTGACCCGATCTTCTAGCGACTGCTTTAATTTCGTCACCTGAACCTTCAATTCTTGATTTTCTTTTCTTAATGCTTGCATTTCAGTTGATGAAGAACTAGGACGACCCCTGAGCCTAGGAGCCATTAACTGATTGTATACAACTTTTGCCTGGGAGCCAAGGCCGTATAGGGAGTCCTTTTTCCTTCCACCAACATCCTTATAAAATATTTCATTTATAGTATCATGTGATAGAGTCTGTAATTCGTCTCCCTCTATAGTAGGCTGAGATGCATGTGCAACTCTATTATGCATATTGTCCTGCGAAAAAAAATATTAGTATGATCAAATATACAATATAATCTGATTATTAATAAAGTTTATATTCTTACATCAATGGTCTTAGATGGAACATCAACAAAATTACCATTTTTTTTTCTATGCAAAATACCTCCCAACAATTGTTAGGTTTATCTAAAGTAGTTTCTTGCACACAAATTTTTGTATAAATTAAAATAAATTTATTGATAATTATAAAACTCTCCATTACTTATATAACTTTATGTTAAACTCACTAAATTTATTGCATGCTCGACAATAGATCGTAATCCATCTGTATGCTTTGTGGATCCCGTGCTTGGCCCAGCGACCCTAGTATTTCTATTGTTTTTAGCAATCGATGAATTATGCTTCCAATTTTCTCTAGCCCAAATAATATTTCATGCATTCCAAATCTCATCTGGCACATAAGAGGGCCTTGTGCCCTTCCTTCTCCAATTGTATAATAAGTTCTTGTATAGTTTTTGACAATATTTGTTCTATGTTTCTTTAAATTCCACTTCGTGTCCTGGTTCCAAATATATTTTTCTGCAATAATATCAATAGAATAAGTATAAAATAATATTTTAAAGCAATATTAAAGTTCAATTTTCTTTCCAAAAATTCATGATAATAAAAATCTTTCATATGTTGGTCTACAAGCCTCCATGTAGGTCCAGAAGCACACTGGCGTTCTTTAAATTTTTTTGTGATGTACGCATCTACACTATGCCCATTGGGAATAAAACAGCATAAAACAAACATTCTTTTTTTGAACTAATAAAAAAAGATTTAATGGATTTAAATTACAATAACATCAATACTTACCAATCCTCAATATCAGTCAATGTAATCTGGCTATCGTGTACTGATATAATATCCTCCATGATTAGATCTGCAAAATAACATTACAATACATACTTGTTCCAAAAGATTATTAAATTATATTAATAATTGAGGTATCGAGTAGAACTAGTGAGATTTACATGTAAAAAGCAAGCATATACATAACTCAATCATTACCATTAAACCAAAAAATATAATAATATCACTATCACTTTATCATCTATAGTTTTCAGTCCTAAAGTTTAATCATCATTACAATATGAATCATTAACATTAACATTTTCTAAATCTTCATTACTGGACTCTAATAGTACATCAAACTCTTCACTATTTGACATCTCTCCATCATCTATTTCCTCATAAGTGACATTTACATCTACAAGTAATTGAGATGTTTGTTGGATTTGTGAATCAATAGAATGTATCTCCACTTCCTCATTTTGAAATGCATCAGGGTTTTGAGTTGTGATTGAGTTTGGCATTTCTATGGTAGAGCGAGGCTTCATTCGACAAACTGTCAACCATTCACTATTTCTTCTTCTCTTCATTGGGTATTCGAGATAGAACACTTGAGCAACTTTTACCGTGAAAATAAAAGGTTCAAACTTGTTAAATCTTTTGGTTGCATTAACTTCAACTAAATTATACTTCGAATGTATTCTAGTACCTGTTCTTGGAGTTGGATCATACCATGAACATTTGAATAACACACACCTTTTTATGGGTAAATCAGAATATTCAACCTCAATGATTTCATGAAGTCTACCATAGTAATCAAATCCAGTATTAGTATTGTTGATAGGTCCTTTTATGCAAATACCTGAATTATAAGTCAGTGTACGTGAATCGTGTTGTGCCATGTGAAATTTGAAGCCATTAACATAGTTACCGGAGTAGACTCTTATGTTATGGAGAGGTCCTGATACAAGATCCAATAACCTTTGATCTTGGTCATCTAATCTATGTTCCTTTACCTAGAAAATCAGTGACGATATACATTGTCAATTATATAATAGTTGAAGGAAAAACTTTATTTTTTAACTTACATAGAGTTCAAACCAGAATGCAAATTCTGTCTCTAACTTTTTTTCTACCTCACTTGCAACTATTCCTGGATTTTGTAGTTGTATTTGTTGCTCGAACAAGCTGTCAATGAATTTATTTTTAAGAAATATGATATTTTCCAGACCTGAATTATAACAAACAAAAGTGGATAAATGTTTAACTATAGAAGTAAACTCACTTTATGTAGAGTCTGACCTTGTCACAGTTTAGGAGTATGTAAGTTCTTGCTGCATGGTATTCATTGGTATTTAACCATCTATAAACAGATGCACCAAATGGTCTACCATGAAACTTGAAAATTGATAACATCTTTTGATCTATGGATTGAATATTATCAGAATTTTGAGGAAACTTGCGATGTTTGGTTTTCACATTATCAGCAAAATAATGAGTAGAAAGAAGATGCTTTTTTAACCATATAAGCATTACATATAGACCCCTCAACTTTTGCTTTGTTACGTACATTATTCTTCAATCTCCTCAAAAAATGTTCAAATGGATACATCCATCTGTATTGCACAAGCTAAGCAAATTGTGCCTCGTAAGCTAAATGAATTGGTAGATGTTCCATTGACTCCAAAAAACTAGGTGAAAATATACACTCAAGTTTACAGAGTATAACTGGTATTTTTATTTCCATCCCAAGCATCTCTCCTATTGTAATAACTCTTGATGTCAAATTTTTGAAAAAAAAGGCTCAATTCTATGAGTGTTTGCCAAACATTGTTAGGAAGTATGTTATGAAAGGCGATTGGAATAAGTCTTTGCATAAACATGTGACAATCATGACTCTTCATTCCAAAATTTTTTAATTTGTTCATATCCACACATCAAGCTATGTTTGAGGCATACCCATCAGGAAATTTGATTTCTTTCAAACAACTACATAATATTTACTTACTATCTTTGTCCAATGTATAACAAGCCTTTGGAAATATATGGGTTGTTTCATTCTGATGCAATTCAGGTCTACTCACCAATAGCTTCAATTTGTTGCGTGATTTTGCTATGTCTTTAGTTTTTCCTGGAATATTCATCACAGTATTGAAAATATTATCGAATTTTTTTTTCTCAATATGCATCACATCTAAATTATATCGAATGAGTAGATATTTCCAATATGGTAACTCCCAAAATATACTCTGTTTCTTCCAACTACACTTACACACCCTAGCAATATATTTATTGATATCATCATAACCCATTTGAGTTACTGGAACAAATCCATAATTGTCTATTTCCCCCAAGATGTCCTCTCCCGACTTGATTATGGGTCGAAGTTTTGTGACAACTTTGTTTTTAATGAACTCTTTTTTATTTCTCCTAAAAGGGTGCTCCAAAGGTAAAAATTTTACGATGATTATCGAACCAAGATATCTTTCCACTACAAGGTAATGAAAATGCATCAGACTTTGTCATACAATGTGGATATGCTAACTTACCAACCGTGCTCCATCCTGACAACATTGAGTAAGCTAGAAAATCACTAATTTTTCATAATAAAGTAGCATGCAAGGTAAAATTAGTTTTACTTGCAATATCATAAGTTTTCGACCTTACATTCTATAATTGTTTCAGCTCGACAATCAGAGGTTGCAAAAAAAATATATATCTTCTCTTTCGGAATCTTTGGACCTGAAATAAGCACAGTAAGGAACATGTATTTGTCTTTCATGCACATCCATGGCGGTAAGTTATATGGTGTTAATATGACTGACATTATTGTCCAGATTGACCAAATGGTTGAAATCCACCAACTGAAAGTCCCAATCTTACATTACGTGGTTCGCTTGCAAATGAGGGAGATGTTATATCAAGATGTTTCCATGCAGGAGAGTCAGAAGGATGACACATTATATCTCCTTCGTGTACATGCTCCTGATGCCACCTCATGTGGCTTGCTGTTGTCGCAGATGCATATAAGCGTTGTAGTCTAGCAATTAATGGGAAGTAATACATAACTTTCCATGTTAATTTTTTTTTTCATCTTTCCTAATATCCGACTACGCTGCCTATAGTGAGGGTGATTACACATTCTGCATTCAGTAAGTTCACTATCTTCATTCCAAAAGATCATACAGTTATTTATACAACAATCAATCTTTTTTACGGGCAAACCTAAACCCCTGACAAGTCTCTTTGTACTGTAAAAGCTATCAGTCATTATGTTATCAACAGGAAGCAACTCTGACATCAATTGACAAATGTCGTCGTAACATCGTTCTGATAAATGATGTTCTGCTTTGATGTTCAATAGTCTTGCAATAGCTGATAGTTGAGAATGACCTGAAGGAATGTCTTCTCAAACTTCTCTTTCACTAGCCTTTAACATGTCATACAATTTCTGGATTTCAGGTGTTGGTATCTCTGGGTCAATATTTGAATGATCAAGAGCATTCATTGCGTTTGTAAACCATCGATTGCATTGAATTGTCATTATATGATGATTCCTCTTGAGCAATATAGTTGGATGATGAAGCACTAGAAGGTCCAATTGGCTCAAACACATAAGGCTCGCCATGACAGTACTAATTGTAATAATTTGGAACAAATCCATTTTTACCCAAATGTACTTTCACAGTATCCTGATCACGAAAAATTGTATTTCTACATTTGCAATGATTACACGGACAATATAACTTGTCACCATCCATACAAGTTGGATGTTGCTTAGCGAAGTTCACAAACTCTTCTACTCCATCAAAATATTCATCAATGATAAATCCATTTTCTAACCTATTATACATCCAAGCTTTATTCTTATACATAGTAACCTAAAGAGAAATAAATTTGTAACGTCATTAAAATTGTAAACTTTAACATGCATATTATTAAATTGTTCACATTAAATGGAAAACAAATAGCTAAAAGCAATCTAAAGGTTATATACTACAACAATGAATACTCAAAGGTTATATTTTGCAGTACCATAGAAAAAAATGTTATATGTTCACATACATCCACTAGTTAAATTGAAAAAAGAAAAATTGAATTTGCATTCAAAAGAAATCCACACTGTTCAAGATTTTGCGGTCGCTGCTGTGACCTACGGCCGCTACCACGACCGAAGTCGTGCTCGCCTGCGACCGTGGAGGCGCTCGGCCGCAACCACGATTGAGGGCACACTCGGCCGCGTCCGCGACCTGTGGCCGCTGCCACGACTGAGGTTGTGCTCACCTGCGACCATGGAGGCACTCGGCCACAGCCACGGCTAAGGTCACACTCGGTCATTACCGCAACCTGCAGCCGCTGCCATGACCTGCAACCACTGCCGCGATAATTATTTCACGCTCGCTTGTGGCCACAGCCACGACCGAGGTCATGCTCGCCTGCCACCGTGGAGGCGCTCGATCATAGTCATGGCTGAGGAAAAATTAATCGGTCATTAATTTAACGATCGAAAATTATTTCGGTCACTATTTTTTAGTGACCAAAATAATTTTCAATTGTTAATTTAGAGACGGAAATTATTTCCGTTGCTATTTTAGTGATGTATAATTATTTCCGTCGCTATTTTTGTGACCAAAAAATTTTCGGTCACTATTTTAGTGACGGATGATTATTTTCATCGTTATTTTAGCGACGGATAATTATTTCGGTCGCTATTTTGTGACCGAAAAACTTTCAGTCTCTAAATTAGCGACAGAAATTATTCCGTCACTAAATTAGCGATGGAAATAATTTTCGTCACTAATTTAGCGATCAAAAAAATCTTCCGTCACTAATTAGTGACAGATTTAATATTCTGTCATTAATTAGTGGCGTATTTAATATTCGGTCATTATATTAGGGACCGAATTAGTATTCCGCCACTAATTCGGTCACTAATCCCTTTCTTTCTTGTAGTGACAGGCGCTCGATTGGGTTCAAAATATACTATAGTGAGGATGGCAATCGACAGCAAAGGATTTGACTGGAGATCGTAGGAGAGAAGGCACTATGCATTCTTAGTTACTGTGTATTCTGTGCGATCGGACGACTGAGATCAAATCGCAGTACATAGGCGCATACTGATCAATCGTGCATATATATATATATATATATGATCTCCTCCGCGACCGATCCGTCTGCGCCCGTCCGCGACGCGCTCGCAGCCGTTCGATCAGTGCCACGATTGTGAAATGCACAGTGACTCCGCGCCCGACACCTCGCCACTGCTGCCGCTTCGCCGTCCGGCCACCTTCGACCACCGGACCGAGTGCGTTGGAAGCGCACCTCGCGGCCCGCGATGAGGTGTCCGGACGGTGTCCGGGCAGCGTGGCCTGGGCGAATGCAATCACGCGCGACGGCACGCGGACGGATCGGGCGCGCAGGAGATCAAACCCGTATATATATATATATATATATATAACTCATCCGTGAGCACCTCCATTATTCACCATCCGATTGGATGTGCACTATAATTTAATTCTTGAACTTTAGGGGATTGGACGGTAGATAATGAAAGTATTTATGAGTACTCACGGATGAGTTATACAGGATAACATTTCTATATACATATAGAGAGAGAAATGTTATCCTACATAATTCATCCGTGAGCATCCATGAACACCTCGAATATCCACTGTCCGATCGGGTGAGCACTAATCCCAATCTTTGAACTCTAGGGGATTAGACGATGGATAATGGAGGTGCTCATAAATGAATTATATATATATATATATATATATATATATATATATATATATATATATATATATATATATATACTTAACTCATCCGTGAGCACTTTCATTATACATATAGATGTTATGCTACACAACTCATCCGTGAGTACCCATGAGCATCTTCATTATCCACTGTCTGATGGAGCGCACATTATAATTCAATCTTTGAACTATAAGGGATCAAACGGTGAATAATAGAGATGCTTATGGATGAATTCTTCATTATCCATCATTCGACAGTGAATAATGGAGATACTCACGGATGCTCATGAATAACTTGTGTAGAATAATATTCATATATATATAGAGAGAGTTTGTTCTTTAGTTGTTTGACCAGGTTAAAAACAAGTTTGATCTAATATAGTATTATTAATTGGCCAAATTTGATTGGATGGATGTTGGCCTTGACGGTGCTGTCTTGGTCGGGGTTAATTGAGTATCGACACAGCAGGGGCGGAGGAGGAGGATGAAGAATAGAAGCAGAAGCAAGGGGAAAGAAGCAGGTAGTTCAACTTCAGCATCTCCCGCCATATGCAGGAAAAAGAAATAAACTTTTGAGTCAAAACTTCTACATGGGACTGCAATGAGCTCAAGATCACTCACAAGGTTGTTCTTCCTTGTTTATGACCAGGAACAACTATTTCTGAAGCTTCAACTCAGGAAACAGATTTCAGCTAACAATCAACAATTCCTCCACAGCTGAAGTCCAAATGCTTGCCGTTCGTACTTGTGCCCTCCCAAGAACAACTGAGCAAATTTAGAAATCATGCTAACGGTCATCCGCTAATCGAACAGGAATCGTTGCATTTTCTGCAATTACCAGGAGAAGAACAGACACATCCAACATTTGGTCTCCAGCTCATAGGCATCATTTTTTTTTTGTTTGAATAGGCAGAACAAAAGAAGCAATAGATGAACGTTGGACTTGTCACAAAGTATTAAACCAAAAAATGATTTGTTCCATAGAAGCCGGTTCCGAGGATATAGTGGACCATGTAAACTGGTCTGTAATCCTTCCACCGTTGAAAGTGGGAGGGTGAAATTGCTCTGTGAAACCAGCCTAATCCAGTGCCCTCCGCACTATGAAATGAGACAACCGAGCTTATGCCCAATTATACCCGTTTCACTATCAACTTGGAATGGGCAAACCAGCGATCATACAATAAGTCCACGGTCACAGAACTCAACTTCATCATTCAAATCATTTATTGCCTCCGCTTGGATAACAAACTGACGCAACTCAGCTCGGCAGATAAGACGCTAACAAAAACAAATATATATTCATAAAACAAAAAGCAATTTAACAATGTGGGACTAAGAGTTCAGCATTGGTTTACTCGAGTCAGCTTGCAATCTGGACGGAAGATGAGATCTTGGTTCACAGCGGCCAAGCACAAGATGGTGGGTGGTGGCGTTGGGATCGACGGTAGCCACGTTGATCGTCTGTTGCCCGGCGAATGTATACGAAGGGTATTCCTATCAGTGCTCTGCTTCCGGCTTCTGATCTCTTTGCATGTGCATTTCTCTTACTGATTGTTGCCATTTCATTAACGACACTCACACATGACATGAGATGTTGGTTGGTTGGTTGGTAAACCTTTAATCACCATGTGCAAAGAAGCCCATAGAATTGGATCTGAAATCTTGATGGAACCTCTTGTGGACATCTTTTACCAAGTAGAATTTGTCAAGAGGGTGTGTGTTACCACTGTCCACTTAGAATATTTTTTTAGTGGATAATGCGTTTTGTTTGCCTTAATTTTCCAAATCCTCAATGGCAGCTCCAAACCAAGGTGTGAATTTAATAAGCAGGATGAGGGTGTGTGTTACTACTTTGAGAAGGTGGTCCTCACTCGTCTACTTCTATTCTCCCAGTGCCTATTGACATAACTCTAACTCTGAATTAATCATATTCACAATTGCTTATCGCTTATTGTTATCCCAAGTCCCCTTCAAATTCTTCTAAACCTCCAGTACTTGTCGCAACCTTTTGGTAGATCCAACCCAGGGCACGGTCTGGCTTGGACCTATCTGGGACTCGTAAATGAGTTAATGGGTTGGTTATCGGTTGACACAGTTTAATAGATTGGAATCGTAATCGGTCAGTCATGCGACGAGTAGATTATGATTTTATAAGCCAGAACCTGTTGAACTGATGATTCATTGGGAGGAACAAGGTTTCGAGCCTGATGACACTTTTTTAAAGGTCGGAACTATCAATTCCAATAGCTTGAACCATGACAATTTGGCCTGTTGGGACCATTGGTTCTAAAAACCAAAATAATAATTATTATTTTGGGTAAATATTATTTAATTATTTTTTAATCAATGACTACTAGTGGCATAGCGAGGATCTTCAAGCAGAGGCAAATTCAATAAATTAAAAAATTAATACGACACAAAATATATAATAAAAGTCATATACTAACTTCATATGTTTTTACAATAACACTCTGAGATTTCATGCTTTGAAAATACTAAATAATAGCTTTATTATCTGATACTGTTGTTACCTCTTCTCTGTGAACCAAATAGGAGGGCTCACATGTAAGGCGTTACCTGAACCAGATAATTGGTTCGGCGGAGAAAAAGGAGATGAACGGTTCGGGCGCAAGCGCCTGGAATAATTGGTACGAGAGAGCCAGTGAAAGTAATCGACACGGCAAAGCGGAAGCAAGAAAAGACGCTTCGCTAGAAAATAAGCTAGAAACGGTCCGACTATATAGGCCTAGAAGTAGATGGGACGGATAAGAATTGACTCGGCCTAGTCAGTCCGGAGGTCGTTTGGTGGGGGGAGAAGGAGAGTTGGTTCGGGCTGGTGGGGAGCCCAAAGGCTATACCACCCGTGAGCTATAGACCTAAGTTAGTTTCACCAAAAGTGGATGGTTGAGGGGGACAGACTAACCTAGTTTCCTGAAATGTAGATGAAGAGGTGTTATGTAACAGAAGGAGGGGTCCCCACATAATATTCCGAGGAGCCTTTGCTCCTCGTATCTGTAACAGAGTTATTCTCCAAGTGGACGTGGTGACCACGTGTATGATGGGGACAGCCCGTGAGGTAGCGATGGATCAGAGAAGGAGGATAAAAGAGAGGAGGAGGACAGAAGGAAGGAGATCCGTATTATTCCAACAAGCAAGAAACGAAGACGTAGGAGGAGAAGGAGAGCTACCACTACCTCGTCGGAGAAGGAGAGTAGCGATCTTCGCTGTTACATTGCGTGTACTTTTTCTTGTATTGGGATTGAACTGTAAGAGGTTTTCTCCTCCACCTCGGGAAGTTTTCTTTCCGGAAAGGAGGACGCTTATAGTTGAAAGTGCTTGGGCACTGTACCCGGTGAGAGAGCTCACCTCCGTGGAGTAGGAATACTTATTCCAAACCACGTTACATCCTGTGTTCTAGTTTTCATTGCCTGTGTTGGTTTGCGTTTCTTTGCTTCGTCTTCTCATCTTTACTGTTACGGCCTGTGAGAACCCCCTAAAAGCTCCCTTCGTGCCTTCGTCGCATGGAAAGGAGGTAAACAAATTTTCCTCGCTGCATCAGTTTGCGTCGTCTGTGGGAAACATTTGAGCTAGACGTAGAGATGCAGCCGGAAGAGATACAACACCCAGTTGCCTCCGCAGCGGAGGCAAACCCCATTACCATTTTGCCATCACAGTTGAGGGCTCTGGTGGACGACACTGTCACTGAGGCCCTCGCTAGAGAAAGAAGAAGGATAGGATACCTTCATCCTCACTCTGGTGAACCTTCTTCTCGAGGCCCACCCTCAGAAATGCCTCCTCCACCTCGTGCAACCATTAATGTTGAAGTAGTGCCTGGAGAGGGACCTGGAGGGCGAGCACCTCAGAATACTATACCCTTAACCTAGACTCGACGGGAAGAACAGGGTGAAAGTTGGTCGACCAGGGCTCCAGAGGTTTATGAGCCCAGTCCTTTTATCATGGACATCCTCTCTGAAATCCCCCCATCCTACTTCCGGAATCCCCAAGTAGACAAGTATGATGGCTCAACGGATCCCGAAGAACATCTATCGCAGTTCGATGGAGCGGCCTCGCTCCACTGTTATACCGATGCCCCCAAGTGCCGAGTCTTCCGGACCACCTTAACCAGTTCGGCACAAAAATGGTTTAATACCTACTCGGGTCCATCACCGCTTTGTTTTGAATTTTAGGATGTTCAAATGGAGTTCGCCAAATTGTAAGGCGATAAGCATGACGCCTATCTTGATGCACACGCAGGCCCTCGATTCACTCGTGAGGGTATCTTCACCGGCTCACCTTCGCAGCCTAGGGTATTCCTTCCGCAAGATCGTAATCTTTAGAGTCGCTTATTCCGCAAGACGGGCCGAATGAGGGCCCTTCTCGCCTTTGAGAGCCTGCTAATAGCTATGAGGAGCTGCTAAGTCGTGCGGAAAAATTCATCCGCGAGGAGGAAGGAATGAAAGTGCGGAGAGCCGAACGCGCTGCCACAGCAGTCCCAGCCGAAAGAACTCGCCCCATCGCCCCTCAAGCACCCCCTCGTCGGGGATATGCGTGACCCCTTCGATTGGAGGCTCCTAGACCTCGGTTATTATTACAGGGCGCTCGCCCCGTGCTGCCATTACAGATTATGGCCGCTGATGCACGTCCTCCCGCGAGGACTTGGAAGGAGCGGGAGATGGAATTCTATGATCAGCAGGGTCTACTGCAGCGACCCTCAGGATATAGGGGGGTACCACGTAACCCCCCGCCCCATTTTTCTGTCAATATCATATGGAGTATGACCATGCCAGTGGCCAATGTTTTAAGCTACAGGAGGATCTGGAGCGCCTCCGAGCCGCATACCCACAATTGCGGCTTCAGACGGGAGGGCCAGCACAGCGAGGGCAACGACCCCATATAGCCTGCCCAGGACCGTATAACCAACAACCGCAAGTTACTTTCCCCCAAACGCCGTCCCAGGAGGTTGTTTCTCAAGAAGGCCCATCAGGTGAGGGCCCCTCATCCAATCAAAATAACGCACCCACACGGGGGGTTATCCATGTTATTACAGGGGGACCCACTGATGGGGACTCTAACCGGGCACGGAAGTCATACGCCCGACTCATGGAGAGTTTGGCCATCATCACCAACCAAATTGTTCAAACCGCACCGCCCATTTTGTTCGGGCTGAAAGATCTCCAAGGTGTCCTGCTGCCCCACACGGACGCCTTAGTTATCCGTATATCCCCAATCTGAAGTGGCTGTGGTGTTGGTCGACTCAGAAGCTCACAATATCCTCTTCGGGAAGCTTTTGGCGGAATCGGTGAAATGCCCAGCTAGAAGATGTGGCCACACCCCTCTTTGGGTTCGCAGGACATGTGGTCCACCCCATAGGGCAGATTTCATTGCCCTTGACTCTGGGCGTAAAGCCCAGCCAAAAAACCAGTATAATCCCTTTCCTCATCGTGGATGCTCCGTCCACTTATAATGCCATTCTTGGTCGTCCTTTCCTTACCATTTTTCAGGCGGTGGCTTCCCCGTACCACTAGAAGTTGAAATTCCCAGTTGGACAGTTGGTGGGGGAAGTCCGAGGGGAATAGAAGGTAGCCAGAAGCTGTTATGTGCAGATGGTTCGGGATGACCAGAAGAAGGCCCGAACCGACGATCTCAAAGGAAAGGCTATCATCATTTTTGATGTCTGCGTCCTGGAAGAATTCCCCCCCAAAGCAGACAAAATAGAGGAAGGGGAGCTGGTGGAAATAGCTCCGGGAAAGACCACACGGGTGGCGCAGCAGCTGGAGGCCAAGGAGGAGCTGGTGGCCTGCTTGAAGAAGAACGAAGACATCTTTGCAGGAGATGTGCATGATCTCACGGGGATTAACCCTCGTATGGATGAACACCATCTCAACATAACCAGAGGAGTCCGACTCGTCCAACAGAAGCGGCGACACTTTGGACCTGAGAAGGACAAGGTCATAGCTGAGGAAGTGGACAAATTGTTAAAAGCAGGTCATGTGAAGGAAATCCAATTCCCCGAGTGGGTCTCCAATGTAGTTTTGGTCCCCAAGCCTTCTGGATAGTGGAGAATGTGTATTGACTTTCGTGATTTGAATAAAGCATGCCCTAAAGACTGCTACCCTTTGCCTCATATTGATCAGTTGGTAGATTCTACTGTAGGGTATGAAGTGGTATCCTTGATGGATGCATACCAAGGATACCATCAAATACCCTTGGCTAAAGAAGATCAGAAGAAGGTTAGCTTTGTGACGGCAGGAGGGTTGTATGCTTATGTGGTAATGCCTTTCGGCTTAAAGAACGCAGGGGCCACCTATCAGCGACTCATGGACAAGATTTTCGCAGAGCAGAAAGAAAAAAATGTGGAAGTTTACGTGGATGACATCCTAGTCAAATCAAAAACCACTCGGGATTTGGTCAAGGATTTAAATGAAACCTTCGCTACACTGAGACGATATAATATGAAGCTGAACCCTAAAAAATGCCTGTTCGGGGTAAAAAGCGGCAAATTCTTGGGGTATATAGTAACTGAAAAAGGGTTGCAGGCTAACCCCGAGAAGGTGCAAGCACTGTGCAATATGAAGTCACCCACTAACTTGCGAGAGACTCAAAAGTTGGTGGGCAGGATTGTGTCCTTATCCCGGTTCATAGCTAGATCGGCGGACAAATGGTTACATTTCTTCAAGATTCTGCGTAAAGCTACCAAATTTCAATGGGACGATCAATGTGAGCAGACTTTCCAAGAGTTGAAGAAATATTTAGCTGGGCTTCCACTATTAGCCAAACCAGTGGTCGGAGAACCATTATGGATGTATTTGGCCGTCTCGGAGGGAGCTATTAGCTCGGTTTTGCTGAAACAAGACGACTCTCATCAACAACCTATTTATTATACCAGCCATATTCTGAAGGGAGCGGAATCCCGTTATACAGAGCTAGAGAAGCTGGCGTATATTCTAGTTCTGACCGCTCGCAAATTGAGACCGTGCATTGCTCATCCTATCATCGTTTCTAACTCACAGTGAACTGGGTAAGGTCGTCACTAAGCCCAACTTCTCCGGAAGATTGGCTAAATGGTGGTAGAATTAAGTGAATATGACATTCACTACCAACCCCGAACCGTTATCAAGGCCCAGGCCCTCGCTGACTTTTTGGCGGAAGTACCTTTTGGCTCGGAAGATAGCTCGTCAACAAAAAAGGAAGGATCAGATGCATGGAACATATTTATAGACGATTCTTTAGGATCTGCGAGTAGCGGCGTTGGTGTTTTGTTAATTTCCCCTGATAAAGAGGAGACCCGCATAGCCATACGCTTGGGGTATCGGGCATCCAATAATGAGGCGGAGTATGAAGCCATTTTAGTGTGATTGCAGGCTGCCAAGGCAGTAGGGGCTTCTTCAATTATAATCCATTCGGATTCCCAGCTAGTGATATCACAACTTCAAGGTTCTTTCGCGGTTTGGGAAGAAAGATTGCACAAGTATTTGAAAGCTTTCGAGAAAGAAAAAGCTCAGTTTCAGCAAGTCCTCTTGAAGCAAATTCCAAGGGAGAATAACGGGAAGGCAGATGAATTGGCTCGGGTGGCTAGCGCTATGGAAGGAGTGAAATCATTGGAAATGGTCTGTGTGGAAATCCCTACTTCCCTAGTGATATGCAATGTGGAGGAAGCGACGCCCGAACCAGACCTAATCCCTGATTGGAGGACCGACATCATAGCTTATTTATAGCATGGAAAGGTCCCTGAAGAAAAAGGAGCGGCATCTGCTTTAATGTGCAGAGCCAGACGATTCACCCTCTTAAACGGAGACTTATACAAGACGTCTTTCGGACGACCCTTATTGAAGTGTTTAGGAAGTGAGGATGCTGAATGGGTACTCCGGGAAATTCATGAAGGTTGTTGCAGTAATCATCTGGGGGGGGGGGGAGAACTTTAGCAAGGAAGGCCTTGTTAGCAGGATATTTTTGGCCAACCCTCCAACAAGATGTCGTTCGTATAGTGCGAACTTGCCCAGCTTGTCAAAAGCATAGCAATCGGTCCGAACGACCGATTGAATTAATGAAAGCTGTGGTCGCTTCATGTCCTTTTGATCAATGGGGAATGAATATAGTGGGTCCGATGCCTGTGACACCTTTGCAGAAGAAATTTTTATTGGTGGTCGTAGATTACTTCTCCAAGTGGGTGGAAGCAGAGCCTCTTGCCAAAATTACTGAGAATGCTGTAATACAATTCCTATGGCAGAATATCGTTTGTCGATATGATATTCCTCGGAGGATAGTTAGTAATAATGGACTACAATTCCAGGGCAAGAAAATTAAAGAATGGTGCCAAAGCCTCAATATCCAGCAAGCTTTTACTTCAGTAGCCCATCCCCAAGCCAACGGGCAAGTTGAAGTCACTAATAGAATTTTCATTCAAGGGTTGAAGACTAAATTGGGGGCTCAGAGGGGGAACTGGGTAGAAGAGTTGCCTGGAATCCTGTGGGCCTACCGAACCACACCAAAAGCTACAACAGGAGAAACTCCGTTCAGTTTGGTATATGGGATGGAGGCCGTTATTCCGGTCGAAGCCCTCTTAAGTAGCGCCCGAATAGAGATGTACGAGCCGGAGCCTAACCAAATTATTCGAAGCACTGAGTTGGATTTGGTGGAAGAAAAGAGGGAGATGGCACGAAGACGAGCGGAGTTTTACAAGCGGAGAGTACAGCAAGCCTTTAATAAGAGGGTGATGCTCCGAAGATTCCAGGAGGGAGATTGGGTTCTACGTAAAGTTAATCCTGCGGGAGATCCAGGAAAGTTAGCTCCAAATTGGGAAGGGCCCTATGAAGTGACTCGTCGCGTAGCCGGGTCGGCGTATTATCTCAAGGACGACCAGGGCAGAGAATTCCCACGACCGTGGAACACTATTCACTTGAAACCTTTCCACATTGTATAAGAAAGGATGGATAAGAGAAAAGGAGTTGAAGGGCCCTCGAGGGGATGTACTTTGGAATTTGTTGTATTAATTAGATATGAAGCGCATCTGAGTTTGATTGATTCATAATAATGCTGTAGTCCTTATAGCAAACTATAAAGAAGAAAAGAAGATAACAAAGGGATTACGTCCTGGAGCAATGCATCATATTACAGCTTAAACCGATCGGGGGGATAACGTCGGAAGTTGGCCTCCCAATTTAAAGAAAAAGTAGGATGGTTCGTTGGGGGAAGCCCTTGATCGACGTACTGTCGAACCACCTCGTTAAACCCATCTTGATAGGTGGCGCGCAACAGGATGGTTAACCGCTCTTGCAGATTCGGCCGGTCAGGACTCCGGTTCCGATGGAGCCTGTGACATTTCTCTTATTGCTCCCGGAGGGCTCGACGCATGTCACTATAGCGCCTGGATACTTCCATAATGGCATCTGCCAGGACCGATATATCATCGGCTCGGGAAGTTTGGTTCTGCTAGACAAGGTTCATCATATCTAATATATTTTGGCGCATTGACGCTGAAATTCCCTCCACTGCCTCGGTGTAGGATCTGGTGCGGATGAGATCATCGCCCAGCCTCTGAAGGAAAGTTTCCTGCCTACGTATACGGGCATGAGCATGCGTCCTAGAAGTTATGAGAGAGGAGTTTTCTTGTACCTCCTTACACAGGCGAGTGCGGAGGTTCCCTATTTTGTCCTCTGTCTTCTAGTGCTGGACACGCAGGTGGGCGATGAGGTCAGAGTCTCGCTGCTTATCTTGAAGGAGCTCTGTTACCTGTGCTCTAAGGCTTATTAGTTCTGGAGAAGGGGATGCCTCTTTGTCAAATTGTGCCTGTCGGACATCCTGCAGGATTGAGGGCGATTCTGTGTAAGCCCGCTGTCGTTCTTGAAGCGCCGCTATAGTCTTGACATCTTTCTGGTGTCGGCAGCGAGCTTCTGTCAGTTGCTCCTGACATTGCTGCAGTTGTTGCAATAAGAGGCGCTCTCGATCTTGAGTAGCCATCAAATCCTCCCGTTGTTGCTGTTCCAACTTCAGAGATTGAGCTCGATATTGTTGGAGGGAGCGATCTAACTCTTGATAGTTGGTCAGGGCCTGTACGCCGGTTGTTGAAAGGAAATCATTCAGTAAAAAAAAAAAGTTGATTGAAGAAACATACCAATTCTAGAGCCTGGTGCAGACCTTCCATCCGGGGAACCAGTTCTTCTAAATTCAAGATTCGAAGACTTCGGGGGGAAAGAGAAGAAGATGGAGCGGATGATACCGAAGGTGGAGGTTCGCTGATAAGAGGAAGAATAGGGGTGGTAGCCATAGGTTGAGGCGGGGGTTCAAAGGGGAGATAAGGAGGAGCACTGGCTAGAAGGCTCACCGGGGTAGAAGCTGGGGGCAAGGAATCAGGAGTAGGAGGGGGAAAGTGTGCTACAGCTGGCGGTGAGGTGGGCACATCAGAAGTTGCAAAAGGGAATTGGTTTGGCGAGGAATCCGGAGAGGATGATATGATGAGCATAGGGTTGGGGGAGCCTTCGTTGGGAAGACGAGAAGTAGAAAGAAGTGGGCTAGTGCCCATAGGAGGTGAAGGGCTCTTTAGGCGATGGGCGGAAGGGGAAATAGGCAGTGGGGAAATGTCAATTACCATGGGTTCAAAGATGGAAGCATGTTCCGGGAAAAAAGAAGGCAAGGATGCACAAGTATCCGCGGTTGACTGACATGGACGCACGATCTCCCTAGAATCATCTTCCGGTTGTGATGAGGGAGGAGGCGATGCCTGAATACCCAAGGCGGAGTGGAAGAAAAGGGGAGAGTTAGGGTTTGTCGGTTGTATAGGGGAGGAGGATGGACTGGCTATTACAGTTTCGTATGGGGTGGATGTAACAGGGGTTTCAGACAGAGGCAGAGGAGAAGGTAGAGATGGGATAGGGGGGACGGTGGTAGATGGGGGCGAAGGCGAAGATGAAGTTGGCGGCTGACCATCACCCCATTTGATCTGTGGGTAACGACTTGCTATTTCGCGGAAGAAAGAGGAATGCATCCTGTCCGCGGGAGAAAGAAGAAAAGTGTTGAGGGAGGTGATTGGGGGCACTGGAAGATGGCGGTGGAAAGAAGAACAGATGCAGAAAAAGGAGACGAGAAGGCAGAAGGGATGAAGATAACAAAAGAAAGGAAGACGAAGCATCCCCTATAAAAGGAGGGAGGAATGGGCTTGTAACGGCTATTGGGCTCCTAGTTTATAGAAAAGGAGGCCCTAAGCGGAAGGGAAACGAGTATTTATTTCTCTGATGACCCGTTATGAACTAAACCCTTACTTTCATAGGAGGGGAGGGGTGGAGGTGTTCCCCTTTGAGATGAAGGTAGGAAGAATAGCAGTGTGAAAACAACACACTCTTTATGCTGAAAGTATTTGGGCCATATATATTATTTTATCCCCGTGCGGTGGTGGAACGGAAGAACTGAGGTCTCCTCAGTTATCTATCATTTTTATCCCTGTGAAGCGGAAGAGTTGAATTCATTTTTCAACTATATATATTATTTTATCCCCGTGCGGTGGTGGAACGGAAGAACTGAGGTCTCCTCAGTTATCTATCATTTTTATCCCCGCGAATCGGAAGAGTTGAATTCATTCTTCAACTATATATATTATTTTATCCCCGTGCGGTGGTGGAACGGAAGAACTGAGGTCTCCTCAGTTATCTATCATTTTTATCCCCTCGAAGCGGAAGAGTTGAATTCATTCTTCAACTATATATATTATTTTATCCCCGTGCGGTGGCGGAATGGAAGAACTGAGGTGTCCTCAGTTATATATATTATTTTATCCCTGTGCGGTGGTAGAACGGAAGAACTGAGGTCTCCTCAGTTATCTATCATTTTTATCCCCGCGAAGCGGAAGAGTTGAATTCATTCTTCAACTATATATATTATTTTATCCCCGTGCGGTGGTGGAACGGAAGAACTGAGGTCTCCTCAGTTATCTATCATTTTTATCCCCGCGAAGCGGAAGAGTTGAATTCATTCTTCAACTATATATATTATTTTATCCCTATGCGGTGGCAGAACGGAAGAACTGAGGTCTCCTCAGTTATATATTATTTTATCCCTGTGCGGTGGCGGAACGGAAGAACTGAGGTCTCCTCAGTTATATATAATTTTTATCCCCGTGGAACGGAAGAACTGAGGTTTCCTCAGTTATATTTATTTTATCCCCGTGCGATGGTGGAGCGAAAGAGCTGAGGTCTCCTCCGTCATCTATTATTATTATTCCAGTGAAGCAGAAAAGGTCCCTGTGCACTCAAAGGGGGAAGAGGTGGTTCGACTATTTGATTTTCCTAGGAAGAAGATGGGATTTGACATAGCCTGAGGAATGTTAGAAGAAAGGGTAAACGAGGAAAATATAGGCGAAAGCTGTTTTTACAGAAAGTTCCTTATTTCAGAATGATTACATGTTATAACTCCTCCCCGGGGGAAAGGATAGCAAAATAAACCCTTATGTACGAGGCATTACAGTTCTTTGTTGGGAGGGGCTGACAGAGTCTCTTTGCGCGGCTGGGGTTGACAAAATAGTTGCCGGAGGTAAGATTGTTGTAGGAAGATTTGTTTGGATAGTTCCTTCTATGACCCGGCTAATTGCTGACGAAAAAAGTGGTTATTGGCGGAAGCTTCCCTCAATTGTTGCTGCAAATATCTCATTTGTTCCTCCAGATTAGCAATATAACGTTGCTCGTCAACCTTTTCTTCAGTAGGATGGGAACTGCTGCCTTGGTTAGACATTTTGTCCATGGCGAGGAGAAGAGAAAGAAAAAGATGGGTGTTATACGACAAGGGTTGGAGGTCCTTATAGAGATGAAGGAGAAGGACACATTTATTTGTAGAGGAAATAGAGATAATGAATGCTAGTAAAGAAGGGGAAGCATAAAGACAGTAGGTGAAGAGTTGCTGGTACCATAATTATGAAGGAAAGGGTTCGAATCCCATGGAAATGGCAAGAAAAAGTACGTTCAGGCGAGATTGCAATTTTTCCGAGGACCGAAACTTTACATCCACAGGAAAACGACCAGAGTGGATATCAATTGTTTCTTTTCTTTTTTCATTTAACATACTTAAGCATGATTACATTATTTAATCTAGGAAGACTTTTTATGATTACTTTTAACAGGAGAATGGTTAGAGGGCCCCTCGGGGGGGGGGGGGGGGAAGGCGCCAAGATGACTCGATAAAGCTCGCCTGGTGCAAAAGGTACCACTGGTAGAGCTTCTTCAAAAGGAAGCGGGCGGATCCTCGCCGGGGAGACCGGAATGAAAGCCAGGGCCGGTGGAAGTGGGGGAAGTTCAGCAGAGGCTCGGAGATCTCCCACTGTGTACTCCCATGTTAAAGGAGGGTTCTACACCCGATTGCGGAAAGAAGGGAAGGGTGCTCGATAAGACCTCCCTGTGGGAGGGGAGGGAGCTGTGGTGTGAGGCGGAAAACGAAGGGGGCGAAAAGCTGAGGTAGCTGTCGAGCGGGTCTCAGAATCTTCAGCATCTCCGGTAAGCCAGTCCCACAGCTCGAAAGATTCAGAATCCGAAGAAATCTCAATAGGGTGTCCCACCGAAGCCATGAGAGTGAGATGGAAGGACGAAGACATGGAGGGTGGTAATTTATAGTTGAAAGGAAAGGAACTGCAATAGTTCTTGGGAAAGGGAAGAAGGCGAAGAGACTGATATCGTAATGGCAGCAGCATGGGTACTCATCAAGATATCACTTCCGAAGCAGCAAGGTAGACAGAGAAGATCAACAAGCATAAGTAATTTAATTTTTAGCCAAGCCAAGATTGGGTCGGATATGAATAAGATCATCCGGGATCTTCTGAGTGAGTTCCCGAACAGAGGAGGGGATCGCGCCATCCGACACGGGAAAAGAAACGTAATTGTAAAAAGGAGAAAAGCACAGAATTCCTGACTCGCAATAAGGCACACAAAAAGAACAATAAAAAGCTATGTTAATATAAGCCTTCTTCAGCATTAAAAAAGGGGTCATTACAGGAAGTGGGATATTAGGAGTTACAACTCAAACAGTTCGGGGGGACACTTAGATAATGCATCTACGGGATTTAAATAACTAGTGTCTGTGCCGGGGGGTGGGTATCCCCGTTCAGTATTTAGAGCTGAAGACCCGTCAAAGTCCAGTATAAACAGATCCACTCCTTTCTTGATGTATCGCCCCTTTAGGTAAGCCTCCTATTCCTTCAGTTGGGACTGGCAACTGGTTAGCTGAGCCTGACAATTAGCCAGTTGGGTTTGAATTTCAGTTAGTTGGGCTACCAAGGCATCCTTCTCAGTTGCTGCTTTTATGGCTTGCTGACCCAGAGCTGAAAGGGCCTCGGAGTATTCTTGATGAAGGTCGATCATTGCTTTGAGCCGCTGACAGGGCTTGAGGAAGAGCAGCCACCATGGAGGAGAGCTCTTGACACTTCTCTATGCAAGATTTTTTAGTGGCTTCCCACGCTTGGCGTTCCAGTTGAAGCCGTTGACGTTCTTGCTGAAGCTGTTGGATAGCAGTCGAAGAATCGGCGGCTTTAATAATAGCGTCCCCAAGCTGCCCCTTATACTCTTTTAGTTCATGGGCAAGAAGATCCACCTGCTACAGTTCGCTAGACTGGAGGAAGACTTGCTGTTCGAGATCTTCATTTCTTCATTGAAGCTCCTCCTTTTCACTTTGAACCAGGGCCAACTGTGTCATGGCATCTTCACATTGGCCCATCAGGTCGGATTCCTTCTGTTCTCTCTCGCTTAACTGCCGAGCGAGTTGTTTCTGCTGCGCTAGAGAGGCAAAGTGGCGCTAGGTGAGTTACCATTTTCTTTGCCTTTGGGCCAGGAAAGAAAGCGCCATCATTATATGTTGACATACAGTGATATGTACAGTAAATATTGGAAGGGGACAGTAGACAACTCAGCCAACAATTTGTCTACTTGTTCGCAAGGGCCTTGCACGCCTGATTGATTGAAGAATTTCACCTCTGAAGGGTGACAGGTCTGTAGCAGAGACCCCAATGTAGCCCTTGGGGGGGTCGGGAGGGAAAGGTCTTCTCCTTCGGAAGGAAGATTGGGTCCGACGCGTTGAAGAGGAGTGGGAGAAGTAAGTGTGTCTGAGGGGATAGGGGCAGAGATGGACTCGGTTCGGGAAGGCAAGGGAGAATCATGTGAAAGGGGGGATGAATTAGGAGAATGGGAAGGGGAATCTTCTCCTTGAGGAGATGAAGATGGGATGGATAAGGAGGTGTCCTTCCTCCTCGGTTCATAGATGGTTAAGGATTGCGAACCATGTTGACGGAAAGAGGAAGGAGGAAGAGCAAATGAACTAGGGGCTCCTTTCTTAACGAGCCGCAATTTCTTCCGAGGAGAAGAAGGGGTTGCCACCGACTTACCCCTCTTTGTTGAGGCCTTCTTCTTCTTGGCAGCCTCAACCTCTTCTCCTTTCACCAAAGCGTCCTGCATTACATTATCTGTAAAATGCATTGATGAGAAAGATGAATAATGCAGAGAGAAAGTTATATTGAAGGGTAAGTGTCATCCTACCTATGGCAGCTGAGGTCGTTGAAGGGAAGGGGGATAGTCCGAAGTGGCTCAGGAGGGGAGTTTTCATTAAGTGATCCGAACAATAATGCGACTCTCCCATTATTCTATAAACTTCCGAGAAAGGGCATTGGGTCCTCATTTCCCGGAAGGAAGGTAGTTCGGAAAGTTCTAACTTCCAGGTGTCCGAGTAAGGTAAAGGTACCGGAAGCTGCACAAAGAAGTACAATTCTTCCCATCCTTTATGGGAAGTAGTCATGTTCACTAGGAATTGACAGTCTGGACGACTAGACATGTAAAAAAGGCCTGCTTTGGAAGATTTTAATTGAAAGAAATAGTGGAATATTTGAGGAGTTAAAGAAAGGTTTAGATGTTGGAACACTATAGAGGCCCCTGACAGAATGCGAAAGGAATTGGGGGTAAATTGGTTTAAGGGTAGTCCGTAAAAGTCTAAAATTTCTAGATAGACGGAAGGTGCTGGTAGAGACAGGCCATTGAGGAACTGTTCGGAGAAGAAGCAAGTTAAACCAGGAGGAGGATAGTGTGGTCGATGCATCTTGGTCGTAAAGCAACATTTCAGGGAAGGGTCTATAAACCTATCTTTAAGGTTAAAGAAGTAATGGTTACAGTCCAGTTAGGTTACGGTGTGTTCATACCACGCGGGTGAAGGGATGGTCTTAGGGGCCATAGGTATAAGACATGACAGAATACTTACTTGGGGGTTAGAGGAGGAGCGTGTAAGAAAGGAAGGGCTGGGTCATTGAAACACTGCCGGTGAAAACCGCAGGAGGGAAGAAGTTGAAGAGACGGGGTTGCTAAGCACGCTAAGTAATACCTAGAAGGACAAAAGTAGAGATTTATATAGGGCTTTTACGACGGTTCGACTAGATAAGAGAAAAGGGAAAGCGTGGCCCATGGGCCCATTAGGCCACTTCAAAAGTATAGGGGGGAGTTGTAAGAAAGGGGTAAAATTGAATTAATGAGCTAAGAAGGGAGCCGGAACCTTATATAGTTGAAAAGTTAAGCTTATAACTTCGCTTGACTATTTTTTGGGGTTGACTAATGATATTGCTGTTACCTCTTCTCTGTGAACCAAATAGGAGGGCTCACATGTAAGGCATTACCCGAACCGGATAATTGGTTCGGCGGAGAAAGAGGAGAGGAACAGTTCGGGCGCAAGCGCCTGGAATAATTGGTACGGGAGAGCTAGTGAAGGTAATCGACACGACAAAGCGGAAGCAAGGAAAGGCACTTCGCTAGAAAATAAGCTAGAAATGGTCCAACTATATAGGGTTAGAAGTAGATGGGACGGATAAGAATTGACTCAGCCTAGTCAGTCCGGAGGTCGTTTGGTGGGGGGAGAAGGAGAGTTGGTTCGGGCTGGTGGGGAGCCCAAAGGCTATACCACCCGTGAGCTATAGACCTAAGTTAGTTTTACCAAAAGTGGATGGTTGAGGGGGACAGGCTAACCTAGTTTCCTGAAATGTAGATGAAGAGGTGTTATGTAACAGAAGGAGGGGTCCCCACATAATATTCCGAGGAGCCTTCGCTCCTCGTATCTGTAACAGAATTATTCTCCAGGTGGACGTAGTGGCCACGTGTATGATGGGGACAGCCCGCGAGGTAGCAATGGATCAGAGGAGGATAAAAGGGAGGAGGAGGATAGAAGGAAGGGGATATGCATTATTCCAACAAGCAAGAAACGAAGACGCAAGAGGAGAAGGAGAGCTACCACTACCTCGCCGGAGAAGGAGAGTAGCGATCTTCGCTGTTACATTGCGTGTACTTTTTCTTGTATTGGGATTGAACTGTAAGAGGTTTTCTCCTCCACCTCGGGAAGTTTCCTTTCCGGAAAGGAGGACGTTCATAGTTGAAAGTGCTTAGGCACTGCACCCGGTGAGAGAGCTCACCTCCGTGTAGTAGGAATACTTATTCCGAACCACGTTACATCCTGTGTTCTAGTTTTCATTGCCTGTGTTGGTTTGCGTTTCTTTGCTTCGTCTTCTCATCTTTACTGTTGCGGCCTGTGAGAACCCCCTAAAAGCTCCCTTCGTGCCTTCGTCGCATCGAAAGGAGGTAAACGAATTTTTCTCGCCGCATCATTATCAATTATATCAAACATATCTCGCTTAATATATGTTACCAAATAATCATTTAATATTTCATCTCTCCACCGATTATGAAGTAAGTTTTTTATTATTTGCATTATTGAAAACACTCTCGCTACCGTAGCAATTGCAACGGGTAATAATAATGCTAACTTCAAAGTAAATATATCAAAGTACATAGTCGATATTTCTTTAATTGAATTATCCTTTTATCAAGTTTGCTAATTAATCCATGCAACCTCAAAGAATTGATTGTTTCTTCGCATATCAAAAATAAATTTATCAAGTTGGTGTTCAAGATGTATTAACTCCATTAGAGAGAAATCGGATGGATAAAATAGAGCAAACTGAAGTAATTTTCTCTTATCATAAGTAGAGAATGAATTTAATGGATTAAGATAAGTCATACATAACAACTCTGTATTCAACTCTTGAAGTTGCAAATTTATTACTTTATAAAAAGTTTCAACATGATAATAGTGAAGATTTATTTTTCCTTCAATATTTTGGCATGATCTCCCATAAGGACGAACAAGTCTTCCATGTGTGGGATGACAATATCATATTTAACATAAAATAAAGAAACTTTGTTTGGTAGTAAATCCCAACTATCATCTCTCATGATTAACAATTGATGTTTGCTTAATCTTATAAGAATCATGGCATTTACTATGTCTTGATCTTTTCTTTGCAAAACTTGCAATAAATCATTCGTGACTCCCAAGATATTCTTCATCAAGTACATCTAAAATATAAATTCATATTTTTTTCCATCAATTCCAATAGGTTATCTACTTGTGTCCTTTGATTGTGATCTTTTTTCTCCTCTTCAACAATTAAAATGACATTAATAATTGAAGGATACAAGTGTATCAAACTCAATAAGTTATTATTTATAATGCAAACCCCAATGTGTGCTTCTAACTCTTTTCAATGTCTTCTCTTGATTCATACTTTGTCTAGTGAAGATATCATCATTGTAAATCTCTTCAATAACTTTTTCAAATTGTTTCTTATGAAGTATGTCTCTTCTCTTGCATGACACTCCAACAATATTGTTCAATTGGAAACCATATAAAAAAAAATAGAAATTCTCATGTGATTTTCAGCAACAACTACAAATGTAAGTTGCAGCTGATGAGTAAAATAATGAACATAATATATGCATACTTATTCTCCATCATAATTAAGTTTTTTAAGCCACTGAATTCTCCTCTCATATTCCTAGCTCTTTCAAATCCTTGCCCTCATAAATTAGATATAGATAACCCATATTGGTACAATAAAGAATCACTAGTAGTCTTAAGTGATAACACAGTAGTGTCGCTTACATGTACAATGCCTCAAAAATGTTCAACAATATTTCCCCTTTCATCTATAAATCGTAAACCAATTGTCATTTGCTCTTCACTAGATGCATAAAGAGCCTCATTAACCAATATAGTAAATAATTAATCACCAAGATCTCCAAGAATAGAATTAGTGGCTAAATAAGCAATGGATCTGATAATATCTCATTGAAAACTAGGCGATGCCAGTTTGAGATTTGAGCGAGCATTGTCCAGTGCAACTCTATTTATATTCTCATTATGGTGAGCAAAAAATCATAATAGTTCAAGAAAATTACCATGATAAAGTGAATCTATGGATTCTTCATGACCATGAAATGGTAATCCTTGATGCACAATACTATTGGTATTAATGCATCTGTTTATACGAGTTTAAGTGAAAGAAAAAGAAATTTTAGATTGTAAATATAAAACTTATTGCAATCGTCAGAATCTTCACGCTTCCGAGATCTATAGGGAAGATGATCTCTGCTCGTCGTCCGAGGATTGATCACGTCGGAAGGATCCTACTCTTCCACGAGCTAAGTTCCTACTATGCCTCGATGTTCTCGGATCTCTCAGTTCTCTTCGACAACCCAACGACGATTCACACACAATACCTCTCTCTGATAGTCCTCCCACTAGCACATCCCTGGTATCCCCTTATCCAATCCTAGGCCTTGGACACACACCCCCTTTTAAAGGGGATGCAACACTGTAGCATAACTGCACGAAGTGTAGCATATGCACCGCACTTCGTGCAGTGCGTGCACATGTTGCCAACTGCAACGTGTGGACGTTGCAGCAGTTACATCTCCCACTTGTCCAAGTTATGCCATATATACAAACGGTTACATAGACCAATAAGAGGTGTTTTAGCCATATAGACTAAATAGAGTCGGAGTCAATAGTCACATAGACTAATAGAAGTATCCATTCACATAGACCAGAAGAGTAGGAGACCATAGCCCCAAAAGACTAATAGAATAGAGATTAATAGTCACAAAGACCATTAGAACAACCGATTTATATATCGAAAAATAGTTCGTGTGACAGCAATCATACTAAGCAATTCAATGCTAAGAAAGTTGTTACACCTTACATAGTTGCTCATAGAGCGATCCATGCTAAGAAAAGTTATTACGCCTAACTTAGCCGCTCTACAGATAGTATATAACCATCCTATGAATGACCCATAATCATTCACCTGATGGCTCACAACCATCCTCCAGGTGGTACAAAACCATACTCCTGGTGATGATGTCTTGCTATTTACCCAGATTAAATACTCTATATTTACATCAATATGAACATCTCTAATCTCTCATAATGACCATCAAGTCAAGAGCATGTTCCATATTCTCAATATTCACAATCATTTCCATACATAACAGAAATGGGTCGCCCAGTGAATAATTCTCAAAAAATATAAATCTATTTAACCTTCCTTTTTAGCGTGAATCTATTCATTTTAATCAATCACTTTCCTAGTCATGTTCCATAGACCAAATCATCCATAGTCAATAAGTTTACATGCTAAAGTAGCATACCTTGATTAAAACTTTAAGTAGATAGCTAAATAGTCACAAAGGGTAAATACTAAGATTAACATATAATCTCAAAGGGCTCACATAGTAGAGAAGTAGGAATCCATTCTCCTACTACCCTTATTGTCGCCTTAGCACACGTGGTATGAATCACATGCTATGATGTTATTCTCTTTACCAACAAAGAGCTCATGTTTTCCTCAACATCGTACATATTTTTATCCAGACATTCTAAATGTCTAATCCTGAATTCAACATATGAATTCTAATCTGGCTCATTAATAGGTATAGTAAATGGTGGGAATATTTACTTCGATCACTTTTCTTAAATGATCTTATCTTGATACACATATCAAAACGACCTCGGCTTATAGGTATGTATCTCTATACATATAGCTTCCAATGCTATCCTATAAGTAATGGTCTTACCCCTATTCATACATAACAAACAGAGATGATTGTTCATGTGAGAGGACCAATTACTACCTGTCAACATGCTCACCGAGATCTTATCAGAACGTAACATCACATACACTGAATAAATTATGACTAGCATTTCAAACAATCAAATTACAATATCCGATTGTCATTACAAAGTCGTTACATTCTATGAAGTCTCATAGACTTTACATGCTCATTAAATGACTCTCTAGTGATCGGCTTAGTTAAAGGATCTGCAAGTATAGCTCGTGTAGGGATATACTCAAGAATCACCTTCTTCTTAACAAAAATATCCCTGATAAAGTTATACTTTATTGCTATATGCTTTCCCTTGTTGTGATATTTGGGATCCTTAGAAAAAGCTATAGCGGACTTACTACGATAGGCAGTCACGAATCCCACTCTCTTCAAAGAATCTTGGATGCTTGAGAACCTCCTTAACTGCATCGCTTCTTGTACAATTGCTGAACATGCCACATATTCAGCTTCCATAGTTGATAAGGCCACACATGCCTATTTCTTGCTGTTCCAGGAGATGGCGCCACCATTCAACAAGAACGCATAGCCTGATGTGGATTTTCTATCATCTAGGTCCCCAACCCAATCTACATTTGAATAGCTCTTCATGCTCATATCTGATCCTTGATAACAGAGACTATAACCTGTTTTCGCTTTCAAATATCTGAATATCCTTTTCACTATCTTCCAGTGTCTCAGTCTTGGGTTTGACTGGAACGGTTGGCTAAGCCAACAACATAGCTGATAACGGGACGAGTACACAACATAATGTACATCAAACTATCAATAACACTGACATCTATTTTTTTTATTCATCTTGGCTATTTCTTCAGGAGTCTTGAAACTCATACTCTTGCTCAGAGTAGTACCTTTCATAATGGGTATGTTTACTGTTGCAATCAGACATGCTGAAATGTTGTAACATCTTATTTATATAAGATTCTTGAGACAAACCCAAAAGTCTCTTAGATCGATCCCTGATGATCTTAACTCCTAAGATGTATTCAGCTTCTCCCATATATATTGTGTCAAATTGTGATGAAAGTCACTCTTTGACTTCTATCACAAAACCTATGTCATTTCCTGCTATCAGCATATCATCAACATATAATGATAAATGAAGATTCACTATTTGAGTATACATGTTTTATGTATTTGATTGGATCTTAAACTCATTTACTGAATGTCCACGATACGATTCACAGCATGAGAGAATTTGTGATTGGATCACAACTAGTGAGTATCTCTACATGTGTAATTGTGATGTATCGGAATTATCCCTAATCGATGAATTGATGGATCTGGACACCATCAATTCTGTTGAGACTAGCACGAGGTATACTCCTTGGTGTATCCAAGCAGCTGATTCTCACTGGCTGGAGACATAGTGATGTCCGGAGTTAATCGTGGATGCTAGTTATGGTAACTAGTTCATTGGAGTGACCAGCCGTAAGACTTCATATGGTTCTCTGCATATATAGATATGTCAATGAAGTTCTTACTGTGGCTTAAGTGCGATGTTCCTTTGACTTGTGGTATTCAAGTCATCTTGATCATGGAGACTTATGCTTTGACATCTTAAGCAAACATCTCTAAGGAGATGTGGACCCGGGATGATTGGGTATAAGTCGAAGTGATCGAAGGTGTTTGAATAGCCTATAAAGGATTCACCACTCCTTGCGAGGAGATGTATACCCATGGCCTCTCGTCGGATTGTTACTAAAGTCTTTGGCCAAAGCATTACATGTTTAGAGTAAAGTACTCTTCGATACATGTGGAGTAACTAGAATCCGTAGGACGAGGAAATGATACTTGGGCTAGGTGTGACGTAGTCAGCCTAGTGGGGACTGACACAATAGACCATGTCCTGAACCAAGTGGGTATAAGATGAGTGAAGGGAATGGGGCACGATTCATTCGAGCTACTGAAGGGTTTCAGAAATAGTTCTGGATCAACCTTTGATCTTTTCGGTTAATTGGGGATCATGATGTACTACTAGGTGCCACTCATGATCGTTCTATAATTAATGGTTAATTATAGACGGCCAACATAAACCGAGAACCTATTTGGTCACACGCACAACGAGTGTAATCCAAAGGATTTAAAACGAGCTTGAGAATTGGATTCTCAGACCGAGAGAAACTAGGTTTGGTTGGACCAAACATAACGCGAGCATGAAATCGTTTCAGTCGCAATGGAAGCGTGGATGGGCTGCGTCTTATGAAGACGTAATGGATGGACCAAAATGGTTTGGTTCTAATCCAATGGATAAGAATAAACCAAAGGGTTTGGTTTATTTTAAACGAATGAACCAAAAGTTGGTTTGGTTCGTTTTAACTTAAAATAAACCATCATGGTTTGGTTTATTTTAACTTATCTTAATGGAGCGGGTTAACGGGCTTTATGGATATGATCCATTAACCATTAAGAGAATTAGTTCTCTATAAAAGTGGGCTTAAGGGATTGTTAAACCCTAACTAATCCAAAATCATCCAAACCCTAGCCGCCCAACATGTTGTTGCCGCCCAACACATTGTTGCCGCCCAGCTTGTGGTGGCGCCGTCCAGCTCCTTGCCGGCGTCCAAGCTCCAGCCGGTGAACCTCCGGTGACCCTCCGGTGATCTCCTATAGGTTCGGCATCAAGGTGAGCCTTTTCTCTCCTTGTTTTGGCCGGCGCCTACTCCTCCACCAAGCTGTCCAGTTTTCTGGACAGCTTCTCCTCCTCTCGTCGGAGCGTCGTTTGGACGACGGTTAGTGCTCCGACAGCGGCTAACTTACCGGGGATTTGATCTCCGGTAATCCTCTGAGGTGGAGGACGAAGGATTCGTCAAACGGTTGACGAATACCTCTCCGGAGAAGCGAGTTTTGAGAACTCGTTTTGGATCCGAATTTGGATTCGGATCGTGATCATCTCTCGATCACGTCGTCTTCAACACGAGGCTAGTAACCCGTACTAAGACGAAGCTCGTGACTTAGCGAAGTCATCCCGAGGAGCTCGGCGTGGATACGGATAGAGACGATTCTTACGAGGATCGTTCCGGTTGATGCCGTTCCCGCTACACGTCATACGGAAGGTATAACGTAGTTTAATTTCCTTTTATTGCAAATTTTAATTTACGGTTATGTCTACACTTGTTGTAATATGCATGTGTGTGTTGTGTGTGTTGTAATAAATATAGATTTATTATTTTTAATTGCTTCCGCTGTGCTCATGTATACGAAACATGATCGAACACACCTGCCTTGTGATGCGAAACCCAACGATGTGGTATCGAGCCCGGTTGTGTTTCGACATAATCGTAAAAATGGTTTTGCGATAGTCATAATGTATTTCTGGAAGTTTTCTAAATTTTGGAAATTTAGAAGTATTTATGGAAATTTTTCAATTTTTGAAAGTCTAGAAGTATTTATGGAAATCTTCCACTTTTGGAAAGTTGGAAGTATTTATGAAAATTGATATTTTCCATAAATAAAATATTTGATTAGATTCTGGAAATTTGTTTCCTAATTTAATCATGATTTGATTTGGGAAATCAAATCTTAAAATATTTTATTTCCATAAGTAGTTTAATGATTTTGGAAATTGGTTTCCTAAATAGATTTTCCTTAATCAAATAATTCCATGAATAAAATATGTGATTAGATTTGGAAATTTGTTTCCTAATTTAATTATGATTTGATTTGGAGAATCAAATCTTAAACATATTTTATTTCCATAAATAGTTATGACATATAAGGAAATATATACATGACATAATTGTATGCCATGTAATTGCATTAGATGCATAACATTATGCCATGCGTGTCGTGACATGTAGATGTATGCCATGTATGCCATGCCATGTAGATAATAGTTATTTGCATGCAAAGAGGATGAGACATAAAACCCTAACTCAATATTAAAGCCTACACCTTCCATTAATATGGTTAGAACCAGAGTTCTGTTTCTTGTTTGGGTTGTTGGACTCCTCAAGCGACTCGAACCTCGAACATGTTCAAATCATTGGAATAGTTTAACTCTAATATGGTAAGAGTCAGAGGTCAATCGTTAGTTTGGGTTGTTGGACTCACTCCAAGCCTGGCTAATTGGTTGAATGCGCTCTAACCATATTAAAACTATTTCGCGATTAATGGGTCGGCTTTAACTTGGAGCATCGATTTGTTGGACTCACTCCAAGGTCGATGTGAAGAGAGGTGAAGTTGGGTGCTATGCATATGATGCATACTTGTTAATGTGTTAACAACCCAATGTATGTGTAAACATTCAATTAGTTGATAGCACATTGTGATAGTTACATATACATGATATGTAATCGGTATACTTGATACCACCATCATAGCTAAGAATGGCTTGTTGGACTCTCTCCAAGGTTGTTCATAACTATGATGGATATCAGCCCATTCGGAGATGGACCTACGATCTCCCGAAGTGATTTTGGGGTTTTTTGAAATTCGAAAAATGAATGGGATTTATAAATGTATATTGATGCATTTTAAAATCATTTTCTCATATATGCTCGTTTTGTATTTCTAGGTCAATAAATTGATCATGACGTCTTTGAATTTGCGCACTATTTTGGATTCGAACAAATTAGAGGCCTAACTTCTGGTGGCTTAGAAACTTGAGAATTGTTCTCAAGCGGAAAAGCTTGCATATGTCCTTGAAGAGCCTCTTCCGACCGTCCCTAAGGACGATGCAACTCGACCAAATGTTGGTCTATCGAAAGCATGTGGCGGTCTCGAAAGCGAGTTGCATCATGCTAGCGATGGTGGGATGCTAACACTATGGTCTTCCATCTTCATGAGTTGTTCGATGAGCAAGCGAGATCCAAAGGTTCGAGGTCTCTAGGCTCCTCTTCACCACGAAGATGCAAGAAGGTTCGCAGAGTAGTTTGTGCTAAAGATGAACGGTACATCGAGCGGCTAGCTACCCTCGGTTTTGTGATGGATCATGAGTTAAGTATTGACTTAATTCGCATTGTTTGCCCAAGAGTTTCTCGCAATTTGTGATGAACTATCGGATGAACAAATTGGAATCCACCATTCCCGAGCTCCTCAATATGTCAAGACTGTGGAGCCTTCATGAAGCATGAGGAGAAGGCGGTTCATAGTTGATTCCTCAAAGAAAGGTTCTAAGAGGAAGGCAAAAGAACGTAAGAAAGGAAAGAAAAAGGCAAAGAAGGCGGAACCAGTCAAAGGGCACTTGCCATCATTATGGCAAGGAAGGCCATTGGCGAAGAAAGCGCAAGATTTATCTTGAGTCCATGAAGAAGAAGAAGGCATCCGATGCCCCATCCTCTTGAAATCTTCGTTATTGATTGTCATTCTATTTCCTTAGACACTTGGGTATTGGATCGGGTGTAGCTCACATATATGTAATGACATACATGGGCTAAGGAATAGAAGAAGACTTGTCGAGGAGTCAAATTTGAGTTGGCAATGGAGCAAAGGTTATCGCACGCCATCGGAACTTATTTGAAGCTCCTAGTGGACTAGTCTTGAACCGACAATTGCTTTTATGTTCCTTCGTTGATAAAGAACATCATTTCTATTTCCTGTTTAAATAGAAATGGTTTCCATTTAACGTTTAGTAACAATTGTTGTTATATAACTTTGAATGGCGTACTTTATGGAACTGGAACTTTGAGTAATGACATTTATACGTTGGACGTATCCAGTGACATCTTCAATATCGAAGCGAGCAACACGTGCTCGAAGGATAATCAAATAGACTCTATATGTGGCATTGTCGTCTTGGCCATATAAGCAGAAACGCATGTCCGAATTACACCGATGTGGAATTCTGGAATCGTTTGAATTGGATTCATACGATACATGCGAATCATGCTTAAAAGGCAAGATGACTAAGTTACCTTTCTTTGGAAAAGGTGAGCAGTGGGAGAGTTACTAGGTCTAGTACATACTGATGTATGTGGACCTATGTCAACTCAAGCTTTAGGAGGCTATAACTACTTCATTACCTTCACCGATGATCACTCACGGTTTGGGTATGTGTTCTTGATGAAACACAAGTCTGAAGCCTTTGAAAAGTTCAAAGAATTCAGAAATGAAGTAGAGAAACAACATGACAAAAGTATTAAAATACTTCGATCGGATCGAGGTGGTGAATACTTAAGTCAAGAGTTTCTTGATTATCTAAGAGACAATGGCATATTGTCTCAATGGACTCCGCCCTATACACCACAGCATAATGGTGTATCTGAGAGGCGTAACCGGACCTTGTTGGACATGGTCAGGTCAATGATGAATCATGCGACTCTTCCCAAGTCCTTTTGGGGTTATGCACTTCAGACAGCTGTTTACTTGTTAAACAGAATGCCTACCAAGGTAGTCTCTACTACTCCATATGAGATATAGGCTAGTAAGAAACCTCATGTATCTTACTTGAAGATATGGGGTTGTCCTGCTTATGTGAAGCGGACTGTATCAGACAAACTGGATGCTAAGTCTGATAAATGTCTATTTATTGGATACCCTAAGGAAACAAGGGGTTACCAATTCTATCATCCTGTGGAACAAAAGGTGTTTGTTTCAAGGCATGCTGTGTTTCTAGAGAAAGAGTTTCTCTTGCAAGAAAACAGTGAGAGTGTTGTCGAGCTTGAGGAGGCTCGAGAGACTCAAATAGACATTGATGAGATACCTGGTGAAGCACAACAGCCGACAACTCATAGTGATGAGCAATCGTCTGGACCTATTGTAACACCACATCTTCGTAGATCTGGTAGAACACGCAATATTCCTGAGAGATATGGATTTCTCGTAAGTGAATCGAACGACGTGTTACTCATTGATGATGAGGAGCCTACCAGTTATGAAGAAGTCGACAAGTTGAGAAAGGGATAAGTGGCTTGGTGCCATGAAGTGAAATGGATTCCATGTAATGAAAACCAAGTTTGGAACTTGGTTGACCCACCTGAAGGCATAAAGCCTATAGGGTGCAAGTGGGTTTTCAAGAAGAAAACCGACATGGATGGTAATGTGATTACCTATAAGGCTAGATTGGTGGCGAAAGGATATCGTCAAAAGCAAGGTGTTGATTATGACGAAACCTATTCGCCTGTAGCTATGCTTAAATCCATTCGGATGCTCCTGGCCATAGCGGCTCATTATGATTATGAGATATGGCAGATGGAAGTGAAAACAGCTTTCCTTAATGGAAACCTGCTCGAGGACGTGTATATGATACAGCCTGAGGGTTTCACATCGGTTGATAAAACCAAGGTATGCAAATTGCGACGATCCATTTATGGATTGAAGCAAGCATCCAGGAGCTGGAATATCCGTTTTGATGAGACGATCAAAAAGTTTGATTTCTCGCAAAATCCAGACGAACCTTGTGTGTACAAGAAGGTTAGTGGGAGTGCAGTCGTGTTCCTAGTATTGTATGTCGATGACATATTACTTATAGGAAATGATGTGTCAATCTTACAGTCAGTTAAGGTTTGGTTATCCAAGACATTCTCCATGAAAGACCTGGGAGAAGCAACCTACATCCTTGGGATTAAGATCTATAGAGATAGATCGAAACGGTTGCTTGGTCTTTCGCAGTCTACATATATAGACCGAGTGCTAAGAGGTTTAGCATGTCGGAATCCAAGAAAGGTTATCGCCCATCGGGCATGGGGTACACCTTTCAAGTCTATGTGTCGCGCCTGAAGACGAGAGGATTTGCATGAGTAAGATTCCCTATGCATCCGCAATAGGATCTATCATGTATGCTATGTTATGTACGAGGCCCGATGTATCGTACGCTCTGAGTGTCACGAGCAGATACCAATCCGATCCAGGGATGGATCATTGGGCGGCTGTTAAGACAATCCTTAAGTACTTGAGAAGAACTAAGGATGTGTTCCTAATATATGGAGAAGGGGACATGGTGATACGAGGGTATACGGATGCGGCTTCGACAGACAAGGATGATTCGGTCTCGATGCGGATACGTGTTCACCTTGAATGAGCGCGATGAGTTGGAAAAGTTCCAAACAAGAGGCAGAGCGGATTCTACCACGAGGCGATATATTGCGGCGGAAGCGAAAGGAAGCGGTTTGGATCAAGAAGTTCGTTCATGAACTTGGTGTGATTCCGGCCATTGTTGAAGCAATACGGTCTCTGCGACAACAATGGAGCAATTGCACAGCGAAAGAGCCAAGGTCTCATCACGATCCAAACATGTGCTTCGCCGCTATCATCTTATCAGAGAGATCATCAGTAGGAATGAAATACAAATCGAGAAAATTCCCACTGAAAGGAACTTAGCGGATCCTTTGACTAAAGCATTACCTCAAAGTAAGTTTGAGGGTCATGTTGGTGCTTATGGTATTGGATACCGTAGCGATTGGCATTAGGCCAAGTGGGAGTCTGTTACTAATATATGAGAGATGTCCTAAGGCAATCGCCTTATGTATGAACCATTTATATGATAAATGAAGATTCACTATTTGAGTATACATGTTTTATGTATTTGATTGGATCTTAAACTCATTTACTGAATGTCCACGATACGATTCACGGCATGAGAGAATTTGTGATTGGATCACAACTAGTGAGTATCTCTACATGTGTAATTGTGATGTATCGGAATTATCCTAATCGATGAATTGATGGATCCGACACCATCAATTTCGCTGAGACTAGCACGAGGTATACTCCTTGGTGTATCCAAGCGGTGATTCTCCGTGGAGACATAGTGATGTCGGAGTTAATCGTGGATGCTAGTTATGGTAACTAGTTCATTGGAGTGACCCGGTAGTAAGACTTCATATGGTTCTCTGCATATATAGATATGTCAATGAAGTTCTTCTTGTGGCTTAAGTCGATGTTCCTTTGACTTGCGGTATTCAAGTCATCTTGATCATGGAGACTTATGCTTTGACATCTTAAGCAAACATCTCTAAGGAGATGTGGACCCGGGATGATTGGGTATAAGTCGAAGTGATCGAAGGTGTTTGAATAGCCTATAAAGGATTCACCACTCCTTGCGAGGAGATGTATACCCATGGCCTCTCGTCGGATTGTTACTAAAGTCTTTGGCCAAAGCATTACATGTTTAGAGTAAGGTACTCTTCGATACATGTGGAGTAACTAGAATCCGTAGGACGAGGAAATGATACTTGGGCTAGGTGTGACGTAGTCAGCCTAGTGGGGACTGACACTATAGACCATGTCCTGAACCAAGTGGGTATAAGATGAGTGAAGGGAATGGGGCACGATTCATTCGAGCTGCTGAAGGGTTTCAGAAATAGTTCTGGATCAACCGTTGATCTTTTCGGTTAATTGAGGATCATGATGTACTACTAGGTGCCACTCATGATCGTTCTATAATTAATGGTTAATTATAGACGGCCAACATAAACCGAGAACCTATTTGGTCACACGCACAACGAGTGTAATCCAAAGGATTTAAAACGAGCTTGAGAATCGGATTCTCAGACCGAGAGAAACTAGGTTTGGTTGGACCAAACATAAAGCGAGCATGAAATCATTTCAGTCGCAATGGAAGCGTGGATGGGCTGCGTCTTATGAAGACGTAATGGATGAACCAAAATGGTTTGGTTCTAATCCAATGGATAAGAATAAACCAAAGGGTTTGGTTTATTTTAAACGAATGAACCAAAAGTTGGTTCGGTTCGTTTTAACTTAAAATAAACCATCATGGTTTGGTTTATTTTAACTTATCTTAATGGAGCGGGTTAACGGGCTTTATGGATATGATCCATTAACTATTAAGAGAATTAGTTCTCTATAAAAGTGGGCTTAAGGGATTGTTAAACCCTAACTAATCCAAAATCATCCAAACCCTAGCCGCCCAACATGTTGTTGCCGCCCAACACATTGTTGCCGCCCAGCTTGTGGTGGCGCCGTCCAGCTCCTTGCCGGCGTCCAAGCTCCAGCCGGTGAACCTCCGGCGACCCTCCGGTGATCTCCTATAGGTTCGGCATCAAGGTGAGCCTTTTCTCTCCTTGTTTTGGCCGGCGCCTACTCCTCCACCAAGCTGTCCAGTTTTCTGGACAGCTTCTCCTCCTCTCGTCGGAGCGTCGTTTGGACGACGGTTAGTGATCCGACAGTGGCTAACTTACCGGGGATTTGATCTCCGGTAATCCTCTGAGGTGGAGGACGAAGGATTCGTCAAACGGTTGACGAATACCTCTCCGGAGAAGCGAGTTTTGAGAACTCGTTTTGGATCCGAATTTGGATTCGGATCGTGATCATCTCTCGATCACGTCGTCTTCAACACGAGGCTAGTAACCCGTACGAAGACGAAGCTCGTGACTTAGCGAAGTCATCCCGAGGAGCTCGGCGTGGATACGGATAGAGACGATTCTTACGAGGATCGTTCCGGTTGATGCCGTTCCCGCTACACGTCATACGGAAGGTATAACGTAGTTTAATTTCCTTTTATTGCAAATTTTAATTTACGGTTATGTCTACACTTGTTGTAATTGCATGCGTGTGTTGTGTGTGTTGTAATAAATATAGATTTATTATTTTTAATTGCTTCCGCTGTGCTCATGTTTACGAAACATGATCGAACACACACACGCCGCGGTGCCGGAAACCCAACAATTCCAAGTCATAATACACCACAAGAGCCAAAATGACTTGGATCGACACAAACTTCACTGCAGGAGAAGATGTCTCTTTAAAGTCTATACCCTCAAATTGGATAAATCCTTTTGCAACCAAATGAGCTTTGTATCGATTAATCGATCCATCTGATTTCCTATTTATTTTGAGAATCCATTTATTCTCAATAGCCCTTCGGCCAGGAGGAAGATCGATTAACTCTGAAACATGATTTTTAATCGACTTCATTTCTTCAACCATTGCATCTCTCCACTTTTCTCTAACTCTAGAGCCCAAAGCTTCCCTAACTGATTGAGGTTCATCATCGTCAACTGAGAGTGTCATCATTGCCTCATTCTCAATATCAAATCTCTTCTTAGGTTTGATCTTACGAACACTTTTCTGAAGTTGGGCTCGTGAGAAGTCACCCCGTGACTAGGCAAATTACTCTCACTGGGTCGACTAGGTCTAGGTATTCTACTAGACACCTGTCTTGTTGATAAAGACTCATCCTCCTCAAATAGAGGAACTGTCTTATCAACTTCACCTGTAGCTGGGAACTCAGTTTCGAGAAAAGTGACATCTCTCAAATCCAATTCGGAGATTGTTCCATCTTGTTGCTCACTTATGAAAACATAACCTTTGGAGGTATCAAAATATCTTATAAAGATACATTTCTTACCTCTATGTCCCAATTTTCCATACTTGTGAGAACTATCATGAACAAAGGCAGCTGATCCCCAGGGTCTCAAATTGCTCAAATCTGATTTTCTGCCTGTCCAACGTTCATATGGGGTAGATGGAACTGACTTTGAAAGCACTTTGTTAAGTATAAAGGCCGCAACTAGTAATGCATCTCCCCAATAGGAGATTGACAAATTAGCCTGCGCCATAATAGACCTAACTATTTCTAGAAGAGTCCTATTTCTTCTTTCAGTAACCCCATTTCTCTATGGAGTTCCAAGGATTGTCAGCTGTCTAATATCATTACATATTATCTTGAACATATCAGACAAATATTCTCCTCCACGGTCAGTGCGTAAAGTTTTAACCTTACGTTTTGTTTGATTCTCAACTTCGTTCATATAACGAATGAAGCAACCAATGCTTCAGATTTATGAGAAATCAAATACACATAACTGATGCACGCGAACACGACCTCAAATCTCGCGATGAATACCATCGAGGACTCGAAGTGCGCGCTCGCGCTCAACGCCCGCAAGTGCATGGATGTCGTCAAGTAATAAAAGATTATCCATCCCATAGGAACTGAGATTCGAGTATCGATTTGTTCAGTGGTGTTATTGTTCGAAAGTCAAATCTAAAGGGTTGCGATTGCGACTTTGTCGGTGGACTAAACTCTAGTATGGTTTCACACGGAGGAAGAAAGGAGCTTGCCGCGAGATCTTTAAAAGGGATTCTAGGACTTCGATTTCGCTTGTGTGTCACAAAACATGCTATCAACTGGGCATTGCTTAAACGTCTAACTATGGTCTTGTGGAAGGGACATCATACACTCTCCCGATGAGCCACCGCATCTATCGGGAGCTATCTCTGCCTTACAAGGATGGGATAGGTGGTACAAGGATGCCAAATCAATCCCTGCAACAAACCATTTCTAGTTCTATCGCATCCTTCTACCATAGTTATAGAAGATCAGGTTTACCCCTAGGTTCCTTGTATAAATCCCCTAAATCTTAGATACGAGGGCTGTCACCCCTCGTATCGCCTATGCACAGTAGATAGAAAACCAAATACACATAGATATTTGTATAAACAAATCCCAATTACAAATTCAAACTCAAAAATAGAATTCAATTTGTAGCAACATGTCATACGCACACAAGCTACTCCATAATCCTAGAATCGAAGAAACTACTCCATAGATAGGAGAGGAGAATCACAAGGCATATTCATGTTCGAATTAATCATAAATAAAATACAAGAACAGGAAGTTACAATGCCGATGTGGCCTTCTCTCTGGCATTGAAGTGTAGAACTTGGGTCTCCGACGACGTTCTTCCTCCCCATTGTGAGTTCCCAAAGCTTTTTAGGGCTTTGGTGTGCCATCCCAGTCGTCGTGCCTTTCCCCTAGGGTTTGGGTGGAGCTCTCCTTATATAGACATCACATCGGATCGCTGCAAATTTCAGAAAAAACCCTAGTCGCGTAAATCTGTTGGGCCACCACATGGCCGTGTGTTTCCACATGGCCAGACCATGTGTGGCCCTGGGGTGGCTGATCTCGCCTATTGGACATGGCTGTGTGTAGCTACACACCCTGGTCGTGTCCCATTCTGTGTCTAGCTGCGAAATGCCCTTCTTTTGCTCTGAAAGTGTGTATTTTCCCCCCGTAATGCTATCCTACATGCAAAAGTACAAAGAGCAGATATCCGAACCAGAAAATAGGAAATGCATGCAAAACAAAGTGACATATTGTTAGGGAAATCTCTTGTCATGATAAGGTTTTGATGTGTGTGGAAAAGGGTTTAAGTTAGATTGTTATTATGATTTGATATGTGCGTTGGAGTCTTGCAGGGATTAGTAATTCGCACATAGAGCCTTGGCGAGTTTCACCTCTCATGACTTGGTCCTTGAGTCGGTGAAGGATGGCTTTGCGGAAGCCGTGCGCTTAGAGCATCCGAGGGACCGTCGGACGAGGAGCTTGGAGTGAAGCTAGAGGAAGTAGACTTCAGGGTGAGACACGAAGGATGGCGCTGTAGAGCCGTGCGCTTGGCGCATTCGAGGGACGTGGCCGGACGAAGATAACTTCAAAGACGAGGGACTCCGAGGGATGAGAGTGAGCGAATGTAACCCGGGAAGAGGTAGAGCTCCTAGGTGAAACTTGGCCTTTTGGATAAGTGTCGGATGAGATTTCCCGACATCAGTCGACTGCCATGGAATGGCAGTCGACTGCTCTGAGTCGAATGGGTTCGAATGGTATCCGACTGATGGGCTTTTGGCCCAAGTAGTCGATCGCTATGCCATGGGCGATCGATTATTAGCGACATATCGATCGAACGCCAAGGATGGCGATCGGCCAGATCGATCTGCACGGGCACAGAATGGAGTCGAGCTCGCGGAGCACTCGACTGATCGAGCATCAGTTGACTGATGGCAATATCAGTCGATTGATGCCAATGCCGTTGGATGAAATCAAACGTGGAAAGCAGCCGTTATTGGGCAAGTCTTCCTCTATAAAGAGGAATGGTGTGGGGGCTTTGGGCACATAATACTTTAACTCATAACATCTCCCAAAGTGCTCTAAGGGTTTTTCCACTCTTCTTCTTTTGCTAATTCTCATTCAATTGTAAGAAGAGGGATTGTAAAGAGGTTACCTCCACCTAGCTTGGTGCAAAGGAGAGATTTAGTGGATTTGGCAAAGGCGTGATTCACCTTGGACGAATCGGGATCGTGGATTAGCGGCGTAGTCGTGAACCACGTTACGACTTGTTGTTAGTATTGTTTGTTTCCTTTGCTTTGTCTTTCTTTGTTTGATTTGTTTGTCTTGTTGTTTCCGTTGCGCTAATCTTGTTTGTAGACGAGCAAATTCCGTTATCCAACGAAAGAGGGCTATTCACCCCCCCTCTAGCCGGCCGATCGATCCCCTACAAGTGGTATCAGAGCCAAGGAAAGCTTGTCGAGGACTAACCGCCACAACAAGCACATTCTAGAATGGCCGACTCTAATATTCATCCGCCAAAGTTCAAGGGGGAATTCTCTTGGTGGAAAAAGAGAATGGAGGTATTTTTCGAGACCGATTTTGAAATTTTATTAATTATGGAAAACGGTTTTGAGATGCCTAGGAATGAAGAAGGGGAGCTATTGGAGAAATCAAGATGGAGCAAAAGACAAAGAGAGGAGTACTTGGCGAATTCAAAGGCCAAGCACCACCTCTACAATGTACTCCCCCAACAAGAAGTTAACCGGATTGGGGAATGCTCTAGTGCAAAGGAGATGTGGAAGAAGCTAGTAGAGCTTCATGAAGGTACCTCGGAGGCCAAACTTGCAAGGAGAGACCTCTTTCGCTCCCAACTATCCAACATAAAATTAGAAAAGGGAGAAAAGGTAACCTCACTACACTCTAGATTTAAAGAGATAATAACCGGGTTATCTAGTGTAGGTGAGAAGCTTTCAAATAGGGACATGCTCATGAAGGCTATAGATGCCTTTCCCCGGTCATCAAAATGGAGCTCAATGGTGGACTCCTTCTACATGTCCAAGAACCTAGAAGTGAGTACCTTGGAGGAGTTCTTCTCAACAATGGAGCTCCACGAAACAAGGCTTGAAGGAATAGTTGAAGAGCCTAGAATTCAACCTTCAAGAGGAGTAGCCTTGATGGCACATAAGGGAAAGAAGAAGATGGAGACTCCCTCCTCCTCCGATGAAGCATCCTCCTCCTCCTTCATGGATAGCACGGAAGAAGCCTATATAGTAAGGAGGGTAAGACGTGCATTAAAAGGTTTTCAATTTAATAAATCTAATGATAGGAGGAGAAGACCAAGGGGAAAGGTCATTTGCTACAATTTCCAAGGAGAGGGACATATAAGGGATAATTGTCCCCTCTTGAACAAAAGCAAGGAGGAGAAGAGAAAGAAGGAAGAAAATAAGAAGAAGGGGAGCAAGAAGAAAAAGGAAGAAGAAAAGAAGGCCAAAGAAAAAGGGAAGGCCAAGGCATTCAAAGCAAAGACATGGGATGATCCTTCTTCCTCATCATCATCTGAAGAGGAAGAACATGTCTACTCCAACCTTGCCCTAATGGCCTTTGATGACTTAGACTCATCCTCCTCCGAAAATGAAGGATCAAGCACAAGTGAGGAGAGCTCTAGTGAAGGGGGGAGCTTCATCATCCTCCTCATCCGAAGGAGAGGACATGGAAACTATGGTAACTAACCTTTCACCTAGGAAAATAGTTTCTAGGATTTCTAGCCTCACTAAGGATTTATTTAGAGCCAAGAAAAAGAACAAAAGCATGCTTGATCAAATTAAGGATTTAGAACAAAAATTAGAAAAAGCATGTTTTAATGATAATAATGATGATGCATGCTCACATGATAACTATATGCCTTTGGATGTTAATGATGCATGCATAGAAGAAAATAGGACTCTAAGGGAAAATGTAGACTATTTGACCAAGGCCCTAGAAAAATTTACAATAGGCTCCAATACTCTTAACATGATAATTGGGAGCCAAAGAGCAAGTTTCAATAAGAAAGGCCTAGGATATAAGGAAAAGAAAAATGAAAAGGCCTATAAATGTCTAATAGCTAGGGGTCAAGATAAAAAGAAGGTAATAGCTAGAAAATGGATCCCTAAAGAATTTTTAGTGAACCCCATAGGAAAGAACTTATATTAGGTTCCAAAATCCATCCTTAAGGGTTAGGAAAACCCTAGGGTAGTCAACCATATGGAATTCACCTATATCATATTTTTGGTTGACTTAGGATGGCGGGACAATATTTTTGAAATAGTGTTAGGTGATGATAATGCACCTATAAATAGATAAATCATGCTTTGGGTGATACTTTGCTTATTATCAAGATATAATACCTAATGCATGATAACAATTTGATGAATACATGTGTTTCATGATCAATGCTTTGGGTGATACTTTGCTTATTATCAAGATATAATACCTAATGCATGATAACAATTTGATGAATACATGTGTTTCATGATCATAATATGGAATTCATACATATATGTCTTTATGATCATGTGGGATAGTAGGATGATACTTAACCTTGATAGAATTGCATAAAAATGATGATTAAGTATATACAAATACCTTTAGGATACATCTCACACTCACCATAGGCTACCTTGATTGAAAACTTAGCATGGGTGAGATGGTAGGATGATACAAATGTCCACTAATGCCTATGACATTTAGATGGTCATTTAAGGTGTCAAAATAGCAATAATAGACCAATCATGGGGAAGGCTTATGTTTAATTCATAGACATATTGCCCAAAGATCATGGTTGGATATTTCATATGTTTTCAAAATAATTTCTTACTTTAAAATCTGTGTATTCATGTTTTGAAACAATTCAAAGCAAGACTAGGTGTTAAAATGGATACTAACATGATCAAAAACCTAGTGGTTTTTAAAGCTTTTGGATTTTTTGCAAATACTTGAAAATATAATGATTTTTCATGGAAAACTATTTTTCATTGATAAATATACTTACAAGAAATGTGTTCCCCAAATTTCAGGATTTTTCGAATTTTATAGAATTTTTTACGCATTTTTGAAATTCACCCCCGGAAAATCAAAATTCCTGAAATCCATGTGCCAGTCGACTGGTAGTCTGAACCAGTCGACTAGTAGCCTGATAATATGCCCAATAACCTTTTGTATCCGATTTTAAGACATGTTTTGGCTTTTGTTTACCTCTAGACTTGATGCCATGCTTGAATAAACATTGTTTAAATATTTTTGATGGTGTCAAAGGGGGAGAAATGTGTATGTTTAAGTAAGGGGGCATATATTTAGGGGGAGTTTCATGTATTAAGGGGGAGAGTTGCTAATCATGTTATTTACATGCTTTCTTTCCTTAATAGTTTATCAAATATTTTTACCTAACTTAAACGGATTGCTACACATCAAAAAGGGGGAGATTGTTAGGGCAATCTCTTGTCATGATAAGGTTTTGATGTGTGTGGCAAAGGGTTTAAGTTAGATTGTTATTATGATTTGATATGTACGTTGGAGTCTTGCAGGGCTTAGTAATTCGCACATAGAGCCTTGGTGAGTTTCACCTCTCATGACTCGGTCCTTGAGTCGGTGAAGGATGGCTTTGCGGAAGTCGTGCGCTTGGAGCATCCGAGGGACCATCGGACGAGGAGCTTGGAGTGAAGCCGGAGGAAGTAGACTTCAGGGCGAGACGCGAAGGATGGCGCTGCAGAGCCGTGCACTTGGCGCATCCGAGGGATGTGGTCGGACGAAGATAACTTCAAAGGCGAGGGACTCTGAGGGATGAGAGTGAGCGAATGTAACCCGGGAAGGGGTAGAGCTCCTAGGTGAAACATGACCTTTTGGCTAAGTGTCGGATGAGATTTCCCGACATCAGTCGACTGCCATGGAATGACAGTCGACTGCTTTGATTCGAATGGGTTCGACTGGTATCCGACTGATGGGCTTTTGGCCTAAGCAGTCATGCGCCATCAATGGACTATTGATCGACATCGATCATTGCCGATGTGCATCGATCGCCGCGCAGAATAATGATCGAGGATCGAACATCAATCAACTGATGGCAATATCAGTTGACTGATGCCAATGTCATTGGATGAAATCCAACGTGGAAAGCAGTCGTTATTGGGCAACGACTACAGGACCAGTCGACTGATAGGGACATCAATCGACTGCTCCTGTGTCAACGGGAAGAAACCCTCTTTCTCTATAAAGAGGAATGGTGTGGGACTTTGGGTACCTAATGCTTCAACTCATAACATCTCCCAAAGTGCTCTAAGGGTTTTTCCACTCTTCTTCTTGTGCTAATTCTCATTCAATTGTAAGAAGAGGGATTGTAAAGAGGTTACCTCCACCTAGCTTGGTGCAAAGGAGAGATTTAGTGGATTTGGCAAAGGCGTGATTCACCTTGGACGAATCAGGATCGTGGATTAGTGGCGTAGCCATGAACCACGTTATGACTTGTTGTTAGCATTGTTTGTTTCCTTTTCTTTGTCTTTCTTTGTTTGATTTGCTTGTCTTGTTGTTTCCGTTGCGTTAATCTTGTTTGTAGACGAGCAAATTCTGTTATCCAACAAAAGAGGGCTATTCACCCCCCTCTAGCCGGTCGATCGATCCCCTACACATATGCATGAACTTAACATAAAATGTAATGAGATGTGAGCGAAAACTACTCCTAAAACCCTATATGTTTTGCTCACATCACTTCCCCCAGACTTAAATCTTTGCTTGTCCTCAAGCAAACCTCAGTGTCATGAAATTTTAAAAGGATATTATTCCATACTTAGCATGTTAACTAAATTTATCAAGTGGTATTTGCAATCAAAGCAAAATAAATATATTCTAGAAATTCACTAAATTATCTCCTTGTTCTCGTGCTAAGCGAATCATTCTTAGGGGATACTCGTTCTATGGTGAGTTAAGTCGTCATCCTATAGCTTTCCAAGGTCTCCGACTCTTAGGCTCTTACCTGCCCAAAGCGAGGGTCATTCCCTAGATCTATCACAAAATCTCAAAGGCGTGCTCGGTATTGAGAGAAATTGATAGGTGTTTCCCCAGTAACCTAACTTGGTCTCAAAGGGGCACTTAGCAATTTCCACCCACGACAACTATTATTTTTATCCCTCACAATCTCTCTCTTTTTTTTTATTTCTCTTTTCTTTTCCTTTCTCTCTTTTATTTTTCAGCTCACTGGGATTTTGATTTTTCCAAATGGGCTTACACAATCCGAGCATTTCCAGTAACTAAAATGCCAGTCTTAGGGTCACCTATGGATTCCAAAGTATTAAACTACTGTGATGAATCATAACTAGGTATGTACTAGACTCTCTCTTTTAGAACGTTCAATATGTGTAGGTGCAAAAATAGAAGCTAACCAGTAATATCCATTCAAAGCCAACAAAATGAAATACCAATAAATGAAGTTATACTACTCATGGAAACAACTCATGAAGAAAACTCTAAAAATACTACTGAAAGAAACTCAACAACCTATGCATGAAAAAATGAATGCTAACAATAGTGCAAATATCAGGAAAGAAACTACTTCTAGAAACAAAATAAAATTTTGGCCCCCCCCCCCCCCCCATGGAAAGTCTGGAAGCCTCGACATCTCGGGATCCTAGGAGAACCTGCTGCTGAACCGTTGATGCCACATGTACATGTGGTCGATCTGAAAGCTAGTGGATGCAGCGGCTGCTCGGTGCTCCTCCTCCCTAGCCCACTGTGCCTGCTGGGCATGCATGTGCTGCCGCATCTCCTGGTGGTAGGCGGCCTCATCCTGGCGATGGGCAGTCTCCTCTTGGAAGTAGATGCGGGCCTCGTCGTAGAACTCCTCAGCCCACTGGAAGTGCTCCTAGAAGCCCTGAAACTCCGCCTGCGTGTAGGCACTCTGCTCCTCCTATCGATGCCTTTGTACCTACTGCTCGGCGTATATATCGTCGAGGCACAATCGTAACTCTGAGAAATCATAGGCCGATGTACCTGCATCCTGCCCAAAAGTAGAAAAAGGTGGTGGTGCAGGTGCAGGCTCATGTCAACGTGGACTAGGTGAGCTCCTATGCATGTGTGGACTGGAGGGAGAGTGATGTAAAGGGGGAGAGATGGGCACCGATGTGGATGGTCCCTCGTGTGGTGGGGACTCCACTATCAGGTCCAAGTGCTAGTTGACGCGTGTGGTGATGGTGGTACGATCAGGGTCGGGGAGCCTAAGGGCCGTCAGATTTTTTCTTACAAAGTATAAGGAGTGCCCTTCTCTCACAATCATCTTCATGGCCATGCACAACCTTAGGTCGATCCTAGGGCTCCCCTCTATACTCGCTAATGCAGTGTAATCGTACCCCATCCTATGGAAAATGTGGGTAAGTAGGCCTCCCACATTAATCTCTCCTCTCGCTGCTTTGCCAATCTTCACTAAGTGTATGATGAAGTGGGACCCTACATCGATGCTACTTCTTTCTTGTAGCATGTCCTAGAGGCAAAGCAACTCTCTAGCACTTACTACCCCGTCACTCTCCTCACGACCAAATATACTGCTTGCCATTATTCGATGGAGGTATCGGAAAACGGGGTTTTGGAGGCGCAATGCTTTGGCTCTGGAAGGGTCATAAGCGTGCTCCCCCATCAATTCGGTCCAAAATATCCGAGAGTTAAACCCAATAGGGATTCTTTTCTCTCCCCCACTCGGCAAGCCAAAGCATGAATTCCATTGGTGGAGGGTCCATTCATGCTCAATGTTAAATATCCTAAAAGTTATCCTACCCTTTTCGCTCTCTCTACCCGTTAAAATTTCCTCCTCTAAGGAACTCAAAAATTCTAGAGCTATCCTAGGGTAGGTTGGGTGTTTTATTCCCATTATCTCTTCCCACCTCATTTTTGTAAATAGGGCTTGAATGTTACCCAACAACCCTAAAGACTCTAGCAAATCTTCATCAAGGTACCTAGTAGCAGTGAGTTTACGAGTAGAAATCATATTATATCTATCTCTATGTTCATTATTACGAAAAAGAAGGGTTGGTAGAGCGTTACCCTCCTCTGGAGCTTGAGGGGCTTTGGTTCTCCTTGCTTGTCGCTCCGAAGCACTGGATCGAGATGCCACTTTCTTGGTCCTCCTCATCCTTGCTTCTTTTGGCTTCCTTGAAGGTTGGAAAAGCTTCTAGGTGGTGGGGAAGAAGAATCCACACAGCTAGGGTAAGAAAAATCGAAGCACACGGCGTAAATGGGGTGAAAACACACGGCTTGCTCTACTTAACCCGACGTGACACGACCATGTGAAAACACACGGTCAAGCCATGTGCGCCTCGGGTTGATGGGGCACGACCATGGGAAAACACACGGCCAGGTCATGTGTCCCCTTTTTTCTCCCCTTTTTGCACACCGGTCTGAATTTTCTCATACGCTTCGCCGTGTAAGCTAGTATTGATTTTATTTTTGCCTAACAAAGTTCTCTTCTGATCCTAATACTAAATGAAATGGAAATCAAAGTTCAAATTAACTAAGTGCATGCAATACAATCAAAGGGAAACCGAAAAACTAAACTTGAGTTACCTCCCAAGAAGCACTTTTGTTTAAGGTCGTTTAGCTCGACCACACTCCATTATCAACTTGGCTCTGAAGGTTCAGTGAACCTCCATTCATCCATCTCTGTTTCTTCATCTGGTGGCCTCGGCTTTAACCTTCTGAAAGTGAAGTCGTCTAGGTAGGGAGCTCTACACTCTGATAGGATGAAGAGGATGATCTCCTCATCTACCTCTAAGGAGATCTGGTGTGCCTTAACATCTATGCACGCCCCTACAGTCGCCAGAAAAGGCCTTCCCAAAATAATGGGATTCAGGGGATTAGGTCCTGTGTCTAGTATGATGAAGTCCATGGGTATCACGAAATTCTCAATCACCACAGGCACCTGTGCTAGCATGCCAACGGGCTTCTTGATCATGTCGTCTGCTATACATATCCCTATGCCCGTTGGTTGTATATTACCCAATCCCATCTCCAAATAGTATGCATAGGGCATCACACTTACTGATGACCCCAAGTCGCACATCGCTTTATCGAAGCTCTCCCCATAAATTGAGTAGGGGATAACAAATTCATCAGGGTCCTCAAGCTATGGTGGAATCTTATCTTCAATTTTAGCTTGGTCAGGTAGGGTGGTAATCATGGCTGCACACCCCTTGGTGAATCTGTTTCTCGGTGCTACTCCCTCATTGTATACTCCTTCCTCCTTTGCTTGACTCGACTCGGGTAGTAACGGAGAACTCTTAATAGGTTGCGACACGGATAGGGCTATCTGGGCCACTTGTGTCTCCAACATCTTTGTGTGACTTGCAAGACCGTCAATAGTGGCTTTCAAGTCTCTGAGTGACTCCTTTGTTTTCTGATGTTGGTGACAAAATTCCTCATTGGCCTTTGTTTGGGTAGCAATGAAGTCTTCCATCATCAGTTCCAGTCTGGACTTCTGTGGTTGCTACCCATACCCTCTTGATGATTGGAAGTTCCCGGAGTTATTCTTATAGGAGAAATGCGGGTAATTCCTCCATCCGGGATTATAGGTACTGGAGTATGGGTTGTTGGGCCTTTGATTATAGTCCCCAACCGCATCAACATGCTCAATCTGTTCTTCTGAGGTTCTCTGCCCTCCACAGTTGTCCTCTCGATATGCTATTGCTCCTTCTCCAAAGTCAATGGTTGCGCATGCAGATGTAGGATTCAAAGAGTCAAAACGTCTGCTAAGCGCGTCCATCCTTGCTGTTAAGTGGTCAATAGAGTTGATAGCATATTGTCCTGCTGTAGGAGCTGGGTGACCACGTTCGGAAGCCCATTGATGGTGGTTCTGGGCCATCTCTTCTATTAGCTCTTCTGCTTCCTCTATGGTCTTATTCATAAGTGCTCCTCCTGCAGCGGAATCCAGGGACATCTTCGTGGCGTATGCGATCCCATTGTAGAAGATGTGGATCACCAACCACCTTTCCAATCCGTGGTGGGGGCATTGGTAGAGTAGCCCCTTGTAGAGATCCCAAGCTTCGAATAGAGACTCTCCTTCCTTCTGATGGAAGCTTGTGATAAGATGGTGCATGTGAGTAGTCTTGCTTGGTGGGAAGTATTTGTTCAGGAACTGCTGCTCACATTACTCCCATGTAGTGATGCTTCCCGAAGGCATGGAGTGAAACCATGCCTTAGCCTTATCCCACAATGAGAACGGGAATAGGCCTAGGCGGATTGCATCAGCAGGGACTCCATTTATCTTTATTGTTGAGCAGATTTCCAGAAATACCTCTAGATGCCAGTTCGGGTCTTCAGTCGCAGCTCCCCCGAATTGACTCTGTTGGACCATATGTATAAGTGCTGGTTTAAGTTCAAAGTTGTTTGCCGCAATAGATGGTCCAACTATACTCGACCTAAATCCTCTAGCACTAGGAGCTGCATAATCCCGCAGAGGTCGGCTACCTAGATTTACTTCGGATGCAGCTTGATCCTCCATCCTCTTCTGTTTGGCTTTCCGGCGATGATAGGTTCGTTTGATTTCTAAATCGATCGGAATCAAGCCTTTTGATCCTAAGCATCTAAGCATACGAAGAACCGAGGCACAAAAATTAGGAGTACTACCTAATACTAAGAAACAGGAAATAAACAAATCTAGCTAACAAAATCAAAGAGCCAATAAGGAAATAGAAAACTACTGCTAAAATAAAATAAAATCTAAATCTAGATATGGAAAATCTAAAACTGAAGTAAAATAAATAAAAAGGAAATAAAGCAAGTAAGTAAATCTAATCCTAAGTCCGATCCAATTATCCACTTCTCGATTCGATATCGAATTGATCAGTCCCCGGCAACAGTGCCAAAAACTTGATACACGCGAACGCGACCTCAAATCTTGCGATGGATACCGTCGAGGACTCGAAGTGCACGCTCATGCTCAATGCCCATAAGTGCATGGATGTCGTCAAGTAATAAAAAATTATCGATCCCACAGAGACTGAGATTCGAGTATCGATTTGTTCAGTGGTGTTATTGTACGGAAGTCAAATCTAAAGGGTTGCGATTGCAAGGTTTGTCGGTGGACTAAACTCTAGTACAGTGTCACATGGAGGAAGAAGGAGCTTGCCGCGAGATCTTTAAAAGAGATTCTAGGACTTCGATTTCGCTTGTGTGTTGCAAAACATGCTATCAACTGGGCGTTGCCTAAATGTCTAACTATGGTCTTGTGGAAGGGACATTATACACTCTCCCGATGAGCCACCGCATCTATCGGGAGCTATCTCTGTCTTATAAGGACGGGATAGGTGGTACGAGGATGCCAAATCAATCCCTGCGACGAACCATTTCCAGTTCTATCGCATCCTTCTACCCACGGTTACAAGAGATTAGGTTTACCCCTAGGTTCCTTGTATAAATCCCCTAAATCTTAGATACGAGGGTTGTCACCCCTCGTATCGCCTAGGCACAGTAGATAGAAAACCAAATACACATAGATATTTGTATAAACAAATCCCAATTGCAAATTCAAACTCAAAAACAGAATTCAATTTGTAGCAACATGTCATACGCACACAAACTACTCCCTAATCCTAGAATCGAAGAAACTACTCCATAGATAGGAGAGGAGAATCACAAGGCATATTCATGTTCGAATTAATCATAAATAAAATGCAAGAACAGAAAGTTACAATGCCGATGTGGCCTTCTCTTTGGCGTTGAAGTGCAGAACTTGGGTCTCCGGCGGTGTTCTTCCTCCCCGTTGCGAGTTCCTGAAGCTTTTTAGGGCTTCGGTGTGCCGTCCCAACCGTCGTGCCTCTCCCCTAGGGTTTGGGCGGAGCTCTCCTTATATAGACATCACATCGGATTGTTGCAAAATTCAGAAAAAACCCTAGTCGCGTAAATCTGTTGGGCCGCCACACGACTGTGTGTGGCCCTGGGATGGCTGATCTCGCCCATTGGACACGACCGTGTGTAGCCACACGCCCTGGCCATGTCCCATTCTGCGTCTAGCTGCGAAATGCCCTTCTTTTACTCCGAAAGTGCGCCTTTTCCCTCGAAATGCTATCCTGAATGCAAAAGTACAAAGAGCAGATCTCCGAATCAGAAAATAGGAAATGCATGCAAAATAAAGTGACATATGCATGAAACTAACATAAAATGTAATGAGATGTGAGCGAAAACTACTCCAAAAACCCTATATGTTTTGCTCACATTAATGACCGAAAAGAGAGAAATCATCAATAAATATAATGAAATAGGAAGCTCCATGTCTAGCCTTCACATTCATTGGACCACAAATATCCGAATGAATTAATTGCAATGGTGACTCAACCCTAATAGCCTTACCAAATGGTTTCCTAGTTGCTTTTCTAGCAAGACAATGCTCACATACAGACAAACTAATCTTAGCAGGAGAGCCCAAGTAACCCTCTTTAGCTAACTTATTCATGAGATCTTGTCCTATTTGTCCTAATCTAGCATGCCAAACTTCATTAGTTATTTTTGCATCACTAGTAAGAGCAATGTTCCAAAAACAACTATCAATCGCACAATTGACATTTGGTTCCACATCAAGAACCATAAAACCACACTATAACAAAAAATCGAATAGACAATGGTGAAAAAACATCGTCTATTAGCAAAAAAATCCATAGTAAATCGACCCGTTGTGAAAAGTGGGTCGGTCAAAGACAACGGTGAAAAACCGTTGTAGATTTAAGGAAAAGACTACGGTGAAAAACCGTTGTCTATGAGCAAAAAAATTCGTGGTAAATCGACTCATTGTGAAAAGTGGTTCGGACAAAGACAATGGTGAAAAACCGTTGTCGTTTCAAGGATAAGACAAAGGTTTTTAACCGTTGTCTTTGAATGAACAACTTTTCACAACGGGTCGATTTACCATGGATTTTTTTGCTCATAGACAATGGTTTTTCACCGTTGTCATTTCTCAACGGTTACTCTAGAACACAATAAACCGTTGTAGATTTATAGTGTTGCATTTTTAATATAAATCATACAACAACAAAAAGAATTATAGAAAACACATATACACTCGCACTTGTAGCAATGTAAAGTACAAGGTCACATCACATTTTAAATGATCACTCTTAGAAACATATATATTAAAAAATACTGTGGAAAAACAACTACACATCATATGCACCAAAAGTATTATGCATAATAAGCAAAACACTTATAGATTACCACATGTAACCAAAAGAGGTATGTACACTTAAATCTCTCCTAATCATCAGATATGTGATCTTGTATGCATTCAGCCCACTCCGAACGTACTTCATCAATTTCCTTTGCAGCTATCACAGATTTTGCGAATTGCATGTGAATAAATGAATGAAAATGTAATTAAACACTATGGTATCAATAAGAAAATTTGAAAATATATCTAATATTACTATTGATCGTAGGGAAGACTTATCAAAGGATGCAACACCTTCAATTATCTCTCTCATATATCGCAAAACAAAATAACCGCATTGAGCTCCATCCGGTTGAAGGGGAACCTGTGATAGAGAAAATTATAGTAGTTATTCTGATAGTAAAATTTGATACATAAATTACACACGACAAAAAAAAAGTTGTCATAAGGGAAATTTGATATCACAAATTTTTGTTTTTGTATTTCTTTTTCTGTCGTCTTTAACTTATATGGCAAATCAGCGTCAATTTTAGTCTTACCCTTTTCAAGGTTTGTACCTCCTCGTTTGCTTTGATTTGTTGTCATAGAGTTGACAACCTATTAATCACAAAATCTGCAATTTGCAAATATAAGGTAAATATCATAAATTAGTGTTGGAGATAACAACAAATATTAAACTTGCAACTTCTGTCTTGTGTGAGTTGACAACAAAAAATTCAGCTTTAGATGAATATAATCTACAGTTGGCATGCTTAGTATCATTAATTATATAAAAGTTCATGAACAGAACTCATATACAAATAAGAAAGTTTATTTTCAAAAGGAATATGATCATGTTGCAGCTCACACGTAGCTGAGCTTGCTAAATATCTGCGATTGATATGAAATAAGATGATATAATTCCTGCCCTAGATAATGTTTCACCTTCAACTATGCTTTCTTCATTGCATTAAGTAAACAGATATATAGTATATGTGCATCTGGTTACAGTCAGGCATCTTTAAGCTTCGTGTTCCTATCACATGATTGAAAAGATAATAATAGGTACCAGAAAACCACATAATAAGGGGTCTAGAGCCGGAACCTAGGGTTTGCTTTAGGAAAACAACAAGAAAGAAAACTTGGCAAACCACTAGTGCTATAAAATACCGCAGATATATATATATATATATATATAAACTCTAATTAATACCTAAACTAGGTATTAATTTGGAGGGAGTTAATCAAACCTAGGTTGGGTCTTATAGGGTAAGAACCCAATAAGCATTGTTTAAAGCCCAACCCGTTAAAACCCACCCGACCCGTTAAACCAATAAAGGCAGTCGCTTATTCCTTTTCGATTCTCGCCGAAGACTCTGCCTCGTCCGAGCGTTTCGCGCACGCCGCGAAACGCTTCCACCGACTCCGCCGCCGGCGCTGCCCTTTCCCAAGCCTCACTTCCTCTTCTTCCTCACGCGCAGCGGCACCTCCACTTCCTCACCGCACGCACACGAGCGACTCCTCTCCCTCACAGAGACACTCTCGATCTCCCTCGCCTCTCCCGTGATCTCTCTGTGCCGTCGTCTCCATCATCACCTTTGTCAAACAAGTCCGTGGTATAGTAATGCTTAAAAGCATCCCATCCACATTCGTAGGAATAACAAAATCAATACAAGGAAACAACAACTACGATGGTCGACTGCGCAACTCCAACTACCACCATCAATAGTGGCCAAGTTACGCAACTCCAACAATTACAAAAGGATCCAATCGTGTTCAGGATACACGATTCTTAAATCCAGTGACGACTAAATCGTTAATTAGTCTAGCAACTTAATCGAAATTCATACAATTCATACCAAGTATGAAATTGTCGTCTTTACACACCTGCATCCTCTTTACTCTACGCTGATGATATATATTAATCATCACAACGACAATGATAATTGTATGACTCCATGTCAATATCAACACTCCCGTCGCAAATCAACCTTAGAGTATACACAGGTGTCATTTGCTGATCTAAACAGATCATTTATCCACAACGAAGGATCTTCATTTAAAACAACTACTGTATTCATCATCGATAATCGATGCATAATTTCAAAGGTTTATCCCTCTTTTATCAACGAGTTCTGGATCTTCTCAAGGAGGAATACTGGGATAGATAAATATCCCCTCCAACATCTCCTATGATCGCAACTCACATTATTCCAATTTCCATAATGTTTAACAACACTGATACCAACAAAAAAATATCATTCGATATGTGATCTTCGATACCGAACTATTTTCGCAATCATTTCGATCATCTACTCCACTTGCCTAAGCAACGGCAAGCCTTGGAGTTCATCCGAAATTACATCCGAATGCTCTCAGATTATACGCACATCTGAAAGACATATCGTACCATACTTCTAACAATTTGACCATCCGTAAGGATATGTCTACAGTAAAAGTATGTATATCAAAGTCTAAGGACACCCCTTAACTTTTTAATTGTTGGTCCACATCTCACCTGACAGTAGAGATACCACCGACCTACAAGTCGATGTATAGGAACCCCTTCTTATCCAACTGAGAATGTTCTAGATACAGATACCTGTAACTACAAGCATCTCTCAACATATTAACCTAGAGGGTAAACTAAAGTAATACCCTGAACGATCAAATATCTGTCGATCCGATCCAAAGGCTCCTCGTAGGTCTCGGTCTTTCTCCGAAGAGAACCATATCAGATCTAATAGTTCGCGACAAAGCGGTCGCATTCCTGCGATGAATGATCCGAGAATTTTTCCTAGATCATCCGATCCCATCACTTAATCTTACGAGCTGCGACTGCAGAATACCGAATAGATACGACCTTCATCGTATACTCTCTCTTCTGTACTAAGCAAAACACATCTAGAGGTAACTGTTTGTTGTTTTCTGCTGAGTCTTCTACAATGTCTTCTACTGATGCTGCTTCTGTGTTGATTTCTGCTGAAGGGGAGTATCAAGGAACTCCAACCACGCCTGAGGAAGTAGGTTGTTGCTGATGAGATAACTTAATCCTCTGTGCTGATCTCTGCTGTCGAGGCGATACATCATCCTCCCGGAACACCATTGGTAGTCTTCAACTGAGTCTTCAAAATACACCACCTCCTCTGTACTGGTTGCTCACAATAGCATCAGATGAACTGATCCAACGGATATCTGAATTCACGTGTCTTCGTGATCTGCACTTCACGCACACAATCCTTTCGAAGTCTTTGTTCTGATTTTACTGATATCCTCGAGAAAATCCTGATGATCTGCAGTTGGTCTTCCATAATCGGAGAGTAGCTCAAAGCCTATGACTCTGATCTTGCTCCTTTTATCCAATAGTCGGAGACTTCTGACTCTAATAAGTTGACCTGCAATATTTTCTTATCGGTCTCCAACTCTTAAACCCTTGTACGAAGTCATTTCTAAACTCCTGTCTCAATCCAACGTCTTTCGGCAGGATCTGGTAGAAGATCCCGACATCCTTATCCAACTATAAGCCAATAACTCTGGGTGGCTTAAATCATCCATTAATCTTCTTGAGCTATTAGGTGGTAGTAACCTCTGCAAGTCTCACAACTCTGCACAGTACACTATTACTAACCGATCGCCCTTTCTGGAAGCTCAAGAATTCCTTAGAATGTGTCACTAAAAGTGACCCAGGAAAATATTCTCTTTCAACATTACTAAACCAATATCAAGTGATGTTTTATTTCCCGAAGGTCATTTTCTGCATTTATCACCAAATACCGGCTCGATCCCGATAATAGTATGCAAACCACTCTTCTTTCTCGGTATAACATGAGTTAAGTACTCAAAAGTATTCTCAAAGTTATACAACTCAGTACGACCAACCCAGGGATAAAATCCCTATGAAACACCATAACCTAGACTTTCGCTATCTGCATCACAATAGTCTACAAGTCTGTTCATTACCCACAGGTAATGATCTGACTAGTACAGTTAGTGAAAATCTCTAAGGCTGAAATCTCTAATTTCAACCAGAAATGTGACGACTTGACCCATGTTTTTCCGACTCAGTATCAGTCGGCTCTCAAAGGTAAATCACCTTTTCGACACGGTTCAAAACTCACAAACTCAACAGGTCATTCCCGTGGTCAACTCATAACACGGTTACGAATAATAACTGACATACTACAGGTTATTTCCTGGTATAAGCATCTAAATGCATAGCCAACATAACCGAGAGTATAAACCCTAAAGGCCACTCCGGTTGGTCGCCTCGGTGGATGACCCCTATTACAAGTCTGCACAGGTGTCATAACTATATTGTATACACCTACTAATCAAATTTAGATAAATATCTACTAAACCATAAGTTTTTCAGGAATTCTTACCTCGTGCTACTTGGAGCTCAGGCCGCTGTCCATCTCATCTCAGAAAACCAAAACCGAATAAATCGATTCCCGAGAATCCAAGACTCGACTCAAAAACAACATAGTATGACATCGCAGAACCTTGGGCTTTGATACCACTAAAGTTGTCACGCCCCGAGAGCATACCGAGCCGAAAATCAAACGGACGACACCTCCCCTGTACGTGGCAACATTTCGGGTTAATACAAGGCCCGTAGGCCCACAATAACAACAATATATATAACAAAACAACAACTACACAAAAACACAGCGGAAACATACCACAACAATACAATAATCCCATACATGCATACTGGTATGACTAACACATCACAACGATACAAAACTTTGACAAAAAATCCGAATATACAACATGTACATCACGAAAACTCCAAAACACAATACACAATGGACGAAAAGCCCAAATACACACGGGAGCCTTGGAGGTGAGATGAGATGATGTCAACCGGCGGTGCTCCAAGCTGTCCCGAAGTCTTCTACCTGTTACCTGGGCGACAGAAAACCCAGGGTCCGCGGGGGGTGGTGAGTAAAACTCAGCAGGTAATAGAAAACATGTATATATATGTAATATCACATGTATTTCAATGACATACTCTAGAAGTACAACAGGTATATCAGCATAGTATATAAATACAAGCATATACCGTCTAACTGAATGATCAACATAAAAATGCAGACATACCTGAAGTCTGCCACGCTACTCTGATCCAACTTGAATATATATCCAACATATATATATATATATATATATATATATATATATATATATATATATATATATATATATATAGATCTCAACCATCAGTATATATATATATATATATATATATATATATATATATATATATATCTATATATATATAAATAACAGGAAGAGTAGATCAACTCAAAATATACTCTAGCTACAGGTCAAAGTATCTAGTGGTCTGTCCAACACATACCAATATCCGACACAATCGTATAACAAATGCAAGAGACATGCATGAATATGATGTCCACCCAAATGCAACAAGCATAGTACAAACAAATGCAACATCACAATAATCATATATATATAGACCGCATCTATATATATATTGATCTCAACCATCCATATATATATATATATATACATACATATATGTATCTATATATGGTAATATGCAAAGTGCCATAAGATACGGCAATGCAACATGCATGGTCATGCCTGCTCACCCCTACTCGCTACCACGACCCCAGTGTGGCCTAGGTGGCACGACATGATAACTATCCCGACTCCAGCCGCCACCACTCTCGAGTGACCGAGTTGGGTAGTATGATCAAGTAGCATATGAGCATAAAGAGCTCGCTACGCAACGGGGGTCCCTGCTGCTGGCCACTCCGACTAACACTACCAATGAGTGGTCGAGTACCACGCACCCAGGACAACTGCACGCAACTCCAACTACCACCGTCTATAGTGGTAGAGTGCGGCACAATAGATGCTCTGCCCTCACACCAGTTACTCCTCGGGGAGTGCTCTGGGAGGCAAGATGACTGACGACTCTCTCAATCCCAAGGGAGACTATGTCGTCAGAATGCATGCAAATGACATATGTATCTTTGTCACACGCGTACAACCATCTACCACAGACTCTCTGTTCAAAGAAAGAATCATACCCATCTAATCAATACTCTCGTCTGTAGAGAGTTGTACTCAGATCGGACGGATCTCTATCCTGAGAGGCAGACTCAATCGATTATAACTCTCTCCAATAGAGAGTCGTACTCGACTGATCATAACTCTCTCTCCAATAGAGAGTCGTACTCAACTGATCGACGCACTCTCTATCCGATAGAGAGTCATACTCGACTAATCATACTAAGATGGGACCACTGGTCCGCAGCGACACACTAATCACCCTTCACTTAACCATTACACAACTCATGGTTGGTAACAGTATGCAACATACAGGTATTGGAAGTAAATCCTACATTTAAGGCATTACCTACCCATGGATGACCTTCTTGCCAATTTATAAATTGGATCATCCTCCGTACTAACATTTACACCCTGCTAAACAACTAGGTCAATTTACATCACATCTATAACTCCTAAATCATGATAGGGTATATGTGTGATATCAACAATTGAGCATAAATACATCAAACGATAAGTTCAAGCATACGATAATAAGAGCAGGGTCAAGGTAATATGAACACCTAACATGCTCATATCAATAACTAAATCTGAAATGCAATACATCTACCCGGACCAGGTAGGAAATTACCCACCTTCTAAGAAGCTCATAGTAATATCTTCACGGTCGCGGTCCTGTCTCGTATCCACGTCCTGCACATATCAAGCATTATGATTAAGTGCAAGCATACATCGAATGATTAAATCAAACCCTACATCGACTTCGTATCTCGATCAACTAGATTGATCTAATTATCTAGTTAACCTAATTAAGCCTTCACATCTATCTTTATATTTCATCACCAGCCAACCATTAGATCGAACGACAAGACCACCAATGGTATACATCCATAAACATCCAAATCCATACTTACCAAGCTTAGCTTCCGACACCCAACCTCTTGATCCAAATTTGAATCCACCGCCAAACTGGATTTACAAGAAACTCAATTCTTCTAATCCTCACAACCTGTCAAACACAGAAATCACTTAGCCCCCTTCAATCACGTTTAAGATATCAACTTGTTCCAATCATTTTGAGCAGGGAAACCAACCTTGCTCACCTCGCCTAAAAACCCATTACAAACCTTCATGAAACCTACTGTAGGCATCCATAATTCAAGAACAGAACAAAACATCAAAGCTGTAAATATAGCTTACCTATCTTAGAAGTCTCTCGGCAGTCCCCCCCTTCCTCAATTATTCAGCCTTCAGCGTCCACAGTAGCATCCAAAACATTCTCCCTCAAACCTTGCCTCCCCATTCACAGCTTTACACCTGCACTTGAGGTCAACTTGGAAGACGATGATGAAATGGGGAATAGCGATGTCGATCGAGCACAGTGATGCCCTCGTCGATCTAAACTCACGCGAATAAGGGAGTCGAGGGGCAGCCACATAGTGAGTGGCGACCAACGCTGCTGCTTGGGGTGAGTAGTCAGCCGAAGATGCCCTACGCTTGTTGAGATCGGGAGGTGGCGGCGTTCAGCGAGATGCTCCAAAGGCAATGGGACGGTCGTCTCTTGCAGAAGAGAAAGGGCGCAATCGTCGCAGTGACATCAGGTGGTCTGGCGCGACGAGGTGAGGTGAAGAAACAACGGCGATAGGGCGGCGGAGATCCACACCGGCGACAGCAACTCTCTCATGGCGACGACGAGGGGCGCGGCGAGCGGTGAGAGGCAGAGAGATCACGACTGGGAATGGCGGATCGGAGAAGGAGGCTCGCCGCGTCGGCGCGAAGAGGCGATCGGGAGAAATAGGGCGGCTGGTGCTCGAGTGTGGCGGCGCGCGGAGAGAAGAGGCGCGGCGTCGGTGGCAGAGGAGGGTGACGATGAAGAAATCACGGCTGGAAAGAGATCAGGGAAGAGGGATCGGGCGGTGAAGGAAGGAATGACCTATTGGGGGAGAAGAAAATGCTCGGGGAAGTAAAAGTCGACGGCGAGAAACGCAGCAACTTGGCGTTACCAAATGAAGCGGGTCGAGTTTCGCAAACGGGTTGAGTTTGCGGGTTGGATTCGGGCTTAAAAACGGGTTAGGTTCGGACTTAAACCGACTGGTATCAATCCATTAAATTTAGGATTTTACAATTAAACTTAAGTCAATTAAACCTTATTAATCCCCTCATACCCAGATGACTCAAACAGGTTTTCCCGAAGCCTATTAAATCTTTCCCCACGTAATAGCTATAGAAATTTCCATTTAAGTCCAGGAAAATTTCTAAAATTCTAGGAAAAATTCATATGGTATTTTCCTAATTAACAAGCATTATAAATTTTTTTTTCTGGTATTTTACATTCTCCCCCACTAATAAAAATTTGGTCCCCAAATTTCCTACTTAAGCACAACGAGTAAGCACTATCATGCTAATCAACTCAAGTACTTCGAGAAAAGTAAGGCACCTCAAGTAAACAAGTGGGGGTATTGAACTCGAATATGATTTTATATCTCTCATATAGTCACTAACATCACTCACCTATACTCCCAACAGAACTTCTATAGTCTGGATAATACACTATGACTAACCACCTAACTGCAGGTGAACAACTGCACCAGAGTGAAGCTCTATATCAATGACATGTTAGAGACTTTGTTGGAATCATACGGTGAATCTTGAATCACTATCGGAAACGATACCCAAGGAAACTCAAGAAAGCGAAAATCTCCTTGCGGTATAATTTATCAGTGACGGACAAAATTCATCTTCTGACTTTGTAGAAAATGAAGCGGTGATTAACCAGAGCCATCGATTATTCAAATCGCATCAAGTCCTTTCCGAATTATGGGCAATCCCATAACGAAATCAATAATGATATGCTCCCACTTCCAATCTAGAATCGGAATTTTCTAGAGCAATCTAGCGAGTTTCTGATGTTCCTCCTTCACCTACTGGCATACTAAACATCGAGCAGCACAATCTGCTATACCCCTCATCATATCGTTCAACCAGTATAAAACCTTTCACTCTTGGTACATCCCAATACCATCAGGATGTATAGCAAATCTCAATTAAAGTGCTTCCTGCAACAACTCTATAGTAGCTACACATTAGCTAGTCAAAACTCCATGAACATTTCTGCTCCATATAACTACTACACGAGATTATAACTGCTAAAATCACTTCACGTGTGTAACAACTTATCTCGTAGTTTCTTAACCGTCGTAAGCATAAGATACGTATCATGCAACTACATCGGAATTGCTCTGATCCCTGAAACGACGCATCTGCGTACATCATCCTTTTTATCCACTCCGGAAGGATTAACTAATACTCGTGTAAAAGTTAACCACCGTCTAGGTCTTGTAAACTGGTTTCACCAACTTCCGACTAAATGATTTCCATCATCACCTTTGTCAAACAAGTCCGTGGTATAGTAATGCTTAAAAGCATCCCATCCACATTCGTAGGAATAACAAAATCAATACAAGGAAACAACAACTACGGTGGTCGACTGCGCAACTCCAACTACCACCATCAATAGTGGCCAAGTTACGCAACTCCAACAATTACAAAAGGATCCAATCGTGTTCAGGATACACGATTCTCAAATCCAGTGACGACTAAATCGTTAATTAGTCTAGCAACTTAATCGAAATTCATACAATTCATACCAAGTATGAAATTGTCATCTTTACACACCTGCATCCTCTTTACTCTACGCTGATGATATATATTAATCATCACAACGACAATGATAATTGTATGACTCCATGTCACTACAATATCAACACTCCCGTCGCAAATCAACCTTAGAGTATACACAGGTGTCCTTTGTTAATCTAAACAGATCATTTATCCACAACGAAGGATCTTCATTTAAAACAACTACTGTATTCATCATCGATAATCGATGCATAATTTCAAAGGTTTATCCCTCTTTTATCAACGAGTTCCGGATCTTCTCAAGGAGGAATATTGGGATAGATAAATATCCCCTCCAACATCTCCTATGATCGCAACTCACATTATTCCAATTTCCATAATGTTTAACAACACTGATACCAACAAAAAAATATCATTCGATATGTGATCTTCGATACCGAACTATTTTCGCAATCATTTTGATCGTCTACTCCACTTGCCTAAGCAACAACAAGCCTTGGAGTTCATCCGAAATTACAACCGAATGCTCTCAGATTATACACACATCCGAAAGACATATCGTACCATACTTCCAACAATTTGACCATCCGTAAGGATATGTCTACAGTAAAAGTATGTATATCAAAGTCTAAGGACACCCCTTAACTTTTTAATTGTTGGTCCACATCTCACCTGATAGTAGAGATACCACCGACCTACAAGTCGATGTATAGGAACCCCTTCTTATCCAACTGAGAATGTTCTAGATACAGATACCTGTAACTACAAGCATCTCTCAATATATTAACCTAGAGGGTAAACTAAAGTAATACCCTGAACGATCAAATATCTGTCGATCCGATCCAAAGGCTCCTCGTAGGTCTCGGTCTTTCTCCGAAGAGAACCAGATCATATCCAACAGTTCGCGACAAAGCAGTCGCATTCCTGCGATGAATGATCCGAGGCTTTTTCCTAGATCATCCGATCCCATCACTTAATCTTACGAGCTGCAACTACAGAATACCGAATAGATACGACCTTCATCGTATACTCTCTCTTCTGTACTAAGAAAAACACATCTGGAGGTAACTGTTTGTTGTTTTCTGCTGAGTCTTCTACAATGTCTTCTGCTGATGCTGCTTCTGTGCTGATCTCTGCTGAAGGGGAGTATCAAGGAACTCCAACCACGCCTGAGGAAGTAGGTTGTTGCTGATGAGATAACTCAATCCTCTGTGCTAATATATGCTATCGAAGCGATATATTATCCTCCCGGAACACCATTGGTAGTCTTCAACTGAGTCTTCAAAATACACCACCTCCTCTATACTGGTTGCTCACAATAGCATCAGATGAACTGATCCAATGGATATCTGACTTCACGTGTCTTCGTGATCTGCACTGCACGCACACAATCCTTTCGAAGTCTTTGTTCTGATTTTGCTGATATCCTCGAGAATATCCTGATGATCTGCAATTGGTCTTCCATAATCGGAGAGTAGCTCAAAGCCTATGACTCTGATCTTGCTCCTTTTATCCAATAGTCGGAGACTTCTGACTCTAATAAGTTAACCTGCAATATTTGCTTATCGGTCTCCAACTCTTAAACCCTTGTACGGAGTCATTTCTAAACTCCTGTCTCAATCCAACGTCTTTCGGCAGGATCTGGTAGAAGATCCCGACATCCTTATCCAACTATAAGCCAATAACTCTGGGTGGCTTAAATCATCCATTAATCTTCTTGAGCTATTAGGTGGTAGTAACCTCTGCAAGTCTCACGACTCTGCACAGTACACTATTACTAACCGATCGCCCTTTCTGGAAGCTCAAGAATTCCTTAGAATGTGTCACTAAAAGTGACCCAGGAAAATATTCTCTTTCAACATCACTAAACCAATATCAAGTGATGTTTTATTTCCCGAAGGTCATTTTCTGCATTTATCACCAAATACCGGCTTGATCCCGATAATAGTATGCAAACCACTCTTCTTTCTCGGTATAACATGAGTTAAGTACTCAAAAGTATTCTCAAAGTTATACAACTCAGTACGACCAACCCAGGGATAAAATCCCTATGAAAAATCGTAACCTAGCCTTCTGCTATCTGCATCACAATAGTCTACAAGTTTGTTCATTACCCACAGGTAATGATCTGACTAGCACAGTTAGTGAAAATCTCTAAGGCTGAAATCTCTGATTTCAACCAGAAATGTGACGACTTGACCCATGTTTTTCCGACTCAGTATTAGTCGGCTCTCAAAGGTAAATCACCTTTTCGACACGGTTCAAGACTCACAAACTCAACAGGTCGTTCCTGTGGTCAACTCATACCACGGTTACGAATAATAACTGACATACTACAGGTTATTTCCTGGTATAAGCATCTAAATGCATAGCCAACATAACCGAGAGTATAAACCCTAAAGGTCACTCCGGTTGGTCGCCTCGGTGGACGATCCCTATTACAAGTCTGCACAGGTATCATAACTATATTGTATACACCTACTAATCAAATTTAGATAAATATCTACTAAACCATAAGTTTTTCAGGAATTCTTACCTCGTGCTGCTTGGAGCTCAGGCCGCTGTCCATCTCATCTCAGAAAACCAAAACCAAATAAATCGACTCCCGAGAATCCAAGACTCAACTCAAAAACAACATAGTATGACATCACAGAACCTTGGGCTCTGATACCACTAAAGTTGTCACGCCCCGAGAGCATACCGAGCCGAAAATCAAACGGACGACACCTCCCCTGTACGTGGCAACATTTCGGGTTAATACAAGGCCCGTAGGCCCACAATAACAACAATATATATAACAAAACAACAACTACACAAAAACATAGCGGAAACATACCACAATAATACAACAATCCCATACATGCATACCGGTATGACTAACACATCACAACGATACAAAACTTCGACAAAAATCCGAATATACAACATGTACATCACGAAAACTCCAAAACACAATACACAACGGACGGAAAGCCCAAATACACACGGGAGCCTCGGAGGTGAGATGAGACGATGTCAGCCGGCGGTGCTCCAAGCTGTCCCGAAGTCTTCTACCTGTTACCTGGGCGACAGAAAACCCAGGGTCCGCGGGGGGTGGTGAGTAAAACTCAGCAGGTAATAGAAAACATGTATATATATGTAATATCACATGTATTTCAATGACATACTCTAGAAGTACAACAGGTATATCAGCATAGTATATAAATACAAGCATATACCGTCTAACTGAATGATCAACATAAAAATGCAGACATACCTGAAGTCTGCCACGCTACTCTGATCCAACCTGAACATATATCCAACATATATATATATATAACAGGAAGAGTAGATCAACTCAAAATATACTCTAGCTACAGGTCAAGGTATCTAGTGGTCTGTCCAACACATACCAATATCCGACACAATCGTATAACAAATGTAAGAGACATGCATGAATATGATGTCCACCCAAATGCAACAAGCATAGTACAAACAAATGCAACATCACAATAATCATATATATATAGACCGCATATATATATATATTGATCTCAACCATCCATATATATATATACATACATATATGTATCTATATATGGTAATATGCAAAGTGCCATAGGATACGACAATGCAACATGCATGGTCATGCCTGCTCACCCCTACTCGCTACCACGACCCCAGTGTGGCCTAGGTGGCACGACATGACAACTATCCCGACTCCAGCCGCCACCACTCTCGAGTGACCGAGTTGGGTAGTATGATCAAGTAGCATATGAGCGTAAAGAGCTCGCTAAGCAACGGGGGTCTCTGCTGCTGGCCACTCCGACTAACACTACCAATGAGTGGTCGAGTACCACGCACCCAGGACAACTGCACGCAACTCCAACTACCACCGTCTATAGTGGTAGAGTGCGGCACAACAGATGCTCTGCCCTCACACCAGTTACTCCTCGGGGAGTGCTCTGGGAGGCAAGATGACTGACGACTCTCTCAATCCCCAAGGGAGACTATGTCGTCAAAATGCATGCAAATGACATGTGTATCTTTGCCCACTAACCATCTACCACAGACTCTCTGTTCAGCAAAGAGTCATACCCATCTAATCAATACTCTCTGTCCTGTAGAGAGTTGTACTCAACAGATCGACGGGCTCTCTATCCTGTAGAGAGCCGTACTCAACTGATTATAACTCTCTCTCCAATAGAGAGTCGTACTCGACTGATCATAACTCTCTCTCCAATAGAGAGTCGTACTCAACTGATCGACGCACTCTCTATCCGATAGAGAGTCATACTCGACTAATCATACTAAGATGGGACCACTAGTCCGCAGCGACACACTAATCACCCTTCACTTAACCATTACACAACTCATGGTTGGTAACAGTATGCAACATTCAGGTATTGGAAGTAAATCCTACATTTAAGGTATTACCTACCCATGGATGACCTTCTTGCCAATTTATAAATTGGATCATCCTCCGTACTAACATTTACACCCTGCTAAACAACTAGGTCAATTTACATCACATCTATAACTCCTAAATCATGATAGGGTATATGTGTGATATCAACAATTTAGCATAAATATATCAAACGATAAGTTCAAGCATACGATAATAAGAGCAGGGTCAAGGTAATATGAACACCTAACATGCTCATATCAATAACTAAATCTGAAATGCAATACATCTACCCGGACCAGGTAGGAAATTACCCACCTTCTAAGAAGCTCATAGTAATATCTTCACGGTCGTGGTCCTGTCTCGTATCCACGTCCTACACATATCAAGCATTATGATTAAGTGCAAGCATACATCGAATGATTAAATCAAACCCTACATCGACTTCGTATCTCGATCAACTAGATTGATCTAATTATCTAGTTAACCTAATTAAGCCTTCACATCTCTCTTTATATTTCATCACCAGCCAACAATTAGATCGAACGACAAGACCACCAATGGTATACATCCATAAACATCCAAATCCATACTTACCAAGCTTAGCTTCTGACACCCAACCTCTTGATCCAAATTTGAATCCACCGCCAAACTGGATTTACAAGAAACTCAATTCTTCTAATCCTCATAACCTCACAAACACACGTAAATCACTTAGCCCCCTTCAATCACGTTTAAGATATCAACTTGTTCCAATCATTTTGAGCAGGGAAACCAACCTTGCTCACCTCGCCTAAAAACCCATTACAAACCTTCATGAAACCTACTGCAGGCATCCATAATTCAAGAACAGAACAAAACATCAAAGCTGTAAATACAGCTTACCTATCTTAGAAGTCTCTCGGCAGTCCCCCCCTTCCTCAATTATTCAGCCTTCAGCGTCCACAACAGCATCCAAAACATTCTCCCTCTAGCCTTGCCTCCCCATTCACAGCTTTAGACCATGGGAATAGCGATGTCGATCGAGCACAGTGATTCCCTCGTCGATCTAAACTCACGCGAATAAGGGAGTTGAGGGGCAGCCACATAGTGATTTGCAACCAACGCTGCTGCTTGGGGTGCGTAGTCAGCCGAAGATGCCGTGCGCTTGTTGAGATCGGGAGGTGGCGGCGTTCAGCGAGATGCTCCGAAGGCAATGGGACGGTCGTCTCTTGCAAAAGAGAAAGGGCGCAATCGTCGTGGCGACATCAGGCTGTCTGGCGCGACGAGGTGAGGGGAAGAAACAACGGTGACAGGGCGGCGGTAAAGAGGGCGGTGGAGATCCACACCAGTGACAGCAGCTCTCTCACGGCGACGACGAGGGGCGCGGCGAGCAGCGAGAGGCAGAGAGATCACGAATGGGAATGGCGGCAACCGGATCAGGAGAAGGAGGAACTCGCGCATCGAAGGCAAAGAGGCGATCGGGAGAAATAGGGCGGCTAGTGTTCGAGTGTGGCGGCGCACGGAGAGAAGAGGCATGGCGTTGGTGGCAGAGGAGGGCGATGATGAAGAAATCGCGGCTGGAAAGAGATCAGGGAAGAGGGATCAGGCGGTTAAGGAAGGAACGACCGATTGGGGGAGAAGAAAACGCTCGGGGAAGTAAAACTCGACGGCAAGAAACGCAGCAACTTGGCGTTACCAAATGAAGCGGGTCGGGTTTCGCAAACGGGTTGAGTTTGCGGGTTGGATTCGGGCTTAAAAATGGGTTAGGTTCGGACTTAAACCGACTCGTATCAATCCATTAAATTTAGGATTTTACAATTAAACTTAAGTCAATTAAACCTTATTAAGCCCCTCATACCCAGATGACTCAAACAGGTTTTCCCGAAGCCTATTAAATCTTTCCCCCCGTAATAGCTATAGAAATTTCCATTTAAGTCCAGGAAAATTTCTAAAATTCTAGGAAAAATTCATATGGTATTTTCCTAATTAACAAGCATTATAAATTTTTTTTTCCGGTATTTTACACCTGTAGCATGAGTAGATTATGAGTTGGTATTACTCTTCCTGTTATATATATGTTGGATATATGTTCAGGTTGGATCGGAGTAGCGTAACAGACTTCAGGTATGTCTGCATTTTACGTTGTTCATTTGGTTAAACGGTATATGCTTGTATTTATATACTATGCTAATATACCTGTTGTACCTCTAGATTATGTTATTGAAATACATGTGATATTACATATATACATGTTTTTCTATTACCTGCTGAGTTTTACTCACCACCCCAACGGACCCTGGGTTTTTCTGTCGCCCAGGTAACAGGTAGAAGTCTTCGTGACGGCTTGGAGCACCGCTGGCTGACATCTCATCTCACCTCCGACGCTCCCATGTTTGTTTTGGGATTTTTGTCCGTCCTGTATTGTATTTTGGAGTTTTCGTGATGCACATGTTGTATATTCGGATTTTGTCGAGGTTCCGTGTTGTGAGGTGTTAGTCATACCGGTATGCATGTGTGGGATTGATGTTGTGTTTTATGTTTCTGCTGTGTAGTTGTTGTAATTAGTTATTATGTTATTGTGGTTGTTTATATATTTATATATTGTTGTTATTGTGGGCCTACGAGCCTTGTATTAACCCGAAATGTTGCCACGTACAGGGGAGATGCTGTCCGTTTGATTTTCGGCTCGGCATGCTCTCGGGGCGTGACAAGTGCCATCATGCATTTACCTGGCATTACATCTGATGCATAAGTCTTGCTCGCTCATATAAGCTTGTTATTTGTTTATTTAATGTCTAATTCTCCTATCCTAACAATTCTCAAATTTGACTTCATGTGCTAACTACATAAAATTTTAAACACTTACGCTGCTTATCAAAACCACCCTTTAGCTGTATCTTGTATGATTCTATTTGCTCAATAGTGTTTCTGTAGACATGGAGGTGCTCACCTACCTCCTCCTTGAACTTGTTGTGTATGAGCTCCAATCTTTCTTGTTGCTCTGTGACTCAGAAAATAATGAAAAAAGCGAAAATAATTTAAAGAGCTGAGGAAAAAAGTACAACTGACAAGGACAATTGACAACTGAGGCATCTTGCAAGCTTATATTTACTCAAACTCTAGCTTCAAATGATAGCCTGATCAGGTTAACATAGTGAGAAAATACATGAAATTTTATTGAGCAATTTAATAATACACTAGGTGAATTCATTGATCGCAGTGAAGTTGGTACCTCTGAATTTAGACTCTAAGCATTTTTCTTTAAATTTTCCAGCATTGAGGAACTTCCCACTATTTGACTATCTCCACTATATCCGAAGCAGCACCATTTATGAGCATTAATGTTTAATATAATAAAACTGAATGATGGAACTCTGTAATGCTACAGCTGAGATCGCAAGAGGTGATAACTTATAAATGGTCATGAATAATGCACGTTAGTACCATTATCATGTTGTATTTGACAAATCATCATATAAATGACTTCTGAAGAAAGAAACTCAATATATAGCAAGAGTATTCCATAATTATGCTACCACATAACATAAAATAAAAATAAAACATCTGTAATTTTCTTGACTTTATTTATAAGTATCTTCATTTAATACTTTTGGAACTGGAAACCCAATCATTAAATACTAAAGCCATATGCATCCTACATGATGACATTTTCATTATTGTTATTGATCAATATGATAAATACTTGAAATAGTTATATTCAATCCACCCCTATACATTTAAAGACAAGGCCAGTTAACATTGATGGTCTCAAAGATAGCAACACAACATTGATGAAAACAAAAAATTATAAAATTAGCTTGACAACAACACAATTGTAAAAAATATGTGCAAATATTAAGAAAAACAAATAACAAGTAAGCAACACAATGTTGAAATTCTTACAATCTCCTTCAAGGGTTGGTAAATTTGGAGGTGCAGCGACTATCACAAAGGATCAAACTGACATTTCATGATTGTGTTGTAAAATGATCTGACATATAAAGCAGTATCATTTACCAAACCAGATTTGAAGGCGGTGTGGTAAAACATCATCAAATTTATGGGATAAAGAGTATCATTTACAGATAACAGATAATAGATAAAGCATTATCATCTACCAAAACAGAAATAATCGAGTGACAAATAAAATAAAGCAATCCCATAAGATATAGCAAATTTATGGGAAAAAAATCTAGTTTCAGTCCAAAGTACAAAGACAAACCAAAACATTAACGTAGGATTTAAAATTAAATATAATTTCCATACAAAGGTCATCATCAACCCAAGTTTTGTCACAATATTCACGCATGCACGGTGGTTCATTGTCATCTAATCCGTCAACATCCATTATTGGAAGCCCTCGGGAAAAACATTGATAGTTGGTTGCAGTTTCTTCCAAATTATTGTTGGTGCAGTGGGCACCAAAGTCGAACCGATATTTTGATTATGGCAAAAGGCTCAATAGTTAAGAGTATATTTGTTATCTTACGAGCTCAATTAAGTGTGCAGAAATGCTAAAGTTGAGCGGAAGGTCTGCGACACCCGGTGGGAACCGAGGTGGTCGGGCAACGCCAGAGGGATTTCGGAGGAAGCCGAGGTACTCGGGTGAAGACCGGAAGCGAGGCTACAAGGTAAGCTCGTGTGAAAGCGAAGCAAGGACGTTAAGCGTAGATCCGACCCAATACCTCCAATGGAAGGTCTAGGTCGAGATCAGCTGGTTAGAACCATCGTACTTTATATTTTAAGCTAACTTGTACTGCAGTCCAAAACCCTTTGACCACTGCTCTACTACGCTGGTCTAGTTCCAAATTTCGAAGAGCTCGAATTTCAAGGGCGTGAATTTGGACTTGACTCGTGTTTTGGTACAAAGGGTGATGTGGCATCAAGGTGGACATCCAACCCATCACCAAGCTTGGAACCCCAAAATTAGGTGATGTGGCATCAAGGTGGACATCCAAACCATCATCAAGTTGGACGCCCAAAATGAGGTGAGTTGGCACAAGATGGTTGGCAAACCACCATCAAGCTTGGACGCCCAAAATGAGGAGAGTTGGCACAAGATGGTTGGCTCCCATGATGTGGCACAAGTTGGATGGCTCCAAAGTTGGCGTGAAGGCCTCCTTGAGGTGGCACAAGGTGGTTGGATGAGCACCTCATCCTTGAGTTGTGGCACAAGGTGGTTGGATGAAGCACCTCATCCTTGAGTTGGCAAAGGATGTGGATGAGCAAGACTTGGGGATAAGAACCTCACCTTGGACACTATCTATGTCTAAATTCATAGATCAATATCCATAAATAGACATGTTCACGCCAAGCAAAAAGATAAGAAATCAAGAGCTCTCAACACGCCGTCGTAACGCCGCTACTACTACTCACATTTGCTACGACGGCGCACGACAACGAAAGCTACATCTTCTACTTATAAGAGTTGTCGGTATATTTATTTAAGTTCTACTTCTTTAAATTGTCTTTGTGCTTTAATCGTAACAAGGAAAGGGGAGTGTCCTTTGCCTTGATTTCTTTTGTGATCGTTGCTCCTCCAACTTCGAGGAGGAGTGGTTTTAGTGAATTGCCCTCCGTGCGTGATCAAGGATCACTAGGGCCGTGGATTAGCAATCGAAAGATTGTGAACCACGTAAAATATCTTGTCTACTTTATATTTCCAGCACTCTCTACTTGCTTTTTACTTATTGCAAAAGTTTTTTTAACGACAGATCGCTATTCACCCCCTCTAGCGACACTTTCGATCCAACAATTGGTATCGAGTCGGGCGCTAAGATTCGTGAAACCACCAATCTAGCTTTGTTTTCTTTTTTCACAGATTTTTATTTATTTATTTCTGTTTTCGTATAATTATTTCACTTGCTTATCTTCTCCTACATATAGAATTGCATTAGAGGCTTTAGGATCCGGATAAGGTTGTCCTTCGGTTAGATCCCTAGTAAGGTTGATCCTCCTAACTTCAACGACATTCGCATTTGATTGTTTATTTCTTTTGCAAGTTACATTTTATATATATTTTTTCTTTACTTCTGCACTACTAATCCAAGACGAAAGTCTTGGAATATTCTTTCGTGTGTGTTTTGCAAGATTCTTTTGTCGTTCTTCTTCTTGTTTTTAAATGGCCCATCTCGAAGGGTTTAGCATCACTTCAACCCCGCTTTTACAATAATGACTTTCGTTATTGGAAGGGTCGGATGGAATGCTTTCTTAAAACCTCGAGATGTGGATCGTAATCAAACCGGTTTCACACTTCCTATTAATGAAGATGGTGAATCTTTGGGTTACGATCAATGGTCAAATTCCATGAAAAACAAGTAGAAGCCGATGCCAAGGCAACTCAAATCTTGCAATGTGGGTTGTCCAAGGAAGAGCTCAACCGCGTCGGCCCTTCATTAGTGCAAAGGACTTATGGACCAAGCTAGTGGAACTACACGAAGGCACCGACATTTACACGAAGGTATGTAAAGAGATTTACTTTTAAATAAATTGTATAACTTGAAAATGCAGGAAAACGAGACCGCAACTCAACTACATGCTCGTATCCAAGACATCGTCAACCAACTCCATGCCATCGGACAAAAGGTCGAGAATCGCGACCTTATCAGGTATTCTCTTAACTCGTTTCCTAGGACCACCTTGTGGGCATCCATGGTCGATGCCTACAAGGTCTCCAAGACCTTTCTAAAATTAGGTTAGACAATTGTTTTGAACTTGAATTACATGAGCAAACTAACGTGGTCCAGCCGAGAAGAGTATTGCGTTAGTTGCAGTTCCAAGAAGAAGAAGCCCGCAAGCCACCCCAAGGAAGAAGATTTGAGTCCGAATCGGAAGTAGACTCCGAAATAGAATCCGAACTAGTCAATCTAGTTCGGACGATGATCAAGAGACGAAAACGACCAACAACTCAAGGTAAGCCTAAACCTAATTCAAATACTTCTAATTTTAGATGCTATGAGTGCAATGAGTTCGGTCACATCAAGTCCGAGTGCCCAAAGCTAAAGAATAACGCATCAAAGACCAAGAAAGCGCTAAACGCTACTTGGGAGGAGTTGTCGGAGGAAGAAGACGATATCCAAGCTCTAATGGCCAAGCCGGGAGCACGACTCGAAAAATCAAGAAGAGTCCGAGTCCGAATCGATGAGCTTCCATTCAAGACAAGCCACGGATCCGTATCCGGTTCAAAAGAATCATTAAGGGTAAGTCGGTCGTTACTTAATACTTTGTATGGTGCAATTAAATTTTTAAATAAGAAACTAGCTAAGTCCGAGTCCAAGGTCGAGACCCTAATTGAGGAGGTTAACCTCCTCAAACATGAGGTCTCCCTAACCTCTTCGACTACTTGTATTCAAGAGGAGGACTCAACTCAAGTTGAAAAGCTTGAAGTTGAGAACTCGCTTTTGAAAACACAAGTCGAAGACCTTAGGAACACGTTGGAAAGGTTCACTTTGGGATCCAAGGGACTTGACCTCTTACTTGGATCACAAAGGGCCGTGTACAACAAGGCCGACTCGGGTTTAACTCAAATACAACCAATAAGTCATATATGTCTATAGTAAACCAACATAAGAAAAATGTCCAAGCATGGGTCCCTAAGATCACTTTGATTTCAACTTTAGGATCTAACATGTATTGGGTTCCCAAGGACCAAATTCACTATGTGAATAGACCCACTCGATTCAATGGTCCAGGGGGAGCCAATACAAAATGTATTTTTGTTAAGTCTTAGAAATTGCATGCTTAGTTTTTCCTTTATTTTTAGAATGGTTAGATAGGACTCATAATCAACTAAAATCCTACGAAAAGATTGAGCCTCGGGGAGCCTCTTTTCAAAAATAACTAGTTAGACCAAGATGTAGTCTCAAGTAAGTCGAGTTATCAATTTCTTGAAATTAGCTTTGTCTAAGGAAGTGGTCGTTGTTCCGATCAAAGAAGGCCTCTGCCTCGCCACGACGACCAAAGCTAATCTCTTGAAAAGATTACTTGATGAGCTTAGACTAAATCGAATCTAACCTAATGTTGGTTAATTTAAATTCATTAAAATTAATCAAGTAAAATTGAAAGTCATCTCACAATAACACATAGGAATAACATGTTTTGATCATGTAGATATTGGTGAGATGATTTAGGTTTAAAACTTACAAACAACCCTTTAGTAATTCCAATATCCGATCCAACTACCTTATATGTAGGATCAATGGATGTTGACAAAGGGTTGCTCCCGCACATGACCGGGATCAACTCAAATTTTCGGTTACGATTCAAACGACAAGGATCGTAGCCTTCGAAATAACGGCAAGCTCAAAATCATCGGATCGGTGATATTGAGCTCAACTCTAACTTTACAATTCAAAATGTCTTATTAGTAGAAAACTTTCAATATAATTTACTTAGTGTAAGCCAATTGTGTGATAACAATTATAAGGTCATATTTCTAGAAAATGAATGCGTAATCAAGATAAATGCAACATCTAAAATAATACTTAAAGGAACTAGGAATAGCAACATCTACACAATAAATTTACCCAACTCCTCAACCAAGTGTCTTATGACACAAAGAAGAGGAATCTTGGTTATGGCACCAAAGACTCGGACACTGCACTCCAAGACTCGTCCACAAGATGAGTCAGAGTGGCTTGGTTATAGGTTTGCCTAAACTAAACAACTTGGATAATAAAATATGTAATGCTTGTCAACAAGGTAAACAATCTAGGACACAACATCAATTAACTAATCAAGAACGAACCAAAAGTGTTCTTGAGCTCCTACACATGGATCTATTTGATTCACATGGAGCTAAGTCACTCAATGGTAGTCAATTTTGCTTAGTCATAATTGACGACTATTCTAGATTTACTTGGGTTAGGTTTATCAAACATAAAAATGATACCCTAGACCAACTAATCAATCTTTGTAGGTTAATCGAAAATCAAAAGAACCTTAAGATTAAAAGACAAAATGGGTTTACAGATTTCTGTAACCTAAACGGATACCACCATGAGTTTTCATGTCCTAGAACCCCACAACAAAATGGGTTAGTCGAACGGAAAAATAGAACCCTACAAGAAGCCGTTAGGACAATGTTAAACGAGTATAACCTACCCGATAGATTTTGGGCAGAGGCCGTTAATACGGCTTGCTATGTCCAAAATAGGATCCTTATGGTAAAGAGGCACCAAAAGTCCTGAGATTTATCACGATAAAATACCCGAACATCAAATACTTTAGGTATTTGGATGCAAGGTACATATCTTAAACACTAAGGATTACCTAGGAAATTCAAATCCAAAACCTCTCGAACCTTTCTAGGATACTCAACCACCAAAGAGCTTATAGGGTATACAATCACGACACTCTTAGAGTCGAAGAAACCATTAATATAGTTTTCGACGAAGGACACGAACCGTTCAATCCTTAACAAAACCAACTAGCAAATCAACTTATAGCAAACCCGACTGATCTTGAACTTGAATCTCGTCCCAACCCAAGTCATCCTATCGACCAAGTGATAGATGACCCTAACCCAAGTCATCCTATCAATCAAGTTATAGGTGATCCAAATTTAGGGTTCGAACTAGAGCTTCATACCAAACATTAGTCAAATCTCGTTAATTTCAAAATCGAACCCAAAACTATTGAACAAGCACTTCTTGATCCCGATCGATTATTGCTATGCAAGAAGAGCTAGCTCAATTCACTAGAAATGAAGTCCGGGAATTAGTACCACCACCTAAAGAAAAATCAATTATTGGAACAAGGTGGGTATTTCAAATAAACTTGATGATAAAGGTGAAGTAGTTAGAAATAAAGCTAGGTTAGTCGCAAAGGGTTTAGTCAAGTCGAAGGTTTAGATTACGATGAGACCTACGCCTGTAGCAAGACTAGAGTCCATCCGAATGTTGTTAGCATATGCGCACATCGAGGTTTTAAATTGTTTCAAATGGATGTCAAGTCAGCATTTTTGAATGGATACATTAAGGAAGAAGTTTACGCTACCAACCTCCGATTCAAAATCTAGATAAACTGACCATGTCCTTAGACTTAAGAAAGCCCTATATGGACTCAAACAAGCCCCAAGAGCTTTGTACGAAGGCTTTCGATCTATCTTAAGTCCAAAGGATTCAACCAAGGTTTAGTCGACCCAACCTTATTCAGTAAAAACCGTAGGAAAAGAAATCTTTATAGCCCAAATCTATGTAGATGATATAATTTTTGGAACTACTAACTCGATCCTGCTAAACGAATTCATCTCACTTATGGAAAGTGAATTTGAAATGAATTTAGCAGGAGAGTTAAGTTTCTTCTTAGGTTTACAAATTAAATAAACTAAAGATGGAATATATTTACATCAACAAAAATACTAAGGACTTAATAAATCGATTTGGAATGCAAGATGCTAAAATAATTAATACACCTATAGCAACTAATGTTAATATAAACGAAGATGTAGAAGGAAAACCCGTTGACCTAAAATACTATAGGAGCGCAATAGGAAGTCTCTATACTTAACCGCGAGCCGACCCGACATTTTATTCGCGGTAAGTATGTGCGCAAGGTTACAAACCTGTGCCAAGGAGTCTCACCTAACCCTAGTCAAGCGTATCCTTAGATATCTAAAGGGCACGCTAAACGTAGGTATTTGGTACCCTAGATCTACCGAGTTTAATCTAATCGGCTACTCCGACTCGACTATGCCATAGTAAACTCGATAGAAAGAGCACGAGTGGTTGTTGTCAAATCCTCGCTCGAGTCTAGTGAGTTAGTGCGAGGAAGCAAAGATTTGCGTTGCCTTATCTACCACCGAAGCCGAATACGTTGCGATGGGTGAGTGTGTCTCTCAGCTCCTGTGGATGAAGCACACTCTCCAAGACTTTAGCTTAATCTTTAACAACATTAAAACCTACATAGATAACATCAGTTCAATTAACTTAACTAAAAATCCAATATGTCATTCTAGGACAAAACATATAGAAGTTAAACACCACTTCATTAGGGAACATGTAACTAATGGAACTATACAACTAGAGTATGTTGAGTCCAAATCAAACCTAGCGGACATCTTCACCAAACCACTACCCGAAGCCGAATTTAGTTTATTAAGACGAAAGTTAGGTATGTGCGTAATAGAGTAGGATTTAAATTTTTCTATATATGTACTCTATTTTTGCTTCTTTTTATGAAATTAGCCTAAGTCTTACCTTAGAAATCATATACCTATAGATTTAAGGAGCCAACACATCTCACAACACATAGGACTAATGTGTTTGTGTACTTAGCCACGTAGACGGGCGTGAGATGTTAGGACCTTACTCACGGTTCCGTATGTAGATTCAAAGGCATCGATATGAACCATGGAGTATAATTATTTAAAATTAATCAACTCCTTCAAGACTTATTGATCATTCTATATCAATCAAGTCCAACCGAGTTGTACATTTTAGATGAACATATTTTCAATCTTTTTATTATTTAAAAATATATATATATATATATATATATATATATATATATATATATATATATATATATATATATATATATATATATATATTGGGAACTTGCTTGGACTTACAAACCCTAAAATATATTTACAAACTTTTTGAGTAAAGGCAAAAGGGGAGAAAGTCACAAAAGTAACCAAAATTAACCAAAATTAAAGGGAAGAAAGTAAACAAAATTATTACCTTTTATATTAAGTAATTCCGATTACTTAAGCAACTATTAAGGGGAGTAAAATTATTTTTCAAGAACTCACCTTGGTCAAGGGGAGGTTACCTCAAAGGAGAACTTGAAACAATAATATTTCTCATTCATATTTAATCATTATGCTAGCTCATTCATATTTAATCATTATGCTAGCTCATTCATATTTAATCTTTATGCTAGCTCATTCATGCTTAATTATTATGCTAGCTTAATTTTTCCTTAACTTTTGTGTCGGTTTGCCATGAATCAAAAAGGGGGAGATTGTTGGTGCAGTGGGCACCAAAGTCGAACCGGTATTTTGATTATGGCAAAAGGCTCAATAGTTAAGGGTATATTTGTTATCTTACGAGCTCAATTAAGTGTGCGAAATGCTAAAGTTGGCGGAAGGTCGACACCCGGTGGGAACCGAGGTGGTCGGCAACGCCGCCAGAGGATTCGGAGGAAGCCGAGGTACTCGGGTGAAGACCGGAGCGAGGCTACAAGGTAAGCTCGTGAAAGCGAAGCAAGGGCGTTAAGCGTAGATCCGACCCAATACCTCCAATGGAAGGTCTAGGTCGAGATCACCGGTTAGAACTATCGTACTTTATATTTTAAGCTAACTTGTATGCTGCGGTCCAAAACCCTTTGACCCAATCGTCTACTACGACCAACTTCTTTGGTCTAGTTCGACCTCGAGAAGAGCTCGAATTTCAAGGGGTGAATTTGGACTTGACTCGTGTTTTGGTACAAAGGGTGATGTGGCATCAAGGTGGACATCCAAACCATCACCAAGCTTGGACCCCCAAAATTAGGTGATGTGGCATCAAGGTGGACATCCAAACCATCATCAAGTTGGGCCCAAAATGAGGTGAGTTGGCACAAGATGGTTGGCAAACCACCATCAAGCTTGACGCCCAAAATGAGGAGAGTTGGCACAAGATGGTTGGCTCCCATGATGTGGCACAAGTTGGATGGCTCCAACAAGTTGGCGTGAAGGCCTCCTTGAGGTGGCACAAGGTGGTTGGATGAGCACCTCATCCTTGAGTTGTGGCACAAGGTGGTTGGATGAAGCACCTCATCCTTGAGTTGGCGCAAAGGATGTGGATGAGCAAGACTTGGGGGATAAGAACCTCACCTTGGACACTACCTATGTCTAAATTCATAGATCAATATCCATAAATAGACATGTTCACGCCAAGCATATAACAAGAATTCATGAGATCTCAACAGGACTTCGTAACGACGCTACTACTACTCACATTTGCTACGACGAAGTGCCGCCGACAACGAAAGCTACATCTTCTAATTATAAGAGTTGTCGGTATATTTATTTAAGTTCTACTTCTTTAAATTGTCTTTGTGCTTTAATCGTAACAAGGAAAGGGGGAGTGTCCCTTTGCCTTGATTTCTTTTTGTGATCGTTGCTCCTACTTCCAACGAGGAGGAGTGGTTTTAGTGAATTGCCCTCCGTACGTGATCAAGGATCACTAGGGCCGTGGATTAGCAATCGAAAGATTGTGAACCACGTAAAAATATCTTGTCTACTTTATATTTCCGCTGTGCACTCTCTACTTGCTTTTTACTTATTGCAAAAGTTTTTTTTAACGACACCGTATCGCTATTCACCCCCCCCTCTAGCGACACTTTCGATCCAACAATTATCACCAATAATATTTTCAAAGTAGTCTCTACTAGGAGTTGCAACTGTAACAGACCATGTGGGATCTTCTGGGTCTTCAAGGTAAAAAACTTGTTTCGCTTGACTCCCTAAGATGAATGAATCAGATTTGAACCCTATCCTTTTGAGATTTACTAATGTGAAACCATGTTCATCTACTTTAATACCACCATTATTATCAACCCAATTACATTTAAACACTGGAATTCGATAGAGATGGTAATCGAGCTCCCATATTTGATCAATAATGCCATAGAATACCATATCTGACACAATTGGATTCCTATCCTTTGCGCTAGTAAGTTGCATAATCTTTGCAACTAAGCTTACTCCAGAATTTTGCACTACCCGCACGTCATCATGCTCTTTTGTGTGATAAGTAATCCCAGCAATTAAATATGCAGAATACTTGAATACTCCCGTGCTAGGTCCATGCGCCAACCACTTTAATTGTTCAGAGATTTGATGTGTCGAATGGTTAATTGCATTTACAACCTATAAATTGCAAAATGCAAAAGTTGAATTATATATTAATCTTCATAAATTATAAACTCCAACATTAATTTGCATGTAACTTTCAGTATCACGCAACCACGGAATAAAAGTCCGATTGTGCTCATCTTGTAATCACTTTTTTGACTTTGCTTTCTGATGAAATGTTGCCTTCAAATGAGCCATGTGTTTGCTGTTGAAGATATGATAATGAAATGATTAGATACTAGAATTTAATGTTGCATTTGAAAGTAGCAATGAGTTGGAGAAATTACTCGATATATGGCTCTATCTCATCATTATTTTCTAATACGTGACGATGTGCTTGCTCCCACTCCTCATGATTGGTAGAGTGCACTCGATCTCGTGATAAAGGTCTGGTAAACTCCAATTGACGATTCCTTGTTGGGATGCCAACAGTGTACACATTAAACAGGTAGTCTGAGCAAAATTCTAGAGCCTCCTCAACAATATAACATTCGGCTATACAACCTTCGGGTCGATTGCGGTTTTGCACATAACCTTTCAATGTTTTCATGAATATTTCAAATGGGTACATCCATCTATACCAAACTGGTCCACACAATTTAACCTCACGTACGAGGTGAACAGTCAAATGGAGCATGACATCAAAAAATGAAGGAGGAAAATATTTTTCAAGTAAGCACAATGTTGTCACAATATCTCTTTGCATATCATCTAACTTCGAGACATCTATCACTTTGCTACACAACTTGTTGAAGAAAAAGCACATTCGAGTGATAGTATATCTAACATATTTGGGTAAGACACCACGAATGGCAACTGGAAGTAACTGTTGCATCAAAGTGTTACAATCGTGTGATTTCATACCAAAAAGTTGCAATTCCTTCATTGATACAAGGCTTCTAATATTGGATGAATAACCTGTAGGAACCTTCATTCCCAACAAGGAGCTACAAAATTTCCTTTTCTCATCTTTACTTAATGTATAACACGCCGCTGGCAAAAAAGTTTTCTTTTTCCCCTCCTTTGGTGCCAATTCCAACCTGACATTCATATCCACAAGGTCTAGGCGTGCTGCTAATCCATCTTTTGTTTTCCCTGGAATGCCAAGTATGTGCCAACCAGGCTTTTACATATATTTTTCTCGATGTGCATCACATCAAGAACATGTCGGACATGTAGATGCTCCCAATACACAAGTTCGAAGAATATTGATTTCTTCTTCCAATATGGTTGACTACCATCCTCTGATGCTTGAAGTTTTCCGTTCATTTTTCCCCAATGACAATTAATTTTATTAACTATTTTGGGAATATCATGAACACTCAATGGTCTCGGTGCAATGTTAAAGTCTTGCTTCCCATCAAATGCTTTCTTTTGCCTTCGATAAGGATGGTTCTGTTGGAATGTATACTGAAAGCCTAGCTCTTTTTGTATGAACATTTTATTTTGAAATAAGAATCACATGATCATTGTTTGCACTTTATATATTAATTATATGTGTGCATATTGTCTAATATTTTACATTGTAGATAACATGGTGCTTGGTGTGGCACAGAAGATCATGTTATCAATATCTTGTAGAATATAAGTAGAGGCTCACAACCAAGATGGTTTTGGACAAACCATTGGCATAGTTGTAGTGTAGCTTGGTATTGTTTTGTCTTGAACATAGAGTTACACTAGTACACTTAGGTGTATTGAGCAGGACCGACATAGAGGTGATTCAATTAATTGCTGACTTCATAATTGAATCGGACCTCGGATATTATGTTGTACATGCTCTTAATCCCGATATAATAACGAGCACATGTACTTAGTATTTATTTCTTTGATTTACCAAAGGGTGAGATTTAGATGGATTAAATCAATATGCCCGGTAAGTTGGGAAATAATATTATTTACATGGTGTGCCATTGATTATAGGAGAAAACCATGTCCTATATATTAGGTTGATGATGTCCCCTTGAGGAGCTCATAAGGTTCATCATGTAAACCCAGCTAGTTGACTTAGTCAACATGATGATAAGGTTGAGTGGTACTACTCGAGGAGTTAGATGTTAATTAATTGATGGTCAGTAAATCGATTAATTGACGGACATTCGATATCTTAAACACAGGGAGATGAATGTACAAATAATATATGGAGCCCATATTGATTTATGGAGGTTGGTGAGGTAGTTCAATGATGATCCTCTAGTGGAATGGAACATCATTGATGGATCAAGTTTGTGTAGTTTCGATCCATCGGGTGGCCAAGATCCAACTCCTCCTTATGGTCCCTATCGTAGCCTAATATAATCCTCGTGAAGTCTAGATCCAAGGATGTACAACAAAACCAAGAACCAACGGTTGGGATGAATCCCTAGATCCGATGGTTGGGATGAAACCCTAGAACCAACGGTTGGGATTAAATCCCTAGATCCGATGGTTAGGATGAAATCCTAGAATCGACGGTTGGGATGAAACCCTAGATTTGACGGTTGGGATGAAATCCTAGATTCGACGGTTGGGATGAAACCCTAGATCCGACGGTGGAGATTAAATCCCTAGATCCGGTGGTGGAGAATAAAGGAGGCTTAAGCCCTATTCTATAAATAGAGGCTTAGGCTTGGGCGGAAATAAGATTTTGGAAATTAGGGTTTGACTCTTCTCAAAGTGGGCGACAAACACAAACCCTAGAGGCGGCTAGGGTTTTGGGCGGCTAGAAGTGGGCGGCAAGGTTCTTGTTCTCCCTAGGTTTTTGGCCGGCGTCCCTCTCCCTCTTCTCAACCTTGGCTGGTTCTCTTCTTCCTCCTCCCTTGCTCCTTGGTGGCCGGCGGCTCTCCAACACTTGGTGTCCAGCGCTTCTCCTACCTCTAGGTGGCCGGCGACAACATTGCATTGGTGGCCGGTGCTTCATCCAATTGTTCCTTGGTCGGTGGTTGCATCAAACTCCCTAGTTTGGTGGCCGGTTCTAGAAAGGAAAGGTATTGTTGGATCTTCTCTTTGTTCGCAGCAGACAAGGAAGGGAAGAACGCGATCTAGAAGGCTTCTACTCATGGAGCATCTTCGTCCACACGTCGTCCACGAGGAGGATAGGACATACGGTAGAAGATCGTAAGGTATAAAGTTTTACAACTTTATTTTCAGATCTGAGCATGTTCTTTTATGTGTTGATTATACATGTGTGCGTATGTATATATTTTGTATAATCATGGACCCCGAAGACAAACACAAAAACCGGCGATCCGTCCGTCGTCTCTTTCGCGGCTAACCAACTAGAAGAGTTGTGTTGCTTGAACAACTAGTTTGTTCAAGCGACCACTCAAGTTGTTAGCACGACGACGAATTGGTTGTGCTAAGGAAACTCATCCCATCTGGATTAATTCTTTCATTAGTGAAAATTTTAATTCGGGGACATGAGAGCCAATGAGCCTCCGAAGCAACTACCGACAAATGGTATCAGAGCCACGGTTTCCGATTTTGTGTGTTTAGGATTCGGTTAATTTTTATGCACTTTTTCATATATTATATGTGCCGGATAATAGTAGGATATGCGTAGTTTAACTCTTTGGTTGCAGGCATAAGATCCGACTATTATGGCCATATGTGTGTATGTGATTGGATGTGTGTAAATATTTATTATTTGAATCCTCGGGGTTGACGAGGCTAGATTAGTATTTAATTTTTATAATTAAATACGACATTGTTTAGCCGCTCATTTTTAGTTTACTTTCGATCTAGATTATTTGTACACTCCTTCGTGGAGTATAGGATCGATGGATGTAAATTAAAATAGCTTAATCTCGGCTCGGATCTCTTTGGTGACTTGCGCACGGGAAAAGATGGAGCGGACGAGGTGGCGACACGACGGGATGCATATTGGAGGACAATGCCATAATAGTTGGAAAAATTCTATTTTTTTCCATATTTATTGCTTATTTGTTTTATATGCATGTTGTGTATGTTTTAAAATTCCTCATTTTCAATTTACTAAGTGGGAGAGGGACATTTTAATTAATTCCCGCGGCCTCTATTACAATTTGACGTGTGATGCAACAAACCCGTGTGTCGGCTCTGAGTGCCTTCCTCCCTGCGCACGATTTTGTTTGCGGATCACTAGGTCAAATAATGGTTATAGGAAATTATCTAGGAGCATGTGTACTTCCACAGCGGTAAGGCACATAATCCGAAATAATTCCCTTAGTATTGTGTAATGGTGCACACTTAGATGCAAATAGAAGTATCCTCCCCATCGGAGTCACTGCTTTTATTTGTAGGGCCAAAGAGGAACCAACTATTAATTTTATTTGTCAAAAAGTAAGGTTGACAAGATAATAAAATTAATGGGTAAAACCTCCTCTTACAAATGTAGAATTCGTATACGTCCACACAGTGTGGCATACGAAATTTTCGATGATTTGAGGTGTTGGTTGATTTTGGAATTTTATTGTTTTGAGGAATCAATAATATTTGAAATCTAATATTTTGATCATTGTGATTTTTAGGATTTTCAAATGGCTTTCAACCCACTTGCTGTGATTTTAAAAGAAAACAAACTTACTGGACCAAACTACATTGATTGGAAAAGAAATCTGGATATTGTCTTAACTGTGGAGGAGTACAAATTTGTACTCTTTGAGGTTTGTCTTCCTAAGCCCACCGATGACTCTGATGAAAAGGAGAGAGATAGTTATAAGAAATGGATCAAGGCAGATGAGATGGCGCGGTGTTACATTTTGGCATCTATGTCATGCTGCAACATCAGCATCGATCGTGCCATGGCCTGACTTATGACATGATGGTAAATCTCAAGGAACTTTTCGGACATCAGAGTAGGGCGGCTAGGCAGGAGGCGATGAGAAACTTGATGACGACCACCATGATCGAGGGAACACCCGTTAGGGATCATGTTCTCAAGATGATGGCTCATCTTAATGAGATGGAAGTCCTAGGAGTTGAGATCGATGGGGAAACCCAGGTCGATATCATTCTCCAGTCTCTGCCTAGGAGTTTTGAGCAGTTCCGCCTTAACTACAACATGAACAAGAGGTTGTATTCGTTGGCGGAGCTTCTGACAGAACTCCAGGCGGCAGAGGGACTTTTTCATCAAAGTGCTCAAGCCATGGTCGCTCAGAAGGTTTCTTCCTCTAAACCGAAAGGTAAGAAGAAGAAGAAACAAGGTGGAGCGAAGAAAGTGGCAATGGGACCTCAGGCAGGAGTGAAGAAGCCGAAAGGCAAGTGCTTCACTTGCAAGCAGACTGGACATTGGAAGGCGGACTGTCCTCGCCGAAAGAACAAAGGTATATCTTCTTGTTTAGTTGTTGAAACATGTTTAGCGGTGTTATCTACCGATTACGGTGTGTAGATACAGAGCCGATCATGTCTGCAATACTTTGCGGGGTTCCAGAAACCCGACGACTAGCCTGAGGAGAGATTATCGCCTTCATGGGCAATGCTTCAAAGGTGGCGCTATTGCGGGGAGACGTTTATTTATCTTTTGATAGGAATAAAGTTTTGGTTTTGAGAAATTGTCTTTATGTACCTACTTTTAGAAAGAATTTAATTTCAGTTTCTAAATTATTTTTGGATGGATATTCTGTTTCTTTTAATGACAAAGTGGTTATAAAAAGGAATAGGAAGATTATCTGTTCTGGTACATTGGTTGGCAATTTATATACTCTTGAACCGAAAACTCCCACGATGCATATAGAAGTCAATAACTCATCTTCTAAGTCTAATAAGAGAAAAGAACCTTCGCAAATGAACCAGACATATCTTTGACATCTAAGGCTTGGTCATATTAACCTAAGCAGAATTCAAAGGTTGATAGCTGATGGACCTTTGGGTTCATTAGTGGTGGAGGATCTCCCAACCTGCGAATCTTGCTTGGAAGGTAAAATGACCAAGAGGCCTTTCAAGGCCAAGGGGTATAGAGCCAAAGATGTGTTAGAATTGGTTCATTCTGATTTGTGCGGTCCTATGTCTATCCAGGCAAGAGGTGGTTTTGAATATTTCGTCTCTTTTATAGACGATTATTCAAGATATGGATACATTTACTTGATGCGCCGCAAGTCTGAATGCTTTGACAGGTTCAAAGAATTTAAGGCTGATGTGGAGAACCGTCAAGGTAAAAGTATCAATACATTACGATCTGATCGTGGTGGCGAGTACCTCTTGGGAGAGTTTAGGAGTTACTCATCAGAGGTTGGGATTCAATCCCAATTATCCGCACCTGGCACACCCCAGCAGAATGGTGTGGCAGAGCGAAGGAATAGGACTCTTATGGAGATGGTCAGATCGATGATGAGTTATTCTGAGTTACCTGTTTCGTTCTGGGGGTATGCGCTGGATACGACAATGTACACTCTGAACTTGGTTCCATCTAAATCAGTACCTTCTACCCCTATAGAATTGTGGACTGGGCGAAAGCCTAGTCTGAGACATATTCGGATATGGGGGAGTCCAGCACATGTGCTGAAGGCTGATGCTGGTAAGTTGGAACCTCGTACAGAAGTGTGCATGTTTGTTGGCTACCCTAAGGGAACAAAAGGTGGTTTGTTTTATAATCCTAGAGATCAGAGGGTGATCGTTAGCACGAACGCCAGATTTCTAGAGGAGGATTATGTAATGAACCACAAGCCCAAGAGTAGGATTGTTCTTGAGGAGTTGACAGGGGAAGTCCCGACTTCAGTACCACCGGTACAAGAGGAGACACCACAAGTCACTGAACCGCATGTCACAGAGCATACACAGGAGGCACCTCATCATAGTGGGAGGGTTGTTAGAAAACCCGAGAGATTCATGTTTTTGGGAGAGTTTTCGGACTTAGTCCCTGGTGAACATGAACCTGATCCCTGGACATATGACGAGGCAATCCAAGATAGAGATACGGTATCTTGGCAAAGAGCGATGAATTCAGAGATAGAATCTATGGATTCTAATCAGGTCTGGGAGCTAGTAGAACCACCCGATGGTGTAAAAACCATTGGATGCAAGTGGATCTACAAGAGAAAGAGAGGAGTAGACGGGAAGGTTGAGACTTTCAAAGCTAGGCTTGTTGCGAAAGGGTATACTCAGAAAGAGGGTATCGATTATGAGGAGACCTTTTCGCCGGTAGCCATGTTTAAGTCTATTCGCATTCTCTTATCTATAGCTGCTCATATGGATTATGAGATTTGGCAGATGGATGTCAAGACAATTTTCCTTAACGGAAGTCTTGAGGAGAACATCTATATGCGGCAGCCAGAGGGATTCATTGTTAAAGGTAAAGAGCATCTTGTTTGTAAGCTTAATCGGTCCATTTATGGATTGAAGCAAGCTTCTAGATCTTGGAACATCCGCTTTGATGAGGTAATCCAGTCATATGGATTTATTCAAAGTCCGGATGAGCCTTGTGTATACAAGAGGTGTGACGGAAACGTAGTGGTGTTTCTTGTACTATATGTAGATGACATTTTGTTAGTTGGCAACAATATCAAAGTGTTATCAGACGTAAGGGTATGGTTTTCCAAACAGTTTGACATGAAGGACTTGGGAGAAGTGGGACACATCCTTGGGATCAAGGTAATAAGGGATCACAAGAAAAGGATGTTGTGCTTATCTCAAGCTTCATACATTGACACTATCCTTGCTTGTTTTAGTATGCAGAACTCCAAGAAAGGTTTTCTACCTTTTAGGCATGGAGTTCCTTTATCTAAAGAGATGTGTCCCAAAACATCAAAGGAGATAGAGGACATGAAGGCGATTCCTTATGCTTCAGCAGTAGGAAGCCTCATGTATGCTATGCTATGTACGAGATCGGATATCTGCTTTGCCATGGGCATGGTTAGCAGATATCAGAGTAATCCTGGACAGAGACATTGGACTACGGTAAAGCATATATTGAAGTACCTGAGAAGGACTAGGGATTATATGCTGGTTTACCGGGCAGATCAATTAGTCCCTGTGGGTTACACGGATTCAGATTTCCAATCAGATAGGGACAAGAGTAAGTCTACCTCGGGGTTTGTGTTTACTTTTGAAGGTGGATCCATAGTATGGAGGAGTGTCAAGCAGAAATGCGTGGCGGACTCTACCATGGAAGCTGAGTATGTGGCAGCCTCTGAGGCAGCCAAAGAAGCTGTATGACTCAGGAACTTCTTGATGGACTTGGATGTGATTCCTGGTTTGCCTAGAACTATCACAATTTATTGTGATAACAGTGGTACAGTTGCAAACTCGAAGGAACCACGAGCCCATAAGGCGAGTAAACACATAGAGCGCAAGTACCACCTTATACGAGAGATCGTAAAGCGAGGAGAAGTTGCTGTCGCCAAGATTGCATCAGAGGATAACCTGGCGGATCCATTCACTAAGGCCCTTCCAGCGAAAGTGTTTGATAGACATGTGGAGGACATGAGGATCAGATGTATGGCAGAGTGATGACGGCATAGTCTTTTAGTATAAGTGGGAGATTGTTGGAATGTATACTGAAAGCCTAGCTCTTTTTGTATGAACATTTTATTTTGAAATAAGAATCACATGATCATTGTTTGCACTTTATATATTTATTATATGTGTGCATATTGTCTAATATTTTACATTGTAGATAACATGGTGCTTGGTGTGGAACAGAAGATCATGTTATCAGTATCTTGTAGAATATAAGTAGAGGCTCACAACCAAGATGGTTTTGGACAAACCCTTGGCATGGTTGTAGTGTAGCTTGGTATTGTTTTGTCTTGAACGTAGAGTTACACTAGTACACTTAGGTGTATTGAGCAGGACCGACATAGAGGTGATTCAATTAATTGCTGACTTCATAATTGATTCGGACCTCGGATATTATGTTGTACATGCTCTTAATCCCGATATAATAACGGGCACATGTACTTAGTATTTATTTCTTTGATTTACCAAAGGGTGAGATTTAGATGGATTAAATCAATATGCTCGGTAAGTTGGGAAATAATATTATTTACATGGTGTGCCATTGATTATAGGAGGAAACCGTGTCCTATATATTAGGTTGATGATGTCCCCTTGAGGAGCTCATAAGGTTCATCATGTAAACCCAGCTGGTTGACTTAGTCAACATGATGATAAGGTTGAGTGGTACTACTTGAGGAGTTAGATGTTAATTAATTGATGGTCAGTAAATCGATTAATTGACGGACATTCGATATCTTAAACACGGGGAGATGAATGTACAAATAATATATGGAACCCATATTGATTTATGGGGGTTGGTGAGGTAGTTCAATGATGATCCTCTAGTGGAATGGAACATCATTGATGTATCAAGTTTGTGTGGTTCCGATCCATCGGGTGGCCAAGATCCAACTCCTCCTTATGGTCCCTATCATAGCCTAATATAATCATCGTGAAGTCTAGATCCAAGGATGTAAAACAAAACCTAGAACCGACGGTTGGGATGAATCCCTAGATCCGATGGTTGGGATGAAACCCTAGAACCAACGGTTGGGATTAAATCCCTAGATCCGATGGTTAGGATGAAATCCTAGAATCGACGGTTGGGATGAAACCCTAGATCCGATGGTTGGGATGAAATCCTAGATTCGACGGTTGGGATGAAACCCTAGATCCGACGGTTGGGATAAAACCCTAGATCCGACGGTGGAGATTAAATCCCTAGATCCGACGGTGGAGAATAAAGGAGGCTTAAGCCCTATTCTATAAATAGAGGCTTAGGCTTGGGCGGAAATAAGATTTTGGAAATTAGGGTTTGGCTCTTCTCAAAGTGGGCGGCAAACACAAACCCTAGAGGCGGCTAGGGTTTTGGGCGGCTAGAAGTGGGCGGCAAGGTTCTTGTTCTCCCTAGGTTTTTGGCCGGCGTCCCTCTCCCTCTTCTCAACCTTGGCCGGTTCTCTTCTTCCTCCTCCCTTGCTCCTTGGTGGCCGGCGTCTCTCCAACACTTGGTGGCCGACGCTTCTCCTACCTCTAGGTGGCCGGCGACAACATTGCATTGGTGGCCGGCGCTTCATCCAATTGTTCCTTGGTCGGCGGTTGCATCAAACTCCCTAGTTTGGTGGCTGGTTTTAGAAAGGAAAGGTATTGTTGGAACTTCTCTTTGTTCGCAGCGGACAAGGAAGGGAAGAACGCGATCTAGAAGGCTTCTACTCGTGGAGGATCTTCGTCCACACGTCGTCCACGAGGAGGATAGGACATACGGTAGAAGATCGTAAGGTATAAAGTTTTACAACTTTATTTTCAGATCTGAGCATGTTCTTTTATGTGTTGATTATACATGTGTGCGTATGTATATATTTTGTATAATCATGGACCCCGAAGACAAACACAAAAATCGGCGATCCGTCCGTCGTCTCTTTCGCGGCTAACCAACTAGAAGAGTTCTGTTGCTTGAACAACTAGTTTGTTCAAGCGACCACTCAAGTTGTTAGCACAATGACGAATTGGTTGTGCTAAGGAAACTCATCCCATATGGATTAATTCTTTCATTAGTGAAAATTTTAATCCGGGGACATAGGAGCCAATGAGCCTCCGAAGCAACTACCGACAGGTTCTCAGGAAGAAACCTTCTATGGCCTATGAATGACATTTTTCTACTATGTTTCAATCTTTTTGCACATGTGTTTTCACCACAGATAGGACATGCCTTATATCCTTTCACGCGACATCCAGAAAGGTTTCCATATGCCGGAAAGTCATTAATTGTCCTTAATAAGACTGCCTTAAGGGTGAATCTTTCTTGTCAATATGCATCATATGCTTCAATACCTTCTTCCCATAAGTGCTTTAAGTCATCAATCAAAGGTGCTAAGTAAACATCAATATCATTCCCTAGTTGTTTAGGACCCGATATCAATAAAGTAAGCATCATAAATTTTTTTGCCATACACAAAAATGGAGGAAGATTGTAAGTGATCAACAGAACTGGCCAACAACTAAACGTAGAACTCATCAATCTATGAGGATTTATTCCGTCTGCCGATATGGCCAATCTCAAATTTCTTGGCTCATAAGCAAAATCTGGCCACTTATGGTCGACTACCTTCCAATTGGGTGAATCTGCTGGATGATGCAAATAACCATCACAAGTTCTACTATCAGCATGTCAGGTTAACACCTTAGAGGTTTCTTGGTTTCGAAACATTTTTTGAAATCTTGGAATAGGTGAAAGTACCAGAGGACCTTTGCAGGAACTTCTTCATTTACTTTTGAATTCTTGCATATCTTCCATCTTGAAAACCCACAAGTAGGACAATTGATACAATCTGCGTATTCCTTTCGATATAAGATACAATCATTAGGACATGCATGGATTTTTTCATAGTCCATACCCAATGCAGCCAAGGATTTCTTCGCATCATACACTGATAAAGGCAATTCATTACCATATGGAAGCATTTCTCCCAACAAAGAAAGAATGTCTATGAATCCTTTATTGCTCCAACTATATTTGGCTTTCAAGTTGTACAATTTAACAATGGCAGATAACTTTGTAAATTTTGTACATCCAGGATATAAAGGTTTCTCAACATCATGGAGTAAGTTATTGAATGTAGTTGGATTCTCATCATATTCATATGTCGCATTTACCATATCTACAAGCTTCTCATCAAAGAAATTCTGTTCACCTTGTTGGCCTTGTTCACTATCATTCATTAAGTTGGTAAATGAGGGTTTTTCTCCATGCCATATCCACACTACGTATGTTAAATCTATACCATTACTTCTTAAATGAGCCCTTGTGACATCAATACTGTTCCTTCTTAGGTTACCACACATGGCACATGGACAAGATATTGCATTAGAATCACCAAAATTTTGCACTGCAAATTGCAAGAAGGACTCTACTTCATACGCATACTCAGGTGATAATCTATCCTTGAACATCCATTCTTTGTCCATTCTAGTGCATAAAAACATCAATTGACAATTAAATAAACCTTCATAATACTTAACACCACTAGATCATTAATAAAGCAACAGTAGATGCTTCAATGTATCAAACTTATATTTCCAGGATAAGAAGGTAATATGAAGTAACTTAAATTTGTATATGATCTGGCTGTCCACCTAAGATAAAGTTAGAAATTGGCTTTTCATATTATAGAAAATGGAGAGAATGACTTCAAACTAAAATAAAGATCAATATATGGAGATAAATAAATATCATCTTTAGTAGAAACTAACGATAAATACATAAAGCTATTCAAAGGAATTAAATATAAATTTCAGGGGTTGGAAGGCACTATAAAGTAAAAAATTTAAACTAAATTTAGAAACAGACATTCTATATTATAGAATACCGAGAGAATGACTTCTAGAATAGATAAATACGATGTACAAAGGATGATATAAGGTGAATAATCTTCATGAAGAATAAGGATGGAACACTAACTGGATTTTCTGCATGAGCAGATACCGGATTATCTGTGACAATGAGATTAAGGATCAATGGACAGAAACAAATGAATTTCTCCATATGTGACCATTCAGGTTTTAAACTTAATTCCACATGTTCAATGGACAGAAACAAATGCAGAAAATACCATTTCAGCCAATTTTCTTGAAAATTTTTCATTTATGAATGTTTGGTTGACCAAACAATCCAACTCAAACCTTCTTAACCAATAAAGGTTTGAAGGCACAACATGATAACCATAAAGCAAGAGTTTATGACGCTGAACCTGTTGGGACGGAATCAGGACGCTGAACGATGGACGAAGGCCGATGGACGGAGGTCGAGTAATGGCCGACGGAAAAGGAAGAGAACGAACAGAGGGCGAGCAACCGTGAGAAGGCGGCACGGAAGAAGAAGGGATGGACGAGCGCGCAACGGAGAACGACGGAGGTTTTTTGGGAAGTAGGAACGGCGGAGGTTTTTGGGAAGTAGGAACGACGGAGAAGTTTAGGGAAGAATTATTTAACCTAACAAATTTTTAAATATATATAAACTTTTAAAAAAATTATTGTTGTAATATATTGTTTAAAAATATATATATAAACTTTTAAATATATTGTTGTAAACGTATATATTTATATATTTTTTAAAAAAACTTATTTCCAATAATTTTAAAAAAATAGTATTAATAATTAAAAAAATAATTTCACCATTGTATTATAATAAAAAAAATAGTATTAATAGTATTAAAAAAAATCACCGTTGTATTATTTCCAATAATTTTTAAAAAATAGTAAAAATAATTAAAAAAATAGTATTATAAACTTTTAAAATTTCATTGACAACGGTTTAAAACCATTGTAATATTATCACAACGACAACAATTTTTGACCGTTGTGCTAAACATTACAAAAATATTCTCATTGACAACGGTTGATTGCACCGTTGTCCCAACTGTTGTTAAGATAAAAAAAACTTAAAGACAATAGTTCTCGAAAACCGTTGTAAAATGTGTTGTTGATTAAAAAAAAATATGTCCAACGACAACATATAGTGTAAAACCGTTGTCTTTTGTGTTATACGGGCGCTCAAAGACAACGGTTTTGTCAAAAACTGTTGCCTTTTATCAAAATCACAACGGTTTCTCCTAAAACCGTTGTCTTTGTGGTATTATCTTTTAGCATTTTTGTTGTAGTGCCATTTGTTAAAAAACCATATCCGATTGACACGGAGTCAATCTTAAGTTCAACACACCGGTTGTAAAAATTAATACAGTACCCTAAATCAAGAAGACAAGTAACAGAAATAAGATTCCTTCGAATCTCAGGAGCATACAAGACATCATGTAGAAACAAAGTACTTCCACCCCGAAGGTTAAGTTTGAAAGTGTTGATTCCTTTGACTTCAACTCTTGCATTATTTCCTACATAGATCCATTTGTTACCAACTGGTACCCTGCGGTACTCCGCATATGTAATCTACTCCCGAGCTACATGGTTGGTTGTTCCTGAATCTATAATCCACAAAGGATAAGAATCAGCCAACAACACAGAACTAGCAATAAAATGCTCAGAAGACAGACTTGAAGTTACCTTTCTTGGCTCAGTGCACTCCCGAGCGTAGTGACCCTTTTTGTCACAATTAAAGCAAGTCACCTTGCTTTTAGGTTTCTTCTCTGTCTTCTTGTTCTTCTTCTTCTTGATTGGGCCTCCCCCACCTACAACAACATCTTTCTTCTTCTTTCCCTTTCCCTTCTTAAACCATCTCTTTTTCTTGGATCCAGATGATCTAGCAGAATCGACAGCCAAATAAGCTTAGCCAGAAATTCTTGCAGATTCTACTCTCTCTGCCTCCAGTTCAACATGGCATGAGACGTCAGTGAAAGTCTTAATACTCTCACTATGAGTTAAGGTCTGCTTCATGGTTTCCAAAGAATCTGGAATATAATGAATAATTGCTTGAACCTGTTGTTCATCTGTCAGCTCATGATCAGCAGTTTTAAGCTCTCGAATCATGTTAGACATCTCCCTGAGATGTTGAACCATCGTGACATTCAGACGCTTTTTATAGCTGTCGAACTTGATCGTCAGCTGCTGAAGCTTTCTTAGACTCATTTCACTGTATCTATCCCTAAGGGCAACCCAGACTGCATGAGCCGAAGGTTACGGCTCATACTCAAAAACTAGATCATGAACCATTGAACTAATCAATATTCTTTTAGCAGTGGAATCCTTTTTCTTCTATGCCTTATAAGCATCAAGGTCACATCTATGCTGCATAGCGGGACTATCAACAGGTTCTTCCATAACCTAATTTATAGCCTCAATAACTTCTTGTTCTTCAAGTACATACTGAATCTTGAGATGCCAGATCTTGTAGTTATCACCATTAAGTTTTTCACCCTTATTCAGTTCATCTATGATGTTCTTTGTTGGCATAATCTATCATAAATAAACAAATTATTTAGATATTCAGTGTATGTATTAATGTATGTAATCTTTAAATATACTTAATGTAAATCTGATTTGGTTTACAAAATCAAGTGATAACTCCGTTACCACTCATCATCTGTATGTGCCAACCTGACTCACATTGATCTATTTTATTACATACATCCCAACTAATGAACTTAATCATTATCCAAACATGACATTAAACATTAAATGAACTTATCATTTAAAATTATACTCACAATGAACATATTAAAGAGCATAAACTAATATCATGCATCAAGTAGATTAACAACATAAAATGAACTAATCATTTTGAATGAACATATCATTAAGTTAAACATGTTGTACAATGTTAATAGATAACATGACTCTATTAAGAATGTTACACATAACATTCTTCCTACTCATAACTAACAAAAAACAACCCTAACAAACTAGATAGGTGATTATTACTCCCACTAGTACAAACACTAGCGCAGTAATAATCCAAACATACCCACTTTTCTTGGGCTGAATTAGAACGCCTTCCACTGAGATGCTCTCTAGATGATGTCAGGACGCAGAATCCTGTGAAGGACACTCACGAAGAGATCCCATAGGAAAAATCTCTTCAGGGTCTTCTTTCGGATCTTCTTCTATATCTTCTTTTGGATCCTATTCTGGATCCTCTTCACAAGCCTCGTAGTGAAGTAACTCAGCGCACAACTGGGTGTAGGATATGTGTCCCTCATAGCGCTCCCAGATCTGATGTGCGATATCACTAAGGAGCTCAAGCAGTGAATGGATCAAAGCCCAGATCCTGTAGTTATCCAGAATTGAAAACTTCTACATCTCGAGTCTCCAAAATAGCTTGTCCAGCCTCCTAATGTGCCACCCGAATCCATGAGCTGAGTTCTACTCTATCCCCTGGATAGCCTCCCTCAGCTGATTACGCAACACATCGCGTCGAGTCATAGTGGTAATCATCCGTGCCATCTGAAAAAATTGAAATTAATTAAGTCAGTAAAAAATCGACAAACCAGTACATATACCGATTTAATTTAATTTATATATAGACATAGAACCAACACAATAAATCAAGAACAAATTTCCTTGATTCTCTAGAGAACAGTTGACTGAATCGCTTAGATCAGTCGACTGATACTTTTACCAATCAACTATGATCTAAGTCCAATCATTTTAAATTGTTATTACTTGACATGGCCATGTATCTGTGAGAACCCAAACACAATTCAATTTTCTCCAAGTACCCTAGGCACTCGAGCAACATGAATAGTAATTTTTTTTCTCATCATCCCTAGCCATCAAGTCTAGTTCTTATTAACCTATCTATAAGTTGTCTATGTTGAGTTCTATTTGTTCCAAACAATTACTCGACGATTAAGTTATGAGTTAAGTCGACCAAAGTCAACTTTGTCAACCAATATTGACCAACAGTAGAACTAGCCCTCTGACCGAGCTCTTATTATTGACTCCGATCACTTTTAGTGCTTCTTCCTCTAGACTTCCACATTTCCAGCCCGAGAAACCCAAGGAAATCCTGAGCCCTATATGGAAATCCTGAGCACTTCAAATGCTAGCCGACCACTATTAATGTTGGCTAAGCATTCTTTGCTCTGGTCGAGCACTTAGTCTGCTAGCCGAACACTATTTGGTTCGACTTCTTTCACCAAATTTCCAATGGTCTAAACTGAGCAACCAATAGAAATCCAGACCGGTTTCTCAAATTCCAGACCGATCTATAGAAATCCAGATCGGTTTCTCAAATTCCAGACCGGTCTATAGAAATCCAGATCAGTTTCTCAAATTCCAGACTAGTCTATAGAAATCTAGACCAACTTTTTCGAATTCCAGACCGCTTTCTCGAATTCCAAACTGGTCCATAGAAATCCTGACAAGTTTGATATCCAGACTGATTTGACATCCTGTTAAAATCCTGACCAGCCTAATCTTCAGATCGGTGTAATATCCCGAGCACTTTTGAGAACTGCTCAACTGGTCTGTAATCCAGACCATCTAAAATTCCAACAGATTTGTAATCTAGACCAGTCTAAAATTTCAACTGGTCTGTTATTAGACCATCTAAAATTCCAACAGACTTGTATTTAGACAAGTCTAAAATTTCGAGCGATTTAAAATCCCAAGCGGTTTCAAATCCTAAGCGATTTAAAATCCCAAGCAATTTTTGGGTACTGCTTGAGAAGTAGTTTCCCATAAGGGAACTATTCAGCAATCCCAACCGGTGTGTAAACTAGACCGATCTGAAACTTCCCGAGAAGCAAGTTCACACTAGAGAACTATTTGGAAAATGCACCCAGTCTGTAAAATAGACCGGGCTGAAACTACTCGGGAAGCAGTTTCCCACCAGGGAACTGTTCGGAAAATGCAACCGGTCTGTAAAACAGACTAGTATGAAAATGCTCGGGAAGCATTTTTCCACCAGGGAACTGCTCGGGAATCACTCGTCAAAAACACTGTTCATCGTTCTAGCGATGAACTGTGATTGTTACGAGTAAAACCCTTCTAACAAATGCATACCAACCTTGCTCTGATACCAATGTTGGTATTAATGCATCTGTTTATATGAGTTTAAGTGAAAGAAAAAAAAAATTTAGACTGTAAATATAAAACTTACTGTAATCGTCAAAATCTTCGCGCTTCCTAGATCTGTAGGGAAGACGATCTCTGCTCGCTGTCTGAGGATCGATTACGTCGGAAGGATCCTACTCTTCCATGAGCCAAGTTCCTACTGTGCCTCAATGTTCTCGGATCTCTCAGTTCTCTTCGACAGCCCAACGGTGATTCACGCACAATACCTCTTTCCGACAATCTCCCACTAACACAGTGATGACTACCATTTTGTCGTGTTATTTTGGTCCTTAATATCAATATTTTTATCCTCTCGAATGATTATTTATCGATTATTATCATGTTTTATGAGTTGGATTTATTTTTGGATCTTATTGTAAATTCTCCTTAATTTTGGACTTATATACAAATTTTATCTTTGTTTGTAGGAGATCGAGATGAGCCACTGGACTAGACTCAAGTTGGATGAAATATGACTTCATTTAGGGCTAGAAGGATCATTTCATACTGAATTAATCTGGACCTTTCATCAAGATCAGAAGCAGTTTAAATCAAAGGGTTCAGATCTATTCAATCCTGACCGTCTGATGAGATCTGATCGATTTTGAGCCATCCATCTGGATCTGGAGTGATCCGGCCCATACATTAAGATCCACACATCTTGATCGTTCATCTGAACCATTTGATCTCTACCATTCCTTCAGATTGATCAGATCCAGCCATCCAGAGTTGGAGTGATCACAACTATTGGATGCACAACTTGCTTTAATTGATTAATCAAAGTATTAGACCTAGCTTCAATCGGACGACTGAGATCGGTGGGCGAAATGATCGGACGACTGAAGAAAATCACTTAATTACACCATTTCCTCATCCTTTTGCGCAGTGCAGAACAACTTCTTCCATTGTGCGAGCAGCCGTCAGATTTCACCTCTCCACCTCATCCATACGAAACACTGCCGACCGTCCACTTCCTCCGCCAAGGCCGATGGTGGTCTCCTCCATCACCTCCCCTTTCACGCGCTAGGAGCCAACTTCGCCCCTTTTCCGCGACGATCGCCCAATGCAAGCTCTGCCCATTTCTCTGTCGCCACCGACCAATCGGAGAGGGGATTCCCCTCCGATTGGTCTGGCCAGCTCCTTCACCATCAACCCTATTCCACCTCCAATCGGAGATGCCATTCCACATCTCTAGTAGCCATAGGTGCCACTCCATCACTGCATCCACCGCAGGCAGCCAACTCCACCATCTCCACAGCTCCACCTTCTTCATCGTCGCCGACCAATCGGAGTGAGGATTCTCCTCCGATCGGTACAACCACCGTACAACCGCTGGAGTGGGGATTCCCCTTTGTTATCATTTCGTCTTCCACATTTGTGGCCAGCCCCTTCACAGCAATGCCGATTTCGTCTACCACAATTACGGCCAGCACCTTCACGGCAGCGCCGAATTCCATCTCCAGCCAGCTTCAATTTCAGCATTCGACAGATTTCGGACAGCAAGAATTCTTATTGGTTGTTTTTTCCCTCTTAGTTGTTGAATGTTTGTAATTGAATGATCTTCCACATTTAGAATTACATGCACTTGGTTTAATTTGTTTCATGCTTACGTAGTGTTCGATAAAATGCCTCTTGAAGTAATTAGATTGTAGTTGGTTAGTTTAGATTTAATTTCATGTGATGTTTTACTCTCATGTTATTCTGCATATTTAAATTCCTACACTTTCTTATGTGAATGCTTAGTTTAAGTTTCTTTTAATTCCAACACAATTATAGTTTAGTTAGTTTAGAGTTTTAATTACCTTACAACCGTAGGTTAGAGCTCAAAATCCAAACCCCCATTTACATTAGAAAACTCAAAGCAATAATTAGAAATCCTAAGTTTACTATTCTATCGATTACACTCGTTGGGAAATGATTCGGGCCATCTACTATGCTATATTAGTGTAGTTAGGGGGTTCGATCATTAATTTGAAATGGTACCACGAAACAAATACTCGTTCATCAAATTTTGGCGTCGTTGCCGGGAAGTGTAATGATGTTTGGTAGACTTAAGATTCTTTGTCCATTTTTCTAAAAAAAATCAATCGATATTCAAAAATTTTGTTTAGGGCTTCATTCTTTTATTCTATTATATATCCATGTATTTTATCATGTATACTTCCTATGTCTTTTGATATTGTTTGTTAGTATTTCAAGAAAGAACGGGAAATTTCTTTAAACATAGATCCCTATTATCAGCCATTTGGAGATCTCAATGATGCTTACTATTCAAGCACTGGGCAACATGAGTATTACCAACCTGAAGATGATTATTATCAGTACTAGTTGTAATATCATCAGCCTGTTACTCAGTATCATCAGTCTTATCAGCAAGACAGGTATAATTCAATTTCTGGTACATCTTTTCATAATTTTGATTCAGATTTAAAGTATGGGCACACACTACTCTATGTTCCTGAGCAGTCTTAGTGCTATCCACCCCCACTATCTATCGATATGTACATGCCCAGTTGGGGTGATCAATCAAGTAACAGTTATGGAGAAGCACATTAGGAAGAGGCTCAGAATTTTTCAACTTATCATAGTCCATTGGGATTTCAAGATGACATAGTGTGTGATGGACTACAACCATTCCAACAAGCTGAGTCAACTACAGAGACACTAGAAAAGCTAGGATCATTTATGCAACAGCAGATGCAATAGATGCAACAGTAGATGCAGTAACAAATTAGTGATTATCATCAGCGACATCAAGAAAGGATACAAAACATGCAAATCTAGCTAGATCAAATTGCATCATCCATCAGCCAAACACAAGCACAAGATTCCTTTCAGTTTCCCTCAGAGATCATTTCTAATGGTAGGGATGTGTTTGAGGAGATGGATTGCAAAGTTGGTGATATGAACGTTTCTACCTCTGCAACTATACATGACTCCTCTGCTGATGAGCATGGTGATGATGTACTATCTGATGCTCCAGATATTGATGAAGTTGCTGTTGTGGAAGATGATATGAATGTTGATACTAGTGGCTTGGATTTACTTTGTAATGTTATTTGTGCCCCGGATTATATTGAAGAAATAGAGCAATTTCTAGATACCAGTGCTCAGACTTGCCAGCCATACCAGAAGTTAAGTGAGATAGCAGTGGCAAGAAATTGTGATGAACCGATTTCCCTGGGAGTGGTGGATAGCTGGAGGCCCCCAAACTGGACACTCCCATCTGAGCTAAAGACTTCAACACCTCTGCTGATGAAGACCCTGACATTCCATGCAATAATCCATCCTTAAGGCTGGACACTTTATCTGAATCGCCTCCGGCCACCAGAGATTACATATAATGAGGTGATGTTATTGGAGGGAGCAGCATGGAGCTATCATGATAACACAATGAAGGCACTTACCCCCATTCTGTCCATCCCACTCCCGGCGTGGATGTTAAAGCTGAATCTTCTCCAACCACCAAGACCTCAGGGGAGTTTGCTCCATCTCATTTTCTTTTATTTCCCTTGTATATATGTTTCTTTTACTTTGTTTATTTTAGTTATAGTTGTTAAGTTTTGTTTGACGAGTTTTTATTTAGTCGTGTTTTGAAATAAATTTCCTATGCATTCCTTTATATCATCTTAGAAGTCGTGAAAACTAGTTAAATGTGATTGTCGAGTTTCGGGGATTTATTGTCATGAATGGATTATTTGATTGCATGTGGTTACTACTTGGTGATGGATTCTATATTGATAGACTGAGTTGATTATTTTTGTTTACCTAGTGAGGATTGAGCCTATTTTTATTGCTTGTGTGTGGTGCACTTGTGGTTATTGTAACTCTAGAACTTGCTTTGATTCTTTCAAGACCACACAACCATAGGTTTGCATAATTACTATGAAGGCTATCTCACTTGTTTTCCTTTACTACTTTTGTTGTCACATGATACTCAAATAATTTTCTTATTATACACCATACCATTTTCATTAGTCATTCTACCGTCTTTCTATGCTTTCATCATGTCATTGCTTTCTATTTCCATTTTGTTGGATGTGGAATATTGGATGTTTCATGATGAGTTTTTGTCCGAGACGAACAAAAATTTAAGTGTGGGGGGAGAGAGTAGCTCAGGAGAATTTAGTGTTAGCATAGACAAGTCGTGCTTGATCACCATGAGTTAGTCATGCTCTTTATCTTTTTAGCTGAGCTTGATGTTGGAGCATAGGGAAGTGCACTACATGTCGGAAAAAAAAGTTTGAAAAAAAAAGTTGAAAACAACTTTGAAAAAAAAGAGAATAAACATTTGGGTGCCCATGAAATAAAAAAAAATATTGTGAAAATTTTGACATGTTGTGTCATTTTTTTATTTATGTGTGATAGTATTTTTGTTAACGACATCCTTTGTTGCAATCATTGAGAGATTTATTGTATATCATGAGTAGATTTGTATTGAAGAATGTGATAAGGGTGGTTTACATGTTTATTGGGTTGGAAGAAAAAGAATTTTAGGGCAATGCTTTCTTGTACTCATCTATGTAGCATTCCAGTATTTCCATATCTTCTTTTTGTATTTCTTTAGCTATTTCATTTATTATCTTTCTTTTCTTTCACAGATATTGTCATTTTTCTTGTATTCATATTTCCCTTACATTCTTAATAAGCCTCTAGTGATTGTGCATTCTTATGTGTAGATAGTGGTGAAGGTAGAAGAAAAGCAAGCATATGGTAGTTTATAAGCCATGAGTAGCTTGAGTGAACTCCACTATTACACACTTATGAGAGCGAGAGAAACCACCACTTATCTTGTGAGGCTTAATCATTCTTAGTATATTCAGGATGGATTGAAGTCACCATATTTGTTAACCTATGTAAGATTTGAGTCCATGATTGCTTGAATCTTTGAGATTTGACAATCCTAGGTAACTTTCTTTCACGATCTTCTATGTATGCTTGGGAATTGCTAGGGAAATACACTTTCAGTTTACTTTTAGTTTTCTTTACTTGCTCAAGACGTGCAAGAATAAGTGTGGGGGAATTGATAACTACCATTTTGTCATGTTATTTTGGTCCTTAATATCAATGTTTTTATCCTCTCGAGTGATTATTTATCGATTATTATCATGTTTTATGAGTTGGATTTATTTTTGGACCTTATTATAAATTCTCCTTAATTTTGGACTTATATGTAAATTTTATTTTTGTTTGTAGGAGATCGAGATGAGCCACTGGACTAGACTCAAGTTGGATCAAATATGGCTTCATTTAGGGCTAGAAAGGTCATTTCAAACTGGATTAATCTAGACCTTTCATCAAGATCTAAAGCAGTTTAATCAAATGGTTCAGATCTATTCAATCCTGACCGTCTGATGAGATCTGGTCAATTTTGAGCCATCCATCTGGACTAGAGCGATCCTGCCCATACATTAAGATCCACACATCTTGACCGTTCATCCGGACTATTTGATCTCTACCATTCCTTCAAATTGATCAGATCCAGCCATCCAGAGTTGGAGTGATCACAATTGTTGGATGCATAGCCTGCTTTAATTGCTTAATCAAAGTATTAGACCTAGCTTCAATCGGACGACTGAGATCGGTGGGCGAAATGATCGGAGACTAAAGAAAATCACTTAATTACACCATTTCCTCATCCTTCTGCGCAGCACAGAACAACTTCTTCCATCGCGCGAGCAGCCGCCAGATTTTGCCTCTCCACCTCATCCGCACAAAGCACCGCTGGTCGTCCACTTCCTCCGCCAAGGCCGGTGGTGGTCTCCTCCATCACCTCCCCTTTCACTCGCGAGGATCCAACTTCGCCCCTTTTCCGCAACGATCGCCCGACGCAAGCTCTGCCCATTTCTCTATCGCCGCCAACCAATCGGAGAGGGGATACCCCTCCGATCGGTCCAACCAACTCCTTCACCATCAGCCCTGTTCCACCTCCGATTGGAGGTGCCATTCCACAACTCCAGCAGCCACCAGTGCTACTCCATCACCACATCCACCGCAGGCAGCCAACTCCACCATCTCCACAGCTCCACCTTCTTCATCGCCACCGACCAATCGGAGTGAGGATTCTCTTCCAATCAGTCCAGCCACCGTATATGTCACGCCTTGAGAGTATGCCGTACCAAAAAGCAAACGGACGACATCTCCCTTGTACGTGGCAACATCTCGTATTAATACAAGGCTCGTAGGCCACAACAACAACAATAAATATATATATAACCATAATAACACATCAAAACACAACGGAAACAACAAGACAAATACACAAAATACAGCGGAAACATAATACAACATCACAAACTACACACATGCATACCGGTATGACTAACACCAACTCAGAACACCATAACAAAACCAGAAAAAAAGAAAGGTACAACATTTACAGCGTCCAATCACTACAAAACATCACATAAACACATAACACCATGAAAACTCAAAAACCTGGACTCTCGAAGTTGAGATGAGACGATGCCAGCTAGTAGTGCTCCAAGTCCATCACGAAGTCGGCTACTTGTTACTTGGGCGACAGAAAAATCCAGAGTCCGTGGTGGCGAGTAAAACTCAGCAGGTAATAGAAAAACATGTATATATCAATATCACATGTATTTCGATAGAAAAATCTACAGGTATCACTAGCATGATAACATATCCATGTATATACCTTCTAACCAAAAGCCAATATAAAATACAGACATACCTGAACGTCTGCTACGCTACACCTATCCAACCTAAGCACATATGCACAATATATACATATATAGGAAGTCTGCTCTAAACCATATAACGACATAAATACAGGTCAAAGAATACAATAGACAATCCAACAACTATACAGGTATCCAACACGGCCGTATAAGTGATGCGGGTAGCATATATGAAGATGATGTACAACCAAATGCAACAAGCATAGTACAATCAAATGCAGCATCATAATAAGCATATATATATAGACTGCATCTATATATGTATACTAATCACAATCATCCATATATATATATATATACATGCATATATGTATATATATGACAATATGCAAAAATGTCATAAGTCGGCAATGCAGCATGCATGGTCATGTCGGCTCACCCTAAAGCTACCACGACCCTAGTGTGGCCTCGGTGGCTCGAGCATGATAACTATCCCAACTCAACACCAACCACTACTCTCGAGTGGCCGAGTGGACAGTATGATCGAGTAGCATATAAGCGTGAAGAGCAAGCTACACGATGGGGGTCCCTGCTGTTGGCCACTCCGACAGTCACTACCCATGAGTAGTCGAGTGCTACACACGCAAGACTACGACACGCAAATCCCACTACCACCGTCTATAGTGGTAGAGTGCGGCATCACAATGCTCTTCTCTCACACTGGTTACTCCTCCTATGAGTAACCGTGGAGGCAAGATGACATGCGACCCTCTCAACCACAAGGGAGACCATGTCGCCAACATGCATGAAAATGACATGAATGCAATGTCTCACATACAGACATCCACCATAGACTCTCTATTCTACAGAAAGTCATACTAATTAGATCAACGCACTCTCTATCCTACAGAGAGTCATACTCAACTGATCATAACACTCTCTATCCTATAGAGAGTCATACCAATCTAATCGACGTACTTTCTATCCTGCAGAGAGTCATACTCAACTGATGGACGCACTCTCTATCCTGTAGAGAGTCGTACTCATCTGATTATAACAAGCTAGGACCACCAGTCCGTAGCGACACACTGAGTACCATTCACCTGACAATTTACACAATACATGGTCGGTGGTAAACATGCAACCTAAGGGTACTAGAATAACCCTAGGTTCAAGACATTGTCTACCTACGAATGACCTCTTTGCCCAATTTACAATCAGGTTGTCATTCGAACTTTACTATTTGCACTTAACTAAACAAATTCTAGGTTACTTACATCACCTATATATATATAACTCCTAATCATGATAAAATCAAACATGATAGCAGCAATGAAGTTAATAGACAAAGGTATAGTATCAAGCGCAAGAGTAAATAGAACAGATTCAAGGTAACATGATCATATAAGATGATCATGCATCTAAATCTGCATGCATTAAAACTACCTGACCAGGGTAGGAATTACCCACTTGCTATGTAATTCATGCTATCCATCTTCACGTCCAAGTATCTATCACCATCAAAATCCTGTAACAATAGGATACAGTTAAGTACCATCACATATCCAATGATCGAATCAAATCCTACATCAACCTTGTATCTCGATCAACTAACTGAATAACTTCTTCCATTAGCTCTTAAATCACAACTCACCTAGCTTAGCTTCCGTTTCAAAACATCATGATCCACCATTGAAGTAGCAATCTATAACCACCAAATAGATTCGACCACAACTGCCCCTAACATCACAACCACAACACAGAAACGAGATGCATCAACATATATCTATTTTTATATATCGATAAAGTTTCCAAACCTGAACATACTTACTCCAATTTCATCAACACAGCCTCTAAATAAATTGAACCTTTACTCACTACCCAATTTATAGCAATTTCCATTGAAAACAACAAGGGTAAACAGATCTTACTAACCAGATCTTCATCGACATGCATTTTCCCCCAATTTCCCTGTTCATCGGAACAAACTGAGCTCCACCACTACCCACACACCGATCCAAGATAAACAACTAACAATCAAGCCATTACAAACCTTAATCAACATCCACCAAAATCATTAGATAGCTTACCTTATTTCCAGCAACGATTGGCCGGTTGCTCCGATGATGCAAGTGATCGGCAACTGAGGTAGAGGGCTCGCGATGGTGATCAGCGGTGACGGCTAAGGTTGGTGGTCACCGGCCGCGTGTATAGGAGCGACGACCATCGATTCTATGCACACGACGAGCAGGGGAAGTTGGCACGCGTGCTGCTCTGCCCAGGGCCGTGAGTGATAAGGGATGGGTGCGAGGTGAGGAGGGCGGCTCGTGCTCGGGGTACAGAGTCGACCGGAGGCGCAATGGGCAAGACACAACCACACAAAAGAATCGATATGATCTATGGCATCTTTGAATGGAGAAATAGGTTGTGGTAGATCATTAGCTTCAAAGATTAGTGCAGCGACGAAGCTGCAGAAGAGGGCAATGGCAAGCTAAGCTCGTGCTCCAGCGGTGACCAAAGGGTAGCTGTGCGTCGGCTGGAAGGATTGTGTCATCTGGAGGTCGTCCGGCAATGGATGGTCAGAGGCGACGGCGAGTGGGAAGAGCAGATCCGACGGTGATGTCCGACCGCGTGATGATGGGCGACAGGGACCACGGTTTGGTGGCATGCACAACAAGTGGCTCGAGGAGGCGACCCTAGGCGACGACAGCGAACACAGGAAGGAGATCGTGCGGAGATCGACTGGATCGGTACTGATGGCAGTGAAGAGGATTGCTCGATTCGAGCGACGATGGTGAAGAGGCGAAGAGAGAAATCATGCTTGGGAGAGGAAGAAAAAGGTTCGATCGGGAGAGGGAAGAGGGGTTCGCGGCTGCGGCTGGAAGAAGGAAAGTCGCGATCGGGGAGAAGTCACGAAGGGGAAGAGAAAAGATGAGTTTCATCGGCCGTTCGGAATTTCGACGTAGAAATGCTCAAAAATTCGGCAGTGAGGAAAACGTCGAATGGCTTGGCGTTAAAAACGGGTCGGGTTTTGAATAAAAATCACATCGGGTTTATCCAATAAGACTTAGATCTAGATCCACTTAAACCCCCTTTTATCAATAAATATGGTTTGATTCAATTAAATCCCTCACCATGTTTTTTTTTTCTGTGGTATTTTACATTCTCCCCTGTTAGTGCAATCAACGCTTGATATGATTTTGATGTGTGTGGCAAAGGGTTTAAGTTATGATGTGTGGATTTGATATGTGCGTTGGAGTCTTGCAGGACTTAGTAATTTACACATGGAGCCTTGGCGAGTTTCACATCTCATGACTCGGTCTTTGAGTCGGTGAAGGATGGCTTTGCGGAAGCTGTATGCTTGGAGCATCCGAGGGACCGCCAAACGAGGAGCTTGGAGTGAAGCCGGAGGAAGTAGACTTCAGGGCGAGATGCGAAGGATGGCGCTGCAGAGCTGTGCGCTTGGCGCATCCGAGGGATGTTGCCGGACGAAGACAACTTCGAAGGCGAGGGACTCCAAGGGATGAGAGTGAGCGAATGTAACCCGGGAAGGGGTAGTGCTCTTAAGTAAAACTTGGCCATTTGGCTAAGTGTCGGATGAGATTTTCCGACATCAGTCGACTACCATGTTATGGTAGTTGACTACTCTAAGTCGACTGTGACTCGACTAATGTTCGAGTCCGATTCAAGTGCTAACAGTCAATTTTCATGGAATGGCAGTCGACTGAGAGACCACCAGTCGACTGATGAAGGCATTAGTTGACTGGTCTCAAGGATTTCGGGCACAGAAGCGAGTCGATCTCGCGAGCACTCGACTGATAGGTCTATCAGTCGACTGATGGTAAGATCAGTCAACTGATGATGGTGCCGTTGGATGGAATCCAACATGGAAAGCAGTCATTATTGGGCAATGGCTATAGGACCAGTCGACTGATAGGGACATCAGTCGACTGCTCCTGTGTCAACGGGAAGAAACCCTTTTCCTCTATAAAGAGGAGGGGTGTGGGGCTTTGGGAGCCTAATGCTTATGCTCTAACCTTCTCCCAAAGTGCCCTAAAAAATTCCCACTCTTCTTACTTGCTATTATTCCATTCTATTGTAAGAAGAGGGATTGTAAAGAGGTTACCTCCACCTAGCTTGGTGCAAAGGAGAGAATAGTGGAAGCTTGCAGAGTGATTCACCGTGGACGAATCGGACCGTGGACTAGCGGCATAGCCGTGAACCACGTTACATTGTGGTGTTAGCGTTTGTGTTTATTCTTCCTTTATTTTTTCTTTAATTGTTTGTATTTGCATATTTCGCTTGTGCTAATAGTTTTATAGATGAGCAACGAATGAACGTATTCCAACGTCTACGACAAAGGCTATTCACCCCCTCTAGACAGCCAACATATCGACCCTACAAGTGGTATCAGAGCCAAGGCACTTGTTGAGGACTAACCGCCAATACAAGCACTATATCAAGAGATGGATGGCTCGAACATTCATCCACCGAAGTTTGAAGGAGAATTCTCTTGGTGAAAAAAGAGAATGGAGATATTTTTCGAAACCAATTTCGAAATTCTTTTAATTATGAAAAACGGTTTCGAAATACCTAGGGATGAAGAAGGGGAGCCATTGGAAAAATCAAGGTGGAGCAAGAGGCAAAGGGAAGAGTACTTGGCAAACTCAAAAGCCAAACATCACCTCTACAACGTACTCCCCCAACAAGAAGTCAATCGGATAGGAGAGTGTGCTAGTGCCAAGGAGATGTGGGAGAAGCTCATAGAAATTCATGAAGGCACATCCGAGGCCAAGCTAGCAAGGAGAGATGTCCTTTGCTCCCAACTATCCAATATCAAACTCGAAAAGGGAGAGAAGGTAAAATCCCTACACTCTAGGTTTAAGGAAATTCTAACCAGTTTGACAAGTGTAGGGGAAAAGCTTTCCAATCGGGATATGGTAATGAAGGCTATAGATGCCTTTCCCTGGTCCTCAAGATGGAGCTCTATGGTGGATTCTTTCTACATCTCTAAGAACCTAGAAGTTAGCACCTTGGAGGAATTTTTCTCAACCATGGAGCTCCACAAAACAAGGCTCGAAGGAGTAGTAGAAGAACCAAGACTTCAATCTTCAAGAGGAGTAGCCTTGATGGCAAACAAGTGGATGAAGAAGATGGAGACTCCCTCCTCCTCCGATGAAGCATCCTCCTCCTCCTCCATGGATAGAACGGAAGAAGCATACATGGTAAGGAAGGTAAGGCATGCTTTGACAAATTTTAAATTTAATAAATCTAATGATAGGAGAAGAAGACCAGGGGGGAAGGTGATTTGCTATAATTGCCAAGGAGAGGGACACATAAGGGATAATTGTCCCCTCCTAAACAAGAGTAAAGAGGAGAGGAGAAAGAAAGAAGAAAAGAAGAAGAAGGGGAAGAAGAAGAAGGAAGAAGAGAAGAAGGCCAAAGAAAAAGGGAAGGCCAAGGCACTAAAAGCAAGGACAGGGGATGACTCATCCTCCTCCTCATCATCATCGGAGGAAGAAAACACATTTGTCACCAACCTTGCTTTAATGGCGTTTGACGACCTAGACTCCTCCTCCTCCGAAAATGAAGAAGCAAGCTCAAGTGAGGAGAGCTCTAGTGAAGGGGGAGCTTCTTCTACATCCTCCACATCCGAAGAAGAAGACATGGAGACTATGGTAACAAATCTCTCACCCAATAAAATAGTTTCCATGATTTCTAGCCTTACTAAGGATTTATTTAGGGCTAAGAAAAAGAACAAAAGCATGCTAGATCAAATTAAGGACTTAGAAGAAAAACTAGAAAAAGCATGCTTAAATGTAAATGATAATATTTCTTCTAGTCTTAATGATGCATGCTCACATGATAATTATATACCTTTCAATGTTAATGATGCATGTATGGATGAAAATAGGGCTTTAAGGGAAAAGGTAGACCATTTGACCAAGACCCTAGGAAAGTTTACAATTGGCTCCAACACCCTTAATATGATTATAGGGAGCCAAAGAGCAAGTTTCAACAAGAAAGGCCTAGGATATGAGGAAAATAAAAATGAAAAGGACTATAAATGTTTAATTGCTAGGGGTCAAGATAAAAAGAAAACAATAGCTAGAAAATGGATCCCTAAGGAATTTTAGTGAACCCAATAGGAAAGAATTTGTTTTGGGTTCCTAAATCCATCCTAAAGGGTTAGGAAAACCCTAGGATAGTCAACCATGTGGACTTTACCTATATCTTATTATTTGGTTGACTTAGGATGGCGGGACTAAATTTTTGAAATAGTATTGGGTGATGATAATGTGCCCATAAATTGATAATAATGCTTAAATCATGATAGTTAATGTAATTTCTATATATGTTTACAATCATGATTTATGATCTTGATATTTGATATATAATCATGGGCATTAGGGTTTAAATCATGCTTTAGGTGATATTTGCTTTATTATCATGATGTAATACCTAATGCATGATCACAAATTGATGAATACAATTGTTTCATGATCATAATATGGAATTAATGCATATATGTCTTTATGATCATGTGGGATGTTAGGATGATACTTAACCTTGTGTAGAATTGCATGAAATTAATGATTAAGTATATATAAATACCTTTAGGATACATCTCACACTCACCATAGGCTACCTTGATTGAAAACATAGCATGAGTGAGATGTTAGGATGATACTCATGGTCCACTAATGCCTATGGCATTTAGATGGTCATGTAAAGTGTCAGAATAGCAATAATAGACCAATCATGGGGAAGACTTATGTTTAATTAATAGACATATTGCCCAAAGATCATGGTTGGATATTTTATATGTTTTCAAAACAATTTCTTACTTTAAAATCTGTGTGTTAATGTTTTGAAACAATCCAAAGCAAAACTAGGTGTTAAACTTGATACTAACTTGATCAAAAACCTAGTTACTTTTGAAACTTTTGGATTTTTGGAAAATACTTGAAAATATAATGATTTTTCATGGACAACTATTTTTCATTGATAAATATACTTACAAGAAATATGTTCCCCAAATTTCATGATTTTTTGAATTTTATAGATTTTCTAATGCATTTCTGAAATTCACTCTGAAAATCAGAAAAATCCGAAATCAGAGTGCCAGTCGACTAGTAGTCTGAACCAGTCGACTGATCGTCTGATAACATGCCCAATAACCTCTTTTATCTGATTTTAAGGTATGTTTTGGCTTTTGTTTCCCTCTAAACTTGATACCATGCTTAGATAAACTTTGTTTAATAATTTTGATGGTGTCAAAGCGGGAGAAATATATTTGTTTAAGTAAGGGGGAATTATATTTAGGGGGAGTTTCATGTATTAAGGGGGAGAGTTGCTAATGATGTTATTTACATGCTTTCTTACCTTAATATGTTTATCAAATATGTTACCTAACTTAAACGGATTGCCACATATCAAAAAGGGGGAGATTGTTAGTGCAATCAACCCTTGATATGATTTTGATGTGTGTGGCAAAGGGTTTAAGTTAGGATGTGTGGATTTGATATGTGCGTTGGAGTCTTGCAGGACTTAGTAATTCGCACATGGAGCCTTGGTGAGTTTCACATCTCATGACTCGATCTTTGAGTCGGTGAAGGATGACTTTGCGGAAGCCGTGTGCTTGGAGCATCTGAGGGACCGCCAGACGAGGAGCTTGGAGTGAAGCCGGAGGAAGTAGACTTCAGGGCGAGACGCGAAGGATGGCGCTGCAGAGTCGTGCGCTTGGCGCATCCGAGGGATGCGGCCGGACGAAGACAACTTCGAAGGCGAGGGACTCCAAGGGATGAGAGTGAGCGAATGTAACCTAGGAAGGGGTAGTGCTCTTAGGTGAAACTTGGCCATTTGGCTAAGTGTCGGATGGGATTTCCCAACATCAGTCGATTAACATATTATGGTAGTTGACTACTCTAAGTCGATTGTGACTCGACTAGTGTTCGAGTCCGGTTCAAGTGCCAATAGTCGACTGCCATGGGATGACAGTCGACTGATGAAGGCATTAGTCGACTGGTCTCAAGGGTTTTAGGCATAGAAGCAAGTCGAGCTCGCGAGCACTTGACTGATAGGTCCTTCAATCGACTGATGGTAAGATCAGTCGACTGATGATGGTGTCGTTGGATGGAATCCAACGTAGAAAGCAGTCATTATTGGGCAACGACTATAGGACTAGTCGACTGATAGAGACATCAGTCGACTGCTCCTGTGTCAATGGGAAGAAACCCTCTTCCTTTATAAAGAGGAAGGGTGTGGGGCTTTGGGAGCCTAATGCTTATGCTCTAACCTTCTCTCAAAGTGACCTAAAGAATTCCCACTCTTCTTACTTGCTATTATTCCATTCTATTGTAAGAAGAGGGATTGTAAAGAGGTTACCTCCATCTAGCTTGGTGCAAAGGAGAGAATAGTGGAAGCTTGTGGAGTGATTCACCGTGGACGAATCGGACCGTGGACTAGCGGCGTAGCCGTGAACCACGTTACATTGCGGTGTTAGCGTTTGTGTTTATTCTTCCTTTGTTTTGTCTTTAATTGTTTGTATTTGCATATTCCGCTTGCGCTAATAGTTTTGTAGATGAGCAACGAACGAACGTATTCCAACGTCTACGACAAAGGCTATTCACCCCCCTATAGTCGGCCAACATATCGACCCTACATCCCCCACTTAATAAAATTTGGTCTCCAAATTTCATACTAACGTGCAAAAATTACTTCAAGCAAGTTTTCGAAAGGACCACATACACACCTCAAGTGAACAGATGAGAGTATCGAGCTTGGATACTATTTTCCAGCTCCCACGTAGCCTCCTTAATCCATGACACAAGATCTTAATAGATCCTCCAGAGTCTAAATGGTACACTCCGATTGTCTGTCTGTCTGCGGATGAAATGTTATACTGAGCCGAAGCTCTGTGCCCATAGTCTGATGCAGACTTTGTCAAAAATCGTGAGGTAAATTGCAGATCTTTATCAGATATAATACCTAAAGGCACATCATGTAATATGATAATCCCTCAACAGTACAACTCTGCCCGATGATCCAACGAGTCTGTCCCATGAATAGGAAGGAAATGGACTGATTTGGTTAATCGATCCACAATCACCCAAATCACATCATGTCCTTCACGGGTTCTAGGCAATCCCGTAATGAAATCCATAGTGATACGCTCCCACTTCCATTCCGAAATCGGAATTACCTGAAGCAATCCATCGGGTTTCTGATGTTCACCCTTCACCTACTGGTATACTAAATACCCAGCAACAAAGTTTGCGGTATCTCTCTTTATACCGTTCCCACCAGTATAAACATCTCAAATCTCGGTACATCCGAGTACCACCAGGATGCATAGCAAATCTCGAATGATGTCCCTCTTGTAGCAACTCTTTCTTAAGTGGATGCGTGTCCGGAATACACATCCATGTTAGAGACGGAAAATTATCTTCTCACAAGAGAAGTCTATCTACCATCTAAAATCCACTCAACCACACACTCTGTAAGTGCATGGGAGACTATGGCGACCAATCTCACTTGTTGCAACTATTCGCGTTCCAGCAACTCTATAGTAGCTACTAAGTAGCTAGTCACAACTCCATGAGCACTTACGTTCCATACATCCATAAATCCAGATAATAACTACTGAAGCCACGTCATGTATATGACAACCTATTTCGTAGTTTCTTAATTGACGTAAGCATAAGATACACCTTATGCAACTGTATCAAATTCGCTCTGATCCCTGAAACGATACATTTGAGTACAACATCCTTTTATCCACTCCGAAAGGATTAACTAATACTCGTGTAAAAGTTAACCGCCATCTAAGTCCTGTAAACTGGTTTCACCAGCTTTCAACTAAATGATTTCCATCATCACCCTTGTCAAACAAGTCCGTGGTATAGTAATGCCAAACATTCTATCCACATCTACAGTAGTAACTAAATCATACAAGGCAAACCACCATCTACGGTGGTCGAGTGCGCAACTCCAACTACCACAATTAACAGTGACCAGGTTACGCAACTCCAACAACAAAAAACTGATCCAATTGTGTCCAGGATACACGATTCTCAAATCCAATGGCGACTAAATCGTTAATTAGTCTAACAACTTAATCAAAACTTATAAAATTCATACTAAGTATGAAATTGTCGTCTCTACACACCTGCATTCTCTTTACTCTACACTGATGATATATCAATCATCACAACGACAATGATAATTATATGACACCATGTCACTACAATATCAACACTTCAGTCATAAACCGATCCTAGAGTATACACAGGTGTCCTTAACCGATCTAGACAGATCATTTATCCACAACGAAGGATATTCTCTTTTAACAACTATCACATTCCATCATCGATAATCGATGCATAATCTCAAAGGTTCATCCCTCTTTTAACAAAGAGTTCTGGATTCTTCTCAAGGAGAAATACTAGGACAGATAAATATCCCTTCCAACATCTCCTATAATCACAACTTACATTCTTCCAATTCCCATAGTGTTTAGTAACACTTACACCAACAAAATTATCCCTCGTATGAGGTATTCAATATCGACACTATCCTCGAAATCACTCCAATCGCCTACTCCACTTGCCTATGCAGCGGCAAGCCTAGGAGTTCATTCAAAACTACATCCGAAGGCTCTCGGATTATACACACATCCGAGAGACATATCATATCATAATCTAAACAATTTGACCATCCATAAGGATATGTCTATAGTAAAGATATGTCTATCCAAGTCTAAGGGCATCCATTGACTTCTTAATTATTGATCCACATCTCACCTGGCGGTAGAGATACCACCGACCCACAAGTCGATGTATAATCCAACTGAGAATGTTCTAGACACATATACCTGTAACTACAAGCATCTCTCAATATATTAACCTTGAGGGTAAACTAAAGTAATACCCTGAACAATCAATTATCTGTCGATCCGATCCAAAGGCTCCTTGCAAATCTCGGCCTTTCTCCGAAGAGAAGAAAATCAGATCCAACAGTCCACGATAAAGCGATCGCATTTCTGTGATGAATGATCCGAGAATTTTTTCTAGATCATCTAATCCTATCACTTAATCCTACAAGATGCAACTGTAGAATACCGAATAGATATGACCATCGTCGTATACTCTCTCCTCTGTACAAAGCAAATCACATCTGGAGGTAACTATTGTTGTCTGCATGAGTCTTCTGCGATGTCTTCTGCTGATGCTACTTCTATGTTGAAGGGTAGTATCAAGGAACTCCAACTACGCCTGGGGTAGTAGGTTGCAGCTGATGAAATAACTTAATCTTCTGTGCTAATCTCTACTGTTGAGACGATGCATCTTCCTCCTAGAATACCATCAATAGTCTTCAAAATACACCTCCTCCACTGTACTGGTTGCTCACAATAGCAACAGCTAAACTGATCCAACGGATAATCTGACTTCGCGTGTCTTGGTGATCTGTACTGCATGCACACAATCCCTTCGGAGTCTTTGTTCTGATTTCGCTGATGTGCACGAGAACAACCTGATAATCTGCGATTGATCTTCTATAATCGGAAAGTAGCTCAAGGCTTATGACTCCGATCTTGCTCCTTTTATATAACAGTTGGAGACTTCTGACTCTTATAAGGTGATCTGCAATAACTGTCTATCGGTCTCCAACTCTTAAACACTTGTATGGAGTCATTTCTAAACTCCTGACTCAATCCAACGTCTTCCGGCATGATCTGATAGAAGATCTTGTCATCTTAATCTAACAGTAAGCCAACAACCGTGGGTGGCTTAAAACATCCATTCACCTTATGGAGTTATTAGGTGTTCGTAATCTCTGCAAGTCTAATGACCCTGCATGGTAATTCCGTTACCGATGATCACCCTACTTGAAGCTCAAGGATTCCTTACAATGTGTCACTAAAAGTGACACGGGGAAATACTCTCTTTCAACATCACTAAACCATGATTAAGTGATGTTTTATTCCCCGAAGGTTATTTTCTACATTTACCACCAAATACCGACTTGATCTCGATAATGGTATGATAATAACTCTACTTTCTCTGTATAACCCAAGTGAAGTACTCAAAAGTACCTTCAAAGTTATATAACTCAGTACGAATGACTCAGGGATAAACTCCCTATGAAACACCTTATACTAACCCTCTGCTTGTTGTAGCAATAATAGTATACACAACTAGTCCATTACCCCACGGGTAATGATCTGACTAGTATCGTTAGTAAAAATTCCTAAGAATTTAGCCTCTGATTTCCACAAGAAATGTGATGACTTGACCCCTATTTTCCGACTCGGTATCAGTCGGCTCTCAAAGTTAAATCACCTTTTTGACATAGGTTCAAGACTCACAGACTCAACAGGTCGTGCCCATGGTCAACTCAAACCACGATTACGAAGAATAACCAACCTACTACAGGTTATTCCCTGTTATATACACTAAACGCATAGCCAACAAAACCGGGAGTATAAACCCTAACGGCAACTCCGATTGGTCGCCACGGTGGGCGACTTCCACTACAAGTCTGCACAGGTATAATATATCTAACTGTATACACTTGTTAATCAAGTCTAGATAAGTATCCAACTAGAAAATAAGTCATCATGAATACTTACTTCGTTCTGCTTGGATCTCAGGCCATTGTCAATCTCATCTCAGAAAACCAAAACCGAATAAATCGACTCCCGAGAATCCAAGACTTGACACAAAAATAACATTGTATGGCATCGCAGAACCTGGCTCTGATACCACTAAAGTTGTCACGCCCCGAGAGTATGCCGTGCCGAAAAGCAAATGGACGATATCTCCCCTGTACGTGGCAACATCTCGTATTAATACAAGGCCCGTAGGCCACAACAACAACAACAAATATATATATAACCATAATAACACATCAAAACACAGTGGAAACAACAAGATAAATACACAAAACACAGCAGAAACATAATACAACATCACAAACTACACACATGCATACCGGTATGACTAACACCGACTTAGAACACCATAACAAAATCAGGAAAAAAGAAAAGTACAACATTTACAGCGTCCAATCACTACAAAACATCACATAAACACATAACACCATGAAAACTCAAAAACTCGGACTCTCAAAGTTGAGATGAGACGATGCCAGCCAGCGGTGCTCCAAGTCTATCACGAAGTCGGCTACCTGTTACCTGGGCGACAGAAAAACCCAGGGTCCGTGGTGGTGAGTAAAACTCAGCAGGTAATAGAAAAATATGTATATATCAATATCACATGTATTTCGATAGAAAAATCTACAGGTATCACTAGCATGATAACATATCCATGTATATACCTTCTAACCAAAAGCCAATATAAAATGCAGACATACCTGAATGTCTGCTACGCTACACCTATCCAACCTGAGCACATATGAACAATATATACATATACAGAAAGTCTGCTTTAAACCATATAACGACATAAATACAGGTCAAAGAATACAATAGATAATCCAACAACTATACAGGTATCCAACACGACCGTATAAGTGATGCGGGTAGCATGTATGAAGATGATGTACAACCAAATGCAACAAGCATAGTATAATCAAATGCAGCATCACAATAAGCATATATATATATAGACTGCATCTATATGCATTCACAATCAAATCCTGACTACGCCACTACCTCTAGCCTTATATGCATTCACATATCACCTTCGAAGAAACCTTCAACATCTAAGTCATTTTTGAGGCCTAAAGTGAAGTTGAGGTCATTCCCTTTCCCCCCACCCCCCCCCCCCCCCGGCGCCCCCACGTTTGAAAATCCTGGCTACGCCACTGCCTCTAGACTTATATGCATTCACAGATCACCTTTGAAGAAACCTTCAACATCTAAGTCTTTTTTGAGGCCTAAAGTGAAGTTGAGGTCATTCCCTAAGTTCCTGAGTGCCCAAATACCCGAGTAACCGAGCATTTGGACATTTGGTCATGCCTAAGTTCTAGAGTAAGCCTAAGCACCTAAGTATTTACAACTCATAATCCAAGAAACCTCCAACATCAGTTTTCTTGATTTCTTATGTGTGGTCTGAACCTCTGAGCACTTGAGTATCCGAGTACCCATGCACTTGAGGACTTGATGCTTGACTCACTCCCAAGCTCAAGCTCAAGCAAGCCCTAGTAGTCAATTACTTGTGCTAGATACTTGAGACGTGCACCTTCCTGCCGTTGACCATGTCCAACCTTATATGCATTCATGGTATATTAATGTCAAGCACCTCCAACATCTAAGCCTTCTCGATGCCTGAAGTATAGTTGGGGCCACCTATCGAGCGCTCGAGTACCCAAGTGCCCAAGTACCTAAGTACTTGAGCACCTAAATGCCTTATATGTACTCATGGTCCACTATCGAGCACCTTCATCATCTGAATCTTCACAATGCTTGAAGTGCAGTCAGGGGCACCGCCTGAGTACTCGAGCATATACATTTCTTCTTGCACCCAAATTCCCAAGTAAGCTGGGCACCCAAGTATATTGTGGTCTGCTATCCAAGAAACCTCCAGCATTTGAGTCGCCTCGACACCTTTAGTATGGTTGGGGTCACCTCCCAAGTATTTGAGTACTCCAGACACCCGAGCACCCACACACTTGGCTAACTTTTCGAGTATTGGAGTAGGCCTGAGCGTCTAATTACCCATGCCAGATAGTCAGGATTCTTCAAAACTGAGCACCTAGTCTCGAGTGCACATGCACCTTTATGTCCCAAGTCCAATTGCATCCTACTTTGAGCTTCTAAGCTCTCAAGCAGTTTACCATTAGGCCATGTACACAGTCCTTCCGCACCTATATAGGTTCCTAAGCACCCCAGGCTTAGAGGGGTTGAGCACCCAATCAATGTTTACCTAGGGATGTCTTGTGAGTTAACTTTTCACAACATCACCAATCGATTTCTAACTCCAAGTTGATGACAAGATGCTTACCATCCTATTAGGATTCTAGTTCCTCCCAGTCTCCCACCATGCCCCAGCATCTTAGCACATCCAAACACCTTTCAGCCGAGCCTGATTACACTACAAAAAATCAATTATTTAGCAACAAATTATTTTCGTCGCAAATTTGAGACAAATTTAGCAATGAAATTATAAAATATTGCTAATCAGCAACTAATTTAGTAACAAAAATATTTCAAAGTAAATTAGCAACAAATAATATTTCGTTCCAGATTTCGTCGCAAATTTAGCGACGAATATTTATTTTCATCGCAATTTTGCAACGAATTCAATAATCGTCGCAAATTTGGCGACAAATATTTATTTTTAAATTAAGCTAATTTAGCGAATTATGAATTAAATCATAATTTTTATTTTATTTAAAAATAAAAATAAAAACAAGTTCGTTAATGAGTTTCAAGGATATATTTTTTTAAATATTTTGCAACGAATCCGTGGATTCGTTGGAAACTTTTCTTTTTAGAAAAAAAAATATAGAAAATTCTTCGAAGCCGGTTAACTGATTTAGAGAGTTCGGAATGAGATGAAATAAGTTCCTATGTGTTCGTCTAGTTCCCCTGATTATATATATATATTTAAAAATTAATTTGATCTAAAATATTTGGATACGTGATTTTTTAAACGTGAATTATATTTCTCAGATACATTGATATTCAAAAATTCACTAATTAAAATAATTTTGACGACATTTATATAATGAGGAGAACTAGACGAACATATTGCCATTGATTTTATCTCATTCCGAGATCTCTAAGTCAGTTAACGAGTTTCAAGTATTTTATTTTTTTTTAAAAAAAATTATTTGCAACGAATCCACGGATTCGTTGCAACGAAACTTTTATTTTTAGAAAAAAAAATATTAAAAATTCTTCGAAGACTTAGAGAGTTCGGAATGAGATGAAACAAGTTCTTATGTGTTCGTCTAGTTCCCCTGATTATATATATATTTTTAAAAATCAATTTGACCTAAAATATTTGGATACGTGATTTTGTAAACGTGAATTATATTTCTCAGACACATTGATATTCAAAAGTTCACTGATTAAATTTTTTTTTACAACATTTATATAATGAGGAGAACTAGACGAACATATTGACACTGATTTTATCTCATTCCGAGATCTCTAAGTCAGTTAACAAGTTTCAAGTATTTTATTTATTTTTTAAAAAAAAATTATTTGCAACGAATCTACGGATTCGTTGCAAATTTGCAACTAATTTTGCAATGAATCCTTGGATTCATTGCAAACTTTTAATTTTAGAAAAAAAATATATTAAAAATTCTTCGAAGTCGGTTAAGTGACTTAGAGAGTTCGGAATGAGATGAAACAAGTTCCTATGTGTTCGTCTAGTTCCCTTGATTATATATATATTTTTAAAAATCAATTTGACCTAAAATATTTGGATACGTGATTTTTTAAACGTGAATTATATTTCTCAGACACATTGATATTCAAAATTTCACTGATTAATTTTTTTTTTACAATATTTATATAATTAGAAGAACTAGACGAACATATTGACACTGATTTTATCTCATTCCGAGATCTTTAAGTCAGTTAACGAGTTTCAAGTATTTTATTTATTTTAAAAAAAAATTATTTGCAACGAATCCAAGGATTCGTTGCAAATTTTGCAACGAATCCTTGGATTCATTGGAAACTTTTATTTTTAGAAAAAAAAATATTAAAAATTCTTCGAAGCCAGTTAAGTGACTTAGAGAGTTCGAAATGAGATCGAAGCTCATAGCTGAGAGTTTCAGCAATACGCAATATATATATATTTTTAAAAATCAATTTGACCTAAAATATTTGGATACATGATTTTTTAAACGCGAATTATATTTCTCAGACACATTGATATTCAAAAATTCACTGATTAAAATTTTTTTGACGATATTTATATAATGAGGAGAACTAGACGAACATATTGACACTGATTTTATCTCATTCCGAGATCTCTAAATCAGTTAACGATTTTCAAGTATTTTAATTTTAAAAAAAAAAAATATTTGCAACAAATCCGTGGATTCGTTGCAAAGTTTGCAACGAATCCAAGGATTCGTTGCAAATTCGGCAAATACTTTCCCGTGCCCTAATTTTTTTCCTTTTAGCGCTTTTTCCCTCCCGAGCCCTAATTTCCGCTCTCTCCCGCTTTCTCCCTCGGCATCCACTGCCCCGCCCGACCGCCGAGTTCCGCCTTGCGCCATGGCCGACGCCGCGGCCGGCGCCGGCCGCCATCGCAATCCCGCCATCGCTCGCGAGACCGTGGTGGCCACCGCCACCGAGCCCATATGCCGTCGCCGTCACGCCCGTCGCCCGTCACGTCCACCGGCCGTCCGCCGTCAGCCCGTCCGCGTGAGCCGGCCTCGGCCGCGAGCCATAGCGCCCGTGAGCCTCTCGTCGCCCGCGTGCCCCCTAGCGGCCGTGAGCCACCGTCCACCGCGAGCCCACGGCGCCGCGAGCTCTGCAGCCGGCCGAGCCTGTTCGCCGCGCGAGCCCACCCTCGCCCGCCCACGAGCCGCGGCCGCCGGTAAACCACCCGTCCGCGAGTTCTGCTGCCCTCGCCCGTCCGCGAGTTCCGCCATTCCTGGCCGTCGGTAGCCACCGCTTCGCGCCCACCGCCCGACCACCCACGAGCCACCGCTCGCTGCCCCATGAGCCACCCGCGCCGTGCCACGCCCCTAATAATGATAACAATGTGTTTATTATACTATCTCATGTTATTATTTCTGTTTTATCTTAATTTCATTCATATGTGAACTAACTGTATATTCATATTAATGTATTTTCTAGGAGTTTTTATTAATATAATTTATTGAAAATAGACATAATACAGCGTGAAAGGAGTTGGATGTATAAAAGAAATTTACCTGAACGTCGGGGTTTAACTAATGAATTTATGAGTGGGTTGAAAGAGTTTTTAAATTTTGCATCTAGTAATGTTGAGTTTATGGATGGTAATCAGATAAGGTGTCCGTGCAGAAAGTGTCACAATGGTAGATTTTTACCGTCTAGCAAAGTTTCAGAGCATCTTTGTAGATTTAGTTTTACTGCAAATTATTATAACTGGACATGTCATGGTGAACCATTTATATCTGATGAGGATTATCATAGACACAACACACAAGTCTCTAGGGATCAAAGTTATTATAATCAATTAAATCCATATCAGAGGATGATATTTGATGTAGCGGGTCCGAATTTGATTCCCCAATCACAAGGTGCAACTTCAAGTTGTCCTCCAACAGTTGAGCAAATGTTTACTAATGCATCACCCTTGGAAGAGGTACAAGTAACAGATATCGATGAAAATATGAATAATGAAGCATATCTCAAATTTCAAGAGGTGTTGAGTGCTGCAGATGAACCATTATGGGCTGGTTGTGAGACTCACACTAAACTATCGTTCACCGCAAGACTGTTGAATGTCAAGGCAGAGCATAATATGTCCAAGATTGTTTTAATAATTTTTTCAAGCTTTTGAAGAGGCATTGCGTATTGATCATATCGCCCAATGATTTTTACAGTATGAAAAAACTGATGAAAGAATTAGGTCTTCCAGTGGAAAGAATTGATGTGTGCAGAGATGGTTGTATGTTATATTGGGGAGATGATGCAGATGTAGATGTTTGTAAATTCTGTAATCAAGATAGGTACAAGAGCACTAGTAGGAGCCAACAACGACGTATATCATATAGTCAGTTGTTTTATTTGCCTTTAATTCCTAGGTTACAAAGGCTTTATGCATCAAAGACAACTGCTGAACACATGACTTGGCATGCAAATCATCGAACAGAAGAGGGACTAATGTGTCATCCATCAGATGTAGAGGTGTGGAAAAATTTTGATATAACATATCCTGATTTTGCGAAGGAGACTCGAAATATTAGGTTAGGTCTCTGTGCTGATGGATTTGCTCCATTTGGTAAATCAGGAAGACACTATTCTTGTTGGCCAGTTATATTAACTCTGTATAATCTTTCACCTGGGATGTGCATGAAAACACCGTATATGTTTTTAACATTGGTTGTGCCTGGCCCGAAAAATCCAAAGAAGTTAATAGATGTTTATATGCAACCATTGATTGCAGAGCTAAAACAACTATGGGATGAAGGTTTTTCTACATACGACGTTTATACTAATCAGATGTTTGTAATGAAGGATGCTCTTCTTTGGACCATAAATGACTTTCCGGCTTATGGTATGCTATCAGGTTGGAGTACTACAGGGATCTTAGGATGCCCAATATGTATGGAGAGATCAAAGTCGATTAGATTGAAACATGGTAAGAAACCGAGTTATTTTGATTGTCATAGACAATTTTTACCACTAAATCATAATTTCAGAAGGAATAAAGATGAATTTACTAGGAATCGAATTGAAAGAACACCTCCGCCATTGAGATTGACAGGTCAAGATATTTGGTATAGAGTGCTTCACTTTCCATCTGTTATTGAAGAGCCACATGGTACAACTTATGAATATGGAAGCAAACATAAATGGACTAAATGAAGTATATTTTGGGAGTTACCGTATTGGTTTAGTAATTTGATTCATCATAATCTCGATGTAATGCATATTGAGAAGAATATTTTTGATAATCTGATAAATACAATGATGGATATCACCAGAAAAATAAAAGATAATCTGAATGCAAAAAAAGATATGCAACTCATTTGTAAACGACCCACCCTTGATGTTGATGAAAATAGTAGGGGACCAAAACCAAAGGCAGTTTATACATTGAATAAGGAACAGAGACGTGTTGTTTGTGAATAGTTGAAATCATTGAGATTTCCTGATGGGTATGTATCTAATCTTGGGAGATGTGTCAATATGAAGGAATGCAAATTGATGGGTTTGAAAAGTCATGATTGCCATATATTCATGGAAAGACTAATTCCTATTGCTTTTAAAGAACTCTTACCAAATTTTGTATGGAGTGCCATTACAGAGTTAAGTATTTTTCTTCATGATATTTGCTCAACAGTTTTGGGACATTCACACATGGAGAAGTTAGAGAGAGACATTCCAATCATTTTGTGTAATTTAGAAAGGATTTTTCCGCCAGCATTTTTTGATTCAATGGAACATATTTTGGTTCACTTGTCATATGAGGCCAAAGTTGGAGGACCAGTTCATTTTCGATGGATGTATCCTTTTGAAATGTATAATTTGCATATTCTATACTTCGTTATTATTGTATAAAAAATTATAACTTTTTTATATATTCATTTGTAATACAATTTGTTATATTACAATCAGATTCTTATATCATTTGAAGAAAAAAGTGAAAAATAAGGCACATGTTGAAGCCTCTATTGTTAATGCATATATTGTAAAGGAAGTAACAACTTTTGCATCATATTATTTTGAGCCTCACGTTCAGACCAAAAGATGGAAATCAGGAAGGAATGATGAAGGTCCTGTCGATCCCAATTTGAATTCATTCTCAATTTTTAATTATCTTGGTTGACCAAGTGGACCATGTAAGCAAAGATACTTAACTGATCAAGAATGGCGGGCAGCCCAGACATATGTTTTACTTAATTGTCCAGAAGTATCGCCATATTTCGAGTTAGTATATATTTCCTATTTCTTCGTTAAGTGTTAGTTTTTTTTATGTTATAATTCAATTTTTTATTATAGGATTTTCCAAAACTTATATTCTGAAATCCCGACATGTGAGTTTGATCACTTCTGCGATCAAGAATTTGCACCATGGTTCAAATCATATGTAAGCAGTTTTAATTACCTCATTTTTGTTTACACATATCTTAGCTTTTAAATAAATAACATTTTCATTTGAGTCTAGGTTTATGCTAATCAAACTCACGTTCAGGAAGAATTGCTAATCCATCTGTCATGGGGTCTAAAAGCAATGGTACACACTTGGCCAGTATATTTCATAAACGAATATAATTTTCATACTCAAGAATATGGAAATGAGAAGAGTACAATGAATAGTGGAGTATGTGTTCAGTCATCCAATGATGGAGGTGCAAGCAATGAATTTTATGGTTTGCTGGATGAAATTATAGAGATTGAATATCCTGGTCCAAAAATGCGAGTTATCTTATTTATGTGTCGCTGGTTTGACCCCGTCAGAGGGATGAAGGTGCATCCACGGTATAATTTGGTTGAAATAAATCATAAAAGATTGTATAAGAGATATGAACCATTTATTTTGGCACAACAAGCGATTCAAGTTTTCTATGCTCCATATCCTAGTTTGAAACGTGACAAAAATGATTGGTGGGATGTTTGTAAAACAAAAGCACGGGAAAAAATTGAAGAACGTTGGCAAGACATTGCATATCAACAAGACAAAGTTACAAATATATTTCATACCGAGGAATATATTATTCCAACGTTACGAGATCCCAGCGGAGTAGTGATAAACGTGGATGCAACTAAAATTGATGATGATGAGGAGGGGGAGGAGGAGGAGGACGAGGAGGAGGACACCGATGAGGATGAGGATGATGATAATGAGGACTTTGAATTTTGACGTCTAGGGTAAGTTTTTTTATAAATAATTTTAGTTTTAATCTATAAATTTACAAAAATTCTTAGCTCAATTATTTGTTTATATATTGTCTCATTGTTAAATTTATATATTTTGTCTGTGTATGTTGTGTATTTTTTGTTCTTATAGGTTATCAGAGGTGACATCATCGTAGATTCTCGCACTCTCTCAGATCTTCATTATGAATATTGTAAGTTTTTCATGTTCTTCATTAAGCATCAAAGTTTTATTTGCTTTATTCTAATTTTGATTTTGGTTGATAGTTTCGACGTGGTGGCCATAGACGACACAGTACTAGTACTGGTCAGACTGATTCACCGCCTGCCAGCACGATACCTACATGCCCCCCTGATTAGGCTGGACCTTCACATGACCAGTCGCCAGTACCATCTCATTCACCGGCAATGTAAAATACCAGGAAAAAAAAAATTTGCGTTTAGCGATGCCTGGTTAAGGATACACTTAGACCTAACCTAGATCTAAATGGTTTGGGTTTAATTAATGGAGCTTAGGGTTAAATTAACCTAGGCTTAATCGAATTTTGGGCTAATGGATTGTTGGATTAAACCCAAACCCACTAACCCTAAAACCCAACCCGTTAACCCATTAAAAAGCTGCCGTTTTTTTTCCTTTTCCGTTTTCTCGCCGACGCGACTTCCACGCAGCTGGCGTTTGCTATGAGGAATCGCTGACTCTGCTTTGGCGATGCCCTTCCCACCGCAATCTTTATCTTTTTTTGATGCTCGCGACCACAAAGATCGATCACCTTCCGTCGCGATCTCTCCGATCTCCCATCCTAGCTTGTTGACTCGCTCTGGCGTGATATCGATAGCCCAGGCGTGGCCGATGACCCCGACAACCTCCCCCAGACGGCTGAAACCTTTGAGTTGGCGTTTTCCCGACGGCAGACGGTCAGGCGGTCGCTGATTTCTGCTGTCCAACCATCGCCGGAGCGAGGTAAGGGCTGTCATTTCCTTGTTTTCCCCGATCTCAAAAGGGATTCGGTTGTGAATAACCTTTCCGTAGTGTTCTCTGTTGAACGTGACTCAATCAAGGATTTGGGCAGCAAGGTTTCGGTGGGTTGTCGATTGTTAGGGGTTCTCACTGCCGATCGCCGAGGGAGCTTGGTAAGCTATCGACCTTTCCTTATCTTGAACGAGAGTAGAGGTTCTGTAAATTACCGTGACCTAACCGAGTTGGGCAGTGGTAGGGTTCGACGAACGGTGGAACAAGGCTGCTGGTTTTTGGTGTTTGGGTTGTTGGCAGTAGTTACAACAGTAAGGTAAGATGGTAATATCTATTTGATCTTGTTGTGGATATGGATTTGGGGTGGCTAAGATTGAAACCTAATTTGAGCAGTGGTTGTTTCTACGGTGAGGATCTTGGAGGATTGTCTCTACGGTGGAATTACAATTATAGGTAAGCATGATACTCTTCCCTGTTCAATCCAGTTGGATTAGTCATATTATGATGTAAATGTGTTTCCTGTCATGAGTATGGAACGGTAGGAGCTGTGGTAGTATGGTAGTAGCTTTACTTAGACTATGAATAGGGATATGTATCGTTGTGAATATGGGTTAGATTTATACTTAATTTGTTGGTGATCCTGTTGCATCAAATTAAGTATAAAAAGATTAAATCTACATGGGATCGATTTAGTTGAATAGGAGTGATAACCTGTATTCGATAAGAGATATGGAAATGATGGAATAGTAAATTAAATATATCTATTGTCATGTGCTAGAACTTAATGCATATTATTGTTTGTGCAGGACGTGGATACGAGGCAGGACCGCGGCCGTGAGGATTTTTATTGTCACGAGCTTCTTATCAGGTAGGTAATTTCCTACTGGTCGGGTAGATGTAATGATTTTCAGATTTAGACATAGATATGAACCTTAGGTGTTCATATTACCTTGACCATGCTCTGTTTATCGTATGCTTGAACTTATCGTTGATATATATGTGTGCTCGATTATTGATAACACATATTCCCTAGCATGATCTAGAGATTCTGAGATGCGATGTAAGTAGGTTTAACTGTTTAGTAGGGTGTAGATGTTAGAGTACGGAGGATGACCTAAATTATAAATTTGGCAAAAAGGTCCTCTGTAGATAAGTATGACCCTAAATGTAGGACTCATTCCATACCTGTATGTTGCACCTTTATTTACCAACCACGGGTTGTGTAAATGGTCAGGTGAGTCGTGAACAGTGTGTCGCTACGGACCGATGGTCCTAGCATCTGATTATATGAGTGACTCTCACAGAGGATAGAGTGTCATCGATCAAGGGTGTGACTCTTTGTTGAACAGAGAGTCTAGGGTAGATGTTCAGTATGTGAGACAAAGACTTATGTCATTGCATGTATACTGACGACATCGTCTCCCCTTGGGGTTGAGAGAGAGTCGTCAGTCATCCTGCCTCCCAGGTTACTTCCAGAGGAGTAACTGGTGTGAGGGCATAGCATTTGTTGTGCCGCACTCTACCATTATTGATGATGGTTGTTGGAGTTGCGTGCAGTTGTCCTGGGTGCGTGGCACTCGACCGCTCATTGGCAGTGTCAGTCGGAGTGGCCAGCAGCAGGGACCCCCGTTGCGTAGCGAGCTACTTACGCTCATATGCTACTTGATCATACTACCCAACTCGGTCACTCGAGAGTGGTGGCGGCTGGAGTCGGGATAGTCGTCATGTCGTGCCACCTAGGCCACACTGGGGTCGTGGTAGCGAGTAGGGGTGAGCAGGCATGACCATGCATGCTGCATTGCCGTATCATACGGTGTTTTGCATATGATTATATATATATACATACCTGCTTGTATATATATATATATATGGATGATGGTGATTAGTATACATCTGATCTGATCACTATATGTATACTCACTTTGATGATGCATTTGTATGTACTATGCTTGTTGCATTTATTTGTACATATTCATACATGCTATTGCATATTCCTGTATGGTAGTAGGTTGATATTTGTATACCTATCGGATATTCACAGTAATACCCTTGACTCAGGTTAGGATACTGTGTTAGTACTATACGGTTATACCCTATGATGTGATTATATGCCCAGGTTGGATCAGGATAGAGTAGCTGACTGCCAGGTATGTCAGCATCATTGATGTTCAGTTTTATTTAGTATATGCATGCGTATCTATTGTTATGCTGATGTATACATGTTGCACGAGTAGATTAAATTGTTGAATGACATGTAATATTGATACATATATTTACATGTTTTCTCTGATTACATGCTGAGTTTTACTCACCACCTCCGACTGGTTTTTCGTCGCCTGTGTAATGTGACGACGACTGTGATTTACTTGAGTGCTACCGATCCATCCCATCTCCGTTTTCCGAGTCTCCCGAGGAGTTCGTTTTTCTTATGGCTTGGACTTGTTTATTGTGTTTTAGATTTTGGTCCTATGTCATGGACCTTAGTTTATATTTGGACTTCATTTTTATGTTGTGGATGTTATTTTGGTGTTGATGTTTTGTACGGTTTTAGTGCTGTGGTCTTGTCAGGTGGAGTACACCTGTATATTATATTTTGTTATGTATGTTGTGAGTATGCGCACTTTATTTCAGCTATTATTTATTATATATATCTTCTTTGTGTGGGCCTACGGGCCTTGTATTAACCCGAAATGTTGCCACGTACAGGGGAGATGCCGTCCGTTTGATTTTCGGCTCGGCATGCTCTCGGGGCATGACAACTTTATTGGTATCAGAGCAAAAGGTTCTGCGATGCCATATTATGAGTTTGTTTTTGAGTCTTGGATTCTCGGGAGTCGGTATATTTTTCGGTTTTGGTTTTTGTGAGATGGGATTGACAGCGGCATAAGCTCCGGGCAGCACGAAGTAAGTGTTCCTGATGATTTATACTTTAGTTAGATACTTATCTAGACTTGTTCAACAGGTGAATGCTGTCAGAGTTATGCCACCTATTCAGACTCGAGGTCGAGGCCGTCCATCCAGGCGAGCAGCCAGAGGGAGGGGCCGAGATACCGTTACAACTGAGCCTACTACTCAAGTACCACCTCAGCAAGCCCCTATTGGTGATTCGGAGCCTCAGAATCCGGATGTACCACTGACTACGCCAGAGCCCACAGAGCCCAGTAGGCTCAATGATAAGTCACGGATACTCGTGTTATCACGATCAGCCAAGGAGAAGTTCACCTTGTTCCGAGGGGAGTCCGACCCATGGATTGCCCAATCTTGGCTGGAAAATATGGAAGACACCTTCGAGTATATGAACTGCACAGATGTGGAGAAGGTGGGCCTTACTGCATATCATCTCAGAGATCAGGCTATCACTTGGTGGAAATTGCAGAAGACTCTATCCGGGGAGCGCATGATTACTTGGTCCAGCTTTCGAGACACTTTCTGGAGGCAGTACTTTCCTTCGGCATTTTCTACAGCCCGTCGTCAGGAATTTCTAAGTCTGAAGCAAGGTGATCGGTCTGTCATGGAGTACAACGCAGAGTTTATATCGAGTTCGCTCTCACCTAGTAGCTCAGGATGCAAATCGTATGTACCAGTTCACCCAGGGTCTTGCTATCTATATACGGAGCCGAATGTCAGGATCTACCATTACCTAATAAAGGGAGGCACTGGAGCGCGCCCTCTTCATCGAGATGACTTCCCAGCAAATTTCCAAGGAGAAGGATATCGAGAAGCAGATGACCAGGCAGCGAGAACCGAGGTTCATTTCGAGGACTCGGAAGAAAGGAACTACGAAGTCTTTGCGAAGTCACTAGATCACGAGAAGGGAAGCGTCCCAACATCGAGAGTTTTATGGAGGATCTCGAGTAGCCAAAAGGGCCGAGCGAGGAATGGATGCTATACATGTGGATCCGAAAGCCACGAGTATCAGTGTCAGATTGGATCAGTGGTTTGCTATTATTGTAAGCGGCGGTCATACTAGCCGTGATTATCTGGCGAAGGCACGGTTGGAGTTTCGATAAGCTCCAACAAAGGGAAGAAGTCTACCACGGCGAGGGGCGACCGCGGACTCGGACTTATAGACGAGGCGGCCCAAGTACCTCCACCACCTCGGTTGTACAGATCACGAGGGGTGCCCATACGATGATGCCGACGATCGAGTACCACTGCATCTCGGTGATCTACTGCGAGAGTATCGCACCTCGGCCCGGTTTGTACCGGCCCAATTCTCGAGGATATCGATGCACGCACTACTCGGCCTCGAGTACCAGAGCGGATCCGGTAGGAGTGGAGGCATACTACTACTTCGTCAGGGATGCACGGTAAGCGAATATTGAGATAGACGAGTTTTGCCATCACTAGAGAGGAGCCTGTGGTGATGGATCGATCATACAGCGGTATGGTTTGATTTATACTATATATCTTGTCGTTGATAGATCTGTGTAGTTCCCATTCATTTGTATCTAGAGTATTTCTGAGTAGAGTTGGAAGAATCCCCAGGGTTCGTTCTTGTGGGTTAGCAGTATCCTTGCCATCTGGAGAGGTGCTAACTAGCCACCAAGAAATCAAGGGTTGCCCATTAGACTTTGATGGGCATATCCTTACAGTGGATCTTCAGGTGTTGGAAATGATAGAGTTCGATATTATTCTCGGTATGGACTGGTTGGCGCTTATCACTTCTGATGGATTGTAGAGCACGAGTGGTGACATTCCACCGGATCAACCACTTGGGAATTTGTTGGTACCAGAGATGATGGATTATCACATTATATCGGCCCTACAGGCTCAGAAGCTATTGGCCCAGGGTTGTCAGGGTTATTTGCTATCTCTGGTCAAGGTTGAGAACGAAGGACTACCACCTCTCTCTGATGTGCGAGTAGTCCGAGAGTATCCAGATGTATTTCCTGATGAACTTCCAAGCTTGCCACCTCCTAGGCAAGTCGAATTTGCGATAGAGGTGATTCCAGGAACCGCACCTATATCGAAACCTCCTTATCGGATGGCACCAAAGGAGCTGAATGAACTTAAAGTTCAACTGCAGGAGTTGCTGGATAATGGATTCATCCGACCTAGTGTTTCACCATGGGGAGCACCGGTACTTTTTGTCAAGAAGAAGGATGGATCGTTGCGGTTATGTATTGACTATCGGCAACTGAATGCAGTTACAGTTAAGAACAAATATCCACTGCCGAGGATAGAAGATTTGTTCGATCAGCTTAAGGATACATGTGTGTATTCTAAAATTGATCTGCGCTCAGGATATCATCAGCTTCGAATAAGAGATGAGGATGTTCAGAAAATAGCGTTCCGCACCCATTATGGACATTACGAGTTTCTAGTGATGCCGTTTGGTCTCACGAATGCCCCAGCTGCATTTATGGACTTAATGAACCGGGTATTCCTGAGATATATAGATCAGTTCGTAATAGTGTTCATCGACGATATATTGATTTATTCTCGATCCGAGGAAGAGCATGAACAACATCTGCATATAGTATTGGAAATTTTGCGAAAGGAGTAGTTGTATGCCAAGTTTAGCAAATGTGCGTTTTGGTTATCCTCAGTGGGTTTTCTTGGACATGTGGTGTCCAACAGAGGTATTTCTGTAGATCCCCAGAAGATTGAGGCGATTACCAGTTGGGAGCAGCCAAAATCGGTCTGAGAGGTCGTAGTTTCCTTAGTGCTAGGGTATTATCGGAGATTCGTGGAGGGATTCTCGAGTATCGCCATGCCACTCACTCGCCTGACTCGTAAAGGGGTCAAGTTCACCTGGTCAGAGGCCTGTGAGACTAGCTTCTAGGAGCTTAAGCGACGGCTAGTTTCTGCACCTATCTTAGTGATTCCTTCTGGTGTTGATGGGATGGTTCTCTATACGGATGCTTCTATCCAAGGGTTGGGAGGGCGATTACGATCGATCAGCAGTGTGGTATCTTATGCCTCCTCAACTAAAGATCACGAGAGAAATTACCCGATTACGATCTGGAGTTAGCGCCATTATTTTCGCATTGAAGATATGGAGGCACTACTTGTATGGGATTACCTTTGAGATCTACCACAGACCGTAAAAGTCAAGTATATTCACAGAAGAAGTGAATCACGAGGCAGAGGCGATGGATGGAGTATCTGAAGGATTCGACGCACCATCCGGTATCATCCGGGAAAAGCTAATGTGGTAGCGGATGCGGCGAAGTCTCGTGGAGTTACGGCGGTCATCGGCGGCGATTCTTGATCAGTTCGGATTCTCGAGTTGGGATTGTCGGAACACGGTCAAACATCCCGGGGGATATTAGTATCTATGGTTGCCCAGTCCGCCATTGCTGAGAGGATCAAGGAAGCACAAGTCAGTGATCAGCATCTGCAGTTCTTGGCGGCGATAGACTCGAACATCGAACGGATTTCTCGAGTGGCGAGTGGTGTGTTCGTTTCGAGGGGCGACTATGTGTTCGGACACACACCCGATTAAGGAAAAATTGCTACGAGAAGCACATCAGTCAGTTGCTATACATCACGGTGGTACTCGGATGTCACAGAGATTTGAAGCGCTTATCTGGTGGAGCGGTATGAAGCGAGATATTGCGGACTTTGTCGCAGCGATGCCTAGTATGCCGGCAAGTGAAGGCGAACATCGAAACACGGGGTTACTTGAAATCGATCCGGAATGGAAGTAGGAGCATATCACGATGGACTTCATTCTGAGATTACCCGAGAACCCGTAAAGGACATATGCGATTTGGGTGATCGTGGATCGATTAACCAAATCGGCTCACTTCCTTCCGATCGTGAGGCGGACTCATTGGATCGTCTAGCGGAATTATCTTCAGAGAGATCATCGATTACATGGAGTACCATTGAGTATTATATCGATAGAGATCGCGATTTACTTGCGATTACGGCAGTCTGCGGCGAGCTATGGGCACGAGCTTCGACTCGATCTGACCTTCCATCCGCAGACAGACCGGATCGAGGCGTACCATTCGGACTCTGGAGGATTTATTGAGGTCTTGCGTCATGGATTTGGTGGCGATTGGGAGGATCACATTCCTTTAGTGGGTTGCCTACAACAACGGCTACCACTCTTCTATCCGGATGGCTCCATTCGAGGCATTATCTGGCGAACCTGTAGATCTCTGTGTTATGGGAAGAAGTTGGGGAGCAGATATTGGGGCCCCAGAGTATCCAATGGATCACGAGTTAGTACGAGTTATCGAGCAGCGGTTATCCGAGGCACGAGATCGGCGAAAAGTTATGCGGACGGGCGAAGGCCTCTGGAATTCTCGATCGGGGACCATGTATTCCTACGAGTGTCACCCACGAAAGTCAAGAGATTTGGGATAAAGGAAAATTAGCTCCACGTTACATTGGTCCATTTGAGATATTAGAGCGGATAGGAGGTGTAGCTTATCGGTTGGCTTTACCTCCGACACTTGCGGTGTTCTAGCGTATTCCATGTTTCCATGTTGAGAAATCGTGCGCGATCGATCGTATTACGAAAGAGTTCGATACCACTCGGTGAATCGACTTATGAGAGACTCGGTCGGATTCTTGATCGCAAGGGCGGCGATTCTTGAACAAAACCATCAGGCTTCGTAAAGGTGGGATGGCAGCATCATACGGATGAGGAGGCTACCTGGGAGCTAGAGGATACTATCCGAGCTCGATACCCTCATCTGTTTACCTGAGGTATGAGGTTATTTCAGAATATGATTGAATTAATTTCTGCATTTAAGTATGAAATTTGGGGACCAAATTTTAATAAGTGGGGGAGAATGTAAAATACCAGAAAAAAAAAAATTTGCGTTTGGCGATGCCTGGTTAGGGATACACTTAGACCTAACCTAGATCTAAATGGTTTGGGTTTAATTAATGGAGCTTAGGGTTAAATTAACCTAGGCTTAATCGAATTTTGGGCTAATGGATTGTTGGATTAAACCCAAACCCACTAACCCTAAAACCCGACCCGTTAACCCATTAAAAAGCTGCCGTTTTTTTTTCCTTTTCCGTTTTCTCGCCGACACGACTTCCACGCGCGGGCGTTTCGCACAGCCGAGGGAATCGCCGCCGACTCTGCCGCCTGGCGATGCCCTTCCCAGCCACAATCTTTATCTTTTTTTTTTGGGATGCTCCGCGACCACAGCATCGATCACCTTCCCCGTCGCGATCTCTCCGATCTCCCCATCCTAGCTTGTCGACTTCGCTACGAGCGGCGGTCAGCGTCCCCGATAGCCCCAGAGCAGCGGCCGACGACCCCGACAACCTCCCCCGGACGGCTGAAACCTTTGAGTTGGCATTTTCCCGACGGCAGGCGGTCAGGCGGTCGCTGATTTCTGCTGTCCGACCATCGCCGGAGCGAGGTAAGGGCTGTCGTTTCCTTGTTTTCCCCGATCTCAAAAGGGATTCGGTTGTGAATAACCTTTCCGTAGTGTTCTCTGTTGAACGTGACTCAATCAAGGATTTGGGCGAAGGTTTGTGGGTTGTCGATTGTTAGGGTTCTCACCTGCCGTCACGAGGAGCTTGGTAAGCTATCGACCTTTCCTTATCTTGAACGAGAGTAGAGGTTCTGTAAATTGCCGTGACCTAACCGAATTGGGCAGTGGTAGGGTTCGACGAACGGTGGAACAGGGCTGCTGGTTTTTGGTGTTTGGGTTGTCGGCAGTAGTTACAACAGTAAGGTAAGATGGTAATATCTATTTGATCTTGTTGTGGATATGGATTTGGGGTGGCTAAGCTTGAAACCTAATTTGAGCAGTGGTTGTTTCCGGCCGACTGAGGATCTTGGAGGGATTGTCTCTGCCGGTGGAATTACAATTATAGGTAAGCATGATACTCTTCCCTGTTCAATCCAGTTGGATTAGTCATATTATGATGTAAATGTGTTTCCTGTCATGAGTATGGAACGGTAGGAGATGTGGTAGTATGGTAGTAGCTTTACTTGGACTATGAATAGGGATATGTATCGGTGTGAATATGGGTTAGATTTATACTTAATTTGTTGGTGATCCTGTTGCATCAAATTAAGTATAAAAGATTAAATCTACATGGGATCGATTTAGTTGAATAGGAGTGATAACCTGTATTCGATAAGAGATATGGAAATGATGGAATAGTAAATTAAATATATCTATTGTCATGTGCTAGAACTTAATGCATATTATTGTTTGTGCAGGACGTGGATACGAGGCAGGACCGCGGCCGTGAGGATTTTTATTGTCACGAGCTTCTTATCAGGTAGGTAATTTCCTACTGGTCGGGTAGATGTAATGATTTTCAGATTTAGACATAGATATGAACCTTAGGTGTTCATATTACCTTGACCATGCTCTGTTTATCGTATGCTTGAACTTATCGTTGAAATATATGTGTGCTCGATTATTGATAACACATATTCCCTAGCATGATCTAGAAGTTACAGATGCGATGTAAGTAGGTTTAACTGTTTAGTAGGGTGTAGATGTTAGAGTACGGAGGATGACCTAAATTATGAATTTGGCAAAAAGGTCCTCTGTAGATAAGTATGACCCTAAATGTAGGACTCATTCCATACCTGTATGTTGCACCTTTATTTACCAACCACGGGTTGTGTAAATGGTCAGGTGAGTCGTGAACAGTGTGTCGCTACGGACCGATGGTCCTAGCTTGTCCTGATTATATGAGTGACTCTCTACAGGATAGAGAGTGTACTGATCAATTGGGTGTGACTCTTTGTTGAACAGAGAGTCTAGGGTAGATGTTCTGTATGTGAGACAGTACCCTCATGTCATTGCATGTATACTGACGACATCGTCTCCCCTTGGGGTTGAGAGAGAGTCGTCAGTCATCCTGCCTCCCAGGTTACTTCCAGAGGAGTAACTGGTGTGAGGGCATAGCATTTGTTGTGCCGCACTCTACCATTATTGATGATGGTTGTTGGAGTTGCGTGCAGTTGTCCTGGGTGCGTGGCACTCGACCGCTCATTGGCAGTGTCAGTCGGAGTGGCCAGCAGCAGGGACCCCCGTTGCGTAGCGAGCTACTTACGCTCATATACTACTTGATCATACTACCCAACTCGGTCACTCGAGAGTGGTGGCAGCTGGAGTCGGGATAGTCGTCATGTCGTGCCACCTAGGCCACACTGGGGTCGTGGTAGCGAGTAGGGGTGAGCAGGCATGACCATGCATCTTTGCATTCGTATCATCATACGGTGTTTTGCATATGATTATATATATATACATACCTGCTTGTATATATATATATATATGGATGATGGTGATTAGTATACATACAGATACAGTCTATATGTATACTCACTTTGATGATGCATTTGTATGTACTATGCTTGTTGCATTTATTTGTACATATTCATACATGCTATTGCATATTCCTGTATGGTAGTAGGTTGATATTTGTATACCTATCGGATATTCACAGTAATACCCTTGACTCAGGTTAAGATACTGTGTTAGTACTATACTGTTATACCCTATGATGTGATTATATGCCCAGGTTGGATCAGGATAGAGTAGCTGACTACCAGGTATGTCAGCATCGTTGATGTTCAATTTTATTTAGTATATGCATGCGTATCTATTGTTATGCTGATGTATACATGTTGCACGAGTAGATTAAATTGTTGAATGACATGTAATATTGATACATATATTTACATGTTTTCTCTGATTACCTGCTGAGTTTTACTCACCACCTCCGACCCTGGGTTTTTCGCCGCCTGCAATGTGGACGATTCGCGATTTACTTGGAGTGATCCATCCCATCTCCGTTTTCCGAGTCTCCCGAGGAGTTCATTTTTCTTATGGCTTGGACTTGTTTATTGTGTTTTGGATTTTGGTCCTATGTCATGGACCTTAGTTTATATTTGGACTTCGTTTTTATGTTGTGGATGTTATTTTGGTGTTGATGTTTTGTACGGTTTTAGTGCTGTGGTATTGTCAGGTGGAGTACACCTGTATATTATATTTTGTTATGTATGTTGTGGGTATTCGCACTTTATTTCCGCTGCTATTATTTGTTATATATATACTGTTGCTGTTGTGGGCCTACGGGCCTTGTATTAACCCGAAATGTTGCCACGTACAGGGGAGATGCCGTCCGTTTGATTTTCGGCTCGGCATGCTCTTGGGGCGTGACAGGCAAGGCCTTCGCATTCAAATTCACCTGTACCCGCCAGACACTCATCTACTGAGAATATTGAAAGTCGACCGTATATATTTCTAATTGGAGATTCGTAAGTAATATAAATATTATAATTTTTCAACTATCTTAATTATTTATCCTATTTTTTTTCACTTTATCATAGGTTTGAAAATTTTGTAACTGTTATTCGCGAGATCAATAAAATCGTGAATAACTATTGGAGAGGAGACTCATTGTCATACTCAAGTACGCCAGGATCTACAAAAGAACTATGGTGGTGCGAGTTTAAGGTATAATTGATTCATTTTATATATTAAATAAGTGATTATATAATCAATTGTTTTTTTTTCATTTCAGCGGAAATTTATTTGGGACCCTTCTCAAGAATTAGAAATTAAAAGAATTTAAAAAAAAAATGTGGCGATCATATTCGACATGTATTGAGTCATGCCAAGAGTACTGGAAAAAAACCAGCCTGTGTCACATCGAAAAATTGGAGTAAAATCTCCAATTTTTGGCAAACTGATGAGAGTAAAAAAAGGAGTCAACAGAATAAAATAAATCAAGCATGTAATTCTGGAGACTTATCTGTAACATATGGGGGAGGATCTATAAATATCGAGGAACATTCACGTAGATTGGTAATTTTTTAATTCTACAATTAGTTTTTTAATTTATTTCAGATTATTATTTTATTTCTAACATTCTTATTTTTAGTCTAAGGAATTGGGAAAGGAGCCAGAATTTATAGATACTTTCGTTCGCACTTTCCAAAAAAAAGATAAGACTTGGAGTGGAGATAGATCTAGAGCAATTAAGGTTTGAATTAATCTTTAAACTTACTTTATAACTTTAATTCTGTTAGTTATGTATATGCTCTGATTAAAATTTTAATTTTGTATAGGAGAGATATGATCAGTTATCCTTATCACAAAGAATTTCAGGAGATGACGGTGATAATGAGGGATCTGAGCCATCTGTTAGTAATAATTTGGATTTATGGCTTGAGGCGAGTGGAGGAGAAAAAGGGGGAAGGATATTAGGTATGAGTTCTATGAGCAGAATTCATAATGTTCCTCGTAGATCTCTTTCTTCTACTCCACCAGCAGTAACGGCACAGATACATAACTTAACTGAGGAGGTTAGCAATTTGAAGGGCATAATATTTGAAAGAGATTAGCAAATTTTAGAAATACAACAACAAAACTCACAAAGGGATCAAGAAATGATAGAAATGCGACGACAACAAGCTTTTCTTATGCGACAGTTTCAGCAATTTAGTTCCGGTCCAAGTCAGATTCCTCCTGGTAATGAGGATGATGGTGGCGACGATGATGATATTGTATGAATGTTTGTAATTAGTATTTTTTAAAAAATTTTAGTTTATTGAGTTTGTTAATCCTTCATTTTTTTTATTTTTGATTAGAACTTTTTATTTTGCTTTAAACATGATTGATGAAGTCAAGAATGATGCCGATTGAAAATGCACATCTGAGTAAGTCTTTGCATATTTATTTTTGTGTTAGTAGATAGTTTTTTTTTAATGTATGATACTTTTTGTTTGTTTATTTTCTAATGCAAGTAGAAGAATGACGGTCGTTGATTAGTAGATGATCTTTTATTTTTTCTTTCGCACGTGTTGAGATATTTTGAGTGGAGATTGTCATTTGGATATCAGAACTATGTAGATGTTTGGAATATTGTAGGATATATTGTAACTTTGTTGTTTGTTGTTTGTTGTTTGTTGTTTGGAATGTTGTATTGTTCTTAACTTATTGTGTTAGTTTGTATTTATTTGGATATGGAATATTTTTGGATATTATTGAATGTTATTTTTGTTTTGTATATTTTGTTGTATTGAATGTGTGTGTTTTGTTTGTATTAAACAGGTTGTGTGAAATTTGTATATACGATAAAATATCGAAACGGATAGAATCTATTAAAAAAATTTTAATTTAGCGACGAATTTAGCGACAAAAATACAAATTCGTCGCTAAATTCTGCGACTTATGCGACGAATTCTGCGACGAATTTATTTTTTCATCGCAAATTTGCGATGAATTTATTATTTCATCGCAAATTAGCGACGAAAATAAGCTCTTTGCAAATTCTGTGACTTCTGTGATGAATTCTGCGACGAATTTAGCAATGAATTTGTATTTCATCGCAAAATTAGCAACGAAAACCCTGAATTCATCGCAAAATTTTGCGACGAATTCATTTTTTCATCGCAAATTCGCAATGATTTTAGCGAGGAAAATATGCTCTTCGCAAATTCTGTGTCTTTTGCGACGAATTTTGCAACGAATTCAGTGACGAATTTAGCGATGAATTTGTATTTCGTCGCAAATTTAGCAACTAAAACCCTGAATTCGTCGCAAAATTTTGCGACGAATCTTCTTTCGTCACTAAATTATGCGACTCATGAGAAGAAATCTGCGACGAATTCTGCGAAGAATTTATTTTTTCATCGTAAAGTTTTGCGACGAATTTATTTTTTTGTCGCGAAAATTAGCAACGAAAACCCTTAATTCGTCGCAAAAGTTTGCGACGAATCTTTCTTTCGTCGCTAATTTGCGCTAATTTTCGTCGCAAAATTTGAATTCGTCGCTAATTTTCGTCGCTAAAGTTCGTCGCTAGAATTCGTCACTATTTTTGTCACTAATATTTGTGACGCTCCATCCGCAACGAAAATATTTTTGTCGCTAAATTCGTCACAAATTTATTTTGCGACGAATTTTTTTTTAAAATTCGTCGCTAATGACTATATTTTTTTTAGTGTTAAGAAGTCCTTCCTATTTCTACCTCATGTCTACTAAAGACGCAAATTAGAGTATATGTCAAGAGCTCGATAAACTAACACCTACATCTTCTAGACGACTTTCTCTACATCCAATTTAACACCTTCAAACATGTTTCAACTCCTTAATTATTTCCCTCTAGTTGAGATGGATCAATGAGGACATTATCAAATACTATGCCTACGTCTGGTTATTAGTTTTATTAAATTGTCGTTTAAACACTCAAAGCATTTGATGATATGTGGGCATCTCTTGTTTTATTTGGAGCCACCATCTAATCTTCCTCTATAGTTCATTAACTAGTTGACATTTGTTAAAAATGTGTTTTCTAGTCTCCTCCACTAGCCCACAAAAGGTACACTGCTTGGCTTCAATTTTTAGGTAATCTTATCCGTCTCAGCTTAGTATCGAGTTTCCCATGTGTTAGCATCCATATTGTAAATGTATGGCTTGACTATATATAGTTTTCCACACTATGCTCGCTCATGGATTTCTAGTGCCAACCCCTCAGAAATGATTGTAAGCTTGTCAAACTCCATCTCTTGCCTTGCTAAAACATTTCATCAGTCGTCTCGTTACAATGTTATCTCTAATTTCCAACAGCTTCTTTATCAATGGGGATTCTATGAACTTCACTTGCTATGTCCATATTTTATCACATCTAAGGTATGTATGATGTATTCAATGGATCCATAAAGTATCTTACTTCTCCTGAATTTGCCATAGTACTCGCGCTAGCAATGCAAGGTTCCATGTCTTAAGGTTCTTGAGCCTAAGCCCTTCCTCTTCTTTAGGTTTTCATAATTCCTCCTAGGTTATTAGTGGATGTTTAGTTGTCTATATAAATTATTTATAGAGGTTGTAGATGCAATTGATAATAACACATGGCAGCAAAAAGATGAACATCTAGTAACACTCCACCCCTTAAAGGACCAAAGTAATGAGCCGGATTTTCCCTACATACAATAGAGTGTTCTTCGACTAGGAGTTAATTTTCTTGATTAGTGAGTCCATAATGAGATTGTAGTCTACTATCCGAAGTTTCCGTAAGGCTAAGGGAATATCAAGATATCCAAATGGCATATTGCTCAATCTATGTTAGTGCAATCAACATTTGGTTAATGTTAACTAAGCTTGAGTTGAGTTTAAATTAAGTTTTATGGTGATGACCAAGTGATACTCTTTAGGGGGACATTATTTGTCACGCCCTGAGGGAGTCCCCGCTAGACGAAAATCCGACAGCATCTCCCCTGTACAGGTGACAATACTAATCTTGAATACAAGGCCCACACGATCTACTATACATCGATCAACACGACCGGAACAAAATCCACACATACAGGTCATAAATAAGCCTCAGGCCAACAATCAAAGTAAATAACGATCTACAATATCGAGACCTACCCCTTCTGCCATCTGGGTAGGAACGCACAATCAAAACATATCGAATACAAGTCCGAATAAAAGTCCAAAACACCAGTCCTACACATGTCCTCTAATCAAAACATAAAACCAAATAAATACAAAGCCATTAGGACAAGGGGGATTGACAGCTGGACTCTGCTGGTAGTTTCATCTTGAAAAAGATATAAAGCCACGGAGTAAGTTGTAAAATACCATGAATAAAATTTTTGGTACCAGATGATATCTCTATTATTAAATTAGAGAACTGATTTTTTTTTTGGGTTAATTTGATTAATGATGGACGGCTAGGGATTTATTTAAAACAAACCTAGGGTAAATATTTTGGATTAATGGAAAACCTAATCTAGGGTTAGGGTTAATTAATCCAACCGGTCTTTAATTAACCTATCACATTTAATCGCCGAATCTTGGTTTATTTGTTTCCCTGCCGCACCCGATATTTCGTTCACACGGTCTCTTTCCTCGCGACCCAAACCACGCGATCCTTCCCTCTCCCTCTCTTCTGTTTCTCCTCGCTGCGAACGGCGACGACCTGATCGTCCTCGACAATCCCTGCGGATGAGTGGCAGCAGGGAGTCTCCCCGCGGTTGACGGCGACGATTGGAACGTCCTCGACGATCCCTGCGGATGAGAACAGCAGGGAGTCTCCTCGCGACAGTCGGCGATTAGGGAGGTTGCGTGTCACGCCCCGAGAGTATGCCGTGCCGAAAAGCAAACGGACGGCATCTCCCCTGTACGTGGAAACATATCGGGTTAATACAAGGCTCGTAGGCCCACAACAACAATATGATATACACAGATATCAACATATCAAACGCAGCGGAAACATACAACAGATAAAACAATATACAATGACCCAACTGTGCACTCCGGAGTGACTTGACACAACAAGAAACATAATAGAAGCCACATCGAAAGCCAAATATATACAACACGTCCGTATATCACAGATACGGAAACAATATGGCTAAAACCACAAAACGACAATCCACAAATACCACAATGCGGATTAAATATCCATCCGTCTGGTGTGAGATGGGATCAGCTGGCGGAGCTCCGAATGTCCAAGGAATCTTCTACCATTATCCGCGACGGCTCTGTGGTATAAACTCAGGGGTAATATATAGAAAGTGCATGAACAACATATAAGGGTAGATTTACAAGTATACATGTGAAGATCTACAGGTATACAGCATGAGTCCAATAGACATATAGTCATATCCAAATCTAATAACAAGTAACTACAGTAAAGTCATACTCAATGTATATACTAAAGCGATCATGAACATAAAGTAATAATATACCTAACTCACGGCCGCAACACCATAAGCTATATCATCCTAACGGATATACAATAACATAACCCATATAATGTACTGTGTCAATCCCATACGATACTCCAACATATGAGCGATATATGATCACCTGTACTAACAACCAGGTCCGTACCACACAATGACATGATGCTAATCAAATGCATATAACAGTCTGAATCAACGCATGTATCATGCTCAATACATAGCAGTAAATAAAATGCAAATGACATGTATCATGATGAACAAGCATGTGCAACAATCATAGCTCAATCAAATGCAGCATCTCACAGGCATATGTAAAACATATATCAAATACATGCATACATATATATCTGCAATGCATATGCATGGTCATGCCTGCGCACCCAACTCGCTACCACGACCCCAGTGTGGCCTAGGTGGCAGGACATGACAACTATCCCGACTCCAGCCGTCACCACTCTTGAGTGACCAAGTTGGGTAGTATGAAACAGTAGCTAGCCCGCTATAGAGCTATATACTACCCACACGGGGGTCCCTGCTGCTAGCCGCTCCGTCCCTACCCATGAGTAGACGAGCACCGCACCCAGGACAACTGCACATCACACGACCACCGTCTATAGTGGGTGAGTGCGCTAACTACCACTCCGCACAGTGGCCAAGTGCGCATCTCCAGCTACCACCATCCTTAGTGGCCGAGAACGACACACACAACAATGCTCTGCCCTCAACCCTGCAACCACTACCCCAAGTGGCCGGGGAGGCAGGATGACTGACGACTCGTCTCAACCACAAGGCAGACCCAGTCATCAGCATACATGAAATGTAATGATGCATAGCTCACACACAAATCCTCGCAACACTCCCTAACTCATGGGGAGACCTAGTCAACCAAAAGTCAACCATGCAAGGACGACTAATCCGTAATCACAACCTATTTACCTATGTACAGATAAATAGATCTGTCAAACTAACACACTGATATGTATACGATACAACGACCGACCTCATAATTTGGACTCATCACCTAACCTAGTGATGCAACCCAGTAACCCAGTCTGAGGTTATAAAAATAACCCTAACCACATGTACTTACTAAACATCTATCAGCTAACACATAATAGGGTTTTATAGTTCCTATCCGTGCTAGATAATCAATGAAGTAACAGATTATATTTCTCAAAGGTCAAAGGCAGTACAAGCATATGATTTAATAAGAGTGGATTTAAGGTAAACAGGTATAAACATATATACAATGTCACGCACTAGAATTGATCAAACTACCGGACCAGGTAGATATTACCCACCTGATACGAAGCTCGAATAATCCTCACGGCCGTGGACCTGCTTCGTATCCCAAACCTGCACAACAATAACAAATTAGGATTAAGTACGAATCTCTCATAACTATATAAACAACATACTAATTCATTCTATATTCGTATTCTTTTCTCGTCTATGAGTAAGAACCCAATTTATCCCAAATTCGATACACCATGGAAAGTAAAAGAAAACTATCGTAACTACCCCACACTGATTCTTGCCTCAAGCATAGTCAAAGGAAACCAATTACAACTCCGATCCACCGTTTATCCCTAAATCACAGTAGAAAACTATAACCATCCAGAATTCTTTAATCATCTTCATACACCACCATCTACCGATTTCCTTCACACAATAATTGAAGGAAACAAAGATTATAACCTACCCTTTACTGTTCAATTCATACCCCCAACAACTCGTCGGCAGATCATAGCTCTACTCCAAATCACAGGTAAATTCTAAATCAAAATCCATCACAAGCAACTAAAATTCCCGATTAAAACCCATCACAAATGATACCATAAGAGTATGCACCACTTACCAATCTCCGATCTCTTCCGGCAGCCCACTCCTGTTCAACCTCTGTTCACCGAAGAAAATCCAGATCAAGCACATAGAAATTTCCCATAGCACAGAAACGAAGAAGAAAGAATTGAACTCACCAACCCTGTAGATCCTTCGATGTTGCTCCTCCCCTATCCCTTGCTCACCAAAACCATACCAAACTCACCGAGAGCTCAGCACTCTCGGAAACAGTCGGCTGAAGGCAACCTCGGCAAAAACACAGATCGACGGAAGCAACCCAATCTGTCACGACAATACTAGAATCCGATCAACCACAGCAAGATCTAAAAACCCACGGTGGAATTCGAACCCTAGATAAGATGATTACCTCGATTGGCAGCTTGCCGCCGCGACGGCAACGCCGCCGACCCGCCTGCGCAAAAGTCTGTCGAGACCCTAGAGGGAACGTTTCGGCTAGCTGTGACATTGCCGAGTTGCTTCCCTCAGGACGCCGGCGAGCGGAGATCGGGCAATGGAAAATGCGCGGAGCGGAAGAAACGACGACGGGAAGAAGGAAAGAAACTGGATCGCGATGAACTGACCACTCTGTTCATCTGCAGCCCTTATAAGCGTCGTTCAGTGATTCGGTTAACCCAGCCCAATCCAAACCGATTTAAACCCAATCTAACTTAACCCAATCCAGCTCAAGCCAATCAGCCCAAGCCCAATACAGCCCAATTAATTCAGCCCATTAGCTTCAGCCCAATGGATTCGGCCCAACAGGTTTTAGCCCAATTTCAAACCCCATCACTAATTAAACCCAATTAACCCACTTATTGAACCCAATTTAATCCACTAATTAAACTCAATTAACCCACTAATTAAATTCAATTAATTAAAGGGTTAATCCATATAATAATTTTTTTTTCCGTATTTTACATTGCGTCGGTGGCCGCTCCACCGTGTCCTCGTCGGTGTCCACAGACACAGCGACAACGAGCAGGCACTTTCTTGTGCAGCTGTGAGGGGGGCTGTCAGATTTGGGGATTTCCTGTCGGTACTGTGGATTTCACTACGTCGGTGGTTACTGGAGCAAGGTGAGGTTTTGTTTTCCTTCCTTGATTTCGAATAAGAACCACCCCTTAATCGTATTCACCACTAGTGCTCAGATCCTTGTGGGGGAGGTTAGGGCAGCATAGTTTTTCCGACGAACCGAGCAATTGGGGAGGAAAAACTGTCGGGAGGAGGTTTCAACCATAGGTAAGCTTGATTTATTGTTCGTTTACTTTGCGGTGCATCTTCATTGGTTTAGCTCGATTTGTGATGTGGGAAATGGTTTTGCAGTGGACTGAGGAATTGGGAAGGAGGCTGCCGGTGGGATCCTAGGGCTGGTAAGCACAATTTTGGTGTTATTCTGTTGATCGTATTGTATTCGGTGGATATGGGATGGTTGGGTGATATGTTGTTGATTTCGGATAAATTCTGGGTTGTGAGATGGATAATATTTTCATATGATGAGTATTGATCATGGTGAGATTAATTGCAAGGATATGTTCTTGGATTGAAGAGTTAATCATAATTTGTGACCTACGAGTTGAGGGTCTACTTGGGGATACATAGTAGTAATTTAGCACGTTGTCGTGTGCTTGGATTTGAAGGATTTACTTTGAGTTAATTAGTTTATGTAAGAAATCGATTAAGTATTCGATTTGTCGGTGAATGGTATTTTATGCTTAACAATAGTTATGTATTATGTAGGTTTCAGTCACGAGGTAGATCCCCGATTGTGATGATTTTATTCTTGCGGACATTTTTATTCAGACGGGTATTTTGACTTATCTCCTAGATATAGTCATGTTGATATGCTAGTTAGGATAGCTTGCAATAATTTTCATGTTTATATGCCTAATATGTTTTTGTGCCTACTTGATACATGCATTTGATCGGTTATGGTTATACTTTCCCTGTTTTACTCGGATCATGGATATGTACTTATTGGTTGTGCATATTATTCGGTTATGCATTTTAGTTGGATTTACATGCTTTAGTATCATGCACCATCTTGCATGATTACATGCTGGCTGGACGGAGTTCCTTTATAGTTGAGCCCGCAGATAATTACATGGCCTGCACACGTTGCCACTCATGGGTTAGTGGTACATCAAGAGGGTGTGTGCAGTTGCTCTGTCAGGCTCCGCTGGTCCGCTCATGGGTAGCGATGAGGCAGCGTGGTAGCGGGCAGGGATCCCTCCTCTGGTCTATGACACCGAGAGATGAGAGCTTAGCTCCCCCACTCTGTTTGGGCAGGAGGATAGGTGTACTCCGACAGCATCCTGTCCACTCGGTCACTCAGGAGCAGTGATGATAGAGTGCACAGTTGTCATAGCCCTACTCACTCGGCTTCACCATCGCGTGTGAGGCGGCTGATTGGCGTCAGGGGTGACCATGTCATTTGCACACATGCATTTTGCATGGATAGCATTTGTATTGTGTTTGCTGCAATTTTATTGATGCCTTGGATGTTGCATATGATTGTCATGCATACAGGATACACATTTGTATATGGTGATGACTTTATCTCTTATAGTATGGCACATGCTCCTATATCAGAGTAGGAGATTCAGGTAAGTACAGTCCTTTTGTATTTCTTTCTTGCATACCCTATATGTGAGACTGTACTGACATGATTCTTATTGTTAGCTATATCTTACTTTGCATATCGATAATATCCGCTGAGTTCTTTGAACTTACCCCGTTGATTTTTATCTATTTCAGGATGAAGCTGTCAGGAGAGTCCAGCTACCAAACCCCCTCATCGCGAAAGTTTAATAATTATTCGTTTTATGGTTTTGGATATTTGGATTTGAAGATATGTTTAGGATTGAAGTTGGATTTGTGTACTCGTGGATTTTTGGTGTCCTTATGGACCTTTATTCGGATTTTATTTCGATTGGTTTTGGTTGGGTATTCCTTCCCAGATGGCAGAAGGGGTAAGTCTAGTGATTGTAGACTGTTTACCATTTATTTTTATTGTTGGCCTGAGGCCTTATTACCTGCGTGTGTTGTTTGGATTCCGGTCATGTTGACCGATGTATAGTGGCCGTGTAGGCCTTGTATATAAGTTTGATATTATCACCAGTACAGGGGAGATGCTGCCGGATTTTTGTCTGGTGAGGGCTCCCCCGGGGCATGATAATTTATTTGGTATCAGAGCCAGGTTCCGAGTTTCCTTAGGGTCTTTGGGTTTTTGGAGAGTTTGCCTCGTTTGGCAGGTTAACTAAGGTATTTTTGGAGTTGTACGGATTTTCGACGATTTTATGTTTCGGAAATTCGAGGTATGATTGACGAGGTCAATATGGGGGATTTGGCGGCGACAGGACATCTCCAGACGACTAACAGGTAAATAAATTCTAGAAAATTTTCTAGATTTAGTGCATATTTATATTGATTATATTGGTTATGCGGGTATCATGTTTTGTCTAGTATTGTTTTAACCTAATATCTATTAGACTGGTAGATGTTTAGGTTGTTGATTTATCGTTAGCATATGGTTATTAACTACTATTACTGCTATACGTAACTAGTTATCATTGTGATATAAATGATTAGATATCATTGGTAGATGTTTACCTCTTACTTTTTGGACTAGTATTAGGATTGGACTAGCATTGGGATTAGACTAGTTGAATAATATGACTAAGATGGATAAATTTGTAGAAGGTATACATATAGGTTCTTGAACTCTCTAGATCCTAGTGCATGATGACATGATTACATTGCTTATGTAGTTTAGGGTATATATAGGTATCTGATGTTTTATTTAGTATTGCCTTGACTTTGTTCTGGCATGACCCTTTAGTTATACCCTAATTAATTTCAGTCATTGATTCCCGTTAGTATGACTATGCTGTCGTTTATTAGACAACGTGTTATATGTTTATATGGTTATGAGTTTTTGCGGTGGATACCATGATTGAGATTAGTAGAGATAGAATAACTTAGATGAGGTTATTCTGTAGGAGCGGATCTCAGGAATGAAACAACAATAGTAGAACCCTAGGTGTTGGAACCCTAGGCGTAATAACCCGGATGTGCTTAATGATATATGTTTATCCATTTACTGTTTCAGTGAAATGGTGATCGGACTAGTAGAGTTCGTATGGTAAGGATGTGATTAACCCTTACCATATCTCCCATTCTTGGTTGAGAGAGAGAGTCTGCAATAGAGTCTCTCTATAGGTAGGTGCTTTGTATACATGTGGTCAATCATGCCTCCCATACATGGTTGAGATGATTTACTGTAAGGTTATATTCTTGTGTTATTCGTTCGGAGTTGGTGATAATCGGATTTGTATGACGCCTGTAGCTAGATAGCTACTTTACATCTTAAGTACCACGAATAAAATTTTTGGTACCAGATGATATCTCTATTATTAAATTAGAGAACTGATTTTTTTTTTGGGTTAATTTGATTAATGATGGACGGCTAGGGATTTATTTAAAACAAACCTAGGGTAAAGATTTTGGATTAATGGAAAACCTAATCTAGGGTTAGGGTTAATTAATCCAACCGGTCTTTAATTAACCTATCACATTTAATCGCCGAATCTTGGTTTATTTGTTTCCCCGCCGCACCCGATATTTCGTTCACACGGTCTCTTTCCTCGCGACCCAAACCACGCTATCCTTCCCTCTCCCTCTCTTCCGTTTCTCCTCGCTGCGGACGGCGATGATCTAATCGTCCTCGACGATCCCTGCGGATGAGTGGCAGCAGGGAGTCTCCCCACGGCTGACGACGGCGATTAGAACATCCTCGACGATCCCTGCGGATGAGAATAGCAGGGAGTCTCCTCACGATAGTCGGCGACTAGGGAGGATGCGTCGGTGGCCGCTCCACCGTGTCCTTGTCGGTGTCCACAGATACGGCGACAATGAGCAGGTGCTTTCTTGTGTGACCGTGAGGGGGGGGCTATCGGATTTGGGGATTTCCTGTCGATACTGTGGATTTCACTGCGTCGGTGGTCACTGGAGCAAGGTGAGGTTTTGTTTTCCTTCCTTGATTTCGAATAAGAACCACCCCTTAATCGTATTCACCACCAGTGCTCAGATCCTTGTGGGGGAGGTTAGGGCAGCATAGTTTTTCTGACGAACTGAGCAATTGGGGAGGAAAAATTGTCGGGAGGAGGTTTCAACCATAGGTAAGCTTGATTTATCGTTCGTGTACTTTACGGTGCATCTTCTTTGGTTTAGCTTGGTTTGTGATGTGGGAAATGGTTTTGCAGTGGACTGAGGAATTGGGAAGGAGGCTGCCGGTGGGATCCTAGGGCTGGTAAGCACGATTTTGGTGTTATTCGGTTGATCGTATTGTATTCGGTGGATATGGGATGGTTGGGTGATATGTTATTGATTTCGGATAAATTCTGGGTTGTGAGATGGATAATATTTTCATATGATGAGTATTGATCATGGTGAGATTAATTGCACGGATATGTTCTTGGATTGAAGAGTTAATCAAAATTTGTGACCTATGGGTTGAGGGTCTACTTGGGGATAAATAGTAGTAATTTAGCACGTTGTAATGTGCTTGGATTTGATGGATTTACTTTGAGTTAATTAGTTTATGTAAGAAATCGATTAAGTATTCGATTTGTCGGTGAATGGTATTTTATGCTTAACAATAGTTATGCATTATGCAGGTTTCGATCACGAGGCAGATCCCCGGTCGTGACGATTTTATTCTTGCGGACATTTTTATTCAGGCGAGTATTTTGACTTATCTCCTAGATATAGTCATGTTGATATGCTAGTTAGGATAGCTTGCAATAATTTTCATGTTTATATGCCTAGTATGTTTTTGTGCCTACTTGATACATGCATTTGATCGGTTATAGTTATACTTTCCCTGTTTTACTCGGATCATGGATATGTACTTATTGGTTGTGCATATTATTCGGTTATGCATTTTAGTTGGATTTACATGCTTTAGTATCATGCACCATCTTGCATGATTGCATGCTGGCTGGACGGGGTTCCTTTATAGTTGAGCCAGCGACGGTTACATACGCCACACTCATGGGTTAGTGGTACATCGGAGGGTGTGTGCGATTGCTCTGTCGAGCTCCGGATCCGCTCATGTAGCGATGAGGCGTGGTAGCGAGGATCCCTCCTCTGGTCTATGACAGGAGATGAGAGCTTAGCTCCCACTCTGTTTGGGCGGGAGGATAGGTGTACTCGACATCCTCGTCCCACGGTCACTCGAGCGATGATGGCAGAGTGCACAGTTGTCATAGCCCTACCCACTCGACTTCACCATCACGTGTGAGGCGGCTGACTGGCGTCAGGGGTGACCATGTCATTTGCACGACATGCATTTTTCATGGATAGCATTTGTATTGTGTTTGCTGCATTTTTATTGATGCCTTGGATATTGCATATGATTTCCATGCATACAGGATACATATTTGTATATGGTGATAACTTTATCTCTTATAGTATGGTACATGCTCCTATATTAGGGTAGGAGATTTAGGTAAGTATAGTCCTTTTGTATTTCTTTCTTGCATACCATATATGTGAGACTGTACTGGCATGATTCTTATTGTTAGCTATATCTTACTTTGCATATCGACCATATCCGCTGAGTTCTTTGAACTTACCCCGTTGATTTTTATCTATTTTAGGATGAAGCTGTTAGGAGAGTCCAGCTGCCAAACCCCTTCATCGCGAAAGTTTAATAATTATTTATTTTATGGTTTTGGATATTTGGATTAGAAGATATGTTTAGGATTGAAGTTGGATTTGTGTACTCGTGGATTTTTTGTGTCCTTATGGACCTTTATTCGGATTTTATTTCGATTGGTTTTGGTTGGGTATTCCTACCCAGATGGCATAAGGGGTAAGTCTAGTGATTGTAGACTGTTTACCATTTATTTTGATTGTTGGCCTGAGGCCTTATTACATGCGTGTGTTGTTTGGATTCCGGTCGTGTTGACCGATGTATAGTGGCTGTGTAGGCCTTGTATATAAGTTTGGTATTGTCACCAGTACAGGGGAGATGCTGCCGGATTTTTGTCTGGCGGGGTCTCCCCCGGGGCGTGACATAAGTTCAATTAACTCAGCGGATAATAGTCGATATGCATAGAAAGATATAACTAATAATAATAATCATGCTAGTACAGTCTCATATATAGGATATGCAAGAAAGAAATACGATAAAGACTGTACTTACCTTAATCTCCTATCCTGATATAGGAACATGTGTCATACTAGCAGAAACAAAGTCGTCAGACAAAATACAAATATGTATCCTGTATGCATGGCAATAATATGCAACATCCAAGGCGGCAATCAAAATGCAGCAAACATAATACAAATGTCATCCATGCAAAATGCATGCGATGCAAATGACATGGTCACCCCTGACGCCAGTCAACCGCCTCACACGTGATGGTGAAGTCGAGTGGGTAGGGCTATGACAACTGTGCACTCTGCCATCACTGCTCCTGAGTGACCGAGTGGACAGGATGCTGTCGAAGTACACCTATCCTCCTGCCCCAAACAGAGTGGGGAAGCAAAGCTCTCATCTCCCGGTGTCGTAGACCAGAGGAGGGATCCCTGTCCGCTACCATGCTGCCTCATCGCTACCCATGAGCGGACCAGCGGAGTCTGACAGAGCTACTGCACACACCCTCCTGATGTACCACTAACCCATGAGTGGCAGCGTGTGCAGACCATGTAACTGGCTGTGGGCTCAACTATAAAGGAACCCCATCCAGCCAGTATGCAATCATGCAAGATGGTGCATGACACTAAAACATGTAACACCAACTAAAATATATCTTCGAATAATATGCACAACAAATAGGTACATATCAATGACCTAAGTAAAACAGGGAAGGTATACTAAAAGCTGATCAAATGCATATATCAGGTAGGCACAATAACATACAAGGCAGTTAAACATAAAAATTATTGTAAGTTATATCCAACTAAGCATATCAACATGACATTATCTAAAAGATAAGTCAAAATACCCGCCTGCTATGTAGAATATCACTGTCTTTACGCTCGTGGACCTGTCTCGTATCCACATCCTGTAATTGTAGAATACCAGTATAACCAATCACTAGCCTAATCAAACGGTAGGAATATGAATCTAATCCAACCTTAATCAGATTAAATTCACCGTATAATTCCTAAATCAACTCTAGCATCAACTATAAAGGTAACACATCCTAGTTCATAACATACTAAATCAAAGCTTACCTTACAATGCTTCACAGCTTCTTGATCCACCTGAAATTCAATTACCCTAACCCCTGCAATCAAAATCTCCAAGCTCACAACAAATCTGTAAATTCTCAGTTTCCCTTAATCTAAAGGAATAGATCATCGGGGGTCCCTTACCACAAATTGAGGGTGAAAACTCTATGGAATCCCATAGCAGATTACTTGATCCATCCCAAGTCCTCCTTCCTCGAACCGTCACCAAACGAAAAGGTTTTTGACAAATTTAAACACCCAAATGCAGCCTACATTTCGGATCAGCAGAGGTTGAACACAAGGAGCCATGCTAAAACCTAAACTCACAAACACACTGAAATGAAGGATCGTTAGCTTGCAAGGTGGCTGTGATTTGGATCCAGAATCACCCTACGAAGCAAAACCAGAACACAACATGGAGGAGAAGACAGAAATCAATAGCTCTTACCCCTGAACTCAAGATCAACTTGGAAGAAGGCTGCTACTCGTGGCGGAGAGAGTGATTAGTGTGTTGCTATCGAGATCGGAGGAAGAATGTCGATAGTGACAAAGACGACACACCAGCGAGGAGCCAGTAACACCCACGAGCCGAGATCGCAGGTGACCGTAGGTCGTCGGGGGTGGGGAAAGCGACGATGAAGGTATGTCGTTGTGCTCGCGCACAGGAGCGGCCAGCTTTCGTCGCGCGCGGGGCAGCACCGACTGTAGTCGGCGTCGATTGGCTGGCGACGACGTCGCGATGGACAACAGGCGAGGAGGCGCACGATCTGGAGCGGAAAGAGGCAAACGACGACGGGGGCGAGCTCTGGTGTGGGCGATGTATGGGGAAAGGGGCAACGGGCAGTGGCAGCAGGCGTGTGCGCACGCGGGGAGGTGGCAGCGGCGGTGGCCTGCCCGCCAACACGTGCGGCTCGAGCGGAGAAGACGATGGAAAAGGGCGTCGGTGGAGAGATCACGAGGGAGAAAATCACGAGGATAAGGATGCAGCGGAGAGGCAGTTACGGTGAGGAAATCGCGAGAAAGAAAAAGTTGGGCACGATAAATCGGATTACCCCAATTAACCTAGATTAGGTTTTTAATTAATCCCTAACCTTCCCCATTAAATTAATTATCCCCGTAAATACCCCGTACAAACCCCATTTAATTCCAAAAACCTTTTTATTTTATCCCTGTAAATATCTCTTACAAGCTCCATTTAAATCCAGAAAAATTCTGAAAAAAATTCCTAAAATTCTCCAAAAATCTCAAAAAAATTCCCAGGATTACTTTTCCTAAATTTTGGCCATTAGATTTATATTTTAAATTTTTACGTATTTAACATTCTCCCCCACTAATAAAAATTTGGTCCCCAAATTTCCGACTCAAATGCATAATGAGTAAGAGATACCACAAGTACTGAAAATATTTTTCACGCATCTTAAGTAAACAGGTGGGAGTATTGAGCTATGATCTTTTTTCTTAAGCTCCCAAGTAGCCTCTTCATCGGTGTGGTGACTCCACCCGACCTTGACAAGTCGCACAATCTTGTTCCGCAACTGTCATTCTTTGTGATCCAGAACCGGTACCTGAAACTCTTCGTAAGTAGCTTCAGGTTGAATGGAACCTGACACATCTGACAGAATATGTGTAGAGTCTGGCACATACTTCCTCAGCATGGACACATGAAACACATCATGAATACCAGTCAAGGATGGTGGTATCGCTAGGCGGTAATCAACTGCTCCGATCCTCTCCAAAATCTCGAAATGCCCAATGTACCTTGGAGCTAACTTACCACGAAGGCCAAATCTCTTCACCCCTTTCATGGGTGAGACTCGTAGGAATACATGGTCACCAATAGAGAACTCCAGAGGTCTCCGTCTCCGATCTACATAATTCTTCTGATGATCCTGCGCCTCTAGCATCCTTCGTCTGATTGCATGGACCAACTCTGCCTCATGCTGAGCTCTCTGGGGTTCTAGCAACTGGGCCTCCCCAACCTCCTCCCAGAAGGTGAGTGTACGACACTGTCTACCATACAATGCTTCAAACGGGGCCTTTTGGATAGCCGAATGATAGCTATTATTGTAGGCGAATTCCACTAACGGCAAGTGGTCCTCCCAGTTGCCCCCGAAATCCATAACATAGGACCTCATCAAGTCCTCTAGTGTTTGAATGGTCCGCTCTGACTGTCCATCGGTCTGAGGATGGAATGCAGTACTAAAACGAAGTTGTGTGCCTAAGGCCTGCTGTAGACTCTACTAGAACTGGGATGTGAACCGGGGATCTCTATCTGATATAATCCTCAAAGGAACACCATGAAATCTGATGATCTCCTGACAATATAACTCTGTCAAATGATCCAAAGAGTCAGTCTTCCGAATTGCTAAGAAGTGCGTGGATTTGATTAGTCGGTCAATGACTACCCAAATCACGTCATGGCCTTGACATGTCCTAGGCAAACCCACCACAAAATCCATGGTAATGTGATCCCACTTCCACTCGGGAATAGGAATCCTCTGAAGTAGTCCGGATGGTCTCTGGTGCTCAGCCTTTACTTGTTGACAAACTAGACATCTAGTAACAAAATCTGTGATGTCTTTCTTCATGTCGTTCCACCAATACCAATGCCTTAAATCTCGATACATGCAGATTCCGCCTGGGTGGATCGCAAATCGAGAGCGATGAGCCTCCTGGAGTAACTCCTCCATGACCGGGTGAGACTGAGGTACGCATAATCTGCCCCGGAAATAAATAATACCCTCGTCATCTTGGGTGAACTCAGTCAGCTATCCCGAGGTTATCTGACTGCCAATGAACTGTAAGCACTGATCACCGACCTGAGCCTCTCTGACTCTCCTCCTAATAGATAATTGATCAACCATGGTAACAAGAACGCCCTGCTCTGTTGGTCCCTGCTCCTCAAGGTCCAACTCGAAATAACTCTGAATCAAATCCGTGACTAAAACTCGGTAGCAAGCTAAAGTCCCTCGGGACTTCCGGCTAAGTGCATCGACAACCACATTGGCTTTCCCTGGGTGGTAGTTAATGGTACAGTCATAATCCTTCCGGAACTCCATCAATTCAAGGTTCATCAAATCCATGAATACTACTGGAGCATGGGTAATCAAATCAATACCAGGAAACCACCATCTATGGTGGTCGAATGCACAACTCCAACTACCGCCATCAACAGTGGCCAAATTACGCAACTCCAATGACCACAACTGATCCAATCGTGTCAAGAATACACGACTTCCCAAATCCCTGGACGACTAAGTCATCAAATAGTCTAATAAGATAATTGAAAGCTCATACAATTCATATCAAGTATGAAATTATCGTCGCTACACACCTGCATTCTCTTTACTCTAGACTGATGATATAACAATCATCACAACGACAATGATAATTATATGACACCACGTCACTACAATATCAACACACCAGTCATAAATCAATCCTAGAGTATACACAGGTATCCTATAGCTGATCTAATTAGATCCTCTATCCACAATGAAGGATATTCATTTCCTTCTACAACTACCGCATTCTATCATCGATAATCGATACATAATCTCAAAGGTCCATCTCTCTTTTACAAAGAGTTCCGGATCTTCTCTAGAAGAAATACTGGGATAGATAAATATCCCATCCAACACCTCCTATAATAAGGTAAAACAATCTTTCATCGTCTTGACCAGTGTAGGTATACACGCCTTATCCATAACCAAATCACTAATAGTAGGGACTGATATTCTCTGAGGGTTTACTCCTTGACCTTCAAATGGGTGGCTAGCAGGCCAAATCCCTAGCTTCCTAATTCGACATCAGTCGACACCTCTAAAGAGTCCATACTTTTGAAATCATCGTTAGGTTCCACAAGGTCAATACGTCATCGACCTCGTCCACGACCATGAGTAGGGGCAATTTCACTAGGTAGCATTTCCTACAATGAGTAAGTATCTAACAAAAACATAATGACAACTTCCTATTACATAAGACAAATACAGTAACCACTAAAGACAATACTTTTTCCTATAGCTCAGAGATATCCTTCAGCTTGCCTGGTCCCAAAACACGAGAACTCCCAAAAATCCAAGGAAAAGAAAATCCTCGAAACACAAAACCCATGAACCAAAATTGCAAACCAATAAAATTGTCATGTCCTGGGGGCATATCCATCATTCAAATGATGGAGGATCCCCTTAGTGACAATATTCATAAATACATGGACCAGATCTAGTAAAAACCTCGAAATAATAATATAAATACAAGTATTTTATTAACTGCATGCATGCACGACTAAACATAAATCAATTAAAGTAAAATAATTTTATGACACCAAATCAAATTGCAACAAAATCCAAAGTGCATAAACAAAATGCAATACTGATAAAGTAAATAAAGCGGCATCTCGACGATGCAGTAGGACAAGCACAACAAGGGACTCTCTGAGCGACACGAAGGTAGGTCAACAGGACACGTCCTCCATCAGTTAACCTAAAGGATAAGTGAGGAGGGGGTGAGTACAACCACTCAGTGGATGGATAGACAATAGTGCATAATCATAATGCACACAATGGAAGTCAAAGGAAAATAAACTAGAGTAACCCCACCCTCAGAGTACCAATATCAGTCTGCATCTAACCTGGTCAATAGTATAACAAATATACCCTTAACCTACATAGCCACTGCAATCTACAAGCAATGCACATCCAGATACCACGACAAAGCTTTGTGACTCTCGAGGTAATACAAAGGGAACTATCTATGAGCTACCGCAAACGGAACTCGTGGGTCGAAAATCAATATACTAAGCACTGTCTATGCACAACTACATGCTACCACGAATGGGTCTCGTGGGCAGACAACGTATATATATATATCTAGTTATTAACTGCACACAACAACATGCTACCAATAATGGGTCGCAGTTCATTATCCTAGGTTGTTAAGCCTAAGGTTAGCCAAAACATCTAACATAGAACGTCTATCAAAGTCAATAAAAATTGTCGATCTACAATTAAGCCCATTGAGGCGGTCAAGCGAGGGTTTCAAACCTCTAATACGAAATGTTTACCAAAATCGATAAAGATCATCAACTTATAAATAAATATGTCACGATGGTTAAGTCTAGGTTTTCGTCCCAGCTAACAGGAAACGCCTATCAAGGCCAATAAGGACAACAAATCTACTAACAAGTCCGGCAAGAGAGTTAAGCCTAAATTATATCATTTCTACCAGTTTAATCATGCATGCTACAACATGCTACCACGAACAGATCTCGTGGGTACTTAAGATGCAAAGTATCTATCTAGCTATAGACGTCATATGAATCCGATTATCACCAACTCCGTACAGATAACGCAAGAGTATAACCTTACAATAGATTATCTCAACCATGCATGAGAGACATATTTGACCACAGATATACAAAGCAACCATAGGGAGACTCTACTGCAGACTCTCTCTCAACCAAGAATGGGAGAAAATAGTTGGCAGCCGAGATATGAACAACATCATATACCCTTTAATCGCATCCTAATCATACGACCTCTACTAGTCTGATCACCATATCAACTGAAATCGTAAATGGATAAACATGTACCAATAAGCACATCCGGATTATTATGCCTAGGGTTCCAACACCTAGGGTTTTACTAATGTTTTATTCCTGAGATCCACTCCTACAGAATAACCTCATCTAAGTTATTCTATCTCTACTAGTCTCAATCATGGTATCCACCGCAATAACACCTAACCAAATATACACATAACAACGATATATAATAAATAATAGCATAGTCATAACAATGAAAATCAATGGTTAAAATTAATAGGGTATAACTAAAGATGTCATGACAGTACAAAGTCAAAGCAATAGAATTTATTCACCTGTTAGCCGTCTGGAGATGTCATGTCGCCGGCAAATCCCCAAATTGACCTCGTCAATAATACTTTGAATTTTCGAAACATAAATATCGTCGGAAATCCGTACAAATTCAAAAATACTCAAGTTAACCTGCCAAATGTGGCGAACTCCGAAAACCCAAAGACCCTAAAAAACTCGGAACCTAGGCTCTAATACCAAATAAATTGTCACGCCCCGAGGGAGTCCCCTCTAGACAAAAATCCGGCAGCATCTCCCCTGTACGGGTGACAATACTAATCTTGAATACAAGGCCCACACGACCTACTATACATCGGTCAACACGACCAGAATAAAATCCACACATATAGGTCATAAATAGGCCTCAGGCCAACAATCAAAGTAAATAACGATCTACAACATTGAGACCTACCCCTTCTGCCATCTGGGCAGGAACGCAAAATCAAAACATATCGAATACAAGTCCGAATAAAAGTCCAAAACACCAGTCCTACACATGTCTTCTAATCAAAACATAAAACCAAATAAATACAAAGCCATTACGACGAGGGGGATTGGCAGCTGGACTCTCCTGGCAGTTTCATCCTGAAAAAGATATAAAGCCACGGGGTAAGTTCAATGAACTCAGCGGATAATAGTCGATATGCATAGAAAGATATAACTAACAATAATAATCATGCTAGTATAGTCTCATATATAGGATATACAAGAAAGAAATACGATAAAGACTGTACTTACCTGAATCTCCTATCCTGATATAGGAGCATGTGCCATACTAGCAAAAACAAAGTCGTCAGACCAATTACAAATATGTATCCTGTATGCATGACAATCATATGCAACATCCAAGGCAACAATCAAAATGCAGCAAACACAATACAAATGCCATCGATGCAAAATGCATGCCATGCAAATGACATGGTCACCCCTGACGCCAGTCAGCCACCTCACACGCGATGGTGAAGCCGAGTGGGTAGGGCTATGACAACTGTGCACTCTGCCATCACTGTTCCTGAGTGACCGAGTGGATAGGATGCTATCGGAGTACACCTATCCTCCTTCCCCAAACAGAGTGGGGGAGGAAAGCTCTCATCTACCGGTGTCGTAGACCAGAGGAGGGATCCCTTTCCACTACCACGTTGCCTCATCGCTACCCATGAGTGGACCAGCGGAGCCTGACAGAGCTATTACACACACCCTCCTGATGTACCACTAACCCATGAGTGGCAGCGTGTGCAGACCATGTAATTGGTTGCGGGCTCAACTATAAAGGAACCCCGTCCAGACAGCATGCAATCATGTAAGATGGTGCATGACACTAAAACATGTAACACCAACTAAAATATATCTCGAATAATATGCACAACAAATAGGTACATATCAATTATCTAAGTAAAACAAGAAAGGTATACTAAAAGCTGATCAAATGCATGTATCAAGTAGGCACAATAACATACAAGGCAGTTAAACATAAAAATTATTGTAAGTTATAACCAACTAAGTATATCAACATGACATTATCTAAAAGATAAGTCAAAATACCCGCCTACTATGTAGAATATCACTGTCTTTATGCTCGTGGACCTGTCTCGTATCCATGTCCTGTAATCGTAGAATACCAGTATAACCAATCACTAGCCTAATCAAACGGTAGGAATATGAATCTAATCCAACCTTAATCAAATTAAATTCACCGTATAATTCCTAAATCAACTCTAGCATCAACTATAAAGGTAACACATCCTACTTCATAACATACTAAATCAAAGCTTACCATACAATGCTTCACAACTTCTTGATCCACCTGAAATTCTCCGATAGGAATCATTCGATTGATCGGCAACAAAAACCTAATTTCAATTACCCTAACCCCTGCAATCAAAATCTCCAAGCTCACAACAAATCTGTAAATTCTTAGTTTCCCTTAATCTAAAGGAATAGATCACCGGGGTCCCTTACCATAAATCGAGGGTGAAAACTCTATGGTATCCCACAGCAGATTCCTTGATCCAGCCCAAGTCCTCCTTCCTCGAACCGTCACCAAACGAAAAGGTTTTTGACAAATTTAAACACCCAAATGCAGCCTACATTTCGGATCAGCAGAGGTAGAACACAAGGAACCATGCCAAAACCTAAACTCATAAACACACTGAAATGAAGGATCGTTAGCTTGCAAGGTGGTTGTGATCTGGATCCAGAATCACCCTACGAAGCAAAAACAAAACACGACATGGAGGAGAAGACAGAAATCAACAGCTCTTACCCCTGAACTCAAGATCAACTTGGAAGAAGGCTGCTACTCGTGGCAGAGAGAGCGATCGGTGTGTTACTATCGGGATTGGAGGAAGAATGTCGGCAGTGACGAAGACGACACACCAGCGAGGAGGCAGTAACACCCACGAGCCGAGATCTCAGGTGATCACAGGTCGTCGTAGGTGGGGAAAGCAACGACGAAGGTATGTCGTTGTGCTCACGCACAGGAGCAACCAGCTTTTGTCGTGCGTGGTGTAGCACCGACTGTAGTCAGCGTCAATTGGCTGGTGATGGTGTCGCGATGGACAACAGGTGAGGAGGCGCACGATCTGGAGCGGAAAGAGGCAAACGGCGGCGGGGGTGAGCTCTGGCGTGGGCGACGTGCGGGGAAAGGGGCAACGAGCAGTGGCAGCAGGCGCGTGCGTGCGTGGGGAGGTGGCAGCGGCAGTGGTTTGCCCGCCAACGCGTGCGGCTCGAGCGAGTAGCAGCGGTGAGGGGGTGCGCGCGGAGAAGACGATGGCAAAGGGCGTCGGTGAGGAAATCGTGAGAAAGAAAAAGCTGGGCGCGATAAACCGGATTACCCCAATTAACCTAGATTAGGTTTTTAATTAATCCTTAACCTTCCCCATTAAATTAATTATCCCCGTAAATACCCCATACAAACCCCGTTTAATTCCAAAAGCCTTTTTATTTTATCCCTGTAAATATCTCTTACAAGCTCCGTTTAAATCCAGAAAAATTCCGAAAAAAATTCCTAAAATTCTCCAACAATCCCGAAAAATTCCCAGGATTACTTTTCCTAAATTTTGGCCATTAAATTTATATTTTAAAATTTTCCATATTTAACATTATTGGTCAAGGATGACCAAGCTCATTGTAGAAGAAAAAATTGATAAAGTGGAAGATTATTGGTATAATAACTATAATAAATTTGACTTTTCATAGTGCTTCATTAACGACTGACGACTATAGCACACTGTTAATAATAATTTTTACGGTGTGTCCAATCAAGTGCATTGCGGATAATATTATATTTTTACAAACACTATCATTCAAAAATAATATGTTGTCAAATACAATTTTAATCACACGCACTGTGTGATGTTAATATTCACTAATAATAGCATTCAAAAGTGCACTATTAAAAGTCTCACTACAATAAATTTAACTTTTCACAGTGCGTCAATCAAGTGCATTGCAGATAGTATTATATTTTTTTATAAACAACAACATACAAAAATATATTATTAATATTAAATAATAATAGCGTACAAAAGTGTGATGTTAAAAATCCATAGTCCAGTCTATTAGGACCAAATCGGGTTCAACTCACTTAGGCCCATGGGTTTGGCTTGCAAACTTTCTATCGTCACCCATCTACCCTCCATCACTTTCTATCTTATGACTTTCAATATCTTAGAGTTGTGCAATGTGTGATGTGCATTGCAGATAGAGTAATTACACATTGTCAATTTGTATATTTGTTGTATCGATCTCAGGTCAGGTTGACCAAGATAGATAAAGGTTTCGATGTTGGTTGGTCAGGCGAAAAGTCAAATAGGTTATGATTGCTCATATACTTGACAAGTAAAAGAAGTCCATGTGAATTATAGAGTACTTAATATTTGGCACGAGATGATAGATGAGAGGTGAAGACCAAGTGGTTCACGACTAACTGAGTACTTGGTAATCAAAAGTTCAATAAGGAGTTGATAAGGACGAAGACTAAGTGAGTCATGGAGGATCGTACACTTGACATCGGAGGTGAAGTCTAAATGGATTATGAATGATTAGATATATACTTGACATGAGATATGTGAACTCCAATTGATCACAGAGGACAAGACACTTGTCATGAGATGGATAAAGCTCAAGTGAATCATGGAGGATCAGATACTTGGCATGTGTAGGTGGAAATCCTAATAGGTCAGGGAGAACTAGATGTTAGGCATATAGACAAGAAGTCCAAATAGGTAAAAGAGAATCAGATGTTTAGTAATGGTAAAGTTCTGGCAGATCAAGATTAATCAGATGCTAGATGAGTTAAGTTCTAGTAAGTCAAGAGTGACTAGATGCTAGGCGGAAGAAGTCTTAGTTGGTGGAGGTCAATCAAATATTAGAAAAAATGAGAATTCAATCTGGGTAAGGTTGAATGAGAGGAATCAATCGACTACTAAGGAATAATAGTTGACTAGTAAGTCTGAAACCCCTAGATTTGTATTTAAGGGGGTTTACGGTAATATCAATCGACTAGAGGAAAGTAATAGTCGATTGATGTTATTATTGGAGTAAACAGAGAGTTTGAAACTATATTGTTTCAAATTAATTGATAAAGATGAGCAGTTGACTAATGATACTTTAGTAGCAAACAAAAGGTTTAACAATCGATCAGAGAACATGACTATTTAGGTATCAGTTGACTGATGGTAATGAGCAATTAACTAATGTGATCAAAGTTAAGCTGGAACAAGTCATTCTACAAATAAATGGTCAAATTCAAAGAATACTCGACTAATGGGTCATATCAATCGACAGTTAAGTAGAAATCAGTTTCTATCTATATCTTATAAAAGAGGGTTTTGAGTGTAGCGACTGTTGACATTGCTAAAGGGGGTGAATAGATAGTCATTCATTCATGCTTATCTACAAAGAGTTACATGTAATGAAAATAGGATAAATAAATATGAAACATAAAAAAGCACAAAGATACCTTAATTTTATGTGGTTCGGAATTTACAGTTCCTACTCTATAACCTAAAGTCCTAGTATAAGCAACACTATATTTTCTCCTTTTCAGACATCTTCTACAAGTCGAAAAATCTCTTGCAAACTATTTTTTTACAAGAAATACAAATCAAATACAAATTTACAAGTAAAATATAATGAAATCAAAATGACAAGTTTACACTAATGAATATGGCTTTACTTACTGTTTGGTTGCTTTGGATTGTTTCCTGAAAGTTTGACATGCAGTATTACTTCCCCTTCAAAGTCTCTAACCTAAAAAATCTTCCATGAAACACTCTTTTATAGGGTTGATGTCAACCTGATTTTAGGCAAATATTCAATTAGTAGAACTCATAAGTCGACTGCTTTATTGTAGATTCAAACATTTCTTTGACTTATCAGCTTAATAGTTATATTCACCTCAACATCAGTCAACTAAATAGTGCTATCAGTCGAATGATTATGATCAGTTAATTGTTAATACCTAATAGTCGATTGCTACCATTCAAACTCTCATAAACCCCTTAAATTCCCAAAATTATGATTTACAATTTACCAGTCTACTATTGTACCGTATCAGTTGACTAATACCTCAGTTTCAAACCTAACTAAGGCTAACTCTCACTTTACCTAGTATCTGATTAACCTTAATCTACAAGGACTTCTCTTGCTTAGCATCACTCGTTACCTATAGGGACTTCATCTATCTAGGATCAAATCACACTTAATCTGTCAGGACTTCATCTATCTAGTGTTCGATCACTCTTGATCTGCTAAGACTTCACTCGCCTAGCATCCGATTACCCTTGACCTATTAGAACTTTATCATGGCCAAAAATTTGGTACTCCCTAACTTGTTTGGACTTCCACACTCACCTAACATTCGATCCTTTATAACCTATTAGGATTATCCATACCTATCTAACATTTGTTCCTTCTCGACCTATTAGGACACCATCGACATCAAATATCAGATCGTCTTTGACTTGTTTAGACTTTCATCGTGCTTAACATCTGGTTCTCTATGACAAACTAGGGTTTGCATCCACATGCCAATTAAGTATCAAATCCTTCATAATTCACTTAGATTTCATTTATTTTATCTCATTCATCTCACATAGTGTTTGGTCTCCCTGATCTACTTGGACTTCATCTCTTGCCAACTTCTTGTTGCATTTCTAACTGCTAAGTGTTCGGTCCTCCATGACCACTTAGTCTTTTCTATTTGTCAAGTATCCAGTTAACCTTGACCTACTTGACTTCTCATTCAACTATCTTCCATCATGGCCATCCTTATCCAAGACCTAAACAACCTCCCTCTTTAATAATCTCTATCGTGATCAACTTGAGTTTGGTCACTCTTGACCAACAATCTCCCTTTTGAGAGGTATCACTTAGTCACATATTGTTCAAATATCAAAACTTAACTGTAACATAACTTAAGTTTGGTCAATCTTGACCAAAGGTCAATTATACCAATAATTTTCTTCTTTTTGATGTTTCACAATATGTTTAAGTTAGGTTAGTCCATTAGCCCAACTTGTCGCATCTTATTCCAAAACATAATAAAGGTTTCTAACTTGAACTCTTCATTCTTCCCTTTTGGCATGCATCAAAAAAATTGTACAAAATTTCAAACTCATTTTTCATTCATCGACATATGAAATTCTTTATTCTCCTCATATGGCTAAAATGCATCTATCCTTTTTTCTACCCATTTGATAAATTGATCATTTAGCATACCTTGAAGAAGGACCTCCTTCCAAAGGCATACTTCCCTTTAACCATTGCACCAATAATATTTTTGAAGTTTCTAAACCTTCAGGAACTTTCAAAATCTAAATTATGAGATTAAAAGTTTTACCTTGAAACTTCTCCTCCCCTCAAGGTTTAATTCTTCACCTTTTTAACTCTCTTATTCATTTTCATTAAAAAAACTTTCCCTTTAAATGCTTGTCCAAGCATATCATAGAGTTAGATAAGTTTAAAATATATAGGGGTGGGCTTAAATGATTAAAATAATCATATTTAGCCAAAATCAATAGTAACAATCAACTAATATAGGTCATTAGTCGACTACACTAGTCGTAATTAACTTTTTTTTTTTTGAAACAATTGATTGATGTTTGATAAACTTGAAAAATCAATTTTTAAATCTAATTTTGAAAGTAGATAAATAATTCTATAGTTTGTTTTTTAACTTGAAACAATATAGAGACATTACTTCTATCATATACTATGGGAGAAAATAATTTTCTAAGAAAATACCTATTATTTTTAAAGAAAAATAGTGTTCTAAGAAAATACATATTATTTTCAAATAATGACACAAAGTTAAAAACTATTGAAACTTCAATATTTCATCCTAACTTTGTATCAATACCATCAATGGTGATTTCTATTAACAAATAAAGTACACAAAGGTTCTCAAAAATAATTTTTAAAATATTTCAATGCCAATTTTCAATCATTATCTATGGGTCAAGTGTACATAACTTGTACATTACTTTCCTTATAATTTGGTCCATATAGAATCTATATCATTTGCAGAAAGTTGCATAAATGGACAACGGGTCAATCCCTCGCAAAAGTGAGTTCCGTCCCTCAATGCGTTGGTTACTAGTCTCAAGGGCCAAAGACCCACCGTGATTTACCTCCCTTACGATGGCCCAGGGGCGGGCTGGTAGGGGCCGCTAGGTTGGCGGTTCCAACCTTTTGCACAAATGATAAAACATAATTTATTTTATGGACCATGTCAACACCTTAAACTTAACTCATCATCCTAACATCTCACTAATGTCTAATGGGTCTTAAAACATACTCAAGTTATCCTATAATCTTTGTGATATGTAAATTGATTCTTTCTTAAACCAAAAGATAATGCATTTCTATCTAGACTACTAATTTGATCATCCTACCTAGGATGTGAAATATTGTCATTTGTCCTTAATTGTAAGTGATTATAAATAAATCAACGCATAAACATGATTATGGTATATACCAAATATTGGTAAAAATAAATTAATATATCTCTACAATGATATGATTTTGTCTACTTTGGGCCTAAACTCTTATATTTTTTATTTTTAATCTATACCCAAAAGTCTTCAAACAAATGAAGATATCTTTTCATCTTAGAAGTCTATAATTTTTTCCATGTCTTTTCAATGTGAGACTTTGATTGTTCTCCCAATAATCCTAACACCAAATGCATAGTTTTTAAAATAAAATTTATCAAGTTTTAATGATGCATGTATGTCATGGTATAACAAAATTAAAAACCAAGTATCAAAATTACAAGATCTAGACAATATGATGCCATGCCATTGGTATGACACACAAAACATGACAATTGTGAGATTAATATGGCATAGCAAAAATACCTAAATCTCCAATCCAAGCGACATTTTTTTAAAATTATACCAAATCCATGATTTGACATAAAATAAACCAACTCTCTCGATTGTGTCAAACTCTAAACTTGGCACACTATTGAACCTATCTTAATGTGCCAATCTTGATAAAATTAAACCTTAATTTCTATTAGCACTTCATAAAATATTTTAGAATAAAATTTTAATTTCAACTTCAAAGTATCACTATACTTTTAAAATGTTCTAAATTGTCAACTTTACTATGATTAGATTAATTACTCTTCCACTCTAAGTTGACATATCCTATACTCATTTAGTGTGAGGGGATCACATTTTTAGGAGCCCAATACCTATTGAAGCTCCTTAAGTTTATTGAGTATTCATTAGGAATAACCTCCCTAGATATCATTCTAATGATTCTCATAGACTTCTTTAAAGTCTTATGATGCGGCACGGATTTTTCGTCTTCCCCGATCTTATGCCACCGAGGAAGGGGTCCTCTCCGACCGCATCAATAAATTGTGAAAATGTGTCCCTGAAAAAGTTAACACGTGTTAAACCGTCGCCGGCCTACCTGGCGACGGCACCCCGATGCTTAAGTTAGGCCGGATATTAATGAAATAAAATGTATTAAATGCAGTAAAAATAAGATAAAAGAAGAGTGATAGAACTTATCTCAGATGTAGCTATAAACGTGTAAAAACATATGACAATCATATCAAAGAGTTATTAACCCAGAGATATAAATCCAGAATGGATATAAGCTGAGAAGATAGCAGTCGTGCTTGTACGATTTAGTTTCACCCCATGGTCAAGCATCTAATCAAACAGTTATCGGGCAGAACCCCTTCACTCTGAGAACCATACTCGGCTATCATTTAAAGGTATGACACTTCATCAAGTCAAACACATATTTCCAGATTCAATTTTGTCCATTGAACGTAGAATGCCTTGCTCATCAAGCAGCATATCCTTTAAAAATAGTCTTCTCCAAGAAATATGGAAATGATGCAGCAAGATTAAGGTGAAAGTGCATAGTGAGAAGCACATCGATGGTTGAGTTAATCTCATCAAAATAAAGCCACACAGCCATCTCGGAGTATCCCGGATGAATCTCACAATCGACCAAGATGTTCTTTCCTCTGTAGGACATATAAACGCAGGATTTACTCACTTTAAATACTGTCAAATTATCAACCCAATTGCATAAGGAATGTTTTATTTACAGAAGCCACTTATATCTTGTCACAAGGTCTTTTCTTGGGTAGAAGCTGAGGGCGGGGAGCGAGTCACCAGAAGCAGTGGAACCCACTTGCACTATCATGAAGCCACCACTCTGAAGCAAGTTGTAAGGCGAGGAGGCATCGAAACTAGAAAAAGTCCCACTGTCCGGTGGTGTTGCCGAGGTCATCCAGGTCAAAATACATGCTTTTCTCGCCATATTTGGCTACCACGGGATAGGACTTGAGGCTGGTGCTAGAGAGGGCTTGGCGGGAGGGCTTGACGATGAGCCACCTCCCATTGTAGGAGCTTCCCGCGAGGCCCTTCGCGGTGACCAGTTGAACGGCTGCCACGGCAGTGAGGGAGACGGGATGGCGACGATGAAAAGAGTAGAAGCCAATCGGTGGCTGTGGAGAGAATGAACCGAAGCCTCCCCTTGGGAGAAAAAAGATCCCCTCCTTTAAACCCTAGCCACTCCTTTTACATCTCCTCCTATGGGTCGGGCCCTTATTTTCGTATATGGGCTAATATTTATCTCATATCACAGGTAACCCCCCTAAACAGTCAAACGAGTCACTCTGACAAGTCCGACTTCAATCTTATCACTTCATCATCTCAAATCGGATCATATCTCCTCTCCTTGTTCATATATTCAGGGATATTATACACATCTATAACGTCCAATGATTTGTCTCAGCTGAATAAAAAAATTTTCGGTTCGAGGACTTACGAACTGTCTCAGATGGAGATAATAAGACGATTGATGCGAGGACTTACAAATAGCCTCGGGTGAATATAATAAAATAATTGATTCGAGGACTTACAAATAGCCTCAGATGAATAAGAGAATACATGAAGCGAGGACTTACGAATCGCCTCGAATAGATATAAGAGAAGGACCTCCAAATTCTGACTGAATAAAATGATACATCTCTCAAAATACTTAGGTTGAATAAAATGAGAGAATACCGAGAACACCTTAACCGAATAATATAATGTCCATTTCAGAATACCTCGGAGGAATAAAATAAGAGCTAGTTGGGAACGCCCCAATCGAATAACATAAGATCCACTTTAGAACACCTCTGAACCGCCCGAGTTCAGACCACTTCAGCCCAAAGAAATAAAATAACCCCGACCAGATATGTCTCAGTGCTAGATGACATAACAAAAAATTCAAGAACACCTCATCCTAATAGAATAAGAGCTGACCCGAGATACATCGGATGAATAAAATAATATCTGCCTCATAACACTTAGCTACATAGAATAAGAGCTGACACAAAAATGCTTTGACCGAATGACATAATACCCCCTTGAGAACCATCCGGATGAATAAAATAAAAGCTGGCTAAGAACGCCTCGACTGAATGAGATAATATTCACTTCAGAATACCTCGGATGAATAAAATAATGTCTGACTCAAAGTGCCTCGCCGAAATGAAATAAGACCTCCTTCAATTCAGTTTGGTTGAATAAAATAAGTGTAAATCTAGAACGATTCGGCTCTAAGCAATTGGGCTTAAAGAAATAAAATATCAACTGGCCTGATATATCTCAAATAAACTGAGTAAAATAATGTCCGCCTCACAATACTTCCATAAAATAAGAATTAGCTAGCTTCACCTGGACTGTACTGAATAAAATAATATACACCTCCCAAAACTCCAATAAAATAAGAATTGATCCGACAACGCATGAGCTGCCTCAAAACATACTCATAAAATGAAGTAATAACCACATTGAAATGCCTCGGCTGATTAAGAACACGCGGATTGAATAAAATAAAAGCTCCTTCCATATCAACACTTCATAAGTAGGCAAATGAATACTCTTCTCCTCGATCGACTGAATATAAGATCATACTCCTTGAATTGCCCCTGCACGTCGTGATAATAAACTCCGTCGTTCTTCCGAAGTGCATCTTATCTTAAACCCAACTCCTCCGATCCGCCATCACACGGGGATAATAATAATAATACAGTTGAGTGAAGACTCAACTCTTCTGATCCACCACCACACGGGGATAATAATAATATATAGCCGGAGAAATGTTCAACTCTTCCAATCCACCACCACACGGCGATAAAATAAATAATATATAGCTGAAGAAATGTTCAGCTCTTCCAATCCGCCACCACACGGCGATAAAATAACATATAGCTGAAGACATGTTCAGCTCTTCCATTCTGCCACCGCACGGGGATAAAATAATATATAGCTGAAGAAATATTCAGCTCTTCCGATCCGCCACCACACGGGGATAAAATAATATATAGCTGAAATGTTCAACTCTTCCGTTCCGCCACCACACCGGGATAAAATAATATAAAGCTGAAGAAATATTCAGCTCTTCCGATCCGCCACCACACGGGGATAAAATAATATATAGCTGAAGACATGTTCAGCTCTTCCGTTCCGCCACCGCACGGGGATAAAATAATATATAGCTGAAGAAATATTCAGCTCTTCCGATCCGCCACCACACGGGGATAAAATAATATATAGCTGAAATGTTCAGCTCTTCCGTTCCGCCACCGCACGGGGATAAAATAATATATAGCTGAAGAAATATTCAGCTCTTCCGATCCACCACCACACGGGGATAAAATAATATATAGCTGAAGAAATGTTCAGCTCTTCCGATCCGCCACCACACGGGGATAAAATAATATATAGCTGAAGAAATGTTCAGCTCTTCCGATCCGCCACCACACGAAGATAAAATAATATATAGCTGAAATGTTCAGCTCTTCCGTTCCGCCACCGCACTGGGATAAAATAATATATAGCTGAAGAAATATTCAGATCTTCCGATCCACCACCACATGGGGATAAAATAATATATAGCTGCAGAAATGTTCAGCTCTTCCGATCCGTCACCACACGGGGATAAAATAATATATAGCTGAAGACATGTTCAGCTCTTCCGTTCCGCCACCGCACGGGGATAAAATAATATATAGCTGAAGAAATATTCAGCTCTTCCGATCCGCCACCACACGGGGATAAAATAATATATAGCTGAAGAAATGTTCAGCTCTTCCGATCCGCCACCACACGGGGATAAAATAATATATAGCTGAAATGTTCAGCTCTTCCATTCCGCCACCGCACGGGGATAAAATAATATATAGCTGAAATATTCGGCTCTTCCGTTCCGCCACCGCATGAGGATAAAATAATATATAGCTGAAATGTTCAGCTCTTTCGATCCGCCACCACACGGGGATAAAAATAATATATATAATATATAACCGAGGAATCTCGGTTCTTCCGTTCCGCCACCACACGGGGATATCTTCCGCTTCGCCTCACGGGGATAAAAATAAAATATATAATATATAACCGAGGAATCTCGGTTCTTTCGTTCCACCACCGCACGGGGATATCTTCCGCTTCGCCTCGCGGGGATAAAAATGATATATATAATATATAACCAAGGAATCTCGGTTCTTCCGTTCCACCACCGCACGGGGATATCTTCCGCTTCGCCTCGCGGGGATAAAAATGCTATATATATAATATAACCGAGGAATCTCGGTTCTTCCGTTCCACCACCGCACGGGGATATCTTCCGCTTCGCCTCGCGGGGATAAAAATAATATATATAATATATAACAGAGGAATCTCGGTTCTTCCGTTCCACCACCGCACGGGGATATCTTCCGCTTCGCCTCGCGGGGATAAAAATAATATATATAATATATAACCGAGGAATCTCGGTTCTTCCATTCCACCACCGCACGGGGATATCTTCCGCTTCGCCTCGCGGGGATAAAAATAATATATATAATATATAACCGAGGAATCTCAGTTCTTCCGTTGCACCACCGCACGAGGATATCTTCCGCTTCGCCTCGCGGGGATAAAAATGATATATATATAACCGAGGAATCTCGGTTCTTCCGTTCCACCACCGCACGGGGATATCTTCCGCTTTGCCTCGCGGGGATAAAAATGATATATATATAACCGAGGAATCTCGGTTCTTTCGTTCCACCACCGCACGGGGATATCTTCTACGTCGCCTCATGGGGATAAAAATAATATATATAATATATAACCGAGGAATCTCGATTCTTCCATTCCACCACCGCACGGGGATATCTTCCGCTTCGCCTCGCGGGGATAAAAATGATATATATAATATATAACCGAGGAATCTCGGTTCTTCCGTTCCACCACCGCACGGGGATATCTTCCGCTTCGCCTCGCGGGGATAAAAATGATATATATATAACCGAGGAATCTCGGTTCTTCCGTTCCACCACCGCACGGGGATATCTTTCGCTTCGCCTAGCGGGAATAAAAATGATATATATATAACCGAGGAATCTCGGTTCTTCCGTTCCACCACCATACGGGGATATCTTTCGCTTCGCCTCGCGGGGATAAAAATAATATATATAATATATAACCGAGGAATCTCGGTTCTTCCGTTCCACCACCGCACGGGGATATCTTCCGCTTCGCCTCGCGGGGATAAAAATAATATATATAATATATAACCGAGGAATCTCGGTTCTTCCGTTCCACCACCGCACGGGGATATCTTCCGCTTCGCCTTACGGGGATAAAAATGATATATATATAATATAACCGAGGAATCTCGGTTCGTCTGTTCTACCACCGCACGGGGATATCTTTCGCTTCGCCTCACGGGGATAAAAATAATATATATAATATATAACCGAGGAATCTCGGTTCTTCCGTTCCACCACCGCACGGGGATATCTTCCGCTTCGCCTCATGAGGATAAAAATAATATATATAATATATAACCGAGGAATCTCGGTTCTTCGTTTCCACCACTGCACGGGGATATCTTCCGCTTCGCCTCGCAGGGATAAAAATGATATATATATTACCGAGGAATCTCGGTTCTTCCGTTCCACCACCGCACGGGGATATCTTCCGCTTCGCCTCGCAGGGATAAAAATGATATATATATAATATAATCGAGGAATCTCGGTTCTTCCGTTCCACCACCGCACCGGGATATCTTCTGCTTCGCCTCGCGGGGATAAAAATAATATATATAATATATAACCGAGGAATCTCGGTTCTTCCATTCCACCATCGCACAGGGATATCTTTCGCTTCGCCTCGCGGCGATAAAAATAATATATATAATATATAACCGAGGAATCTCGGTTCTTCCGCTATGCGGGGATGACGACTCCGGCTGAGTAATTGAGTGCCAATAATTACCCTAGCCGAGTAGCCGGATAGTATGAAGTATGTTAACTCAGTCGGATGACTGAGTACAAGTAATGACCCTGACCAAGTAGTCAAAAGGGATGAAGCATATAAACTCAGCTGAAGGACTAAGTACAAGTAATTATCCTAACCAAATGGTCGAAAGGGATGAAGTATATTCTCGGATGAGCTACCGAGTGGAACAACTTATCTCGACCGAGTGGCCAGAGAGAATGAAGTATGCTCTCGGTCGAATGACTGAGTGTAAATATCTACCCTGACCGAGTGGTCGACTTGATATGCGGTCGAGTGACCAACTAATTATGTATGACTAATAGACACTAGAATGCCGAATTAAATGTAAACTTGCAAGATGAGCATTAAATGTTGAGATAATTAAATTTGAGCTTTTAAGATATTCTAAGTGCATATATAATCATATTGTTTGTTCTCTAAATATGTCTCATGTGATATATCTTCAATGGAGAAAATTTTAAATATAGCTAGAGAAATGACAAGATATAAGAATGCAACAAGATGTTAAAGGTAAGTATTTATATACATACTTACTGAATTTAACAACATGGAGGATTGATGTCTTCCTCCCATCGCAGAGTCATATCCAATAAAAAAGCTCTGATGAGAAATTGATCATCCTAATTAGATGATTATATTATTATCTCAACGTCTTGCCCAGAAGTTCCCACAGACGGCGCCAACTGATGCGGCACGGATTATTTTTCTCCACGATCTTGTGCCACCGAGGAAGGGGTCCTCTCCGACCGCATCAGTAAATTTGAATATGTCCCTGAAAAAGTTAACACGTGTTAAACCATCGCCGGCCTACCCGGCGATGGCACTCCGATGCTTAAGTTAGGCCGGATATTAATGAAATAAAATGTATTAAATGCAGTAAAAATAAGATAAAAGAAGAGTGATAGAACTTATCTCAGATGTAGCTATAAACGTGTAAAAACATATGACAATCATATCAAAGAGTTATTAACCCAGAGATATAAATCCAGAATGGATATAAGCTGAGAAGATAGCAGTCGTGCTTGTACGATTTAGTTTCACCCCATGGTCAAGCATCTGATCAAACAGTTATTGGGCAGAACCCCTTCACTCTGAGAACCATACTCGGCTATCATTTAAAGGTATGACACTTCATCAAGTCAAACACATATTTCCAGATTCAATTTTGTCCATTGAACGTAGAATGCCTTGCTCATCAAGCAGCATATCCTTTAAAAATAGTCTTCTCCAAGAAATATGGAAATGATGCAGCAAGATTAAGGTGAAAGTGCATAGTGAGAAGCACATCGATGGTTGAGTTAATCTCATCAAAATAAAGCCACACAGCCATCTCGGAGTATCCCGGATGAATCTCACAATCGACCAAGATGTTCTTTCCTCTGTAGGACATATAGACGCAGGATCTACTCACTTTAAATACTGTCAAATTATCAACCCAATTGCATAAGGAATGTTTTATTTCCAGAAGCCACTTATATCTTGTCACAAGGTCTTTTCTTGGGTAGAAGCTGAGGGCGGGGAGCGAGTCACCAGAAGCAGTGGAACCCACTTGCACTATCATGAAGCCACCACTCTGAAGCAAGTTGTAAGGCGAGGAGGCATCGAAACTGGAAAAAGTCCCACTGTCCGGTGGTGTTGCCGAGGTCATCCAGGTCAAAATACATGCTTTTCTCACCATATTTGGCTACCACGGGATAGGACTTGAGGCTGGTGCTAGAGAGGGCTTGGCGGGAGGGCTTGACGATGAGCCACCTCCCATTGTAGGAGCTTCCCGTGAGGCCCTTCGCAGTGACCAGTTGAACGGCTGCCACGGTAGTGAGGGAGACGAGGTGGCGACGATGAAAAGAGTAGAAGCCAATCGGTGGCTGTGGAGAGAATGAACCGAAGCCTCCCCTTGGGAGAAAAAAGATCCCCTCCTTTAAACCCTAGCCACTCCTTTTACATCTCCTCCTATGGGTCGGGCCCTTATTTTCGTATATGGGCTAATATTTATCTCATATCATCTTAGTTACTATAGTCTCATCAAGGTCAACTCTAGGGATCACCTTCCTTGTAACCTTGACTCCACTACTAGAATTAGGGTTAATTTTATAATTATGAAACTCTATGATATGAAAGCATACTCTCTTTGAATTTAGGCTTGTTTCCCAAACTCTTCTTGTCTTTAACCATTTCTTGCCTACCAAAACCTAAATTTTGTTCTTTTGATTCTTTAAATATTTTTTATTTTCCTAAGGGCATTCTCCAATTTATTTAGTATTGACTTCAATACTTAATTTTCTTCCTCTAAAATCATAGTTCTTTATTTTTCATGATTTTCTTGATCATTTCTCCTCCTATGCATATGTCTTATCTTTTTAGTGTTTTGTATTATGAAATCTAGAACTGTCTTTAGACTTATGATCATGATATTGAGAACTTAAATCATAAAATTTATCTCTAACATATTTTTATATGATATAAAGAAACTCCATTAATTAATGATACATTGGGTTTTAACTTTGAAGTTCTCCCTGGACCTGAGCTTCCTCCCATGTCCTTAGGTAGGTGTCTCCTAATAGTATCCATGTTGATTACACAAAAAGTATACTGTGTTCTTTGCACTTCCCTATCAAAGGTTTTGGCTTCCTTTAACTTCTCATTTGCCTTCGGTGTCGCTTGACGTAGGCACCTACTCATATAATGTCAATTCTCCATATATTCTCCATATATTATATAATCTTTATTTTTTATAATTGAAATTATATTACCTTCCATGGTGGTAGGTGAATCATAAGTGTGTTCTTCATTGGCTCTAAATATCAAGGGTTCTTCTTGTTCTGATGTTGATGACATATCCTCCCCTTAATCTTTGAGGTAGAGGGTTTTTCAATCTCTTTCATATCAGATGTTGAGCATCTCTCAACATTTGAATATTCATGCCCTTGAGCCGATGATTCTTCTTTCTTGAACCCATTCAAATATTGTGTCAATTGTGAGTTTTCATGAATTTTGGCAAGCTTGCTCTAGAGATTCGTGGCATTTTGATATTTATCTATCTTACATAATAGGTTGTTAGGTACCGAATTAATCAAAATATTGATTACCTTATCATGTGCCTTAAATATTTGGATTTGTTCCTAAGTTCATTTACTATTGTCAAGAGGCCTTCCTCTTTTGTCTTTTGAAATGTCATTAGAGCAAACCATTTTTCCATCTCCAATTGGAAGAACATTTCGATTCTTACCTTCCATTGCGTAAACTCTCCTAATCCAAAGGAGGTGAAAATTGAATTTCCAAATGTATCATTGAACTCCATGAATTTTGATGGATCCTTCTAATCCTCTAGTTTGCGCTTCATTGATGGTTAGTCTGATGAAGAGCAATCTTACTCTGATATCACTTGTTAGGGCAATTGACTTCGCTAGAGGAGGGTGAATAGCAATCACATTTGACTTTAATCATCATTCATTCATGCTTGTCTACAAAGAGATATATATAGTGGAAATAAGACAAATAAACATGAAACATAACAAGCACAAAGACGCCTTGATTTTATGTGATTTAGAAATCCTAGTTTCTACTTCATGATCTAAAATCCTAACATTAGTGCCATAGTGTTTTCTCCTTCTTGGATACTTTTTGAAGGTGGAGAAACCTCTTGCAACCTTTTTTTTACAAGCAACATAAATCAAAACCAAATGTACAAGTGAAATAAAAAGATATTGAAATAACAAGTTCACACAAATGAACTTGGCTTTGCTTGCTATTTGGTTTCATTGGATTGGTTTCTAAAGGTCTATGTAGTAATATTTCGCCTTCAAAGTCTCTAAGGACCAGTCTCAAAAAAAATTCTTGAAGTCCTTTTTTTTATAGAGTTATTGTCTTGCTAATTTTTGGCAAACAATCGACTAGTAGAACATATAGGTTGACTGCTCCACTGTAGATTCAAACGTTACTCTAACTTGTCTACTTAATAGCTCCATCCACCTCAACATCAGTTGACTGTCACTTATCATCAATCAATTGATACCCAAATAATCAAATCCCCAATCAAGTTCTAAACTTTCTTTTCGCTTAAATAGTGTCATTAATCGTATGTCATTGGTCGACTGATTATGATCAGTCGAGTTGAATAGTTGAGTTCTAAACTCTTTGTTCGCTGCTACAATTTCATCAGTCAACTGTTAATGCCTAACAGTCAACTATTAACATCCAAACCCCCATAAATTCTCAAACTCAAGGTTTGCAATTTACCAATAGATTATTGTATCTTATCAGTGAATTGATATTTTAGTTTCAAACCTAACCAAGGCTAACTCTCGATTTACCTAGTATTCGATTGACCTCAATCTACTAGAATTTTTGTCATCTAGCATTCGGTCATTCTTCACTTGTTGAAATTTCACTTGTCTAGCATTCAATCACTCTTGATATACTAGGACTTCACCCATTTAGCATGCGATCATCCTTGACCTACTAAGACTTTACCCATCTAGCATTCGATCACCCTTAACCTATCAAGAGTTTATCAATGCCAAACATCCTATCCTCCCTAATCTATTTGGACTTTAACACTCACCTAACATCCGGTCCTTTATGACATGTTAGGACTTTTCATACTTGCCTAACATCAGGTCCTTGTCGACCTATTGATACTTCATCGATACTAAATATTTGATCCTCCCTGATCTATTTGGACTTTCATCATGCCTAACATCCAATCCTACATGACTTGTTAGGATTTTTCATTCACATGTCAAGTGTCCAATTCTCCATGTTTCACTTAGACTTCATCCATCTCACATCAAGTGTTCGGTTCTTCTTGACCTACTTGGACTTCACCTCTTACCAACTCCTTGTTGAATTTTCAACTGCCAAATATTCAATCCTCTATAATCCACTTAGACTGTTCTATTTATAAAGTATTTGATTAACCTTAACCTACTTAACTTTTCACTCAATAATCTTTTATCATGATCATCCTGGCCTAAGATCCAAACAACCTTTCTCTTTAGCAATCTTCATCATGACCAACTTGAGCTTGATCAACCTTGATTAACAATCTCTCTCTTGAGAAGTATTGCTCGGTCACATATTGTTCAAATATCAAAAGTTAACTCTAACTTAACTCAAACTTGGTTAATCTTGACCAAAGATCAATTATACCAATATAGAGGATGTTTGAAGGGGTTAGTCATTAGAGAGTTTGAAGGGAAATTGATGTTGCATTCTAGATCTTTAAGAATCACTTCAAAGCAATCAAATAATGAACAAAAAAATATCGCACTTTAAATTATTATTTACATTGCATTTATATTTTTTTTGTATCATGATATTTGTACTTGTATTTGGTTATAAAAGAACATATTTTAAGAGATATCTCTGCCTCTAAAAGATATCCGAAAAGGAGAAAAGACAGTGATAATATCCCCAGGACTAGATCATGAATTAGAAATTGGGAGTTTCGAACTACATAAAATGGTTTGTATTTGTGATGATTTTATTTATTTTCCATTGCATATTAATGTGTTGTAGACAAACACACGATCAATATCAAAGCAAATCACTATTCATTACTCCCTAATGACATCATCAATCCCAATAGTCCACACTTGCCATGTGTGTGTGTGTCTGATTTACATGGGTTTGCTTAGAGGCTGGCAATTGCATCAAATTGTACTGAACACATGGTTAAGGTGGAGACCGATAGTAGATCCCCTCAGTAAGACATCCTAAAAAGATAATGACAAATAAATATCAACAATGACTAAATCTAACTAAGTCAATTAAAAAGACTATATTATATTGACCAATTAATAATTGTAATAATCCTTGACATACCAATGATCAATTAGGCTGAGTCGTCACTGACATAATGAACTCATGGCTTGAATAGAGATAGTTGGATCCACAATGATAATTCCAATAACAAAATACCCAAACCACATTATATTTTTTCATTAGCATTGATGATTCTGTATTTCAATTATTTTTGTTGAGTATTTTTAACACAACTTGATAGGTATACTTTATCTTAAAACATAAAATCTTTGTGGAAATTAAAGTATACCTTAGATCGTAGATGTAGAATCATCGGAACTACACTACATGAATTTTGATGCGAACTCTCACTGTCAGAATGGAAATCACAAGGATTAACTCGAACTTCCACCACAGGTTCACAATGCCTCAATCTAAGCATGGTGATATGACGAAGATCCCTTGTTCTTCTCAACAAGATAAAAAAAATCTTCTCAAGCGCACGGTATGTTAAATACGGAAAATTTAAAATACCAAAATAAAATGGCCAAAATTTAGGAAAGGTAATCCTGATAATTTTTCGGGATTTTTAGAGAATTTTAGGAATTTTTCCAAAAATTTTTCTGGATTTAAACGGAGTCCGTACGAGATTATTATAGGGATAAAATAAATAGGCTTTGGTGGAGTCTATTTAAGAGGATTAATAGGCGATATTAACCTAAGGTTTCAAATACCTAAACCTAGGTTAGTTTTCACCATCGTGATAACTTTCTTTTCCCCGATGCACCCGACACCTCTTCCTCTCGCGATCACGCCGTTACCTTGCGGTTTCACTTTCGCGACAACTCTTCCGATCTTCTTTTTCTTTCTTTCCCTGCACCACAGTAAGGCACCGCCCGCCGTAGGGCCCTTTTCTTCTTCCTCAGCAAGCGTCGACTTCTCTTCCTTGAGTCCGCACACCGCACTCCTTTCTCTCGCGCCGGCTTCATTTTTCCCCTGCGCCGGATTCTTCTGCGTGCCACCCTCCTCACCGCGTCGCCACCCCTGTGCATGCGGCCATCGACCGCTACCTTGGCCACTCGTCATCGCCGCAAGTCTTTTGCTGTCGCCGTCTCTTCTCTTCCGCCAGCCCCATCGAATGCCGACAGCAGCTAGGTCGATCGTAGCTTCTCCTATCGTCTGTTTACCTCTCTGCAAGCGACAGCAGTCTGATCAGGAGTTGTTCTTTTCGATTGTCGTCGGAGCAAGTGGGTTGAGCGTGGTTTTTCGACGAACAGGGAAGTTTTAGGGGAAGGGCTGGTGAGCTTGATTGGTTGATTTAGGGCAGTCGGGATTTTTGCTCCGGTGAATAGAGTTGGGGAAATTCTTCCGGTGGAGTCCTAAGTGTTGGTTTCGATCACGAGGCAGGTTCACGGTCGTGACGATTTGATTCTTTTGCGGATATTTTATCAGGCGGGTATTTTGACTTATCTTTTAGATATAGTCAAGTTGATATGCTAGTTAGGATAGCTTGCAATAATTTTCATGTTTATATGCCTAGTATATTTTTGGTGCCTACTTGATACATGCATGTGATAGGTTATGATTATACCTTCCCTGTTTTATTTGGATCATAGTTACTTGGATTATGGATATGTACGTATTGATTGTGCATATTATTCGGATAGGTGTATTTAGTTGGATTTACATGCTTTAGTATCATGCACCATCTTGCATGATTGCATGCTGGCTGGACGGGGTTCCTTTATTGTTGAGCCCGCAGACAGTTACATGGCTTGCACACACTGCCACTCATGGGTTAGTGGTACATCAGGAGGGTGTGTGCAGTTGCTCTGTCAGGCTCCGCTGGTCCGCTCATGGGTAGCGATGAGGCAGCATGGTAGCGGGCTCGGTCACTCAGGAGCAGTGATGGCAGAGTGTACAGTTGTCATAGCCCTACCCACTCGGCTTCACCATCGCGTGTGAGGCGGCTGACTGGTGTCAGGGGTGACCATGTCATTTGCACGACATGCACTTTGCACGGATCACATTTGTATTGTGTTTGCTGCATTATTGTATTGATGCCTTGGATGTTGCATATGATTGCCATGCATATAGGATTAATATTCATATATGGTGATGACTTTATCTCTTATAGTAGGGCACATGCTCCTATATCTGTTAGTAATATATGAGAGATGTCCTAAGGCAATCGTCTTATGTATGAACCATTTATATGATAAATGAAGATTCACTATTTGAGTATACATGTTTAATGTATTTGATTGAATCTTAAACTCATTTATTGAATGTCCACGATACGATTCACAGCATGAGAGAATTTGTGATTGGATCACAACTAGTGAGTATCTCTACATGTGTAATTGTGATGTATCGAAATTATCCCTAGTTGATGAATTGATGGATTTGGACACCATCAATTCTGTCGAGACTAGCACGAGGTATACTCCTTGGTGTATCCAAGCAGCTGATTCTCACTGGCTGGAGACATTGTGATGTCCGGAGTTAATCGTGGATGCTAGTTATGGTAACTAGTTCATTGGAGTGACCAAAGTAAGACTTCATATGGTTCTCTGCATATATAGATATGTCAATGAAGTTCTTACTGTGGCTTAAGTGCGATGTTCCTTTGACTTGCGGTATTCAAGTCATCTTGATCATGGAGACTTATGCTTTGACATCTTAAGCAAACATCTCCGAGGAGATGTGGACCCGGGATGATTGGGTATAAGTCGAAGTGATCGAAGGTGTTTGAATAGCCTATAAAGGATTCACCACTCCTTGCGAGGAGGTGTATACCCATGGCCTCTCGTCGGATTGTTACTAAAGTCTTTGGCCAAAGCATTACATGTTTAGAGTAAAGTACTCTTCGATACATGTGGAGTAACTAGAATCCGTAGGACGAGGAAATGATACTGGCTAGTGTGACGTGAGTCACCTAGTGGGACCGACACAATAGACCATGTCCCGAACCAAGTGGGTATAAGATGAGTGAAGGGAATGGGGCACGATTCATTCGAGCTCTCGAAGGGTTTCGTAAATAGTTCGGATCAGCTTGATCTTTTCGGTTAATGGGGATCATGATGTACTACTAGGTGCCACTCATGATCGTTCTATAATTAATGGTTAATTATAGACGGCCAACATAAACCGAGAACCTATTTGGTCACACGCACAACGAGTGTAATCCAAAGGATTTAAAACGAGCTTGAGAATGGGATTCTCAGACCGAGAGAAACTATGTTTGGTTGGACCAAACATAAAGCGAGCATGAAATTGTTTCAGTCGCAATGGAAGCATGGATGGGCCGTGTCTTATGAAGACATAATGGATGGACCAAAATGGTTTGGTTCTAATCCAATGGATGAGAATAAACCAAAGGGTTTGGTTTATATTAAACGAATGAACCAAAGGTTGGTTCGGTTCGTTTTAACTTAAAATAAACCATCATGGTTTGGTTTATTTTAACTTATCTTAATGGAGCGGGTTAACGGGCTTTATGGATATGATCCATTAACCATTAAGAGAATTAGTTCTCTATAAAATAGGGCTTAAACCCTAATCCAAAACCCTAATCTATTTTGGCCGCCCAACATAGTTGCCGCCCACCTCCTTGGTGATTTCGGCGCCCAACTACAAGCTGCCGCCGCCCAGCTTTGTGCCGCCGTCCAAGACCCTTGCCGGCGTCCAAGCTCCAGCCGGTGAACCTCCGGCGACCCTCCGGTGATCTCCTATAGGTTCGGCATCAAGGTGAGCTTTTTCTCTCCTTGTTTTGGCCGGCGCCTACTCCTCCACCAAGCTGTCCAGTTTTCTGGACAGCTTCTCCTCCTCTTGTCGGAGCGTCGTTTGGACGACGGTTAGTGCTCCGATAGCGGCTAACTTACCGGGGATTTGATCTCCGGTAATCCTCTGAGGTGGAGGACGAAGAATTCGTCAAACGGTTGACGAATACCTCTCTGGAGAAGCGAGTTTTGAGAACTCGTTTTAGGATCCGAATTTGGATTCGGATCGTGATCATCTCTCGATCACGTCGTCTTCAACACGAGGCTAGTAACCCGTACGAAGACGAAGCTCGTGACTTAGCGAAGTCATCCTGAGGAGCTCGGCGTGGATACGGATAGAGACGATTCTTACGAGGATCGTTCCGGTTGATGCCGTTCCCGCTACACGTCATACGGAAGGTATAACGTAGTTTAATTTCCTTTTATTGCAAATTTTAATTTACGGTTATGTCTACACTTGTTGTAATATGCATGCGTGTGTTGTGTGTGTTGTAATAAATATAGATTTATTATTTTTAATTGCTTCCGCTGTGCTCATGTTTACGAAACATGATCGAACACACACACGCCGCGGTGCCGGAAACCCAACAATATCAGGGTAGGAGATTCAGGTGAGTACAGTCCTTTTGCATTTATTTCTTGCTTACCCTATATGTGAGACTGTACTGGCATGATTTTTATTGTTAGCTATATCTTACTTTGCATATCGACTATACCCGCTGAGTTCTTTGAACTTACCCCGTTGATTTATTTTTATTTCAGGATGAAGCTGTCAGGAGAGTCCAGCTGTCAATCCCCCTCGTCGAAATGGATAGGTTTTATTGGTCTTATGGTTTTGGATTTTGTATAGAAGATATGCTTAGGTCCTGATGTTTTGGTTATGTACTTGTGGAAGTTTGGGAATATTTTTGGTGTCCTTATGGACAATTCAATTAGTTGGTTGTATGTTCCTGCTCAGATGGCAGAAGGGGTAAGTCTAGGTGTGATAGACTTCATTTATTTACTATGATGGTTGGCCTGAGGCCTTATGATCTACGTGTGTAGATGTTTTTGTTCCGGTCGTGTTGACCGATGTATAGCGGTCATGTAGGCCTTGTATGAAAATTGGTATTGTCACCCGTACAGGGGAGATGCTGCCGGATTTTTGTCTGGCGGGGACTCTCTCGGGGCGTGACAATTTATTTGGTTTCAGAGCGTAGGTTTCCGAGTTCCTTAGGGTCTTTGGGTTTTCGGAGTTTACCATGTTTGGCAGGTTAACTGGGGTATTTTTGGATTGGTATGGATTTCCGACGATATTTATGTTTCGGAAATTCGAGGTATTATTGACGAGGTCAATATGGGGGATTTGGCAGCGACAGGACATCTCCAGACGGCTAACAGGTAAATAAATTCTAGAAAATTTTCTAGATTTAGTGCATATTTATATTGGTTATATTGGTTATGCGGTGATATCATGTTTTGTCTAGTCTTGTTTTAACCTTATATCTGTTAGACTGTTAGATCTTTAAGTTGTTGGTTTATCGTTAGCATATGGTTATTAACTGCTATTACTGCTATACATAACTAGTTATCATTGTGATATAAATGATTAGATATCATTGGTAGATGTTTACCTCTTAATTTTTGGACTAGTATTAGGATTGGACTAGTATTAGGATGAGACTAGTTGAATATGACTGAGGTGGATAAATTGGTAGAAGGTATATGTTGAGGTTCTTTGACTCTCTAGATCCTAGTGCCGAATGACATGCTTACATTGCTTACGTAGTTTAGGGTATATATAGGCACCTGATGGTTTATTGAGTATTGCCTTGACTTTGATCTGGCATGACCCTTTGGTTATACCTTAATTAATTTCAGCCATTGATTCCCGTTAGTATGACTATGCTGTCGTTTATTAGACAGCGTGTTATGTGATTATATGGTTATATTTTTTTGTTCGGTGGATACCATGATTAAGACCAGTAGAGATAGAATAACTTAGATGAAGTTATTCTGTAGGAGCGGATCTCAGGAATTAAACATTAGTAGAACCCTAGGTGTTGGAATCCTAGGCGTAATAACCCAGATGTGCATATTGGTATATGTTTATCCATTTACGATTTCAGTGATATGGTGATCGAACCAGTAGAGTTCGTATGGTTAGGATGTGATTAATCCTTACTATATCCCCCATTCTTGGTTGAGAGAGAGTCTGCAGTAGAGTCTCTCTATGGTTGCTTTGTATATCTATGGTCGAATATGGCTCCCATGCATGGTTGAGATAATTTACTGTAAGGTTATATTCTTGCGTTATTCATTCGGAGTTGGTAATAATCGGATTCGTATGACGTCGGTAGCTAGATAGCTACTTTACGTCTTAAGTACCCATGGGATATGTTCGTGGTAGCAGGTTTGAGCATGCATGATTGAACTGGTAGATTGAAAAAAAATGTAGGCTTAATCCTCTTGCCAGGCTCGTTAGTAGATTTATTGCCCTTATTGGCCTTGATAGACATTTCCTATTAGCTGGGATGAAACCCTAGTATCAATCGTCTCGACGTGTTTATTAGTGGACTTGTGATTTTTATTGACCTTGATAACAGATCATGTTAGAAGGGTTGGAACCCTAGACTTAACCATCTCGACTTATTTATTTATAAGTCGATGATCTTTACCGGCTTTGGTAAACATTTCGTTTTAGAGGTGTTGAAACCCTCGCTTGACCGCCTCAATGGGTTTAATTGTAGATCGATGATCTTTGTCGACATTGAAAGTCGATTTATGCTGGATGTATTGGATAACCCTAGGCTTAACAACCTAGGATAATCGACTGCCCCCGCAACCCATTAGAGGTAGCATGCGGTAGTGAGCAGTCAATAACTAGATATCTATATACACGGTCTGCCCATGAGACCCATTCGTGGTAGCATGTCATTGCCGCAGACACCGAGTCTTTCTACTGCCTGTCTACCCACGAGTTTCATTCGTGGTAGCATATAGTTGCGCGTAGACAATGCTTAGCATATTGATTGTCGACCCATGAGTATCGTTCGCGGTAGCTCATAGACAGTTCCCTTTGTGTGCGAGAGCCACGAGGCTTTGTCGTGGTATCCGGATGTGCACTGCTTGTTGCAGTGATTGTGTATGTTGCAGGTATATTTATTATACTACTGATTAGGTTAGTTGCAGACTGATATTGGTACTCTGAGGGTTGGGTTACTCTAGCTTGTTCCCTGTGACTTCCATTATGTGCATTATGATTATGCACTATTGTCTATACATCCACAGAGTGGTTGTACTCACCCCCTCCTCACTTATCCTCTAGGTTAACTGATGGAGGATGTGTCATGTTGACCTACCTTCGAGTCGCTCAGAGAGTTCCTTGCCGTGCTTGTTCTACTGCATCGTCGAGATGCCGCTTTGTTTACTTTATCGGTATTGCAGTTTGGTTATGCACTTTGGATTTTGTCGCAATTTGTTTTGGTGTCATAAAAACTATTTTACTTTAATGGATATATGTTTATTCTTGCATGCATGCTGTTATTAAAATACTGATATTTCTATAATTATTTTGAGGTTTTTACGATCCGGTCGGTATTTTGGATATTCTCCTCTGTCATTTGGATGACGGATATGCCCCCAGGACGTGACAATTTTATTGGTTTGCGGTTTTGGTTTAAGGATTTTGTGTTTCGAGGATTTCTTTTCCTTGGATTTTTGGGAGTTCTCGTGTTTTGGGACCAGGCAAGCTGAAGGATATCTCTGAGCTATAGGAAAAGTGTTGTCTTTAGTGGTTAAAGTACTTTAGTGGTTAGGAAAAGTATTGACCTAGTGAATTGCCCCTACTCATGGTCGGGGACGAGGTCGATGACGTATTGACCTTGCGGAACCTAACGATGAATTTAGAAGTACGGACTCTTTAGAGGTGACGACTGATGTCGAATTAGGAAGCTAGAGATCTGACCCGCTAGCCACCAGTTTGAAGGACAAGGAGTAAACCCTCAGAGGATATCAGTCCCTACTAATAGTGATTTAGTTATGGATAAGGCGTGTATGCCTACACTGGTCAAGACGATGAAAGATCGTTTTACCTTATTATAGGAGGTGTTGGATGAGATATTTATCTGTCCCAGTATTTGTCTAGAGAAGATCCGGAACTCTTTGTTAAAAGAGAGACGGACCTTTGAGATCATGCATCGATTATTGATGATAGAATGCGGTAGTTGTGGAAGGAAATGAATATCCTTCATTGTGGATAGAGGATCTATTTAGATCAGCTATAGGATACCTGTGTATACTCTAGGATTGATTTGTGACTGGTGTGATGATATTGTAGTGACATGGTGTCATACAATTATCATTGTCGTTGTGATGGTTGTTATATCATCAACCTAGAGTAAAGAGAATGCAGTTGTATAGCGACGACAATTTCATACTTGGTATGAATTGTATGAGCTTATGGTTATCTTATTAGACTTATTGACGACTTAGTCATCTAGGGATTTGGGAAGTCGTGTATTCTGGACACGATTGGCTCAGTTGTGGTCGTTGGATTGCATAACTTGGCCACTGTTGAGGGTGGTAGTTGGAGTTGCGCACTCGGTCACCGTTGATGGTAGTTTTCTTAGTATTGATTTGATTATTATCATAGATATGGATAGGATGCTCTAGCGATACTATAATCGCTAACTAGTTGGACCAGGAAGGTGATGGAATTTATTTGGTCTGAAGCTTGTGAAACTAGTTTCAGGGCTCAGATGATGGTTGACTTTTACGCCAGTGTTGATTAGTCATGCTGGTGTAGAAGGAAGGGTAGTGTGCATGGATGCATCATTTCGGGGATCGTAGTGATTCCGATGCTATTGAATAAGACGTATCCTAAGCATACAGCAGTTAGAGGACTGCGAGATAAGCCGTCATATATATATGACGTGGACTTCGCAGTTATTATGTTATTATGTTATTTTGTAGAGGTGAAGAGCAGTAATGCTCATGGAGTTTTGGCTAGCTACTGGATAGCTACTATAGAGTAGCTGGAACGCGAACGGTTGTAACAAGGGAGTTTGGTCGCTATAGCCTCCCATGCACTTACAGAGTGTGTGGTGGAGTGGATTTTGGACGGTAGATGGACTACCGTCTCTGACTCCGAGGAGGATAATGGTTTCCGGAGTTGCATTAGTTTAAGGAACAGATGCTTCAAGAAATTCTGATTCTTGAATGGAAGTGGAAGCGTATTATTATAGATGTTGTGGTATGTTTGCCTAGGACACGTCAAAGCCATGACGTAATTTGGGTAGTCGTTGACCGACTAACCAAATCCGCGCACTTCTTAGCGATTCGGAAGACCGACTCTTTGGATTGTTTGACAGAGTTATATTGTCGGAATATCATCAGATTGCATGGTGTTCCTTTGAGCATTATATCAGATAAAGATCCCCGGTTCACGTCTCGGTTCTGGCAGAATCTGCAACAGGCCTTAGGCACACAGTTTCGTTTTAATACTGCATTCCATCCGCAGACAGGTGGACAGTCTGAGCGGACCATTCAGACTCTAGAGGATTTACTGAGGTCCTGTGTTATAGTTTTTGGGGGCAATTGGGAGGACCACTTGACATTAGTGGAATTTGCCTACAACAACAACCATCATTCGGCTATCCAAATGGCACTGTTTGAAGTATGGTATGGTAGTTAGTGTCGTACACCCACCCTCTGAAAAGAGGTTGGGGAGGCCCAGTTGCTAGGACAGAGCTCGATGAGGCGAGTTGGTCCGCATTCATCGACGTAGGGATGGCAGAGGAGGTGCAGGATCGTCAGAAGAGTCATGCAAATCGGAGATGGAGACCTCTGGAGTTCTCTATTGGTGATCATGTATTCCTGTGAGTCTCACCCACGAAAGGGGTGAAGAGATTTGGCCTTCGTGGTATTCTAGCTCCTAGATACATTGGTCCGTTTGAGATTTTGGAGAGGATCGGAGCAGTCACTTACCGCCTAGTGCTACCACCATCTTTGGCTGGTATCCATGATGTGTTTCATGTGTCCATGCTGAGGAAGTATGTGCCAAACTTTACACATATTCTATCAGATGTATCAGGTTCCATTCAACCTGATGCTACTTATGTAGAGGTTTCGGTATGGATTTTCGATCACAAGGAACGATAGTTGCGAAATAGGATTTTGCAACTTGTCAAGGTCGGGTGGAGTTACTACACCGGTGAGGAGGCTACTTGGGAGCTTGAGGAAAAAAATAAAAATAAATCAGAGCTCAATATCCCCACTTGTTTATTTAAGGTACGTGAAATATATTTTCAGTACTTGTGGTATCTCTTACTCATTATGCATCTGAGTAGGAAATTTGGGGACCAAATTTTAATTAGTGGGGGAGAATGTTAAATACAGAAAATTTAAAATACCAAAATAAAATGGCCAAATTTTAGGAAAGGTAATCCTGAGAATTTTTCAAGATTTTTGGAGAATTTTAGGAATTTTTTCGGAATTTTTTCTAGATTTAAACGGAGTCCGTACGAGATTATTACGGAGATAAAATAAATAGGCTTTGGTGGAGTCTATTTAAGGGGATTAATAGGCGATATTAACCTAAGGTTTCAAATACCTAAACCTAGGTTAGTTTTCACCATCGCGATAACTTTCTTTTCCCCACTGCGCCCGACACCTCTTCCTCTCGCGATCACACCGTTACCTTGCGGTTTCACTTTCACGACAACTCTTCCGATCTTTTTTTTCTTTCTTTCCCTGCGCCGTAGCAAGGCACCGCCCGCCGCAGCGCCCTTTTCTTCTTCCTCCGCAAGCGCCGACTTCTCTTCCTTGTGTCCGCGCACCGCACTCCTTTCTCTCGTGCCGGCTTCATTTTTCCCCTGCGTCGGATTCTTCCGTGCGCCACCCTCCTCACCGCATCGCCGCCCTTGTGCACGCGGCCATCGACCGCTACCTTGGCCACTCGCCGTCGCCGTAAGTATTTTGCTATCATTGTCTCTTCTCTTCCGCCAGCCCCATCGAATGCCGACAGCAGCTAAGCCGATCGTAGCTTCTCCTTTCGTCTGTTTACCTCTCTGCAAGCGACAGCAGTCTGATCAGGAGTTATTCTTTCTGATTGTCGTCGAAGCAAGTGGGTTGAGCGTGGTTTTCCGACGAACAGGGAAGCTTTAGGGGAAGGGCTGCCGGTGGAATTCCTAGGGCTGGTGAGCTTGATTGGTTGATTTAGGGCAGTCGGGATTTTTGCTTCGGTGAATAGAGTTGGGGAAATTCTTCCGGTGGAGTCCTAAGTGTTGGTTTAAGTCACGAGGCAGGTTCACGGTCGTGACGATTTGATTCTTTTGCGGATATTTTATTAGGCGGGTATTTTGACTTATCTTTTAGATATAGTCAAGTTGATGTGCTAGTTAGGATAGCTTGCAATAATTTTCATGTTTATATGCCTAGTATGTTTTTGGTGCCTATTTGATACATGCATGTGATAGGTTATGATTATACCTTCCCTGTTTTATTTGGATCATAGTTACTTGGATTATGGATATGTACGTATTGATTGTGCATATTATTCGGATAGGTGTATTTAGTTGGATTTACATGCTTTAGTATCATGCACCATCTTGCATGATTGCATGCTGGCTGGACGGGGTTCCTTTATTGTTGAGCCCGTAGCCAGTTACATGGCCTGCACACACTGCCACTCATGGGTTAGTGGTACATCAGGAGGGTGTGTGCAGTTGCTCTGTCAGGCTCCGCTGGTCGCTCATGGGTAGCGATGAGGCAGCGTGGTAGCGGGTAGGGATCCCTTCTCTGGTCTATGACACTGGTAGATGAGAGCTTAGCTCCCCCACTCTGTTTGGGGTAGGAGAATAGGTGTACTCTGACAGCATCCTGTCCACTCGATCACTCAGGAGCAGTGATGGTAGAGTGCACAGTTGTCATAGCCCTACCCACTCGGCTTCACCATCGCGTGTGAGGCGGCTGACTAGCGTCAGGGGTGACCATGTCATTTGCACGGCATGCACTTTGCACGGATCGCATTTGTATTGTGTTTGTTGCATTATTGTATTGATGCCTTGGATGTTGCATATGATTGTCATGCATACAGGATTCATATTCGTATATGGTGATGACTTTATCTCTTATAGTAGGGCACATGCTCCTATATCAGGGTAGGAGATTCAGGTGAGTACAGTCCTTTTGCATTTATTTCTTGCTTACCCTATATGTGAGACTGTACTGGCATGATTTTTATTGTTATTTATATCTTACTTTGCATATCTACTATACCCGCTGAGTTCTTTGAACTTACCCCGTTGATTTATTTTTATTTCAGGATGAAGTTGTCAGGAGAGTCCAGCTGTCAATCCCCCTCGTCGAAATGGATAGGTTTTATTGGTCTTATGGTTTTGGATTTTGTATAGAAGATATGTTTAGGTCCTGTTGTTTTGGTTATGTACTTGTGGAAGTTTGGGAATATTTGTGGTGTCCTTATGGACTATTCAATTAGTTGGTTGTATGTTCCTGCTCAGATGGCAGAAGGGGTAAGTCTAGGTGTGATAGACTTCATTTATTTACTATGATGGTTGGCCTGAGGCCTTATGATCTGCGTGTGTAGATGTTTTTGTTCCGTTCGTGTTGACCGATGTATATTGGTCATGTAGGCCTTGTATGAAAATTGGTATTGTCACCCATACAGGGGAGATGCTGCCAGATTTTTGTCTGGTGGGGACTCTCTCAGGGCGTGACACGGTATGCTCTACTCTACGCTACTCGCACAACCTCTCGTCTTCTCTGCTTCTACTCGAGCAAAGAATACTTTCACTAAAATCTTGCACAACCTCCTCGCTGTCTCTCACTCCAACACTCCAGCAATCCACACAAGCAACCAACCCAAAATACTTCTTCACAAGAAGTATATGTAGGAGGAGACGAGGAGAGGAGGAAGATGGTCAGATAATGGGGTCACCCATTATCCCATGCCCCACATGGGAATAACTTCCATGCCTCAAATATGGGTTGGAACTAACATCTTCCACTTGGACATGAGGGCATATTAAATTCATCGCTAGATCACATCTCATGTGATCCATCACATATCATCCTGCTAAGCTTTCACACAAGATTGGACATCATACGACTTACGAGTACTGTGAGATATCGAAAAAAAAGATAATAATAAAATACCCTTGTTAATTAGGCAAATACCCTATGGGATTTTGCATGAATTTTTAGAAATTTTTTCTGGATTTAAATGGAATTCTTATGATATTATGTAAGGAAAGATTTAACAGGCATTTACAAGGCATGTTTGGATTATCCGTTATTAAGGGGTTAATACATTTTATTAACCTATGGTTTAAATAGAAAACTATTTTTTTCTCATTTCTTTCATTACCGCTCGACTCCTCTTCTCTTCCCCAATCCTGACAGCACCGATCTCCCCTTCCCCTCCTTCGTTCCATCGCCGTCTCCTTCTCCTCTTCATCGTTGTCACTCAAGCACCAGCCGCTCTTTCTCTTCTCCTGATCGAGCGCCTCACTACATCGCCATCGCAACGACAACGATCGATGTGGTTCCCTCTGTCGCCCGTCGTCATGCGGCCGGACTCCGCCGCCTGCCCACTCATCGTCGGCCCATCTCTTCGGTCGTTGGCCTCCGATTTGCACATTGTGGATGATCCCTCCCCTCTTCCCCTCAAGCTTCGTCGGGGTGACTGGTCAGCCGCCAGCCATTGCTTAGGGCCAATTCTCATTGAAGTTGAAGAGCCAATCCTCACTGTGAGTGATGAATCCGATGTCAGCCACCTCTTTCGTTGCTTCGCTGTTGTAGCTCTCCACCTAAACAGCAAGCATCACCATTGCATCCGGTCTTTGCCATGGCGAGCTCTTCATCCCCATTGGCTCTGTTCTCTGCAAATTTGGATGACAGTAAAGGGATTGTCCTCCCTTTTTGTTGCTTGTAATCCTTAGTAGTTAACAGTGAGTTCAAGAAGGAAAGCCAGAGGTCTTTCAGATCCGAGAAGAACACCGATAATGTAGATCTTTAGATATTGGGAAGATCTGTCAATCGGTAATGGGCAACGACCATATATTCGATTGTGTTTAGGTAATTTTTCTGTTCTCTTTGGATTGAGTATTCACATATCGATAGAATGAAGAAAAACTTAGATACTATGTATTTGCAGGTGTTCGGGATTATTGTGGTTGAGTTTCGCCTTCAGTTTATCTGGATTGTTTAAATCGAACTCACCAAATTGGATCAAGGAGTTGTGTGCTCTTGAATTGGAGTTAAGTAAGCTAAATCTAAGTAAAGATGTTGTGATATTTGAGATATATTGCAATCACTAGATGAATGATGTTAAATGGTATCAGGTATCAATATATATATATATATATATTGGCTATGATATGCAGATCAGAGGTAAGCATAGAGATTTTATGATTTCAGGTGATGAGATATTGGAATTGGGATCGATTGCCTCTTATTCAACAAAGATTTGATACCCTAAATTGGAACAAGATGTTGTGCAATTGAGGATAAGCAAGGTGAGTTGATCTGGATAATTTTATTAGTTGGGTATAATGATAAAAGTGCAAGTAGTTATGTAGCATGTTGTTGATTTCAAATATTGTGGCATAATTGACAATCATGAAGGAGTCAAATCAACTCAGTGGATAATGTATTAATGAGAGTAGATTAACTGAGGTATTAAGAATTGATCATGATTTGATTTGGTCATTGGATGTATGAATAGAATTTAGTTCTATTATATGTTATGTGTAGGACTTTGATTCAAGGCGGATTCACGGATGCGCAAGCTACTAACACGAGCTATACATATATCAGGTGGATAATTTCCTACCCTGGTTAGGTAGTTATTAATGCATGCAGATTTAGATATATGATCATATTACCTTGACTCGCTTTTATTTATTCTTGTGCTTGATACTTTATCTTTAACCTTATATGCTCTATTTCTGATATCATACTTTCCTTCATCATGATTAGGAATTACAAATGTGATGTAAGTAAACCTATAATTGCTTAGTTATGTGTAAATAGTGAAGTATGGATGATGACCTGATTTGTAAGTTGGGTAAAAGGTCATCCGTGGGTAGGTAATGTCCTGAACGTAGGGTTGATTCCAATACCCTTAGGTTGCATGTTTACTACCGATCATGTATTGTGTAAATGGTCAGGTGAATTATTCTCAGTGTCGCTACGGACTACTGGTCCTAGCTTATTATGATCAGTTGAGTACGACTCTCTGCATGATAGAGAGTGCATCGATCAGATTGGTATGACTCTCTACAGGATAGAGAGTGTTATGATCAGTTGAGTACAACTCTCTGCAGGATAGAGAGTGCATTGATCATATTAGTATGACTCTCTATAGAATAGAGTGTCTATGATGGATGTATATATGTGTGACTATGCATTCATGTCATTTAAGTAGTGGTTGAGTGTTTATTGAATATTGTCATGTCGAGTAGCTTGCTCTTTACGCTTATATGTTAGCTTCAAGGATCATATCGGCATGGTACCATTATATATATATATATATATATATATATATATATATATATATATATATATATATATATATATATATATATATATATATATATATATATATATATATATATATATATATATATATATATATATATATATATATATATATATATATATATATATATATATATATATATATATATATATATATATATATACATATATATATATATATATATATATATATATATATATATATAGATATAGATATATGGATGATTGTGATTAGCATATATATAGATGCAGTCTATATGTATGCTTACTGTGATGTTGCATTTGTTTGTACTATGCTTGCTGCATTTGTTTGTACATCATCATATATGCTACTGCATCTGCTATATGATAGTGTATGGGATACTGCGTATGAGTTGGTTAGACTATTGCATTCTTTGACCAGTATTTATGATGTTGTATGGTTTAGACCAGATTTCCTGTTATATATATTGTGGATATGTGCTCAGGTTGGATAGGTGTAGTGTAGTGGACTTTTAGGTATGTTTGCATTTTACGTTGTTCATTCGATTAGAAGGTATATGCATGTATATGTTTATCATGCTGGTGTTTACCTGATGTACCTATAGATTTTTTCTGTTGAACTACATGTGATATTTGATATATACATGTTTTTTCTATTACCGCTGAGTTATACTCACCACCACAGATCCTGGGTTTTTCTGTCGCCTAGGTAACAGGTAGAAGTCTTCGTGATGGCTTGGAGCATCGCCAGCGGTCCATCCCATCTCACTTTCCGAGCCTCTCGTGGATTTTGGTTTTCTTTTGTGGACTTCAGTTGTGTTTGGAGTTTATGTACTATCTTTGTATTGTGGACATGTTTTGTGGGTGTACACCCGTGTTTTGTTCGGATTTGATGTTGGTATGGGTTGTTGGATGTTTGTTATTATGTTGTGATGTCTTCCGCTGTTGTTTTGTTTTAGTTATGTCGATTATGTTGTGATTGTGGGCTCAAGGGCCTTGTATTAACAGAATATGTTGCCACATACAAAGGAGATGTCGTCCGTTTGCTTTTCTACTCGGCATACTCTCGGGGCATGACAACTTTATTGGTATCAGAGCCCTAGGTTCAGCGATGTCATACAATGTTGTTTTTGTTGAGTCTTGGATTCTCGGGAGTCGATTTGTTTCGGTTTTGGTTTTTTGAGATGAGATTGACAGCGGCCTGAGCTCCAAGCAGCATGAGGTAAGAATTCCTGATAACTTATAGCCTAGTTAGATACTTATCTAAACTTGTTCAATAAGTGTATACAATTAGAGTTATGACACCTATACAGACTTGTAGTAGGGGTCATCCACTGAGGCGACCAGTCGGAGTTGTATTTAGGGTTTATACTGTTGGTGCAGGGGCACTAGATAATTGAACCTATGTTTTGATTATGGAAAAGATCCAAAGTTAAGGTCATATTGTTATCTCATGAGCTGAATTAAGTGTGTAGGAAATGGTTAAGTTAAGCTGAAGGTCAGCGACACCCGGAGAATTCTGAGTCGGGAAATCGTGGTGGTCGGGCGACACCGGGGGAACTTCATGGGAGTCAAGGAACCTAGGTGGAAGACCGGAAGGAAAGTGACAGGTCATAAAGGACCAGAGGTAAGCTCGTGTGAGTGAGAGATGGTAAGGTTATGTCCTTTGTATGGGGACGACCGTAGGCGGCGATCCAACTAAGACTTCTTGTGGAAGGTCTAGGTCGAGATCGGACGGTAAAGAACTATCATATTTACCATTTTCCATGATAATCTCTTATTGCAGGGAAGTGGTCAGGCTGGCAGTCGATTACTGGTCATTAGGCAGTCGACTAATGCACATTAGTCGACTGATGGAAGGCATCAGTTGACTGATAGCAACGAATCAACCTTTTGCGCTAGGTCAAAATGGATAATGTTTGACGTAGCCACTTCACGATAAAATATGGTACCACCTTGTGATCAGTTCCAAAAGATGAGGAGACTTATTCCAAGGCAAAACTCTATAAAAGGAGGAGAGGAATCCAACCCAAACATCAAACAAGATTATTCTTAAGTGCTCCTACAACGCCAAAGCTCCAATACCGTCATAACACAGACGCGATGCCAAGCTTTCATCTTCTTCGTCGACAGCAGCAACAAGTATTTTTTATTTACTATATTCGATCGTGGTTTTAATCATAACGAGGTGAGGTAGACTTGTTGCCTCATCCTCGTACTTTTGGTTTTGTGATCGTTGTCTCCTACCTCCAACAAGGAGGAGACTTTATAGTGGATTGCCCCTTCGTACGCGGTCAAGGATCACGGGGCCTTGGATTAGCAGTCAGTAGGCTGTGAACCAAATAAAAATAAACTTGTCTTATTTATTTTTCCACTGTTCTTGCTCGTATATCGAACGAATAGAAAAGTTCTATGCTCGCTATTCACCCCTCCCTCTAGCGACGCTTTCGATCCAACAATTGGTATTAGAGCGGGGGCGCTAAAGATTTGGTGAAACAACCAATCTAGCACTTTTTGGTTTTCTTTTCGTATTTTTCGATTTGTGTTTTTTTTAGGTTTTTTTCCTCCCTCACTACTAATCCAAGACGAAGTCTTGGTACTTTTCTTTTGGTTGTGTGGTTGCAAGTATTCTCTTTTGGAGTAGCCAACAGCAAAACGACCATAACTTTTCGCATAAGTGGACTCACAAAATGATCTACCTACCAAATCAAAGCTCTCTGAGAGATCTACAGTTCTTATGCGGGTTTACTCTCATAACAAGCTATCTTCATCCCCAAAAACTGACATTTAGTACCCTTTCGGGGACATCAAAGGTCATAAGTTCCTAGTTTTTGTTAGTTTCTTATTCTTCTTATTTATTTCTATTCATTTCTTATTATTTCCCGCATTACTAATCCAAGACCAAGTCTTGAAATTCCTTTTGGTTTTTATTTGTGTTTTGCAAGATATTTAATGGCTCACATTGAGGGGTATAGCACCACCCAACCTCTGTTCTTTAACGGAAATGATTTCCATTATTGGAAAGGTCAGATGGAGTGTTATTTAACGGAAATGATTTCCATTACTTAATGACTATTTACAACTCTCTAGGCCAAAGTTTAGCACCCCCTACATCTCTTATACTTCATATATTTAACTAAGGGGGAGAGCAAACTAACCCTAAGAGTTATATTACAAACCTTTAGATTATTAGTGCAGAGGGACACACCTCGAACCAATCTATCTAACTACTGCTAGACGCATGCTTGAACTCATAGTTGATTTATCTAGATGCATGCATATACGATGTTGTTTTTAAACCCCTATTTTATATAAAAAAAACCCAACTTTTTTTTTATTTATGGAAAAAGGGGGAGAAGAGTGAAAGTTAACGGGGAGTAATAAAAAATTTAATTTTGAAAATTAAATTATCTCTTTCACAACTCATCTAGGATTAAGGGAGAGTTTTTGAAAATGGCATTCATCATTTACTCTACTTGTTTTATGGCTTAATTTTTCCCTTAACTTTGTATTGGTTTGTCATAGATTAAAAAAGGGGAGATTGTTGATGCAGGGGCACTAGATAATCGAACCTATGTTTTGATTATGGAAAAGATCCAAAGTTAAGGTCATATTGTTATCTCATGAGCTGAATTAAGTGTGCAGGAAATGATTAAGCTAAGCTGAAGGTCAGCGACACCCGGAGAATGTTGAGTCGAGAAACCGTGTCGGGCGACATCGAAGGAACATCGTGGGAGTCAAAGAACCTAGGTGGAAGACTGGAAGCAAAGCGACAAGTCATAAAGGACCAGAGGTAAGCTCGTGTGAGTGAGAGATGGTAAGGTCGTGTCCTCTGTACGGGGACGATCGTATATGACGATCCGACTAAGACTTCCTGTGGAAGGTCTAGGTCGAGATCGGATGGTAAAGAACCATCATATTTACTATTTTTCATGCTAACCTCTTATTGCAGGGAAGTGGCCAGGCTGGCAGTCGACTGTTGGTCATTGGGCAGTCGACTGATGGAAGGCATCAGTCGATTGATGGCGACGAATCAGCCTTTTGTGCTAGGTCAAAATGGATAATGTTTGACGCGACCACTTCACAATAAAATATGGTACCACCTCGTGATCAGTTCCAAAAGATGAGGAGACTTATTCCAAGGCAAAACTCTATAAAAGGAGGGGAGGGCTCCAACCCAAACATCAATCAAGATTATTCTTAAGGCTCCTACAATGCCAAAGCTCCAACACCGTCATAATGCCGACGTGACACCAAGCTTTCATCTTCTTCGTTAGCAGCAACATCAAGTATTTTTTATTTACTATATTCGATCGTGGTTTTAATCATAACGAGGTGAGGTAGGCTTGTTGCCTCATCCTCGTACTTTCGGTTTTGTGATCGTTGTCTCCTACCTCCAACGAGGAGGAGACTTTATAGTGGATTTCCCCTTCATACGTAGTCAAGGATCGCAAGGCCTTGGATTAGCAGTCAGTGGGATGTGAACCAAGTAAAAATAAATTTGTCTTATTTATTTTTCCGTTGTTCTTGCTCGTATATCGAACGAAAAGAAAAGTTCTACGCTCGCTATTCACCCCCCCCCCTCTAGTGACGCTTTCGATCCAACATATACTCTCGATTTTGTTGGCTATGCATTTAGTATATATAACAGGGAATAACCTATAGCATGTTGGTTATTATTCGTAACCATGGTATGAGTTTACCACGGGAATGACCTATTGAGTCTGTGAGCTTTGAACATGTGTTGAAAAGGTGAATTTCCTTTGAGAGCCGATTGATACCGAGTCGGAAAGCAGGGGTTGTTGGTGCAGTAGGCACCTAAGTCGAACCTGAGTTTTGATTATAGCAAATGATATAAAGTTAAGTTTATTTTGTTATCTCACGAGCTAAATCAAGTGTGCAGAAAAGTGCTAAAGCTAGAGATGAAGGTTAGCGACACCCGGAGGGAGCCATGGTGGTCAGGCAACACTGGAATGACTTCGGAGGGAGCCGAAGGAATCAGGTGGAAGACCGGAAGCAGAAGCAACAAGGTAAATGTTGAGGTAAGCTCATGTGAGTGAGCGCGAGAAAGGTCATGTCCTCCGTATGGGGACGTTCTTAGACGACGATCCGACCAAGACCTCCCGTGGAAGGTCTAAGTCGAGATCGAATGGTATATGACCATTTAATTTGCTTATATTAACTATATTTTTGAGCTAACTCTTCATTACAGCTGGGAAACCTGCCATTAGTCGACTGAGGTCTTGTATCAGTCGATTGATCCATCAGTAGTCGACTGGTAAGGGTAGCAGTCGACTGTTGGTCAAGGATCAGCTTCGAGGAGAGTCAAAGCTTATCTCCATTTTTGAAGGGATAGGAGGCTTGATCTCATTGGTTGAAGATGTGAACGTCTAGGGTTTCCAAGGCTATAAAAGTAGGGGTTCTCCACCCTATTTCCATCATCAAAAGCTCTCCAAAAGCCTCCGCTACGATACTCTTCTACGACGACCTTACGACGACGAAGTGCTACCGCATCTCCGATGACAAGTTCCTAACTTTTATTACTTTATTTAGTTGTTAGTTTTTCTTTTTTTATTGTCGTCTATAAATCTTTATTTATCATGCTTTTTTGTAACAAGGAGAGGGGGAGTGTCCCTCTACCTTGAGCTTTTTCATATCGTGTGTATTCGCTTACTCCTACCTCTAACGAGGAGGAGTGTTTTTAGTGTTTTGCCCTCCGTATGTGGTCTAGAACCATTAAGGCCTTGGACTAGCAGTCGAAGGTTGTGAACCAAGTAAAAACAAATGAGTACTTTTTCCTTTCCTCTGCATTTACTCTCACTCGCATTTTATATGGAACGAACGAATTTTGTCTTGCGCTATTCACCCCCCCCCCTCTAGCGCTCTAATCGATCCAACAATTGGTATCAAAGCTGAGGGTGCTAAGATTTGGTGAGACCACCAATCTAGTTTTTTTTTACAGATTTATTTTCATTTTATTTCTGTTTATTTTGATTTTTTTCAAGCTCTTTCGTTCGTTTAAGATTCTCTACCACACTACTAATCCAAGACACGAGTCTTGGTACATTCCGCTTGTTTTTGTCGTTGCTAGGTTTCTTCTTCGTTTTTCTTGCTCTTTTTGTATCAATAGCCCATCTCAAGGGTTTTAGCACCGTTTGACCTCCCTTTTACAACGAAGATGACTTCCGTTATTGGAAGGGTCGGATGGAGTGCTTCCTTAAGACCCAAATCGAGATGTGGACATAATCCAAATGGGATTCACACTTCCAACTAACGAAGTGGGTGAATCTTTGGATTATGACCAATGGACCAATGCTACAAAAAGACAAGTTGAAGTCGACGCCAAGGTGACTCAAATCCTCCAATGCGGCTTGTCCAAGGAGGAGCTTAATCGCATCGGCCCCTTCATCAGTGCAAAGGACTCGTAGACCAAATTAGTGGAATTGCACGAAGGAACCGACGAAGCAAAGGTATGAAAATGAGACCTTATTTTTAATAAATTATATAATTTAAAAATGCAGGAACATGAGACCGCGACTCAAGTACACATTCAGGTACAAGACATCATCAACAACTTGCACGCCATCGGACAAAAGGTTTAAAACCGTGACCTAATAAGGTATGTCTTGAATTCATTTCCTAGGACTAATTTGTGGGCATCCATGGTCGATGCCTACAAGGTCTCTAAGGACTTATCAAAAATTAGGTTAGATGAATTATTTTCAGAATTCAAACTCCACGAACAGTCTAATTCAATACCCGAGAAAGGTATAGCTCTTATTGCAGGTCAAAAGAAGAAGCCCACAAGTAAACCACCCTCGAAGGAAGAAGAAGATGAGTACGAGTCGAAGGTCGATCCGGAGATGGAGACTGAACTAGTCAACCTAGTTCGGAGAATGATCAAGAGCTGAAGATGACCTGTCACTCAACCCAACGATGGTAAATATAAAACTAGTTCTAACGTTAGGTGCTATGAATGCAACAGGTTCGGACATGTCAAGTTAGAATGTCTGAAGCTCAAAAACAAAGCACCAAAGTTCAAAAAGGGGCTCAATGCTACGTGGGAAGAGGCATCGGAGGAAGAAGACGATGACCTCGTCTTCATGGCTAAACCAACCAAATCGGAGCCGGAGTCCGAATCTGAACCTGAGGACAAGTCGGACTACGAATCTCTATTCAAGACAAGCCACGGATACGCATTCGGTTTAAGAGATACTCTCAAGGTAAGTCGGTTTCTCATTAGTACTTTATACAATGCATTTAAGTTTCTAACTAGGAAGTTAGCTAAGTCCGAGTCAAAGGTTGAGACCCTGTTTGAGGAGGTTAAACTCCTTAAACACAAGGTCTCCCTAACCTCTTCGACTAGTCAAGTTCAAGAGGAGGAACCAACTCGAGTTGAAAAGCTTCAAGTTGAGAACTCACTCTTGAAAAGTCAAGTCAAAGATCTTAGGAACACGTTGAAAAGGTTCACTTTGGATCCAAGGGACTTGACCTCTTACTTGGATCGCAAAGGGTTGTGTACAATAAGGTCAGGCTTGGGTTTAGCTCAAATACGACTAACAAGTCATATATATCAATCGTAAGTCGAAATAGAATACATGTGCAAGCATGAGTCCCTAATATCACTTTGATTTCTCAATTAGGATCTAACTAGTACTAGGTTCCCAAGGACCAAATCCACTATGTGGAAGACCGAACCGATTCAATGGTCCAAGGGGAGCTAGTACAAAACTTGTTCGTGCTATTATTTAGAAATTGCATGCTTAGCTTTTTTTTCCTTTTCTTTTTAGAATGGTTAGATGATAGTACCAGACACGGCGAGATGATAGTACGCTAGGAAAGCGGAGTCTTGGGTACTCGAGCTAGATAAGGCGTATCTAGTTCGGTTCACTTGACCGAGTAGAACTAACTGAAGCTACCTCACCATATCCTAGACTAGTTAGACCAGAAAGTGGTCTTAAGTAAGTCAAGTTACTATTTTCTCGAAATTGGCTTTGTCTAAGGAAGTGGTCATTTTTCCGATCAAAGAAGGCCCCTGTGCCTCGCCACGACCTGGAAGCCAAGATCTTGAAAAGGTGACTTGATGAGCTTAGGGTCAAATCTGAATCTAATGCAAGGTTGACTAGTTTCGATTCATCTAAATTAATCAAGTAAAATTGAAGTCATCTCAAAAGAACACATAAGGATAACATGTTTGATCATGTAGAAATGGGTGAGATGATCTAGGTCTAATAACTTACAACCAAATTTTAAAAATTTCAATATCCGATCCAACTACCTTGCGTGTAGGATCAATGGATGTTGGATAGTGGTTGCTCCTGACAAATGACCGGGAATCAACTTAAGTTTTCAAAGCTTCGATTCAAATAACAAGGATCGGTAGCCTTTGGAAACAATGGCAAGCTCAAAATCATCGGATCAGGTGATATTGAGCTCAACTCAAACTTTATCATTCAAAATGTTTTACAAGTTGAAAATTTCGAATATAATTTACTTAGCGTAAGTCAATTGTGTGATAATTAAAAGGTCATATTTCTAGAAAATGAATGTATAATTAAAACAAATGAAACCTCTAAAATAATCCTTAAAGGAACTAGGAATAGCAACATCTATACTATTAATCTACCTAACTCCTCAACCAAGTGTCTTATGACATAGCAAGAGGAATCTTGGTTGTGGCACCGACGAATTGGTCACTCGCACCCAAGACTCGTCCACAAGATGAGTCAGAGTGGCTTAGTCAGAGGTTTGCCTAACCTTAACAACTTAGACAATAAAATTTGTAATGCTTGTCAACAAGGTAAACAATATAGGACACAACATCAACTAACTAATCAAGAACGAACCAATAGTGTTCTTGAGCTTCTACATATGGATTTATTCGATTCACATGGAGTTAAGTCACTTAATGGTAGTCAATTCTGCTTAGTCATAATTGACGACTATTCTAGGTTTACCTGGGTTAGGTTCATCAAACATAAAAGTGATACCTTAGATCAACTCATCAACTTGTTTAAACTAATCGAAAATCAAAAGAACCTTAAAATTAAAAGACTCAGGAGGATCATGGTGGTGAATTCGAAAACCACAGGTTTACAGATTTCTGTAACCTAAACGGATATCACCATGAATTCTCATGTCCTAGAACCCCACAATAAAATGGCCTAGTCGAACGTAAAAATAGAACCCTACAAGAAGCCACTAGGACAATGCTAAACGAGTATAACTTACCTTATAGGTTTTGGGCAGAAACTGTTAGTATGGCTTGCTATGTCCAAAATAGGATTCTTTTGGTAAAGAGGCACCTTAAGACCTCGTACGAAATCTATCACGACAAAGTACCTAACATCAAGTACTTTAGGGTATTTGGATGTAAGGTACATATTCTGAACACTAAGGATTACCTAGGAAAGTTCACCTCTAAAACCTCTACTGGAATCTTCTTAGGATACTTGACTACAAGTAGAGCCTATAGGGTATACAACCATGACACCCTTAGAGTTGAAGAGACAATTAAAGTAGTGTTCGATGAAGGACACGAACCTACAAAACCCGTAGCAACACCAACTAGCAAACCGACTCATACCAGACTTGACTCCGACCCTGAGATCGAGTCTAGTATCAATCCGAACCCAAGTCCAACAAGTCATCCAGTCGACCAAGTGATAGGTGACCCTACCCCAAGTCAAATTAGGATTCAAACGAATCATCCTATCGACCAAGTGATAGGTGATCCTAGCTTAGGGGTTCGAACTAGATCATCTTATAGAAACCTTAATTAAATCTCCTTGATTTCGAAAATTGAACCCAAAACCATTGAACAAGCTCTTCTTGATCTCGATTGGATTATTGTAATGCAGGAAGAGCTAGCTCAATTCACTAGAAATGAGGTTTGGAAATTAGTACCACCACCTAAAGATAAATCAGTTATTGGAATAAGGTGGGCCTTCCGAAAAAAACTTGATGACAAAGGTGAAGTAGTTAGAAATAAAACAAGATTAGTCGCCAAAGGTTTTAGTCGAGTAGAAGGATTAGATTACGATGAAACGTATGCCCCCGTAGCTAGACTAGAATCCATTGGAATGTTGTTAGCCTACGCTGCACATCGAGGATTTAAGTTATTTCAAATGGATGTCAAGTCAGCATTTTTAAATGGACTTATTAAAGAAGAGGTGTACGTTAGCCAACCCCCAGGATTCGAAAGCCTAGATAAACCTGACCATGTCCTTAAACTAAAGAAAGCTCTTTATGGACTCAAACAAGCTCCTCAAGCTTGGTACGAGAGGCTTTCAATTTATCTTAAGTCAAAAGGGTTTAACCAAGGCCTAGTCGATCCAACTCTCTTCGTAAAAACCATAGGTAAGGAAATCTTTATAGCCCAAATCTACGTAGACGATATCATTTTTGGAATAACCAATTCGATCCTACTAAATGAATTCATTTCACTTATGGAAAGTGAATTTGAAATGAATTTAGTAAGTGAATTGAGTTTCTTTCTAGAACTACAAATTAAACAAACTAAGGATGGAATATATTTACATTAACAAAAATATACTAGGAAACTAATTAAATGTTTTGGAATGCAAGATGCTAAAACCATCAATACACCCATGGCAACTAATGTCAACATAGGAGAGGACTTAGAAGGAAAGCCCATCGACCTAAAATGCTATAGGAGTGCGATAGGGAATCTTCTATACTTAACCACGAGTCGACCCGACATTTTATTCACGGTAAGTATGTGCACAAGGTTTCAAACCTGTGCCAAGGAGTCTCACCTAACCTTAGTTAAGCGTATCCTTAGGTATTTAAAGAGCACGCTAAGTGTAGGTATTTGGTACCCTAGATCTACCAAGTTTGAACTAATCGGCTATTCCGACTCGAACTATGCCGACAGTAAACTCGATAGAAAGAGCACGAGTGGTTGTTGTCAACTTCTCGGCTCAAGTCTAGTGAGTTGGTGCAGTAGGAAGCAACACTGTGTTGCCTTATCTACCACCGAATTCAAATACATCGCGATGGGTGAGTGTGTAGCTCAGCTTCTTTGGATGAAGCACACTCTCCAAGACTTTAACTTAAACTTCAACAATATTAAAACTCACATAGATAATATTAGCTCCATCAACTTAACCAAAAATCCTATTTGCCATTCTAGGACTAAACATATAGAAGTTAAACACCACTTTATTCGAGAGCATGCAGCTAACGGAACCATCCAACTCGAATATGTGGAATCCAAGTCAAACCTAGCCGATCTTTTTACCAAGCCACTACCCGAAGTTGAATTTCGTCTACTAAGACGAAAATTAGGCATGTGCGTAATAGAGTATGACCTACATTCTTTTTATATACTCTAGTATTTACTTCTCTTTTCATGTTAAAGGAACTAGCTTAGGGCTCACCCTAGATATCATGCACCTATAGATTTAAGGAGCTAATACATCTCACAATACATAGGACTAATGTGTTTGTGTACTTAGCCACGTAGATGGGCGTGAGATGTTAAGACCTTACTCCTGGTTCCAGATGTAGAGCTAGTGCATCGCCATGAACCACGGAGTATAATCATATATATTAACTGACTCTGACCAGGACTTGTTGATCTTTCATATCAATCAAGTCAAATAAGAGTTGAACATTCAATAGATGAGCTTATTTTTAGTATATTATTTTCAAACTAATATGGAACATGCTTGGACTTGGAACTTAAACTTAATACTTATATTTTTCAAACCCACTCTTTCCGATTTATGGCAAAAGGGGGAGAAAAGGCCAAAGTTAAGGGATTATTTTTTTTTTGATAATTTAACTTAGTAACTTAATTCTATATTCTTATGGACAAACGTAATGTTTGCAACTTTATTAGTTGAGCTTATTCTTAATACTAAGGCCATCTTTAAGTAATTGTTAATTACTTAAACTCTTCCTAAGTAGCAAACATCAAGGGGGAGGGTTAAGACCTTCTTTCAAGACTCACCCTCGGTCAAGGGGGAGGTTTTCTCAAGGGGGAGTACTTGAAAGAAAGTCTCTATTACTCCTACTTAATTTTTAACTCTCCATGCATATTATTTCCTTAACTTTGTATGGGTTTTCCATAGATCAAAAAGGGGAAGATTGTTGGTGCAGTAGGCACCTAAATCGAACCTGAGTTTTGATTATAGCAAACGATACAAAGTTAAGCTCATTTTGTTATCTCACGAGCTAAATCAAATGTGCAGAAAAGTGGTAAAGCTAGAGCTGAAGGTCAGCGACACCTGAAGGGAGTCGTGGTGGTCGGGCGACATCGGGATGACTTCGGAGGGAGCCGAAGGAATCAGGTGGAAGACCGAAAGCAGAAGCTACAAGGTAAATGTTGAGTTAAGCTCGTGTGAGTGAGCATGAGAAAGGGCGTGTCCTCCGTACGGGGACGTTCTTAGGCGACGATCCGACTAAGACCTCCCATGGAAGGTCTAAGTCAAGATCGGATGGTATATGGTCATTTAATTTGCTTATATTAACTGTATTTTTGAGCTAACTCTTCGTTGCAGCTGGGAAACCTGCCATTAGTCGACTGAGGGCTTGTATCAGTCGACTGATCCATCAGCAGTCGATTGGTAAGGGTAGCAGTCGATTGTTGGTCAAGGATCAGCTTCGAAAAGAGTCAAATCTTATCTCCATTTTTAAAGGGATAGGAGGCTTGCTCTCATTGGTTGAAGATGTGAACGTCTAGGGTTTACAAGGCTATAAAAGTAGGGGTTCTCCACCCTATTTCCATCATTAAAAGCTCTTTAAAAGCCTCCGCTACGATACTCTTCTACGAAGAACTTATGACGATGAAGTGCTACCGCATCTCCGATGACAAGTGCCTAACTTTTATTACTTTATTTAGTCATTGGTTTTTATTTTTTTATTGTCGTCTATAAATCTTTATTTATCATGCTTTAATCGTAACAAGGAGAGGGGGAGTGTCCCTCTACCTTGAACTTTTTCATATTGTGTGTATTCGCTTACTCCTACCTCTAACGAGGAAGAGTATTTTTAGTGCTTCGCCCTCCGTACGCGCTCTAGGACCATTAGGGCCTTGGACTAGCAGCCGAAGGCTATGAACCAAGTAAAAAACAAACGAGTACTTTTTTCTTTCCGCTGCATTTACTCTCACTCACATTTTATATCAAACAAACGAATTTTGTCTTGCGCTATTCATCACCCCCCCCTCTAGCGCTCTAATCGATCCAACATGGGTCAAGTCATCACATTTCTTGTGGAAATCAGAGACTACAGTCTTAGGGATTTTCACTAATTATGCTAGTCAGATCATTACTTGTTGGGTAATGGACAAGACGAGTAGGCTATTATTGATGCAGATAGTAGAAGGCTAGTTTAAGGTGTTTCATAGGGATTTTGATCCCTGAGTTGTTCGTGTTGAGTTGTATAACTTTGAAGGTATTTTTAAGTACTTAATCTGGGTTATACAAAGGAAGTAGAGTTAGTTGCATACCATTATCAGGATTTAGTCGGTACTTGGTGGAAGATGCAGAAAATAACTTTCAGGGAATAATATATCACTTATCATGGTTAGTGATGTTGAGAGAGAGTAATTCCCCACGTCACTTTCTGTGACACATTGTAGGGAATTCTTGAGCTTCAAGTAGGGTGATCGTCGATAATGGGAATACCATGCAGAGTCGTTAGACTTGCAGGGTTTATACTCACCTAATAGCTCAAGAGGGTAAATGAATGTCTTAAGCCACTCAAAGTTACTGGATTACATTTGGATTAGGATGTTTGGATCTTCTATCAGATCCTGCCAGAAGACATTGGGTTGAGTCAGGAGTTTAGAAATGGCTCCGTACAAGTGTTTAGGAGATGAAGATCGATAAGTAGACATTGCAAGTCAAATGTTGGAATGAGAAGCCTCCGAATGTTGGTCAAAAGGAGCAAGATCAGAGTCATAAGCCACGAGCTACTATTGGAGAGTTTTTTCGATCATAGAAGACCCACCGTAGATCGTCAGAACTGTCTGATGTTATCAGCGGAATCAGAATAAAGACTCCGAAGGGATTATGTGCGTGCAGTGTGGATCATGAAGTCATGCAAAGTCAGATTATCCATTGGATCAGATCATTTGTTGCTATTGTAAGCAACCAGTACAGTTGAGAAGGTGTATTTTGAAGACTCAGTTGAAGACTATCGATGGTATTCTAGGAGGATGATGCACAGTCTCGACAGCGGAGATCAACACAAAAGATTGGGTTATCTCATCAGCAATGACTAACCACCTCAGGCGTGGTTGGAGTTCCTTGATACTTCCCTTCAGGGGAAGTGATTTACTCAACAGTATCAGCAGAAGACATCTTAGAAGATTCATGCAGACGACAACAATGGTTACCCCCCAGACGTGGATTGGCTTTGTACAGAGGAGAGAGTATACGACGATGGTCGTATCTATTTTGTATTATACAATTGCAGCTCGTGGGATTAAGTGATGAGATCAGATGATCTAGGAAAATCCCCGGGTCATTCATTGCAGAAATGCGACCGTTTTATCGCGAACTCGTTGGATCTTATCTTGTTCTCTTCGGAGAAAGGCCAAGACCTATGGGGAGCCTTTGGATCAGATCGGCAGATAATTGATCGTTCATGGTATTACTTTAGTTTACCCTCTGGGTTAGTATATTGAGAGATGCTTGTAGTTTACAGGTATCTTTGTCTAGAACATTCTTAGTTTAGATTAGAAGGGTTCCTATACATCGACTTGTGGGTCGATGGTATCTCTACTGTCAGGCGAGATGTGGACCAACAATTAAGAAGTCAAGGGATGCCCTTAGACTCTGATAGACATACCTTTACTGTAGACATATCCTTACGGATGGTTATTGTTAGAAGTATGGTATGATATGTCTCTCGGATGTGCATATAATCTGAGAGTATTCAGATGTAGTTTCGGATGAACTCCTAGGCTTGTCGTTGCATAAGCAAGTGGAGTAGGCAATCTAAATGATTGCGAAAATAGTTCCAGTATCGAAGATCCCATACCGGGTGATAATTTGATTGGTATAAGTGTTACTAAACACTATGGGAATTGGAAGAATGTAAGTTGCGATTATAGGAGATATTGGAGGGGATATTTATCTATCCCAGTATTTCTCCTTGAGAAGATTCGGAACTCTTTGTTGAAAGAGAGATGAACCTTTGAGATAATGCATCGATTATTGATGATGAAATACGGTAGTTGTTGAAAATTAATATCCTTCATTGAGGATAAATGATCTGTTTAGATCAGCTAAGGACACCTGTGTATACTCTAGGGTTGATTTACGACTGGAGTGTTGATATTGTAGTGATATGATGTTATACAATTATCATTATCATTGTGATGATTGATATATCATCCGTGTACAGTAAAGAGGATGCAAGTGTGTAGAGACGACAATTTTATACTTGGTATGAATTTTAGGACTTTTGATTATGTTGATAGACTATTTAACGATTTAGTCATCTATGGATTTGAGAAATCGTGTATTCTGGATACGATTGGATCAGTTTATGGTTGTTGGAGTTGCGCAACTTGGTCACTGTTGATGGTGGTAGTTGGAGTTGCACACTCGGCCACCATAGATGGTGGTTTCCTTGTATGGATTTGGTTATTACCGTAGATGTGGATAAGATGCTTTTAAGCGTTAGTATATCACTGACTTGTTTGATCAGGAAGGTGATGGAATTTATTTTATCGGAAGCCTGTGAAACTAGTTTTCAGGGCTCAGTCGATGGTTGACTTTTGCATCAGTGTTAGTTAATCCTTTTGATGTTGATGGAAGGGTATTGTACGCAGATGCATCGCTTCAGTGAATGGAGCGATTCCAATGCTATTGAATGAGACATATCTCATACTTACACCAATTGAGGAACTACGAGATAAGCTGTCATATACATGATGTGACTTTAGTAGTTATTATCTTGATTTATGGATATATGGAGAAGGAGTGCTCATAGAGTTTTGACTAGCTACTAGGTAGCCACTATAGAGTTGCTGGAACACAAACAGTTGCAACAAGTGAAATTGGTCACTATAGTCTCCCATGCACTTATAGAGTGTGTGGTGGAGTGGATTTTGAATGGTAGATGGGCTTCCCTTGTGAAAAGATAATTCTCCCTCTCTGATAATGATAGTGTATTCCGGACACACATCCAGTTAAGAAAGAGTTGCTACAGGAAGCACATCATTAGAGATTTGCTATTCATCCTGATGGTACTCAGATGTACCGAGAGTTGAAACGTTTATACTGGTGGAACGATATGAAAAGGGGTATAGCAGATTTTGCTGCTCGATGTTTAGTATGCCAGTAGGCGAAGGCTGAACATCAGAAACTTGCTGGATTGCTTCAGAAAATTCCGATTCCGAATTGGAAGTAGGAGCATATCACTATTGATTTCGTTACGGGATTGCCCATAACCCGTAAAGGACATGATGCGATTTGAGTGATCGTGGATCGACCAACCAAATCAGTTAACTTTCTGCCTATTCGTGGGCCGGATACGTTGGATCGTCTGGCAGAGTTGTACTGTAGAGAGATTATCAGGTTGTGTGGCATACCCTTGAGTATTATATCTGATAGAGATCTGTGATTTACCTCAAGATTCTGGTAGAGTCTGCATCAGACCATGGGCATAGAGCTTCGACTCAGTACAACATTTCATCCGCTGATAGATGGACAATCTGAGCGTAACATTCAGACTCTGGAGGATCTATTAAGATCTTGTGTCATAGATATAGAGTCCCATTCTAGTACGATTATTTATCTTTTGATAGATGATCAATATGAAGGTACTATTCATACTTTAGAAGGTTGTTAAAAGTATGCATGATAGACTTTAAAGGCTATCAGTACCCCCACATAGTTACTTGAGGTGTGTGATTTTCTTCAAGTACTTGAGTCGAGCAGTGCGGTGTTGCTTACTCATCGTACTTGAGTAGGAAATTTGGGGACCAAATTTTTATTAGTGGGGGAGAATGTGAGATATCTAAAAATAATAATAATAATAAAATACCCTTGTTAATTAGGCAAATACCCTATGGGATTTTGCAAGAATTTTTAGAAATTTTTTCTGGATTTAAACGGAATTCTTATGATATTATGTAAGGAAAGATTTAACAGGCTTTTACAAGGCCTATTTGGATTATCCATTATTGAGGGGTTAATATGTTTTATTAACCTATGGTTTAAATAGAAAATCATTTTTTTTCTCATTTCTTTCACTGCCGCTCAACTCCTCTTCTCCGCCCGATCCTCTTCTTCGTCGATCCTTCTTCCCCGATCCCGACAGTGCCGATCTCCCCTTCCCCTCCTTCGTTCCATCATCGTCTCCTTCTCCTCTTCACCGCCGTCACTCAAGCACTGGTCTCTCTTTCTCTTCTCCCAATTGAGCACCTTACTTCATCACCGTCGCAATGACAATGATCGACGTGGTTCCCTCTGTTGCCCGTCGTCATGCGGCCAGACTCCGCCACCTGTCCACTCATCGCCGGCCCATCTCTTCGGTCGTTGGCCTCCGATTTGCACATCGTGGTCGATCCCTCCCCTCTTACCCTCAAGCTTCGTCGAGGCGACTGGTCGGCCGCCAACCACTGTTTGGGGGCGATTCTCGCTAAAGTCGAAGAGTCGATCCTCACTGTGAGTGATGAATCCGATGTCAGCCACCTCTTTCATTGCTTTGCTATCGTAGCTCTCCACCTAAGCAGCAAGCATCACCATTGCATCCGGTCTTTGCCGCGGTGAGCTCTTCATCCCCATTGGCTTTGTTCTCTACAAATTTGGACGACAGTAAAGGGGTTGTCCTCCCTTTTCGTTGTCTGCAATCCTTGGCAGTTAACAGTGCGTTCAAGAAGGAAAGCCGAAGGTCTTTCAGATCCGAGAAAAACACCAACAATGTAGATCTTTGGATATTGGGCAAATCTGTCAATCGATAATGGGCAATGACCATATATTCGATTGTGTTCAGGTAATTTTTCTATTCTCTTTGGATTGGGTATTCACATATCGATAGAATGAAGAAAAACTTAGATACTATGTATTTGCAGGTGTTTGGGATTATTGTGGTTGAGTTTTGCCTTCAGTTTATTTGGATTGTTTAAATCGGACTCACCAAATTGAATCATGGAGTTGTGTGCTCTTGAATTGGAGTTAAGTAAGCTAAATCTAAGTAAGGATGTTGTGATATTTGAGATATATTGCAATCACTAGATGAATGATGTTAAATGGTATCAATAGATATGCTGCTAGTTAAGCGTAGAGATATGCAGATCAGAGGTAAGCGTAGAGATTTTATGATTTTAGGTGATGAGATATTGGAATTGGGATCGATTGCCTCTTATTCAGCAAAGATTTGATACCCTAAATTGGAACAAGATGTTGTGCAATTGAGGATAAGCAAGGTGAGTTGATATGGATAATTTTTTTAGTTGGGTATCATGATGAAAGTGCAAGTAGTTATGTAGCATGTTGTTGATTTCAAATATTGTGGCATAATTGACAATCATGAAGGAGTCAGGTCAGCTCAGTGGATAATGTATTGATGAGAGTAGATTAACTGAGGTATTAAGAATCGATCATGATTTGATTTGGTCATTGGATGTATGAATAGAATTTAGTTCTATTATATGTTATGTGTAGGACTTTGATTCAAGGCGGATTTGCGGATGTGCAAGCTACTAACACGAGCTATACATATATCAGGTGGGTAATTTCCTACCCTGGTCAGGTGAATTGATTATTAATGCATGCAGATTTAGATATATGATCATATTACCTTGACTATGCTCTTATTTATTCTTGTGCTTGATACTTTGTCTTTGGCCTTATATGCTCTATTGCTGATATCATACTTTCTTTCATCATGATTAGGAATTACAAATGTGATGTAAGTAAACCTATAATTACTTAGTTATGTGTAAATAGTGGAGTAAAGATGATGACCTGATTTGTAAATTGGGTAAAAGGTCATCCGTGAGTAGGTAATGTCCTGAACGTAGGGTTGATTCCAATACCCTTAGGTTGCATGTTTACTACCGATCATGTATTGTGTAAATGGTCAGGTGAATTGTGCTTAGTGTGTCGCTACGGACCGGTGGTCCTAGCTTGTTATGATCAGTTGAGTATGACTCTCTGTAGGATAGAGAGTGCGTTGATCAGATTGGTATGACTCTCTACAGGATAGAGAGTGTAATGATCAGTTGAGTATGACTCTCTGCAGGATAGAGAGTGCATTGATCAGATTAGTATGACTCTCTGTAGAATAGAGAGTCTATGGTGGATGTCTATATGTGTGACTATGCATTCATGTCATTTGCATGCATGCTGGCGACGTGGTCTCCCTTATGGTTGAGGGGGTCATCAGTCATCCTGCCTCCACGATTACTCATAGGAGGAGTAACCGATGTGAGGGCATAGCTTTTGTGGTGCCGCACTCTACCACTATAGACGATGGTAGTTGGATTTATGTGTCATTGTCCTGCGTGTGTGGCACTCGACCACTCATGGGTAGTGACTGTCGAAGTGGCCAACAGCAGGGACCCCCATCGAGTAGCTTGCTCTTTACGCTTATATGCTACTCGATCATACTGCCCACTCAGCCACTCGAGAGTAGTAGTTGGTGTTGAGTTAGGACAGTTGTCATGTCGAGTCACCGAGGCCACACTGGTCGTGGTAGCTTTAGGGTGAGTCGGCATGATCATGTATGCTGCATTGTCGTGACTTATGACATTTTGCATATTGCCATATATATGCATGTATATATATATATATATATATATATATATATATGGATGATTGTGATTAGCATATATATAGATGCAGTCTATATGTATGCTTACTATGATGTTGCATTTGTTTGTACTATGCATGTTGCATTTGTTTATACATCATCATACATGCTACTACATCTGCTATATGATAGTGTATGGGATACCACGTATGAGTTGATTAGACTATTGCATTCTTTGACCAGTATTTATGATGTTGTATGGTTTAGACATGATTTCTTGTTATATATATTGTGGATATGTGCTCATGTTGGATAAGTGTAGTGTAGCAGACTTTCAGGTATGTCTGCATTTTACGTTGTTCATTTGGTTAGAAGGTATATGCATGTATATGTTTATCATGCTGGGGTTTACCTGATGTACCTGTAGATTTTTTCTGTTGAACTACATGTGATATTTGATATATACATGTTTTTTCTATTACCGCTGAGTTATACTCACCACCACGGACCCTGAGTTTTTCTATCGCCTAGGTAATAAGTAGAAGTCTTTGTGACGGCTTAGAGCATCGCCAGCGGTCCATCCCATCTCACTTTCTGAGCCTCCCATGGATTTTGGTTTTCTTTTGTGGACTTCAGTTGTGTTTGGAGTTTATGTACTGTCTTGGTATTGTGGACATGTTTTGTGGGTGTACACCCATGTTTTGTTCGGATTTAAGGTTGGTATGGGTTGTTAGATGTTTGTTATTATGTTGTGATGTCTTCCGTTGTTGTTTTGTTTTAGTTATGTCGATTATGTTGTGATTGTGGTCCCAAGGGCCTTGTATTAACAAGATATATTGTCACGTACAAGGGAGATGTCATCCATTTTCTTTTCGGCTCAGCATACTCTCGGGGCATGACCAGTAGACATACAAATAAAAACTGCTCAATGCACTTGTTAGGATGATTGATTAGTCATCTTTGTATCATAAAATACAATCTCGTTGCACCCCAGATCCAAGACTTATTACATCTAATCAAACTGCTTTTCTCATCGAAAGTATCCCCATATATTATTCTATATTATATTCACTAATATGTTTAATCCCTCCATGGATAAACATAAAAGACTAGTCAGTGAATATTAAACTCTGATGTAACATCAATTGGTCTTCCTTTTTCCAAACTGAAATATATTAACCATAACTCAGCTGCTTTCCTAGACCTGTCCCTCAGACCTCAATTTATCTTCCGGACCATCGGTAAACAGACTAAAGTAGTAAACACTAAATCAGAGCCTCAAGAAACAGCTGAAAGTAATAAGGGTACAAGAGATTCCTCCCAGTGGATCTCAAATCTCACACAGTGGGGCTCAGGGATATATTTTTTTGTCTCAAGTAATGTGGTTCCCACTCTCCCTAGTCGATTTATCACACATGGTATGAAACACGTGCCAACAGTGTTATTCTTCATTTCTCAAAAGGGTGTGTTAGATTTCTCTAACACTGTTCAGGTATGAGACTCAACCTACACATAAGACTCTACCCAAAGATCTCATGGAAAGTCTCTCAAAAATAGTATCACAAATCGCAAGTGATACTGAGATCTCAAACCTAGCTACTTACATGCAACATGGATGTGACTACGCCCATGTCAATCATATCGCACATGATCTCATTCTGAACACATATCAGGGCGACTTAAGCTCTAGCATGGTTACTCTCAAAACCTCTTACAGCTAGAAACCATCTTATCTCCACTCTTGGAGGTGACCACTCGTGTGAGAGAGTGAACCTGCCCCTACCTAACACACACACACACACACAACAAGTGCAACATTTGAAATTATAACTAGACCATTAATGCACATAAAGTTAATTAAGCATCTATTATCAATACGGTACAAGTTGAGAAAACTCATAAAGTACCTAAACCCAATGACACTCTATGTTCCACAAAGGAGTCTCTAGGGATAGGTTTGGTAAAGGGGTCAACCACCATGTTGTGTGTTAAAATATACTTGACAATCACTTCATTCTTCTCAATGATGTCTCTCACATAATGGCATTTGGTATCTATGTGTTTGGTTCTACTATGAAACTTAGGGTCTCGAGTGTAAGCTGTTGGTGCAACAATGCCCCAAGTATTCATATGTTTTGATGTTTGGATAATCATCTAAGTTAGGCAACAAATTGTGATCTAATGGTGAACATGATCAAGTGACAGGTAAAGGCAAAGTCCAAGTATGATCTTGGCAAGAGAAGTCCAAAGGCAAGTCTTGGCAGCGTAAGTCCAAGCATGTAGACTTGGCTGCGTAAAGTCCAAGCACGCTTTGGCAAAGGAAAACCCAAGACATGATAAAACTGAAGGAAGCTCTTGGAAGCAAGGCGCAAAGGATGAACAAGTTGCGGACTCGGAGGGATCCTAGAAGCGCAAGGCTTAAGGAAGAGCTAGAAGGTTGAGTCTAGGTCTAGGGGATGAAATCAAGTATGAAATACTCATACTTGATGTGTATCAGTCGACTGGTCAAGTGCTCGACTGAGTCAGGGTGAAACCCTGACTATCAGTCGACTGCCTTGGCAATGGCAGTCGACTGATAATGCTATCAGTCGACTGCTACTGTTGGCAGTCGACTGATCAAGGCAAAAACAGGCACAGAATGGAGTCCCACTCGACTGCGGCCTGTGATCACTCGACTGATCACTCCATCAGTTGACTGATGGAGGGATTAGTCGACTGATGAGAATGTCGTTGGACGAAACGACTGTAAATCCCGCGAATCCGGTTGTTCATAGGCCGTTAATCGTGCCGATCGGATGACCGACGTGCATCGCATCGCGATCGTCTCAACGAGAAAATCAGCCCTCTCTCTATAAAAAGAGGGTTGGTGGAGGTTTTTGGAGTTAATGCTTATTCTCTAATTCTTCCTCAAAGCCTCCACGAGTTTTTAAGCTTTCTAAGTGATCTTAAATCCTCTCCTCCTCTCTCTAAGCTTAAGTTTCATTCTTTGTAAAGAAGAGGAGGTTTGTTGTAAAGGAAAGCTTCTTAGTGGAATTGCTTGGATTGATCCACCTTAAGGATCGCCGTGGAGTAGAGCGTTATCTCCAAACCACGTAAAGGCTTTGTTAGCATTGTTCTTTTGTTTTTACTTATATTATTTCTATTTGCTTCCGCTAATCATTCTTGTAGAAACGAAAAACGCTATTCACCCCCCCCCTCTAGCTTCCAAACGATCTCTAACAAGTGGTATCAGAGCCCGGATCACATCGGAAGATCTAGCAATCAACCGGAGCAAAGATGGCTTTTCAAGAGGGGTATAGCACGGCGAGACCTCCGTTCTTCGACGGCAACGACTTCGGATATTGGAAAGGTAGGATGGAGTATTACTTATGAATGATATTGAGAATTGGTTTAGTGTTGTAGATGGTTTCGAGAAGTCGGTCGATGAATTCGGAGCACCACTACAAACAAAAGATTGGACAAGAGAGATGGCCAAGAAAGCACAAGCTAATGCAAAAGCAACGACCACACTTCAATGTGGTCTATCCAAGGAGCAACTTTCTAAAGTCGGGCCTTTCAACTCCACAAAAGAGCTTTGGGAGAAGCTCATCGAATTGAATGAAGGATCAAAGGAGACTAGAAGAGCCAAAAGAGACCTATTGATAGGTCAACTCCAAAGCTTCACCATGAAGACCAACGAAATCGTGAGCCAAATGCACGGTCGGTTCAAGGAAGTAGTCAACGGACTACATGTTATAGGTGAGAAGGTTGACAACCGAGACCTTGTAAGGTATGTGTTACAAGCTTTCCCTAGAACAACCTTATGGGCTTCAATGGTAGATGCCTATAAGGTCTCTAGGGATCTTTCATTGGTTAAGTTAGATGAGTTATTTTGTGAATTCCAATTACATGAACAAGCTAACACTTCATCCAAAGAGAAGGGTATAGCTCTTTTTGTAGGAAAGAAGGAGAAGAAGGAAGTGTCCTCCTCATCCGAATCCGAGGAAGACTCATCAAGTAGTGAAGATGAGTTATCGACAAGCGAGGTGGCACATTACGTCAAGAAGTTTGGTGGGAAGTCAAGGAGACTCACCAAGAAAGATGTGAAAAGGATGTTCCAATCCTCAAGAGGTAAATATTTAAATAATTCAAATTCTACCTCTAACGTGACTTGTTTTGGTTGCAACAAGAAAGGGCATATAAAGCCAAATTGCCCGGAACTAAAGAAGGAGGAGAAGGAAAAGAAAAAGAAGGAAAAGAAGGAGAAGAAGAAGAAGGAGGCGATGGTGGCACAAACATGGGACACTCTAAGCATGGAGGACTCTTCCGACGATGAAGAAGTTTGCCATGCCATCCGGAATCTAGCCCTCATGGCATTGGAGGAAAAAGCCGGGAGCTCAAGCGAGGAGTCTTCTTCCTCTTCAAGCGATGAATCATCATCAAGTGATGATGATGAGGTAAACAACTCACCTAAATTAGATTTACTTTACAAGACTATTGCATGTTTACAAAATGCTTTAAATAGATCGAAAACTAGGATTAAGGATCTAAAATTAGAGATCAAATCACTTAAGAGTGTAGATTCATCATGTGGTAAACCATCTAGTGATAACAATGAATGTACCCTTAGGGATGAAAATGATGAGTTAAGAAAAGAAATAGGTAAATTAAGAGCATGCTTAGAAAAATTCACCAATGGTTCAAAATACCTAGACATGATTATTAAGGATCAAAGGGCTATCTACAACAAGGCCGGATTAGGATATAGGCCTAAGGAAAAAGAGGTAGCATTTACATCTCTTGTTAGTAGAAAATCAATAATTAAAAGCAAAGGGAGAAAGGCATGGGTACCTAAGAAATTTATCATTGATGCTAGTGGTCCTAAGATTTGGGTACCTAAGGATTGTGATTTTCATGTGATATAGGTAGAATAACCAAACTTGTGGATAGTTGATAGTGGGTGCTCAAAGCATATGACCGGGGATGAGAGAAAATTCTCCACTATCAACCCCACTAGCAAAGGAAAAGTCTCATTTGGTAATAGCGGCAAACTTAAGATTCTAGGAAATGGCACAATTGAGGTATCCCCCAATCTTGCCCTTCATAAAGTGCTATTAGTTAAAAATATGAAATTTAATTTACTTAGTGTAAGTCAACTATGTGATGCAAACTTTGATGTTAAATTTGATTCCTCAAAATGTTTTATAAGACACAAAACTCAAAATGATTGCATGTTAGTAGGTTTTAGGAAATCAAATATATATTATGTTGATTTATCCTATGCTACTAATGCTTCCACTAAGTGTCTTATTGCAAAAGAGGAAGAAAGTTGACTTTGGCATAGGAGGCTAGGACACATAAACATGAAGAATATAGCCAAAGTAGCGAAATTGAAGCTAGTCAAAGGATTGCCTAAAGTCAAATTTCTCAAGAACAAAATGTGTGATGCATGCCAAGAAGGGAAACAATCAAAAACATCACACAAAGGTAAAAATTTACTTAGTACCGCTTTACCGTTAGAACTCTTACATATGGATTTATTTGATTGTCATAGTACCCCCTCTATAATTGGTAGTAAATATTGCTTGGTAATAGTAGATGATTTCTCTAGGTTTACTTGGGTATTTTTCTTGAAAAATAAAGATGAAATCTTAGGAATAATCATAGGATTTAGCAAAAGAGTATAAAATGAAAGAAAACTCAAAATCAACCGGATCCGTAGTGATCATGGTGGAGAATTTGAGAATTCTAATTTTTCAACTTTTTGCTTAGAACAAGGGTACAAGCATGAGTTTTCTTGTCCTATAACACCCCAACAAAATGGGGTTGTGGAAAGGAAAAACCGTGCCCTACAAGAAGCGGCTAGGACAATGCTTAATGCATACTCCTTACCTAGCTACTTGTGGGCGGAAGTAGTTAATACCGCTTGCTATATCCAAAATAGGGTATTGATTCATAGGTTTTTAGGAAAAACTCCATTTGAATTGTGGAATGGTACAATTCCAACAATTCATTATTTTAAGGTCTTTGGATGTAAAGTCTATATTTTAAATACCAAAGACAACCTAGGTAAGTTTGAGTCAAAAGCGGATGAGGGAATCCTAGTTGGATACTCATCCACTAGTGTAGGGTATATAGTTTACAATAAAAGGACTCAAAGGATTGAAGAATCTTCAAATGTTCAATTTGATGAATCCTCAAATACATATCCTAGGAAATCCCCTATTAATGATGATATTAATAATGAAAATCAAGAAATTACCCAACAATTTCAAAATTTAACCTTAGGGGGTAATGATCAAGGGGGAGGATTGAATCAAGGGGGAGTAAGGGATGATTCCGATGATGAGCATAGGATTGAGGTTGATCATGATTAAAACCAAATTAGTACACCTCCTAGAACCATAAGAGTTCATCAAAGTCACCCCTTAGATCAAATTGTGGGTGAATTATCTCAAGGAGTTAGGACTAGGTCATTCCATAGGGATCCCACTAGTCATATAGCTCTAATTTCTCAAATTGAGCCCAAAACAATTAAAGATGCATTACTTGATCCGGATTGGATCTTAGCAATGCAAGATGAATTGTCTCAATTTGAAAGGAGTCAAGTATGGGAGTTAGTTCCTAGACCAAGTGAAAAAACCATTGTTACTACAAGATGGGTCTTTAGGAACAAACTAGATGACCAAGGAAATATCACTAGAAATAAAGCAAGATTAGTTGCAAGGGGTTTTAATCAAGTTGAAGGACTTGACTATGATGAAACATATGCCTCGGTTGCTAGGTTAGAGTCCATTAGAATACTTTTAGGGTATGCCTCCTTTATGGGTTTCAAACTCCATCAAATGGATGTCAAATCGGCATTCCTAAATGGGTTTATTAAGGAAGAGGTATATGTAGAACAACCTCCCAGGTTTGAAAATATGGACTATTCAAACCATGTATACAAGCTTAGGAAAGCTTTGTATGGTTTGAAATAAGCTCCCCGGGCTTGGTATGAAAGATTATCATCTTTCTTAATTTCTAAGGATTTTAAAAGGGGTAGTATAGATCAAATTCTCTTTATAAAGTCAACATCTAAGGACATCTTTGTATCCCAAGTATATGTTGATGACATTATCTTTGGGTCAACAAATGATGAACTCCTTCAAGACTTTATTCAAAATATGGAAAAAGAGTTTGAAATGAGTCTAGTTGGGGAATTAAATTTCTTTCTAGGATTGCAAGTCAAACAAACTAGTGAAGGTATTTATATTTATCAAACCAAATATGCTAAGGAAATGATTAAGAAATTTGGTTTGGAAAATGCTAAGGTGGTTTCAACTCCAATGGCAACCAATACTAAAATAGATAGTGATAGTGAAGGAAAACAAATAGATTTTACACTTTATAGGAGCATGATTGGTAGCCTTTTGTACTTAACCGCTAGTAGACCTGACATATTATTTGCGGTTGGTATGTTTGCTAGGTATCAATCATGTGCTAAAAAATCTCATTTAGTTGCCGTTAAGAGAATTCTAAGATATGTTAAAGGCACACTGAATGTAGGTCTATGGTACCCTAGGACTAGGTCTTTTGATTTGATTGGGTACACCGATTCCGATTATGCCGGTTGCAAATTGGATCGGAAAAGTACTAGTGGTGGATGTCAATTCCTTGGGTCTTCCCTAGTTAGTTGGAGTAGTAGGAAGCAACCTTGTGTTGCCTTATCTACCACCGAGGACGAATATGTGGCTATGAGTGGTTGTGTAGCTCAACTACTATGGATGAAACATACCCTAGAGGATTATGAGCTATCTTACTCCAACATGAAAGTATTTTGTGATAATGTGAGCACCATTAACTTGACCAAAAATCCGGTGCATCACTCTAGGACCAAGCACATTGAAGTGAAACATCATTAGAGATCATGTGGCTAAGGGGGACATTGAGCTTAATTACATTGAATCCAAGTCTAACCTAGCCGACATATTTACCAAGGCTCTCCCCGAGATAGAATTTTCTTCACTTAGGAGAGAACTTGGAATGTGTTTGGTTGAGTAAAGGTATAGGTTTGCATGATCCTATAGAAATACTAGGATTTATACCTTTAAGCATCTCACAAAATACTTAAGAAACCATGATTTTTGTATTGAGCCACTTAGACAATATGTGAGATGTTAGGAAGATGCACTTGGTTCATCATGCTTGTTATGATGCATTACTATGAACCAAAGTGTCATCTAGAGACATTAATCCTTCATTGGACTAATCATTGGGAAGGCTTATACACAATTGATGTTCATATAGCTCCAAGAACATGATTGGAAATGTCAAATAAAACATATTTTAAACTATGTTTATCATACTTTGAAAAAAAACAGTTTTACAAAAGTGATACAAAGTTTGAAAAAGGTTTAGAACTTTTGCTAGTTTCCAAGTTTGTATCAATATTGAAATCTGGAAAACTTATATTTTTCAAAATATTTTTCCTTGATAAAGTATGATTTCAGAAATGTGTACACAAAATTTTGTAATTTTTTGAGGTTTCTGGAATTTCTGATGCATTTCTGAATTTGGAATTTGAAAATCTTTGAATTTGGTTCAATAGATCTGCTTGAAAAATTAGATCCATTTTCTGATATTTAGTGTATCCTTGTTGATCTAAAACTATAGATTGATAATATTGAGTATAAACAACTTGTATGACTGTTTAATGCGATGTTTTAGGGGGAGCTTCACATAACGTAACTTTGTTATTCCAAAAAGTTACATTGTTGGTGCAAAGTTAGGAGTTAAATCTTCAAATTACTTGATAGACTTTTTCTCCACATGTTTTGTTTACTCATCATGAACTATATCTTGGATTAAGGGGGAGCTAAAATTCATATCTATACCTTAGTTCAAGATTATAATAGATTCAATTCTTCTATGAATTACATGATTTCTTCTCTTTTTGATGTATGTCAAAGGGGGAGAAGAAATGTTTAAGTTAGAAATTGAATATATGATTATGTGATTATGTGTATCTTTAAAAGACATAACTTAAATGATTGCCAAATATCAAAAAGGGGGAGATTGTTGGTGCAACAATGCCCCAAGCATTCATATATTTTGATGTTTGGATAATCATCTAAGTTAGGCAACAAATTGTGATCTAATGGTGAACATGATCAAGTGATAGGTAAAGGCAAAGTCCAAGTATGATCTTGGCAAGAGAAGTCCAAAGGCAAGTCTTGGCAGCGTAAGTCCAAGCATGTAGACTTAGCTGCGTAAAGTCCAAGCACGCTTTGGCAAAGGAAAACCCAAGACATGACAAAATCGAAGGAAGCTCTTGGAAGCAAGGCACAAAGGATGAACAAGTCGCGGACTCGGAGGGATCCTAGAAGCGCAAGGTTTAAGGAAGAGCTAGAAGGTTGAGTCTAGGTCTAGGGGATGAAATCAAGTATGAAATACTCATACTTGATGTGTATCAGTCGACTGATACGATGTATCAGTCGACTGGTCAAGTGCTCGACTGAGTCAGGGTGAAACCCTGACTATCAGTCGACTGCCTTGGCAATGGCAGTCGACTGATAATGCTATCAGTCGACTGCTCCTGTTGGCAGTCGACTGATCAAGGCAAAAATAGGCATAGAATGGAGTCCCACTCGACTGCAGCCTGTGATCACTCGACTGATCACTCCATCAGTCAACTGATGGAGGGATCAGTCGACTGATGAGAATGTCGTTGGACGAAATGACTCTAAATCCCGCGAATCCGACTATTCAGAGGCCGTTAATCGCGCCGACAGTCGACTGATACTGTGCATCAGTCGACTGATCGTGCTCCAACGAGAAAACCAGCCCTCTCTCTATAAAAAGAGGGATGGTGGAGGTTTTTGGGGTTAATGCTTATTCTCTAATTCTTCCTCAAAGCCTCCACGAGTTTTCAAGCTTTCTAAGTGATCTTAAATCCCCTCCTCCTCTCTCTAAGCTTAAGTTTCATTCTTTGTAAAGAAGAGGAGGTTTGTTGTAAAGGAAAGCTTCTTAGTGGAATTGCTTGGATTGATCCACCTTAAGGATCACCGTGGAGTAGGAGCGTTATCTCTGAACCACGTAAAGGCTTTGTTAGCATTGTTCTTTTGTTTTTACTTATATTATTTCTATTTTCTTTCGCTAATCATTCTTGTAGAAACGAAAAACGCTATTCACCCCCCCCCTCTAGCTTCCAAACGATCCCTAACATAAGCGATGGTGGCTTGATTATCATAATAAATCATCACTGGTCTCCCATTATCCGCTATAATCCCTAAGTCATCCAATAGTCTTCTGAGCCAAACACTCTCCTAAACTGCTACTGAGCATGCCACGAATTCAGCCTCCATCGTAGATAGAGAAACACATGTTTGCTTTTTACTGCTCCAAGAGATGACCCCCATCATTGAGTAAGAAAGTAAAACCTAATGTTGATTTGTGCTTATCCAGATTGCCTCCCCAATCGACATATGAATATCCCATGAGACACAAATCACCTCCCCCATAACATAGAGAGAAGATCGTAGTTCCTTTAAGATATCAAAAAATCATTTTCACTGCTCTCCAGTGACTCGTTCCAGGATTTGCTTGATATCTACATACCAGATCGACTACATAATACATGTTCGGTCGTGTACACAACATTATGTACATTATACTTCCTACTACACTAGAATAAGGTACTTTTCTCATTTCTCTTATTTCTTCCTAAGTCTTAGGACACATTATCAAGCTCATGCCCTCACCTTTAGCGATCGGAGTATCTATGGGATTACAATTACTCATCCCAAAGTGCTTGAAAAGTTTCTTAATATAAGTCTCTTATGAAAGAGCTAGAATTCTTCTCAAGCGATCCCTCTGGATCTGTACCCCAAGGATGAACTCAGCTTCACCCATATCTTTCATGTCGAAAGTGGATGACAACCATATTTTAATGGTTATCAAATACTCAATGTTGTTCCCAGCCAAAATTATATCATCCACATATAACGACAGAATCACAAATGGGTTATTGGATCTTATCAGATAGACACAATGATCCACCTCGATCATTGTAAAACCATAAGATATCACCTCCTTGTAAAATCTTAGATACACGATCTGGATGATTGTTTAAGATCATATATTGACTTTCGAAGCTGGCAGACCTTATCCTCTTGACCTACTTGAACAAACCCTTCAAATTGTTCCATATAGATCTCTTCATCCAAACTTCCATTAAGGAAGATATTCTTTATGTCTATCTGATGTAACTCTAGATCTAAACTCACAACAATCACTAAGAGTAAATGAATTGAAGTAAACTTAACTACATAAGATAAAGTCTCCTCATAGTCAATGTCCTTTGTTTATGTGTAACCCTTGGCTACTAGACGAGCTTTGACCTCTCGATCGATCTATCAGCCTCTCTTGATTTTGAGAACCCACTTGTTCCCAATGACATTTCTATTCTCAAGTAAGTCAACTAGCTCCCATACTTGGTTGACTTTTATTGATTCCATTTCCTCCTCCATGGCCTTGAACCATTAGTCTTTTGTGTTGGTGCAATCAACCCAGGTCACGATTGATCGAAATTGAGTGTCACTCAAGTAGGATTTTAATGTTTGACAATGAGTTTGACCATTTTTTGATAATGGGTTGACTATATGGTTGACATGGGTTTGACCATATGAGGAAAGTCCAAGAATAGATTCTTGGCAATGGAAAGTTCAAGCTTGATTCTTGCAAATGGAAAGTCCAAGCTTGGGTCATCACAATGGAAAGTCCAAGTCATGGTTACTTGCCATTTGGGAAAGTCCAAATCATGAGTACTTGGCATGGAAAGTCCAAGCATAGGTCTTGACAATTGAAAAGTGCAAGTCATGGGTACTTGGCAATGTAATGTCTAAGGGTGTGGACTTGACAGTGTAAAATCCAAGCATGGAGTCTTGGAGGCATAAGTCCAAGTGGTTTTGGCAACGTAAAGTCCAAGCATGGAGTCTTGACTGTTGGTGCAATCGGCCCAGGTCACGATTGACCAGGACTCGAGTTTGACTCGAGTGATGTTTTGATGTTTCGACAAAAACATATGACAATGTAATTGTCATTTGGTAAAGTCCAAGTCTTGAGTACTTGGCATGGAAAGTCCAAGTGGGACACTTGGCACATGAAAAGTCCAAGCATGGGTCTTGGCAAGGTAAAGTCCAAGTCTTGAGTACTTGGCATGGAAAGTCCAAGCATGGGTCTTGGCATGAAAAGTCCAACATGGGTTGGCAAGGGAAAGTCCAACATGGGTTGGCAAGGAAAGTCCAAGCATGGTCTTGGCATGGAAAGTCCAACATGGGTTGGCAAGGTAAAGTCCAAGTCTTGAGTACTTGGCATGGAAAGTCCAAGCATGGGTCTTGGCATGGAAAGTCCAACATGGGTTGGCAAGGGAAAGTCCAACATGGGTTGGCAAGGAAAGTCCAAGCATGGTCTTAGCATGGAAAGTCCAACATGGGTTGGCAAGGAAAGTCCAAGCATGGTCTTGGCATGGAAAGTCCAACATGGGTTGGCAAGGGAAAGTCCAAGGGGTTTGATATTGGCTGCGTAAAGTCCAAGCGGGAGTCTTGGCAGCATAAGTCCAATGGTTGGCGGCATAAAGTCCAAGCGGAGTCTTGGCGGCGTAAGTCCAATGTGCCTTGGCGGTGTAGACACCGTTAGCATGACATAGCCGATGGAAGCACCTGAAGGCTAGCGCGATGGATGAACAAGTCATGGATCACTTGGAGGGATCCGAGAGGCATGAGGCTGATGGAGGTGGCTAGAAGGCTTAGGTCTAGGCTAAGGGTGGTCTAGAAAGTATGGGGAAACCATATTTGGATTAAAACCTCATGTTGTCAACTAGGGTTTGATGGGTTATGGCCTAGCGATCGCTGAGGTGGGCAACCGATCGATGGGAGCTGAGCAATGACCGATCGGTGATCGTGGTGATCGACCGGGTGCTCGAAATCGGCCACAGAATGGAGTCGAGACTCGACTGGTCGAGTGAGGACTCCATCAGTCGACTGATGGTCACAATCAGTCGACTGATGAAGGTTCCGTTGGACTTATCTAGCGTGGATCTAGCCGTTATCTCACGACAACAGTGGCATCAGTCGACTGATGGTCCCGATCAGTCGACTGATCGACTTTTTCCAGCACGGGTTAAAGCTATATATGGAGCTCGTGATGGAGGAAAAACCAAGGGTTCTTTGAGTGGCCGCAATCTGGGGTCTCCAAGTGCTACTCGATCAACCTAGCGATCAAGCATTCAAGAGCATTTGTAAAGTGTTTTCTTTACTAGTTTTGCTTTGTATTTCATTGTATTTGCTTGTAGCTATTTGTTTATTGTTGTAAACAATTGTAAGAGGTTTCTCCGCCTCCGACTCATGTCGAGAAGGAGTTATTTCATAGTGTTGTGTGATTGGCATCGCTAGGGTTCGTACGAACCCGATCTGTGGAGTAGGAACCGTGCGGTTTCGAACCACGTTAAATATTCGTGTCTTTGTGTGTAATTGTCTATTTCGTTATTGTATTATTTTTATTTCCGCTGCACACTAACGAAATTGTAGACACGAACGAGATCAAATTTCATCTACGCTATTCACCCCCCTCTAGCCGTTCCAATATTCCTAACAAGTGATATCAGAGCCCGGGGCTCTTCTATGGACTAACCGCCGGGAGCTAAGACAAAGAGGCTAGAGGGTGAAGATGGAATTCCAAGACAAGCTTGGATGGGATATCAACACACCTATCCCTTATACCTTCTATGGACAAGAAGGATTCAATCAATGGAAAGTGAGGATTGAAGAATTCTTGATGATGAAGGACTTTGAAGAGTGGGGCATTTTGATGGAGGGATTTCAATATCCAAAAGGGCCCAAGGGAGGAATTCTCAAGATGAAGAAGTGGACCGAGGAACAAATCCAAGAATTCGAAAAGAATACAAAGGTAATTAAATTCTTGGTTGATTTGATTCCTAATAAAATTATATGTGAGCTAGGTGAGTACAAGGATGCCAAAGAGCTTTGGAGTCAAGTGGCAAAATATCATGAAGGCTCACAACCGGTCCAAGAGGAAGAGACCGAAGAGGCTAATGCATCATCCTCACAAGGAAGTGAGGATTCGGAGGTTGATAGGGAATCAACATTCGGATCAGAAGAGGTGGAGGAAGTGGAAGAAGCATCCACTTCTAGGATTGAGGAGGAGATTAGAGTTTCCTCAACACCGGAGCATCAAGAAGAAGCTTCCACATCCGGTCAAGATGAAGAAGTTTCAATTCCAACACCTTCCACCACCATAGGTAACTCAAACATGTCAATTAATAATAAAATGAATATTATATGCTTTGAGTGTAGGGAGAAAGGACACTACAAGAGTAAGTGTCCTAAACGGGTTAAGAAGACTCCACCCGTGCCAAAAGTCAAGGAGACCGGTGCCTCAATGAAAAAGAGCAAGGAGCAAGTGATTTGCTTCAAATGCCGACTACCGGGTCATTACCGGAGTCAATGCCCGAAGGGGGAGAAGAAGGGGCAAAGGGGAGCATCACAAGTAGGGGGAGCTACTAAGGCTAACCCTAAGGTATATCAAGTTAATAATGCTCTTTCTTTAGTTAATAGACAAAAGCATGCTAGAAATTTCAATTCCCTAGCAATTTGCCATGAAAAGCATGCTAATAGAAATAAATACTTTTGTTTAGGAGCTAAAAATATTCACTTAGATAATAGGGAGAAATTTGGGACTAATGTTCCTAAAAACAACTTATCTAAGGACAAACCTAGGTCAAATAACTCTAGAAAATTTTTACCTAGGGAGACAATTAGAAAGGTGCAAGAGCACCTAGGTCTAAACCCTAAATGGACTAGGCATATGCCTAGAAAGTCCCATGCCCAAGATTTAAATCAAAATTCTAAAATTGGGCAATTAGAAAAGGAAAATCAAGTCTTAAGGTCAAGGCTTGAAAAACTTGAAAAGACCCTAAATAAGATACAAAATCAATTTAAAGGGTCTAGTGGTCAAAATCAAGGGTCTAAAAGTCAAAGTCAACACTTAGGACCTAAGAGTCAAAAGTCAACCAAGGGCAAGCAAGGTTTGGGTCACAAACCTAAGCCTAAGGTGGCTTACCATAGTGTTCCATTTGATTATGGGACACAAACTAAGTCTAGGAAGACTAAGGTCAATAGGGAAGTCATCCCTAGAGTTGACCAAAGGGTATGCCTAGTGGCTAGGGTTTCTAGGAAACCTAGGGTGGCCACTAAGAAGGTTGCAAGGGGAGTTACCCCTAGAGTCAACCTAGGTAAGACCCAAATGACCAAGGCTAATAAGCCTAGAAGGGTCATTAGGAAGGTATCTAGGGAGGTTATCCCTAAGGAATACCTAATTAACCCTAGGAGCTCAAATCGGTTTTGGGTTCCTAAGAGCGTGATTGATTCATGCTAGATGGGTTTAGGGTGTGCCAACCTTGATTGGATGGGTAGTTAACTCAACCATGGTAAAGGTGGCATGTTAGGTCATTTTCAAGGTTATGGTTACCTTGAAAATACATTTGAGTCTTAATCCTAAAAGTTTTAGGATGTGCCAATATTACTTGAGAAGTTTGATAAAATGATCAAAATTGGCACAATTTAGGTTTAGAGGTTAGTGTGCCATTTTGGGTTTTTGGCACATTTGGGAGAAAAATAGAAATATGGCAAAATATAATTAATTATATGAAATGGCAATAAATATTAAAATTTAGGTATTACTATACCTATATATTTTATATGCCATGCTTTGTTTGTCATATAACATGTCATGACATCATGTTTATTTTTAATCATTCTATATGTCATGTACATGTTTAGGATTAAGGATTAAATGTCATATATTTTTAGATTTCATATTATGCCATGACATCATGATTATGAGCATGTGTTAATCTATATCATCTCTAATGCCATAATCACTTATGCATTTAAGATAATTTGATTGAAATTTATTTAAGGACAATGGCATGACTTGGAGTCCCATTTATAAGGGAATCAAGTAGAGTTGCCTTAGAAAAATGCATGAAACCCTAGATTAGGGAGAACAAAACCCACATCTCACATCACATTGACATGTATGTGTATTTATACACCCTAGATACATGTGACATGCTAGGATATGAGTTAAGTTCAAGGTGCATAGTTTTTGCATCTAGATGAACTAAAACTCATCTAATTCTATTTGTGGATCATTGGGAGAGCATGTGTACAAGTCATGTACATAGAGCCCAAGGAATATGATCCAAGATAAGGTTTTGAAAACATTTTAAAATCATTTTAGAAAACCTTGGTGAAGCCTATCTTTTGATATCAATCACCATTGATGAAGTTGATACAAAGTAGGACCAAAATATTGAAAATTTCAATGGTTTTGAACTTTGTGCCAATTTCACTATTTTATGGGTAAAATATTTTTCAAACATTTTTCACCCATTGTATTGGTCATAGGTATTATACGTATCAAATTTCGTGATTTTTCGATATACGTATAATTATTTATGATTTTCTGAAATTCAACTCTGGTAATTGAAATTCGGAAATTTCAGTTATCAGTCGACTGCCCTGGGTGGCAGTCGACTGATGGAGGTGCCATTCGACTGATTTCTGAATCACTCGACTGGTAGTCTGATTTCGGGGTAAACAAGGTTGTTTAACCCGATTTCAGCTACGGTTATGGCCCCTAATCACTCCTAACCCTAGGATATGCTTTAGGAAGCATGATAAAGGGTGAAAATCCATTGGATATGGATTAGGAGAAGTATTTAGGGTTTGTATCAATTTTAAGGTGTTGGAAAGTTCTATGTTGAACTTAGAACCTTAATTTTGATGGTTTAGAGTTCCTATTGGCTTAGGGCCTTCCCAAGGACATTGTTGGTGCAATTGTCAAGGGGGAGCAAGCCTTTAGGGGGAGGTATCCATCTTGGGATGATGGATGTGTTTTTCTCCTTGAAAAGGAGAAGTTATTGGGAGAATATGACATCAATTGGGAAATTGATGGGACCTTTGAGAGACCCAATTTGGAAATTGGGAGAGTAAATGGGATTGCCTCTCTTGAGTGATATTGGACTTATCACTAGGAAGATGGTAGGCATCCTAAGTATTTTTGGATCAAGGGGGTGATTGTAAGATCTCATTGGGACATTAGACATTGACCTTCTTGGAGAGAAAACCTTTTTGATGTTAGTCAAAAAGGGGGAGAATGTTTGGGGGAGAACATTTGGAGAGTATTTACCAATTTGGGATAATTGGTAAGGGATTTGAGTTAGTGTTCTAACTCAATAATTTGTTTGGTTTTTGTCAAACATCAAAAAGAGGGAGATTGTTGGTGCAATTGGCCCAGGTCACGATTGACCAGGACTCGAGTTTGACTCGAGTGATGTTTTGATGTTTCGACAAAAACATATGACAATGTAATTGTCATGGGAAAGTCCAAGTCTTGTGTACTTGGCATAGAAAGTCCAAGTGGGACACTTGGCACATGAAAAGTCCAAGCATGGGTCTTGGCAAGGTAAAGTCCAAGTCTTGAGTACTTGGCATGGAAAGTCCAAGCATGGGTCTTGGCATGAAAAGTCCAACATGGGTTGGTAAGGGAAAGTCCAACATGGGTTGGCAAGGAAAGTCCAAGCATGGTCTTGGCATGGAAAGTCCAACATGGGTTGGCAAGGTAAAGTCCAAGTCTTGAGTACTTGGCATGGAAAGTCCAAGCATGGGTCTTGGCATGGAAAGTCCAACATGGGTTGACAAGGGAAAGTCCAACATGGGTTGGCAAGGAAAGTCCAAGCATGGTCTTGGCATGGAAAGTCCAACATGGGTTGGCAAGGAAAGTCCAAGCATGGTCTTGGCATGGAAAGTCCAACATGGGTTGGCAAGGGAAAGTCCAAGGGGTTTGATATTGGCTGCGTAAAGTCCAAGCGGGAGTCTTGGCAGCATAAATCCAATGGTTGGCGGCATAAAGTCCAAGCGGAGTCTTGGCGGCGTAAGTCCAATGTGCCTTGGCGGTGTAGACACTGTTAGGACCCTTGGAACGTCTAGAGGGGGGGTGAATAGCGTTTCGCCCGATCGTTGATGGAATTCAATCTCGTTCGTGTCTACAATTTCGTTAGCGCAGCGGAATATATATAATGATAAAAGCAATAACGAAATGGACACAACACAAATCACAACAGGAGCATATAACATGGTTCGGAGATGACGCTCCTACTCCACGGCAATCCGTAAGGTGGATTAGCCCTAATCAATCTTCACTAGAACCTCCTTTGGATGAACCAAGGTGGAGAAACCTTTTCTTACAATGTACTCCTCTTCTTTACAATGATGGAAGATTAGGATTAGAGAAGAGGAGGTTTTGGATTGCTAAAAACACTTGGAAAGCTTGGTGAGCACATAGGTGTAGTTTGGAGCAAGAGCACTAGCTTCACCAAGCTCCCCATGGCCCCTTTTTATAGAAGAGGGGATGTTTTTCCGTTGAGCTTGATCGATCGTCGATGCTTGCCATCGATCATCGCCAGCCAACGGCCAAAACGCGATCTCCGCGGAGATTCGTAGCCGCAATTTCCAACGGTCGGTGATCGATCGATCGATCCTCCATCGATCGATGGGGTGATCGATCGAGTGATCAAGGCGCAGCAATGATGCGATCGCATTCTGCGGGCAATATTTCCCTTGATCGATCGATCGATTCCCTTGGCGATCGGATCGATATCGATCGCTTGCTGCCCAAGGCGATCGCGATGATTAGATTTCATCTCGACTCACCAAAGCGACGATCCGATCGATACATCGTATCAGTCGACTGATACTCCTCAAGTATGAGTAATTCATACTTGATTTTATACCCTAGACCTAGACTCAACCTTCTAGCTCCTCAATAAGCCTTGCGCCTTTAGGATCCCTCCGAGTCCGCAACTTGTTCATCCTTTGCGCTTTGCTTCCAAGAGCTTCCTTCGGTTTCGTCATGTCTTGGGTTGCCAAATGCTTGGACTTTACGCCTCCAAGACTACAAGCTTGGTCTTATGCTGCCAAGACTTTACTTTGGACTTCCTTTGTCAAGGTTCACTTGGACTTTACGCTGCCAAGACTACAAGCTTGGTCTTACGCTGCCAAGTCCATCCCTTGTACTTCCTTTGCCAAGATCATACTTGGACTTCCTTTGCCAAGATCATACTTGGACTTCCCTGTCACTTAAACATTTTCACAATTAGATCACAAGATATTGCCTAACTTAGATGATTATCCAAACATCAAAACATATATAAATGCTTGGAGCATTGTTGCACCAACAATCTCCCCCTTTTTGATGTTTGGCAATCATTTGAGTTAGGTCTTTAAATACACACATAATCAAATTTTCAATAACTTAAACACTCCTTCTCCCCCTTTGACATACATCAAAAAGAGAAGGATTCAAACATGAAGGAAATAATGTGTTAGATCTTGGACTAAGGTACAATATTGAAATTAAGCTCCCCCTTAATCCAAGATATGCTTTATAATGTGTAAACAATAGTTGAAGCAAAGCATACCAAAAATTCAAAAATTAAGTCCTAACTTGCACCAACAATGGATTTGGGGATGAAAAAGATATAATTTATGAAAACTCCCCCTAAACCACTGCATTAGTCAGTCCTAAATCTTGTTTATACGCAATATTATCATACTATAGTGTTAGGACATCAAAGATACACCAAATATCAGAAAATAGAGTTTATTATCAGAAAACACAGTGTATCAGTCGACTGGTTTCTGAACCAGTCGACTGCTAGGCCTGAAACCGAAATTTCAGCCTTTTCATCCCAATTTCAGAAATGCGGTAGAAATTCCAGAATTCTCGAAAAATCACGAAATTTTGCGTACACATTTCTGAAATCATAATTTATCAAGGAAAAATAATTTGAAAAATATATGTTTTCCAGATTACAATATTGATACAAACTTGGAACCTATCAAAAGTTCTAAAGATCTTGCAAACTTTGTATCACTTTTGTGTTCCATTTGAAAACTGTTTGTCAAAATATGATGAACATAGTTTAAAATATATATTATTTGGAATTTTCAACCATGTTCTTTGAGCTATGTATTCATTATTTGAATACAAGCCTTCCCAATGATTGGTCCATAAGGTTTTTATGTCTCTAGGTGTGTCATTGGCTCATAGTAATGCATCATAACAAGCATGATGAGCCAAGTACACCTTTCCTATCATCTCACATGTTTCTAAGTATTTCAATACAAAAATCAAGGTTTCTTAAGGCTTTTGTGAGATGCATCAAGGTATTAAAGAAGCTATATAAGTATAGGATCATGCAAACCTAGAATTTTACTCTACAAAGCACATACCAAGCTCTCTCCTTAATGATGAAAATTCGGCTTCGGGAAGAGCTTTGGTGAAGATATCGGCAAGGTTGGACTTAGATTCTACATAATTGAGTTCAATGTCCCCTCTTGCCACATGATCTCTTATGAAGTGATGTTTCACTTCAATGTGCTTGGTTCGAGAGTGATGTCTGGATTTTTGGTCAAGTTGATGGTACTCACATTATCACAATAAACTTTAATGTTAGAGTAGTGTAGCTCATAGTCCACAAGAGTATGTCTCATCCAAAGTAATTGAGCTACACAACCACCCATAGCCACATATTCAAACCCGGTGGTTGATAAAGCAACACAATGTTGCTTCCTACTACTCAACTAACTAGGAGGACCCAAGAAATTGGCATCAAAAACTAGTACTCTTCATATCCAATATGAAACCGGCATAATCGGAATCGGTATAACCAAGCAATTCAAATGACTTAGTCCTAGGATACCAAAGTCCTACATTTAGGTGTCTTTAATATATCTTAATATTCTTTTGACGGCTACCAAATGTGATTCTTTGGCACAAGATTGGTATCTTGCACACATACCTACCGCAAATAAAATGTCGGGTCTACTAGCGGTTAGGTATAGTAAGCTACCAATCATACTCCTATAAAGTTTAAGATCAATTGATTTACCTTCATGATCACTATCTATTCTAGTGCTAGTGGCCATAGGAGTGGTTACAATTTTGGCATTTTCCAAACCAAATTTCTTGATCATTTCATTTGCATATTTGGTTTGATAAATATGAATACCCTCATTGGTTTGTTTGACTTGTAAGCCTAGGAAAAAGGTAAGCTCTCCAACCAAACTCATTTCAAATTCATTTTCCATATTTTTTATAAAGTCTTGAAGAAGATCATCATTCGTTGACCCAAAAATGATATCATCAACATATACTTGGGCTATGAATATATCTTTTAATGTTGACTTTATGAACAAGGTTTGATCTACTTGACCTCTTCTAAAATCCTTAGAAATTAAGAACGATGACAATCTTTCATACCATGCCCGGGGAGCTTGTTTTAACCCATATAATGCTTTCCTAAGCTTACATACATGATTTGTATAATCTATGTTCTCAAATCCAGGTGGTTGCTCTACATATACTTCCTCCTTAATAAAACCATTTAAGAATGCCGATTTAACATCCATTTGGTAAAGTTTAAATCCCATGTAGGAAGCATACCCTAAGAGAATCCTAATAGATTCTAACCTTGCAACCGGGGCATAAGTCTCATCATAGTCAAGCCCCTCAACTTGATTGAATCCCCTAGCAACCAACCTAGCCTTATTTCTAGTGATGTTTCCTTGATCATCTAGCTTATTCCTAAAGACTCATCTTGTAGTAATTATGGTGCTATCATTGGGTCTAGGTACTAATTCCCACACTTGACTTCTCTCAAATTGAGTCAATTCATCTTGCATTGCCAAAATCCAATCCGGATCATGTAATGCATCATTGATCGATTTGGGCTCAATTTGTGAGATAAGAGCAACTTGACTAGTAGGAGGTCTATGAAATGACCTAGTTCTTACTCTTTGAGATAGATCTCCTACTACTTGGTCAAGTGGATGATCTTGATGAATTCTTAGGTTTCTAGAAGAGGTTTCAATTTGATCATTGTTATCTTCCACCCTTCTTTCATCATCGGAGTCTCCTCTTCCTCCCCCTTGATCATTACCCCTAATGGTCAAATTTTGAAGTTTTTGGGTAATGTCTAGATTATTGTCATTAATATCCTTATCAATGGAGGACTTTCTAGGTAGGTAGTAGATGGAATTCGCGTTCGATCGTCTACAATCTTGTTAGCACAGCGGAATAGTAATAACAAATAAATATAACAAGACACACAATCACAACACGATCATATAACGTGGTTCGGAACCACACGGTTCCTACTCCACGGATTGAGCTCTAACGAGCTCTAGCGATGCCAATGCAATCACTAATCAATAAACTCCTTCTCGACAACAAGTCGGAGGTGGAGAAACCTCGTACACAAGATTACAACAATAATCTAAAGAAATACAAGCAAATACAAAGGAAATGTAAAGAACACTTTACAAAACTAGGGTTTGAGCGCTTTGCTTGTTGGTTGCTTGGATGAGGTTGAAGGACCCTGAAATGCACCTGCAAATCGCCTCGCCAATCGCCTCAAGAAAGCTTCCCAAGAATCGCAATCTCCACGACACTTCCTTTTATCTCGCGTCGGTTTGGATTTCCGCTGGCGATCATATCATAAATCACCGGTCATTGCCAACATCAGAATGTGAGACACCGGCTCAATCCACGTTGGACAAATTCCAACGGGACTCTCACCGATCGCCAACATTGGCGCCGATCGCTAACGCCGTAGTCGACGCCCGAGGCTACGGAGCGTTTCGCGCTCGCAAGACTCATTGTCGATGCCATCCCTTGCGATTGCCGTCGACACTACCGATCGCTCCCATGAGCGATGAGCCAGAGCTATAAAGCTCTCAACCGTGCATCGAACTCGAGTCGACTCGGCAATCGAACCGCCATAATGCGGACGCCAACCTCAAGAATGAGGTTTTAACCCAAGTATGGTGCCCCCATACTTGCTAGACCACCCTTAGCCTAGACCTAAGCCTTCTAGCCACCTCCATCAGCCTCACGCCTCTCAGATCCCTCCAAGTCATCCATGACTTGTTCATCCATCGCGCTAGCCTTCAGGTGCTTCCATCGGCTATGTCATGCTAACGGTGTCTACACCGCCAAGGCACATTGGACTTACGCCGCCAAGACTCCGCTTGGACTTTACGCCGCCAATATCAATCCCCTTGGACTTCTCAAATGCCAAGACTCAAGCTTGGACTTTCCCTTGCCAACCCATGTTGGACTTTCCATGCTAAGACCCATGCTTGGACTTTCCATTTGCCAAGACTCATACTTGGACTTCTCATTTGCCAAGACCCATGCTTGGACTTCTCATGCCAAGTGCTCAAGACTTGGACTTTCCCAATTGCCAAGTGTCCCACTTGGACTTTCCATGCCAAGTACCCATGACTTGGACTTTCCCTTGCCAAGACCCATGCTTGGACTTTCCCATAATCACATGGTCAACCCTGGTCAACCATCAAGTCAATTATAACCTGGGTCGATTGTATAAACAATCTCCCCAATATATTAACCGACATTAATGTCAAACATCAATGTCAATCCTATGTCTAACATACTTTGTCAAACATACTTTGTCAAACATCAAAACATCACTCGAGTCAAACTCGAGTCCTGGTCAATCGTGACCTGGGCCGATTGCACCAACAATCTCCCCCTTTTTGATGTTTGACAAAAACCAAATCAAACCATGAGTTAGAACACTAACTCAAATCCCTTACCAATTATCCCAAATTGGTAAACACTCACCAAATGTTCTCCCCCAAACATTCAAGTGAAAAAGTAAATCAAATGTTCTCCCCCAAACATTCTCCCCCTTTTTGACTAACATCAAAAAGGTTATCTCTCCAAGGAGGTCAATGTCTCATGTCCCAATGAGATCTTACAATCTCCCCCTTAATCAAAAATACCTAGGATGCCTACCATCTTCCTAGTGATAAGTCCCATATCACTCAAGAGAGGCACTCCTATCTCACTCTCCCAATTTCCAAATTGGGTATCAAACACCCATCAATTTTCAATTGATAACATTCTCCCCATAAAAAAAACATCCATCATCCCAAGATGGATACCTCCCCCTAAAGGCTTGCTCCCCCTTGACCATTGCACCAACATTTTCCTTGGAAAGCCCCTAAGCCAATAGGGACTCTAAACCATCAAAATTAAGGTTCTAAGTTCAACATAGAACTTTTACTCACCCTAAATTTGATACTTTGACCTAACACAACTCCTAATCCATATCCAATGGATTTTCACCCTTCATAATGCTTCCCAAAGCATATCCTAGGGTTAGGAGTGGTTAGGAACCTTTACCATAGCTGAACACGGGCTAAACAAACCTTGTTAACCCGAAATCAGACTGGCAATGACTTGACAAGAATCGGCCGATCACATTTTCATCGATCGCCACCAAGTGGCGATCTAGAAAATTCAATTTAATTTATCGTAACGAAATTCAAAAATTCATAACTAATTATACGTATATCGAAAAATCACTAAATTTGATACGTATAATACTTATGACTAAAATAATGGGTGAAAAATGTTTGAAAAATATTTTACCCATAAAATAGTGAGTTTGATACAAAACTCAAAACCATTGAAATTTTCAATGTTTTGGCCCTATTTTGTATCAACTTCATCAATGGTGATTGCTATCAAAAGATAGACTTCACCAAGGTTTTCTAAATTGATTTTAAAATGATTTCAAAACCTTATTTTGGATCATATTCCTTGGGCTCTAAGTACATGACTTGTACACAAGCTTTCCCAATGATCCACCAATAAAATTAGATGAGTTTTGGTTCAACTAGATGCAAAAACTATGCACCTTGAACTCAACTCATATCCTAGCATCTCACATGTATCTAGGGTGTATAAATACACATACATGTCAATTGGATGTGAGATGTGGGTTTTGTTCTCCCTAAACTAGGGTTTCATGCATTTTTCTAAGGCAACTCTACTTGATTCCCTTATAAATGGGACTCCAAGTCATGCCATAGTCCTTAAATCAATTTTAATCAAATTTTCTTAAATGCATGAATGATTATGGCATTAACGATGATATAAATAAGCATATGCTCATAATCATGATGTCATGGCATAAAATAAGATCTAAAACCACATGACATTTACCTAAATCCTAAACATGAACATGACATATAGAATGATTAAAAATAAGCATGATGTCATGGCATGTTATATGGCAAACAAAGCATGACATATAAAATATATAGGTATAGTAATACCTAAATTTTAATATTAATTGCCATTTCATATAATTAATTATATTTTGCCATATTTCTAGTTTTCTCCCAAGTGTGCCAAAAACCCAAAATGGCACACTAACCTCTAAACCTAAATTGTGTCAATTTTGATCATTTTATCAAACTTCTCAAGTAATATTGGCACATCCTAAAAACTTTTAGGATTATAGCTCAAATGTATTTCCAAGGTGACCATAACCTTGAAAATATCCTAAAGTGCCACCTTTATCATGGTTGAGTTAACTACCCATCCAATCAAGGTTGGCACACTCTAAACCCATCTAGCGTGAATCAATCACGCTCTTAGGAACCCAAAACCTATTTGAGCTCCTAGGGTTAATTAGGTATTCCCTAGGGATAACCTCCCTAGATACCTTCCTAATGACCCTCCTAGGCTTATTAGCCTTGGTCATTTGGGTCTCACCTAGGTTGTCTCTAGGGGTAACTCCCCTTGCAACCTTCTTGGTGGCCACCCTAGGTTTCCTAGAGACCTTAGCCACTAGACACACCCTTTGGTCAACTCTAGGGATGACTTCCCTATTGACCTTGGTCTTTCTAGACCTAGTTAGTGTTCCATAATCTAATGGAACACTATGGTAAGCCACCTTAGGCTTAGGTTTGTGACCCAAACCTTGTTTGCCCTTGGTTGACTTTTGACTTTTGGACCTTGACTTTTGATCTTTTGACCCTTTAAATTGATTTTGTATAATTTTAAGGGTCTTCTCAAGTTTTTCAAGCCTTGACCTCAAGACTTGATTCTCTAACTCTAATTGCCCAATTTTTGAATTTTGATTTAAATCATGGGCATGAGTCTTTCTAGGCATATGCCTAGTCCACTTGGGATTGAAACCTAGATGTTCTTGTATTTTCTTAATAGATTCACTAGGTATGGTTTTTCTAGGGACATTAGTCCCAAATTTCTCCTTATTACTAAAATGGACACTTTTAGCTCCTAAGCAAAAATATTTATTTCTATTAGCATGCTTTTCATAAATTGCAAGAGAATTTAAATTCCTAGCATGCCTTTGCCTATTAACTAAAGAAGGTGCATTATTGAAATATACCTTAGGGTTTGCCCTAGAGGCTCCCCCTACATGTGTAGCTCCCTCTTTGGTCTTTTTGCTTCCCCTAGGACATTGATTCCTATAATGTCCCTTGAGTTGCACTTGAAGCATATGATATGCTCCTTGCTCTTGATATTTGGGGAAGCATCCTTGACTTTTGGAGCCGGTGGAGCTTTCCTAATCTTCTTTGGGCACTTGCTCTTATAGTGCCCGGTTTCCCTACACTCAAAACATATTATATGCATTTTATTATTAACACATATGTTTGAGTTACCTAGGTTAATGGAGACCGGAATTGGACTTTGGGCTTCTTCATCTTGACCGGATGTCGAAGCTTCTTCTTGATGTTCCGGTATGGAAGTTCTCTCCTCCCCCTCAATCCTTGAAGTGGATGCTTCTTCCACTTCCTTCACATCTTCCGATCCGGATGTTGATTCCCTATCAACCTCCGAATCCTCACTTCCTTGTGAGGATGATCTCTCTTCTTCACCCTCCTTATCTTCTTGAATTGATGGTGAACTTTCTTGAGCTTGAGAGGGTGAGCACTCCTCTTCTTCTTCTTCTTCTTCTTGGACCATTGATGGGCTTTCATGGAGCTTTGCCAAATCGCTCCATAGCTCCTTAGCATCCATGCATTCACCTAGGCTACACAAGAATTCATTTGGAATTAAATCAAAAATGAATTTGATTACCTTCTTGTTTTTCTCGAATCTTTGGAGTTGATCTTCACTCCATCTCTTCTTCTTGAGGAAGCCACCTTTTGGTCCTCTAGGATACTCAAATCCTTCCATTAATAGAGACCATTCCTCGAAGTCCTTCATCATCAAAAAATCTTCAATTCTTCTCTTCCAAGAATCGAAGCCTTCTTGTCCATATAATGAGTACGGGACCGGTGTGTTGATGTCCCATCCAAGCTTGTCTTGGAATTCCATCTTTACCCTCTAGCGTATTGCTCCCGGTTGTTAATCCGTTGAAGAGCCACCAGGCTCTGATACCACTTGTTGGAGATTCGACGGCGCTAGAGGGGGGGTGAATAGCGGGTGACCCGTACGTAGATGGAATTCTTTCGCGTTCGATCGTCTACAATCTTGTTAGCACAGCGGAATAGTAATAACAAATAAATATAACAAGACACACAATCACAACACGATCATATATGCGTGGAACCAACCACACGGTTCCTACTCCACGGATTGAGCTCTAACGAGCTCTAGCGATGCCAATGCAATCACTAATCAATAAACTCCTTCTCGACAACAAGTCGGAGGTGGAGAAACCTCGTACACAAGATTACAATAATAATCTAAAGAAATACAAGCAAATACAAAGGAAATGTAAAGAACACTTTACAAAACTAGGGTTTGAGCGCTTTGCTTGTTGGTTGCTTGGATGAGGTTGAAGGACCCTGAAATGCACCTGCAAATCGCCTTCAAATCGCCTCAAGAAAGCTTCCCAAGAACGATAGCTCCACGAGCCTTCCTTTTATCTCGCGTCGTTTGGATTCGCTGGCGATCATCCATAAATCACGGTCATTGCGCCAACATCAGTGTGAGACAACGGCAATCCACGTTGGACAAATTCATTCCAACGGACTCTCACCGATCGCCAACATTGGCGTTGATCGCTAACGCCGTAGTCGCCCCGGCTACGGGCGTGCGCTCTGTTCATTTATCGATCGATTGCCATCACATTCGGCTCCTTCGCTGACACCGATCGCTCCCATGAGTCGCGTACCAGCCCTAAAGCTCTCAACCGGCTGGTCGAACTCAGTCGACTCCGTGATCCGGCCATAATGCCGCCACCTCAGAATGAGGTTTTAACCCAAGTATGGTGCCCCCATACTTGCTAGACCACCCTTAGCCTAGACCTAAGCCTTCTAGCCACCTCCATCAGCCTCACGCCTCTCGGATCCCTCCAAGTCATCCATGACTTGTTCATCCATCGCGCTAGCTTCCAGGTGCTTCCATCGGCTATGTCATGCTAACGGTGTCTACACCGCCAAGGCACATTGGACTTACGCCGCCAAGACTCCGCTTGGACTTTACGCCGCCAATATCAATCCCCTTGGACTTCTCAAATGCCAAGACTCAAGCTTGGACTTTCCCTTGCCAACCCATGTTGGACTTTCCATGCCAAGACCCATGCTTGGACTTTCCATTTGCCAAGACTCATGCTTGGACTTCTCATTTGCCAAGACCCATGCTTGGACTTCTCATGCCAAGTGCTCAAGACTTGGACTTTCCCAATTGCCAAGTGTCCCACTTGGACTTTCCATGTCAAGTACCCATGACTTGGACTTTCCCTTGCCAAGACCCATGCTTGGACTTTCCCATAATCACATGGTCAACCCTGGTCAACCATCAAGTCAATTATAACCTGGGTCGATTGTATAAACAATCTCCCCAATATATTAACCGACATTAATGTCAAACATCAATGTCAATCCTATGTCTAACATACTTTGTCAAACATACTTTGTCAAACATCAAAACATCACTCGAGTCAAACTCGAGTCCTGGTCAATCGTGACCTGGGCCGATTGCACCAACAGTTTCATCAAATTGAACATTTGAAGACTCCTCAATCCCTTTGGTTCTCTTATTGTAGACTCTATACCCTCTACTTGTGGATGAGTATCCAACTAGGATTCCCTCATCCGCCTTTGATTCAAATTTTCCTAAGTTATCTTTGGTGTTTAGAATATAAACTTTATATCCAAAGACTTTGAAATAATGAATTGTGGGTATAGTCTCATTCCATAATTCAAATGGTGTTTTTCCTAAAAACCTATGGATTTGAACCCTATTTTGGATATAGCAAGCGGTATTAACCGCTTCTGCCCACAAGTAGCTAGGTAGAGAATATGCATTAAGCATAGTCCAAGCCGCCTCTTGTAGGGCACGATTTCTCCTTTCCACCACCCCATTTTGTTGGGGTGTTCTAGGACAAGAGAACTCATGCTTGTACCCTTGCTCTAAACAAAATTGTGAAAATTTTAGGTTTTCAAATTCACCACCATGATCACTACGGATCCGGTTGATTTTGAGACTCTTTTCATTTTCAACCATTTTACTAAATCCTATGATTATTTCTAAGATATCATCCTTATGTTTCATAAAATAGACCCAAGTATACCTAGAAAAATCATCTACTATAACCAAACAATATTTATTACCATTTAAAGATGGAGTACTATGGCAATCAAATAAGTCAAGATGCAATAATTCTAATGGTAAAGAGGTATTGGTTAGAGTTTTACCTTTGTGTGATGCCTTTGTTTGTTTTCCTTCTTGGCATGCATCACACAATTTGTTCTTGACATACTTGATCTTTGGTAGCCCTTTGACCAACTCCATCTTGGCTACCTTGGCTATGTTTTTCATGTTGATGTGCCCCAATCTTCTATGCCATAGCCAACTTTCCTCTTCTTTTGCAACAAAACACTTAGTAGAAATGTTAGAAGCATATGAAAGATCAACATAATAGATATTTGATTTTCTATATCCAACTAACATGCAATCATTTAATTCCTTGTGTCTAATCATGCATTTAGAGGATTCAAAGGAGACATGATAGTTTGCATCACAAAGTTGACTAACACTTAATAAATTGAATTTCATATTTTCAACTAGTAAAACTTTGTGAATGACAATCTTGGGGGATACCTCAATTGTTCCTCTACCTAATATCTTGAGTTTTCCACTATTCCCAAAGGACACGGCTCCCTTCTTCACATATTTAATTGTGGAGAACTTGCTCACATTCCCGGTCATATGTGTTGAGCAACCGCTATCCACAATCCACATACCTCGCTCTCCTACCTAAATCACATTAAAAACACAAGCCTTTGGTACCCAAACATTTGGACCGGTAACATTAAGTAAAAACTTCTTAGGTACCCAAGCTTTCTTAACCTTACCCTTAATAGTTGCTTTCCTATTTATTAATGAAATATAAGCAACTTCTTTTTCTTTTGGCTTATATCCTAAACCGGCCTTGTTATAAACCGCTCTTTGCCTACTAAGAATCATATCAAGACACTTTGAGCCATTTGAAAATTTTTCTAAACATGCTTTCAATTCACTAACCTCATCTTTAAGTTTGTCATTTTCTTCCTTAAGCATGCAAGAGTCAATATGTGAAATCTTTTCATCCCTAATGGCCTTTAGTTCTACCTTCATGCTCTTAACCTTAGATTTTGACTTATCTAGAGCTTCTTTAAGATAAGCAATTGATTTATAAAGAAGCTTAATCTTGGGAGAATTTATTACCTCATCGTCACTAGATGACGATTCATCACTTGAAGAGTCTTCTTGGCTTGATGTGCCGGAATCATCTTCTAATGCCATGAGTGTCACATGGCGTGTAATGTGGCAAAGCTCATCATCGGAGGAAGAGTCTTCAACGCTTGGTGTGTCCCATGTGGTTTGAGCCACCATAGCCTCCTTCTTCTTCTTCTCCTTTTTGTCCTTCTTTTTCTTTTCTTTTTCTTCCTTCTTCTTTAGCTCCGGGCAATTCGGCTTTATGTGTCCCTTCTTGTTGCAAGCATGACAAATCACATTATTACTAAAACTTGAATTACCACTAAATTTACCTTTTGAGGAATGAGACCCCTTCCTTGCTTCTCTATTCTTGAACTCTTTTGACCTTCTATAAAGCTTCTTGACAAAATTTGCCATTTCACTAGATGAGTCTTCATCACTACTTGACTCATTCTCGGACTCGGATGATGATGATGCTTCTTTTCTTTCCTTCTTCTTCTTTTCTTTCTTCTCAACAAATAGAGCTAAACCCTTTTCCTTAGAGGACATGTTAGTTTGCTCATGTAATTCGAACTCACAAAATAGTTCATCAATTTTAATTTGCGAAAGATCCCTAGTTACCTTAATGGCATCAACTATAGAAGTCCATAAAGAATTTCTAGGAAATGCTTGTAAAATATACCTTACCAAATCTCGGTTGTCAACTCGCTCACCTATGATATGGAGTCCGTTCACAATTTCCTTGAACCTTCCATGCATTTGACTTACGGTTTCATGCATCTTCATTTGGAAGGCTTGAAGTTGTCCAACTAATAGGTCCTTCTTGGCCCTCTTTGATTCCTTGGAACCTTCATTTAGCTCAATGAGCTTTTCCCATAGCTCTTTGGCGGATTCAAAAGGCCCCACCTTGTTGAGTTGCTCCATTGTGACGCCGCATTGGATGGTGAGGACGGCCTTTGCATTTGATTCAAATTTCTTGTTTATTTCTCTTGTCCAATCCTTGCTTGGAATAGGATGTCCATGTTCATCCACCGGTTCTTCGAAGCCATCTACAATACTATGCCAAATTTCAATATTACTCATAAGATAGTACTTCATCCTACCTTTCCAATACGCAAAATGACTCCCGTCGAAGAGCGGTGGCTTGACGGTGCTATATCCCTCTTGAAGAGCCATTGATGTCTTGGTTGATGGTGAGATCTTCCAAGCTATCCGGGCTCTGATACCACTTGTTAGGACCCTTGGAATGGCTAGAGGGGGGGTGAATAGCGTTTCGCCCGATCGTGGATGGAATTCAATCTCGTTCGTGTCTACAATTTCGTTAGCGCAGCGGAATATATATAATGATAAAAGCAATAACGAAATGGACACAACACAAATCACAACAGGAGCATATAACGTGGTTCGGAGATGACGCTCCTACTCCACGGCAATCCGTAAGGTGGATTAGCCCTAATCAATCTTCACTAGAACCTCCTTTGGATGAACCAAGGTGGAGAAACCTTTTCTTACAATGCACTCCTCTTCTTTACAATGATGGAAGATTAGGATTAGAGAAGAGGAGGTTTTGGATTGCTAAAAACACTTGGAAAGCTTGGTGAGCACGTAGGTGTAGTTTGGAGCAAGAGCACTAGCTTCACCAAGCTCCCCATGGCACCTTTTTATAGAAGAGGGGTTGTTTTTCCCGTTGGGCTTCGATCAGTCGACTGATGCTTGCCATCGATCATTGCCCGCCAAGCGGCTTAATCGATCTCCGTGGAGATTCATAGCCACAATTTCCAACGGCCAGGTGATCGGTCGGTGATCCCTCCATCGATCGGTGATGGGGTGATCGATCAGTGATCAAAGCGGCGATCGAGTCTTGTGCATTACGTGGCGATATTTCCCTTGATCGATTGGTGATTCCCTTGGCGATCGGTGATCACGATGTCGATCATTGCTCGCCCAAGGCGGTCGGTGATGATTAGGGTTTCATCGACTCGATCGAAAGCGACCCGGTCGGTGATACATCGTATCAGTCGACTGATACTCCTCAAGTATGAGTAATTCATACTTGATTTTATACCCTAGACCTAGACTCAACCTTCTAGCTCCTCAATAAGCCTTGCGCCTTCAGGATCCCTCCGAGTCCGCGACTTGTTCATCCTTTGCGCTTTGCTTCCAAGAGCTTCATTCGGTTTCGTCATGTCTTGGGTTGCCAAATGCTTGGACTTTACGCCGCCAAGACTACAAGCTTGGTCTTATGCTGCCAAGACTTTACTTTGGACTTCCTTTGTCAAGGTTCACTTGGACTTTACACTGCCAAGACTATAAGCTTGGTCTTACGCTGCCAAGTCCATCCCTTGTACTTCCTTTTCCAAGATCATACTTGGACTTCCTTTGCCAAGATCATACTTGGACTTCCTTTGCCAAGATCATACTTGGACTTCCCTGTCACTTAAACATTTTCGCAATTAGATCACAAGATATTGCCTAACTTAGATGATTATCCAAACATCAAAACATATATAAATGCTTGGAGCATTGTTGCACCAACAGACACCGTTAGCATGACATAGCCGATGGAAGCACCTAAAGGCTAGCGTGATAGATGAACAAGTCATGGATGACTTGGAGGGATCCGAGAGGCGTGAGGCTGATGGAGGTGGCTATAAGGCTTAGGTCTAGGCTAAGGGTGGTCTAGCAAGTATGGGGGAACGATATTTGGGTTAAAACCTCATGTTTGAGGTGTGCCAGTCGACTGGTGCCATGTGGCGATCGGTGGACCGAAATCAACTAGGGTTTATTTGCGGGTTATGGCCTAGCGATCATGCCAGGTGGGCGATCGGTGATGGCTCAGCGATCGGCCCGATCATGTGATCGATCGGTGGTGCTCGAAAATCGGCCACGAGAATGGAGTCGAGACTCGGCGGTCGAGTGAGACTCCATCGATCGGGATGGTCTGTCACAATCGGTGATGAAAATTCCGTTGGACTTATCCAGCGTGGATCTAGCCGTTGTCTCACGACAACAGTGGCATCAGTCGACTAATGGTCCCGATCAGTCGACTGATCGACTTTTTCCAGCACAGGTTGAAGCTATATATGGAGCTTGTGATGGAGGAAAAACCAAGGGTTCTTTGAGGCGATTTGGGGCGAGTTGCTGCTGCAATTCAGGGTCTCCAAGTGCTACTCGATCAACCTAGCGATCAAGCATTCAAGAGCATTTGTAAAGTGTTTTCTTTACTAGTTTTGCTTTGTATTTCATTGTATTTGCTTGTAGCTATTTGTTTATTGTTGTAAACAATTGTAAGAGGTTTCTCCGCCTCCGACTCGTGTCGAGAAGGAGTTATTTCATAGTGGTGTGTGATTGGCATCGCTAGGGTTCGTACGAATCCGATCCGTGGAGTAGGAACCGTGCGGTTTCGAACCACGTTAAATATTCGTGTCTTTGTGTGTAATTGTCTATTTCATTATTGTATTATTTCTATTTCCGCTGCACACTAACGAAATTGTAGACACGAACGAGATCGAATTTCATCTACGCTATTCACCCCTCCTCTAGCCGTTCCAATATTCCTAACATTGACAGCATAATCCCAAGTGGTTATGACAGCATAAAGTCCAAGCATAGAGGCTTGCCGACATAAGTCTAGTGTTGGCAACGGAAAGTCCAAGCATGGAGTCTTAGCAGCATAAGTCCAAATGAACCTTGGCAAAGGAGACTCGGTTAGCATGACAATAGCCGATGGAAGCACTTGAAGGCTAGCACAAAGGATGAATGAGTCATGGAGGACTCATAGGGATCTGAGGGTGTGAGACTGATGGAGGTGGCTAGAAGGGTTAGGTATAGGCTAAGGGTGGTCTAGCAAGTATGAGGGTTGAACCTCACTTTTGAGCTTTACCAGTTGACTGGGACCTTAGGTCAGTCGACTAGATAAGTATTTAGCACTTGTGAGCTTAGTTGACTCGTGACAGTCGACTGGGGTTATGACCCAGTCGACTGGTCATGTAGTCGGCTTCGGCTCGACTGCTAAGGTATTCGTTGGCTGAAAAGCCAATGTGGATTATTCTATTGTGAGACAATGACACTGTAGGTAGTCGACTAGAGTCTTTTGGTAGTCGATTGTTAGGCAGAAATCCAAGTCACACAGAGGCATAAAAGGAGCTTGAAGGGGAGGATTTCACAGACTATTTTTGGTGATCTTGAAGAGGAATTGCTACTGCATTACAGACCTTCCAAGCTCATCCAAGCAACTATATCAACAAGCATTCAAAGCTCTCATTTGTAAAGTGTTTCTTTGCATTTCATTTGTAATCTTGCTGTTCTTTGGTTGTATCTTTATTATTACTGTTGTGATTCATTGCAAGAGGTTTCTCCACCTCCAGTGTGTCACCGAGAAGAAGATTTAGTTGTGGTGTGCATCACTAGAGCTCACTTGAGCTCGACCCATGGAGTAGAAATCCTAGAGTCTGAACCACATTATATCCTTATGTTATGCATTTGTGAATTTCATTAATGTTTTACTTTATTTCCACTGCGCACTAATGATTATAGATAAGCACGACACGATCGAAGAGTAGAAATCAGCAAATCACTATTCACCCCCCTCTAGCATGGTCAATCGATCCCCTATAAGTGGTATCAAGCAGGTCGCTCTTCACCGAATTAACAGCCGAGGCAGCAAAGTGCTAGAGTTTGAAGAGGAGGATGGAGTTGCAAAAAGTTGGACTAGAACGCGACATCAACATACCTCCTCCTTATGAAGTTAATGGATTTGGGAGTTTTGATCAATGGAAGGCGAGGATAGAGACCTTCCTCATGATGGACATTAAAAATTGGAGTGCCTTGATAGATAACTTTGAATTTCCAAGAAGCAAGAAGGGTGGAGTCCTCAAGGTTGAGAAATGGTCCAAGGAACAACTCAGGGACACTTAGCCGAGCCAAGCTCAGCTCTTCGCTCCTCCCCGCTTCACTACTTCGGAGGAATACTTTGACCTAACTGAGGACTTACGAACTGCCTCAAATAACCCGAGCTCAGCTCCTAGCTCCTTCCTACTTCACTACCTTAGGGGAATGCTTCGACCATACTAAGGACTTGTGAATTGCCATGCTTGGGCTGAGCTCAACTATTCACTTCTCCTTACTTCACTACTTTGGAGGCATACTTTGACCTAACCAAGGACTTATGAACTGTCTCGGTTGGGTCGAGCTCAACCCTTAGCTCCTCCTTGCTTTACTACTTCGGGGGAATACTTCAACCTTATCGAGGACTTACGAACTACCTCAACCAGTCCAAACTCAACTCTTCATTCTTTCCCGCATCATAGCTTGAGGGAATACTTTGACCGGACTGAGGACTTACAAACTGTCTTGGTCAGGTCGAGCTTGGCTCTTTGTTCCTCCCCACTTCACTTCCTTGGGGAAATACTTCGACCAAGCTGAGGACTTATGAACTGCTTTGGTTGGGTCGAGCTTGACTCTTTGCTCCTCTCCGTTTCACTACTTCGGAGGAATACTTCGACAAGATTGAGGACTTGCAAACTATCTTGGTCGAGCCAAGCTCGGCTCTTTGCTCCTCCCCACTTCACTACTTCGGGGGAATACTTTGACTTAACCAAAGACTTACAAACTATCTCGGCCTGCCCAAGCTCGGCTCTTCTCTCCTTCTTGCTTCACTACCTTAGGGGAATACTTTTACCGAAATAAAGACTTATTAACTGTCTCAGCTAAGTTGAGCTGGTTCCATTTAAGCCTCCTATGATGCTCTAATCAAGAGATCAATAAATAGATCCCTTGATAATCTTTGGAGGAGTGATTTTAATCTTAGGTTTTCTTCCTTGATAGTCGTCTTTCCTCTCTCTTTTTCCCTCTCTTGTCTCCGCCGATTGGCTAGCACAAATCGGAGACAAAGACTTATTGCTTGAGGAGTTGTCTCAAGTAATCCCGACGTGGATACTAATAGAGGCAAGGTCCGTTGGTCTTGCTCACAGTTTTGATAGTTTCGATAAAAATCTAGAAGGTATATCCTTTCTCCTTCTCGATTTTACATGTGATTATGTCAAAGCAAGTATTTCTAGCCCCCAGGGGATATCTAGGATGTGATCAAAATTATTTTATTCGAATTATTCCGCTGCACATTATCCCAAAATCTCTAATAGAAATTACTACCACTAGGACTCCATGAGTGGCAGTAGGGACCTCTAGGGTGACCCGAGTGAACCATTGGATATACCCCCTCAAGGGCTTAGTCGTATCCTATTTTACATTAAACAAACTAAAAATAGTTTGTTTGTACTTCTTGTAGATAGTAAAATGCTATAGAAACACCTTGCATAGGTCATCGAAAGACTTCAAGAATCTCGACTATAGTGAATGGAACTACTTCTGGGTTGATCACACCAAAGTAGTGACGAATACTCAATACTTGATAGCGTCCGAGTACTGATGTAACAAGGTTGCATTCTCTAACTTAAAGAGATGCTCCTCCAAATCAGCCATGCCATAATACTCTCCCAAATGGGAAGAGTGGAAATTTAAGGGAGGCTCTTGATGAGTGAGAATCATACGTAAATTTTAGGATTTATTTACCATAATTTTATAGTATTTTATTCACATATCATATATTAAACATAGCATTTACTTTTATATTGCACTTTTTAGTTCAGATAATTGTGGTTGCATGTTTTTATTTTCAGGAGGGCACAATTCAGGACAAAAGAATATATAATCAAACCATGAAGGAAAGCTCTATGGATCTACAATCAAACGGGGAGCAAATGGAGCGAAACTGCCACCACTAGGTCATTCCACAGCCAGCCCGTGGAGGGTTCCATGACCGTGGAACCCTTTGCCAGATCGATGTTGAGCCCAAATTTTAGCATGGTCTAGTCGTGCCATCCAGCACTCCCATGGCGCGTTATTTCACCCCGTGTAAAACGGAACTACCATGAGATTTCTTCTCTAAAATAATGACCTAATCAACCTCTAAAGCCTGTAAAAGGATGCCTAGGGTTGAAGAGAAGGAAGCTCGCAGAGATCGAGGCCTAGGGAAGGTTGATGGCTAAGGATCTAAGGGTTGGTGACAGCGATCCATCTTGGGGAGCCGCCGAGGAGAAGACGCTCAAGACATAGGGTGTCAAGTTAATTCTTTCTTTTCTATCGTTTATGTTTTGTAACTCCTTCAAGGAGTAGTCTCCATACCTCTACGATTAGGAAGTAAGTTGATGTAATGTTTTGATTTAGTGCATTGATTTCCTTTTGTTTATGATGCATTCTCGATTGTGATTGATTTTTGTGTATTGCATGTATTATATCCGACCATGTGTCACTGCTAGATTCAAAGGTTTCTTTCTTTGGGTTGGACCAAGAGGAGACTCTAGTTGCAGTAAGGCACTAAGGTGTTGGTGTAGGGGCATCAGATAATCGAACCTATGTTTTGATTATGGCAAAGACACAAAGTTAAGCTTATATCGTTATCTCACGAGTTGAATGAAGTGTGTAGGAATGCTAAGCTAAAGCTGAAGATCTGGCGACACCCGGAGGTTCTCCTGTTGAGAAACCATGGTGGTCGAGTGACACCAAGAGGACTTCGGAGGGAGCCAAAAAAATCAGGTGGAGACTGGAAGCAAAAGCTACAAAGGTAAAGCTTGAGGTAAGCTCGTGTGAGTAAGTGTAAGTAAGGTCGAGTCCTCGATACGAGGATGTCCTTAGGTGACGATCCAACTAAGACATCCCATGGAAGGTCTATGTTAAGATCGGACGGTTGGTAGACATCGAAAAGACTTATTTCAATGTCATTTTCGAGCTAATTCTTGATGCAGTTGAAAATCCTATGCATCAGTTCAACCGGCCAATTCAACTGTTGTTCAAATTCTAGCTTCGAGGATAGTCAAAACCTCATCCACTTATCTTGGGGAGATGAGGCTCTTTGACCATGAGCTGGAACTGAACGTTTAGGGTTCTCAAAGGCTATAAAACAAGGAGTGTTCTTCACCATTTTCATCATTCCAAGTGCTCTCAAGTGCTCCCGCAATGTCGTGACTCTCCGAAAACTCTACGACGACGAAGCACTGCCAAAACGCCGATGACACGAGCTCAATCTTCATCTCCTTAGTTGTCAATTCAGATTGCTTGTATTTAAGTTTGTATTTCTGAGCTTTTATCGTAACGAGGAGAGAGGAGTTTGTCTCTCTACCTCGAGTTTTCTCGTATCTTTGTAATCGTCAACTCCTACCTCCAATGAGGAGGAGTGTTTTAGTGAATTGCCCTCTATATGAGGTCTAGGATTGTTAGGGTCTTGGATTAGCAGCCGGTAGGCTATGAACCAAGTAAAAATAAGATTGTCTCATTTATTTTTCACTGCTAGTCATGTTTTATATCGAACGAAAAGAAAGATTCTCGTGCGCTATTCACCCCGCCCCTCTAGCGCTTATTCCGATCCAACAATTGGTATCAGAGCGGGGGCGCTACAATTTGGTGCAACCACCAATCTAGCAACTTTTCAAAAGGATTTCTTTTCGTTTTTAAGTTTTGCAATTCGTAAGTTTTAAACTTTCGTCGTATCGTTAATTCCTACTCCCCCACTACTAATCCAAGACGAGAGTCTTGGCACTTTCTTTTTGTTTTTGTCATTGCAAGGTTTTTTTTAAATGGCCCATCTCGAAGGGTTTAGCACCGTCCAACCTCCATTTTACAATGGAGATGACTTTCGGTACTAGAAGGGTCGGATGGAATGCTTTCTAAAAACCCAAATCGAGATGTGGATCGTAATCCAAACCAGGTTCACACTTCCTACTAATGAAGTTGGTGAATTGTTGGATTATGATCAATGGACGAACGCCATGAAAAGACAAGTGGAAGCCGATGCCAAGGCTACCCAAATTCTACAATGTGGTTTGTCCAAAGAGGAGCTCAACTGCGTCGGCCCCTTCATCAGTGCGAAGGACCTATGGAACAAGCTTGTCGAGCTACACGAAGGAACCGATGACACTAAGGTATGTAAACATGATTTATTGTTTAATAAAGTGTATAACCTTAAGATGCAAGAACACGAAACGGCTATCCAATTACACGCTCGCATACAAGATATCATTAATATCCTACACTCGATCGGACAAAAGGTCGAAAATTGGGATATAATAAGGTATGATCTAAACGCGTTCCCTAGGACTATCTTATGGGCATCCATGGTCGATGTCTACAAGGTTTCTAAGGACCTTTCTAAAATTAGATTAGATGAACTATTCTCAGAATTTAAACTTCATGAACAAACTAACGCGGTCCGGGCCGAGAAAGGAGTTGCCTTGCTTGCAGGTCAAAGAAGAAAGGAGAAGAGCAAGCCACCTCCTGAGCAAGAAGAAGGATCCGAACCCTAGGATAAACCCGAGTCTGAATCCGAAGAGGAGGTCGCGATAGTGAACATAGTGTGGAGAATTATTCGACAAGAAAGGGGGCAATCGAAGAACAAAAAGAAAGGCAATTCAAACCAAAGCAAAAGGGAGCAAGGAAAGCTTTTCATGCAACTTGGGACAATGAAGAAGAAGGCGTCGATGTAGCGTACATGGCAAGACGAGAAGAATCCGAGTCAAAGTTCGAAGCCGAATCCAACTACAACTCCGACTCCGACCCCGAGGACTACTTCGAAAAGAGACTTAAAGCCGGGCCGAAAGAGAAAGTTAAGATTAGTCATTCTTTAATTAGTACGCTTTATCATACAATTAAAATTCTAAGTAGGAAACTAACTAAGTCTGAGTCTAGGGTTGAATCCTTGCTTGAGGATGTTGAAACCCTCAAGCAAGAGGTCACCCTAACCTCTTAGACTAGTCAAGTTCAAGAGGAGGACTCAACTCGAGTTACAAAACTCGAAAGTGAGAACTCACTCTTGAAAGGATAAGTCCAAGAGATCGAGGCTGGATTGGACAAGTTCTCGACGGGATCCAAGAATCTTAACCGACTTCTTGGAACCCAGAGAGTTGTGTACAATAAAGTCGGACTTGGGTTTAGATCAAGACTACAAATAGATCGTATATGTCTATCGTAAATCGTAGTCATCAACAAGTCCAAGCTTGGGTCCCTAAAATTTTCTTAAACTCACATATAAGGACCAATAGATATTGGATTCCCCAGGATCAAGTCCACTTTCTGGATAAACCATATTGGTTCAATGGTCCAAGGGGAGCTAATACCAAAATAGTATACCCGATACCTTAGCATCATCAATCTTTTTGTTTTACCTTTTAGAACGGCTAGATAGGGCAAATAGTTAGTCAACTCTTGATAACATAATATCAGGATGCGACGAGATGATAGTACGTTAGGGAAACAAAGTCTCGTGTATTCGAGCTAGATAAGGCGTATCTAGCTTGGTGCACTTGACCGAGTGGAACTAGCTGAAGCTACCTCATCGTATCCTAAACTAGTTAGACTAGGAAGTAGTCTTAAGTGACTCAAGTTATCATTTTTCTGAACTTGACTTTGTCTAAGGAAGTGGTCGTTGTTCCAATCAAAGAAGGCCCCTGTGCCTCGCCACGACCTATAAGTCAATTTCTCAAAAAGGTCACTTGATGAGCTTAGGGTTAAATCCGAATATAACCCAAGGTTGACTAACTTTAATTAAGTACAAATTATCTCACAAAACATATAAGACAAACACATTATTAGACACATAATGGGTGAGATGATTAAGGAATAATTATAAAATACATAACTTTTTTAAAATGATATCTATTCTTTCAACTATTGTGCTTAAATGAATAATTATAATCAGCCAATACTAAATATACAACTTTTTAGACCAAAGTTTAGCGCCCCCTAACTCTCTTATACCTCATACATTTGACTAAGGGGAAGAGCAAAATAACCCTAAGGGTTATACTACAAAAAATCCTTTTTGAAAATAAACTTATAAATATTTTTGAAATTAAAACATCCTTCAAAAACTTATTGTTACTGTAGAGGGATATACCTCTAACTAATTTATTTAACTAGTTAGAGACGCATGCTTGGACTTATAGTCGATTTTGTTTTTTTTTTTTTTTTGTTTTTTTTTTTTTTTTTTTTGCATGCTATAATATTATGTGTTTAAAACCCCTATTTTTTATATAAACCCCCAACATTATTTTTGATTCGTGGAAAAAGGGGGAGAAGAGCATAAGTTAAAGCGGAGTAACACAAAATTTAAACAATTAAAGTATTTCTTTCAAAACTCACCTAGGGTTAAGGGGGAGTTATTTAAAGTGAGTTTATCATTTACTTTACTTGTTTTATGTCTTATGCTTTAAATTTCCTTTAACTTTGCATCGATTTGCCATAGATCAAAAAGGGGGAGATTGTTGGTGCAGGGGCACTAGATAATCGAACCTATGTTTTGATTATGGAAAAGACACAAAGTTAAGCTTATATCGTTATCTCACAAGCTGAATGAAGTGTGCAGGAATGCTAAGCTAAAGCTGAAGGTTCGACGACACCCGGAGGTTCTTGTGTTGAGAAACCGTAGTGGTCGGGCAACACCGGGAGGACTTCGGAGGGAGCTGAAGAAATCAGGTGGAGAATGGAAGCAAAAGCTACAAAGGTAAAGCTTGAGATAAGCTCATGTGAGTAAGTGTAAGTAAAGTCGAGTCCTCAGTACGAGGACGTCCTTAGGCGACAATCTGACTAAGACATCCCATGGAAGGTCTATGTCAAGATCGGACGGTTGGTAGTCATCGAAAACACTTATTTCAATGTCATTTTCGAGCTAATTCATGATGTAGTTGAAAATCATGGGCATCAGTTCAACCGATCAGTTCAACTGTTGTTCAAATTCTAGCTTCGAGGATAGTTAAAATCTCATCCACTTATCTTGGGGAGATGAGGCTCTTTGACCATGAGCTGGAACTAAACATTTAGTGTTCTCAAAGGCTATAAAAGGAGTGTTCTTTACCATTTTCATCATTCCAAGTGCTCTCAAGTCCTCCCGTAACACCGTGACTCTCCGACAACTCTACGACGATAAAGCACTGCCAAAACGCCAATGACACGAGCTCAATCTCCATCTCCTTAATCGCCAGTAACATCTTAAGTTGTCAATTCAGATTGCTTGTATTTAAGTTTGTATTTCCGAGCTTTTATCGTAACGAGGAGAGAGGGGTTTATCTCTCTATCTCGAGTTTTCTCGTATCTTTGTAATCGTCAACTCCTACCTCCAACGAGGAGGAGTGTTTTAGTGAATTATCCTCCGTATGTAGTCTAGGACTGTTAGGGCCTTGGATTAGCAGCCGGTAGGTTGTGAGCCAAGTAAAAATAAAATTGTCTCATTTATTTTTCGTTGCTACTTGTGTTTTATATCAAACAAAAAGAAAGATTCTCGTGCGCTATTCACCCCTCTCCCTCTGTTGATGCAGTGAGCATCACTCCTTAGTTTTGATGTATGAACCATAGTTAAAAGTTAAGATTTACTTGTGTTTTAATTCAGTGTTAAGTGTGAAGGCTTAACAGGAAGTCCTAGTAGGTTATGCTTGTTGGATCGATTTGAGCGCTAGAGGGGGGGGGGTGAATAGCGATAAGAAAAAACTTTTCGTAATCGTTCGAATTGGCACGAGTAAACGCAGCGGAAAGATAGCAATAAATAAATAAAAACACGAGGGGTTTTTACTTGGTTCGTAGCCTACGGCTACTACTCCAAGGCCCTAATGGTCCTTGACCACGCACGGAGGGCAAATATTAAACGAACTCCTTCTCGATAGAGATAGGAGTTAAGCGAATACAAAAACTCAATAAAGATTCAAGGTAGAGGGACACTCCCCCTCTCCTTGATATGATTTAAAGCTTGAAAATAAAGACAACTTATACAAAATTAAAGATTATACCGACGACTTCAAGGATTGGAGGTTGAAGCTCGTCGTAGGGATGTCGGAGAGTCGGAGCGTATCGGAAGCACTTGGAAGCTTTTGAATTGATGAAAAACCCTAGGTTTGGCCCTCCTTTTATAGACTTTAAGCCCCTCAACGAATGGGTCTTCAACCAATCACAAATGGGCACAAAACTCCTTGAAAAATGGTGATAAAGCTTGACTCCTCGAGGCTGATTTTTGACCACCGCTGAACTGGCTTGAATCGCCACGGCTGAATCGCTTGCTGAATCGCCACGGCTGAATCGCCGCTGAATTGGCAGCACCACGATTTTTGACTAAAAAGGAGTTTAGCTCAAAATACAAGTGAATTCGACGGCCACTTGCCGTCCGATCTCAACATAGACCTTCCATGGGAAGTCTTGGGTTGGATCGCCGCCTAAGGATGTCCCCTGCATAAAGGACACGACCTCACTTACGCTTGCACACACGAGCTTACCTCGATACTTACTTGTCGCTTTGCTTCCAGCCTTCCACTGATTCCTTCGGCCCCTCCGAAGTAACTCGAGTGTCGCCCGACCACCGCGGCTTCCTCCGGTGTCGCTAGCCTTCACTCGATTGAGACTTTTCTCGCACACTTGATTTAGCTCGTGAGATAACAATATAAGCTTAACTTTGTATTGTTTGCTATAATCAAAACATAGGTTCGACTTAGGTGCCCATGCACCAACAATCTCCCCTTTTGATTTATGGCAAACCCACATACAAAGTTAAGCAAGCATGAAGAATAATAATGTGCATGAGAGAAAAAATGAAGATTAAGTTGAGTAGTAAGGATTTTCTTCAAGTACTCCCCTTGAGGAAACCTCCCCTTGACCGAGGGTGAGTCTTTGAAGAAAGACCTTAATCCTCCCCTTGAGGGTTGCTTTAAGTAATTAACATTACTTAAAATTAGCTTTAGTAAAACGCGTTTTAAAATTAGCTTTAGTAAAACGCTTTTAGTTAAGCCCTTTCTCCCCTTAAGTAAAACACTAACGACATAAATAAGTTAAGAATTCTCTTAACTTGGCCTTTTGTCAAAAGTTAAATAAGTTCTCAAAACCTAAAGTTAACTTTTGGTTTAAACATGAAGTAAGAGTTAAGTTATCAAAAAATTTGAAAAAATTTGACCCCTTAACTTTGGCCTTTTCTCCCTTTTCTCCCCTTTGCCGTATATCGAAAAGAGTAAGGGGTGTGTGGAAATCAAAATAATTGCTAAATTTAAAGTCCAAGCATGTTCCACATTTTTTTATTAAAATAGTATATTGAAAATAAGCTCATCTATGAAATGTTCGACTCATATTTGGCTTGATTGATATGAAGGATCAACTTGATCTGGTGGTCGGTTAGTATGTATGATTATACTCCATGGTTCATAGCGATGCACTAGCTCTACATCGGAACTGTGAGTAAGGTCCTAACATCTCACGCCCATCTACGTGGCTAAGTACACAAACACATTAGTCCTATGTGTTGTGAGATGTATTGGCTCCTTAAATCTATAGGTGCATGATATCTAAGGTATGACCTATGCTAGTTTCATGAAAAAGTAATAAATAGTAGTAATATAATTTGGAATACCTATTATTTTACGCACATTCCTAATTTTAGTCTCAAGAGACTAAATTCGGCTCGGGTAGTGGTTTAGTAAATATGTCGCTAGGTTAGACTTCGAGTCAACATATTCGAGTTGTATGGAGCCGTTGGCTACATGTTCTCGAATGAAATGGTGTTTTACCTCTATATGCTTTGTTCTTGAATGGCATATAGGGTTCTTAGTTAGATTTATCGAACTTATGTTGTCTACAAAAATTTTAGTTTTGGTGAAGTCCAACCTAAAGTCTGAGAGTGTGCTTCATCCAAAGAAGTGAGTTACACACTCACCCATCGCAACGTGTATTCTACTTGGTGGTAGATAAGGCAACACAATGTTGCTTCCATCGCACCAACTCACTAGACTTGAGCCGAGTAGTTGACAACAACCACTCGTGCTCTTTCTATCGAGTTTACTACCGGCATAATCCGAATCGGAGTAGCCGATTAGTTCGAACTCCGTAGATCTAGGGTACCAAATACCAACGTTAAGTGTACTTAAGATATCTAAGGATACGCTTAACTAGGGTTAGGTGAGACTCTTAGCACAGTTTGAAACTCGCACATACTTACTGAATAGGATGTCGGGTGACTCAGCTTAAGTATAGGAGACTTCCTATCGCTCCCTATAGTACTTTAAGTCAATGGACTTACTTTCTAGGTCTTCTCCTATGTTAACATTAATCGCCATTGGGGTGTTTATTATCTTAGCGTCTTGCATTCCAAATCTTTTAATTAACTCCTTAGTGTATTTTTGTTGATATAGGTATATACCATCCTTAGTTTGTTTAATTTGTAGACCTAAAAAGAAACTTAACTCGCCTACTAAGTTCATTTCAAACTCACTTTCCATGAGTGAAACGAACTCGTTTAGTAAGGCTGAGTTAGAGGTTCCAAAAATTATATCGTCTACGTAAATTTGAGCTATGAATATTTCTTTACCTAAGGTTTTTACAAAGAGAGTTGGGTCAACTAAGCCTTGGTTAAACCCTTTTGACTTAAGATGGATTGAAAGTCTCTCGTACCAAGCTCGAGGAGCTTGTTTAAGTCCATAGAGAGCTTTCTTAAGTTTTAGAACATGGTCGGGTTTATCTAGATTTTCGAATCCGGGAGGTTGGCTAACATAAACTTCTTCTTTAATGTATCCATTTAGGAATGCCGACTTAACATCCATTTGAAATAGCTTAAATCCTCGATGTACGGCATAAGCTAGCAACATTCGAATGGATTCGAGTCTAGCTACTGGGGCATAGGTTTCGTCGTAATCTAAGCCTTCGACTTGACTGAACCCTTTGGCGACTAACCTAGCCTTGTTTCTAACTACTTCACCTTTATCATCAAGCTTATTTCTAAACACCCACCTTGTTCCAATTATCGTTTTGTCTTTAGGTGGTGGTACTAATTCCCACACTTCATTCCTAGTAAATTGAGCTAGCTCTTCTTGCATTGCAATAATCCAATCGGGATCAAGAAGAGCTTGTTCAATTGATTTGGGTTCTATCTTTGAAATTAAGGAAATTTGACTAAGGTTCCTATAGGATGCTCTAGTTCGAACTCCTAGATTAGGATCTCCTATCACTTGATCGATAGGGTGTTTAGTCTGAATCCTAGATTGGGTTGGGTTTGTGTCACCTAATGCTTGATCAATGGGGTGACTTGGTTGAACACTAGTTTGACTCGGATCACTTGTCACTTGGTCGACAAGAGAAGTTGGTTGATGTGGATTAGACTCGATCTCAGGGTCAGAGTTAGGTCTAGTATGAGTAGGCTCGCTAATTGGGGTTGTCGGGGGTTTTGTAGGTTCGTGTCCTTCATCAAATACTACATTGATAGTCTCCTCGACTCTAAGGGTGTCGTGGTTATATACTCTATAAGCTCGTAGTCGAGTATCCTAGAAATATTCCTCCGTGGTTTTGGATGTAAATTTCCCTAGGTAATCCTTAGTGTTTAGAATATGTACCTTACACCCAAATACCCTAAAGTACTTGATGTTAGGTATTTTATCGTGATAAATCTCATACGAGGTCTTAAGGTGCCTCTTTACCATAAGGATCCTATTCTGGACATAGCAAGCCGTGCTAACGGCTTCTGCCCAAAACCTATCAGGTAGGTTATATTCGTTTAACATGGTCCTAGCGGCTTCTTGTAGAGTTCGGTTTTTCCGCTCCACTAGGCCATTTTGTTGAGGGGTCCTAGGGCAAGAGAATTCATGGTGGTATCCGTTTAGGTTACAGAAGTCGGTGAACCTTTGATTTTCGAATTCACCACCATGATCGCTTCTAAGTCTTTTAACCTTAAGGTCTTTTTGATTCTCGATTAATTTGAATAGATTGATTAATTGATCTAGGTATCATTTTTATGTTTGATGAACCTAACCTGTAAACTCGAGTAGCCGCCAATTATGACTAAGCAATATTGACTTTTATTGAGTGACTTGGCTCCATGTGAATCGAATAGATCCATATGCAGGAGCTCAAGTACACTTGAGGTCTGCTCTGGTTAGTTAACTTGTGTTGTGTCCTAGGTTGTTTTCCTTGTTGACAAGCATTGATTTTATTAACCAAGTTGTTGAGGTTGGGTAAACCTCGACTAAGCCACTCGACTCATCTTGTGGACGAGTCTTGGGTGCGAGTGACCAGTCGTCGGTGCCACAACCATGATTCCTCTTCTGTGTCATAAGACATTTGGCTGATGATTTGATTAAGTTCATTGTATAAATGTTATTTGTCCTAGTTCCTTTGAGTATTGTTTTAGCTGTTTCATTTGTTTTAATTACACATTCATTTTCTAAAAATACGACCTTATAGTTATTGTCACACAATTGGCTTACGCTAAGGTGTTATATTCAAAATTCTCTACAAGTAATACATTTTAATAACAAAATTGAGTTAAGCTCGATATCACCTGATCCGATGATTTTGAGCTTGCCGTTATTCCCAAAGGCTACCGATCCTTGTCGCTTGAATCAAGCTTTGTGAATTTGAGTTGATCCCGGCCATGTGTCGAGCAACATCGCCCAACATCCATTGATCCTACACACAAGGTGGTTGGATTGATGTTAGATTTTTATTTTTAAATTGGTTGTAAGTTGTTAAACCTAGGTCATCTCACCCGAGTCTATATGATCAAGCATGGGAGACTGATGTGTTTTTTGGGAGATGACTCCCAATTACATTTATTAAGTGGATGTAGGTTTAAGTGATTTGATGTTGAGATGATTTTCAATTAAATTGATTAAGTGGATTTAGGTTCAAGTAATTAGGATTTAGGTTCAAGTAATTTTATATTGAGATGATTTTCAATTAAGTTGATTAAGTGGATTTATGTTCAAGTAATTTTATGTTGAGATGATTTTCAATTAAGTTTGATTAAGTGGATTTAGGTCTGCTAGATTTGATTTAACCAAGGCTTGTCAAGTTTACCTTTTCAAGATCATGGCTTCCGTGTCGTGGCGAGGCACAGGGCCTTCTTTATCGGATCATCGACCACTTCCTTAGACAAAGCCATGTTCAAGAAAATGATGACTTGACTCACCTAAGACTATTTCCTAGTCTAACTAGTTATTTTTGAAAAGAGGCTCCCGAGGCTCAATCTTTCAAGGATTTTAGTTGGTTATTTGAAAAGAGGCTCCCGAGGCTCAATCTTTTGAAGGATTTTAGTTGGTTATTTGTGTATTCCAAGTGAGTTAAAAACAACAAAAAAACAAGCATGCAATTTCTAAGTTAAAGCACAAACATGTTTTGTCTGCTCCCTAGACGGTTGAATCGGTTCGGTCTATCCACATAGTGGATTTGGTCCTTGGGAACCCAGTACGAGTTAGATCCTAGAGTTGAAATCAAAGTGGTCTTAGGGACCCATGCTTGGACACATTTTTTATGTCTACTTACGATTGACATATACGACTTATTGGTCGTGTTTGAGCTAAACCCTAGTCCGGCCTTGTTGTACACGGCCCTGTGCGATCCAAGTAGGAGGTCAAGTCCTTTGGATCCCAAAGTAAACCTTTCCAACGTATTCCTAAGATCTTCGACTTGACTTTTCAAGAGTGAGTTCTCAACTTCGAGTTTTTCAACCCGAGTTGAGTCCTTCTCTTGAACTCGACTAGTCGAAGAGGTTAGGGAGACCTCGTGTTTGAGGATTTTAACTTCCTCAACCAGGGTCTCGACCTTGGACTCGGACTTAGCTAACTTCCTAGACAAAAACCTAACCGTATTATGTAAAGTATTAAATAAAGTACGACTCACCTTAAGGGTATCTTTTGAACCGGATGCGTATCCGTGGCTTGACTTGAAGGTTGCTTCGTAGTCCGAATCATCCTCGGTTCGACTCAAGTTGGTTCTGGTCTCCGTGTCTGACTCAATTGATTTCGCCATGAAGACGTGGTCTTCGTCTTCTTCGGATGACGCTTCTTCCCATGTCGCGTTGAGGGCCTTCTTGTGCTTAGGTCCTTGGTGGTTGAGCTTGGGGCACTCGGACTTGATATGTCCAAACCTGTTACACTCATAACACCTAATATTAGAACTTTTAGGTTTACCTTGGTTGGGTCGAGTCGTGGTTCGCTTTCGTCCCTTGGCTATTCTTCGAGCTAGGTTCATTAGTTCTCAATAACCGGTCAACTTCTTCTTGGACTGCCTTCTTCCTCCTCGGTTGGTGGCTTGGTTGCGATTTTCTTCTTCTTTGATCCTGCAAATAAAGCTATATACCCCTCTCGGGTTCCGGGAGTTGTTCATGTAATTCAAAATCGGAAAAGAGTTCATCTAACCTAATTTTAGAAAGATCCTTGGAGACCTTGTAGGCATCGACCATGGATGCCCACAAGGTAGTCCTCGAAAAGAGTTTAGAACATACCTGTTTAAGGTCGACCTTTGCCCGATTATGCGTGTAAGTTGTTGACTATGTCCTGACACGGGCGTGGAGTTGCATCGCGGATTCGTGTTCCTGCATTTTTAGTGTGTACAATTTATTGAATAACAAATCACGCTTACATACCTTGGCTTGATCCGATCCTTCGTAACTCGATTAGTTTAGTCCAAAGATCCTTTGCGCTTATGAAGGGGCCGACGCGATTTAACTCCTCCTTGATAGGCCGCATTGAGGATTTGTGTTGCCTTGGCGTCGGCTGACTTGTCGTTTTTGTTGCAACGGTCCATTGATCATAATCCAAGGAGTCACCCACTTCATTAGTCGGAAGTGTGAAACCCGTTTGGATTATGATCCACATCTCGATTTGGGTTTTGAGAAAGCATTCCATCCGACCCTTCCAATAACGGAAGTCATCTCCGTTATAAACGGAGGTCGGACGGTGCTAAAACCCTCGAGATGGGCCATTGAAACAAAAAGACAAAAGAGACGAAGACGAAGAAAAGCTAGCAAAGACAAAAACTCAAAACAAGTACCAAGACTCGCGTCTTGGATTAGTAAAAGAGAGAGAATTTAACAAACAAAATAAATAGAAATAAACAGAATTAAAAGAAAATAAATCTGTAAAAAAAGCTAGATTGGTGGTTTCACCAAATCTTAGCAACCCCGACTCGATACCAATTGTTGGATCGATTTGAGCGCTAGAGGGGGTGAATAGCGATAAGAAAAACTTTCGAATCGTCAATTGGCACGCAGTAAACGCAGCGGAAAGATAGCAATAAATAAATAAAACACGAGGGGTTTTACTTGGTTCAGTAGCCTACGGCTACTACTCCAAGGCCCTAATGGTCCTTGACCACGCACGAGGGCAAATATTAAACGAACTCCTTCTCGATAGAGATAGGAGTTAATACAAAAACTCAATAAAGATTCAAGGTAGAGGACACTCTCTCCTTGATATGATTTAAAGCTTGAAAATAAAGACAACTTATACAAAATTAAAGATTATCGACTTCAAGGATTGGAGGTTGAAGCTTTGGGGATGCTCTGAGAGCCCGAGCGACGGAAGCACTTGGAAGCTTTTGAATTGATGAAAACCCTAGGTTTGGCCCTCCTTTATAGCCTTTAAGCCCTCAATGAATGGGTCTTCAACCAATCACAAATGGGCACAAAACTCCTTGAAAAATGGTGATAAAGCTTGACTCCTCGAGGCTGATTTTTTGACCACCGGTTGAACTGGCCTGAATCGGTTGAATGCCACGGTTGAACTGGTCGGTTGAACTGGCAGCCACGATTTTTGACTAAAAAAGGAGTTTAGCTCAAAATACAAGTGAATTCGACGGCCACTTGCCGTCCGATCTCAACATAGACCTTCCATGGGAAGTCTTGGGTTGGATCGTCGCCTAAGGATGTCCCCGTACAAAGGACACGACCTCACTTACGCTTGCACACACGAGCTTACCTCGATACTTACTTGTCGCTTTTGCTTCCGGCCTTCCACTCGATTCCTTCGGCTCCCTCCGAAGTAACTCGAGTGTCGCCCGACCACCGCGGCTTCCTCCGGGTGTCGCTAGCCTTCAGCTCCAGCATTGAGACTTTTCTGCACACTTGATTTAGCTCGTGAGATAACAATATAAGCTTAACTTTGTATTGTTTGCTATAATCAAAACATAGGTTCGACTTAGGTGCCCACTGCACCAACAATGTTGACCAGATACTAGGCACATATCTTGATAGATCAGGAGGACCGGGAATCAGGCATGAAGTCTAGATGGGTCACGTGGACCGGACATTTGGCATGAAGACTGGTTGGGTTAGGAGACCGGACAATTGGCAAAAAGTTCAGCTTAGTCAAGCAAACCGGACAGCTGGTGGAAGCCTTGGTGGGTCAGATTGAATGTCAAGAGTGGTAAGTCCAACAGGTAGCTGGCAGGTAAGTCTCGAGTGAAGAGGTGAGGTCGAGTCCTCGGTAGGGGGACAAAGCTAGGCGTCGATCCAACGAAAAGTTTGTGTGGTACTTAGTAATCGAGATCGAGCAGTATTACTATTGCTATCGTATTTCATCTATTTTGTACTAATCCTGTTTTATAGGGATCAATTGACTAAATGGATTCGAGTTGACTGAAGTCCATTCGATTGAATATGTATGAGTCGACTGGATACCTATTTGGTAGGATCAGCTGGTGATCGGTCGGAGATCGTGCGATGCAGATGGAAAGGGATTCAGTCGGCTAAAGAGTTTGAGTGGACTGAAGAAGGAAATTTCCTGATGCGGAGCCAAGTGACGTGGAGTCGACTGGAGAGGGTTCAGTCGACTGGAAGGCCACAAATTCCATATCAACGGCCTGATGTGGAGTCAACTGGAAAAAGTTTATAAAGGTTGTGCTCGACCAGATTTGAAATATCAATCGCATATACGTCAAAATGTTGCCAAAATACTTGCTCGTCCACTAAACTTTCATTCCACAACAAGGCGACCTTCCGACACTCTGTGACTACCTCTACGATTCTTAAGTGTTGGTATAAAGTCTTGTATTCTTTTAATTTATTGTTTCGCTTGTATGCTTAACTTTAAGAGTGGGTGGTTTGTCACCCAACTCTATTATTTACAAAAAGCTAAATCCTCCGAAGTCGAGAGTTCTCGAATCGGAGGATATTATAGTGATTGTCCATCGAGGTAGCTCTCGGGAGAGCTATGAGCCTTGGAGTAGCAACCCAGTCAATGTTGTGAACCAAGTAAATTGCTTATGTCTGTAATTGCATTTAATTTTCGCTGCGTACTCATATTAAAATTAATTAAAATTATTAAACACCGAGATTCACTCCCCTCTCGGCTCACTCAATCCTACAATTGGTATCAGAGCAGGGGCGCTCTGAGTTGGTGAAACCACCATCGTGAGCTTTAGATTAATTTAGATTAATTCTTATTGCTTTAGATTAATTTTTATTACTTTAGATTAATTATTATTGTTTTAGATTCATTCTTATTGCGTTAGATTAATTCATATTGCTTTAGAATAATTTTTACTGCATTGAAATCATTTTCTGCATATTTAAATCAATTAAAATATTTTCTACATATTTAAATTAATTTAAAATCATTTTTTGCATATTTAAATCAATTAAAATATTTTATGCATATTTAAATTAATTAAAATTTATTTAAATCAATTAAAATATTTTTTGCATATTTAAATTAATTAAAAATTGTTTTCTACATATTTAAATCAATTAAAATATTTTTTGCATATATAAATTAATTAAAAATTATTGTTTTCATATTTAAATCAATTAAAATATTTTCTGCATATTTAAATTAATTTTAAAATCATTTTCTACATTAAAAATAATTTTCTACAATTTAAAAAACATTTTATGCTTTAAATTTAATTTTTTGCATATTAAATTTATTTAATTTAATTTTCTGTACATTAGATTTATTTAATTTAATTTTCTGAACATTAGATTTATTTTATTTTATTTAATTCTCTGCACATTAGATTTATTTTATTTTATTTAATTTTCTGCACATTAAATTTATTTTATTTTATTTTATTTTCTGCATATTAGAGTTATTTAATTTATTTTTCTATATTTAGAGAACATTTCGTTAATAATGTCACACTTAGAGGGTCTAAGTATTGTTCACCCTCCTCTCTTTAACCGAGAGGATTTTCTTTTGTGGAAGAAGCGAATGGAGTGTTTTCTGAAAACCGACCTAGAGGTTTAGTTTTCGATTAGGAAAGGGTTCGTAGCTCCAATAGATGACTCGGGTGAGTTGGTAGATCTAGAGAAATGGACCGCAAACTTTAGGAAAAAGACTCAAGTTGATTACAAGGCTTTAAACACCTTGCAATGCAGACTTACGAATAAGGAGCTAAGTTGAGTCAGGTTAGTCAAAAACGCTAAAGAATTATGGGATAAATTAATTTTATTACATGAACAGGCTAACTTGAGTCAACCCAAAGATGGTCTAGTTTTGATGGCAGGAACGAACACAAAAGGAAAGAAATCAAAATCAAGAAAGAGGAAAAGGAAGAAAGTATGTAAGGCAAAATTGGACAAGTCATTGTCGGAAGAGTTGGATGCGGAAATATCAACGAATTGCTTCATAGCACTCATGGCAGCGGACGAGTCCGAAGATGAGACAAACTCCAAGTCTGAGTCCGAGTCTGAATCTGAGAGAAGCCACAGATCCACATCCGTTTCTGAAGGTTCTGACGAGGTAACCTCTTCCCTAGAAGATAAATTGTATAACATAATTGCATGCCTAGGTAGGAAACTAGCCAAGTTCAAGAATTGAGTCGACTCGCTTCTTGAGGAAGTTCAAGTACTTAAGGAGCATTTTATATTTAATTTTTATATTGATGTATACCAAAGGGAGAGAAAGAGAAATAAAGTTAGAGTTTTACTTATTTAAAGTAAAGTGCAAAAATTAAAGAATAATTTATTGATTGAAAGAAAAATGCAAAAAATTGATAAGGACTTATGCATGTCATACATGATTAAATTTATGCATTTATTATTCATGTCAAAAGTTGAAAGTTCATTGCTTATACATGTCAATATTTGGATATTGGTATATGATTCTCCTAACTTTAACTGATGTGTTGTCATACATCAAAAAGGGAGAGATTGTTGATGCAGTGAGCATCACTCCTTAGTTTTGATATATGAACTGTAGTTAAAAGTTAGGATTTACTTGTGTTTTAATTCAGTGTTAAGTGTGCAGGCTTAACAGGAAGTCCTAGTAGGTCATGTTGACTGGATACTAGGCACGTATCTTGACAGATCAGGAGGACCAAACACCAAGTATGAAGTCCAGATGGGTCGCGTGGACCAGACATTTGGCATGAAGACCGATTGGGTCATAAGACCAGACAATCGACAAAAAATTCATCTAGGTCAGGCAGACCGGACAGCTGGTGGAAGCCCTGGTGGGTCAGATCGGATGTCCAGAGTGGTAAGTCTGACAGGTAGTCGATAGGTAGTCGGCAGGTAAGCCTCGAGTGAAGAGGTGAGGCCGAGTCCTCTGTAGGGGGACAAAGCTAGGCGTCGATCAGACAAAAAGTCCGCATGGGACTTAGTAGTCGAGATCGGCGATTACGTATCATCGCTATCGTGATTTCATCTATTTTGTGCTAATCTCGCTTTTTGGTGGATCACCAATCGAATGGATTCAGTCCGATCAAGTCCATTCGACTAAATATGTATCAGTCGACTGGATACCTATTTGGCAGGATCAGCTGGTGATCGATCGGATATCGTGCGATGCAGATGGAAAGGGATTCAATCGACTGAAGAGTTTGAGTCGACTGGAGAGGGTTCAGTCGACTGGAAGACTACGAATTCCATATCGACAGGCTGATGTAGAGTCGACTAGAAAAAGTTTATAAAAGTTATGCTCGACCAAATCTGAAATATCAATCACATATACATCAAAGTGCTGCCAAAATACTTGCTTGTCCACTAAACTTTCATTCCACAACAAGGCGACCTTTTGACACTCTGTGACTACCTCTACGATTCTTAAGTGTCAGAATAAAGTCTTGTATTCTTTTAATTTATTGTCTCACTTGTATACTTAACTTTAAGAGTGGGTGGTTTGTCACCCAACTCTATTATTTGTAAAAACCAAAACCCTCTGAAGTTGAGAGTTCTCGAATCGGAGGGTAGTATAGTGATTGCCCATCGAGGTAGCTCTCGGGAGAGCTACGGGTCTTAGAGTAGCAACCCAGTCAGGGTTGTGAACCAAGTAAATTGCCTGTGTCTGTAATTGCATTTAATTTCTACTGCATACTCGTATTAAAATTAATTAAAATTATTAAACACCGAGATTCACCCCCCCCTCTCTCGGCTCACTCGATCCTACACCCTCTAGCACTTATTCCGATCCAACATAAGGAACATCCGGATCATATCTGAGAGAGAGGGGGTTGCACCTAGAGGTGAACCTCCAACCTCCTAAATCAACTTGAGGGCTTGTTCATTAGTAAAGGTGTTAGGTCAAGAAAGTCTTGTGGGGTTCTCGTGACAGACTCCCTAAGCAACCAAAGTCTTCTTCGCACCGACATGTTGAAAGTGGATTTTCCCTCTCGAGGCTTTTATGATTGGTCATAGAGTTTAATGGGTTTGCTCTTACCCTCTTTCTAAGATGTGGTCAAGGTAGGCATGTCGGTGTTTTCTTTCTTTTCTTCACCCTATAAACACATCAACTACCTCAGGATGAATCCCTTCATTGTCGTACGTCGAGACTATAGGAATTGCATTCATCAAACATCATCAAGTGAAACCGAACCCTAGAGTTGCTTCTATTGGGAATCTTTGGAAGGCTAGAGGGGGTAAATAGCCTCTTTTTGTTTCTACACAAATGGTTAGCGGAAGCAAAAACAAAAATACTAAAGAAACAAAGACAAGCGCTAACAAAGATAATTTACGTGGTTCGGAGATTAAACTCCTACTCCATGGCGATCTGTAAGGTGGATCAACCCAAGACAATCTTCACTAAGAGCTCCTTTGAGGTGGAGAAGCCTTCTTTACAAATGAATCTCTCTTCTTACAAATGATAGATATGAAATTAGAGAAGAAGAGGTTAGAAATCACTTAGAAAGCTTTAGAACACTTGGGAAGCTTGAGAGTATGAGTATGAATGTCAGCACTAGCCTCATCAAGCACCCCATGGCCTCTTTTTATAGAGAAGAGGTTGATTTTCCCGTTGAGCCTCGATCAGTCGATTGATGGTCTCCATCAGTCGACTGATACTGTAGTTGATGCAATCCAATGACTTCTGACAAGACGGATTCGCAATCGTCACTATCCAATGGGAAGCTAATTAGTCGACTGATTGAGTGACCAGGCGAGTGTTCCAAGCGATCACTCACCTAATGACCTTTCTGTGCTGAAGTCCACTTATAGCAGTCGACTGTCAAACCCTAGCAGTCAACTATTGACCACAGAATTCAGTCAACTTCAGTCGAGTGACTGAGCAGTCGACTGGTACTAGGCACCAGTCGACTGATACACTTCAAGTATAAATAAATCATACTTGAAGTCAACTCCCTAGACCTAGACTCAACCTTCTACCTCTTCCTTCAGCCTTGCACCTCTAGGATTCCTCCGAGTCTGCGACTCCTTCATCCTTGCGCTTGCTTCCAAGAGCTTCCCTCAATTTCGTCATGCCTTGGGTTTCGCTTTTGCCAAAGGACCACTTGGACTCGCCGCCAAGACTACATGCTTGGACTTACGCTGCCAAGACCTTGCCTTTGGTCTTCCTTTGCCAAGGTCCACTTGGACTTTACGCCACCAAGACTACATGCTTGGACTTACGCTGCCAAAATTTTTCCTTGGACTTCTCTTGCCAAGATCATACTTGGACTTTCCTTCACCAAGTATTCATATTTGGATTTCATGTCACTTAATACGTTCATAGTTAGATCACAAAACATTGCCTAACTATAGATGATTATCCAAACATCAAAATATATAAATGTTTGGGGCATTGTTGCACCAACAATCTCTCCCTTTTTTATGTTTGACAAACATTTAAGTTAGGTCTTAACATATGCACATAATGAAAGCATCATATTTCCAATATGAATTCTAACTTAAAGTTTCCTTCTCCCCCTTTGACATACATCAAAAAGAGAAGGATTCATACAATGATAAATTCATGAAAGAATTGAATTGGTTATGTCTTGAACTAAGGTATAAGATAGATATGAAGCTCCCCCTTAATCCAAGACATGGTTCATGATGTGTGAATAACATGTGGAGCAAAGAATAAACAAAATATATGAAGCTATGTCCTAACTTTTGCACCAACAATATAAATTTAGGGGATGAAAAGATTTCACTATGAAGCTCCCCTTAAAACAATGCATTAATTAGTCCTATACCTTTTTAATTACTTGAATTATCATACCATAGGGTTAGGACACTTAAGAGTACACTTAAGACCAAGAAATAGAGTTGATTTACAGAAAAATCAGAGTGGCGGTAGACTGATATCTGAATCACTCGACTACCAAGCTCGAAACTCCAATTTCAGCCTTTTCATCCCAACTTCAGAAATGCACGAAAAATTCCAGAAACATCGAAAAATCACAAAATTATGTATACACATTTATAAAATCATTATTTATCAAGAAAATATAATTTGAAAAATATATGTTTTCCAGATTTCGAAGATGATACAATTTTGAAAACTAGCAAAAGCTTTAAGGATTTTGCAAACTTTATATCACTTTTGCTTAGTGTTTGAAAACTATTTTTCAAAATATGATAAACATAGTTTAAAACATATTTTATTTGACATTTCTAATCATGTTCTTAGAACTATATGCATATTAATTGTACATTAGTCTTCCCAATGATTGGTCCAATGAAGGATTAGTGTCTCTAGATGACATTTTGGTTCATAGTAATGCATCATAACAAGCATGATGAACCAAATGAATCTTCCTAACATCTCACATATTGTCTAAGTGGCTCAATACAAAAATCATGATTTCTTAGGTCTTTTGTGAGATGCTTAGAGGTATAAATCCTAGGGTTTCTATAGGATCATGTAAACCTAGACCTCTATTCTACTAAGCACATTCCAAGTTCTCTCCTAAGTGAAGAAAATTCCACTTTGGGGAGAGCCTTGGTGAATATGTTGGCTAGGTTGGACTTGGTTCTATGTAATTGAGTTCAATGTCCCCCTTAGCCACATGATCTCTAATGAAGTGATACTTCACTTCAATGTGCTTAGTCCTAGAGTGATGTACCAGATTTTTGGTCAAATTTATGGTACTCACATTATCACAATAAAACATGACATTGGAGTAGTGTAGCTCATAGTCCTCTAGAGTGTGTCTCATCCAAAGTAATTGAGTCACACAACCACCCATAGTCACATATTCGGCCTCGGTGGTTGACAAAGCAATACAAGGTTGTTTTCTACTACTCTAACTAACTAGGGAGGATCCAAGAAATTGACATCTACCGCTAGTACTCTTCCGATCCAACTTGCAATCCGCATAGTCGGAATCGGTGTACCTAACCAAATTAAAAGACTTAGTCATAAGGTACCAAAGTCCTACATTTAGTGTGCCTTTGATATATCTTAGAATTCTCTTAATGACCACTAAATGGGACTCTTTGGCACAAGATTGATATCTTGCACACATACCTACCGCAAATAAAATATCGGATCTACTAGCGGTTAAGTATAAAAGACTACCAATCATGCTCCTATAAAGCTTAAGGTCAATTGATTTTCCTTCATGATCATTATCTATTTTTGTATTGGTTGTCATAGGAGTTGAAACTACCTTAGCATTTTCCAGACCAATTTCTTGATCATTTCTTTGGCATATTTGGTTTGGTATACATAAGTTCCTTCATTAGTTTGTTTGACTTATAATCCTAAGAAGAATTTTAATTCTCCAACTAGACTCATTTCAAATTCATTCTCCATATTTTTGATTAAATCTTGAAGGAGTTCATCATTGGTTGACCCAAAAATTATGTCATCTACATATACTTGGGCTACAAAGATATCCTTTGATTTTGATTTTATGAAGAGAGTTTGATCTACTTGACCTCTTCTAAACCCCTTAGAGACTAAGAAAGATGACAATTCATCTTGCATTACTAAGATCCAATCCAAATCAAGTAATGCATCATTGATTGATTTGGGCTCAATTTAGGAGATAAGAGTTATTTGACTAGAGGAAGCTCTATGGAAGGACCTAGTTCTAACACCTTGAGATAATTCTCCTATAACTTGATCAAGAGGATAATTTTGATTAATTCTTAATGTTCTAGGAGGTGTATCAAATTGATTTTGATCATGATTATCCTCAATCCTCCTTTCATCATCCGAATCTCCTCTTACTCCCCCTTGATTATTACTCTCTAATCCTCCCCCTTGATTATTACCCCCTAAGGTCATGTTTTGAAATTTTTGGATAATTTCTTGATTTTTGTCATTGATATCATTATCAATGAAGGATTTCCTAGGGTAAGTGGTAGAGGTTTCATCAAATTGAACATTTGATGACTCCTCAATTATTTGAGTCCTTTTGTTATATACTCTATAGCCCCTACTAGTGGATGAGTATCCAACTAGGATTCCCTCATCCGCTTTGGACTCAAATTTTCCTAAATTGTCTTTGGTGTTTAGGATATAAGCTTTGCATCCAAAGACCTTAAAATAGTGAATTGTTGGAATTGTACCATTCCATAATTCAAAGGATATTTTTCCTAAAAACCTATGTATGAAAATCCTATTTTGGATATAGCAAGCGGTATTAACCACTTTCGCCCACAAGTAGCTAGGTAATGAATATGCATTAAGTATAGTCCTAGCGACTTCTTGTAGGGCACGATTTCTCCTTTCCACCACCCCATTTTGTTGAGGTGTTCTAGGATAAGAGAACTCATGCTTGTACCCTTGTTCTAAGCAAATTTTGGAGAAATTAGAATTCTCAAATTCTCCAATATGCTCACTATGGATCCGGTTGATTTTGAGACTTCTTTCATTCTCTACTCTTTTACTAAAACCTATGATTATTTCTAGGGTTTCATCCATACGTTTCATAAAATATACCCATGTAAATCTAGAAAATTCATCACTATAACTAAGCAATACTTGCTACCATTCAAAGAAGGAGTACTATGACAATCAAATAAATCTAAATGAATAAGCTCTAATGGTAAGGAAGTACTAATTAAATTTTTACCCTTGTGTGATGACTTTGATTGTTTCCCTTCTTAGCATGCATCACACATCTTGTCCTTGAGATACTTGACTTTTGGCAAACCCTTAACTTGTCACGCCCCGAGAGTATGCCATACCGAAAAGCAAACGGACAACATCTCCCCTGTACGTGGCAACATATCGGGTTAATACAAGGCCCGTAGGCCCACAACAACATAACATATATATGAACAATACTAAACAATACATCCATAACAACACAAAGGTGCGCACCGGTGCGACTCTAACATACTACACAAAAACAACATACAAACCAACAGCCAAATACAACACTGATTATACATGGCTTAATACAAAACAACAGCGGAAGCAAATACGTGGAAAACCCCAATGGTTCGGTGTGAGATGGGATCAGTTGGCAGAGCTCCGAATGTCCAAGGAATCTTCTACCAGTTATCTGGGCGACAGGAAACCCAGGGTCCAGGGGTGGTGAGTATAAACTCAGGGGTAATATATAGAAAGTGCATGAACAACATATAAGGATATAGAAATCTACAAGTATACATGTGAAGATCTACAGGTATACAGCATGAGTCCAATAGACATATAGGTCTATCCAAATCTAGTAACAAGTAACCGCAGTATATTCATACTCAATGTATATACTAAACTGATCAATCAACATAACGCATTCGACGGCCTCGCAACACCATAAGCTATATCATCTCCGAATGTATATACAATAACATAGCCCATATAACGTACAAGGTCAGTCCCATACCTGACCAACACTTAGACATATGAACAGTATATAATCACATGTAATAACATCCCGGTCCATACCACACTATGACATGACACTAATCAAACGCATACAATAGTCTTGACCAACACATATATCATGCTCAACACACAGCAATATATAAAATGCAAATGACATGTATCATGATGTACAAGCATGTGCAACAATCATAGCTCAATCAAATGCAGCATCTCACAGGCATATGTAAAATATATATCAAATACATGCATACATATATATCAGCAATGCATATGCATGGTCATGTCTGCGGACCCATCCAACCACGACCCCAGTATGGCCCAGGTGGCACGGCATGACAACTAGCCCGACTCCAGCTACCACTACTCTCGAGTGACCGAGTTGGGTAGTATGAATGAGTAGCATATAAGCGTAAAAAGCTAACTACTCCCAGGGGGTCCCTGTTGCTGGTCGCTCCGTCACTACCCATGAGTAGATGAGCTCTACACACAAGACAACTGCATGTCACACAACCATCGTCTATAGTGGGCGAGTGCTAACACCACTCTGCTCAATGGCCAGGTGCGCATCTCCAGCTACCACCATCCATAGTGGCCGAGCGTGGCACATCCAATGCTCTACCCTCAACCCTGCTACCACTACCCCGAGTGGCCGGGGAGGCAGGATGACTGACGACCCGTCTCAACCACAAGGGAGACCCAGTCAACAGTATGCATGCAAATGTAATGATGCATAGCTCCACACAAGTATCCTCGCAACACTCCCTATTTCACGGGGAGTCCTGGTCAACCAAAAGTCAACTATGCAAGGACTATAATCCACAAGACTCTCTCTATCGTACAAAGAGTCATACTCAGCTAACAATCAACCACGCTAAGACCTCTAGTCAGTAGCGAGATACTATCGATCATCCATATAACCATACACAGATATACGATCCATAATGGATATACAATCATGCTAGGACCTCTAGTCCATAACCACATACTGACAACCACACACATTTATCTATGCACGGACAACTAGATCCACCATAGATGCACAACTAACATGTGTACGATACAACAATCGACTTCATAACCCAAACCATCACCTAACCCTAGTGATGTAACACAATAATCCAATCTGAGGTCACAAGGATAATCCTAACCACCTGTACTCACTGAACATCCATCGGCTAACACATATTAGGGTTTATAGTTCCTATCCGTGCTAGATAATCAATAAAGTAACAGAGTATATATCTCAAAGGTCAAAGGTAGTACAAGCATATGATTAAACATGAGTGGATTTAAGGTAAACAGGTATAAACATATATCCAAATTCATGCACTGGAATTTGGTCAAAACTACGGGACCAGGTAGATATTACCCACCTGATATGCAGATTACATTATCCGTCTTCACATCCGAGACTCCGTCTCGTATCAACGTCCTTGATTAACTTCACTGGTATAACTTCTCGCCCTAATTCTGAGTATCTAATCTAGTGCAGCTTCAATCACAGCTGCCCCAAATCCAAGTATAGCTATTAGATCCATCTGTGCCTTGCTCCCATTGTTTCTTGACCCATGGTCTTAAGTCACAAATCGGTCTCCATTGCCGTTTCGCCAGATCCGAGCTCACAGCTCATCAAAACTTCCCGTTCCAACCTTAGCCGTCGGATCTCCCTCTTGGCCTCAACATCATCTCACAAAATCCGGAGAAGCAAGCGGCGACTGAGCACAACAGCATCAGCCAATTACTCCGGCGACAATCGACCAGAGCAAATCACCATTCGACAGAACAGCGAGGCCGGAGGAGCTATGATGGTGAAGACATCACCGTGTTGATCTCACCAACAGCTGACCAACGCCAAGGCAGTGATGGAAACAGTCGATCAACCTCGTGACCTAGACGGCCGACACAGTAGCTCAACACAGGATCATAAATCGGCGATGAAGCAGTGACATTGGAGTTGATCACGATTGAAGAAGGCAGCGATGCCCTGTCTCCGAGCTAAGCTCGCTCAAGGGAATCTTGCAGCAAGATTGAGCTTGCGGCGGTCGCAATGATTGAAGAAGTCGACGGCGCGATCAGGAAGGTTGCGGCGGCGATCGGGCGACTGCTCAAATCGCGATCTCCGGCGACAAAACAACATCGATTGAGAGCTCCAGCAGCGACAACCTGGCTCAAGGCGACAATGATGGGAGCAACGATCGAAAGCAGAGAGCACGGCATCTCTCCCACCGGCCGGATCTTCCACCGTCGGCGACAGCGCCTCGCGGAGTGAGAAGGGAGATGGAGTCGGCGTCGCGAGAGAGAAGAAGAAGGAATCGCGCGATCGAAAAGAGGAGAAAGAAATCGGGGCTGAGAAAAATCGGGATCGGGTTCTTATAAGCCATCCCGCCTAGAACTTGAACCGGACCTAGGTCAAACCTAGTCTAAGTTGAACCCAAGCTAACCTGGGTTTAACCAAAATACCCATTTAGACTTAAATCCCCGTATGAACTCCTTTTTAATCCGGAAAAATTTCTAAAAATTCCATGAGCTAATTCTCAATTAGTAAGGGCTATTATTTTATTTTTTTTATTATTATTTTTTTTTCGTATCTTACAATCTCCCCCACTAATAAAAATTTGGTCCCCAAATTTCTGACTCATGTACGAGTATGAGATGTCACAACAACCATCTCAAGTATTCAGAGAAAAGTCACACCTCAGGTGCCTAAGTGGAGTACTGAGCTCGAATATTATATTCCAGCTCTTATATACACTCTCTATCAATCTATTAAGAGGTCAATAACTGTACCAAAGTGGAGCTCTATACCCATAATCAATGGGAGACTTTGCTCGAATCGTAAGGTAAATCGTGAATCACTATCAAAAATGATACTCCAGGTTACTCCATAGATATAATTCCATCAAGCGATCCAACGAAGTCCATCTTACGGCTCGGAAGAAAATGAGCGGACCTAGCTAATCGATCATCGACTACCCAAATCCTATCAAGTCCTTGCCGAATTCTAGATAATCTCCCAACACAGTCTAACGTACTAGGCTCCCACTTTATCACGGTACGTGACCCTACCGATCACAATATTCCACCTTTGCTTGTTGGCATACCCAACATCAAACTACGCAATCAACCGTGTCCCATATATCGTTCCACCAACATGAACGTCTCAATACTCACTATTTTCGGATACACTCCGAATAAATCATCACTCTCGAATGAAGAGTCTCCTGAAACAACTCTTCCTAAAGCGAATGCAACTCTGGAAACCACCATCCTTTCCAGAGATGGAGATTTATTCTCACAAGAGAAATTAATCTAATGTCCAAAATTCACTCTGTCACCCAGAACTGAAAGTAACTGGAAGACTATAATGACTAATCTCACTAGTTTCTCAACTAGCATACACATAATATACGTCTCATTCAACTGCATCGGGATCGCTCCTAATCCCTGAAATGATGCATCTACATACAATACCCTTCCATCCATATCAGACGGATTAACTAACACTGACATAAAAGTCAGCCACCATCTAGGCCTTGAAACCTAGCTTCCCAAGCTTCCGACTAAGTGATTCCCATCACTTCCTTAGTCCAACAAGTCTACGGTATAGTAACTCTAGAGCATCCAATCCATATTTACGGTAAATACCAAATCAATCTAGGGAAACCACAACTTCCCTCAAGATTGGGAATATATCCATAGATATATCCTCCACAGATATGATGACAATCGATCTCAAATACTCCAAGAGTACTTGATTCCTCAAGTCCATGAACGACTAAATCGTCGATAAGTCTAACAACATTATCAATATCTCCTAAAATTCATACCAAGTATGAAATATCATCTTCTACACACCTGCATCCTTTTACTCTAAGCTACAGATAGCTCAATCATCACACCGACAATGATAATTGTATGACACTAAGTCACTACAATATCAACCCTCCAGTCATAGATCAACCCTACGGTATACACAGGTGTCATTTAGCTTATCTAAACAGATCATCTATCCATGATGAAGGATATTCATTCTCAACTACTACATTCCAATCATCGATAGTCGATGCATAACCTCAAAGGTCTGGTTCTCTTTTAACAAAGAGTTTCGGATCTTCTCAAGAAGAACCATTAGGACAGATAAATCTCCCATCCAATACCTCATATAATCGCAACTTACGTTCTTTCGATTTCCATAGTGTTTAGCAACACTAATACCCGTAAAATCATCTCCCGGTATGAGGTCTCCAATATCGGAACTATTCCCGAAATCACCCCAAATGCATATTCCTACTTGCCTATGCAGTAGCAAACCCGGGAGTTCATCCGCAACTATATCCGAATACCCTCAGATTATACACACATCCGAGAGACATAGTATCCCGTCATTTCAACAATTTAACTATCCGTAAGGATATGTTTATAGTGAAGGTATGTTTAGCAAAGGCTAAGGGTATCCCTTGACTTCTTGGTTGTTGATCAACATCTCACCGGATGGTAGAGAACAATCGCCAACCCACAAGTCGATAGAAACCCTTCTAATCCTGTCCAAGAATATTCTAGACCTAACTACCCGTAACTACAGTATATCTCAATACATCCGCAAATAGGGTAACCTAAAGTAATACCCCAAATGACCACTTCTTCGGTCTACTATATCTCTTCTCGAGTAATCATGTAAACTCACCCAACATCTGTTCTAGACAACTGAGCTCATGTAGATGCAAAAGACTACCATGGAGGAACTGAAGTCAACTGCTAATACTGAGGTGCAATACTCAAAATGTCTGCAATGGAGATGGTAAACACTATTGTACTGACAAAGGATACACATCCGACTGTAAAATACTGAAGAACTGCCAACATCGTAGCCCGCTCCGACTCTGTGAAAGGTATAGCTGCACCCGGAGAATACGACATAGATATGACCATCATCGTATACTCTCTCTCCTCTGAACAAATCATAACTACGTCTGGGAAAGTAACAGTTGATGTCGTCTGGGAAGGTAACAGTTGCTGTCTGAATGTCTGAATCTTCTGAGATGTCTTCGGCTAATACTACTGAGTAACTTACTTCTTCCGGATGAAAGTATCAAAGAGATCCAACTATATCTGAGGTAGTAGATCGTTGTTGATGTGATAATCCAATCTTCTGTCATGATCTCGGCTTCCGAGGTTGTGGATCGTCCGCTCGAAAGCATCATCCATAGTCTTCCACTGAATCTTCAAAGTACATACTCTCCTCATAGGTACCGACTGCTTATAGTAGAAACAGATACAATGGTCCATCGAATAATCTAGCTTTGTGTCTCGTCGTAACCCGCACTTCACGCACATACTCTCCCTTCGGAGTCTTTCCTCTGATTTCACTGATAAACATGAGAAAATGCTGACAATCTGCAGTCGGTCTTCTATGATCAGAAAATTCTCCAATAGTCGCTCATGACTCATGACTTTAATCTTGCTCTTTTTATCCAACATTTGGAGATTTCGGATTCCAATAATTTGACTTGCAATATCTTCTTATCAAATCTCTAACTCTTAAAACACTTGCTACGGAGTCATTTCTATACACATGACTCGGTCTTTGCACTTCCGATAGGATCTAGTAGGAGATCCAAACATCCTGATCAAGATGTCAACCAATAAACCTGTGGGTGGCCAAAACCAACCCAATCACATTCTTGGGCTATTAAATGGTCATAGCCTTCGCAAGTCTAGCGACTCTGCATGGTACCTTCGTTACCAAACGATCACCCTACTCGATGCCCAAGAATTCCCTGACAATGAGTCAAAGAAGATGACGTGGGGAAATACTATCTCACAACATCACTGAACTGTGACCAAGTGATACATTATTTCCCGTAGGTTACTTTCTATCTCTTCCATCAAGTACCAGCTAAATTCGGATAATGGTATTCAACTAACACTACTATCTTCGTATAACCCGAGTCAAGTACTCCCAATGTTATACAACCTAGAACGACCAGCCCGGGGACCAAAATTCCCATGAATATCATCCCCTAATTTTCCTACTATCTGCATCAGCAATAGTGTACTCGCTTGTCCATTACCCCATAGGTAATGATCTAACTAACATAATTAGTGAAAATCTTAGGACTATAATCCTTGATCTCCACAAGAGATGTGACTACTAACCCCTGCTATCCGACTCGGTATCAGTCGGCTCTCAAAGGTAATTCACCTTTTCGACAGCAGGTACATGTCTAATAACCTCAATATGTCATTCCCGTGGTCAACTCAAATCACAGTTATGAATACTAACCAACACCCTACAAGTCATCCCAGTTATAAGCAACTAAATGCATAACTAATAGAAGGATATGTAATAATTGTTAACATACCTTAAACCTTGTAGCTCGGAGATGTCCGCAACAGCCAGATCCCAGAACTCACAAAACCAAAACCGAGTAAAGCAAAACTCGATGTCCAAACGAAATAAAATCCGAAAATGGACTTCGCAACCTAGGGCTCTGATACCAATAAAATTGTCACGCCCCGAGAGTATGCCGATCCGAAAAGCAAATGGACGACATCTCCCCTGTACGTGGTAACATATCGGGTTAATAAAAGGCCCGTAGGCCCACAACAACATAACATATATATGGACAATACTAAACAATACATCCATAATACACCGGCGTAATTTCTAACATACTACACAAAAACAACATACAAACCAACAACCAAATACAACACTGATTATACATGGCTTAATACAAAACAACAGCAGAAGCAAATACGTGGAAAACCCCAATGGTTTGGTGTGAGATGGGATCAGCTGGCGGAGCTCCGAACATCCAAGGAATCTTCTACCTATTATCTGGGCGACAGGAAACCCAGGGTCCAGGGGCGGTGAGTATAAACTCAGGGGTAATATATAGAAAGTGCAAGAATAACATATAAGGATATAGAAATCTATAAGTATACATGTGAAGATCTACAGGTATACAACATGAGTCCAATAGACATACAGTTCTATCCAAATCTAGTAACAAGTAACCGCAGTATAGTCATACTCAATGTATATACTAAACTGATCAACTGGACATGAAATAATGTACCGACGTACCTGACGGTCTGCAACACCATAAGCTATATCATTCTGAACAGATATACAATAACATAGCCCATATAACGTACAAGGTCAGTCCCATACCTAACCAACATTTAGACATATGAACAGTATATAATCACATGTAATAACATCCCGGTCCATACCACACTATGACATGACGCTAATCAAACGCATATAATAGTTTGGACCAACACATATATCATGCTCAACACACAGCAGTATATAAAATGCAAATGACATGTATCATGATATACAAGCATGTGCAACAATCATAGCTCAATCAAATGCAGCATCTCACAGACATATGTAAAACATATATCAAATACATGCATACATATATATCAGCAATGCATATGCATGGTCATGTCTGCGGACCCATCCAACCACGACCCCAGTATGGCCCGGGTGGCACGGCATGACGACTAGCCCGACTTCAGCTATCACTACTCTCGAGTGACCAAGTTGGGTAGTATGAATGAGTAGCATATAAGCATAAAAAGCTAACTACTCCCCGGGGGTCCCTACTGCTAGTCGCTTTGTCACTACTCATGAGTAGACGAGCTCTGCACACAGGACAATTGCACGTCACACAACAACCGTCTATAGTGGGCGAGTGCTAACACCACTCTGCTCAGTGGCCAGGTGCGCATCTCCAGCTACCACCATCCATAGTGGCCGAGCGTGGCACATCCAATGCTCTGCCCTCAACCATGCTACCACTACCCCGAGTGGCCGGGGAGGCAGGATGACTGACGACCCGTCTTAACCACAAGGGAGACCCAGTCAACAGCATGCATGCAAATTTAATGATGCATAGCTCCACACAAGTATCCTCGCAACACTCCCTATCTCACGGGGAGTCCTGGTCAACCAAAAGTCAACTATGCAAGGACTATAATCCACAAGACTCTCTCTATCGTACAAAGAGTCATACTCAGCTAACAATCAACCACGCTAAGATCTCTAGTCAGTAGCGAGATACTATCGATCATCCATATAACCATACACAGATATACGATCCATAATGGATATACAATCATGCTAGGACCTCTAGTCCATAACCACATACTGACAACCATACACATTTATCTATGCACGGACAACTAGATCCACCATAGATGCACAACTAACATGTGTACGATACAACAATCGACTTCATAACCCAAACCATCACCTAACCCTAGTGATGTAACACAATAATCCAATCTGAGGTCACAAGGATAATCCTAACTACCTGTACTCACTGAACATCCATCGGCTAACACATAATAGGGTTTATAGTTCCTATCCGTGCTAGATAATCAATAAAGTAACAGAGTATATATCTCAAAGGTCAAAGACAGTACAAGCATATGATTAAACATGAGTGGATTTAAGGTAAATAGGTATAAACATATATCCAAATTCATGCACTGGAATTTGGTCAAAACTACCGGACCAGGTAGATATTACCCACCTGATATGCAGATTACATTATCCATATTCACATCCGAGACTCCGTCTCGTATCAACGTCCTTGATTAACTTCACTAGTATAACTTCTCGCCCCAATTCTCAGTATCTAATCTAGTGCAGCTTCAATCACAGCTGCCCCAAATCCAAGTATAGCTATTAGATCCATCTGCGCCTTGCTACCATTGTTTCTTGACCCATGGTCTTAAGTCACAAATCGGTCTCCATTGCCATTTCACCAGATCCGAGCTCACAGCTCATCAAAACTTCCCGTTCCAACCTTAGCCGTCGGATCTCCCTCTTGGCCTCAACATCAGCTCACAAAATCCGGAGAAGCAGGCAGCGACTGAGCATAGCGGCATCAGCCAGTTGCTCCGGCGACAATCGACCAGAGCAAATCACCATTCGGCATAACAGCGAGGCCGGAGGAGCTATGACGGTGAAGACATCGCCATGTTGATCTCACCAACAGCTGACCAACGCCAAGACAGTGATGGAAACAGCTGATCAACCTCGTGACCTAGACGGCCGACACAGTAGCTCAACACAGGATCACAAATCGGCGATGAAGCGGTGACATTGGAGTTGATCACGATCGAAGAAGGCAGCGATGCCCTGTCTCCGAGCTAAGCTCGCTCAAGGGAATCTGGCAGCAAGATTGAGCTTGCGGCGGTCGCGATGACCGAAGAAGTCGACGGCGCGATCAGAAAGGTTGCGGCGGTGATCGGGCGACTGCTCAAATCGCGATCTCCGGCGACGGAACAACATCGATTGAGAGCTCCAGCAGTGACAACCTGGCTCAGGGCGACGATGATGGGAGCAACGATCAGAAGCACAGAGCACGACGTCTCTCCCACCGGTCGAATCTTCCACCGTCGGCGACAGCACCTCGCGGAGTGAGAAGGGAGATGGAGTCGGCGTCGCGAGAGAGAAGAAGAAGGAATCGCGCGATCGAAAAGAGGAGAAAGAAATCGGGGCTGAGAAAAATTGGGATCGGGTTCTTATAAGCCATCCCGCCTAGAACTTGAACCAGACCTAGGTCAAACCTAGTCTAAGTTGAACCCAAGCTAACTTGGGTTTAACTAAAATACCCATTTAGGCTTAAATCCCCGTATGAACTCCTTTTTAATCCAGAAAAATTTCTAAAAATTCCATGAGCTAATTCTCAATTAGTAAGGGCTATTATTTTATTTTATTATTATATTTTTTTTTTTCGTATCTTACATAACTAGCTACATCTTGGCTATCTTGGCAATATTTTTCATGTTAATGTGTCAAAGCCTCCTATGCCATAACCAACTTTATTCTTCTTTTACCATAAGACACTTAGGGGAAATGTTAAAGGCATATGATAAATCAACATAATAAATGTTGGATTTCCTATATCCAATTAACATGCAATCATTTAATTTCTTATGTCTTATAAAGTATTTAGAAGAGTCAAATTGAACATCAAAATTGACATCACATAATTGACTCACACTAAGCAAGTTAAACTTCATGTTTTCAGCCAACAATACTTTATGGATAGCAAGATTTGGGGATACCTCAATTGTGCCTTTTCCTAGAATTTTAAGTTTTCCACTATTTCCAAAAGACACTTTCCCCTTGCTAATGTGGTTGATTGTGGAAAATTTGCTCTCATCACTGGTCATGTGTTTTGAGCAACCACTATCAACAATCTACCAGCTTGGTCCTCCTACCTATACAACATGAAAAATACAAGTCTTAGGCACCCAAATCTTAGGACCGGTAGCATTAACTACATAGCTTTTGGGAACCCATGCCTTTCTAACTTTGCTCCTAATGGTTGATTTTCTACTAATTAGAGAGGTGAAAGCTACTTCCTTCTCCTTAGGCCTATATCCTATTCCGGCCCTATTGTAAATAGCTCTTTAATCCCTAAGTATCATATCCAGGTATTTTGAGCCATTTGTAAATTTTTCTAAGCATGCTCTTAGTTCACCTATTTCTTTTCTTAGTTCATCATTTTCATTTCTAAGTGAACATGCATTATCACAAGAAATTTCAACATTCTTAATTTTCCTAATCTCTACTTTTAAATCCTTAATCCTAGATTTTGATTTAGTTAAAGCATTTTGAAGACATGCAATGGTTTTATAAAGTAACTCTATCCTAGGGGAGTCTTTTACCTCATCGTCACTAGAGGACGATTTGTCGCTTGAGGATGATGATGACTCTTCACTTGAGCTTTCGACTTCATCCTCCATAGCCATGAGTGCAAAGTTGCGGATGACATGGCAAAGCTCATCCTCATCCGATGTATCTTCCAAGCTTTGTGTATCCCACGTTTGGGCTACCGTGGCTTCCTTCTTCTTCTTCTCCTTCTTTTCCTTCTTCTTCTTTTCCTTCTCCTCCTCCTTTTTTAGGTCCGGGCAATTTGGCTTGATGTGCCCTTTCTTGTTGCAACCATAACAAATTACGTTAGTGTTTAAACATGAACTACTAGAGGATTTACCTTTTGAGGATTGGAATATCCTCCTCACATCCTTCTTGGTGAGCTTCCTTGACCTCCCACCAAACTTCTTTACATAGTGAGCCACCTCACTTGCTGATAGCTCTTCATCACTACTAGATGGCTCCTCCTCGGATTTGGATGAAGAAGAGACTTCTTTCTTCTCCTTCTTCTTCTTGTCCTTCTTACCTACAAAAAGAGCTACACCTTTCTCCTTGGACGAAGTGTTAGCTTGCTCATGCAACTCGAATTCACAAAAAAGTTTATCTAGTTTAACTAATGAAAGGTCCCTAGACACCTTATAAGCATCTACCATTAATGCCCATAAAGTTATTCTAGGGAAAGCTTGAAGAATATACCTCGCAAGGTCTCGATTTTCGACCTTTTCACCTATCACATGTAGTCCGTTGACTACCTCCTTGAAGCGACTGTGCATTTGGCTCACGGTCTCATTGGTCTTCATGGCGAAGCTTTGGAGTTGGCCTATCAAGAGGTCCCTCTTGGCTCTCCTCGTCTCCTTTGATCCTTCATTCAATTCGATGAGTTTCTCCCAAAGCTCTTTAGCGGAGTTGAAGGGGCTGACTTTGGATAATTGCTCCTTTGATAGACCACATTGGAGTGTGGTCGTTACTTTTGCATTTGCTTGCGCCTTCTTTGTCATCTCTCTTGTCCAATCCTTTGTTGGTATTGGCGCTCCGAATTCGTCGATCGGCTTCTTAAATCCATCTACAACACTAAACTAATTCTCAATATCATTCATAAGATAGTATTCCATCCTACCTTTCCAATATACGAAATCGTTGCCGTCAAAGAATAGAGGCCTCGTCGTGCTATACCCCTCTTGAAAAGCCATTGTGCTCCGGTTAATGGTTAGATCTTCCGATGCGATCCGGGCTTTGATACCACTTGTTGGAGATCTTTGGAAGACTATAGAGGGTGAATAGCCTCTTTTTGTTTCTACACAAATGGTTAGCGGAAGCAAAAACAAAAATACTAAAGAAACAAAAACAAGCGCTAACAAAGACAATTTACGTGGTTCGGAGATTAAACTCCTACTCCACGGTGATCCCTAAGGTGGATCAACCCAAGCCAATCTTCACTAAGAGCTCCTTTAAGGTGGAGAAGCCTTCTTTACAAATGAACCTCTCTTCTTACAAATGATAGATATGAAATTAGAGAATAAGAGGTTAGAAATCACTTAGAAAGCTTTAGAACACTTGAGGAGCTTGAGAGTATGAGTATGAATGTAAGCACTAGCCTCATCAAGCACCCCATGACCTCTTTTTAAAGAGAAGAGGTTGATTTTCCCAGTGAGCCTCGATCAGTCGACTGATGGTCTCCATCAGTCGATTGATGCTATAGCCGATGCAATCCAATGACTTCTGACAAGCTGGATTCGCGATCGTCACTACCCAATGGGAAGCTGATCAGTTGACTGATCATACAATCAGTCGACTGATTGAGTGACCAGTCAAGTGTTCCAAGCGATCACTTGCCTGATGACCTTTCTATGTCGAAGTCCACTTATAGCGATCATCGCTAGGTATAGATCTGACCGATGGGTGGATCATCGCCAAACTCTAGCAGTTGTGACCAGATCACCAACTTCAGTCGAGTGATTGAGAAGTCGACTGGTACTAGGCACCAGTCGACTGATACACTTCAAGTATGAATAAATCATACTTGAAGTCAACTCCCTAGACCTAGACTCAACCTTCTAGCTCTTCCTTCAGCCTTGTGCCTCTAGGATCCCTCCGAGTCCGCGACTCCTTCATCCTTGCGCTTGCTTCCAAGAGCTTCCCTCGGTTTCTTCATGTCTTGGGTTTCTCTTTTGCCAAAGGACCGCTTGGACTTTACGCCGCCAAGACTATATGCTTGGACTTACGCTACCAAGATCTTACCTTTGGTCTTCCTTTGCCAAGGTCCACTTGGACTTTACGCCGCCAAGACTACATGCTTGGACTTACGCCGCCAAGACTTTTCCTTGGACTTCTCTTGCCAAGATCATACTTGGACTTTCCTTCACCAAGTCTTCATACTTGGATTTCCTGTCACTTAACACGTTCACGGTTAGATCACAAAATATTGCCTAACTATAGATGATTATCCAAACATCAAAACATATAAATGCTTGAGGCATTGTTGCACCAACAGCTTCTTGTATAAAATTCTCCATATCGTTTCCTTGTCATCCCTTCTCTCCACCTACGAACTCGAAATCTCGTTTGTGATTCTTTTGGATAATCAACCCTATGGGAAAAAGCGATATTCGACAATGTAGTTCCTATGGGATCGATATTTTATTATTTGACGATAACCGTGCACTCGCGATTTGCACACATCAAATTTTTGGTGTCGTTGTCGAGGATCGAACCCGGGTCGCCTGCATGACAGGCGAATTTTTACACATCAAGTTTTTGGCGCCGTTGCCAGGAACTGTGCTTTTTTATATTGATATTGATCTTTGTTCATAATTTGATTAATCTATAATTTATCTTTAAAAAATTATCTTTATTTGTTCGACAATCTTATCACTATCGATTTATCTACAATGTCTTCTTATACAAAATTTGATGCTCTATCTCAAATGATTGCTCAATTTAATATTGTGAATTTTGCTAACCTTTATTGGCAGATTTGTGGTGAAATAGGACACATCTTTGATAATTGTCCCATCATACTTACACCTTCACATTTTTAATGAGTAGATGTCATCCACAACTACAATCAATACCCACAAGATGATCCCTTTTCACACACTCCTACCCCTAGTTGTAGAAATCCTTATCAGAATTTTGAACCAACATCCGAATTTTTTCAAACACTAAAATCCAACCTAGAAGCCATACTAGAAAATGTTATTAGGCAAAGCGAGGAGTCTGGGCAATAATTCGTAGAACTTAGACAACAAAAACAAATAGAGGAAGCAAGTAAACTACTAGCAGGTAATTTTGACAATGGGACGACACCTACTATGTTGGAGACTCAATTTATGCAGGTGGACGAGGAATATATAAATAATGCAATAAGTGGAGAGGGTAAATCAATTCAGACTCCACATGAAGAGAGACTTAGGAATATGAAATTGATGCATTGATCGAGGAGTGCACTGTTTCAATTCAAATACCTCCGAATCTTAAGGATCCAAAAGATCCTTTCTTAGTCATCACCGAAGTTGTAACAACTGATGATAAACCTTCTTTGGTGTTTGTTGAAGATGAGATTTCATTTGATACATTTAAGGCTACTAATCATTCTTTTGTTAGGAATATTTATTGCAAGTTGCATTTTTTCCGATGAGTAGAACTAGAAGAATATCATAAATGAACTCCTACCAACCCGTTGAAGTTTAGTATGTTTGATAAGGAAACAAGAGAAAAAGCTAGCAAGTACTTTGTTCCTCCACGAGCAAAATTTAAACAAGTAAAATTGAGAATAGTAAATGGAGGAGCAAAGGCCAAAGACAGAAAAGTGATAAAGTATCTTACTCCAGCACGAGCAAGATTCAAATCCATCAAGAAAAGAGAGATGAAAATCATCCTCGAGTCAAGCGCTTTCTCTACTATCCGAGCTCCTGAGTGTCCAAGCTCTCGATTCCTCTTGATATCACGAAACTCAAATGCCTTAGCTCTTTCTGGGTCTCATGCCCCTCCTTTCTTTTCTCCACTATCTCAATTCTTCACATCTGCAAGTGGCTATTCGAGGATCCATTTCCAACGATATCAAAAGCATTTTTGGATTTTCAATTAGCAGTGACATATATCGAGCATTAAGATATTATAGAGTTATATTTTTAAGGAGATTCAAACCAGTGTCTACTGAAATATGTTTTGACCAAAAATACTAAAATATGATTTTATAAAAATTTAAGCATTTTAAAATATCACTAATATGAAAAATAAAAATCAATGGATGAATGACTCTGTAGTACAGGATATAATTATGTTTTATTTAAAACATAGATTTTTCACTTTTTAAGTGTGAAAAAATTATAAAATCATTACAAATACTACAATTGAAGTTTAATTATATATTGAGTGCAAAGATGCTTGTATATACAAATTGATACTACTGTTACCTATTTTCTGTGAATCGAGTAAGAATACTCGCGTGTAAGACACTATCTGAACCAAGTAACCAGTTCGACAAGGAAAGCGATGTAGAATGGTTCGGGCACGACAGTCTGGGGCAATTGGAACGGGAGGACAGTTTGAGGCAGTTGACACGGCGGGGCGATTGCGGAGATCATTTCGGGACGATACAGACGAGAATCGGCTCGGTCTAGCTGGCCTAGAAATGGTTCAGTACGGGAAGAAGGGGAGTTGGTTCGGGCTACCGGGAAAAGCCTAAGAGCTACGCTACACGTAAGCGGCAGGTGTAGGTTAGTTTTATCGAAGGCAAGTGGATGAAAGGGATAGGCTAGCATATTTCCCGAAATGTAGATAAGAAGTTATTACACAGCAGGAGAGGGCCCCCACATAATATTCCGAGGAGCCTTCGCTCCCTGTGTCTGTAACAGAATGATTCTCCAGATGGGCAAGGTGGCCACATGTACGATAAAGGAGGTTTGCGGTGCGACAGTTGGCCAGAGAAAGAGGATAAAAGGGAGAAGCAGGGCAAGAGAAAGGGGATATGTATTATTCCAATAGGTAAGAGACGAAGGCACATTCTGAAGGGGAGAGCAATCACATTGTCGGAGAAGGAGCTAAGGAGAGTAGTGAGATCCATCTTTCTTATACTGTTTCTTGTGTATTGACCTAATTGTATGAGGTTTTCTCCTCCACCTCTGGAAGTTCTTTCCGCAAAGGAGGAAGTTCATAGTGAAAGTGCTTTGGCACAGTAGCTGGTGGGAGAGCTCACCCCCGTGGAGTAGGAATCCTTATTCCGAACCATGTTACATCCTGTGTCTTTGTTCGTTGCTTGCGTTGGCATGCATTTCTCTTCTTCACGTTTCATTTTACTGTTGCGACCGAAGAGAACCCCCTAAGCTTCCTTCGCCCCCCACTGTGTTGAAAGGAAGTCAGCAAACCTTCTTCTCCATCACCACATCAGTTGGCGCCATCTGTGGGAACTCTGAGCAAGATGTAGAGATGTAGCTAGAAGAGATACAACACCCGGTAGCCTCCGCTGCGGAGGAAAACCCCATCACGATACTACCGTCACAACTGAGAGTCATGGTGGATAACATCATGGCTGAGGCCCTTGCTAGAGAAAGGAGAAGGACGGGGTACCTTCATCCTCATTCTGGTGAACCTTCCTCTCGTTGACCGCCACCAGATATGCCCCCTCCACCTCGTACAACCACTAACGTTGAAGCATTACCTAGAGAGGGGCTGGGGGGGCAAGTACATTAGACCACTTTGCCATTAACCCAGAATCAATGAGAAGAGTAGGGTCAAAGTCGGTCGATTAGGGCTCCAGAGATTTACGAGCCCAGTCATTTCACCATGGACATCCTTGTTGGTGCAATCGGCCCAGGTCACAATTGACCAGGACTCGAGCTTGACTCGAGAGATGTTTTGATGTTCGACAAAAACATATGACAATGTGATTGTCATAGGAAAGTTCAAGTCTTGGGTACTTGGCATGGAAAGTCCAAGTGGAACACTTGGCATTTGGGAAAGTCCAAGCATGGGTCTTGGCAATGGAAAGTCCAACATGGGTTGGCAAGGAAAAGTCCAAGCATGGGTCTTGGCAATGGAAAGTCTAACATGGGTTGGCAAGGAAAAGTCCAAGCATGGGTCTTGGCATGAAAAGTCCAACATGGCTTGGCAAGGAAAAGTCCAAGCATGGATCTTGGCATGGAAAGTCCAACATGGGTTGGCAAGGAAAAGTCCAAGCATGGGTCTTGGCAAGGAAAAGTCCAAGCATGGGTCTTGGCATGGAAAGTTCAACATGGGTTGGCAAGGGAAAGTCCAAGCTTGAGTCTTGGCATTTGAGAAGTCCAAGGGGTTTGATATTAACGGTGTAAAGTCCAAGTAGGAGTCTTGGTAGCATAAGTCCAATGGTTAACGGCGTAAAGTCCAAGCGGAGTCTTGGCAGCGCAAGTCCAATGTGCCTTGGAGGTGTAGACACCGTTAGCATGACATAGCCGATGGAAGCACCTGAAGGCTAGCGCAATGGATGAACAAGTCATGGATGACTTGGAGGGATCCGAGAGGCGTGAGGCTGACGGAGGTGGCTAGAAGGCTTAGGTATAGGCTAAGGGTGATCTAGCAAGTATGGGGGAACCATACTTGGGTTAAAATCTCATATTTGAGGTGTGCCAGTCGACTGGTGTCATGTGGCAGTGACTGGCATGAGTCAACTAGGGTTTGACTGTGGGAATTGGCCTAGCAGTCGACTGCCATAGGTGGGTAGTCGATGTTGGGAATTGAATGCCCGCTAGAGGGGGGGTGAATAGCGGCGTGACCGTTTGATGATGGAAATCGTTCGCGGTTGTCTCTACACTTTCGTTAGCGCAGCGGAATATAGAAATGAAAGCAATAACAAAATACACAACACACGAACACAATTATTTAACGTGGTTCGGAACCGCACGGTTCCTACTCCACGGATCGGGTTCGTACGAACCCTAGTGATGCCAATCACACACCACTATAAAACACTCCTTCTCGGAACAATCCGGAGGCGGAGAAACCTCGTACAAATGTTCTTACAACAATAAGAAGTAAATACAAGCAAAATACAAGAATGAAATACAATGCAAGTAAAGAAAACTACTTTACTAGAGCTTTTGATTTGCTTGCTTTTGGTTGTCTTGAACTAGCCTTGAAGGACTGGAAAAGCACCAACTCTTCCCCTTCAAATCGCCCAAGAAAAACTGATGATTGAGCCTTCCACGAACAGCTGCTTTTATCCTCCATCGGCCGATTTCACCGTGATCGACGCCATAAGTCCCCGATCGCCAATATCAGTGGCCGTGAGACAACGGCTCAATCCACGCTGGAAAAACTCCAACGGGACTCACCGATCCGATTGCCAACATTGGCGGCCGATCGCTAACGCCGTAGTCGACGCGGCCACGGAGCGCTCTGCTCGAACTCGGCCGGGCATTGCCATCCCTTAGCGGTCAATGCCGCGTGACGCCGATCGCTCCCATGAGCACCGATAAAGCTCTCAAACGGCAATGAACTCGAGTCGACTCCCGGCAGTCGAACCGGCCATAATGCCAGTCGACTGCCAACCTCAAGAATGAGGTTTTAACCCAAGTATGGTGCCCCCATACTTGCTAGACCACCCTTAGCCTAGACCTAAAGCCTTCTAGCCACCTCCATCAGCCTCACGCCTCTCAGATCCCTCCAAGTCATCCATGACTTGTTCATCCATCGCGCTAGCTTCCAGGTGCTTTCATCGGCTATGTCATGCTAACGGTGTCTACACCGCCAAGGCACATTGGACTTACGCCGCCAAGACTCCGCTTGGACTTTACGCCGCCAATATCAATCCCCTTGGACTTCTCAAATGCCAAGACTCAAGCTTGGACTTTCCCTTGCCAACCCATGTTGGACTTTCCATGCCAAGACCCATGCTTGGACTTTCCATTTGCCAAGACCCATGCTTGGACTTCTCATTTGCCAAGACCCATTCTTGGACTTCTCATGCCAAGTGCTCAAGACTTGGACTTTCCCAATTGCCAAGTGTCCCACTTGGACTTTCCATGCCAAGTACCCATGACTTGGACTTTCCCATAAACACATGGTCAACCCTAGTCAACCACCAAAGTCTCCCTCGAGTCAAACTCGAGTCTGGTCAATTATAACCTGGGTCGATTGTATAAACAATCTCTCCAACATATTAACCGACATTAATGTCAAACATCAATGTCAATCCTATGTCTAACATACTTTGTCAAACATACTTTGTCAAACATTAAAACATCACTCGAGTCAAACTCGAGTCCTGGTCAATCGTGACCTGGGCCGATTGCACCAACAATCTCCCCCTTTTTGATGTTTGACAAAAACTAAATAAAACCATGAGTTAGAACACTAACTCAAATCCCTTACCAATTATCCCAAATTGGTAAACACTCACCAAATGTTCTCCCCCAAACATTCAAGTGAAAAAGTAAATCAAATGTTCTCCCCCAAACATTCTCCCCCTTTTTGACTAACATCAAAAAGGTTTTCTCTCCAAGGAGGTCAATGTCTCATGTCCCAATGAGATCTTACAATCTCCCCCTTGATAAAAAATACCTAGGATGCCTACCATCTTCCTAGTGATAAGTCCCATATCACTCAAGAGAGGCACTCCTATCTCACTCTCCCAATTTCCAAATTGGGTATCAAACACCCATCAATTTTTCAATTGATAACATTCTCCCCATAAAAAAAACATCCATCATTCCAAGATGGATACCTCCCCCTAAAGGCTAGCTCCCCCTTGACCATTGCACCAACAATGTCCTTGGGAAGTCCCTAAGCCAATAGGAACTCTAAACCATCAAAATTAAGGTTCTAAGTTCAACATAGAACTTTTACTCACCCTAAATTTGATACTTTGACCTAACACAACTCCTAATCCATATCCAATAGATTTATACCCTTTAAAAAGATTCCCAAAGCATATCCTAGGGTTAGAGTGGTTAGGAACCTTTACCATATCAACATGGGCTAAACAAACCTTGTTAACCCGAAATCAGACCGGCAATGACTCGACAAGAATCACCGATCACATTTTCATCACCGATCCGCCACCAAGTGGGATCGAAGTCAAATTCCCGAATTTCAGCTATCAGAACGAATTTCAGAAATTCATAACTAATTATACGTATATCGAAAAATCACTAAATTTGATACGTATAATACTTATGACTAAAATAATGGGTGAAAAATGTTTTAAAATTATTTTACCCATAAAATATCGAAATTGATACAAATTTCAAAAGTGAAGAAAACTTCTACGTTTTTGGCTCACTTTGTATCAATCTCATCAATGGTGATTGCTATCAAAAGATAGACTTCACCAAGGTTTTCTAAATTGATTTTAAAATGATTTTGAAAACCTTATTTTGGATCATATTCCTTGGGCTCTATGTACATGACTTGTACACAAGCTTTCCCAATGATCCACCAATAAAATTAGATGAGTTTTAGTTCATCTAGATGCAAAAACTATGCACCTTGAACTCAATTCATATCCTAGCATCTCACATGTATCTAGGGTGTGTAAATACACATACATGTCAATTGGATGTGAGATGTGGGTTTTGTTCTCCCTAAACTAGGGTTTCATGCATTTTTCTAAGGCAACTTTACTTGATTCCCTTATAAATGGGACTCCAAGTCATGCCATAGTCCTTAAATCAATTTTAATCAATTTAGATGCATGAAAATGATCATGGCATTAATGAAGATATAAATAAGTATATGCTCATAATCATGATGTCATGGCATATGATATAAAAATAATCATACATGACATTAACCTAAAACCTAAGCATACTCATGACATATAAAATCATAGAAATAGGCATGATGTCATGACATGGCATATGGCAAACAAGCATGGCATATAAAATGTATAGGTATAATAATACCTAAATTTTAATATTAATTGCCATTTGTTGAGACTTGTTGGGATTTAAACATATTTTGCCATATTAACCTAATCTTCCTAGTGTGCCAAAAACCCAAAATGGCACACCAACCTCTAAACCTAAATTGTGCCAAAAAGATCATTTTATCAAACTTCATAATTAATATTGGCACATCCTAAAATCTTTTAGGATTAAAAACTCAAATGTATTTTCAAGGTAACCATAACCTTGAAAATGACCTAAAATGCCACCTTTACCATGGTTAGGTTAACTACCCTTCCATTTAAAGTTGGCACACCCTAACCCATTTAGCGTGAATCAAACACGCTCTTAGGAACCCAAAACCGATTTGAGCTCCTAGGGTTAACTAGGTATTCCTTAGGGATAACCTCCCTAGATACCTTCCTAATGACCTTCCTAGGCTTATTAGCCTTGGTCATTTGGGTCTTGCCTAGGTTAACCTTAGGGATTGCCTCCCTAACAACCTTCTTAGTAGCCACCTTAGGTTTCCTAGAAACCCTAGCCACTAGGCATACCCTTTGGTCAACTCTAGGGATGACTTCCCTAGTAACCTTGGTCTTCCTAGACCTAGTTAGTGTTCCATAATCTAATGGAACACTATGGTAAGCCTTAGGCTTAGGTTTGTGACCCAAACCTTGTTTGCCCTTGGTTGACTTTTGACTCTTAGGTCCTTGGTGTTGACTTTGACTTTTGGACCTTGACTTTAGATCATTTGACCCTTTAAATTGATTTTGTATAATTTTAAGGGTCTTCTCAGTTTTTCAAGCCTTGACCTCAAGACTTGATTTTCCTTTTCTAATTGCCCAATTTTAGAGTTTTGATTTAAATCATGGGCATTTGACTTTCTCGGCATATGCCTAGTCCATTTTGGATTAAAACCTAGATGTTCCCTATTTTCTTAATTGATTCCCTAGGTAGAATATTTTTAGGGATATATGACCTAGAGGTGTTCTTAGGTAAATTATTTTTAGGGACATTAGTCCCAAATTTCTCCCTATTTCCTAATTGGACACTCTTAGCTCCTAAGCAAAAATACTTGTTCCTATTAGCATGCTTTTCATAAATTGCAAGTGAATTGAAATCCCTAGCATGCTTTTGCTTATAAATTGAAGAAGGAGCAAGATTAGAAGTTACCCTAGGGTTTGCCTTAGCTCCCCCTACATATGATGCTCCATTTTGAGTCTTCTTGTCCCCCTTCTTGCATTGACTGAAGTGTCCCTTAGTTGCACTTGAAGCAAATTACTTGTTCTTTGCTTCTTTGACTTTGGGCACCGACTTCCTTGATTTTTGCACGTGGAGTCTTCTTAACCCTTTAGGACACTTACTCTTGTAGTGTCCTTGCTCCCTACACTCAAAGCATATAATATGTATTTTATTATTAATTGACATGCTTGAGTTACCTAGGGTGGTGGAGACCGGAATTGAATTTTGGGCTTCTTCATCTTGTCCGGATGTCGAAGCTTCTTGGTATTGCTCCGGTGTTGAGGATGGTCTCTCCTCCTCAATAATAGAAGTGGATGCTTCTTCCACTTCCTCCACCAATCCGGAAGTTGATTCCCTATCAACTTCGGACTCCTCAAGCTCTTTTGATGGAGATGTGCTTGCTTGAGCTTGAGAGGGTGTGCACTCCTCTTCTTCTTCTTCTTCTTGTTGAATTGATGATGAGTTTTCATGGAGCTTTGCCACTTGGCTCCATAGCTCCTTGGCATCTATATAATTCCCTAACATACACAAGATATTGTTAGGTATTAACTCAACCAAAAACTTTATTACCTTGGTGTTTTTCTCGAAGGCTTGGACTTGCTCTTCGGTCCATCTCTTCTTTTTGAGGAAACCACCTTTTGGTCCTCTTGGCAATTCAAAGCCTTCCATTAAGAGAGACCATTCTTCGAAGTCCCTCATCATTAGGTAGTCTTCGATCCTTGCCTTCCATTGACTAAATCCTTCTTGTCCATAGAAAGTATAAGGGATAGGTGTGTTGATATCCCATCCAAGCTTGTCTTGGAGTTCCATCTTCACCCTCTAGCGTCTTGCTTGTTTGTTAATCCGCTGAAGAGCCACCGTGCTCGATACCACTTGTTGGGAATTGAATGCCCGCTAGAGGGGGGGGTGAATAGCGGCGTGACCGTTTGATGATGGAAATCGTCATGCGTTGTCTCTACACTTCGTTAGCGCAGCAACAGAATAGAAATAATAAAGCAATAACAAAATACACAACACACGAACACAATTATTTAACGTGGTTCGAACCGCACGGTTCCTACTCCACGGATCGGGTTCAGATCTGAACCCTAGTGATGCCAATCACACACCACTATAAAACACTCCTTCTCGGAACAATCCGGAGGCGGAGAAACCTCGTACAAATGTTCTTACAACAATAAGAAGTAAATACAAGCAAAATACAAGAATGAAATACAATGCAAGTAAAGAAAACTACTTTACTAGAGCTTTTGATTTGCTTGCTTTTGGTTGTCTTGAACTAGCCTTGAAGGACTGGAAAAGCACCAACTCTTCCCCTTCAAATCGCCCAAGAAAAACTGATTATTGAGCCTTCCACGAACAGCTGCTTTTATCCTTCATCGGATTGCCGACCGCCATAAGTCCCCGATCAGCTAATATCATGTGAGACAACGGCTCAATCCACGTTGGACAAGTTCCAACGGGACTCTCACCGATCCGATCGCCAACATTGGCGATCGCTAACGCTGTAAGTCGATCGCCTACGGCCACGAGCGCTCTTCGCAGATCTCTTCCACCGGCCGCCATCCCTTGGCATGATCGCTGTTGACATTGCCGATCATGCTCCCATGAGCAGTCGACTGCCAGAGCCCTTAAAGCTCTCAAACGGCAGTCGAACTCGAGTCGACTCCCGGCAGTCGAACCGGCCATAATGTCAGTCGACTGCCAACCTCAAGAATGAGGTTTTAACCCAAGTATGGTGCCCCCATACTTGCTAGACCACCCTTAGCCTAGACCTAAGCCTTCTAGCCACCTCCATCAGCCTCACGCCTCGGATCCTCCAAGTCATCCATGACTTGTTCATCCATCGCGCTAGCTTCCAGGTGCTTCCATCGGCTATGTCATGCTAACGGTGTCTACACCGCCAAGGCACATTGGACTTACGCCGCCAAGACTCCGCTTGGACTTTACACCGCCAATATCAATCCCCTTGGACTTCTCAAATGCCAAGACTCAAGCTTGGACTTTCCCTTGCCAACCCATGTTGGACTTTCCATGCCAAGACCCATGCTTGGACTTTCCATTTGCCAAGACCCATGCTTGGACTTCTCATTTGCCAAGACCCATTCTTAGACTTCTCATGCCAAGTGCTCAAGACTTGGACTTTCCCAATTGCCAAGTGTCCCACTTGGACTTTCCATGCCAAGTACCCATGACTTGGACTTTCCCATAAACACATGGTCAACCCTAGTCAACCACCAAAGTCTCCCTCGAGTCAAACTCGAGTCTGGTCAATTATAACCTGGGTCGATTGTATAAACAATCTCCCCAACATATTAACCGACATTAATGTCAAACATCAATGTCAATCCTATGTCTAACATACTTTGTCAAACATACTTTGTCAAACATTAAAACATCACTCGAGTCAAACTCGAGTCCTGGTCAATCGTGACCTGGGCCGATTGCACCAACAGTCGACTGATTGGTCGAGCAGTCGACTGATCGTGTGATCAATCGACTGGTGCTCGGTTTTTCGGGCACGGAATGGAGTCTGACTCGACTGTTGGGGTCAGTAGTCGAGTGGAGGCTCGAACAGTCGACTGATGGTCATTATCAGTCGACTGATGATGGATCCGTTGGATTTTTCCAGCGTGGATCTAGCCATTGTCTCACGACAACAGTGACATCAGTCGACTGATAGTCCCGAGCAATCGACTGATCGACGATTTCCAACCCAAGTTAAAGCTTTAAATAGAGCTCGAGGAGGAGGAAATCAACACCAGTTCTTGAGGCTTTTGGGGCAATTTGTTGTTGCAAATCAGGGTCTCCAAGTGCAAGTCAAGTAACCAAGCATTCAAGCAATCAAAAGCAAAGTGTTGTAAAGTTTTCTTTACTTGTCTTTCATATTTGTATTGTATATTGCTTGTAATCTGTTGTAAGAGGTTTCTCCGCCTCCGACTTATGTCGAGAAGGAGTTATTTGTGATTAGTGATTGCATTGGCGTCGCTAGAGCTCTTTAGAGCTCGATCCGTGGAGTAGAAATCATTCGGTTCTGAACCACGTTAAATATTTGTGTTTGCGTGATTGTCTTATTTCGTTATTGCTATTATTATTATTCCGCTGCACGCTAATGAAATTTGTAGAGACAAACGCAATTGAAATCCATCTCGAAATGATTACAAGCTATTAACCCCCCCCCCTCTAGCTTCCAAGGATCCCCTACAAGTGGTATCAGAGTGAGGCCGCTCTTCAAGTTTACAACTAAGGGAGCACTCTAGAGGGTGAAGATGGAAGTTCAAGAGCAACTAGGTTGGGACATCAACACACCGGTCCCTTACACCTTATATGGACGAGAATGCTTCATTTCTTGGAAGAGAAGAATTGAAGATTTTATCATGATGAGGGATTTCGAAGAATGGTCCATTTTGATGGAGGGATATAGCTATCCAATAGGACCAAAGGGAGGGTTCCTCAAGAAAAAGAGATGGACCGAAGAGCAAGTCCAAGCCTTCAAAAAAAATGATAAGGTAATGAAATTTTTTATTGACTTAATACCTAACAATATCTTGTGTATGTTAGGTAATTATATAGATGCCAAGGAGCTATGGAGCCAAGTGGCAAAGCTCCATGAAGATTCATTACCGGTTCAAGAAGAGGGACCATCACCGGTCTAAAGTGAGGATTCAGAAGTTGAGAAGGAATCAACTTCCAGATTGGTGGAAGAAGTGGAAGAAGCCTCCGCTTCAAGGATCGAGGGGGAGAGACCATCCACACCGGAGCCGGAGCAAAATCAAGAAGAAGTCTCAACCTCCGGTCGAGAAGAATAACAAATCTAAAATTCCACCATTGACCTAGGTAACTCAAACATTGTGGGTAAAATAAAAAATCATATAATATGTTTTGAGTGTAGGGAGCAAGGACACTACAAGAGTAAGTGTCTTAAAAGGATCAAAAAGTCTCCTCCGACACCAAAAGTCAAGGATACCGATCCCCCAACAACCAAAAGCAAGGAGCAAGTGATTTGCTTCAAATGCCGACAACCGGAACACTACCGGAATCAATGCCCAAAGGGGGAGAAGAAGACTCAAAGGGGAGCATCACAAGTAGGGGGAGCCACTAAGGCTAACTCTAAGGTACATTTTAGTAATGCTTCTTCTAAATTAAATATCAAAAAGCATGCTAGGAATTTTAATTCTCTTGCAATTTATGTTAAAAAGCATGCTAGAAATAATATTAACAATCTTGCTATTTATCATAAAGAGCATGCTAGAAATAATAGATATTATTGTCTAGGAGCTAAGAATGTAAACCTTAGGAATAAGGAGAAATTTGGGACTAATGTTCCTAAAAATATTCTACCAAAGGAAACCATTAGGAAAATAGAAAACCATTTAGGCATTGACCCTAAAAAGGGTAGGCATATGCCTAGAGGAAATGGTATTGCCCAAAGACCAAATCAAAATTCAAAAATTGGACAATTAGAATTAGAAAATCAAGCCTTGAGGTCAAGGCTTGAAAAATTGAAAAAGACCCTTTGGAAGATGCAAAATCAATTTCAAGGGTCAAGTGGTCAACACTTAGTGTCTAGAAGTCAAAATCTAGGGTCAAATGGTCAAAAGTCAAGACCTAGGAAACAAGAACCATCTAAGGGCAAGCTGAAGCCCAAAAAGACCTATCACAATGTTCCATTTGATTATGGAACACAAACTAGGTCTAGGAAGACCAAGGTCAATAGGGAAGTCATCCCTAAGGTTGACCAAGGTAGATGCCTAGTGGCTAGGGTTTCTAAGAAACCTAGGGTGGCCACTAAGAAGGTTACAAGGGAAGTCACCCCTAGAGTGAACCATGGCAAGACCAAATGACCAAGGCTAACAAGCCTAGAAGGGTCATTAGGAAGGTATTTAGGGAGGTTATCCCTAAGGAATACCTAGTAAACCCTAGGAGCTCAAATCGGTTTTGGGTTCCTAAGAGCGTGATCGATTCACGCTAGATGGGTTTAGGGTGTGCCAACTTTAAATGGAAGGGTAGTTAACCTAATCATAGTAAAGGTGGCACTTTAGGTAATTTTCAAGGTTATGGATACCTTGGAAATAGATTTGATATTATGATCCTAAAAGATTTTAGGATGTGCCAATATATTTTTGGAATTATGAAAAATCAATTAAATTGGCACAATTTAGGTTTAGAAGTCATAATGTGTCATTTTAGAATTTTGGCACACCTGGGAGAAAAGGGATAATATGACAAAATATACTTAATTATATTAAATGGCAACTAATATTAAATTTAGGTATTAGTATACCTATACCCTTTATTTGTCATGCTTGATTTGCCATATAACATGCCATGACATCATATCTATGTTTAATCATTTAATATGTCATGATCATGTTTTTAGGATTAGGTTTAATGTCATGTGTTTTTAGATTCCATCTTATGTCATGACATCATGATTATAAGCATGGTTTATTTATATCATCATTAATGTCATAATCATTCATGCATTTGAATTTGATTAAAATTGATTTAAGGATAATGGCATGACTTGGAGTCTCATTTATAAGGGAATCAAGTAGTGTTGCCTTAGGAAAATGCATGAAACCCTAGATTAGGAAAGCAAAACTCACATCTCACATTACATTGACATGTATGTGTATTTATATACCCTAGATACATGTGAGATGTTAGGATATGAGTTAAGTTCAAGGTGCATAGTTTTTGCATCTAGATGAACTAAAACTCATCTAATTTCATTTGTGGATCATTGGAAAAGTTTGTGTACAAGTTATGTACATTGAGCCCAAGGAATATGATCCAATATAGGTTTTCAAAATCTTTTTAAAATCAATTTAGAAAACCTTGGGGAAGTCTATCTTTTGATAGCAATCACCATTGATGAAGTTGATACAAAGTAGGGCCAAAACATTGAAAATTTCAATGGTTTTGAACTTTGTGTCAATTTCAATATTTTATGCGTAAAATATTTTTCTATCATTTTTCACCCATTGTATTGGTCATAAGTATTATACGTATAAATTTTCATGATTTTTCGATCTACGTATAATTATTTATGAATTTTAAAATCAGTGGTGGCGATCGATGAGTGATGGCAATGATCGTGATCTCTGATAAAGTCGACTGCCAAGGTTGATTTTAGGAAAACAAGATTGTTTAGCCCATTTTCAGCCATAGTAAAGTTCCCTAACCACTCCTAACCCTAGGATATGCTTTGGAAAGCATTAGAAAGGGTGAAAATCCATTGGATATGGATTAGGAGAGTTATTTAGGGTTTGTATCAAATTTAAGGTGTGGAGAGTTCATGTTTGAACTTTGAACCTTATTTTTGATGATTTAGAGTTCCTATTAGCTTAGGGACTTCCAAAGAACATTGTTGGTGCAATGGTCAAGGGGGAGCAAGCCTTTAGGGGGAGGTATCCATCAAGGGATGATGGATGTTATTTTTTTTCTCATGAGGAGGGAAAATGGGATTTTGAGATAACCAATTTGGAAATTGGGAGTGTATAGGATTGCCTCTCTTGAGTGATATGGGACTTATCACTAAGAAGATGGTAGGCATCCTAGGTAGTTTTGGACCAAGGGAGAGATTGTAAGATCTCATTGGGACATGAGACTTTGACCTCCTTGGAGAGAACCTTTTTGATGTTAGTCAAAAAGGGGGAGAATGACATCAATTGGGAAAATTGATGGGGATGATTGGTTTGAGTTAGATGGTCTAACTCAATGGTTTATTTGGTTTTTGTCAAACATCAAAAAGGGGAATATTGTTGGTGCAATCGGCTCAGGTCACGATTGACCAGGACTCAAGCTTGACTCAAGAGATGTTTTGATGTTCGACAAAAACATATGACAATGTGATTGTCATGGGAAAGTCCAAGTCTTGGGTACTTGCCATGGAAAGTCCAAAGATTGTTTGACATGGAATCACTAAGCATGGGTCCAAGTTCATGACTAGTTGGAAAGTTCAAGCATGGATCTGGTAAGGAAAGTCCAAGCATGGGTCTTGGCAAGGAAAAGTCCAAGCATGGGTCTTGGCATGGAAAGTCCAACATGGGTTGGCAAGGGAAAGTCCAAGCTTGAGTCTTGGCATTTGAGAAGTCCAAGGGGTTTGATATTGGCGACGTAAAGTCCAAGCGGGAGTCTTGGCAGCATAAGTCCAATGGTTGACGACGTAAAGTCCAAGCGGAGTCTTAGCAGTGTAAGTCCAATGTGCCTTGGCGGTGTAGACACCGTTAGCATGACATAGCCGATGGAAGCACCTGAAGGCTAGTGTGATGGATGAACAAGTCATGGATGACTTGGAGGGATCCAAGAGGTGTGAGGCTGACGGAGGTGGCTAGAAGGCTTAGGTCTAGGCTAAGGGTGGTCTAGCAAGTATGGGAGAATCATACTTGGGTTAAAACCTCATGTTTGAGATGTGTCAGTCGACTGGTGCCATGTGGCAGTCGACTGGCGTGAGTCAACTAGGGTTTGACTACAGAAATTGGCCTAACAGTCGACTGCCATAGGTGGGTAGTCAATTGATTGGCTGAGCAGTCGACTGGTGCTCAATTTTTCGGGTACAGAATGAAGTTTGACTCAACTGTTGGGGTCAGCAGTCGAGTGGAGGCTCGAACAGCCGACTGATAGTCATTATTAGTTGACTGATGATGGATCCATTGAATTTTTCCAGCGTGGATCTAGCCGTTGTCTCACAACAACAGTGGCATCAGTCGACTGATAGTCCCGAGCAATCGACTGATCGGCGATTTCCATCCCAGGTTGAAGCTTTAAATGGAGCTCGAGAAGGAGGAAATCAACACCGGTTCTTGAGGCTTTTGGGGTGATTTGTTATTGCAAATCAGGGTCTCTAAGTGCAAGTCAAGTAACCAAGCATTCAAGCAATCAAAAGCAAAGTATTGTAAAGTTTTCTTTACTTGTCTTTCATATTTGTATTGTATATTGCTTGTAATCTGTTGTAAGAGGTTTCTCCGCCTCCGACTTGTGTCGAGAAGGAGTTATTTGTGATTAGTGATTGCATTGGCGTCACTAGAGCTCTTTAGAGCTCGATCCGTGGAGTAGGAACCGTTCGGTTCCGAACCACGTTAAATATTTATGTTTGCATGATTGTCTTGTTTCGTTATTGCTATTATTATTATTCTGCTATGCGCTAATAAAATTTATAGAGACAAATGCAATTGAAATCACTCTCGAAACGATTACAAGCTATTCACCCCCCCCCCCTCTAGCTTCCAAGGATCCCCTACAATCCTTTCTGAAGTCCCGCTGTCATACTTCAGAAATCCCCAAGTAGATAAGTACGACGCCACGATGAATCCTGAAGAGCACCTATCACAATTTGCTGGAGCGGGCTCGCTCCACTGCTATACTGATGCCCTCAAGTGTCGGGTCTTCCGAACCACCTTAACCGGCTCAGCATAAAAATGGTTTAACACTCTGCTCCCGGGGTCTATTACTTGTTTTGTTGATTTTCAGGGGATGTTCCACCAAGAGTTCACCAGCTACAAGGCGTACAAGCACGATGCTTCCATTCTACTGCACATTACGTAGGGGCCCTCAAAGTCACTCAGAGGGTATCTTCATCGGTTCACTTCCACCGTCAGAAGCATCCCTTCAGCAAGGTTGGATGCTTTCAGAGTGGTCATTCCGCACTGGCTAAGGGAGGGTCCTTTCCTTAGCTCACTTTTGAGGAAACCCGCGAATAGCTATGAGGAGCTATTGAGCCGTGCGGAGAAGTATATCAACATGGAAGAAGGGATGAAAGTTCGAAGAGCCGAACGAGCCTCCGCAATGGTCCCTGCCGAAAGAAATCGCCCCGTAGCCCCTCGAGCACCTCCCAGACAGGAATATGTACGACCCTTTCTACCGGAGGCTCCCAGGCCTCGGTTATTGCTACAAGGCGCTCGCCCCACACAACCCTTGCAGATAATGGTCGCCAATGTAGTCCCTCCCCCAAGGACTTGGAAGGAGTGGGAGATGGAATTCTATGACTAGCAAGGTCTTCTACAGTGGCCAACGGGGTATAGGGGAGTGCCTCGCAACCCTCCCACCCCGTTCTTTTGCCAGTACCATATGGAATACGACCACGCCAGTGGTCGATGTTTCAAATTGCAAGAGGAACTGGAGCGCCTCCGAGCCGCTTACCCACAAGTGCGGCCTCAGACTGGAGGACCGGCCTGGCGAGGCCAACAACCCAATATGGCTCATCCGGGGCCATATAACCAACGGTCGCAAGTTACTTTTCCTCTGGACCCTCAAACTCCGGCCCAAGAGGGAATCTCACAAGGGGGCCCATCATCTGATATGAATAACGTCCCCACACGGGGGGTTATTCAGGTTATTGCAAGAGGACCCACTGATGGGGATTCCAACTGGGCGCGGAAATCATATGCTCGTCTCATGGAGAGCTTGGCTATAATTACTGATCAGGCTATCCAGACCGCACTGCTGGATTCGTTCAGGCCAGAGGATCTTCGAGGCATCCTGCTGCCTCACACGGATGCTTTAGTGATCCGTATTTCCCTAACCAACTATGAAGTGGCCCGGGTACTAGTTGACTCGGGAAGTTCTGTCAACATCCTCTTTCAGGAGGCCTTCAGATAGATGCGGCTGGGAAACACCTAGCTAGAAAATGTGACCACACCCCTCTTCGGGTTTTCGGGACATGTGGTCCACCCCACAGGGCATATTTCATTGCCCCTGACTCTTGGCACAAAGCCCAGCTAAAAAACTAATATAGTTCCTTTTCTTATTGTGGATGCTCCGTCCACCTATAATGCAATTCTAGGTCACCCCTTCCTTTCCATTTTTCAGGCGGTGGCTTCTCCGTATCACCAAAAGGTGAAATTTCTTGTCGGACAGCTGATTGGAGAGGTCAGAGGCGAGCAGAAGGCTGCAAGGAGTTGCTACGTGCAAATGGTCAGGGATGACCAAAAGAAGTCTCGAACTAATGACCTCAAAGGGAAAGCCATCGTGATTTTTGACGTTTGCATGCTGGAAGAATCTCCCCCCAAAGCGGAGAAAATGGAAGAAGGAGAGATGGTGGAGATAGCTCCCGGAAAAGCCACTCAGGTAGCACAGCAGTTGGAGGCCAAAGAGGAGTTGGTGGCCTGCCTAAAGAAGAATAAAGACTTTTTCGCCGGAGATGTGCATGATCTTATGGGAATCGACCCTCGCATTGCTGAACATCACCTCAACATTACTAGAAAAGTCCGACCCGTCCAACAGAAGCGGCGATATTTTGGACCCGAAAAGGACAAAGTGATAGCTGAAGAAGTAGATAAATTGTTGAAAGTGAGTCATATGAAAGAAATTCAATTCCCCGAGTGGGTCTCCAATGTAGTCCTAGTCCCCAAGCCCTTTGGGCAGTGGAGGATGTGTATTGACTTCCGTGATTTAAATAAAGCATGCCCTAAAGACTGCTACCCCTTGCCTCGCATTGATCAGTTGGTGGACTCTACGGTAGGATATGAGGTGATGTCTTTAATGGATGCTTACCAGGGATATCATCAGATACCACTGGCCAAAGAAGATCAGAAGAGGGTTAGTTTTGTAATGGCAGGAGGGTTATATGCTTATGTGGTAATGCCCTTCGGCCTAAAAAATGCGGGGGCTACATACCAGCGGCTCATGGATAAAATCTTTGCGGAACAAAAAGGGAAAAATGTGAAAGTTTATGTTGACGACATCCTAGTCAAATCAAAAACCACTCGGGATTTGGTTAAGGATCTAGATGAAACTTTTGCTACCTTGAGGCGATATAACATGAAGCTGAACCCTAAAAAATATTTGTTCGGGATGAAAAGCGGGAAATTTTTGGGATATATAGTAACTGAGAAGGGATTGCAGGCTAATCCGGAGAAGGTGCAGGCATTATGTAATATGAAGTCACCCACTAATTTGCGAGAGACTCAAAATCTAGTAGGGAGAATTATTTCTCTATCCCGATTTATAGCCAGATCAGCGGACAAGGGGCTACCTTTCTTCAGGATTTTGCGCAAGGCTACTAAATTTCAATGGGATGATCAATGTGAGCAGACTTTCCAAGAGCTGAAGAAGTATTTAGCTGGACTTCTGTTGTTAGCCAAGCCAGTGGCAGCAGGAGAGCCTTTGTTGATGTATTTAGCTGTTTCAGAAGGAGCCATCAATTCAGTCTTGTTGAAGCAAGAAGGTTCTTAGCAGCAGTCTATCTATTAAACCAGTCATATCCTGAAAGGGGTTGAATCCCGTTACACTGAGCTGGAGAAGTTGGCGTATATTCTAGTCTTGACAGCCTGCAAGTTGAGACCGTACTTTCTAGCTCATCCAATTAATGTTTTAACTCATAGTGAATTAGGCAAGGTTGTTACTAAGTCTAATTTTTCTGGGAGACTGGCTAAATGGGTAGTGGAACTAAGTAAATATGACATTCATTATCAATCCCGAACCGTCATTAAGGCTCAGGCTCTCGCTGACTTTCTAGCTGAGGTACCTGTTGGTTCAGAAAATGGCTCATCGACAAAAGAAGAGGGATCAAAGGCATGAAATGTATTTGTGGACGGCTCTTCTGGGTCTGCAGGTAGCGTGGTGGGAGTTCTGTTAATATCCCCTGAGAAAGAGGAAACTCGCATAGTCGTGTGCCTGGGATATCGGGTGTCCAACAATGAAGTAGAATATGAAACTATTTTAGCAGGGTTGCAAGCCACCAGAGCTGTAGGAGCAACCTTCGTTATAATCCATTCAGACTCCCAGTTACAGTATCACAATTTCAAGGCTTTTTCACAGTTCGGGAAGAAAGATTGCAAAAATATTTGAAGGTTTTCAAGAAAGAAAAGGCTAATTTTCACCAAGTCCTCTTAAACAGATTCCAAGGGAGAACAATGGGAAGGCAGATGAGTTGGCTCGGATGGCCAGCGCGATGGAAGGGGTGAAGCAGCTTGAAACAGTTTGTGTGGAAGTCCCTACTTCTCTGGTGATATACAATATGGAGGAAACCATACCCGAACCAGATTCGATCCCTGATTGGAGGACTGACATTATAACATATCTACAACAAGGAAAAGTCCCATGCATGTGGCACCTTTGCAGAAAAAATTCTTATTGGTGACTGTGGATTACTTCTCCAAGTGGGTGGAGGCAGAGCTCCTTGCCAAAATCACTGAGAATGCTATGATACAATTCCTGTGGAAGAATATTATCTGCCAGTATGGTATTCCCCGGAGGTTAGTTAGTGACAATGGGCGGCAGTTCCAGGGCAAGAAAATCAAGGAATGATGCCAAAGTCTTAATATCCAGCAAGCTTTTACTTCGGTGGCTTATCCTCAAGCTAACGGGCAGGTTGAAGTAACTAATAGAATCTTTATCCAAGGATTGAAGACTAAATTGGGGGCTCAGAAAGAAAATTGGGTGGAGGAATTGCCAGGGATCTTGTGGGCCTACCGAACCACGCCAAAAACTGCAACAGGTGAAACTCCTTTCAGCCTGGTATACAGAACGGAGGCTGTTATTCCGGTGGAGGCCCTTTTAAGTAGTGCCTGTTGGATCGATTTGAAACGCTAGAGGGGGGGTGAATAGCGTTAGTGAAAACTTTTCTTTTTCGACAATTAAAACCAAGTACGCAGCGGAAAACAAAATATAAACACAAGAAAGACACAAAGCTTTTTACTTGGTTCACAGCCCACCGGCTGCTAATCCAAGGCCCTGCGATCCTTGATCGCTTCCGAAGGGCAATCACTAAAAGTCTCTTCCTCGTTGGAGGTAAGAGACAAGACGATTACAATGATTATAAGGCCGGTAACAACCTTACCGGTCCTTATACAAATTAAGTACAGAAATATAATAATACCGACAATTAATTAGAAGATGACGCACGGTCGGAGTAGCGTTGTAGAGAGCACGAGCACTTGAGAGATTCTTGAATTTGGGTTTGAGTCCTCCCCTCCTTTTATAGATTTGCACCTAGGAATTTGTCCCGATCCAGATCCAAAACTCGTGGATCTTATCTTGAGGTGGCAGCTTATCTTATCTTGAGGTGGAGGCTTATCTTATCCTGAGGTGGCGGCATCAATCTCTATCTCTTTGACCTTGTGCACTGATTCGCCTACATCACGATCGATTCTTAGCAATGATCGCTTCACGATCACGACATCTCCAATTGACTCATCGTGACTTGAGAATTCCTGCAATACAAGATTAGCACAATAGATGCATAATGTCATGCAATGTGACAGTCCATTGACTGTCCGATCTCGACTTCAGCATTCCTTAGGAAGCCTTAGTTGGATCGACGCCTAGGATTGTCCTCTAACCGAGGACGCGTCCTTACCACCGCTCCACACACGGAGCTTACCTTTGGTCCTCTTGACCTGCCACTTAGCTTTGGCGTCACCACCGAGGTTCCTCGACTCGAGGTTCTCTGGTGTCGCTCGACCACCACGGTTTCCAACTTGAGATTCTCCTGGATGTCGCCGACCTTTGGCTTAGCTTAAACACTTCCCGCACACTTAGCATATCACATGAGATAACAAAATAGCATAACTTTGAATCTTTGCCATCATCAAAATCAAGGTTCGATTTCTAGTGCCCCCGCACCAACAATCTCCCCTTTGATCTATGGCAAACCAATTCAAAGTTAAGAGAAAATAAGCAAGAACATTGAATACCATTTTTCAAAACATCCCCTTAAGGGTACCTCCCCCATAACCCTGGGTGATTTTTGAAAAATAATTACTTTTTGGAAAAGAAAAAGTAAGTAACCTCTTAACTTTATTCTCTCTCCCCCTTTGACATATATCAAAAATAACTTTATATTGAGTACATTGCCAAGAAATAGAATTTTTAAACATGCTAATCAAGTTGATTTAATATGTTCAACTTTCTTTAATACTTAGGAGTTTAGGTTTCTAGATCCTGCACCAACAATGTATATCCTAGGTTAGAATGTGACCCCCTAACCTTTAACATTGTTATAAAATTTTGAGAAAGAAAAAAAAACATTTTAAAGGCTCATGTCTATTGGTTTTTATGCCAAACTGGAGGTAGCTAGATACTAAGTTTGTCCAACTTAAGTCTTCTCTCCCCCTTGGCATATTATCAAAAGAAGGATTTAAATTTAGAAAATATTGGTGATTTTTTTTTAAAAAATATTTTTTAACAACTTCTATGATGATCATCCAATTAGAACCTCCCACTTAACCTAACATCCTTGCTAGCCACAAGGAAGGCTTATCTAGAGGGTCTCTCCTTTTGTCTGACAAACTCTTAGGGCATCCTTGTTGGCCATAAGGAAGGCTCACCTAAGTGTCCAAAGGGTATAGGTATCTAATGTTGACCTAAAGATTTAGATTTTTAGTATTGGTCAACTAACCATCATTTTAAGAAGTATAGTTGTTTTGAAAACTACATATAACTACACACAATAATCATGACAACCAATAAGAATAGTTTTAAGAATCTATTTATGTGTATACAAAATTTGAAATCGTTTTTAAAATCATTTTTAATTTGTTGTCCTTACCATCTCACTCATTCTATATGATCGATCAAGTTATCCTTATAGGTATTGTGAGATGAATTTAATTTAATGCCTTAGAAATTAATTAATCTTGGGTTAGATTCAGATTTAACCTTTAGTTAGTTAAGTGAACATTTCAAAAGAGGGCTTCCAGGTCGTGGCGAGGCACAGGGGCCTTCTTTGATCGGAACAACGACCACTTCCTTAGACAAAGCCAACTTAGGAAATTACACACTTAATTCACTTAAGGTTACGTCCTTGTCTAACTAGTTTAGGATGTGGTGAGGTAGCTTCAGTTAATTCCACTTAGTTAAATGCACCAAGCTAGATACTCCTTATCCAACTCGGATACACTTGACTTCGTTTCCTTAACGTACTATCATCTCACCGCGTCCTGATACTATGTTATCAAGATTAATTAATTATTTCCTATCTAACTATTCTATGAGAGTTAACTAGTATGTATGACATGACAAAATAAGCATGATAATGACATGTATGCATGAGCAAGCTACATTCAATCAATTTAAAGAAATGGTTATTTTCTTGGGTGGACTTTTATTTGTTCCATAGTTATAAGATACTTTATTATAATTAGGTTTACAAATTTTAGTGTCTTGATTTTTGGTTAGCTTAGACTTGTAACCCAAGTCTACATATTTATTAGTTGAATTTTTAAAAGTTGAAGGTTTAATTGCTAGATTATTAATTTGTGTATAATCAAATTGTACTCTATTATAATTAATTTTATTGGTTTGATTAACTAATTTTGAATTTTTAATTAAGTTAGATTGTGAATTATTTAAAATAGGATTATTAGAATTTTTCAAAATAATATTATTAGACTTTTTCAAGATAAGATTATTAGATTTTTTAAAAGTAGAATTATTGTTAGAATTATTTAAGATAAGATTGTTAGAGTTTTTAAAGGTAGAATTATTATTAGAATTATTTAAGATAAGATTGCTAGAGTTTTTAAAGGTAGAATTATTAGAATTATTTAAGATAAGATTGTTAGAGTTTTTAAAGGGAGAATTATTATTAGAATTATTTAAGATAAGATTATTAGAGTTTTTAAAGGTAGAATTATTATTAGAATTATTTAGATTATCTTTGGAATTTTTTAAAGTTAATTTCGAATTTTTTATGGTTGAATTTTTTAAAATAGAATTTTTTAATTCGGAATTATCTAGATTAATCAGATCTAGGATTTGATGATTTTGTCCTATAGTTTGATTATTCTGATCAAGGTTTTGATTATTCTGATTAAGTCCTAGGTTGGTTTTATCCTTAACTTGATCTAGATCTATATTAATTAAACTAAAAACTTGATTAATCTCTTGGTTAATTTTATCAAATGTAAGATTAATTTGATCATTTTCTTCCATGATATTGTTATTATTATTATTTAAACTAATTAAATCTGAATTAATTAATTTTTTATTATTTGAATTATTAATTGTATTATTTAATTGACAACAATTACACAATTTATCTAAATTATCAACTATTCTAAAACTCAACTTTTCAAAATTATTAATTTTACTAACCTTTTTCTCCAGACATCGATTCTTGTAGTGACCGAATCTTCTGCACCCGAAGCATTTGATGTGCTCCTTGTTCTTCCGTACTCCTGGCAATGGTGTCCCTTTGCCGCTTGTGTCGTTGCTCGAGTCTTACGAGTATGACACTTATTTTTATAGTGTCCTCTCTCCCTACACTTGAAACAAATAATATGGAATTTAAAATTTAAATTGACATTGTTACCTTTAGGCATTGAGCGATACTCTTCCATGGTTAGCTCTACAACGATCTTCCAATACTCGCAAAAAAACACAAACCAAAACGTCCCAAGACTTGCTCTTGGATTAGTAGTGTGGGAGATAATTAAAAATAAAAATAAAAATAAAGAAAAGAAAATGCTCGATCGGTGGTTGCACCGAATCTGAGCGCCCCCGCTCTGATACCAATTGTTGGATCGATTTGAAACGCTAGAGGGGGGGTGAATAGCGTTAGTGAAAACTTTTCTTTTTCGACAATTAAAACCAAGTAAGCATAGAAACAAAATATAAACACAAGAAAGACACAAAGCTTTTTACCTACCGCTAATCAAGGCCTCGCGATCCTCGATCGCTCCAAGGGCAATCACTAAAAGTCTCTTCCTCGTTGAGGTAAGAGACAAGACGATTATAATGATTATAAGGCCGGTAATAACCTTACGGCCCTTATACAAATTAAGTACGTAAATATAATAATACCGACAATTAATTAGAAGATGACGCACTACGGAGTAGCTGTAAAGAGCACGAGCACTTGAGAGATTCTTGAATTTGGGTTTGAGTCCTCCTCCTTTATAGATTTGCACCTAGGAATTTGTCCCGATCCGCATCCAAAACTCGTGGATCTTATCTTGAGGTGGCACTTATCTTATCTCGAGGTGGAGGCTTATCTTATCCCGAGGTGGCGATCAATCTCTATCTCTTCGACCTTGTGCACTGGTCGATTCATCTACATCACGATCGATCCTCTTAGCAATGATCGCTTTCACGATCACGACATCTCCACTGACTCATCGACTTGAGAATTCCTGCAATACAAGATTAGCACAATAGATGCATAATGTCATGCAGTGTGACAGTCCATTGACTGTCCGATCTCGACTTCAGCATTCCTTAGGAAGCCTTAGTTGGATCGACGCCTAGGATTGTCCTCTAACCGAGGACGCGTCCTTACCACCGCTCCACACACGGAGCTTACCTTTGGTCCTCTTGACCTGCCGCTTAGCTTTCGGTCACCACCGAGGTTCCTCGACTCCCCGAGGTTCTCCTGGTGTCGTCTGACCACCACGGTTTCTCAACTTGAGATTCTCCGGATGTCGCTCGACCTTTGGCTTAGCTTAAACACTTCCTGCACACTTAGCATATCACATGAGATAACAAAATAGCATAACTTTGAATCTTTGCCATCATCAAAATCAAGGTTCGATTTTCTAGTGCCCCTGCACCAACAGTGCCCGTGTGGAATTTTATGAGCCGGAGCATAACCAAATTATTCGAAGCACTGAGCTGGACTTGGTGGAAGAAAAAAGGGAATAGGCACGGAGGCGAGCTGAATTTTATAAACAAAGGGTGCAACAAGTCTTTAATAAAAGGGTAATGCCCCGGAGATTTCAAGAAGAGGATTTGGTTCTGCGCAAAGTTAACCCCGCTGAAGATCCAGGAAAGCTAGCTACAAATTGGGAGGGACCCTATGAAGTGACACGGCGCATGGCAAGATCAGCGTATTATCTGAAAGATGATCAGGGCAAGTAATTCCCTCGACCCTGGAACGCTGTACACTTGAAATATTTTTACACTATGTAAGAGAGGATGGATGGAAAAAAGAGTGAGAGGCTTCTTGGGGAACATATTCGATGATTCACTATGTCATTAGATTTATGGCAAACATAAATACGATTGATGAGTCATTTGCATTAATATTAAAATTCTCTTTAGCGGGCTATGAAAAGAAAAGAAGATAAAGAGGGAGCTATGTATAGTAATCTGAATCTTTTAATGATGACTGTCCCAAAGCAATACATCAAGTTATAACCTAAAACGATCTAGAGGATAGCGTCGGAAGTCGATTTCCCAATGTAAGGAAAAAGCAGGGTGATTCGCAGGGGGTAATCCTTGGTCAGCATACTGCCGAACCACTTCATTAAATCCGTCCTGGAAGGCGACACGCATCAGGGCTATTAGTCATTCGCGTCGGCTCGGGTCATCTAGACTTCGATTATGATGAAGCCTGCGACAATTCTCTTGATTCTCCCAGAGAGATCGGCGCATTTCGCTATAACATCGGGATATTTCCATAATAGCATCCGCCAAGACCGAGATGTCGTCCCCTCGGGAAGTTTGGTCCTGTTGAAGAAGCCTCGTCATGTCCATCATGTTCTAACGTATTGAAGCTGAAATTCCCTCTACAGCCTCCGTATGAGATCTGGTGCGAACAAGCTCACTGCTCAGCCTCTGGAGGGATGTTTCTTGCCTGCGTATACGGGCATGAGCGTGCACCCTAGAAGTTATTAAGGAGAAGTTTTCTTGTACCTCCTTGCACAGGCGGGTGCGGAGATCCCCTATTTTGTCCTCCGCTCTTTGGTGTCGAACCCGCAAACTTGCAATGAGTTCAAAATACTTTTTTTTCGCAGAGGAGCTCAACTATTTGCTCCTTAAGGTTCACCAACTCTTGAGAACAGGAGGCTACTACCTCAGTTTGTTCCTGTTGAGTGTCTGGTGGAGTGGGTATTAATTCTGTGTGGGCCCGCTGTTGTGCTTGTAATACCGCTATGGTTTTGGCATCTTTCTGTTGTTGGCAATGAGCTTCTATCAATTGCTCCTGACATTGTTTCAGCTGTTGTGACAAGAAATGCTCTCGATTCTGGGCAGCAGTTTGATCCTCCAATCGCTGCTGCTCCCACTTTAAAGACTGAGCTTGATATTGCTGGAAGGAGCGGTCCAGTTCTTGATAATTGGTTAAGGCCTGGAGATTATTTATCAAAAAGAAATCATTAAGCAAAGAAAATTAGAGAAGCCAGTTTGAGGAATATACCAATTCCAGAGCGTGGTGCAGACCTTCCATCCGAGGGATTAATTCTTCTAAGTTTAAGATCCGAAGACCCCGGGGGGAAGAAGAAGAAGGGATGGATGATACCAGAGGTGAAGGTTCATTTATGGTGGGGGGATGAAAAGAGGGAGCAATGGGTTGTGCCGGGGGTTCAGAAGGAAGAGAAGAAAGAGCTCTTGTTAAGAGGCTCAAAGAGGTAGGGGTCGAGAGAGAAGAAGCAAAAGTGGGGGGTGGAAGACTTAACATGGTAGGCTGTGGAACGGGCACGGAAGAATCTGCAGGAGGGGATTAGTTCAGTGAGGAGTTTGATGAGGAAGATATGGAGAGCATTAGGATGGAAAACTCTTCACTGGAAAAAGGAAAAGTAGAAGGACCCTGGTTTGTATCCAAGGGAGTGGAAAGGCCTTTCAAGTTATGAGCATCGGGGGAAAGTGACGATGGGAGAATCTCAACTACCATAGGTTCAGGTGCAGGAGAATGCGTTGGGGAAAGAGAAGGAGAGGACGTAGGGACGTCTGCTGCCGACAGGCGTTGACGCGCTGCTTCTCTGTATTCAACTTCAGGTTGTAATAAGGGAGGGGGCGATTTGCGGATACCCAAGGCAGAAGGGGAAAAGACGAGAGAGTTAGGGTTTACGAGCGGCATTGGAGATGAGGATAGACCGGCTACCCTAGTCTCATCAGGAGCGGGAGAGACGGGGGTTTCAGAAGAACGAGGAGGAGAAGGGAGAGCTGAGATAAATGTGGTGGCAATGGACGAAGGTAAGGGAGGAGGTGAAGGCGAAGGCGCTGCTAGCTGTTGACCCTCATCCCGCCCAAATTCTGGATAGCGTTTTGCCATTTCCCGTTGAAAAAAGGAATATATCCTGCCTGTAGGGGAAAGAAAAGAAGTATTGGAGTTGGCGGATGGAATGCCGAAGGATGGCGGTGGAAGGAAAAAAGGATAAAGAAGTAGGAGAAGACGGAAAGGCAAATAGAGAAGATGACAATGGAGAAGAGGAAAGATGAAGCGACTTATATAGAAGGAATGTTGAATGAGCTTGCAATGTCAATTGGGCTACTAAGCTGTAAAATGGGCCCTGGGAAAGAGGGGAAATGATGATTTATTCCTCTGATTGCCCGTTATCTGTTAAAACCCTTTTCTTCATATGATGAAAAGAACGAGGGTATCCAACTTCAAGATGAATGAAGGAATAATGGCGGTATGAGGGCAGATCCTTGGGTCAAGTTAGCATATTTTTTATGCGGATTGGCATTGGTTGCAGTTATTTTATCCCCGTGTGGTGGCGGAACAGAAGAGTTGAGTTTATTCCTCGACTATATATTATTTTATCCACATGTGGTGGCGGAACGGAAGAGTTGAGTTTATTCCTCAACTATATATTATTTTATCCACGTGTGGTGGCAGAACGAAAGAATTGAGTTTATTCCTCAACTATATATTACTTTATTCTCGTGTGGTGGCGGAACGGAAGAGTTGAGTTTATTCCTCAACTATATATTACTTTATCCCCGTGTGGTGGTGGAACGGAAGAGTTGAATTTATTCCTCAACTATATATTATTTTATCCACGTGTGGTGGCAGAACGGAAGAGTTGAGTTTATTCCTCAATTATATATTATTTTATCCCCGTGTGGTGGCGGAACGGAAGAGTTGAGTTTATTCCTCAACTATATATTACTTTATCCCCGTGTGGTGGTGGAACGGAAGAGTTGAATTTATTCCTCAACTATATATTATTTTATCCCCGTGTGGTGACAGAACGGAAGATTTGAGTTTATTCCTCAATTATATATTATTTTATCCCCGTGTGGTGGCGAAACGGAAGAGTTGAGTATACCTCTCAACTATATATTATTTTATTCCCGTGCAGTGGTGGAACGGAAGAACTGAGCATTCCTCAGTTATATATTATTCTATCCCCATGTGGTGGTAGAACGGAAGAGTTGAGTATACCTCTCAACTATATATTATTTTATCCCTGTGCGGTGGCAAAACGGAAGAGTTGAGCATACCTCTCAACTATATATATTATTTTATCCCCGTGTGGTGGCAGAACGGAAGAGATGAGTTTATTCCTCAATTATATATTATTTTATCTCCATGTGGTGGCAGAACGGAAGAGTTGAGTTTATTCCTCAACTATATATTATTTTATCCCCGTGTGGTGGCGGAACGGAAGAGTTGAGTTATTCCTCAACTATATATTATTTTATCCCCGTACGGTGGTGGAATGGAAGAACTGAGCATTCCTCAGTTATATATTATTCTATCCCCGTGTGGTAGTGGAACGGAAGAACTGTGCATCCCTCAGTTATATATTATTTTTATCCCCGTGTGATGGTGGAACGGAAGAGTTGAGTATCTCCTCAACTATATATTATTTTATCCCCCTGTGGTGGCGGAACGGAAGAGTTGAGTATCTCCTCAACTATATATTATTTTATCCCCGTGCGGTGGTGGAATGGAAGAATTGAACATTCCTCAGTTATATATATTACTTTATCCCCGTGTGGTGGTGGAACGGAAGAGCTGAGTATACCCTCAGCTGTATATTATTTTATCCTCATGCAGTGGAAGTGCATACGTGATTCCTGCGTAATGAAAGGGTGGAGAAGTTGTATGTTTATTTAATTTTTGTATTATCCAAGAGAAGTGTAAAATTTGGCACAGCCGGAGGAAGGCTAGAAAAAGAGGATAAGAGAGGAAGGATATAGGCGAAAGCTTATATTGCAGAAAGTTCATTATTGGGAGGTACTGAAGAAGCCTCTTTGCGTGGCTTGGGTTGGCGTAGTAGCTGCCGGAGGTAAGACTATTGTATGAAGATGTGCTTGGATAAGTCCTTCTGGGATACTGCCAGTTGCTGGCGCAGGGAGTAGTTGCTGGTAGAAGCCTCCCTCAAATGTCGCTACAGATATCCAACCTGTTCCTCCAGAGTGGCGATGTAGCGCTGTTCCTCAGTCTTTTCCTCAGGAGGAAAAGAGCTGCTACCCTGTTCGGAAGTTTGTTCCATGGCGAGGAGGGGAAAAAGAAAGGATGAATATTAGACAAACGATAGTTTGAGGTCCTTATAGCGGTGAAGGAAGAAGGCGCATTGACTCGCGGAGGAGGAAAAAATAATAAATGCTAGTAAAGAAGGGAAAACGTAAAGACAGTAAGTGAGAGTTGTTAGTGCAGTAACTCCGAGAAGGATGGTTCAAATTCCACGGAAGCAGTAAAGGGAAGTATGTTCAAATAGGGTTGCAGTCTTTTCTGGCGGCAATTGTTCTACATTTACAGGAAAGCGACAAAAATAAATCTCAGTACCCCCTTTTCTTGTTATTAATATTCTTGACAACAGTTACATTATTTAAGCTAATCATTATACAAGCTTTTATGATTATCACTAGTAGGAGGATTATCAGAGGACTCCTCCGGAGGGGAAGGCGCCAAGATGACTCTGTAGAGGTCGCCTTGAGATGGAGGTGCCACTGGTGGAGTTTCGTCAAAAGGGGGCAGATGGGTCCCCGCTGGAGGGACTGGAACGAATGCTAGGGCCGGCGGAAGCGGAGGAAGTTCAGCGGAGGCTCGAGGATCTCCTACCGTGTATTCCCACGTCAGGGAAGGATTCCAGACCCCGTTGCGGAATGAAGGAAAGGGGGCTCGGAAGGATCTCCCTGGATTAGGAGGGGGAGCAATGGCTGATGATGGAGTCGAAAATGGACGAAACGCCGAAGTTGCAGTCAATTGCGTTTCAGATTCTTCAGTGTCTTCTGTGGCCCAGTCATGCAATTCAAAAGAGTTAGAGTCCGAAGAGATCTCAATGGGGTGTTCCGCGGAAGCCATGAGAGTGAGATGGAAGGTCGAAGACACTTGGGGTGACAATTTATAATCGAGGGAGGAGGAACTGCATTTGTCCTCGGGAAGGAGAAGAAGAGGAAAAGACTAACATCATAATGGCGTCAGCATAGAAAATCATCGAGATATCATTTTCGGAGCGGCCAAGTAGCTTGAGAAGATCAAGAGGCAGAAGTAAGTTAATTGTTGGTCGAGCCAAAATTGGTTCGGGCCAAAAGAAGATCACTCCGGGGATATCCCGAACGGATTCCCGAGCAAAAAGTGTCATCATTCATTTAACGTTATACAAGGCAGAAAATGGGCAGTAATTGTGAAAAGAAAGAAACATAGAACAGACTAAAAATTTCAAACCCACACCAAGGCATACATGAGGAATAACGAAAAGTCGTATCGATTCAAATATTCTTTAACAACGAAGGAGCAGTCATTACAAGGAGCAAATATGACAAATTACAATTCAAAGAGTTCGGGGGGGCATCTAGATAAAGCTGTTGCGGGATTCAAGTAGCTGGTGTCCGTGCCAGGAGGAGGATACCCTCGTTCGACATTTAAAGCCAAAGACCCGCTGAAGCCCAGTATAAATAAGCCTACCCCCTTCTGAACGTAACGCCCCTTCAAATCTGCCTCCTGTTCCTTCAGTTGGGATTGGTAGGTAGCAAGTTGGGTCTGGCATTCAGCTAATTGGGATGCCAAGGCATCTCTTTCTGTTGCTGCTGCCACAGCCCGCTAACCCAAAGCAGATAAAGCTTCGGTATATTCTTGGTGAAGCTCTCGTTGCTGCCGAGTCACAGAAGACAGGACTTCAGGGAAGGTAGCCACCAGGGAAGAGAGTTCTCCGCACCTCTCCAAGCAGGATTTTTGGGTAGCCTCCCATGTTTGACGTTCTTGCTGCAACTGCTGGATGGTGGCTGAAGAATCAGCAGCTTGAATATATGCATCCGCAAGTTGTCTTTTATACTCGGTCAGCTCGTGGGTAAGGAGGTCCACCTGCTGAAGTTGGCTAGACTGCAAGAATATTTGTTGTTCGAGGTCTTCATTTTTCCGTTGGAGCTCCTCCTTCTCACTCTGGGCCAGGGCCAATTGGGTTATGGAATCCTCGTGACCGGTAATTAAATCGATTCCTTCTCGCCGCTTTCATTCACCATTGTGTGAGTTTATTCCAAAGGCGCTGGCAAAATGGCGAGTCTCCACACTAGACTGGAACTGGGGTATGTGGGATGTCATCTTATTATAAGTGGTCGATACCTGCAGCAAAAAGAGGCAGATGTTAAGCATGGGCATATATATATGTATATCCTAAAGATCAAGAAAGGGAACAATTACCTCGGCCAGAAGTTTGCCCATATGATTGCAGGGACCCTGTACGCCTGATTGGTTGGAGAATTTTACTTCTGACAGGTGACAGATTTTTAGGGAGGATCCCAGCGTGGCTAATGGAGGATTCGGGACGGGAAGATCTCTCCCCTCTGAAGAGGGAGAGGGACCTACAATCCGAGAGGGAGCAGGAGAAGGATGTGCTTCAGGAGGAATAGTTACCGGGAGAGATTCAGTCGGGGAATGTGTGGGAGAGTCAAGAAGAATAGGGAATGAAACAGGGGAGTGAGAAGGAGATCTTCCCCCTTGAGGGGAAGAAGATGGGGTGGCTAAGGTGGTATCCCTCACCTTCGGTTCGTATACGACTAGGCGTTGGTGTTTCTCCCGTTTGGAAGGGGATGACAGAGGAGAGGAACGGGCAGAAGAGGATGCGGGAAGGGACGAAGAACTGGGGACTCCTTCTCTGACAAGACGCAATCTCTTCCGAGGTGAAGAGGGGGCAGCTGCAGATTTACCTCGTTTCGTGGAGGTCTTCTTTTTCCTAGCTGCATCAACCTCCTCGCCTTTTACAAAAGCGTTCTGCATTAGGTTATCTGCGAAATCCATTGTTACAATAGGTAGGTTGATCCAGATAATGAGTTATATCAAACATGAATACTATCCTACCTATGGCGGTCGGGGCAGTTAGAGGAAAAGGGGATAGCCCGTAGTGACTAAGGAGGGGAGGTTTCATCTAGTGGTCGGAGCAATAGTAGAATTCTCTCAACACTTTGTAAACCACAGAGAAAGGACATTGGGTCCTCATTTGCGAAAGGGAGGTAGCTCTGGAAGATCTAACTTCCAGGTATCTGAGTAGGAGAGGGGCGTTGGAAGCTGAGCGAAGAAATATAATTCTTCCCATCCTTTGTGGAAAGAGGGCATATTCACTAAGAATTGACAGCCCGTGCGACTTGAGAGGTAGAAGAGGTCCGCCTTAGAAGATTTTAGTTGAAAGAAGCAGTGGAACAGTTGGGGGGATAAAGGGAGGTTTAGGTGCCGAAATACTATGGTGGTCCCCGATAAAATACGGAAGGAATTGAGGGTAAATTGATTTAAGGACAGCCCATAAAAATCTAAGATTTCTAAGTAGGGAGAGGGCACGAGCAAAAACAAACCATTAAGGAATTGTTCGGAAAAGAAGCAAGTCAGGGCGCGGGGGGGGGAGGACGATGTGGTCGTTAAGTCTTAGTATTGAAACGACATTGTATGGAGGGGTTTATGAATTGGTTCCTAAGGTTAAAGAAATAATGTTTGCTGTCTAGTTGGGTGACGGTGTGCTCGTACCAAGGAGATGAGGGCAAGGTCTTAGGGGTCATAGGTATAGAACAAGGAAGAACACTTACTTGAAGGATGAAGAAGGAACATTTGCGAAAAGGGGGGGCTAGGTCATTGAAACACCGCTGGAAGGGAGAAGTGGAAAAGACTGGATTGTTAAGCACGTTAAGTTATGCATAAAAAGAAAGGGTGAAGAATTATATAGGGTTTTTGTGACTTTTCGACTACCTAAGAGAAAAAGAGAAGCATGACCCATTGGCCCATTAAGCCGCTTCGAGCATATGGAGTAGGGCCATGAGAAAAAAGTGAGTTTGAATCGGCGAGCAAAGGATGAGTTAGAGGCCTAATACATTTAGAAAGTCAAACTTATGACTTCGCTTGACTATTTTTGGGGGTTGACTAATGATACTATTGTTACCTCTTTTCTGTGAATCGGGTAAGAATACTCGCGTGTAAGACACTATCCGAACTGAGTAACCGATTCGGCAAGGGAAGCAAGGTAGAATGGTTCGAGCACGACAGTCTGGGGCAGTTGGAACGGGAGGATAGTTTGAGGTAGTTGGCACGGCGGGGCGATCGCGGAGATCATTTCGGTACGAGACGGATGAGAATTGGCTCGGTCTAGTTGGCCTAGAAATGGTTCGGTACGAGAAGAAGGAGAGTTGGTTCGGGCTACCGAGAAAAGCCTAAGAGATACGCTACACGTAAGCGACAGGTGTAAGTTAGTTTTATCGAAGGCAAGTGGCTGAAAGGGATGGGCTAGAATATTTCCCGAAATGTAAATAAGAAGTTGTTACACAGTAGGAGAGGGCCCCCACATAATATTCCAAGGAGCCTTCGCTCCCCTTGTCTGTAACAGAATGATTCTCCAGATGGGTAAGGTGGCCATATGTACGATGAAGGAGGTTTGTGGTGCGACAGTTGGCTAGAGGAAGAGGATAAAAGGGAGAAGCAGAGCAAGAGAAAGGGGATCCGTATTATTCCAACAGGCAAGAGACGAAGATACATTCTGAAGGGGAGAGCAACCACATCGTCGGAGAAGGAGCTAAGGAGAGTAGTGAGCTCCATCTTTCTTATACTGTTTCCTGTGTATTGACCTAATTATAAGAGGTTTTCTCCTCCACCTCCGAAAGTTCTTTCCGCGAAGGAGGAAGTTCATAGTGAAAGTGCTTTGACACAGTAGCTGGTGGGAGAGCTCATCCCCATGGAGTAGAAATTCTTATTCTGAATCACGTTACATCCTGTGTCTTTGTTCGTTGCTTGCGTTGGCGTGCGTTTCTCTTATTCACGTTTCATTTTACTATTGCTGCCGGAGAGAATCTCCTAAACTTCCTTCGCGCCCCACTGCGTTGAAAGGAAGTCAGCAGACCTTCTTCTCCGTCACCGCATCACAAATAAAAAATTAAAAGATACTTTTGGGCTAATCCTTTTTTATTTTTTTTAATAATCCATATCTCCATTTCGTTGATTAATCTTGAAGATAAATGACTTTTTTTCATCTTTCATTTACGGAGTAAATTTGTAGTACATATTATGCACATTTAGAAATTGATCTTTAAGATATTTGTCTCATTTGAATGTAGATTCTTTTATTGTTCATCTAAGTATTTTAACATTAGTCTATTCTTATTCTATATTAGGATAATTCATTATCATTTGGACTTAAAACATAAAATTCTAGTGGGCAACTAGTTTTACACAAACATCCTTTATTATTATTTTATAAAATGACATTTAAAAAAAATATATCATAGTAACATTCTAAACATATTTTTCATTTTAAAAATATTCTTTTTTTTCAACATTTTTATATATATTATAATGTTGAAGTAGTTATGTTATAACCACTATTTTTACAAATTTGGTAAAATATATTTTGATATAAAAGTTTTTTATTAGTTTTGGCTAAGTTAAATTTAAAAAAAAATATTAAGTTGATTTATTTTAATATGTCCTGATAGATAAAAGTAACTATTAAGGTACTTTTAGATGAGAAATAACCTTAAATTCTATTTTAATATTTAAAAAAAAAGAAATATCTTTTATGAAAATGATGATTAAGAGGACCGGCCTGAAAATTAATCGCTCTAGTAAGTCGTAAAGTTAGGCGTCGTTGGGTCATATTAGACCGGATGAAATCGATGTTTAGTTCGGCAGATGGTAACAGAGGATGCTCCGGGGCAGGGCTCGACTGCTAGTTTGTACCTGGTTAGGGCAGGCTCCTCGAGCAGCGAAACTAGGCCTCGGCCTTTCTCCGGCGCCGGCGGGGGCGGTGCTCGTTGATCTCCGGCGATTCCTCGGTGTTCTAGGCGTCTAGTTCGTTGGACCGGTACGTTCATTTCTTCTCCCCCCCCCCCCCCCCACTTCTTTCTTATCTTATTACATTCGGTTCGGAGTCCTCAGTCGTCATTTGAGATTGCGCTCCGACCGAGGAGGTGACAGGTGGAAGAGAGAGTTGGTTGGGTGGGAATTCTACTGCTTCTGCTAATCGATTTATTTCTTCTTCCTTAGTTTGAATTTTGATGGGAAATTAGTGAAGCCTTTCTTCTCATCATAATACGCCTATCGACTCTATTTTATATACTTCATGCGTTTCAGTGTACTGCGTTTATATCACCCATCGTTTCAAAATTAGTCCTAATGTACTCTTGTCATTCTAATTCTGTCTATTAGGGAAATACAACATGATGTTCACATAGAATAATTGCTATACACATAACTGAAACACACGGATGTTTTGGTTCTAGCTTTAGTGTTATCGTCATCTGCCCTTTCTTAGGAACACATTTTTGTATGTGATTTATTTTCTCGTGTGATCTTTGCCAACTTAATACCTAGAAATTACTTTCATCATGAACAGACTAGTAGGAGGATGGAGTTATCTTTGCAAAACAGGGGAGCCTTTTTTCTTTTTCTTTCTTCCTCTAAGCAATGGAGGTAGATTTATATTCTTAGCATAGTGTTGTAGTTTATGCAACACGTCTAGGTTTAGGGTTATTAAATAAGACTTGTTTGTTATTTTTTTTCCAATAGAAAATAAAAATTCATGAGCTAAATTCATAAGCATGTTGTGTTCTGAATGTTGTTTCACTAACAATTTTTTAAACATAAGATTTAAATATTCATTTGTTTGGTTAAGATTTAAGGCCAATATCTATCAGCTCCGTTTCATGTGTGCTATGCTATCTGACAAAATTTATTTAGGCACGTCCCATCACTATCATATTTTTAAAACAAAAATTATTTTGTTATTTAAAAAAAAAATTGGGGAATGGCTAACCAGGCAAGGAACATGGACAGAATAAATCCTCAGAATCTACACATGATTATCTTTACGGTCTTGAGAGCTTGTTTTATCTTCATTATTCTACTTGAAATTGTCATCTTAACATTATATGCATCACTTTATCTGATTTCAGGACATAATTTCTCCATATGGAAACTACCTCAAGCGAGGATGATGAGTCACTTAAGGATAACAATGTGGATCTCAATGATGATAACGTTGAACAGCATATGTCATTTGATGTCAGCAGTCAGTTGGCTGATGCAGACAATCTATTTTCCTCTCATCAGCATAACTCAGAGAATATTGAACCTTTTGTAGGTATGGAATTTGAATCAGAAGAGTCTGCAAAATTGTTTTATATGGCATATGCTAGTCGTGTGGGTTTCTCTGTACGTATCAGCAAGTCTCGACGATCAAGAAATGATGAGTCCATCATCATGCGGCGCTTTGTGTGCTCTAAAGAGGGTTTCCATTTGAAGAAAGGGAAATTTGATGATGGAAAGAAGAAGAGAAAGCGTGCAACGATTCGAGAAGGTTGCAATGCTATGATTGAAGTAATTCAAAAATACTATGGCAGATGGGTAGTTACTAAACTTGTGAAGGAGCACAATCATGTAGTGGCCGCGCCTAGTAGAGTTCTCTATGTGGCACCTGAATCATATGGTAATGCAGACCCATACCTGGGAATGGAATTCCCATCCCATGAATCTGCCCAAACATTTTATTATGCTTACGCTAGCCGCATTGGATTTGATGTCCGCATAAGACTATCCCGTCGTTCAACAAGGGATGAGTCCTTTGTTATGCGGCGCTTTGTGTGTACTAAAGAAGGTTTTACTCCATACGAAGACAATTTTGATGAGAGCAAGAAAAAAAGAAATCGAACTCCTACAAGAGAAGGTTGCAAGGCCATGTTTGAGGTGATTAAGAAAGATTATGGTAAATGGATAGTTTCTAAACTTGTCTTGGAGCACACTCATGATCTAGCAGTTGCACCAAGCAAAGTGCACTATATCCAATCTGATTGTGAAGTAGTTGTACTTGCTAAAAGTAGCACACTTAACCGTGAAAAGCCAGCAACTCCTTGCTCAAAAACACATCTTGGAAAATTTGGGGAATTCAGTGATGTTCCTTCAAATGTCAATGGTTTTAGAACTGAAGCAAGAGATACAGTACAGTCTACCTTTGAGTTGGATGACACACAAAATCTTTTGGAGTATTTCAAGAGAATGCAAGCAGAAAATCCTACATACTATTATGCATTTCAAGTTGACAAAAATAATTGTCTTACTCATGCATTCTGGGCTGATGCAAAAGCTAAGATGGCATACTACTATTTTGGTGATGCTGTAACAGTTGATACATCATTTATGGAAAATAAGAACATGGTTCCTTTTGTTACCTTCACTGGCGTGAATCATCATTTGCAGTCTGTAAATTTTGGATTTGCTCTGCTTACAGATGATTCGGAAGCTTCATTTGTTTGGCTTTTTGAAAATTGGATTATAGCAATGTGTGGACGCCATCCAGTTTCTCTGAGCACCGCCTACCATGAGGCTATCGGATCAGCAATTTCTAGGGTGTTCCCTGGGACACGTCAAAGAATTGGTAAACAGCATGTCTTCGATAAGTGTAATGAAAGCTTGTCTGATGTTTATATGACTCGAAATACTTTCAAATGGGAATTTGAAAATTGTGTCAATCAGTCTGGAACAGCTGATGTATTTGAGTCATGTTGGTTGGCGTTAATTGAGAAGTTTGACCTGAGTGAAAATTCATGGCTGCAACTTCTGTTTGACATCAGACAAAAATGGGTCCCTGCTTATGTGAAAGATGTATTTACTGCAGAAGTTTCATTAACTCAAAAACCTGAAAGCCTCATCAATTTTTTTGAGAAGTACTTCAATACGAAAACATCCTTGCTGGTGCTTGCTTCTTTGCTTGAACAAGCTATGACAGGTTGGTATGAAAGGGAGGCATTAGAAGATCTAGCTTCATCTTATACAAGACCAATTCTGAGTACACCATCAAACATGCTGAAACAAGTGGTGGATATCTATACAAGAACAATATTTGATGTATTTCAGGAGGAATTTGTGGAATCACTTGGTTATTTAGTTGACAAAATAGATGACGGTGTTATTTGCAAGTTTAATGTCACTAAGAATGAGGATATTAGTATTTCTTTTATAGTGACTTATGACTTCTCAAACAAAAGAACAAGTTGCAGCTGCTCTAAGTTTGAGACATCTGGTATCCTATGTCGGCATATATTGAGGGTCTTTCTAACAGTTGATGTTCGCTCCCTTCCAGAGTGTTATATATTGAAGAGGTGGACCAAAGATGCCAAGAATGGCTTTGTATTGGATGAGAGCATACGTTATACTGAACTTTATCGTGATGCTGTAAAGTATGCAAGAGAAGGATCAACATCTGAGGAGGTTTATGCAATAGCAAAGAGTGCGCTTCAGATTGGTTTCTCTCAAGTATTGACTGCAAAGAAGAATATTGCAAGTCAATGTACAATGTGATTGTGGTTGTTTTGAATCATCAATTGGTATTTTTCGTTGGAGCTCCAACCTTGGCATACGTGCATTAGTAATCTTGTACTCTTTTCTTTGTTAGTTTTCTTACCTATTTTTTCATATCCAACCTTTTCTCTCATCATAAACCTGTTTCTTTGCGAGTCTGTGTATAACTTGATTTCTAGAAGTATTAAGATATATTTTAAATTCTTGCCTCTCTCTTTCTTTGTTTTCTTTTTTTGGAAATTGCTGAACCTAAAATTGTCGATTCCACCTAATAGGATAAGATTTGGTTGTTGTTGTTGCTGCAGCTATTGATCCTAAAGTTGTCTTGTAGCCTATCTAGTTAGTATAATTGGGATATCTTCTGCTCACTAGTAAGTTGTTCACTGCAATAAATTATAGAATTGGCTTTGAACCAGCACTTCAAGCAATGAACAAGTCATCATGGACGCAAGATCATGTGTGTCATCCACAATTAATGTAAGATCATCAAATTTATCATTTATTTGAAATGGGCAACCAAGGCTTGACGATCATGCCCAATCAACTTTACATCTCATGTGATGATTGATTTGATGGCCACAATCCATTCAATGAGATATCACCCATTTAATGTGGATATCATACATGATCTTACATAAAACATCCAAGTTCACGGCCAAATGGTATTACTATAATTTGATCATGGTATTGACTGATTGCATAATCAATATCAAGTATCACCAAAAAAAAATTAGGCCCTGCTTCTATTCCTGTTTGCATCTTCAACACACACAAGCGCACACATTATCAAGCTCAAGCTAACATCTCCGTCCTGAGGTCTATGGTCTTTGCTGACTTGACTGTCAAAAGTGTGCCCTTGTAGGGCCCATTTCTGGCACCATTCTTCTTTCCTTGTAGGTCCTCATTGACTTTTTCTTTGGTTGTCATTTGCTTGGTTCAATTCTCATTGATTTCCCCAAGAGGATGTGGTCCATTCGTTCGTTCATCATCACTTAAGTTTGTTTGAGTCCTCTAACAAAGAGCTTGGCTGAACAGGAATCCATATAGCTGCAAATTGTTAATTTTTCATATAATCCTCAAATAGAATCTTATTTTGCTTTAAGTCTATGCTCCTGCATTGCTCGAATGGTGTTATCATCCTTTATTTCCAATTTGATCGGCAAAAGATTTTAGGAACTAGAAAAGTTCACAATATGAAGCAGACCAGCTTGGAACTAGTACATTATCTTGTTTCTATATAAAATAAAATTTTTGGTTAAGCTACTCACTTTTTTTGGAGTAAAATAGTTTCAAATGTTTGGAACATTTTGTTGGTCGTGTTGATGTTCATCTACACTTGAAGTGTAACGATAGGTTTGTTCTTTCTATTCAACTGGATTTCTAAGGATAGTTGTTTCTGTTTGTTGTCATTTCCCATTCAGAGAGAGATTGCATTTTCACATTTCAGGCTACCTTCTATGGCAAAGTAGAAATATTATGGTTTGGTTAATTTCTTGATAGATGGTGTTCCCTAGTAATTGTTATCATGTTTGTATGACTATTAGCTGGATTATGGATACTTGAAATCTTGTTGAATTGCAATGCATAGAAATTTCAAAATACTGTACTTGTAACAAGTTCAACAAATGTGGCATTTGTTTATGTGCTCTGCTATATGGAATTTGGAATCGCTAACTACCTATTACTACATAAAATCTGTTACTTCATAAAAAATAAAGAGATACCAAGATTACATGGAAGAAACCCTATTTATATATAAAAATTAGGGCATATTCAAAGGACTAAATCAAACCTTATCTTAGGAAAAATCAAACTCTATCCTAGGAAATAAATATCTCTAACGATATTTAGGGATGACATAATTATCCCTAGCCATATATACAATATTTTAATACTCCCCCTCAAGTTGAAGAATATAAATTATATGCACTCAGCTTGTTACATATGTAGTCAATTCGGGGACCTCTCAGTGACTTAGTAAATATATCTACTAGCTGATCATGTGAGTTAACAAAACTAGTAGATATTTCTCCGGATATGACTTTCTCTCTGACAAAGTGACAGTCGACTTCAATATGCTTTATCCTCTCATGAAAAACTGGATTTGAGGCGATATGCATGGCGGTCTGGTTATCATATATAAGTTACATTTGTGTAACATCTCCAAACCTTAGCTCCTGAAGCAACTGTTTGAGTCATATAAGTTCTTGACTGGCTATGGCCATAGCTCGATATTCTGCCTCTGCACTGGATCTTGCAACAATATTCTGCTTTTTGCTTTTCCAAGAAACAAGGTTATCTCCGACAAATATACAAAAACCAGAAGTGGATCTCCTATCACTGGGAGATCTTGCCCGATCGTAATATCCTATGACTCCAGTATGTCCTTTGTCTTCATACAAAAGCCTCTTTCCTAGAGCGCTTCTGATATATCGAACAATGCGAATCACAGCATCCCAATATTCTTTACATGGAGAGTTGAGAAACTGACTTACTACACTTACTGCAAATGAGATATCTGGACGAGTAACAGTAAGGTAACTTAGTCTCCCTACTAATCGCCTGTATCGTTCAGGATCTGGTAGAGGCTCCCCCTGATTTGGCAGGAGTTTGACATTATGATCCATAGGATAGTCAACTGTCTTTGAGTTTAACATTTTTATTTCTTCTAGAATATCCATTGCATACTTTCTTTGGGATATAATGATCTCATTTCTGGACTGTGCTACTTCTATCCCTAAGAAATATTTAAGTCTACCAAGATCCTTTGTCTGTAAATATTTGAAAAGGTATTGTTTCACCTGTGAGATCCCGAGATGATCATTACCTGTGATGACAATATCATCAACATAAACCACTAGGCAAATGCAACCAGTAGATGAGTGGCGATAAAAGACAGAATGGTCAGCCTCGCTCCGAGTCATGCCGAACTGTTGAATTACAATACTGAATCTACCGAACCATGCTCTGGGTGACTGCTTAAGACCATATAAAGATTTTCGTAAGCGGCACACAAGACCAGAAGACTCCCCCTGAGCAACAAAACATGGAGGTTGCTCCATATAAACTTCTTCAAGTAGGTCACCATGTAAGAACGCATTCTTGATGTCCAACTGATATAGAGACCAGTGTTGAATCGCAGCAATGGACATGAATAAGCGTATAGAGGACATCTTGGCAACAGGAGAAAACGTATTCCCATAATCCAATCCGAAGACCTGAGTACAACCTTTAGCAACGAGACGAGCCTTAAGCTGATCAACCATTCCGTCTGGACTAACCTTTACCATATATAGCCATCGATAACCAACAATTGACTTTCCTGATGGTAGAGGAATGAGGTCCCAAGTCCCACAGCTTCGTAAGACACTCATTTCGTCCAGCATAGCCTGTTTCCATCCTGGATGGGCAAATGCATCTCCTGCAGTCTTCGGAAGAGAAACAGACGACAAGGAGGACAGACAAGAATAATAGGAAGGAGAAAGACGATGGTAACTCAAAGAAACATAATGAGGAGAAGGATTACGAGTGGAACGTATACCTTTCCGAAGTGCAATGGGAATATCAGAGTCAAAAGACTGGACCAGAGGAAGGAGCAGTGGATTTGGCTCCAGAGATGATCCCATGGCAGAGTCAATGTTGGGCGACAGCAAAACCGGATGAGGATGGTGCTGATAAACCTGCAAAGGACGAGGAATTGAGGCTGGGGGTGATAGAAAATCCTCCGGAGGATTAAAGACTTGTACAGACATAGAAGGATACCTCGAACGATGACTCTGAAGACCCAAAGAAAGGAACTGAATCAAAGAACGTGACATTGACAGAGATGAAATACCGACGGAGTGTAGGGGAATAACACTTATACCCTTTCTGAGACCATGGGTACCCAAGGAAAATACATTTATGCGACCGAAGAGAGAGTTTATCAATGTCAGGATCAAGAGCATGAGAAAAACATGTAGAACCAAAGACCTTAGGTGGTAAAGGATGAAGGGACTGCTTCGGATAAAGTACATGATGTGGTATTTGACCCTATAAAGTGGAGGAAGGCATGCGATTAATGAGATAACATGCAGTAAGTATGGCGTCACCCCAAAAACGAAGAGGAACATGAGAGTGAAGGAGAAGAGTCCGGGTGATCTCGAGAAGATAACTATTCTTGCGTTTTGCAACTCCATTATGTTGGAGGGTATGAGGACAAGACGTCCGATGTAATACGCCATGAAATGCCAAGAAGGTCCGAAATGGAGTAGATAGATACTTACATGCATTATCACTCTATAAGGATCGAAGAGGGATACCAAATTATGTTTTTACTTCATTAAAAAAGATTGAAAAATAGAAAACAATTTCGAATGATCCTTCATCAGATATAACCAAGTAGAACGGGAAAAATCATCTATAAAAGTAACAAAATATCTTAACCCCGAAGAGGCAACACAACTCGGACCCCAGACATCGGAATGAACCAAAGCAAAGGGGGACGTAGCCAGACTTATAATGCGAGGAGAAAACGAACTACGAACATGCTTGCCTAACTGACACGACTCACAAGACAAAAACTCTAAGTGAAACAGACTAGGATGTAACTGTTTTAACTTATCAAGACCAGGATGTCCCAACTGAGCATGAATAATAAGTGGAGATGTCGCCGCCGTACCAATAAGAGAGTTTTGTTGAAGTTGATATAGGCCATGAGACTCACATCCGAAGCCAATCATCCTTCCCGTACTCCGGTCCTGTAATGAAACGGAAGATTTAGTAAACGAGATGACACAATTAAGAGACCGAGTAAGCTGACTTATTGATAACAAATTAAAGGGGGCTCCGGGAACATAAATAACATTATAAATGGGAAGAGAAGGGGAAGGATGAACAATACCAACACCTTGGGACTGAGTTTGAGAATCATTTGCCATGGTAACACAGGGTAAGTAATCGGAAGTAGATAGTGAAGAAAACAGAGATCTATTACCCGTGATATGATCGGTGGCTCCAGAGTCAAGTACTTAGGGACCCGAAGAGCGAGATATGTCAGTAAAGGAATTACCAGCTTGTGTAATGGGAACAGTGGAATTAGAATCTCGTCGATCCTCATACCATTTCAGAAAGTCATCATAGGAAGGCGATGGAGTTGGAGTTGGTGTCGACTGTGAAGTGGAAGCTGAAGACGTGACAGAACTCTGGGCGATCTGAGCAGCATGAGGAGGTCGACCATGAAGACTCCAACATTTATCAATCGTGTGTCCTGGTGTGATGATCACACCGGACGCCCTTTGCCATTCTTACGAATTGTTTCGAGAGACCAAAGCTGAAGAATCAACCGGAACGGAGGATGGCAACGTCAAGACTTTTGTAGGGACACGGAGGAGAGTCGCCTAGGTAGAGTCCATGGTGGCTTCTATGGGGCTGCCCAGGATCTGATCACGAATATGAGAGTAATCTGTGGGCAGACCATATAAAGCCAGAGACAAAAAAAATTTCTTTCGATTTTCAAAGTCTGCAACATGAGTGGACGCAAGTGGGAGCAGGTTATTGAACTCACACAGAAGGCTAGAGACTGATCCCAGATAAGTTGACATAGAATCCTTGATCTGATGGGCATTAAGGATGGTCAGGAGGTCGTCATAAACTTGATAGAGTCGCCGAGAAGTGTTCGTAAAAAATTGTTGAGCCTGTATCCAAATATCCTTGCAGGTCTTATGAGTGCGGAAGACATCCCTGAGAGATGGATGGATGGTGGCTCGGATAATGCAACACAACTGAGCATCAATTTTTTTCCATAAAGGACGATCGACGACTTGAATATCCTCTTCAGTTTGGATGAGATGTGTTTCATAACCCTGTCCAACAAGCCAAAGTTTAATGTGAGAGGTCCAAAAGGAGTAGTTCTTACCATCCAAGAGCTCAGACGAGAGCGGTGTCGTGACGTGGTTGGTAAAAATTAGAAAATCCGACTTCGAAGTGCTGGGGGTAGCCATGACAAATGAAGGCTGGATGATCCGAAAGGAAGCTGCCGGAAGAGTCAGGTTGTGGAGAAGAGGGACTAGTTCAACTCGCAAGCTCCAACTGACCTCCCGTGCTCTGGGTTTTGGATGCGATCACGTGAGTCAGAATCGCGTCCCTGCTAGAGTACCTTCTAGGGTTCTTGATCTGTGATCGCTGCCTCTGGTAAAGTGCATGCAGAACTCTTCAACAGAAAACCTTCGGCCCACTAATGATACTGAGCTGGCGATCGCGGCGCATCGTGTCCTTCGACAGTGGCGACGGAGGATGCAAGGCAGTGTGGAACGACCAGCGTTGGCAGTAGATAGGCGACGTGAGCGACACAAGCGGAAGAGATGGCACGAAAAAATGCTCAAGACGTGCGGTGGTGACGATGAGCTCAAGCCTCGGTCGGCAGCAGACAACGCGGCGAGATCAAAGAGGAGAGGGAGAATCTCGTAGGTGGGATGGCGACAGACGGCACGATGAGATCAGAGAGGAGAGGAAGAATCTCGCTGGAGAAGGGTTGAGCGTCGAGGAGATAAGCCACGCAGAAGGAATCGCACGGCTGCGCGTCGAGGAGAGGAAGCCGCGAAGCGTGAGAAGGAATTGCGAACAGGAAATTATCAGCGAGGAAATCCTAAAGCTCTGATACCATGTTACTTCATAAAAAATAAAGAGATACCAAGATTACGTGGAAGAAGTCCTATTTATATACAAAAATTAGGGTCTATTCAAAGGACTAAATCAAATCTTATCCTAAGAATAAATCAAACTCTATCCTAGAAAATAAATATCCCTAACGATATTTAGGGATGACATAATTATCCCTATCCATATATACAATATTCTAACAAAATCATTATATTTCTTGTTACCATCAAGGTAGTGCAGAGTTTTGTTCCATTTGTATCAAGTAGTTTTAAAAGACAATACCACTTGGAGGTTCTTATTAATGCAAACCTTTGGTATACTCTTAGAATAAAAAGAATTATTTGGAGCTTTCTCAATTAATGCCACTTCATATTCAGGGAAACATCTTGAATTTTTCAGTTTTCAATTCTTCATTGTAATCCACTTATTTTACTTCTTCCACTATATCACAGTGACTTTTGGTTAGTGCTGTTATGGAATGTCATATTCGGGTACTAGTTGAATAAGAAAAATGATCTAGAGCAGGAAGTCGTCATATTACTCATGGCTTATTTTTTATGATATTCTTTCTGAAGCTTCTAGTTTTCAACCACAGACTGGTACTTGTCTGAAGCCATTACTTCAGCAATAGATTGTTCATTGCCAAACACTATGTGCAGGTGATATTTTTTAATATAATTTTAAAATCGATGTAGCAAATATTCAAGACAATAACTTGAAAAAAAAAACAAGGACCGACATTTTTTTTATCTGCTGGAAGTTTACATGAGAATCATTAAATTCACATAGGGAAGTGGTTGGCATATATTCAAAGAATTTATGAATTCACATTTAGATCCAATTGATATGAAATTGATGGTCTGAGTTGTGAATGCTTTTAAATTTCTGATACAGATGGTTTCAAATTTTGTCTTGGTGCTCATACTGAACAGGTCAGCCCTATCACTATTAGTAATTTTTTTTTCCCAGTCAACTTGCATCATGACTTTTGTAAGTAATCTCCAAAGTTAGCGTTAACAAATTTAACTCTCTTTTGCGAGAAAATCTCACCATACCACTTTAGCTTTATTCCATGGATGCACAATCATGATTACCTCATTGCTGTCCAAGAGATGATACAATTCCTTACCTCAAGGGGAGATGTGCCTACATGATTATGATGGCGGATAGCGAAAAGGCTGACCACTAAACTGGCAGGTATACCTACATCCCAAGTTAATATCACCATGGGTTGTATTATTCACAAAAGGTTCAAGTTTTGTGCTATGAAAGAAATTTCCAAATCATCAAAAGGAATCAGACAGAATTGCCCACTCTCTCTCTAGATTTTCATGCTTTGAAAACCACTACAAATGATTAAAGAACCAGTTGACTCAGATGAATGAAGAGGAACAGGTTTTGGAGGAACGGTCCTATTCTTTTCTTTTCTTTTTGGCTGATCACTAGGTCTTATCTGCGGATACTATTAGAGACGTAATGGTGCATATATTTTTCTTTTTCCTTGCTTTTTGCAGTTATTGTCTTCTTAACTGATTGGGATAACCTGACATGACCTCAAGCCTTGGAATTCACAAAATGAAGCAAAACAACATTGCATCTTGTCGATGCTATGATTTGAATTAGTTTAATCCTAACTTGTTTTAGTCACAGATTCTCAGTTCCATGGACAAAAACTCTCAAGAAAACATCCAACACATTTTGAAAGCCACAAGATTCCATCCTATAAAGAAGTATGTGAAGCATGCACCACACTTGCTAATGGCTAGATATTTCTGGCAACATGAGCAAAACAATAGCTGAAGGTTGCACTGCACAAATTCCATGTGATGTGATCAATTGAATCTACTAACGGTAGCTGATCAATGTAGCGACTCTGTGTCTAACAATCTTTGCTATTAGTTAAAAAAGAGTTTTAACAGCTTGGCATTTACAGGAGATGTGGTAACCATGGCAAAGATTCCATGGCTTTGACTTTTGCATTTAACATCATGCAGGGATCACATGGCCTGTTTTGGTTCCTTTTGTGCTTTTGCTAAGTGGCCTTTGCCATAAAGTAAGACAACAAAGCCCATTCCCCCAGAAGCTTTATGCCAATTTGAATGATTTGGCTTACCTTTGCTTAAAGTGGGTGAAGGGAGAAGCATAATTATGTGAAACAATGTACCGCAACGCGACATGCTTTTTTGATTCATCTCTTATCTTTATGATATTTCTCCAGAGCACCTTTGTCTTTGCTGATCATGGACTCGCTTTTGTGGTGTTCGTGGCGCCTTTCTTCTTATCAGTTATTTCTTTCCAGTGTTACTGACACACATGCTTGCCTGCTTTGTTTCTGAGAGCATAAATAACTCGGTGGATCACTTTTTGTTCCAATTATTTTTTGTCTCTCATGTGATGTGATGCAGCACCAAGAGAGAGGGAGGAGGGATGGGAGCACATGGAATGGGGACTCCCCTTCTCCTACAGCTAAAAGGGACTTGTCAGCCAAAAAGGAGAGCCTGGAAAGCACCCAAAGGCATATGGCAAAGGGAGAAAGGAAGAGGAACTGAAGCATCTGCTGTGACACTATCTCCATGTCATGGCTAGCTGCCTTTTGACCCTTGTTGTTGACCTGTCCTAACACATCATTGTGGAGTGAATAGTACTCAATGAGCTAGAGCTCAAATGGGATCCAAGTTGATTCAATTGCTTCAACAAGAAACAACTTAATATATGATGCATTCAACTAAAACCAGCTTAGCTCCTTCAGGTGTTCCAAGGGGAAATGATGATCTGTTAAATTGTCAATTGGGCCAAGAAACAATTCGATACAATTTTTTTTTTCTGTCTCTATCGCTTTTTTTATGTGAAATGTTTATTTATACTACTCGCTACTTTTACATTAGGATCTATCTTTATTATATAACACAACTATGTTGATTGAGTGCAGGTATATAAACACTAAGTGGTTATACAGGACTTGCTGATCCACATTGATTTGTTTTGATCTCAGGGACGAGGATGAGGATGAAAAATTCCTTGTCACTCAGCTTCAATGTGCTCATGTCACTGCCTTCCTAAGCAACACAATCCACTATTAACTCATGATTCTCTAAAATTTGAAATGGAAGTCCAGTGCGCCCTCATCATCATCGTCACTGATCATCATCATCACAGATAGACAATGCATTAGGATCGAATCCTGTGGCATCATCATCAGATTTGATCCATTTTACCTAATAGAAAAAGGTACAAGGCGATGTTTAGGGTTGATATTATACCATGAGATTTGTACTTGTACTCGTAAAGACAATCTAAAGGTAGCACAGGGATATGATTCTCGCACGTGAGCCTTTTCGGTTTGTATATATGTATTTTCTTGCTTTTGTATATTTTATGGAGAGTGTGTGGGCGGCCACTTAGTGCAGCAATCATGGAAATGTAAGTAGACTCGCACGTGTGATTCCCCTTTATTCTCTATGAGTTGTACATTTCATTATTTATGTTAGTCTCGTGATTTTCTTAATTATTCTGAATTGACCAAAGTTGATTGCATTCAAATAATCTTTTTCTTTTTTTATGTGCGTGTAAATTAACTGATTTCCTCTAGTGTGTGCTCTTTGTATTATTCTAATATCTTGCAAATGCTATAATATACTTGTAAACGTATTTTAAAAAAAAATTGATTCCTTATCACTTGATCAATAATCCAATTACAATTGAAAATATGAAATAAAAAATGTTATTTTCAGATTTAATAGTTATGTTTGCTTCAATATAAAATCTAGAATGACAAAAACTACATTATATATTTCAATTGATTGATATTTATATTGTAATAATCTAAAGTAATTTTACTGTCTCAAGATCATGTGATTTTGATATTAAGTTCTCTCAAAGATGAATAATATGTGCAACTCCTATGTCAAAAATTGACATATATATTAGAAAGATGTGAATAGAAGTTTTAAGAACTTTTAAAATGCCCTTCAAACCTTTCTATGTGTTGTTAATAGACTAAATGGTCATGTCATGGTCGTGTATGTGCACTTCACATAGAAAGGTTGATAATTAACTCCGTATAAGATTTGTCATACTCCCCTCCACATTTAGTAGAGTAATCTCCTCATGCTAATCATGCCTTTTTGTAAGATATCTATGCTCAAATTAGTAAATTCACTTTGGTCATAATTATTCTACGAGCATATATATTCTCTTGAAAGGTAAAATTAACAAGTTTATATTTGTAGGTGCAAATGAGTTAAGAAATGCCATTGAATCGGATTTCCTTTAAACCATAATTATGTCCCTTCTAAGCGCCCAAATATAACTTCATTTGTGATATATCATAGCTTTATATGATTTTAGAATATTTGGGCATTTACAAATCATAGTTTGGTAAACAACCATTATTGTGTGATTGTCAAACCATGGCTTATGCCTATTTATTCTCAAATGACAGTCAAACCATGGCATTTACAAATCATGGTTTGGTAAAGAACCTTCTAAGTGCCCATTTTTCGTATGACATTGTATCTATGCGAGTTTGAATGATTTGCATTTTTAGAAGATACAGAATTTGCACCTTTAGAAGACAAAACTATGGTTCGATAAATAATAATTTTGACTTTCAAATGTCAAATGATCTCAAACTTACCTAACAACTTCATTGTCGTCATGCATCATTATGTACATACAATACGACAATATTTGGATATATAAAAGGCATAGAACTATTATTTTGCTCGATGGGATGAGAGTGCAATTAAAGTTTCACATTGAAAAAATATAAAAAAAATTATGGACTTATAAGATGAAAAAAATATCTTCATTCATTATTTGAAGTTTTTTGGATAAAATTCAAAAATAAATCTATGAGAATTTAAGTCTAAAGTGGATAATATCGTACCAAGAATAATATGGCGAGACTGCATGATAAGTAAGTTCAAATACAAAAAATACAGAAAATGATACCGATGCAGTTCAAATTACAGATATAGTTTATTATCAAATCCTCGATACTCATTCTAAATACATTAGAGGACTTGGAGGTGGGTCAACTTCTTCGGATGCCACCTCACCTAGGCCATTACAATCCTTGATTCACGATTCCCTTCAAATCTATCTCCTCCTCCACCTTAGATTTTAATATTGTGAACTTATTTGTTGTTAAATTTGTGAATGTTGTAAACTGCACTTTTGTGATTGTTGTGAACTGAAATTTTATGTAAATTGTATTTGTAAATGCTATGAATTGATATTTATATTATAGGATATGAATATAAATAAATGAATTTATTTTTTAAAATCATATGGTTAGCAATGAATTTTTCAAAATACGTCTCTAGCTATAGTTTTTTAAAAATAGAAATTCCAAAGGGCTTCACGAGCAAATCATGGAGGGCTCCACGGTCGTTGCCTTAGCGACGATTTTAAAAGTTTGTCACTGAGGCAGAGGATTCCATGGTCGTGGATCCCTCCACGGATTGCTTGTGAACCCTTTGGAATTCCTTTTTCAAGAGGTCATCGTTAAGTATAATTTACGACAAGCATATAACAACGATATTAATTCATCGCTAAACGTTACTAATGACGAATACATATGTGTTAGCAACGAAACTAGTCATTGCTAAATGACATTTTTTCTATAGTCATAGGACTAACAATCTTCCCATTCAACGCTTCAAACTAAGTCACTAAGTTTTTTATCCCTACTTGAATAAATACATCATCCTTGACAAAAATTCTCAAAAAGTATAAACCTCAAGATTGCATTTCTCTTGTATAATCTCTAATGCTTTAATGCCTCTCTAAGTGTTCAACCTTGTCTATATTTCTCGCCCTAAAGCCTACCTCACTTGATTTCTAGTTTATCAAGTGCACCAAGCTCCCAAGCTTGCTTCATATTAATCCTTTGCCCCTTCTAGTTCACTTCATTCTAAGTCATCTTATCCACATTGTGTCATCGAACCCATGATTGCATTCACAATATAGCTCAACTTCCTGGCCCTACAATTAATGTCCTTCAAGCTTTTCCAAAATATAATTCCAACAAACATTTTGTTAATCAAGTCTCTCAGCTATTAAGCGCACGACTAGCTCTGTGAGCTTCCTTTATGTGAACTATCACTAATACCTTGCAAACTTAATGCACATCTGAGAAACCAAGATCTAAGCTCTTTTCTAGATGCATCAAATAACTTGATTGAACCGAATTTTTCTATAATAGAAACCTCCATTAACGATCTCAAATAGAATAGAGAGCAGAAGGAACAACTGAAGTAGATGATAAAACAGCGACATGAATCTCAGCGATCTGTTCATGTTAATTTCAGAAATTAACTCCTTATTACGATCTCCATATTGTCCTATATGATTGTATTAATTCACGTCAGGATGAGAAATCATTTACTATCTAATATCAGACTGCCTTCCACGCCTATCTTTGAATAAATTAATTAATTTGTCAGTATTGAATCCTAAATCACCTTAAATCTTAACACATATATATCTGGTTTCACTCCGAATTAACTATCAATTGTTTATTACTCTAAACAATTTCTCACACTGACCTGCTCCCATTTTCAGAGAAAATCTCAAGCTAAACTTTACGTATATAGATTATTGTTCAACATGTAATTAATTTGAATGCTTTGATTTGCTCAGTTTTAGTTTCTTCCTTCCTTCTGTCAAAACAAGACAAACTTCACTAGCATGCCCCTCCGTTCTTCAAGGGCACATACACAGAAGACATTCTTCAACATATAAAAAGCTAGCTGTACAATTAAGAATTAATAACTTCAGACAGAACCATGTGATAGATGACGATAAATTGTTTAATTAATTAGAGGGTACAACACCAAGCTGATGGAATTGACTAATTTCTATCTTTGTGCAAGTATAAACCACACATGATTCTCTTCATATTAAAAGATGTCAAACTGTGTGCTGTATGCAGAAATGTTTTGTGTCAGGCATATATCTGGCTAGGGTTTATCAATCCTGTCGCTCTTTGTACTCTTACCTTCTAGTCTTCACAAAATCAATAGAACCAGTAGCGCAGCAGCCAGTAATCATCACTGTGAAAAGCTTCTTTAGTTGGTCCCGTTAACTTTGTTGAGAATGAACAGTGATCAGGAGCAAGAAAAACTAGACATCAGGTTTAAGCTAATCCAGCTATATATTATTTGGTTGCAAAGGAGATAGAGGAGGTTAATTATAACCTAGCACAGCCTTAGTGGGACCTTGTGCTCCTCTTTTGGATCAATAATAGTACTGATGAATGACCGTAAATTAACAAGTTTCTGAATGTACAGAACCAAGTTTTTTTTTGCGCACCGTATTGATGTATAAAACATTTATCTAAACGTAGTACTGCATAGAACATCAATGTATTGATAATTAAATTGTATTCTATAGCATCTTGTTCTAATTGGTATTCTTAACAGCTCAGTAGCACCAGCAAGATCAGTTTGAACTGCTGGCTCAATGGTGTTGGAGTTACAAGTACAGATATTTTATTCATGGAGATTATTAAAACAGATGGACAGCGTAATAATGAGACGAAATTATATGTATGAGTTTTTGTTTCCTTGCGAGTGTGCTTGTTCTCTGTCACCACCACCCAACTGTAATATTGGTGGGCTCAAGTTTGAAGCTTTGCGTGACTTGGTCATGATCCATTCATGCATTATTCTCTCTCTCTCTCTCTCCCTGTCTCTCTCCCTCACTCACCCTAACTTTATCCTCTCAGGTTTCTCTTCAATATTATCCTACTCATCTCAACTCGATCAGTAAGCCCAGAGGGAGCTAGCTTTTGGAAAGCTGCCTTCAACTTTAGGTATATGAGACAGGTTCATTCATCTCGGCTAAAGAAAGACCCCCACCTTTCAATTAATTTTCTCTCCCAATTCCAAATCTCTCTCTCTCTCTCTCTCTCTCTCTGTGTGTAGCTGTTCATATCTCTATTTGTTTGCAGATCTCTTTTCTCTTTCTCCGCTGTCTAAAACCTTTTCTATTATTCGTTCACCACTATAACCCTTTTTTAATGTCTTGCCCATCCGCGACTTCCTAACACGCATTAGATATATATCACGCAAATGCTAAGCTCTTCTAACCCTGCGAAATTTGCTGTCCTTCCTCCCATGAACAGTACTATGGTGTCTTCTATGGATCAGATCAATGGAGGCAAGAGGAAAAGAAGGCCTGCAGGGACTCCAGGTGCGCCCATGAGACTGTTTTTTGAAATAATGAACTCAGAGGGGATTTGATCGAACAGGTTACTGACGCGGGGGATTTGAGTGCTGGTGCAGATCCAGACGCTGAGGTGGTGTCTCTGTCGCCGCGGACGCTGTTGGAGGCGGACCGGTACCTGTGTGAGATCTGCGGGCAGGGGTTCCAGCGTGAGCAGAACCTGCAGATGCACCGGCGGCGGCACAAGGTGCCGTGGAAGCTGGTCCGGCGGCAGCAGGGAGCTGATGCGGGGAGGAATAACAAGCGGGTGTTCGTATGCCCCGAGGTGAGCTGCCTGCACCACGACCCGCGGCACGCGCTGGGCGACCTCGTCGGCATCAAGAAGCACTTCCGGCGGAAGCACAGCAGCCACCGGCAGTGGGCCTGCGCCCGGTGCGGCAAGGCCTACGCCGTCCACTCCGACTACAAGGCCCACCTCAAGACCTGCGGCACCCGCGGCCACTCCTGCGACTGCGGCCGCGTCTTCTCCAGGTAAGCCGGGAGGTTCCTTAATTTTAAAAGGTGACGAGGAATTCATTAAAACTCAAAAAAAATACATAAATATTTTAGCGATCGATCTTTCATTTTATACATCAATCTCCATCTCAATTATTCAGTTTTCAGAAACAAAAAAGCAATTTTCTGTTCAGAGATTTCTCTTTTCTTCCTTTTTTTTTGTGGCAAATCGACATCATTTTGTTGTTCTTTGTACTACTCCAGACGTTCCAAATCTGGCATTTTCTCGGTGTCAATTAATACAGAATAAACAGATCCTTGATCAAAAAATCCTTTTGCAAATTAGAAGAGATAGATACAATTTTACAGGAAATTTATTTCCTAGTTTAACAGAATGTTTTCGACTTAAAGTATGATATAAAATATAGGAAGGAAGATTGTAATGATGATCTTAATGAAGATGATCATCTGCACTCCACAGTTCCCAATTCTAATTATACTCAATTACTCATAGTTCATGCTTAAATTTGTCTGCAACGCCATTAAATGGCCGCATTAATCACAGAATTTAATTGTCGACCCTTTTTTTTTCCACCCTCCTTTAATACAAATATTCTTTTGGGGACAAAAACTGGTAGATATTTTTGGACATATATTCTTTTGGAGTCTGCAGTTTTGATCTTATGGGTGTAAGTTTAATATTTGGAAGAGTATTTATATGTATTTTATACTATATATTATATATATATATATCAATAATATAATATTGTATGTATACTGCATGCAGAGTAGAGAGCTTCATAGAGCACCAAGATTCGTGCAACGCCAGCCGAGCAGGAGGACGGCAAAGCACTCGATCCCCACGGCCTCCACTCACCCTCTCCACCAGCGCCGCCTCCACCACCACCGACGCCAACGCCAACGTCAACGCCGCCTACACTCCAACCGCTGCAGCAGCAATACCGGCGCCGTCATTTCTTCCATTATTCTTGCCGCCACCGCCGCCGCCGTTGTTGCCAATTATCCCAAACGAGCGTCACCACCAACACCATGACTACCTCGAGCTCCAATTGCTGCCCAACACGTCCTACAGTCTCCTCCACCGAACTGCATATCGGGCTCCCTTCTCTCCTGATCAGGAAGCGGCGACGCCGACGGAGCTCCAACTGTCGATAGGGCCGCCGGGAGTAGTGACCAACGGGCCGCGAGGGAGAGATGATAAGGAAGAGATGGAGATGGCGGAGAAGGAGTACGCCGACGCGAAGAGGATCAGGCAGCAGGCGCGGGAGAAGCTGGAGAACGCCTACGTGCTGAGGGAGAACGCCAAGAAGCGGATCGCATCGATGCTTCTCCAAATCACTTGCCATTCTTGCAGGAAGCAGTGGCCGCCCAAGTCGTCGTCGCCGCCGACGAGCTCCAATCATAACACTAATTGACATTGACAAGAAGGATTGAAATCTACAGTCTTGTTCCTTCTACAAATCAACCGAGAACTCTCAGTGTTGATTGCAATAATTCTTGGTGTGATTATGTGTATTTATCTTTATTAATCTGATGGTGTTTTCATATGAGGGAGTTGAAAATTCATCCTACATAAAATCATTAATAAGTGTTTGTTTTGGTGTGTATGAATATATTAATTGTACACTTCAAGCTTTTATTGAATGGCTTCGCTACATGCAAGTTAGACACATTCAAATCTGTAAATTTAATCTCGTCGCTCCTGCTCAGTAAAAATAATAATTATTATTATTTAATGAGGTAGAGAATTAAATTTTCTCATATTCGATATATTACTTGGAAAGTTTTTTGTGAATTATATAGCCCTTTATTTGAGTTATTGTTTGTTTGTTTTAATAAGAATATTTCTTTTAAAAGTTATCGATCGTTTGTTTCACAATTTTATTGTTTTTCAAAGTCACCTCTATGCCTAGAAAAATGTGTTTTTTTTTTGTGTGTCTCGTTGAATTTTTCAATGATTACGAAACTATTAAAAAAAAGTTGGCAATACAAGAATCTAAGTAAAATAAAAATCAGATTAAAAACTAACCAATAATAAAAAGAATGGTTAAGATAATAAAGAATATCAAATACAAATAAAGAGAGTTGCAAATGATAAGATCAAATAAAATTAAAGGAAACATTTTAACTAAAACATTAAATAAAAAATAAAGTAATTAAAAAAATTTTATGTCAATTGTTTTGTTAAGAGCTTGTGAAATTAGTATCTTATATATATAATCAAGATAGCATAATAAATTTTTCAAATATATAACATAACATTAGTTTCTAATATATACTCTTTATATACGAATATATAAATTAGTGTAAAAATGCTACCTCTCACCCATTGAGACACCTCTCATATCCGTTGTTGTAGTGTTTGGAGGTTAAAAATCACTCATCACACTACTTATTTTTAAATGGATAACTTACATACTTTGGCCAATTTAAAATCTAATTGTTAAATTTTTTTATTAAATTAAATAGATATACATTTAACTTAAGCTTTAAAGGGAATTGTCCAAGTGCCTTGAATATAGAATCAGAAGTCTTTACAAAAAAAAAATTGCACAAAATATTGAAAGGAGAAAAGCAATGGAGAGTAGGAGATTCAAGCTTTAAAAAAGAATTAAACCTCGGACTTGGTGTGAAGCCCAAAGAATGTGGAGCTTATATTATACAAACGGGTCTACAAGTGACTATGACAAGTAGTTGATTATGAAGGAGTGTATTGATGGCACCAACATCTTCAACTAGCACTAGTTGGAGTGCAATTGCCTCGAGCGGTCTAACTTCTTCTTCTTCTATGTATCCAACCCTACGATCGTCAGCAAGGAAAGACTTTCTGCTCACACCAAGGCCCTCAATAAGATCAATGGTGACACATTTGTTAGCATCTGCAAGGGCAAGTGATTGCAATTAATACACACAGAAGAAGTAAACCCGAAAAGTTCTATCAAACAACTCAAGTTGAATTCTAAGGAAACAATTCCTCCCATGTATATAAGTAGTCATGATAATTCAATATCAAGATTATACAGGGAGCACAAGGAGCTTGCAGATTAGATGAGCTTGAATAGAGATCGAGCTAAGTAGGAACTCATATATGGACTCAAGAACTGGAAGCTTGTATTAATTCAATGGAAATAGAACTTGAGAGAAGTCCATGGACTTGAGAGTTGGAGGCTTGGATTGAATGGAGATGGAGCTTAAAAAGAGCTTAGTGGAGTCGACTGCTGGAGGCCTAGATTAAGATGTTTAAATGACTTAAAGGTAGGGAGTCTGGATTGTGGAAGACTTGAAGTCCCAAACACTGAGAACTTTAAGTGATTACATATGATGTAATAATTAACTTTGAAATTATTTTTGGGCATATATTGTTGTGATGATAGGATTTAGCATGTATTACATAAGGGAGCTTTATTCTGAGTGTTTGATCCAGGATTGAGCTTTGGTAGCTAGCTGGTGTTAAAAAAAAAATGAGATAAATCTTTAGTCACTCTTGGAAGGGATTTTTCTCTTATTCTAGTCAGTTGAAACATTAGTCCATTTGAGTACTAGACTAGGTGTGTCATCCAAATTATATGTTGGTCAACATGCATGCCTTAATTTTTGTTCAAGGTTATGTTAACCAAATTGTAAGCTAGGTCAACCCTCTTTGCCTAGATTTGGCCATTGAGACTTATAATAGTCATTTTTTGTAATAATTTTAACCTATTTAAAGTTAGTCTACACAAGTGCTTGAATAGAGCTAATTGGGACTTAACTTCAAGGTATTGTTAGTTTGTTTGACACCTAATACTTGCAGAAAAACACTATGGTTCATCCATTGTTCTCAAGTATATCAAAGGACATACTAAGAGGGCTTTGGAACTTGGGCAAGGTTTCATCTTTGAAATTAAAACTATATCTAGGGGTGATTCTCTTCTCCTGATATATGTTTTTATCTACATTATTTTTAGGGAGAGGTGAGGATATATTATTGTGAGTGAAATCATCCCAAGCTTGTTAGACCTTATGGAATCCCATTGATTGGTCAATATTGAATGTCACGGACTTGATTTATACTTACACATCTAGAGATGTTATAAGTTGGGTTGGAACCGTCAGATTGGTCCACCCGTCAAATAATTTAAGTCGATTGGATTGAAATTTTATCAATCCGTCATTTTAGCGGACCTAAATGGATTAACCCGTGCAGATTGCGAGTCTAGACGAGTCGACCCGTGGTGGACTGGGATTGGCCTGCAGATTAAAAATATCAAAAGAATATGGAATTAAACATGTGAAAGCAAAATTGTATAAGCTTTTTTGACTAATATTCTAATACTAACAAAGTAAGTTCTTCACCGTCACAGTCTTTTTCTATCACACGTATAAATATAGGAAATGATGATATAATAAAGTCAAACAATTATACGGACTACAAAATCTCAATTGAATCTCTATTTGGAGGTGTCAAAATTTGAATTTGCATATATATATTATCAAGATTTGGATATTTTAGAGCATTGAAAAAATTAAAAGCATCGGTATCGGTCGATAATTGAATCTCAATTATAAGATTTTAGTTGCTTCAAATACTTACTTTTTTTATCATTGGTATCCCATCCACCTTGTCGATCGTCGCCTTAAGCTCTCAACACCTCAATAATTTTAGAGATTTTATTTTTATTTTTGGTGGCCCGCGGGCTAGCCTGCCTAATCCACAACTCACCTTGGGTTGGGTTGGGTTGGATTGGAAATTTCTCAATCCATCAGATGATAGGTTGGCCCGCTACTCCCCACTAAATATTGAGTTTACGATGACGTTGGTCCGCCCCACCATGAGAATCCGTTTGACAGCTCTACTTACATTATTGTCTTATTTCAATTGGTGGTAATAGTGGATATTATGAGGATGACACAAAGGTTATAGTATAGGCCATAGCGTAGGAGTGGGATCTCTAAATAATAAAAAATAACTAACAAGCAAGAGATCATTTGCAGAGCCGACCCTAAGCAAGGCAGTTGGGGCCCCCACCCCAAGGCCCAAAGAGATTTTTTCAAAATCTATAAGGAAAATGGTCTAATTTTTATTTAAAAATATTTTTTTTATCTATAAAAGGACCCCATTTTGATTGTTTCATCCAATGTCCTAAAATACCGAGGACTGGTTCTGATCATGTGTTTGTAGTTTTATTTATTGTATGAGTTTGTATTTGCTTGTATTTGTCGTCTTCCTTATATTTAGTATGAGAATGGGTTATTGCAAGAGATTTATTTGCCTCAAAAGATGGTCGAAGAGGAAAAAAATATAGTAGTGTTACTAATAGTCATCCACCAATTGATGTCATGGAATAATCAGAGATTTTGAAATACAAAAGGTTATTTTTCAACATTATTTATGTTAGTATGGAATACTTATGGATGAAAATTACATTTATAAGAGTTTTAAAGTGATTAGAGGCTTGATGCATAAAGAATTCAAGATATCTAAATTTTGTATCAAAATGCATTTTCATGATGTATTTTTTTTTCTTTGGTAGAAGGCATCAAAATGTGTCTACCCTCCAAATTCCATATTTTTAATATATGTTTTTTAAAAATTTTATGCATTTTTGAACATGCAATTTTAGATTTTTTTTAGCACCCTGACAACTAAATTGTATAATGGTGAAAACAACATTGAAAAGTATCCAAAATGTGTTGACCAACTTGTTATATTGTCAACCAACTCAATCATTTCACCTCAAATTGAAGTTTTTGCATATAATTAAGAGGCATTTTAGGTCAAAATTTATTACTAATGTCTCATCATGACATTATTAACCTACTAAGATTTTTTCTTATGCTTTAATTGCAAATATTATATGTTTCTAAAAATTATATCTTCTTATGAAAAATATGTAGACATTTAATGATAAAATGAGTTGCATGAACTTTCAAATTGATTTCATATTTTATTGGTTACTTATTTGATCATCTTTCTTAATTAAGTTAGTAAACCTCCCCTAATTAGGAAACAAAGGGTCACGTTAAAGTATATCAAATTAAGAGCAATTAACTTGGATTAAGGTAGAGCTAAAGTTGAGAGTAGCGTTTAGTTTCTAATTGCCTTAATGCATGTTTATGCTTCTTAATGCTTCCTAATTTAAATGGATTGCCAAATATTAAAAATGAGAAAATTATTGGGGAAATGGTTCCTCCTTAATGATTGGGTCACCATATTTTGATATGTTGATAATAAGAATTAGGTTAGATATTTTGGATATGATATGTGTATCTAGTGTATAGATAGTCACAGCGCCTAACTTAAAGCATATGGATCTCAAGGATCTTATGAACTCGATGGGATTGAGTGGAATGGAGATTGAGGAGGGGATTAAGTGAATGCAATGGTTGGAGGTACGACTCAAGGGTGGGGACCCTAGATTAGAAGGAGATAGAAACCAAACATTAAGAGTGTTAAGTGATTATACACGATGTAATCTTAGGTTTGTTTTTAAGGATAGATTGTTGTAACGATATGATTGGCTTTTAGGTAGAGTGTGTTTACCTAAGGAAGTTTTATTCTAGGCCTTAGAGGATGTTTTATCATGGTTTGAATTTGATCCTTAATGGTCGGGTAGATAAACAAATAGGGACAAACCTTAACTCATCCATCAAACTGGTTTTCTCTTGTTTAAATCAATTAGAACATTGGTCTGTTAATGGATTAGGTGTGTCGAACATTTTGTATATTGATCAATATATTTTTGTTTCTTGAGGTAAAAAGTGATGTGCTCATCCCAAACACCTCTCATTGCCGATCGGTCCCACAGCTATATGAAAAGAGGTAAATCACGAGGGATGTTTTTACCCAATCAAAAATTAGCACGACAAAAGGATAGATCCTTCGAAAAGATTTGCAACTCCCGGAGATTAACACTTGCTCATTAGGACAATTCTATCATCCGTGCTAGTCACTTGGTTCTCTCGTTGGGACAATATTTCTTTGTTTTTGAATTGTATATGTTGTTCGACACACCTTACCTAAATTTGCTCACTGAATAGTGTTAATCAAGTTATAAATTGGTCGACAAAAATGCTTGAATACATTCTTTAAGACTTGCTTTAAAGACTTTGGTTGTGGCTTCTTTGACACCTAATGCTTATACAAAACTATTTTTCATTATTTATTATTCTCAAGTGTCAAAGAAGACACCAAGATGGCTTAGAAGCTCGGGCAAAGTTTCATCCTTGAAGTTGAAGCTCATTTGAGTAATGCTTTTATCTATATCATAAGGATATATAGTTGTGAGTGATTTTGTGTTGGATCAAGCTTTTTCGGTTAAAATGTTATCTTTGGAGGTTGCAAATCACAATTCATAGCGAACTTACCCATTATCTCATTTTAAGAGGAGGTAATATATAGTGGATGTTATAGAGTGATGCACCACACACATTATGAGTCATGAAATAGGAGTAGAGTATCAAAATTGTGTAAAATAGTTTTTTAACATGTGTGATTGCTATAACCTTTTTTTTTGTTACGATTATCTTAACACTCTCAATCATAATTGTGTACCCTTTCTACTTACAATTATCTTCTTTGTGTTTATACAATGAATCAATAAATTTAGGTCACCTATCTATTCCAACCCTATTCAAACTAGCTTACCTTCAACGAACCATAGTGTTGAACAGGGATCAAGTTTCAAAAATCAAAATCATCACCGATCGACCCATGAAGGAGAATTTTATACAATCTTTTGGAATCCCATGAGATTCTCTAATAGATCTTAAAATACTTTTTAAAAAATTTGTATAATAACCTAGGTAATTATAGTTGCTAAAACAAAGATGTGAAATATATATATGAGAATATTTAGACAAAAAAAATTACAGTATTCTTTAGAATGTTATAAGATTAATAACTTCTCACAATTCTCTCCTATAAATAGAGAGTATCCGAGAGAAGCATAAGAAAAAAGTACAAGTGAAAGTGCGAGAAGTGTATAAATAGTGCTAGAGTTTAATTAGAATGACACTTCTCATTAATAATTAATATCCAATGAGACCTAATTTGATTAATGAAGTCATTATAATTTCCATGTTTAATCCACATTCCAATAATGTATACCTTCCTTCTTCTCATTATTTCTTATAAGTATAAGAAATTTAATTATTTTATTTTACTTTTTATTTCTTTTATTCCTGTTCAACTAAATATACCATTAATTAAGGCTTAAAATGTGTAGCTTAATTAATATACCGATGGCAATTTCGTGTATATATACGTTCCAAATAAAAAAAATAGTCTACTCTTGTTATTATGAAATTTTGAAGAAAAATTTTATGTATATAAGAGATTATTTTTAAGATTCGAATTCTTAATTTTTAAGTCCCTTCATATTTTGCAAATAAAAGATACGGGGAAATTTTTCTATTTTTCTAGAAAATATCCTCTCATCTTCTAAAAAAACAAAAGTGAAAAATACAAACCAAACAATATTTTCCATATTTTCTTATTTTCTAAAAAAAATGAAAATAAAAAATATCGTATTCTTCACAAATTAATTTTCTTAAAGAATTTGTACGACGGTACGAAGAGCATCAAAAAGGCTGCATGCGCTGAAATTTAAAATGACCGAAATATTCAGTCTTCTTCTCCTTTTTTTTCTCATGATAACATGTACGAAAAATGGTTGACTGCATCCGATCGAGCCACCGCCATGCATAAATCTCGATGGCCACGTTTTCAGTGCCATAACGTTTCCAGCAGAAAGCGACGCCTCCTCCTTCCCACTCTTTTTTTTTTCTGGATAGGTTGCGTTAGTATACATGAATTGACGCTGACACTGACGCAGACAAGAGCTGGCCGGGGCAAGGGAACCTCTTCTCGCCCACGCGAAGACAAACGCATCACGTTAACGTTGGTGGATCAAACTGTGCAGCGCTGCTACTGCTGCAGCTGCAGCTTGTCTCAGTCGCAGTCGATCAGTCACGCCATGTGAAGATAATTACGGAGCTAAAGAAATTGCGAGAGAGAATTAGTTTGCCGACAGCCTTCCGTTGACTCTTGTTTTAAATAGTTCATTAAGGAGAGCTCCGTCACCTCGGAATTTGCAATAATGGAAGGGTGAACTGATTAAGCAAATTGATCAGTTTGTCTTGGGAATCGTACTGGTTTAATTCATCAGCTGATCATACGATCTGCATTAGCCCTCAGATCTAGATACCAGAGTGGGCCACGTTAAAACAAGCAACATCCTCCTCGAAATCATATATCAGTTGAAGCTTCATCCAGAAAAGACCTGCACCAGGAAAAGAAGGCCACCTTGCTCAAAGCACAATTGATATTGTTCGAAAATTGCCATCTGTATATGCAGTATTACTGGAAACTCGATCCCTAGGAGATCGACTTGGTCGAGAAGAGCAGCAATATAATTCCACCCAACCGTAAGAAGGAACAAGGATGGGACGAACTGTGAATAATAGATGACCTTGATCGATGAACTAGCTAGGATCTCTATGCAGGCTCGTCCTTTAATTTCATGGGCATGGTGATCATTGCTTTATATATAGGTTTTCAAGTTTCAACGCATGCATGGGTCGATTACACTGATCTTAATTATAAGTTCTCTAGCCATTTGTTGACGATTAAATCATATCATTTTCATTAAACTCTATACTAGAATATGTATCTATCAGTACCATTGTCATCGAGCAATATCATGTGATTGTTGTATGTTGATCAGTGGATCTTATGCCTAAACCCTAAAAAAACCACCACGAGCATCAAGAAGTATAAGCTCTAACCATTTGGAGTCGATTAATTAGATCGTATTTCTTCATCCAACTCTACGATCGATACACTATATATTGCTACCACTCTAATTTTCAGCCGCCTGTTGTCTTCACGTCAAGCAATTTAAGTTCTAACTATATATTTAATTAGGTTTGCAACTTAGAATTTATCATTTGCAGATCAATTATATGAAGCTTATTCCTCTGGTGATCTTTAATTATGTCGCTACCACCATCAAAAAAAAATTAACATCATTTCATCTAGAAAGCTAGCTATATGAATTGTCAATTAAAAAATCCTATGAAGTACTCTTTTATTAATTAACAATGTTCAAATAACTGAAACACAATTTAGAGTTTTCTGTAATCTAAGCATGCATATAATTGATCATTAAAAAACTGTTTTTTTTTATCTGAGCACTGAAAATGATGCATGTTCAATGAACATAAGAGGACTAGAATCAGAGGAAGAGAGAAGACAAGAAGAACAAATTAAGGAGAGAAAGAATAAGAGGTTGTTTCCTTCCATAAACAGTGGGAATCGAGTAGTTAACGTTCTCAATCCATCCTTAACAATTAGTAGCCTGGTGATCTCTTTTTTCAGAGTCGTCTAATTGTGGCCGAGCAAACTATATAAAGCCAAAGCACTTCCAACCAAAAGTCATCAGTTTGTATAATTACCACTCTCAAAAGGATTTATCCTTGACAAAATGAACTTAAATTGGCAAACTCTTGAAGGAGAGAAAGAAGATTTGATAGGGTTTGAATTGGATTAGTGGGATTGTTGGAGGGCCGGAAACCACGTCCAAATTCTTCAACAAGCTTTCTGAGGTTTTAGTTGCCTCTTTAATATTCATTTATAATGCAACATTTTATTGAATCACGCACCCAATTTCCAATACTGTCCAAATGACACAGTCGACTTTCTTCGAATTTATCAATTAACGCACTATATTTCTATGATACCCCTCACATAGTCTACTTATAGAGCATGTGCACATGCAAACTACCGCGAGCATTTGAGCACCAAATCACCGACGAGACAAAATTTACAAGCATCCCTAAAATATGCAATTGTTACTATTTTGCCAACATAAATTGCATTTCCATAGTAAAAAATATTTGAAGAAGGTGATCTTCTATAACATTAGCAACATCTAAAATCTTATTCAACTTTTCCGTCCTACTAATCTTTGTAGTCCATAGCACCAATAACATTACGATCCGTAGCACCGGCGACATGTATATTGTTTTGGTCTCTTACTAATCTAACACTATTATGATTTAATTAATTAGTATTTTTTTATTTAGAGATTATCACAATCTAATTTTTTATTATACAGTTTCTGAACACTCAGCTTTACTGCCTTCTTTTTTTTCCCCTTTATTGGGTTCTGGACAAAAAAATATAAATGACTGACTCATATAGCTTTATTATATTCAATCGATCGAAACCGGCAGTCCGGCACCTATGTACTTTAAGGACTAATTTGTTTATGAAAATGTCAAAGCTCACCTAATCTCGTCACTTTATGATCGTCATAAACATATCAAAATTGACTGAAACTAGCTAGCACCACTACATTCCTTGTAGCCTCTTATATATTTCTGAAATCTACACAACCTTAAAAACTTTTAGCACTAACTTATTAAATAACTTGGGATTATTATACTCACTTTAAGACACAACCAAAGGATTCTTAGAACCTTCTGAATGTGTCAATGCTTAAGTTTTTTTATTTTGGATACTTATCAATGATTAATGAGTTTTGACTAAAATTTACTAATAACCCTAGATAATATCAAAATTGACTGAAATCAAGACCAATGATCTCCTTGCATCCCCTTGAGTATATTCATGCCCTCAAACCTAATTTTTAAGGCTTGGATTGCATCTTGTCTATTTTTGAAATCTACAAAACCTTGAAAATTTTTAGCATAAACTCATTGAGAGACTTAGGATCATCATACCCACCCTAAGGACCATCAATGGAATTCTCCGAGTATCTTGAGTTTGTCTATGCCTAACATTCTTATTTCTGGACATGATCCTAAACACATCAAAACCGTCTAAAATCACCACCAATGAATTTTTTATAGTCTCCTGAGTCTCACTGTATATGCCCACTAATCTTAGTTGTAGGTATATATCAACATCCTATTTGTTCTCAAATTTATCAATGCAAATTATATATGTTTTGTTATCGTAGAACATTAAACCATCATCATCTTTTGGAATGAGGATCAAATATCAAATTTGGAGAAGAAGTTAACTAGGATGAGTGTTATGGGATATGTCATAGAATCTTTTTCTTGATCTTTCTCAAAGGGAAGGGTCCAATCAAGGGTATACCTCCATGAAAGACACACTCATCTTATTAGGCGGTTGCTAGTAAATGTATTTGGGAATTAAGATTTTGAGGCAAGAATATTTAAATTCTCCAATGTGCATGTACCCTTCATAAGAAAAGATGTTGCACTGCTAGTTGAAACTTTCAGATAGAGGGATAACTGTCCCACGGATTGTAATGTTGCTTATGGTGTTTTATATAATAGATTTTTCACACATAGCGAACCTACTCGATCGGAACCAAAGAAACTTCTATGGACTTATTATCTTCATGTTGATTCAGATATGAATGTTCTGTCGTTTTATAAATTATATTTTTTTGTTTACTTTTAGGTTTTGTAGATATTCTTAATGATTTTGATAACTTAAGGTTTATCAATTGGATTGAGACAGTCTATAATTTATAGCTCCTCAACTCTCGGGATTTAACAAAGCATTCTCCAAAAAGACTCCTGTCCATGCATCTTAACCTCCTTGCATGAAAAGATTTGTTGGTTTACTTGTTGTAAGTGTTGATTAGTTAGTTGATGTCTTACCTAAATCAGTTTTATTTTCTAACTTTTGAATTATGGCACAAACATGATTTTTTAGCATGTTCCTGTTCAAAGACCAAGCGACCTTGAATAAGTAGCAGTTGGCCTATTTTTATATCAATAAAGTAAGAGACATTTTAAAAAGAGTCTTAGCTCACTGGGTAGCCGTAGTTTATATTCAAGTAATGTTGTTTTGTTGATATAAAGTTTATGGTAATTAATTCAGATTAGATTATTATTGATATTAAACTTATCCCGAAGAAGTTAATTTACTAGGCATCTCCCTCTGATCTCTTGAAGGCTAACATCACAAATAGCTCAGACATCAGCTGTACAACTTACTCCATAATCATCGCAAGTAGTGAAGAATTGAAGAACATAATGAAGAATTATTTGCTCTTCTAAATAGAGATTGCCACCAAACTTCAAGTAGCCACTCTACAATTGATTCTCATTTTGAAATTGTAACAACCAGCTAGAAGACAAGGAAAGGATGTAACAGAAATAAATATAACCTCGGGCTACTCCAAAAGATACAACTAAATGGATGAGAATTGTCCCTCATAAAAAGAGGACCTAGAGGGAATTAAAGGAAGATAAAATTGATACACAGCGTCTGAATGTAGCTAAATGAAGTGAGCTGAGGGGGATATTGATTAAAAAATATCGAGGTGGAAATCTCTAAGGTTTCAAAAGAAGAATTGAAACTATTTCAGTCTCTAAGGAAAATGATGAAGAGGTAGTTAAAAATCAAAAGGCAAAGGAATGATGAAATTAAAAAAATGAGATTGTAGACCGTTAAAGTTAAAGTAGACATTTGAGTAGTAATATTTATGTTTCAAATTAATTGTATCTTAATTGAATTCATTATATTTTGAGAAATTTAATTATTGTCCTTTTTTGTAGTATCTAAAAGGAAATCTAAATAAAAAAAAAAGAAAAAATTAAAATGAAAAGAAGATGTGGCCTACCTAATATCAAATTTTGAATAACTGAAGCGAAATTCATTCATCTTTGTTATTATATTTGTTTATGAAAGTGGTTGGTTGATAAGGTTATTATAATATTAGGTTGTATTTATAAAGTGGCATCTGTTAATGAGTTTCTATTATTATAGTTAGTGTAATATTTATTTGTATTTGTCTTTGCAATATTGTGGTAGGATTTATTTGAGAGGAAGAGAATTATATATGTTTTGACAATAACCTCCTTCTTCACATGTGTCTTAGGCAATGGTTTCATAGATGGAGAAGTACGCTCGATGCATACATTTAAATACTTTTTAGGGAAGTCTCTTCATCTAATATAATTATATTTATATTTTAACTTTTGTAGACTTCATATGAATACTTATGAGATATAATCATATCCCAAATTATGAAACTGACCCGTTTGAGAGAGATTTTAGGTATATTTTTATACCTATGAATATCAATGAATCACATTATCATATATTAGTTATGGACAATGTGAATAATTTTTTTTCCATTATAATTTGTTGTCCTACAACTCCAAACCTAATAATATTTTTGAAGAAGTGGCGAGTATAATTTTTGCTTTATATTCTAGCATAATCACATTGTTATATATCTGTTAACTTAGTTTATCCTTTTTATGCTCACAGGTATTGAAACACTAAAGTAAATTCATGCTAGAATACAAGATTACAAACCCCTTGACAAATGGACTTCCACTAAAATTGTCGCTCTTCAACAAATGCTAATGTAAGTAATTTTAGACATTATCGTCGTGGAATTGACATTCAGTCAAGGTTGACTAAGTTTGATTTTAATTTTGAGTTAAGTTTTAATGTTTGAACAATAGTAATTGAGTGATACTTCTCAAAAAGAAGACTATTGGTCAAAGGTGTTTGAGCTCAATTTGATCGTGATAGAGATTGTTGATGTCACGATCTGGAAGCTTTCATCCCTATATGAGGAATAGTCTTCTTGTTCGGACAATATTCATCACTGCACCAAAAATCACAAATAATACTCAAGAAGAGTACACAAGGTTGTATGAACATATATAAATATACAACACTTTATTAAATGATGTAGACTAATATAACTGTTGGTGCAGGAGCACTAGATAATCAAACCTAGATTTTGATTATGACAAAGGTTCAAAGTTAAGGTATTATTTTTATCTCATGAGTTTTGTTAAGTGTGCAGGAAGTGTTTAAGCTAAGCCCAAGGTTAAGCGACATTTGGAGAATCTCGAGTCGAGAAACCGTGGTGGTCGGACGATATCAAGAGAACCTTATGGAGTCGAGGAACCTAGGCGGAGACCGAAAGCTAAGTGACAGGTCAGAAAGGACTAGAGGTAAGCACGAGTGCGGAGTAATGGTAAGGTCGGATCCTTTATACTATGATGAATTTAGGCGGAGATCCGACTAAGACTTCCAGTGGAAGGTCTAAGTCGAGATCGGACAGTTGGTAGCCGTCAAATTTATCATTACTTCTGTTTACTATGATAACTCTTTGTTGTAGTTGAATAATCTAGCTGACAGTCGACTGCTATTCAAACTGTCTAGCTCGATGAAGGTCAAGATAAGATCCTTTTATCTTGGGATAAGGTGTCCTTTTGATTCAGATCCGGATCTCAACGAGATGAGGCTTGGAGGGCTATAAAAGAAGGGGGAGGGGGGGGGGTCACTCCTTTAGGTCATCTTAATTGTTCTCAAAGTGCTCCCACAACACCGAAGGTCTACAACAATGTTACGCTATAAGGTGTCCTTTTGATTCAGATTTGGATCTCAACGAGATGAAACTTGGAGGGCTATAAAAGAAGGGGAAGGGGAAGGAAGGGGGGGGGGGGGTCACCCCTTTAGGTCATCTTAATTGCTCTCAAAGTGCTCCCACAATGCCGAAGGTCTACGACAACGTTACACCGCCACTACGCCGACTTCACGTCGAGCTTCAACCTTTTAAGTTGGTAGTCTTTTCTTTTAGTTGTCTTACCTTTGTATTCAAGCTTCTTTTTATTGAGCTTTTCGTTGTAAAGAGGAGAGGTGTGCTTGTGCCTCTTCCTCAATCTTTTGTTCTTTGTAATCGTCATCTCCTACCTCCAACGAGGAGGAAATTTTGTTAGTGGATTGCCTCATCGTACGTCGTCTAGGATCGCGGAGCCTTTGAGTAGCAACCGTTAGGTTGTGAACCAAGTAAAAACAAAAGTATTTCCTTACTCTTATTGTTTACATTCCGCTGCAATACTTTGGCTTTATCGAAAACGAAAAGAAAGATTTCCGCTCGCTATTCACCCCCCCCCCCCCTCTAATGAGTCATTTGATCCAACAGTAACTACATGTTTGTCCCAAAATACCGACATGACTTTATTATGACATGACTAACACATTGACTCATGCAAAACAAAAAAATATTAAAATATCTAAATGCATAAGTAATAGATAATATTAAAAAAAATAAACTGAATGGACTCCATAGAAGATATCTCCAAGCTATCGCCGAGCAATCTCTGAGCTACTCATCATAATATTGACCGAACCTTGACAATCACCACACGTCTATGAATCTAGAGGTCAAAGGAGCAGAGAGTGGGCACAATGTGCAAAGTAAAGTAAGAAAGACATGCATGAATGTATATAATTCAATAGGTTAACAACAAAAGAGAGCATTTATATTTTCAGATTTTGCACATCATTGATTATTACTCCGTTCCCATTTATTCAACTCTTATTCACTGTTTAATTAATTCCATCGATTTTTTCAATTTCTTATTTCAATATTAAACACATATTGCTTGTAATACATCATATACATATATATATTTAAAAATGAGATAAATAAAATAAATTTATTTATTTATTTTATTAAAAGGAAATTACTTATTTATTAATACTTTAGTTGATAATTTCGGGATAAATTTTTATTAGATTGGATTAAGTTTAACTATTATTAATCATAAGGTTGATTAATTCAACTAGACATAAGTTTATCTAACTCTAGATTAGGATTTGGGATAAACTTAGGCTAAGGTTGATTAAGTCAATTAGCCTAAGTATATAATTAAGCCCTAGATTATGATTTTTCCGAAGTTCACTTTTTTTTTTCTCCTTTTTCCCCTTTCCTCTTCTCGCATCTTCCTCACGTCGGCAGCCCATGCTGCCGTCGTCTACTATCCACGCACACAGTGCCCGTTGCCCATCGCCTTTGTGTGTCGCCGTCACGCACCGCCCACGAACACAACACCGGCTTCCGCCACCTCGGGCGGCCTCGCTCGCGATTGAGATTCGTCGTTTCCCCTTCACACAATCCAGCTCGACGATGTCGTCGCAGTGCCCGATTGTCACTGTCAATGGGTTTTTCGCCCCCAGCAGCTGCTCCTTCCAGCGCCTAGCGTGGTCGGCCAACCTTCGCCACCACGATCCGCTCCCCTCCGCGACCAATTCGACGTTTGCGTTGCCCTTCGCCACACCGCCACCATCGCTTTCGCTTATCAGGCACGCCACACGCAACAAGACCGGTACCGTCGCTGTTGCCATCGCCAACCCTACGATTGCACATCAAAACTAGCTGCCGCCGCCATGCCCTGTGCATCGCGTGCATGCGGGCAACAGGCGTCGTCACCCTTGTTCGCGGTCAACCCGCATCGGTGAGAAACTCAATTTAACTGCAACTAAGATTAGGGTTAATTAAGAATTGATTAATTAGTTATTTGAGTAACTAATCCAGATTTAGTTAGTACTTAGTTTCGATTAATTAAACTGGCTAACAGATTAATTAGTTTTAGATTCTGGATTAATTGGATTATTAAATCTGATTTATTGGGTAAGTAATGAATCTATTTTGGTTCAACTCGTTAACTGAATTAAATTAAATTAGCATAGTTAATCTAATTAATTAAGTTTATTCTTATTGACCAAATTAATTAAATTGAGTTTGATTTGATTAAACGATTAATTGAATTAACTATGATAACATAATTAATTTAATTAACAATGTTGATGGTTTAATAAAATGATTAAATAATAACTGAGCTAAGAGTTAATGTAACTCAAATCCATTAGATAGTCAACTAAGAGATTAATTGAGTTATTAAATACTTGTCCACTAATTAGTTAAAATATTGATCGGGTTAAATAACAGCTTTGAGAACGGACACAAAGCTTCAGATTGGAAGATTGCTAGGTCGCTCTACAGTCAGAGATGGGTGATTCTATGTTCTTTTTAGAATTTAATGCATAATTATCTTGGTTACATTGCTTTACTTAGGTTATATTATCTTTCCACTCTATGTTCTTTCTAGTATTGCTTTGACCTTATATTTGCTTGAACTTTTTATACTCTATTTGACTTCTGGGCTATTTGATTTTCATTAGTATGTTTATGCTATTGTTTAATGGATATAATTGTTATATGTGTTTATTTGCTTAGTTGCTGTTTCGGTTGATACCATATTCGAACTAGTAGAAATAGTATAATTAAGATGAGATTAAATCCTTAGAGGATATATAACGTTTCTCCTATCTCAGTTGCCAACTATGTCTCTCATTCATGGTTGAGAGAGTCTGCAGTAGAGTTTTCCTACTTTTGAACTATGGTTGCTTTGTATACTTGTGGTCGATCATATCTCTCATTCATAGTTAAGAAAATCTACCGTAGAGTTATACTCTTGCACTATCCATTCAGAGTTAGTGATAGTTGGATTCATATGTCGTCTATAGCTAGATAGCTATATGACATCTTGACTGCCCATGAGACTCATTTATGGTAGCATGTTGTTGCGTGCAGTCCATAGCTAATAGCTATAAACTCTGTCTGTCCACGAGACTCATTCGTGATAGCATATTGTTGCGTGCAGTCCATAACTAGATAGCTATATGCTCTGTTTGTCCATGAAACCCGTTCGTGGTAGCATGTCGTTGCCCACATACATTGAGTCGTTTATTACTTGTCTACCCACGAGTTCCGTTCATGGTAGCATGTGGTTGCGCATAGACAGTGCTCTATATATTGTCTATCTATCCACGAGGCTCGTTCGTGGTAGTATGTTGTTGTTCGCAAATAGTGCCCTTGTTATTATCTTGAGAGCCATGAGACTTTATTATGGTATCCTGATAGTTATTGTTAGTAGATTTGCAGTCGATTGTCTATGCCACAAGTGTATTTATTATATTGCTGACCAGATTCGTTGTGGACTGATATTGATACTCTGAGGTTTGTGTTATTTTAGTTTGTTTCCTTTGACTTCCATTATGTCCATTATGATTATGCATTATTTTCTATCCACCCACTGAGTGGTTGTACTCACCCCCTCTTCTCTTATCCTCCAGGTTAGCTGATAGAGGACGTGTCCAGTTGACTTACCTTCGCGTCGCTCAGAGAATCCCTTGTCATGCTGGTCCCACTGCATCGTCAAGATGTCAATTTGTTTTTCTTTATGGTTATCATATTTTGTTTACATACTTGGATTTTGTCGCAATTGGATTTGGTGTCATAAATCTATCTTACTTTTAATTGATTTATATTTTAGTCGTACATGCATGCCGTCAATAAAATAATTATATTTTATATTTTGGATTATTTCAAAGTTTTTATCATATCTGATTCCAATGAGGTATTTTGGAATATTGTCATTAAGGAGCTCCTTCTGTTAGTGGTTATAAGATTCACATATCTCCACAATGGTATGAAATTGTTCACTTTAGGCCTAAACCCTCACGGTTTTATTTTTGGGCTTTATTTAAAAGGCCTTATATCAATGGAGATATTTTTTTATTTTATAAGCACATGATCTTTTTCATGTCTTACCAATGTGGGACTTTGATTGTATTCCCCATACTCTCAACAATTCCCCCTCAAACGAAGGACCACATTGAGTTCCCCTCAAGCTTATCCGTCCTCGAAGGATTTCCTCTGATTAATATCCGATCCTCAACCCACAAGGACTTCTTACCATGACCCATCTAGACTTCTTACCAGTTGTCCAGCCCTTCTGGACCAACTGGACTTCCTGTCAGTTGTTCGGTCCTCCCGACCCAATTGGACTTCTTGCCTAGTGTCTGGTTCTCTTGATCTGGACATGGGAGCTTCACTTTCTTCGTTCGAGGTTCATGGCTTGACATGGACCATGACTCTGATAGCAATTTTTAGTGCATATAAGATTCATATATCTCCACAATGATATGAAATTGTCCACTTTGGGTCTAAGCCCTCATAGTTTTGTTTTTGGGTTTTACTCAAAAGATCTCATACCAATGGAAATACTTTTTTTATCTTATAAGCACATGATCTTTTCCATGTCTTACCAATGTGGGACTTTGATTGTAATCCCCATACTCTCAACACCTCCATCTTTGGATGACGAATATGCCCCTGGGGCGTGACATTGCTCTTTCATAAATATATAACTCAAATATAAGCATTTAATAGGTGAACGGCCTGCAATCCACCCCTCTAGAATATGTCATACATGTCAAAGTGGACGACCTGCAATCCATTTGAAATAAAAACATATCCTATATAAATATGAGATAAGAGTGAGCGACTTGTAATCCACCCAGTAAAGATGTATTGTATATGTACAGGATGAACGACTTACAATCCATCCAATACGAAGTACATCTTATGTATGCACATATATATACATAAATATGGGGTGAATGACCTACAATCCACCCGAAACGCCTCACATAAAAATAGGGTGAATGACCTACAATCCATCCACAAAAATAGGGTGAATGACCCGCAATCCACCTAGTGAGGTAAGTTATTTATTTTTAATGCATGAAGCAAAATCTCTATATTTATAGAGTATTACTTAGTTATCTAAATTTTAATAATCTCATATTCATAAAATCATTTTCGCTATGGATTTCTTTCAAATTTCTCATAAAGTTTTGAGTTCTTCTTAAGAGAATTATTCTAAGTTTCTATACTTCATTTTTAAATTTTAAAATTTGACCACTGTATCATGTATAATTTTTTTCAAAGTACAATAATAACAAAGAATATACAAGGTCTAGCCAATATAAAAGAATGTGGTCAAAACATAGAGATATAAAAGAGTATGTAAATAAATTTTCATCTAAAGAATAATATAAATCGTAAATAATTTATTCCTAATATTATCCAAATCAAAGCCTAATTATATATATTCAATGTACTTGATAATTATTTTTCTTCTATCATATACTCAAGTAATCTATAAACACATTTATATAATTAAATAAAATTCTTAATCTACTTCTATTTCAAGATTAGGACGTCATAAATTATTTTTTTTTCATCACGGTAAAATTAATCGTGCACAAGGTCATTAAAAAGTAAAATAAGAAAGAAGAACTCCACCTCAATCAATTTTTTTTTTCAAGAAGTAACAATGGTGCGCCGATGACAACATCAACATATGTGGTGAGTAATGTCAGCGGTGGACAACAAAGATGATGATGTTGGTAATGGCATCAATAGGGATGAAGCTGGCGATGACGACAACGATAAATTTTATAGGAGATGGATTCGAGATTTTAGAATTAAAGAGGATATAAATAGCGTAAGGAAGAAAAGAAAAAAAAACAAAATAACAAGAAAAGGTCGGCGGCGGGATGAAGAGAAAAAGAAAAAGAAAAGAATAGGGGTGTGGTCGTGGTTTTTTTTGGCAATATTATCAAAAACTCATAGGGTGCATTTGGTTCAAATAATCATATATAATTACTCGGAAATAAAATATAACCTTGGAATAAAGTATAATATTTGATAAAAACTTTATTTGGTTAGAGGTTTTAATATATAACTTAGTTTAATATTTTACTAAATTATCCTTTGTCTTTTGCTCAATCGATTCGACGACGACGACGGAAATATTAATGACGACGGCAGCGATCAGCCGGTGGCAGTGCTCGGTCGGCCGGCGACGGTGGTGATCAGCCGATGACGGTGACGGTTGACCGGCCGACGGCGACGACGATCGAACGACTGACGGTGACAATGATGGGCGATCGATCAACGGCTGCGGCGGGCGGGCGGCGACGGTGGAGGCCGACGGGCGGCGACGATGGTGGGCGACGACGGCGGGTGGCGACGGGCGATGGTGGCGGCAGCGACGGCGACTAGCGGCGGTGGCGGCGATGGCGGCGGCGGCCAGCGGCGATGGCGATGGCGGCGGCCGCGGCGAACGCAGCGGTGGTAGCCGCGACGGCGCGGCGACGATGATAAACGGGATGGCGACGATGATCGCGGTGGCGGCTTTGATAAATTGACATTTAATATATTGCTAGGGGTAATATTGGAAAAAAATTTCCTTAACCTCGGAAATCAACAAAAACCTTGGTTCTCCAAGGTTTTTCGATTCCCCCTAAAAAAAGTTTTTGTTCATAATCAGGTAATGAATAATTACCAGGTAATTATTTATAACCTAAACCAAACAAAGTTTTTGTTGATAACTTAATAAGGTTATCAACAAAAACCTCTAACCAAACGCACCCATAAAATTTTGGAAATTACAATTTGATCCCTTGAAATTATTCCATGATATAACAGTTTAAGAGAAAGTTAGTTGGTGTAGACTTGGTTGGATTGACCAAGATGGATATGAATTTCGATGTTAGTTGGTTGAGCAAAAGAAGTTGAATAGGTCAAGATTAACTAGATACTTAATGGGTAAAAAAGTTCAATTGAGTTATGGAGGATTGAACACTTAATAGTCAAAAGTTCAATAGGGTATTGGTAAGTGAAAACTCCAAGTGAGTTATAGAGGACTAGACACTTAGCAGTTAAAAATCTGATGGAGAGTTGACAAAAAAATGAAGTCCAAGTGAATTATGCAAAACTAAACACTTGACGTGAGATAAATGCATGAGATGAATAAAGTCCAAATGCAAGGGTGAAGTCAGGAATTATGTTATGCTCGGGCTAAAATTTAACCTAAAAATTTAACCCCGAGCTAATTATGGAATTTAACCTAAAAATTTAAGATTAATTGATTATCATCTATTAAATTTGAAATGGGGTCTCGGGCTAAAGCTCGGATAAACCATCACTTGGCTCCGTCACTATCCAAGAGAATCATGGAGGATCAAATACTTGGTATATGTATAGAAGTAAAAAATGGATTGTGAGGGACCAATCGATGTTAGACATGTATGGAAAGTCATAATTGTTAGGGAAAAACATATGTTAGGTGAGTGTGGAAGTCCAAATAAATTTTCTTAAAAAATGAATGTTTGGCATTTAAGAAGTCTTAGTGGATCAAGATTGATCATATGCTAGATATGAGAAGAAAAGTTCAAACAAATCAGAGAGGGTCAAATGTTTAGTGTTAAATAAAGTTTTGGTAGGTCAAGAATAACTAAAAGTTAAGTTCTCCAAGGTAGTAGTATCTTGGAGTGAGTATGATAATCTCAAGTCCTTGAGTGAGATTATGCCACAGCTTCTCCAAGCTATGTAAATTTTAAAAGCTAACAAGATGCAATCTATACTTTGGAAATTAGATTTGAGAGCATAGTGAGACTCGTAAAAATGGAATGAACTCTGGTTCCATTCAATTTTGATGTGTATAGAATCAACAATGAGTTTTAACTAAAACTCACTCATAGTTGTATAATGTCCAAAGATAAGAATGTTGGGAATGGTCAAACTCGAGAGGTTTAGAGGAATCCATTAGTGGTATATTAGGATGGTATGATAATCCTAAGTCCCTAAGTGAGTTTGTATCAAAAGTTCTTAAGGATGAGCATATTTTAGAAATTGATAGGATGCAATCCGGGCTTTAAAAATTAGGTTTGAGGGTATGATACTCAAGGAGATAAAAGAAAAGTTGTGTCCATTCCATTTTGAGAGGGCTAGAGCCGACCATTAGTGTCTTTTAACCAAAAATCACCAATGGACCAAGAGGTGTAAATCACAAGTAGTCGATAAGATTCAAACAGAGAAACTCATGTTCATCATCAATAATTCATTGATGGTAAAAATCTATTGAGAATAAAGAGAAGGAGAGAGTGACAGACTCACAATATATTGATCTTAAATAATTCACCTTCGGAGAAGATGAAGACGCTAATCATCGACCTTGTAACATTGTATAAAAGAGTGATCTTGAAGAGGAAAACAATAGTCAAAGAAAGAATATTAGAAGAATGAAAGTAACAAACTCCTATAAGAAAAAGTCGATTAGTGAAATCAATCAAAGGAAGAAAATTAAGAGAATAAAAGTCACAGCTTTTGTACTCGATTTGGATTTTAGTTTTGACAAAAACTTTGATCATAATTTTAAAAAATGATTAACGATAAAGTGAGTGTGAGAAAAAAATAAAATTGGACGTATCAAAAATAATTTCGTATTTTGATATTTTAAATGTGGCTCGAATATGCTTACTATGGTTCCGATGCGTGCGGACTTTTTGCATCCAGGGTATTATAGGAATCTGACACGCGTCAATCAATAAATGTGACGAGGCATATCATTAGTTTTTTTTTAATTTTTATTTTTGGCTCAGGTAGGAAGTGGGGCAAATCATAAGTGAAATATAATATGCAATAGATATTTATATATATTATAAATTAAATCCAAGCAACCAGGCAAAGCACGAGGTTCGATATAATAATTCGATCCTGCAACATAATATCAAGTTTCTGAGCCATTGTCTAAGGGCCAAATGCATCGTCTATGAAAGTGTTTGCATGCATTGAAATAAGTTTCTTGAAACTCCTTTGAAAATTAAATTTGGATCCACCATCAAAGATTACGGTAGAGATGTTCAAATGGATCTATTAGGTTGATTGAGCTGCAGCTCAAGCTCAGTCAACCCATTTTTGAGTCGTGTCAAGTCGGGCACAACACAACACGAACCATCCAATTTTGAGTCATGACAAGTCGGACACAACACAATGCGAATTATTATGCGGGTTGTGTTTGATCTAGGAAGAGCTTGTGTTCAATTGAGTTATGCCCTCACTAGCTTAGGCTCGAGCCCATGCATAGGCTTAAATTATTTTTAAAATATAATAATAATAATTGAAAATTTTGAGAAATATTTTTTTAAAAATAAAAAATCTATAATTTTATTTTTGTAACAATTGTTAGATACTTTTTCCCTTTCAAAATTTCTTTTTGTTTTTCTATTCTTTTTTAATATTCGAGTGGGCTCACGGGATGAGTTGTAGCCAAATCGGGCCCAAGATGGCTTCTTGGCATGCTTAGGACTAAGCCATGCTTCGCTTGATTTATAGACAAGTTTGGGTTCTAGCACAAGATGATAGAACAACCCTCATTGAATTATGACAAACATGGCTAGGATCAAATGGATCATAGGTCGTCTCCACAAGAATGACGTGGTGGTTAAGGTACGATGGAGCTTGTGGATAAGACAATGGTCAATTCCGGAGGAGGTTTAAAATTCTTTTCTAAATTTCGATGACTCTCACGTATCTTGGTCATAACGTCAAAGTCCATAGGACCTTCCGTGATTTACCTCTCTCACAATGACCGTGAGACAGACCGGTGAAGGCCACTAGGCTGGTGAATTCCAACCTTTTGTGAAAGATGAATCATAGGTCGATCAACTCGATTTACACCTTAGATTATAACTTTAAACAATTAGAGATGAAATATGTTAAGATCATTATACATCTACTCAAGCTATAAATTTAAATTCTTCTTTATATTTATATGGATTCAATGTTTTAATAATATTTTATCAATAATTTCAATATAAAAAATAATACTGCAAAAAAATGAACGAAGAAGATAATGCTAATAAATATTTTATGTGGGACGGACTGTAGCAAATAAAAAAACGTATTCTTATATGAATTATTCTATTTACTAAGAACTATAAATTACTTATAGTGATTTTTATCGATTACCAAAATCTTGTTGATCTACGGAGAAGTAGATCTTTCGATTTGACAGTTATCGTCCGAAGAACGATTACACAATTGAACCGTCCTTATACTTCCACAAACCAAATTCCTGTCACTTCTTGGATGTTCTTCACTGATCGCGAGACATAACCTCGGAAGGAATTCATGAGCAGATCTTCCGTAGCGACTCACACCAGAAGTCCCTCTCTATTCTCACGTTATGCTTCGAGCATCATCATCATCATCCCTTTGTATCACGACTTGAACACATATAATTAAAAGGTCCAACCGCCCACACTTGGCGGTTACCATGTTTACACAAACATGCAGATGTTGTGGGGAGCACCTGCTAATATCTTTCACTCTTCCAAGTTAAACCACAAAGGCAAATGGTCATAAAGACTAATAAAAATAGAGATCAATGGTCACAAACACTAATAGAACAAAGGTTAGATAGTCACAAAGACTAATAAAACAAATAACCATAAAGACTATTAGAACATTCAATTTATACTTAGAAAAATAGTTTATGCGACAGTAAACACATTGAGCATTCCATACTAAGAAAATTGTTACACCTTACATAACTGCTCATTGAGCGATCAATACTAAGAAAGTTATTATACCTTACTTAGTCGCTCATCAAATGACACACAACCACTCTCCAAGTAGCACATAGTCATTCTCTAAGTGGTACACAACCATTCTCCTAGATACACAAATGTCTTGTTAATTATTTATCTAGATTAAATCATTTACATCAATATGAATATCTCTAATCTCTCATAATGACTATTATGTCAAAAGCATATTCCATATCTTTTATATTCACAATTACATTTCCGTACTAAACAGAAATGGATCGACCAGTGAATAACCTATAAAGATATAAATCTATTTAATCTTTCTTTTTAACTTGAATCCATTCATTTTAATCAGTCGCTTTTCTAGTCATATTCGACAGACTAAATCATATATAGTCAATAGGTTTACATGCTAAAGTAGCAGACCTTGATTAAAACTTCAAGTAATTAGTTAAATAGTCACTTAAGGCAAATACTGAAATTAATATATAATCTCAATGGGCTCACATAGCAGAGAAGCAAAAATCATTCTCCTACTACTCTTATTGTCTTCATAACACATGTGGTATAAATCACATGCTACGATGTCATTCTCTTTACCAATAAAGAGTGCATATTTTTCTCAAGTTAATATCGTACAAATTTCAATCTAGACATTCCCAATGCCTAATCCAGAATTCAATATATAAATTCTAATCAGACTTCAAATAAGTATAGTAAATGGTGAGTTCATTTACTTCAATCATTAATCTCAAATGATCTTATTTTGATACAATAATCAAGATGACACTACAACAAATTTGACTTTTCGCAATGCGCAATTATTCTATCCGCAGCGCGCATCGCATGCTGCACAATGCTAAGCTGTTGAAAGTCATAAGGCATTCGCAGCGCGCGGTCGCGTGTTGCGGTTAAGTGTGTTTGTAGTGTGCGATCGCGTCTTTATGGTTTAGTGCGCATAGCGTCGCGCGTGCTATGGTTAAGTGCATTCGCACATTGCGGTTAATTTCATTTGTAGAGCGCAATCGCGTGCTGCGGTTAAGTGCATTTGCAGTGCGCGATCGTGAGCTACGATTAAGTGCATTCGTAGCACACAATTGCACGTTACAGTTAAGTGCATTCACAGCACGCGAACGCGAGCTATGGTTAAATGTATTTGCAATGCGCAATCGTGTGCTGCGATTAAGTGCATTCACAGCGCACGAATGCGAAATGCGGTTAAGTGCATTCACAACGTTGTAATATCAAAACTCAAATAATTATAATCCAACCCACAAATACCACACAATTATAATATCACATACAAATACTATACACATTTTTAACATAACATACACAAGATTTTAAAATCAAAACTAAAACAATTATACTACCATAAATAATCATCAATACCACACTTAAACAGCTAGTGTGCTAATTATTCACTTAGTCACAGGAAACAATTCAAACCAATAACATAAATTCACTTACATAATTTCTTTCGTACTAAATAATTATTCACTTAGTCACATAAAACAATTCAACTAGTAACATAAAATCTATATCAGTCACACAAAATTATAAACTTAGATAACCAAGCGACTGTGCTTCCTATTGCATCCTCAAGAAAATAAATTTCATCATTTGGTCGAATTAGATCCACCTTTCTCCAAAAAAACTCTATCAATCCAAACTTTCCAACAAGATTCATCAAGAGGAACGTGATGCACTTTTACTTTTGGATCTATGGATGCAATTCGACCTTCTGCAACAATTTCATCAACATACCAATGAAGCAATTAACTTACATTTAGTATTAACATTGATATCTCCACAATTCACGTTCTTCAATTTTTCCTGTATATCAATAAAAAATTATTAATGTTCCCAAGTATATTTTTATAACAAAACATGCTATTAGTAATAAGAGAGAGTAAAACATATAAACAATTCACATTCTTCAATTTTTGGTCTGGTAATTTGATATTGCATGAGTACAAAAGGGATACGGTCAAGAAAATTTAGTAGTTCAAATGTTAAGGTCATATTGAAAGCATAAAGAAGCTAATAATATAACAAATAATGAAACTTATTTTAATGACCTAAAAGCATTAGAAACAAAGATTCTATCTTATAAAAGAAACTACAATATTCCTCATGTCAATATGGTTACCTGAGTTACAATATTGTCATTCTTTTTTGCACCAATAACATCACTACCGCCACTAAGATAATTCCTAATATTGTCATCAATGCCACCACTAGCAACCTAATTTTTCAAATAAATTTTGTCAAATAATATTATCATAATATAATTTCACTAACAAGAACATAAAAAATTAAATTAATTAAGACAAAATGCATTTTTTTAATTACTAACCTATTCTTGTTCATTTTGTTGTCTCATATTTTGAAAAAAAAAACATGAGCTTCATTTCTTACATTTCTTGTTGAAGATTATTCACTATACTTTCAAGGCATTTGATGATTCTATTTTGTTGCATAGAAGTTCCAACATTTGATGGTATAACTCCAAAGCCCATTCCTCGTACTCTACCTCGAGATTCCTTGTCAAATACAAGGCTCATTGCATCATTAGTAATGTTAATTGTGTTTAAAGATTCCGGTGGACATTCTTCTATTCCTTTCTACAAATATCAAGATAGAACTTTTGTAAAATAATACTTTTAGGTTACTAGTGATGTCATTGGTATGAACACTTTTAGAAATAATAACAAGAAATAATCTTATTACTATTTTATCTCTAACAACTTGACTAATAAGTTGTCCATCTTAGGAAAAAGAAAGATAAATCTCAGTTGCGAAACAAAAACTAAAAAAAAAATGGCATTATAACTGACAGCCAATGCAAAAATCCAATAATGATTGCATACCAGAACATGAGTTGTTACTCGGTGATGAGTTAATGTTGCAATTGTAAAAACAGACAATGATCTAACAAATAAGAAAAAGGAGCATACGGTGCGAATTCCCAAAAGTAAAATAAAGAAGAAAAACCCTAATCAAAACTGGAAATGTGGAGAAAATTAGAGCACTTGCAACGCACGTTCATGGGGGGTGTTATAACACCCCTCCCCCCTCTTCTTGTGTTAAACGCGTTGTGGAGGGGTGTTATAATACCCCTCCACTTGAACGCATTAAAGGAATTGAGCGCGTTCAAGTGGAACGTGGGGTGGGCCAGCCAGGGGCAGGCCCACCCCATGTATATATATTTTTATTTTTTAAATTATATTTATTAAAAAATTAAAACTTTAAAATTAAATAAAATGATAAGGTTCCTACAATCTTATTTTCTATCCAAAATGGATGAAAATAATAGGGCATTTTTTATAAATTTCTTGAATTCTACTAGCAACCCACAGGAATATTCATCTTCTCAAAATTCATAAATTCCACCAAATTATCAATACCCACATCCATTTCCAAATATACCGTTTCCTCTACAAAATCTTCAAAATTTCTAATGTTTTGGAAATTCTATGAATCATCTGAATTATGCCCCTCGAGGTCCATATCAACCACTTCCAGCCGAATATTGGCAAAACATGAGTCATCCGTATTTTACGCCACCAATTGTTCATGGATATGGTACCCCGCACACAACTGGTATGTCTTTCACTCCTCCGATATCGAATGAACTTGCAACTCCTGCTTTTGTCCCAGAGACTCAACTTTCTGATCGTGAATCTCCAATTGAGGTGGCCAATTTTGAAAAAGCAGTTTCAAATGCTGAGGGTACAAGAAAACGTTCAAGTTGGACAAAGGTTGAAGACGAGGTCTTAGCGAGAAGTTTTATCACTATCATGATGGTAGGAAACTTCGCTTCCCACTTCAACTCGGTCGATTGTTCATGGCGATCCCGTCTACGTCCCCGGATAAAAAAATTTATCCTTGACAAAAATGGATTACCCAAGCAACCATTCCATCGTCGTGCTATTCGATTAGAGTGGTCACTTGAACAAACTTGTTGTTCAAGCAACCAACCTCTATTCTACGATTAGCCGCGGAATAGACGATGTACGGATCTCCGGTTTTTGTGTTTGTATTCGGGGTCCAAGTAAATTAGCCACATACCATACATACAATATACAAAGAAACAAAAGGAAAGCAAAACAAGAATTATACCTCTTGTTTACCTCAAGATCTTCTATCGTATGTCCTATCCTCGTCTTGGACGTTGTGTGGGCAACGATCTTCCAAGAGTTGAAGCCTCCTAGATCACGTTCTTCCCTTCTTTGCTCGCTCCGAACAAAGGGAAGAATAGAACAAAGCTCTTCTTCCTATCTAGAACCGGCCACCAAGTCAATGGACTTGATGTTGCCGCTGGCCAAGGAGGAGAAAAGGATCGCCGGTCAACCTTGAAGAGAGGTTGCCGCCGGCCAAAAGAGAGGAGAAAGCGCTGGCCAAAGCTTGAGGGAGAGAGTCACCGGCCAAGGAAAGGAGGAGAAGAAGAAAACCTAAGCCTCCCTTCTTGTTACCACCGACCCTAGGAGGAGCAAACCTTAGCAAGCTTGCCGCCCCAAACCCTAACCCTAGAAGCCTTGCCGCCCAAGCCAAAACCTAATCTCCCTTTGTCTTTCATGCCCAAGCCCTGGACATGCTTTTATAGAGCTAGGCTTAAGCCTCCTTTCAATCTCCACCGTCGGATCTAGGGATTTAATCTCAACTGTCGGATCTAGAGATTTAATCTCAACCGTAGGATCTAGAGATTTAATCTCCACCGTCGGATCTAAAGATTTAATCTCCACCGTCGGATCTAGAGATTTAATCTCCACCGTCGGATCTAGAGTTTTATTTTCCATCATCGAATCTAGGCTCCATGAGGGTTTTAATAGGCTACAATAGGGACCATGAGGAGGAGTTGGATCTTGGCCACCCAATGGATCAAGCCCACATAAAGTCCGATCCATTAATGATAATCCATTCCACTAGAGGATTATCATTGATCTACCTCACCAACTCCCATAAGTTAATATGGGCTCCATATATTATTTGTACATATATCTCCCCGTGTTTAAGATCTCGAATGTCCGTCAATTAATTAATTTACTGACAATTAATTAATCAACATCTAACTCCATGAGTAGTACCACTCAACTTTATCATCATGCCGGACCAAGTCCACCTGCAGGGTTTACATGATGAACCTTATGAGCTCCTCAAGGGGACATCATCATCCTAATATATAGGACACGGTTTCCTCCTATAATCAACGACACACCATATAAATAATATCATTTTCCAACTTACCGAGCCTATCGATTTACTCTATAAATCTCACCCATTGGTAAATCAAAGAAATGAATACTAAGTATATGTGCCCGTTATTATATCGGAATTAAGAGCATGTACAACATAATATCTAAGGTCCGATTCAATTATGTAGTCAATAATAAATTGAATCACCTCTAAGTCGGTTCTGCTCAATACACACAAAGTATACTAGTGTAATTCAATGACCAAGACAAACCAATACCAAATCACACTACAACCATTCCAATGGTTTGTCCATAACCATCTAGGTTGTGAGCCTTTACTTATACTTTACAAGGAACTGATAACATGATCTCCCGTGTGACACTACACACCATGTTATCTACAATATAATGTATTAGACAATATGCATAACCATAAATATGCAAACAATGATCATGTGATTCTTATTTCAAAAATAAAGATGTTCATACAAAAGATAGACTTTTCAGTATACATCCCAACAATCTCCCACTTATACTAAAAGACTATGCTGTCCTCATACTGCCATACATTTGATTCCCATTCTCTCCACATGCCTATCAAAAGCTCTCACTGGAAGGGCCTCAGTGAAAGGATCTGCCAGATTATCCTCTGATGCAATCTTGGCCACAACAACTTCTCCTCGCTTTACGATTTCTCATATTAGGTGGTACTTGCGCTCTATGTGTTTACTTGCCTTATGGGCTCGTGGTTCCTTCGAGTTTGCAACTGCACCACTATTATCATAATAAATTGTGATAGTTCTGGGAAAACCAGGAATCACATCTAAGTCCATCAAGAAGTTCCTGAGCTATACAACTTCCTTGGCCGCCTCAGAGGTTGCCACATACTCAGCTTCCATGGTAGAGTCCGCCACGCATTTATGCTTGACCCTCCTGCATACAATGGCTCCACCTCCCAAAGTAAACACAAAACCTTAGGTAGACTTACTGTTATCCCTATCTGATTGAAAGTCAGAATCTGTGTAACCTACAGGGAGTAATTGGTCTGCCTGGTAAACTAGCATATAATCCCTAATCCTTCTCAGGTACTTCAATATATGCTTTACCACAGTCCAATATCCCTGTTCTGAATTACTCTGATTGTCACGCCCCGAAGGAGTCCCCGCCAGACGAAAATTCGGTAGCATCTCCCTTGTACGGGTGACAATGCCAATTTACATACAAGGCCCACACGACCACTATACATCGGTCAACACGACCGGAATCCAAACACACACGCAGATAATAAAAGAGGCCTCAGGCCATCAATCCAAGTAAATAAATAAACAATCTATCACATCTAAACCTACCCCTTCTGCCATCTGGGCAAGAATACTCAACCGAAATCCAATCCAGAATAAAACTCCGAATAAAGTCCATAAGGACACCAAAAATCCACAAATACAAATATCGAACTCCAATACTAAACATGTCCTCTAACCAAAATATCCAAACCATAGAAACAAACAACCAATCAAAAACTTTCACGACGAGTGGGGTTTGGCAGCTGCACTCTCCTGACAGCTTCATCCTGAAATAAATATAAATCAACGGGGTAAGTTCAAAGAACTCAGCGGATATAGTCGATATGTAAGTAAGATCTAGCTAACAATAAAAATCATGCCAGTATAGTCTCACCAATAAGGTAAGCAAGAAATAAATGAAAAAGGACTGTACTCACCTGAACCTCCTACCCTGATATAGGAGCATGTGCCTGACTAGAAGTAATAAAGTCCTCACCATATATATATATATATATATATATATATGTATCCTGTATGCATGACAATCATATGCACATCCAAGGCAGCAATAAAAATGCAGCAAACACAATACAAATGCTATCCATGCAAAATGCATGCCGTGCCAATGACATGGTCACCCCTGACGCCAGTCAGCCGCCTCACACGCGATGGTGAAGCCGAGTGGGTAGGGCTATGACAACTGTGCACTCTTCCATCACTGCTCTTGAGTGACCAAGTGGACAGGATGCTATCGGAGTACACCTATCCTCCTGCCCCAAATAGAGTGGGGGAGCTAAGCTCTCATCTCCCGGTGTCATAGACCAGAGGAGGGATCCCTGCCTGCTACCACGCTGTCTCATCGCTACCCATGAGCGGACCAGCGGAGCCTGACAGAGCAACTGCACACACCCTCCTGATGTACCACTAACCCATGAGTGGTAGTGTGTGCAGGCCATGTAACTGGCTGCGGGCTCAACAATAATGGAACCCCGTCCAGCCAGCATGCAATCATGCAAGATGGTGCATGATACTAAAGCATGTAAATCCAACCAAATATACCTATCCGAATAATATGCACAATCAATATGTACATATCCCTAATCCAAGTAACTATGATCCAAATAAAACAGGGAAGATATAATCATAACCTATCCCATGCATGTATCAAGTAGGCACCAAAAACATACTAGGCATATAAACATGAATATTATTGCAAGCTATCCTAACTAGCATATCAACTTGACTATATCTAAAAGATAAGTCAAAATACCCGCCTGTCAAATATCCGCAAAGAGAACCAGATCGTCACGACCGTGATCCTGCCTCGTGACCGAAACCTGCATAATGCATAACTATTATTAAGCACAAAATACCATTCACCAACAAATCGAATACATAATCGATTCCTTCCATAACCAATTAATCCAAAATAAATCTATCAAATCCAAGCACACGACAACGTGCTAAATACTACTATGTATCTCCAAGTAGACCCTTAACCCGTAGGTCATAAATTGTGATTAACTCCTCAATCCAAAAACATATCCTTGCAATTTATCTCACTATGATAATACTCATCATATGAAAATATTATCCATCTCACAACAAATGATCAAATCGAATCCTACATCGACCTCATATCCGATCCACTAGATTGATTTAATTATCCTATTCAACCTAATCAATCCTCCATACTAAATTACAGAACCGATCATAAATATGAATCCAACCTAACCCTAGGTGACATACATACGACTCAAACAATCCTTACCTCAAACACAATCCAACACTTGGATCCCACAACTTGTCACCCACAATCCATTTACAACCATTAACATCCCATAATTACACCGATTTAGGGCTCTAACCAACCCTCATTGAAATCTCATCACAACACAAAGTAGATTCACCCCCAAATCGATCCCCAACTCAATTTACAGCGGCTCAAACATTGTTCACAACCGACCTTGCACAACCACCTCCAACCCTAACAGCACGACACCCCCAAATAGAACACTCACAGCAGCAAAGAAATTTATCAGTACTCACATTAAAACTGTAAATACCGCTTACCTTCCTTAGAAGTCCCTCGGCAGCCAACCCTCCTCCTATCCTTAGTTCCTCGGAGCAAATTCGCGCTCAAACACCGCTGCCCTATCAACAGATCAAGATTAAAGAAGGAAAAATTCACAGCTTGAAACTTAGATTCCATCCTAGGTAAGAAGGAATCGACTATTACCTAGTTCCAATGACAATCGGAAGATCGATCGATCAAAACGCCACGTGACCAAATTCCCTTGCTCGCTCGCGTAGGCGCGTCAGCGCGAGCACCGACGTAGTGGTCAAGCCGCCACGCAAGGAAGAAGAACGAGAAGCGAACTGTGAGAGGGAGAGAAGAGGGCTCGGCAAGGATCGCAGCCCCCTGATCCGTACTAGGCGTAGACGCCGCTGCCACCAACTCCCGATCGCGCGCTCGCCGCCGGCTCATCCGTGGCCATCGGCGAGAATGCTTGTCGTCACTTGCAGAGAAGATGGAATTGGCCGAGGATCGGAGCGACGTCACGGGGAGGTCTGGTCGCGACGGCACAGGGAGATCTGATCGCGATGGCGCAGGGAGGTCTGGTCGCGATGACACGGGGAGATCTGATCGCGACGGTGCGATGTCTGGTCGGAGATCTTTGGGCGCACGGCGGCGGACGCCCGGTAGTTGACGAACGGGAACGCGGACGGTGCACGGGGAGGAGATCACGAAGTGTTGGGCGCGACGGAAGAGCCAGTTACGGTGAGGAATCGCGAGAAAGATATAACTGAGCGCGATAAATCGGATTTTCCCCACTTAACCTAGGTTAGGTTTTTCATTAATTTATAACCTTCCCCATTAAATTAATTACCCCCGTACAACCCCGTTTAATTCCAGAAAAATTCCTAAAAATCCCCAAAATAATTCCTAAAATTGTTTTTCCTAAATTTTGACCATTAAATTTAGTATTTTAAATTTTCAATATTTAACACTGATATCTGTTGACCATGCCCACGACAAAGCAGATATCCGGTCTCGTACATAGCATAGCATACATGAGACTTCCTACTGCCGAAGCATAAGGAACCGTCTTCATCTCCTCTATCTCCTTAGATGTTCTAGGACACATCTTCTTAGATAAAGGAACTCCATGCCTGAAAGGTAGAAAACCTTTCTTGGAGTTCTGCATGGTAAAACGATCCATAATGGTGTTTATGTATGAAGCTTGAGATAAGCACAACATCCTTTTCCTGCGATCCCTTATAACCTTGATCCCAAGGATGTGTCCCACTTCTCCCAAGTCCTTCATATCAAACTGTTTGGACAACCATACCCTTACGTCCGATAACACTTTGATATTGTTACTAATTAACAAAATGTCATCTATGTATAGTACAAGAAATACCACTACGTTCCCGTCACATCTCTTGTATACACAAGACTCATCCGGACTTTAAATAAATCCATAAGACTGGATTACCTCATCAAAGCGGATGCTCCAAGACCTCGAAGCTTGCTTCAATCCATAAATGGACCGATTAAATTTACACACAAGATGCTCTTTGCCCTTTGCAATGAATCCCTCTGTTTGCTTCATATAGATGTTCTCCTCAAGACTTACATTAAGGAAATCTATCTTGACATTCATCTGTCACACCTCATAATCCATATGAGCAGCAATACATAAGAGAATCTGAATAGACTTAAGCATGGCTACCGACGAAAAGGTCTCCTCATAATCGATGCCCTCTTTCTGAGTATATCCCTTTGCAACAAGCCCCGCTTTGAAGGTCTCAACCTTCCCGTCTATTCCTCTCTTTCTTTTGTAGATCCACTTGCATCCAATGGCTTTTACACCATTGGGTGGTTCTACTAGCTCCCAGACCTGATTTAAATCCATAGATTCTATCTCAGAATTCATTGCACTTTGCTAAGATACCGCATCTTTATCTTGGATCGCCTCGTCATATGTCTAGGAATCAGGTTCATGTTCACCAGGGACCAAATCAGAAGATTCTCCCAAGAACATGTATCTATCAGGTTGTCTAATAACCCTCCCACTACGACGAGGTATCACCTATGTATCCTCTGTGACATGCGGTGCAGTAACTTGTGATATATCCTCTTGTACCGGTGGTACTGAAGCAGTGATTTCCCCTCTTAATTCCTCCAGAATAATCTTACTCATGGGTTTGTGGTTCATCACATAGTCTTCTTCTAGAAATCTGGCATTCGTACTGATGATCACCTATGATCTTTAGGACTATAAAACAAACCACCTTTCGTTCCTCTAGGATAGCCAACGAACATGCACACTTCTGTACGAGGTTCCAACTTACCAGTATCTACCTTCAGTACATGTGTTGGATTCCCTCAAATTCGAATATGTCTCAGACTAGGCTTTCGCCTAGTCCACAATTCTGTGGGAGTAGGAGGCACTGATTTAGATGGTACCAAGTTCAGAATATACACTGTCGTATCTAGAGCATATTCCCAGAACGAATCTGGCAACTCAGAATAACTCATCATCGATCTAACCATCTCCATAAGAGTCCTATTCCTTCGCTCTGCTACACCATTCTGCTGAGGTGTGCCAGGTGCAGACAATTGGGATTGAATCCCAGCCTCTGATAAGTAATTCCTAAACTCTCCCAAGAGGTACTCACCACCACGATCAAATCGTAGTGTCTTGATACTTTTACCTTGATGTTTCTCACATCAACCTTGAATTCTTTGAACTTGTCAAAGCATTCAGACTTGCGACGCATCAAGTAAATGTATCCATATCTTGAATAATCGTCTACAAAGGAGACGAAATATTCAAAACCACCTCTTGCCTGGATAGACATAGGACCACACAAATCAGAATGAATCAATTCCAACACATCTTTGGCTCTATACCCCTTGGCCTTAAAAGGCCTCTTGGTCATTTTACCTTCCAAGCAAGATTCGCAGGTTGAGAAATCTTCTACCACTAATGAACCCAGAGGTCCATCAGCTATCAACCTTTGAATTCTGCTTAGGTTAATATGAACTAGCCTTAGATGCCAAAGATATGTTTGGTTCATCTTCGAAGGTTCTTTTCTCTTTTGGGAATTAGAAGATGAGTTATTCACTTCTATTTACATCGTGGGAGCTTTTGGTTCAAGTGTATATAAATTTCCTATCAATGCACCAGAATAGATAATCTCCCTATTTCTTTTTATAACAACTTTGTCATTAAAGGAAATAAAATATCCATCCATAAATAATTTAGAAACCGAAATCAAATTCTTTCTAAATAAAGGTACATAAAGGCAATTTTTAAGAACCAAAACTTTATTCCTCTCAAAAGACAAATAAACATCTCCCACTGCAACAGCCGCTACCTTCGTAGCATCACCCAAGTAGACGGTAATCTCCCCTTCAGCCAGTCGTCTGATTTCCTGGAACCCCTGCAAAGTATCGGAGACATGATCAGTGGCTCCCGTATCTACACACCAGGTGTCGGTAGATAACATCGCTAAACATGTTTCAACGGCTAGACCAAAAGATATACCTTTGTTCTACTTCCGGTTGGGACAGTCCTTCCAGTGTCCAGTCTGCTTGCAAGTGAAGCACTTGCCTTTCGGCTTCTTCACTCCTCCTTGAGATCCTCCCGCCACCTTTGCCCCAGCTTGTTTCTTCTTCTTCTTGCCTTTCGGCTTAGAAGTAGAAACCTTTTGGGCAACCATGGCCTGCACCTGAGCACTCTGACGAAATATCCCCTCTGCCACCTGGAGTTATATCAGAAGCTCCGCCAACGAATACAACCTTTTATTCATGTTGTAGTTTAGGCGAAATTTCTCAAAACTCCTAGGTAGAGACTGGAGTATGATATTGACCTGGATTTCCCCATCGATCTCAGCTCCAAGGACTTCCAGCTCATTCAAATGAGCCATCATTTTGAGAACATGATCCCTCATGGGTGTTCCCTCGATCATGGTGTCGTCATCAAGTTCCTCATGGCTTCCTGCCTAGCAGTCCGATTCTGGTGTCCGAAAAACTCTTTGAGATTGAGCATCATGTCATAAGTAGTGGGCATGGCTTGATGCTGATGTTGCAGTACATTTGACATAGATGTCAAAATGTAACATCGCGCCATCTCATCAGCCTTAATCCACTTCTTATAACTCTCCTTCTCCTTTTCCCCAGAATCATCCACAGGTTTAGGAGGACACTCTTCGAAGAGTACATATTTGTACTCAACAGTCAAGACAATGTCAAGATTCCTCTTCCAATCAACATAATTGGGTCTAGTAAGTTTATTTTCTTCCAGTATCACAGCAAGTGGGTTGAAAGTCATTTTGAAAAACCTAAGAATCACATAGATCAAAACATTAGATTTCAAAAAATTATTGATTCCTCAAAAAATAAAATTTTAAAATCAACCAACACCTCAAAACACCGAGAATATCGTATGCCACGATAGTGTGGACGTATACGAATTCTACATTTGTAAGAGGAGATTTACCCATTAATTTTACTATCTTGTCAACCTAATTTTTTGACAAATAAAATTAATAGTTGGTTCCTCTTCGGCCCTACAAATAAAAGCAGTGACTCTGATGGGGAGGATACTCCTATTTGCATCTAAGTGTTCACCATTATTTGGTACCAAGGTAATTATCTCGGGTTATGTGCCTTCCAATGGGGAAGTACACACGCTCCTTACTAATTTTCTATAACCATATTCGACCCTGTGATCCGCAAATAAACTCATCCGATGGGGAGGAAGGCACTCAAAGCTGACACGTAAGTTTGTTTGCATCACATGTCAAATCGTAATGGAGGTCGTGGGAATTTATAAAAATATCCCTCTCCCACTTAGTAATTTAAAATTGAGGAATTTTCCTAGCCTACAACATGCATATCAAACAAGAAGAAATAAATATGAAAAAAAATATTTTCCAACTATTATGGTTTTTGTTCTCCAATATGCCTCCCGTCGTAACGCCATCTCGTCCGCTCCTCCCTACGCCATGTACAAGCCATCCAGAGATCCGAGCCGAGAAAAACTATTTCAATTTACATCCATCGATCTTATACTCCACGAAGGAGTGTACATGAAATCTAGATCGAAAGTAAACTAAAATAAAAAGAGTGGCTAAATAATGCCGTACTTAATTACAAAAATTAAATACTAGCCTTGTCAACCCCGAGAATTCAAATAATATACAATTACACACATATAATCACATAAACACATATGGCCATAATAGTTGGATCCTATGCCTGCAACCAAAAAGTTAACATACGCACATCCTACTATTATCTGACACATATAATATATGAAAAGTGCATAAAAGTAACCAAATCCTAAACACACAAAACTGGAAATCTGGCTCTGATACCACTTGATGGTAGGAAACTTCGCTTCCCACTTCAACTCGGTCGATTGTTCATGGCAATCCCGTCTACGTCCCCGGATAAAAAAAATTTATCCTTGACAAAGATGGATTACCCAAGCAACCGTTCCATCGTCGTGCTATTCGATTAGAGTGGTCACTTGAACAAACTTATTGTTCAAGCAACCATCCTCTATTCTACGATTAGCCGCGGAATAGACGATGTACGGATCACCAGTTTTTGTATTTGTATTTGAGGTCCAAGTAAATTAGCCACATACCATACATACAATATACAAAGAAACAAAAGGAAAACAAAACAAGAATTATGTTGGAGATCGTTTGGAAGCTAGAGGGGGGGGTGAATAGCGCTTTTCAGTTTCTACAAAAATGATTAGCGGAAGCAAGAACAAATAATATATGTAAAAACACAAAAACAATGCTAACAAGGCCTTTACGTGGTTCCGAGATAACGCTCCTACTCCACGGCGATCCTTAAGGTGGATCAACCCAAACAATTTCACTAAGAAGCTTTCTCTTTACAAAGACCTCATCTTCTTACAAAAGATGACAATGAAGATTTGAGAGGAGGAGGGAGATTAATACACTTAGAAAGCTTGGAAAACTTGTGGGAGCTTAGAAGGATGATCAGAATATATGCATTAGCCCCTTCTTGCTCCCCTTGAGCTCTTTATATAGGAAAGAGCCTCTTTTTCCCGTTGGAGGTCCATCAGTCGACTGATGACTTACATCAGTCGACTGCCGCCGATTCTAACGGCTTCTGAACAGCCGGATTCACGGGATTTGCCATCGTCATCGCCAACGGAAAAACTATCAGTCGGTACGCCAGCGGTGGCGATTCGAATCTTGCTAATGCGGCGGTCGACTCACGGGCCATTTGTTTAGCGATCGCCAATAATGGTAATCGATTGCCCGGCTTGTATCTTTGCGATTGAGTGAGTCGACTCCCATCGATTCGTAGGATAACTCCCGATCGGCTATGATCTTCGACCTCTAATCGCATTTTAAGGGCGATTCGGCCAGACACCATGTTCGATCGGTACACCCCAAGTAGGCATAATTCATACTTGAAAACATAACCTACGCCTAGACTTAACCTTCTAGCTTCTCCACCAGCCTTGCACCTCCAGGATTTCTTTGAGACCACGACTCTATCCATGCGCTTGCCTTAGCTTCCTTGGTTTCGTCATGTTTGGTTTTCTTCTTTGCCAAAGTACGCTTGGACTTTACGCCTAAGACTACATGCTTGGACTTATCCCGCCAAGACTTTCCTTTGGTCTTTCTTTTCCAAGGACTGCTTGGACTTTACGCAGCCAAGACTACATGCTTGGACTTACACTGCCAAGACCAAGACCTTTCCTTTGACTTCTCTTTGCCAAGATCACAGTTGGACTTGTCTTTTACCAAGTCTTCATACTTGGATTTTCCTGTCACTTAAACATGTTTACAATTAGATCACAAAACATTGCCTAACTTAGATGATTATCAAAACATCAAAATATATAAATGCTTGGGGCATTGTTGCACCAACAATCTTCCCCTTTTTGATGTTTGGCAATCATTTAAGTTAGGTCTTTAACACATACATATAAACATATTTCAATATGAATTCTAACTTAAATATCCCTTCTCCCCCTTTGACATACAGCAAAAAGAGAAAAGTTAATCCAATAAGTGCAGGAAGAATTGACATATCTTTGAACAAAGGTATAAAATTGATATGAAGCTCTCCATAAATCCAAGACATGTTTCATGATGGGGAAATAACATGTGAAGCAAGGCACAAGCAATAGAATAAGCAAATATGTCATAGCCTTGCACCAACAATTATAGAAATTAGGAATGTAGCTCCCCCTAAACCAGTGCACCCAGAAAATCCGCCTTTCCATACAAGTTATCATGTATATACTGTGGAAATCATATAATGTCCAAAATTGATGAAAAATTCCAAAAGGAATAGTGAATCGGCATCACCAATCGGCCTGGTTTATAGCGATCGCTACACCGGCATCGATCGATATCGAATAAAATCGAAAATCGAATTTTTCAGTCAAGGTTTGAAAAAACGTAGAAAATTCCGTGGGTGTCCAAAAATCACGAAACTCGTCATACACATTTTATTCGACTAATATGACATATGAAAAATATTGGACGAAAAATATGCTCATTAGATTTATGGATTGATACGATATTCAAAATAACAAAATTATGACACAAAAAGTGTGATTGTATCGTATCAATAATCATAACTTCGTACTATACGCTCAACTTCTAAACTTGACAAATAACAAGGACACAATAGAAATGAATTAAAACAAGGACACAATTTCATTTCATTAATCAAAAGTTATGACACAAGTAGGAGTTTATGCCGTACATACGGCCAAAAAGAAAAAACAACAAAACAACAAGCAAGCTAACGATCGTCGTCCTCAGCATCCATCGGTGCAGAAGATGATCCATCGTGAGGTGGGTGTCCAGGTGCAGCAGGGCGGAGAATCGCCAAGATGTCCTGCTGCTGCAGATGCACCCCTCTCATGAGGGAGAGGAGCTCCTGATGCTCTCGGCGAAGCTCCTCAAAGCGTGTGTCTACCCGCTCCACAAAAGCATCGAAACGGGCAACGAAGGATGGATCTGGCATAACAGTATCGCCTACAGCAGTCTCTCCCGCATGTGCTCCCTCAGCAACACCTTCAGCAACTCCTCCCGCAGCGGCATCCTCTGGTGTCGGAGCGCCACCTGCTAGCCGTCGGGCTGGGTCCCAGAAAATGGATCCTCTGTCGGCCTTCAGGCCCGCCAAGGAGAAACTCCGTCGAGTCATCTGATCATATTTTCTATTCATGACTTTAATGACTCCTATATCGACATCAATGCCTACGGAGCTTAGCCATTGAGTAAGGACATTTCCAAAAGGAATATGAACCTTCCCATTGTTTGGCCTTATGAAATGAATGATGCAATGGAAGGTATTGAGGCCAATATTGATGTCGAAGTATGAACGAAAGAAATGCATGAGAAGTAAGTGTGGAGGGTGAACCAAAGCCAAACCACGAGTAACTATAGGGAGAAGACAATGAGCAATGACCTTATAAAGGACATTGTCAGAGGCAGAAAGTTCTTGTGATTAAAATAGATTAGTGTTCAAAGGTCGAGGAGAATGATAGAAAGTAGTGTGAAGGGAATCCAAAGAAATCTCCTCAAAAGGAGGTGGAAGAGGTTCACTCCAAGATGGATAGAAGATGAAATCATTCTCGGAAGAGAGACAACCGAGAAAATCAGTCCAGATCTGGGGATTAAAATCCAGATCGTTTGAGCAAAGCTGAGTCCATATCTCCCATCTCCAGCCGGTCGTAGGTTGTTGAAAAATTCAGAGAGAAGAGTGATATTAACATGATGTTCACAAAAGACTAAAGACTCAAGTTTGTAATGTTGAATGATTTGAACAATGTCAAAACAGTAGTTTTTAAGAAAATTGGGATCCATTGATCTAGGTGGAATAAGTTGGAATTTGTTTTTGTTGAAAGCACTTTCAAGTGCGGAGTTTGGAAATCGAGGATCGACAGTGGGTCGAGGGTTTGACGGGCCCTCGTTGGTTGGAGGTGCCCGAGTACGCTTAGTAGCAATGCGCTTAAGTCTAAATGTGGGAAAAGACAACACAAAAAAATATGCACAATGTAGGTTGATGATGCATGGACAGAGACAACAAGACAAGCATGGGTTAGTGAAATACAATCATAGGAACAAACAACCATTGATCAGGAATGAAAATATACCTAGGCGACATGGTGAACAAAGAGCAGTGCCGGACCACGGAACCCTAGCCGAGTGACTGGAAACTAGAGCGCGAACGGAGTGACAAGAGAAGGTCCTCGAGTTGGAGAGCACTCCAAATGGGAGCACCGGTCGGTGAAGACGCCGAAAAAATGAGGGAGAACGGCCAAACGGCGCGGTGGAGGTTCGTCGGAAGAGGAAGAGGAGAGAAAATCGGGATGGTTTGGCGAGTCGAACCGGCGGAAAGCCCTAAAAATGCGACATCGATCTCATTGCGTTAGTCGGCGATCGAACCGATGGTGATCGATCGAACAGCGATCGTATACGAACGATTACGTATCGTTAGTCGATCGCCATAAATGGCGATCAATCGATAGACATCGGTCGAATGACGATCGCATACGAGCGATTATATGCGCGTCGATCATCGCCATAAATGGCGGTCAAGCGATAACGAACCCGGTTCAATATCGTCATATCAGTCGAACTGGCGTCGGTCGGTGATGATCGATATCACCGATAACCTTTTCGAATAAAAATTCATAATTAATTCAATAAAGATCAAAAAATCACGAAATTTTGTGGGTAATATTTTTAGAACATTTCCTATCAAGGAAGAATTATTTTAAAATTATATCACCTCTAGATTTTGATATTGACACAATCTTGAGATTTTGCAAAAGTTATGATATTTTTGCAAAACTTTGTATCACTTTGGCTTATCAATAGGAAATTGTTTCTCAAGATTTGATAGACATAGTTTAAATTTTATTTTATTTGACATTTCCAATCATATTCTTGGAGCTATATGCACATTAATTGTACATAAGCCTTCCCAATGATTGGTCCAATGAAGGATTAATGTCTCTAGATGACACTTTGGTTCATAGTAATGCATCATAATAAGCATGATGATCCAAGTGCATCTTCCTAACATCTCACATGTTGTCTAGGTGGCTCAATACAAAAATCATGGTTTCCTAAGTATTTTGTGAGATGGTTAAAGGTATAAATCCTAGTATTTCTATAGGATCATGCAAACCTACATTTCTATTCTACAAAGCACATTCCAAGTTCTCTCCTAAGTGATGAAAATTCTATTTCGGGGAGAGGCTTGGTAAAGATGTCGGCTAGGTTGGACTTAGATTCAATGTAATTAAGCTCAATGTCCCCCTTAGCCACATGGTCTCTAATGAAGTGATGTTTTACTTCAATGTGCTTAGTCCTAGAGTGATGCACTGGATTCTTGGTCAAGTTAATGGTGCTCACATTATCACAAAATACTTTCATGTTTGAGTAAGATAGCTCATAATCTTCTAAGGTATGTTTCATCCATAATAATTGAGCTACATAACCACCCCATAGCCATTCGCCTGGCCCGGTGGTGGATAAAGCAACACAAGGTTGCTTCTTACTACTCCAACTCACTAGGGAGGACCCAAGGAATTGACATCCACCACTAGTACTCTTCCGATCCAATTTGCAACCGACATAATCGGAATCGGTGTACCCAACCAAATCAAAGGACCTAGTCCTAGGGTACCATAGACCTACATTTAGTGTGCCTTTAACATATCTTAAAATTCTCTTGTGGCAACTAAATGAGATTCCTTAGCACATGATTGATACCTAGCACACATACCAACCGCAAATAATATGTCGGGTCTACTAGCGGTTAAATACAAGAGGCTACCAATCATGCTTTTATAAAGGGTAAGATCTATTTGTTTTCCTTCACTATCACTATCTATTTTAGTATTGGTTGCCATTGGAGTTGACACTACCTTAGCATTTTCCAAACCAAATTTCTTAATCATTTCCTTAGCATATTTGGTTTGATAAATGTAAATTCCTTCACTTGTTTGTTTAACTTGCAATCCTAGAAAGAAATTTAATTCTCCAACTAGACTCATCTCAAACTCTTTTTCCATATTTTGAATGAAGTTTTGAAGAAGTTCATCATTTGTTGACCCAAAGATAATGTCATCAACATACACTTGGGCTACAAAGATGTCCTTAGATGTTGACTTTATAAAGAGAGTTTGATCTATACTACCCCTTTTGAAATCCTTAGAGATTAGGAAAGATGACAATCTTTCATACCAAGCTCGGGGAGCTTGTTTCAAACCATATAAGGCTTTCCTAAGCTTGTATACATGGTTTGGGTAGTCCATATTTTCAAACCCGGGAGGTTGTTCTACATACACCTCTTCCTTAATAAACCCATTTAGAAATGCCGATTTGACATCCATTTGATGGAGTTTGAAACCCATATAGGAGGCATATGCTAAAAGTATTCTAATGGACTCTAATCTAGCAGGGCATATGTTTCATCATAATCAAGTCCTTCAACTTGATTAAAACCTTTGCAACTAATCGTGCTTTATTTCTAGTGATATTCCCTTGGTCATCTAGTTTGTTCCTAAAGACCCATCTTGTAGTAATAATAGTGTTTTCACTTGGTCTAGGAACTAACTCTCATACTTGACTCCTATCAAATTGAGCCAATTCATCTTGCATTGCTAAGATCCAATCCGGATCAAGTAATGCATCTTTAATGTTTTTGGGCTCAATTTGAGAAAATAAACTATGACTAGTGGGGTCCCTATGGAATGACCTAGTCCTAACTCCTTGAGATAATTCACCCACAATTTGATCTAATGGGTGACTTTGATGAACTCTTGTGGTTCTAGGAGGTGTATCAAGTTGATTTTGATCGTGATTAACTTCAATCCTATGTTCATCATCGGAGTCATCCCTTACTCCCCCTTGATCCAATCCTCCCCCTTGATTAATACCTCCTAAGTTTAAATCTTGAAATTGTTTGGTAATTTCTTGATTTTCATTATTTATGTCATCATCAATAGGGGATTTTCTAGGGTATGTACTTGAAGTTTCATCAAATTGAACATTTGAAGATTCTTCAATCTTTTGAGTCCTTTTATTGTAGACTCTATATCCTACACTAGTGGATGAGTATCCAACTAGGATTCCCTCATCCGCTTTAGACTCAAACTTACTTAGGTTGTCTTTGGTATTTAAGATATAGACTTTACATCCAAAGACCTTAAAATAATGAATTGTTGGAATTGTACCATTCCACAATTCAAATGGAGTTTTTCCTAAAAACCTATGAATTAATACCCTATTTTGGATATAGCAAGCGATATTAACCGCTTCCGCCCACAAGTAGCTAGGTAGGGAATATGCATTAAGCATTGTCCTAGCCGCTTCTTGTAGGGCACGATTTTTTCTTTCCACAACCCCATTTTGTTGAGGTGTTCTAGGACAAGAAAATTCATGCTTGTACCCTTGTTCTAAGCAAAAATTTGAAAAATTAGAATTCTCAAATTCTCCACCATGATCACTACGGATCCGGTTGATTTTGAGTTTTCTTTCATTTTCTACTCTTTTGCTAAATCCTATGATTATTCCTAAGGTTTCATCTTTATTTTTCAAGAAAAACACCCAAGTAAATCTAGAAAAATCATCTACTATTATCAAGCAATATTTACTACCAATTATAGATGGAGTACTATGGCAATCAAATAAATCCATATGTAGTAATTCTAATGGTAAAGCGGTACTAAGTAAATTTTTACCTTTGTGTGATGTTTTTGATTGTTTCTCTTCTTGGCAAGCATCACACATCTTGTCCTTGAGAAATTTGACTCTAGGCAATCCTTTGACTAGCTTCAATTTTGCTATTTTGGCTATATTCTTCATGTTTATGTGTCCTAGCCTCCTATGCCAAAGCCAACTTTCTTCCTCTTTTGCAATAAGACACTTAGTGGAAGGATTAGTAACATAGGATAAATCAACATAATATATATTTGATTTCCTAAAGCCTACTAACATGCAATCGTTTATAGTTTTGTGTCTTATAAAACATTTTGAGGAATCAAATTTAACATCAAAATTTGCATCACATAATTGGCTTACACTAAGTAAGTTAAATTTCATATTTTTAACTAATAGAACTTTATGAATAGCAAGATTGGGAGATACCTCAATGGTGCCCTTTCCTAGAATTTTAAGTTTACCGCTATTACCAAATGACACTTTTCCTTTGCTAGTATGGTTGATAGTGGAGAATTTTCTCTCATCCCCGGTCATATGCTTTGAGCACCCACTATCAACTATCCATAAGCTTGGTTCTTCTACCTATATCACATGAAAAACACAATCCTTAGGTACCCAAATCTTAGGACCACTAGCATCAATTATAAATTTTTTAGGTACCCATGCTTTTCTCCCCTTGCTTTTAATCATGGATTTTCTACTAACTAGAGATGCAAATGCTACCTCTTTCTCCTTAGGTCTATATCCTAAACCGGCCTTATTGTAAATTGCCCTTTGGTCCTTAATAATCATATCTAGATATTTAGAACCATTAGTGAACTTTTCTAGGCATGTTCTTAATTTACTTATTTCTTTTCTTAACTCATCATTTTCATCCCTAAGAGTACAATCATCATCACTAGATGGTTTATCACATGATGCATCTATATTCTTAAATGATTTGATCTCTAATTTTAGATCCTTAATCCTAGTTTTTGATCTATTTAAAGCATTTTGTAAGCATGCAATAGTCTTATATAGTAAATCTACTTTGGGTGAGTCATTTACCTCATCATCATCACTTGATGATGATTCATCGCTTGAAGAGGAAGAAGACTCCTCGCTTGAGCTTCCGGTTTCTTCTAATGCCATGAGGGCTAAGTTCCGGGTTGTATGGCAAACTTCTTCATCGTCGGAAGACTCCTCCATACTTAGAGTATCCCACGTTTGTGCCATCATCGCCTCCTTCTTCTTCTTTTCCTTCTTTTCCTTCTTCTTCTTATCCTTCTCCTCCTTTTTCTTTAGTTCCGGGCAATTGGGCTTTATATGCCCTTTCTTGTTGCAACCAAAACACGTCACGTTAGAAATAGAATTTGAATTGTTAGAAGATTTACCTCTTGAGGATTGAAACATCCTCTTCACATCTTTCTTGGTGAGCCTCCTTGACTTCCCACCAAATTTCTTGACATAGTGTGCTACCTCACTTGCCGACAACTCATCCTCACTACTTGATGAGTCCTCCTCGGATTCGGATGAGGAAGACACCTCCTTCTTTTCCTTTTTCTTCTTCTCCTTCTTTCCTACAAAAAGAGCTATACCCTTCTCTTTGGGTGAAGTATTAGCTTGTTCATGCAATTGAAATTCACAAAATAGCTCATCTAATTTAACTAATGAAAGATCCCTAGAGACCTTATAGGCATCTACCATTGAGGCCCATAAGGTGGTCCTAGGGAAAGCTTATAGTACATACCTTACAAGGTCTCAGTTGTCGACCTTTTCACCTATAACGTGTAGTCCGTTGACTACTTCCTTGAAGCGCCCGTGCATTTGGCTCACGGTTTCATTTGTCTTCATAGTGAAGCTTTGGAGTTGGCTAATCAAAAGATCCCTCTTGGCCCTTCTTGTCTCTTTGGATCCTTCGTTGAGTTCGATGAGCTTCTCCCAAAGCTCTTTTGCGGAATTGAATGGCCCGACCTTAGAGAGTTGCTCCTTGGATAGACCATATTGAAGTGTGGTCGTTGCTTTTGCATTTGCTTGTGCTTTCTTGACCATTTCTCTTGTCCAATCTTTTGTCGGTAGTGGTGCTCCGAATTCGTCGACCGGCTTCTCAAAACCATCTACAACACTAAACCAATTCTCAATATCGTTCATTAAATAATACTCCATCCTACCTTTCCAATATCCAAAATCGTTGCCGTCGAAGAACGGAGGCCTTGCCGTGCTATACCCCTCTTGAAATGCCATCTTTGCTCCGGTTGATTGCTAGATCTTCCGATGCGATCCGGGCTCTGATACCACTTGTTGGAGATCGTTTGGAAGCTAGAGGGGGGGGGTGAATAGCGCTTTTTGGTTTCTACAAAAATGATTAGCGGAAGCAAGAACAAATAATATATGTAAAAATACAAAAACAATGCTAACAAGGCCTTTACGTGGTTCGGAGATAACGCTCCTACTCCATGGCGATCCTTAAGGTGGATCAACCCAAACAATTTCACTAAGAAACTTTCTCTTTACAAAGACCTCCTCTTCTTACAAAAGATGACAATGAAGATTTGAGAGGAGGAGGGAGATTAATACACTTAGAAAACTTGGAAAACTTGTGGGAGCTTAGAAGGATGATCAGAATATATGCATTAGCCCCTTCTTGCTCCCCTTGAGCTCTTTATATAGGAAAGAGCCTCTTTTTCCCGTTGGAGGTCCATCAGTCGACTGATGACTTACATCACCGATCGCCGCCGATTCTAACGGCTTACGAGCGCCGGATTCGCGGGATTTGCGTCGTCATCGCCACGGAAAACTATCGATCGGCCACGATGGCGATTCGGATCTTTTCGTATCGCCGTAGCGATCGGCTCACGAATATTTATTTATGGCGATCGGCCCAATAATGGCAATCATTGCCGGCTTATATACTGATTGAGTGCGAGTCGACTCCCATCGATTGGAGGATAACTCCTCCCGATCGCTAACAGTCTTCCAACCTCTAATGCTGCATTTTAAGGGCCAGTTCGATCGACACCATGTTCCAGTCGACTGGCACACCCCAAGTATGACTAATTCATACTTGAAAACATAACCTAAGCCTAGACTTAACCTTCTAGCTTCTCCATCAGCCTTGTGCCTCCAGGATTTCTTTGAGTCCACGACTCTATCCATGCGCTTGCCTTCAAAAGCTTCCTTCGGTTTCGTCATGCTTTGGTTTTCTTCTTTGCCAAAGTACGCTTGGACTTTACGCCGCCAAGACTACATGCTTGGACTTATGCCGCCAAGACTTTCCTTTGGTCTTTCTTTTCTAAGGACTGCTTGGACTTTACGCAGCCAAGACTACATGCTTGGACTTACGCTGCCAAGACCAAGACCTTTCCTTTGACTTCTCTTTGCCAAGATCACACTTGGACTTGTCTTTTACCAAGTCTTCATACTTGGATTTTCCTGTCACTTAAACATGTTTACAATTAGATCACAAAATATTGCCTAACTTAGATGATTATCCAAACATCAAAATATATAAATGCTTGGGGCATTGTTGCACCAACAAATTATACCTCTTGTTTACCTCAAGGTCTTCTATCGTATGTCCTATCCTCCTCTTGGACATTGTGTGGGCAGCGATCTTCCAAGAGTTGAAGCCTCCTAGATCATGTTCTTCCCTTCTTTGCTCGCTCCGAACAAAGGGAAGAATAGAACAAAGATCTTCTTCCTATCTAGAACCGGCCACCAAGTCAATGGACTTGATGTTGCCGCCGGCCAAGGAGGAGAAAAAGATCGCCGGTCAACCTTGAAGAGAGGTTGCCGCCGGCAAAAGGAGAGGAGAAAGCGCCGGCCAAAGCTTGAGGGAGAGAGTCACCGGCCAAGGAAAGGAGGAGAAGAAGAAAACCAAGCCTCCCTTCTTGTTGCCGCCGACCTTAGGAGGAGCAAACCTTAGCAAGCTTGCCGCCCCAAATCCTAACCCTAGAAGCCTTGCCGCCCAAGCCAAAACCTAATCTCCCTTTGTCTTTCATGCCCAAGCCTTGGACATGCTTTTATAGAGCTAGGCTTAAGCCTCCTTTCAACCTCCACCGTCGGATCTAGGGATTTAATCTCAACCGTCGGATATAGAGATTTAATCTCCACCGTCGGAGCTAAAGATTTAATCTCCACCGTCAGATCTAGAGATTTAATCTCCACCGTCGGATCTAGAGTTTTATTTTCCATCATCGAATCTAGGCTCCATGAGGGTTTTAATAGGCTACAATAGGGACCATGAGGAGGAGTTGGATCTTGGCCACCCAATGGATCAAGCCCACATAAAGTCCGATCCATTAATGATAATCCATTCCACTAGAGGATTATCATTGATCTACCTCACCAACTCCCATAAGTTAATATGGGCTCCATATATTATTTGTACATATATCTCCCCGTGTTTAAGATCTCGAATGTCCGTCGATTAATTAATTTACTGACAATTAATTAATCAACATCTAACTCCATGAGTAGTACCACTCAACCTTATCATCATGCCTGACCAAGTCCACCTGCAGGGTTTACATGATGAACCTTATGAGCTCCTCAAGGGGACATCATCATCCTAATATATAGGACACAGTTTCCTCCTATAATCAACGACACACCATATAAATAATATCATTTCCCAACTTACTGAGCCTATCGATTTACTCTATAAATCTCACCTATTGGTAAATCAAAGAAATGAATACTAAGTATATGTGTCTGTTATTATATCGGGATTAAGAGCATGTACAACATAATATTTGAGGTCCGATTCAATTATGTAGTCAGCAATAAATTGAATCACCTCTAAGTCGGTCCTGCTCAATACACACAAAGTAAACTAGTGTAATTCAATGGTCAAGACAAACCAATACCAAATCACACTACAACCATTCCAATGGTTTGTCCATAACCATCTAGGTTGTTAGCCTTTACTTATACTTTACAAGGAATTGATAACATGATCTCCCGTTTGACACTACACACCATGTTATCTACAATGTAATGTATTAGACAATATGCATAACCATAAATATGCAAACAATGATCATGTGATTCTTATTTCAAAAATAAAGATGTTCATACAAAAGATAGACTTTTCAGTATACATCCCAACATATCAGTGATGATCCAATAATCGACAATGATCAAAAGGCGGATGCTTTTTGGGGACGTGTTGCAAGCTACTACAATGAGAATCGTCCCTCAGATTCAAACACTAGAAGTGCAAATGTTATACGGTCACAATATCACAATACAATTCAAAATAAAGTATATCAATTAAAGGCATATTACAATAGGGTTTATAGTTCATATCAAATCGGTCACAGTGATGAAGATATATTGAGGTTTGCGTACGAAAAATATCGATCCGAAAATAATGGCATTGCATTCAATCTCGAGCATGTATGAAGAATTATCAAAGACCGTCCAATGTTTACTCCACAGTCCACTGATCAATTTTTGGCCACAAAGAAGATGAGGACCTCAGAGTCGGGAGCAAGCAACACCTCCTCCAACCAAGATGTGAGTATAAACCTAGATGATGAAGATACTCATCCAATGGGATAGAAGGCAGCAAAAAGAAAGGGAAAAGACAAAGTAAAATCGACCATAGAGGATCTGTTAATAAACTACAATAATATTTTCGCAAAGTTCACTGAGTACACAAGTGTGAAGAAGTCCGAAGTTGATCTGAAGCAAAAACAACTCGAAGTAGAGGAGATTAAGGCAAAAGCTGCCTTGTCCAAATCCGAAGCAAAGAATCGTCTATTGGTGCAATTGACCCAATTGACCAGACTCGAGTTTGACTGGAGTAGTGGTTTGATGTTTGACAATGAGTTGACCATTGTTTGACAATGGGTTGACTATATAGTTGACATGGGGTTGACCATATGATGGAGAAGTTCAAGCATAGGTCTTGGCAAGGGAAAGTCCAAGTTTGAGTCTTGACAATCAGAAAGTCCAACATGGGTTGACATGGAAAGTCCAAGCATGGGTTTTGCCAAGGGAAAGTTCAAGCTTGAGTCTTGGCAAATGGAAAGTCCAACATGGGTTTCAAGGGAAGTCCAAGGGTTGATATTTGCGGTGTAAAGTTCAAGCAAGAGTCTAGGCAGCATAAGTCCAATGGTTTGGCTGCGTAAAGTCCAAGCGTGTGTCTTGGTAGTGTAAGCCCAAATGTGCCTTGGCGGTATAGACCAGCTTAGCATGACAATAACTGATGGAAGCACCTGAAGGCTAGCGTATGGATGAACAAGTCATGGATGACTTGGAGGGATCTGATAGGCGTGAGATTGATGGAGGTGACTAGAAGGCTTAGGTCTAGACTAAGGGTGGTCTAGCAAGTATGAGGGCATCATACTTGGAGTTAAATCTCATGTTTGAGGTTTGTCAGTCGACTGAGATTATGGCTCAGTCGATTGGTCAATTGTTTTGACACTTGGCAGCCGAGTTGACTTTGAGCAGTCAATTGGGATTATGACCAGTCAACTGGCCGAGAGCCAACTGTCGTTCGACTGTGGCCACGTGACATTGGCAGTCGACTACCAACATTGAAAAGTCGACTGATGACTTGATCAGTCGACTGACATGGAGGTCAATCGACTGATGGTCGAGGACACGGGCACCGAATGTTTTTGAGTTAACTGCTAGGGTTTGGCAGTCGAGTGGAGGCATGATCAGTCAACTGATGGTCGAGGACATGGGCACCGAATGTTTGCGAGTCGACTATTAGGGTTTGACAGTCGAGTGGAGGCATGATCAGTCGACTGATGGTCTCTCTGTTGGAACTTATCAAATGTGGATTAAGTCGTTGTCTCACAACGACTACAGAAGCAGTCGATTGCTAGACAGAATCCAACCCGAGTTGCAGGTTTAAAAAGAGCTCGAGGAGAGGGATTTTGGTATGGTTCTTTGAGGCAATTTGGAGGGGATTTGCTACTGCAATCTAGACCTTCACGGTTACTCTCAAGCAACCAAAAGCAAGCATTTAAGTTCACATTTTGTAAAGTTCTCTTTACTTGTATTTGCTTGTATTTCTTTCTTATTGTTGTAAGAATCTTTGTATGAGGTTTCTCTGCCTCCGACTTGTTGTCGAGAAGGAGTATTATTGTTTAGTGGTGGTGTTTGCATCGCTAGGGCTCATTCGAGCTCAATCCATAGTGTAGGAACCCTAAGGTTCCAAACCATGTTATATTGTGTGTTTTGTTGTGCTTGTATTTTGTTATTGCTTTATTATTTGTATTTCCGCTACGCATAACAAGTTTTGTAGCAAGCATGAACGAATTTCATCAAGCGATGAACAAACGCGCCATTCACCCCCCCTCTAGCGCTCACGGGCGTTCCTACAATTGGTATCAGAGTGGGTCACTCTTCACCGGCTTCACATCCATGGGAGCAAACGCGCTAGAGGACAAGATGGATTTTCAAGAGAAATTGGGTGACGACATCAACATTCCGCCTTCCTTCGACCACAAAGATTTTGCGTATTGAAAAGGTAGAATGATGTATTTTCTAATGTGCGATTATGATAATTGGATTAGTGTGATGGTATGGTTCGACGCTCCTAAGGATGAGAATGGAAAAATACTCAAGAAGAAGTGGAGCGAGGAGCAAATCCGATACTCAAACATAAACGATAAGGTAATGGGTTTATTACTTAGTGTAATTCCTAATGATATTTTGATCAAGATAGGAGATTGTAAAGATGCCAAGAATCTTTGGAGCAAGTTGGCGAAATATCATGAAAGCCCATCACCGACTCATGTAGTAGAGAAGTCGGAGGAGGAGTCCGGGGAGAAGTCTTAGGAGGAATGCTTGTCCTCTCAAGATCAAGAAGAAGCAAGCACATCATCATCTCAAGAGCTTGCGGATTCGAAGGTTGATAGAGAATCAACATCCAGATCAGAAGAGGTGGAAAAGGTAGAGGAAGCCTCCACCTTTAGGATTGAGGGGGAGGAGACTAGGTCATCTTCAATATCGGAGCCAACTCAAGAGGAACCATCTATCTCTGATCGAGAAGATGAAGAAGTCCAAAAATCCACCACCATTGACCTAGGTAAATCAAGCAATTTAGTTAAAAATAAAAATCATATAATTTGCTTTGAGTGTAGGGAATATGAACACTATAAAAGCAAGTGCCCTAAGAAGGTCAAGAAAGCTCAACCGACACCAAAGGTAAAGGATGTCGGTGCCCTAACACATAAGAGCAAGGAGCATGTAATGTGCTTCAAGTGCCAACAACGGAGCCATTATAGGAGTCAATGCCCTAGGGGGAGGAAGAAGACTCAAGAAGGATCATCACATGTAGGGGGAGTCTCTAAGGCAAATCCTAAGGTAACCTTTAAGTATGCTTCCTCTTCAATAAATAGTCAAAAACATGCTAAGAAAATTTTTAATTCTATTGCTAGTACTCATGAGCAAAAGCATGTTAACAATAATAGATTTTATTGCTTAGGGGCTAAACATGTCAATCTTAGAACTAAGGAGAAATTTGAAACTAATGTCCCTAAAATAATTTTACCTAAGGAAACTATTAAGAAAGTAGAGGAGCATCTAGACATTAACCCTATGAAGGGTAGACATATGCCTAGGAGGAATCCTTCCCAAAGGATAAATGAAAAATCAAAATTGGGAAAATTAGAGTCAGAGAACCAAGCCTTGACATCAAGGCTTGAGAAACTTGAAAAGACCCTTAGAAATATGTAAAATCAAATTCAAGGGTTTAGGAGTCAAAGTCAAGGGTGTAAGAGTCAAGAACCATCTAGGAGTCAAGGTTTGGGTCACAATCCTATATCCAAAAAAGTAATGCCTACTTATCATAATATTCCATTTGATTATGGAATTCAACCTAGGTCTAGGAAGGTCATGGTTACTAGGGAGGTCATCTCCAAGGCTAACCATGGAGTGTGCCTAGTGACTAAGGTTTCAAGGAAACTTAGAGAAGCTACTAAGAAGGTTACAAGGGGAGTCACCCCTAGAGTTAACCTAGGCAACACCACAATGACCAAGGCTACAAAGCCTAGGAGGGTCATTAGGAGGGTATCTAGGGAGGTCATTCCTAAGGAATACCTAGTAAACCCAAGGAGCTCCAATATGTTTTGAGTTCCTAGGAGCGTGATCGATTCACGCTAAATGGATTAGGGTATGTCAACCCTAAGTGGATGAGTAGTTAACCTAACCGTAATAGAGTTGACATTTTAGGGCATTTCCAAGGTTATGGGTATCTTGAAAATAAGTTTGAATCTTTTAATCCTAAAGAATTTTAGGATGTACCAATATAACTCATGGTAATTGAAAAATCAATCAAATTAGTACAAATTAGGTCTAGAGGTTTAGTGTGTCATTTTGGGTTTTTGGCACATTTAGGAGAAGAATGGTAATATGACAAAATGGATTTAATCCTAACAAATGGAAACTAATATTAAAATTTAGGTATTCTTATGCCTTATATCTTATTTGTCATGCTTTGATTTTCATATACCATGTCATGACATCATATTTCATCTTTATCATATAAAATGTCATGATTAATTTCTAGGGTTTAGTTTTGTGTCATGTATGTTTAATTTTTATTTATATGTTATGACATCATGATTTTTGGCACATGCTTATTTATGCTATCATTATATGCCATGATCATATCTCATGCATTTAAGTTAATGAAAATTGATTTAAGGAAAATTGGCATGACTTGAAGTCCCATGTATAAAGGAATCAAGTAGTGTTGCCTTAGAAAAATACATGAGACCTTAGTTTAGGATAATCAAAATCCACATCTCATATCACATTGACATGTGTGTGTATTGATACACCTTAGACACATGTGAGATGCTAGGAAATGAGTTAAGTTCAAGGTGCATAGTTCTTGCATCTAGATGAACTCAAACTCATCATATACCATAGTGGATCATGGGGAAAGCTAATGTGCAAGTCATGTGCATTGAGTCTATTGATCATGATCCAATATAGGTTTTTAAAAATATTTTAAAATCATTTTATAAAATCTTGGTGAAGTCTCTTTTGATAGCAATCACCATTGATAGAGTTGATACAAAGTAGGGTCAAAACTTTGAACTTTTCAATAGTTTTAAACTTTGTGTCAATCTCATTATTTTATGGGTATTTTATTTTTTCAATATTTTTCACCCATAATGATTAACTTGAGTATTATACATATGAAATTTCATGATTTTTTTATTTATGTATAATTACTTATGATTTTTTGAATTTTGATTTCTGAAACTGAATTTCTGTATTTGCAAAATTAATTATTCTTTTATTAGCGATCATTGCATTTAAATCAAATCGGTCATTTTATTTAAGTAAACAAAGGTTGTTTAATCATGTTTCAGCTGTGTTAGGCTACCCTAACTGCTCCTAACCCTAGGATATGCTTTGGAAAGCATTTGAAAGGGTGAAAATCTATTGGATATGGATTAGGAGAGTTGTTTGGGTGTGTTTCAAGTTTAAGTTGTGTGAAAGTTCAAGTTTAAACTTTTGACATTAATTTTGATGGTTTAGTATTCCTATAGGCTTAGGGACTCTCCAAGGACATTGTTGGTGCAATGGTCAAGGGGGAGCAAGCCTTTAAGGGGAGGTTATCCATCATGGATGATGGATGTGTTCTTCTTCATGAGGGGGAGAATTTTGGAGAATTAGAAAATGGGAGAATGTGAGATGCCCAATTTGAAAATTAGGAGAGTTTGAAGGATTGTCTCTCTTGAGTGATATGAGACTTATCACTAGGAAGAGTGAAGGCATCTTAGGTGTTTTTGGACTAAGAGAGAGATTGTAAGATCTCATTGGGATATGAAACATTGACACCCTTGGGGAGAGCCTTTTTGATGTATGTCAAAAAGGGGGAGAATTGATGTGGGAGAATTGATAAGAGAAGTTAAGATTCCTAATTTGGACAATTGGGATGATTGGATTGAGTTAGTGTTCTAACTCAAAGATGTTGGTTTTTGTCAAACATCAAAAAGGGGAAGATTGTTGGTGAAATCGGCCCAGGTCACGATTGACCAGACTCGAGTTTGACTGGAGTAGTGGTTTGATGTTTGACAATGAGTTGACCATTAATGGGTTGACTATATGGTTGACATAGGGTTGACTATATGATGGAGAAATCCAAGCATGGGTCTTGGCAAGGGAAAGTCCAAGCTTGAGTCTTGGCAATTGGAAAGTTTAACATGGGTTGGCATGGAAAGTCCAAGTATAGGTCTTGGCAAGGGAAAGTCTAAGCTTGAGTCTTGGCAAATTGAAAGTCCAACATGGGTTGACAAGGGAAGTCCAAGGGTTGATATTGGCGGCATAAAGTCCAAGTAGGAGTCTTGGCAGCATAAGTCCAATGGTTTGGTGGTGTAAAGTCCAAGCGTATATCTTGGCAGTGTAAGCTCAAATATGCCTTGGCGATATAGACCAACTTAGCATGACAATAGCCGATGGAAGCACCTGAAAGCTAGCGTATGAATGAATAAGTCATGGATGACTTGGAGGGATTTGATAGGCGTGAGGCTGATAGAGGTAGCTAGAAGGCTTAGGTCTAGGCTAAGGGTGGTCTAGCAAGTATGAGGGCATCATACTTGGGGTTAAACCTCATGTTTGAGATTTGTCAGTCGGTTGGTATTATGGCTCAGTGATTGGTCAAGTGTTTTGACACTTGGCAGCCGAGTTGACTATAAATAATTGGTAGGATTATGACGATCAAGCCGAGATGGCGGCATTTGCTGCGGTCGTATGGCCTTAGCGATCGGTGCGTAAGTCGGTCGTGATGGTCAAGGACATGGGCACATAATATTTCCGAGCTGACTGCTAGGGTTTGGCAGTCTAGTGGAGGCATGAATAGTCGACTGGTGGGTATGATCAGTGGATTGATGATCTATTCGTTGAAACTTATCCAACGTGGATTAAGTCGTGTTAGGGACCGTGATGTCCGCTAGAGGGGCGGGGGTGAATAGCATTTTCATACATTGATGGAATTAGTTCGTGTTCATCTCTACAAAGCTTGTTATGCGCAACAAAATATATATAATAGCAATAATAAAAATAAAGACAAACATAAATACACAAGGATGTAACGTGGTTCGAAACCTCAAGGTTCCTACTCCATGGATTGAGCTCAAATGAGCTCTCGCGATACAACCAACACCATAAAACAATAATACTCCTTCTCGACAACACGTCGGAGGTGGAGAAACCTCGTACAAGCGATTACACAAAGTAATACAATAAATACAAGAAAATACAAGTATGAAATACAATATAAGTAAAGGAAATCACTTTACAAGAGAATTTTAATTGTTTGAGAGTAGCCTTGAAGGTCTGGATTGCAGCAGCAAATCCCCTCCAAATTGTCTCAAAGAACCATAGTCAAATCCTTCTCCACGAGCTCCTTTTAAAGCTTCTCCTCGAGTTAGATTCTGCCTAGCAGTCAACTGATCAAGACCATCAGTTGACTGCTCCTGTAGCTGTTGTCTCACAATGGTCCAAGCCACGTTGGATAAGTTCCAACGGATAGACCATCAGTCGACTGATCGAGCCATCACTCAACTATCAAACCCTAATAGTCGATTCGAGAACCTTCTGTACCCGCAACATCGACCATCAGTCGACTGACAACCATAACAGTCGATTGATCAGGCCATCATTCGACTGCCCAATGCTGGCAGTCGACTGCTAAGCCATTTCCTGTAGTCGAATATCAATCAACTCACATCAGTTGACTGATTACAATACCAGTCGACTGATAACCTCATCCATGAGGTTTTAACACCAAGTATGATGCTCTCATACTTACTAGACCACCCTTAGCCTAGACCTAAGCCTTCTAGCCACTTCTGTCAGCCTCACGTCTATCAGATCCCTCCAAGTCATCCATGACTTGTCCATCCATACGCTAGCCTTTAGGTGCTTCCATCGGCTATTGTCATGCTAAGCTGGTCTATATCGCCAAAGCACATTGGGCTTACGCTGCCAAGACTACCGCTTGGACTTTACGTCGTCAACCATTGGACTTATGCTGCCAAAACTCCACCATTGGACTTTACGCCGCCAATATCACCCCTTGGACTTCCCTTGCCAACCCATGTTGGACTTTCAATTTTTCAAGACTCAAGCTTGGACTTTCCCTTACCAAGACCCATGCTTGGACTTTCTCTTGTCAAGACCCATGCTTAGTCTTTCCATACCAATTACCCATGACTTGGACTTTCCATGTCAACCCATGTTAGACTTTCCCTTGCCAAGTGTCCCACTTGGACTTTCCATGCCAAGTACCCATGACTTGGCTTTCTATCATATGGTCAACCCCATGTCAACCATATAGTCAAACAATGGTCAAATTATTGTCAAACATCAAAATACCCCTCGAGTCAAACTCGAGTTTGGTCAATCATGACTCGGGTCGATTGCACCAACAATCTTCCCAAACCATTGTCAAATATCAAAATACTACTCGAGTCCAATTCGAGTCTGATCAATTGTGATCTGGTCTGATTGCACCAATAATCTCCCCTTTTTGATGTTTGACAAAAACCATAAACAAAACATTGAGTTAGGCCACCTAACTCAAATCTCCTTACCGATTCTCCCAAATTGGTAATCCTGTTAATTCTCCCCCTTTTTGACATACATCAAAAAGGTTCTCTCCCCAAGGGTGTCAATGTCTTATATCCTAATGAAATCATACAATATCTCCCTTGGTCAAAAACACCTAGGATGCCTTCACTCTTCCTAGTGATAAGTCCCATATCACTTAAGAGAGGCTTCCTATAAACTCTCCAAATTTCCAAATTGGGCATCTCACATTCCCATTTCTCCCTCTCATGAAGAAGAACACATCCATCATCCCATGATGGATACCTCCCCCTAAAGGCTTGCTCCCCCTTGACCATTGCACCAACAATGTCCTTGGAGAGTTCCTAAGCCAATAAGAACACTAAACCATCAAAATTAAGGTAAAAAGTTCAAACTTGAACTTTCACACACCTTAAAATTGATACACACCCTAAACAACTCTCCTAATCGATATCCAATGGATTTTCACCCTTTCCAATGCTTTCCAAAACATATCCTAGGATTAGGAGCAGTTAGGGTAGCCTAACATAGCTAAAACATGGGCTAAACATCCTTGTTTACCCGAAATCAGCGTTGGCAGTTGACTTTGATAGTAATCAATCGACTGCCTTATGCATCAGTCGACTTTCATCAAGTGACAGTCGACTAATATCTGTAAAATGCAAAAATCAAAAACAGAAAATGAATTTCAGAAATTCATAAGTAAATGTACGTATTTTAAAAAATCTTGAAACTTCATACATAAATACTTATGTCAAATACAATGGGTGAAAAATATTTGAAAAATAATTTACCCACAAATTAGTGAAATTGATACAAAGTTAAAAAAATGAGAAAAACTTCATTGTTTTGAGCTCACTTTGTATCAACATCATCTTCTATCAAAAGATAGACTACACCAAGATTTTTCAAAATGATTTTGAAATAGTTTTAAAACCTTATATTGAACCATGGTCTATGGTCTTAATGCATATGACTTGTACACAAGCTTTTCTCATGATTCATCCATGGTATAAGCTGAGTTTAAGTTCATCTAGATGCAAAAACTATGCACCTTGAACTTAACTCATTTCCTAGCATCTCACATGTGTCTAGGGTGTATCAATACATATACATGTCAATGTGATGTGAGATGTGGGTTTTGTTCATCCTAAACTAGGGTTTCATGCATTTTTTAAGGCAACACTACTTGATTCCCTTGTACATGGGACTTTAAGTCATGCTATAGTCCTTAAATCAATTTTAATTACTTTAAATGCATAAATGATCATGACATAAATGATAACATAAATAAGTATGGTCAATGATCATGATGTCATGACATATGATATAACCTAAGCATACATGATATTAAGACTACAACCTAAGCATGATCATGACATATTATATGATAAAGATAAATATGATGTCATGACATGGCAAGACAAACAAAACATGACAAATGTAAAATACTAAGGTATTAAATATCTAAGTGTTAAACCTAAATTATTATTTCTATAATTAAATCTAATTTTTCCTTAATGTCACTTATCCCCCAAGTGTGCCAAAAATCCAAAATGACACACCAAGACTCTAAGACCTAAATTATGCCAATTTGATCAATTTATCAAACTTCTTACATAATATTGGCACATCATAAAATCTTTTAGGATTTAAATTCAAACTAATTTCCAAGGTATCCATAACCTTGAAAATGACCTAAAGTGTCACTTTTACCATGGTTAGGTTAACTACCCATCCATTTAAAGTTGGCACACCCTAACCCATTTAGCGTGAGTCGATCATGCTCCTAGGAACCCAAAACCTATTTGAGCTTCTTGGATTTACTAGGTATTCCTTAGGGATAACTTCCCTAGATACCCTTCTAATGACCCTTCTAGGCTTGGTAGCCTTGGTCATTTGGGTCTTGCCTTGATTAACTCTAGAGGTGACTCCCCTTGTAACCTTCTTAGTGGCCTCCCTAGGTTTCTTCGAAACCTTAGCCACTAGGCACTTGCCTTGGTTAACCTTAGGGATGACTTCCCTATTAACCTTGATATTCCTAGACCTAGGTTTAGTTTCATAGTCAAATGAAATATTATGGTAAGTAGGCATTACCTTCTTGGACATAGGCTTGTGACCCAAACCTTGTCTCCTAGATGGTTCTTACCTCTTACACCCTAGGTTTTGACTTTTAGACCCTTGTGTTTGATTTTACATATTTCTAAGGGTCTTTTCAAGTTTCTCAAGCCTTGACCTCAAGACTTGGTTCTCTAACTCTAATTTCTCTAATTTGGTGGGCCCATTGTTTATTTGATCATTTTTTTCCTTTCCTAGGCATATGTTTAGAATTCTTTGGATTAAAGCCTAGATGATCTTCTATTTTCCTAATACTTTCCTTAGGTAAAATTTTATTAGGGACATTAGTCCCAAATTTCTCCTTATTCCTAACATGGCAAGACTTTGCACCTAAGCAATAAAGTTTACTATTTCTAGCATGCTCTTTATGATAAGTGATAAGAATACTTCTAGCATGCTTATGAACATTAAAACACAAAGGTGCATTATTGAAATATACCTTAGGGTTTGCCTTAGAGGCTCCCCCTACATGTGATGCTCCCTCTTGAGTATTTTTCTTCCCCCTAGGGCATTGACTCCTATAATGCCCTTTTTGGTGGCACTTGAAGAACACCACGTGCTCCTTGCTCTTAATGGTTGGGGGACCGACATCCTTGGCCTTTTCTTGAGATTTTGGTACCGGTTGACTTTTCTTGACTTTCTTGGGGAACTTGCTCTTATAGTGTCCATATTCCCTACACTCAAAACACATAATATAAATTTTATTTTGAATTACTGTGTTTGAGTTACCTAGGTAAATGGTGGAAGTTTGGGCTTGCTCTTCTTCTTGGCCGAAAGTAGAAGCTTCTTCTTGATGCTCCGGAGTGGATGGTCTCTCCTCCCCCTCAATCCTAGAGGTGGAGGCCTCTTCCACTTCTTCCACCTCTTATGATTCAGATGTTGATTCCCTATCAACCTCCGAATCCTCAAGCTCTGGAGATGAAGATGTGCTTGCTTCTTCTTGTGCTTGAGAGGATGAGTACTCCTCCTCTTCCTTTTCTTCTTGGACCGGTTGTGGGTTCTCATGGAATCTTGTCACTTGGCTCCATAGTTCCTTGGCATCCATGTAATTACCTAAACTACACAAAATGTTGTTAGGAATCAATTCACTCAAGAATGTTATTACCTTCTTATTTTTCTCGAATTCCTAGATTTGTTCCTCGGTCCACTTCTTCATTTTGAGAAAGCCACCCTTTGTCCCTCTTGGATATCGAATCCTTCCATCAAGGTGGACCATTCTTCAAAATCCCTCATCATGATGAAGTCTTCAATCCTTGCCTTCCACTGATTGAAGCCTTCTCGTCCATAAAGCGTATACGGGATCGACATATTGATATCCCATTCCAATGTTTCTTAGAAATCCATCTTCTTCCCTCTAGCGTGCTCCCTTAGTTGTTAAACCTTGAAGAGCGACCTCGTTCTGATACCACTTGTTAGGGGCTGTGATGTCTGCTAGAGGGGGGGGGGTGAATAGCATTTTCGTACTTTGATGGAATTCGTTCGTGTTCATCTCTACAAAACTTGTTATGTGCAGCAGAATATATATAATAGCAATAACAAAAATGAAGACAAACACAAATACACAAGGATATAACGTGGTTCGGAACCTCAAGGTTCCTACTCCACGGATTGAGCTTATGCTGCCAAGACTACTGCTTGGACTCTATGCCGCCAACCATTGGACTTATGTTGCCAAGACTCCACCCTTGGACTTTACGCCACCAATATCACCCCTTGGACTTTCCTTGCCAACCCATGTTGGACTTTCCACTTGCCAAGACTCAAGCTTGGACTTTCCCTTGCCAAGACTCATGTTTGAACTTTCCATGCCAAGTACCCATGACTTGGACTTTCTATGCCAACCCATGTTGGACTTTCACTTGCCAAGTGTCTCACTTGGACTTTCCATCATATGGTCAACCCCATATCAACCATATAGTCAAACAATGGTCAAACCATCATCGAACATCAAAATATTCCTCGAGTTAAACTCGAGTCCGGTCAATCATGACCCGGGTCGATTGCACCAACAATCTTCCCAAACCATTGTCAAACATCAAAACACTACTCGAGTCTGGTCAATCGTTACCTGGGTCAATTGCACCAATAAGTCGGTGTCTCACAACGGTTACAGGAGTAGTTAACTAATGGTCTCGAGCAGTCGACTACTATGTGGAATCCAGCCCGAGTTGCAGGTTTAAAAGAAGCTCAAGGAGAGGGATTTTGGTATGGTTCTTTAAGGCGATTTGGAGGGATTTGCTGCTGCAATCCAGACCTTCAAAGCTACTGTTAAGCAATCAAAAGCAAGCATTCAAGTTCACATTTTGTAAAGTTCTCTTTACTTGTATTTGCTTGTATTTCTTTCCTATTGTCGTAAGACTTTCTTATTATCGTAAGAATCTTTGTATGAGATTTCTTCACCTCCGACTTATTGTCGAGAAGGAGTATTATTGTTTAGTGGTGGTGTTTGTATCGCTAGGGCTCATTCGAGCTCAATCCATGGAGTAGGAACCCTAAGGTTCCGAACCATGTTATATCATGCATTTTGTTGTGCTTGTATTTTGTTATTGCTTTATTATTTGTATTTCCGCTGCACATAATAAGTTTTGTAGCAAGCACGAATGAATTCTATCAAGCGACGAACGAACGTGCCATTCACCCCCTCTAGCACTCACGGACGTTCCTACATTGTCACTTGAAGTTGAAAGAGTATAAAATATTGAACAAAGACACCTCGCAGATGACAAATAAGCAACTTGTCATACATGAATGTTTATGCCAAGATATTAGGTCGAGATGGAATATCTAAATTGTTTACTCAACGTTCATTTTCTAGTATTATTATATTTTTGAGTGATTGTAATTTTTAATTATTGTATTTCACATTTTGATTAATGTGATTTTCAATTATTATAATTTTGCAAAATAGTCATTGTAAACTAGCTGTTGGAAACTAACTATTGCAAACTAGGAGTTACAAATTAGTCGTTGCAAACTAGGCATTACAAATTAGCCATTGCAAACTAGGCATTACAAACTAGACATTGCAAACTAGGCATTACAAACTAGTCGTTGCAACTAGCTGTTGCAATCTAGCCGTTGCAAACCAGTTGTTGCATGAGAAAAACAATATATATATAGGCACATTGTGCTATGAGATTTTCATTCGACTATCATACCATTTCTCAAACACATATACTAAAACGTGTTTCCTTTAAAAATGTCTCATTCTCTATCTTAAGTTCTAGCTCGACAAGTGAAGACGAAGTCCATGTTGAAATCGATGAGCAAGCTTATGATCCAGGTGAAGAGCTGATGTTATTGGTTCTTCAACAACACCAACAACTTATGGAAGCATATCAGAGGAGGGACACACACAGAAGAAGAAGGTTCGTCCAAAGAAATCATGAAGCCAGGTATGAGAGGCTCGTCAATGATTATTTCTCTATAAACTCAGTGTATCACGATGAAATATTTCGAAGACGATTTCGAATGCGAAGAGAGTTATTCCTCCACATAGTGGATGCATTAGAGAATCATTCAGTGTTTTTTCAACATAGGGACGATGTTGTGCAAAGAAAAGGGTTGTCACCACTACAAAAATGCACTGCTGCGATCCGTCAACTGACTTATGGAGTCCCCGCCGACCATCTTGATGAGTACTTACATATGGGTGAATCAACTGTCATCATGTGTCTTTTCAAGTTCTGTGAATATGTAGTTGAAATATTTGGTGATAGATACTTGAGACAACCAAATGCTGATGATGTTCAACGTCTTCTTCAAATGCATGATGAGAGACACGACTTTCCTGGCATGTTGGGTAGCCTTGATTGTATGCACTGAAAATGGAAAAATTGTCCAATTGCTTGGAAAGGTCAATTTACAAGGGGACATGGGTCACCAACAATCATACTTGAAGCAGTCGTGTCTCATGACTTGTGGTTATGACATGCATTCTTTAAGGTCATCGGTTCACGTAACGATATTTAGGTGTTATATGAATCTCCCATATTCAACAACCTCTTGCAAAGAATTACGTCAGAGATTAATTTCACGGTGAACGCCACCATATATACGAAGGGTTATTATCTAACAGATGGAATATATCCCAAGTGGACTACTTTCGTTAAGGCTTTTCCTTGCCCGGAGGATCCCAAGAGGAAGTTGTTCAAGGAAAGACATGAGTCTGTAAGAAAGATGTTGAACGGGCATTTGGGATGCTCCAATCTCGGTGGGTGATTGTCAGAGGTTCAGCTCGTTATTGGTATAGAAAAAAATTAAAACAAATCATGTTAGCATACATTATTTTACATAACATGATTGTTGAGGATGAGGGAGGTCATGTGACAAATTGGTACAACGATGAAAGTGACAAACCCGCACAACCTATCCATGGCTCAAACCGAGGATTTCAGGATTATCTTCAAACAAATTCTGAGCTACGTGACACTCAAGTTCATCATCAACTTTGCGCCGACTTAGTTGAGCATATTTGGAGGCAATACAATAATAATCTGTGAATTCATATTTCATATATTATTTTTAATTTCATCCTAGTGTAGTTTATTCGAAGTTATTGTTGCATTTCAATTTCATAATTACATGATAATTTTAAATAAATTTCGTTTTCCCAACTTTGTAATTTTAGCCGTTTAGTTTTCATAAGGTGCGCCCATGTCTTATGTCAAATCTTCTTCTGATTTAACTGTTTCAGGTTCTGTTCAAGGAAAAATACCACGTCTTATTTAAATACTTCTTCTGTTGTAGTATTTCTCACAAACATCTATTTTATTTAATAAATATATTTAAAAAATTTAATATTATTTTTTAAAAATAGTAAAATTATTTTTTTAAAAGTAAGATTATTATTAAAAAAATAATAATAATTTTAATATTTTAAAACATTTTTAAAATATATTTATTTAATATGATATAATTTTAAGATAATTTAGTGGACTATATCCTATTTTGGCATATATCCTATTCTGGCCTATAACAAGGAAGGTAAAAATAATAATAATTTTAATTTTAAAACATTTTTACCTACTAACAAGGAAGGTAAATGCTACTTCCTTCTCCTTAGGCCTATATCCTATTCTGGCCTTATTGTAAATAGCCCTTTGGTCCCTAAGTATCATGTCTAGGTATTTGGAACCATTTGTAAATTTTTCTAAGCATGCTCTTAATTCACCTATTTCCTTTTTAAGTTCATCATTTTCATCCTTAAGTGAACATGCATCATCACAAGAAAGTTCTACATTCTTAATTTCCTTAATTTCTACTTTCAAATCATTAATCCTAGATTTTGATTTATTTAGAGCATTTTGAAGACATGCAATGGTTTTATAAAGTAATTCTATCCTAGGGGAGTCTTTTACCTCATCGCCACTAGAGGATGATTCGTCGCTTGAGGATGATGATGATGACTCCTCACTTGAGCTTTTGGCTTCATCTTCCAAAGCCATGAGTGCTAGGTTGTGTGTGACATGACACATTTCCTCCTCATCGAATGAACCTTCTAGGCTTTGTGTGTCCCAAGTTTGGGTTACTATGGCCTCCTTCTTCTTCTCCTTCTTGTCATTCTTCTTCTTTTCCTTTTCCTCCTTTTTCTTTAGCTCCGGGAAATTTGATTCAATGTGCCCCTTTTTGTTGCAACCATAGCAAGTAACATTAGGAGTAGAAATTGAACTACTAGAAGATTTACCTTTTGAGGATTGGAATATCTTCCTCACATCCTTTTTGGTGAGCTTCCTTGATCTCCCACTAGACCTCTTCACATAGTGAGCCACCTCACTAGCCGATAGCTCCTCATCACTACTTGAAGATTCTTCTTCTGACTCAGATGATGAAGAAACTTCTTTCTTCTCCTTCTTCTTCTTGTCCTTCTTCCCTACAACAAGAGCTATACTTTTTTCTTTCGAAGAAGTATTAGCTTGCTCATTGCTCACTACCATTTTATTGCATTATTTTGGTCCTTAATATCACCGTTTTAATCCTCTCGTGTGTTTAATTGTTGATTATTTACATGTTTTATGAGTTGGATCATTCTTTGGACCTAATTGTAAATTTTCCTATATTGTGGACTTATATGCAAAATTTGTCTTTATTTGTAGGAGATCGAGATGAGCCACTGGACTAGACTCAAGTTGGATCAAATATGGCTTCATCTAGGACTAGAAAGATCATTTCAAACTGGCTTAATATGAGCCTTTAATCAAGATCTGAAGCAATATAATCAAGGGACAAGATCTGATCAATCTGGACCATCCACTATGATTGGCTTGATCTGAGCCATTAATCCGGATCTGGAGCGATCCGACCCATACATTAAGATCTACACGTCTTGGTCGTACATCCGGACCGTTGGATCTCGATTCTCCCTTCAGAGTTATCAGATCCGGCCATCCAGAATTAAATTGATTACCACCGTTGGATGGAGCAGCTTAATTAAGCAAATAATGGATCCATCAAACCCTAGCTTAATTGGACGGCTTAGATTAAAGGGACTCAGATCGGACGACTCAGAAAAATCATTTAATCATCTTCTCCTTCGTGCAGCGTAGAGAAGAAGGGCGAACAGTAGCCTCGCGAGCGAGCGTCGATGTCGTCGCCTGCTCCTTGCGGGCGAATGATGCGCAGCGCAGTAGCGGAGCGACGCGCAACACAGTGAACTTCCCTTCCATCGCGCGAGTGGAGGCGGACGCGTCTTCCTCCTCACGCGCGGCGAGTGGCGCTTCTTTCACAGCCAATTCCAGCGGTGTTCCGACAGCCATCCAATGGCGTCTCCTCCTCATTCCACCCATCCGAAGCTTCATCGAGCGGCGAAGCTGAGTCTGAGATTGGGCAGACGGCGGCTTCACCGAGCGGCTAGGATTTTTGGCCATCTTCACCGGTGTTCCTTTCACGCCTGGCGACCGGAGCTGAGCGACCCAGTTGGACGTGATTTCAGAAGGCTGGGGTTATCTTCTACTGCCGTGGTCATGGTAGCATGTATTTCCAGTTCTGGCAGCCCTTGTTTTGCCCATTTCCAGCGGCAGTTTTCCCTTTCCAACATTGTTGAAGAGTTCCAGCTTGTACTCTGATTCCATCTTCTCCACGCAGCGTCGGCAGTTCCGTTGTAGTATAGTGGTGAGTATACTCGGCTACAACCGAGAGACTCGGGTTCGGTCCTCGACGGCGGAACTACGGGTTGCTCCACCTTCACAAAATCATCCATAGATTGTCAGGTTCCGGTGTCGTTGTAGTATAGTGGTAAGTATACTCGGCTACAACCCAGAGACACGGGTTCGGATCCCTGCAATTGCACCAGCCTTCGGCAGTTCCTCATCATCCACCGGAGAAAAGGGCTCACTTCATCCATCAATTCAACACTTGCTGGAGTATTTCCGGCAAGGATCCAACCATCCCATCCACAGGAGGAGCTCGTTTAGATTGTCGTCACTGTCGTGGAGTGATCGACGGTTATGTTTGGATTTGTCCATTGATTTGGATGTTTATCTTGTTTACTTTGATGTTTAATTTCAGTGCATAATTCAGTTGTTATTCTATAGTTAATTAAGAGCTTAGCTGTAGTTTACTCTACATTTCAAATTCCTGCACTTTCTTTATGTTTTTAATGCTCTTGTTTTGAATGCTTTCCTTTACATGCTTAGTTTAGATCTTCTTTAATTTCATTGTTATCATAGTTAGTTAGATTAATGCTTTAATTACTTGCATTATCTTTCATTCAATAGGATTAGTCTTTTAAATTCCAAACCCCCATTCAGTAGGATTAACAATAATTAGAAATCCTAAGTTTACTATTCTGTTGATTACACTCGTTGGGAAACGATCCGAGCCATCCACTATGCTATATTAGTGTAGTTAGGGGGTTCGGTAATTAATTTGAAACGGTACCATGACGCAAATCATCATTATCAAAATTTTGGCATCGTTGCCGGAGAGTGTAATGATGCTTAGTAAACTTAGGATTATTTTCCCATTTTTCAAAAAAAAAATATTTAGGGCTTCATTCTTTCATTTTCTGTATATCCATGTATTTTGTCATGTCTACTTCTTGTGTCTTTTGATTTGTTTATTGATGTTTTAGGAAAGACCAGGAATTCTCTTTTCTGAGAAACATGGATCTCTATAATCAGCAGTATGGAGACTACGGTGATAGTTAGCATCATTGATCAAACAACTAGATCAACTTGCAACATCCTTCAGCTAGATGCAGCACAAGAGTTCATTCAGCCTCCGTCAGAGACCACTTATGTGGATATCGACACACTTAGGGATATGGAGTGTGGAGTGGGTGATAGGCATACTACTACACAGGACTCCTATGAACCATTATGCCGTGATGTGATTTCGGACGCTAATGGATGTGATTTCATTGATGAAGTTGTTGTTGTTTCAGATGTTGAGGATGTTGACACAGGAGTGGTGGATAGCTGGACACCCCCAGACTGGACACTCCCACCTAAGATAGAGTCTCCAAGAAGTTGTTGATGAAAGCCCTAACAACAAACGCAATAATCCAGCTGCAAGATTGGATACTTTTGTTGAAATGCCTCCGACCACCAGAGAGTACATATGATGAGGCGATGATCATTTCGGAGGGAGTAGCATGGAACCACCCTGATCACATCAAGAGAGCACTCACCTCCATCCGATCCATCCCACTCCCAGCCTGGATTTTTTACTGAACCGCCTCCAACTGTCAGGACCTCAGGGGAGTTTGTTCTATCCCATCTACTTTTCTTTTCATTGTATATACCCTTCTTTCACTTCATTTTACTTTATTTGTTTTTGTTTTAGTTGTTATGTTTCGTTTGTTGAGTTTTTATTTTGTCGGTGCTTTCAAATAAATTTTCTATGCATTCCTTTATATCATCTTAGAAGTCGTGAAAGCTAGTTAAATTTGATTGTCGAGTTTCGGGGATTTATTATCATGAATGGATTATTTGATTGCATATGGTTAGTCCTTGGTGATGGATTCTGTGTTGATAGATTAAGATGATTTTTTTTCATTCCCAGTGAGGATTGTGCATGTTTTTATTACTTGAGTGTGGTGCACTTGTGGTTATTGTAACTCTAGAACTTGCTTTGATTCTTTCGAGACCACACAACCATAGGTTTGCATGAATACTTTGAAGGCAATCTCACTTGTTTCCCTTTACTTCTTTTGTTGTCACATGCTATTCGAATAATTTTCTTATCACATGTCATGTCATTTTCATTATTTATTCCATTATCTTTTCCACATTTTCATCATGTCATTTCTCTTCCATTTCTATTTTTGGATGTGGAATATTAAATGTTACATGATGAGTATTTTTCTCGGGACGAACAAAAGTTTAAGTGTGGGGGAGAGAGTAGCTCAGGAGAATTTAGTGGAAGCATAGGCGAGTTGTGCTTGATCACCATGAGCTTGCCATGTTTTTTTTATTTTTTATTTTTTATTTTTATAGCTGAGCTTGATGTTTTAGAGCATAGGGAAGTGTACTGCATGTTAAAAAAATGGAAAAAAAATTGAGAGAAAAAAAAAGAAAAAAAAATTGGAAAAAAATCATTTGGCCAAAACAATAAAGGCAATAAAAAAAATTTGACATGTGTAGTTTTTTATATGTGTGATAGTATTTCTGTGATAGACATCCCTTATTGCAACTATTGAGAGATTTATTGTATATCATATATGGTTTTGTATTGTGAAAGTGATAGGGGTTGTTTACATGTTTAGTGATTTAGGAAAAGCTTGCTTGGATGAAAACTTTTGGGGCATTGCTTTCTTGTACTCATCTATGTAGCATTCCAGTATTTCCATATCTTCTTGCATTTCTATAGCTATTTTATTTCTTATCTTTCTTTCCTTTCACACATATTTTTATTTTTCTTGTATTCATATTTCCATTACATTTTTAATAAGCCTTCAGTGATTGTGCATTCTTATGTGTATATAGTGGTGAAGGTAGAAGAAAAGAAAGTATATGGTAGTGCATAAACCATGAGTAGCTTGAGTGAACTCCACTATTATCTGCTTATGAGAGCGAGAGAAGTCACCACTTATCTTATGAGGCTTAATCATTTATAGTCTATTCAGGATGGATTGAAGTCACCATGTTTGTTAACCTTTGTAGAATTTGAGTCCATGATTCCTTAAGTCTTTTAGAGTTGATAATCCTAGGTAACTTTCTTTCACGATTTTCTATATATGCTTGGGAATTGCTAGGGAAATATATTCAGTTTACTTTTAATTTTCTTTGCTTGCTCAGGATGCGCAAGAATAAGTGTGGGGGAATTGATCACTACCATTTTATTGCATTATTTTGGTCCTTAATATCACCATTTTAATCCTCTCGTGTGTTTAATTGTTGATTATTTGTATGTTTTATGAGTTGGATCATTCTTTGGACCTAATTGTAAATTCTCCTATATTATGGACTTATATGCAAAATTTGTCTTTATTTGTAGAAGATCGAGATGAGCCACTGGACTAGACTCAAGTTGGATCAAATATGACTTCATCTAGGACTAGAAAGATCATTTCAAACTGGCTTAATCTAAGCCTTTCATCAAGATCTAAAGCAATGTAATCAAGGGACAAGATCTAATCAATGTGGACCATCCACTGTGATTGGCTTGATCTGAGCCATTAATCCGGATCTGGAGTGATCAGGCCCATACATTAAGATCTACACGTCTTGGTCGTACATCCGGATCGTTGGATCTCGATTCTCCCTTCAGAGTTATTAGATCCGACCATCCAGAGTTAAATTAATTATCACCGTTTGATGGAGTAGCTTAATTAAGCAAATAATGGATCCATCAAACCCTAGCTTAATTGGATGGCTTGGATTAAAGGGGCTCAGATCAGACGGCTCAGAAAAATCATTTAATCATCTTCTCCTTCGTGCAGTGCAGAGAAGAAGGGCGAACAGCAGCCTCGCGAGCGAGCACCGGCGTCGCCGCCTACTCCTCTCGGGCGAGCGACGACGACGACGCATAGTACAGTGAGCTTCCCTTCCATCGCACGAGTGGAGGCGGATGCGTCTTCCTCCTCACGCGCGGCGAGCGACGCTTCTTTCACATCCAATTCCGACGGTGTTCCGACAGCCATCCAGCGGCGTCTCCTCCACATTCTACCCATCCAAAGCTTCACCGAGCGATGGAGCTGAGTCTGAGATTGGGCAGACGGCGGCTTCACCGAGTGACTAGGATTTTAGGCCATCTTCACCGGTGTTCCTTTCACGCCTGGCGGCCGGAGCTGAGCGACCCAATTGGACATGATTTCAGAAGGCTGGGGTTATCTTCTACTGTTGTGGTTGCGACAGCATGTATTTCCAGTTCTGGCAGCCCTTGTTTTGCCCATTTCCGACGGCAGTTTTCCCTTTCCAACACTGTTGAAGAGTTCCATCTTGTACTCCGATTCCATCATCTCCACGCAGCACCGACAGTTCCGTTGTAGTATAGTGGTGAGTATACTCGGCTACAACCGAGAGACTCGGATTCGGTCCCCGGCGGCGGAACTACGGGTTGCTCCATCTTCACAGAATCATCCATAGACTGTTAGGTTCTGGTGTTGTTGTAGTATAGTGGTGAGTATACTCGGCTACAACCGAGAGACCTGGGTTCGGATCCCTGCAACTACACTAGCCTTCAGTAGTTCCGCACCATCCACCGGAGAAAAGGGCTCACTTCATCCATCAATTCAACACTTGCCGAAGGATTACCGGCAAGGATCCAACCATCCCATCCACAGGAGGAGCTCGTTTGGATTGTCGTCACCGTCGTGGAGTGATCGGCGGTTATGTTTGGATTTGTCCATTGATTTGGATGTTTATCTTGTTTACTTTGATGTTTAATTTCAGTGCATAATTCAGTTGTTATTCTATAGTTAATTAGGAGCTTAGCTGTAGTTTACTCTACATTTCAAATTCCTGCACTTTCTTTATGTTTTTAATGCTCTTGTTTTGAATGCTTTCCTTTACATGCTTAGTTTAGATATTCTTTAATTTCATTGTCATCATCGTTAGTTAGATTAATGCTTTAATTACTTGCATTGTCTTTCATTCAATAGGATTAGTCTTTTAAATTCCAAACTCCCATTCAGTAGGATTAGCAATAATTAGAAATCATAAGTTTACTATTCTGTCGATTACACTCATTGGGAAACGATTCGGGCCATCCACTATGTTATATTAGTGTAGTTAGGGGGTTCGGTAATTAATTTGAAATGGTACCACAACACAAATCGCCGTTATCAAAATTTTGGCGTCGTTGTCGGGGAGTGTAATGATGCTTAGTAAACTTAGGATTATTTTCCTATTTTTCAAAAAAAAAATATTTAGGGCTTCATTCTTTTATTTTCTGTATATCCATATATTTTGTCATGTCTACTTCCTGTGTCTTTTGATTTGTTTGTTGGTGTTTCAGGAAAGACCAGGAATTCTCTTTTCTGAGAAACATGGATCTCTATAATCAGTAGTATGGAGACTACAGTGATAGTTAGCATCATTAATCAAACAGCTAGATCAAATTGCAACATCCTTCATCCAGATGCAGCACAAGAGTTCATTCAGCTTCCATCAAAGACCACTTCTGTGGATATCGACGCACTTAGGGATATGGAGTGTGGAGTGGGTGAGAGGCATACTACTGCACAGGACTCCTATGAACCATTGTGTTGTGATGTGATTTCATTGATGAAGTTGCTGTTGTTTCAGATGTTGAGGATGTTGACACAGGAGTGGTGGATAGCCGGACACCCCCAGACTGGGCACTCCCACCTAAGATAGAGTCTCCAAGAAGTTGCTGATGAAAACCCTAACAACAAATGCAGTAATCCAGCTGCAAGGTTGGATACTTTTGTTGAAATGCCTCTGACCACCAGAGAGTATATATGATGAGGTGATGATCATTTCGGAGGGAGCAACATGGAACTACCCTGATCACATCAAGAGAGCACTCACCTCCATCCGATCCATCCCACTCCTAGCCTGGATTTCTTACTGAACCGCCTCCAATTGTCAGGACCTCAAGGGAGTTTGTTCTATCCCATCTACTTTTCTTTTCATTGTATATACCCTTCTTTCACTTCTTTCACTTTATTTGTTTTTTTTAGTTGTTATGTTTCGTTTGTTGAGTTTTTATTTTGTCGGTGCTTTCAAATAAATTTCCTATGCATTCTTTTATATCATCTTAGAAGTCGTGAAAGCTAGTTAAATTTGATTGTCGAGTTTCGGGGGTTTATTTTCATGAATGGATTATTTGATTGCATATGGTTAGTCCTTGGTGATGGATTCTGTGTTGATAGATTAAGATGATTTTTTTTCATTCCCAGTGAGGATTGTGCATGTTTTTATTGATTGAGTGTTGTGCACTTGTGGTTATTGTAACTCTAGAACGTGCTTTGATTCTTTCGAGATCACACAACCATAGGTTTGCATGAATACTTTGAAGGCAATCTCACTTGTTTCCCTTTACTTCTTTTGTTGTCACATGCTATTCGAATAATTTTCTTATCACATGTCATGTCATTTTCATTATTTATTCCATTATCTTTTCTACATTTTCATCATGTCATTTCTCTTCCATTTCTATTTTTGGATGTGGAATATTGAATGCTACATGATGAGTATTTTGCCCGGGACGGACAAAAGTTTAAGTGTGGGGGAGAGAGTAGCTCAGGACAATTTAGTGGAAGCATAGGCGAGTTGTGCTTGATCACCATGAGTTTGCCATGTTTTTTTTTTAATTTTTATTTTTATAGCTGAGCTTGATGTTTTAGAGCATAGGGAAATGTACTGCATGTTAAAAAAAATGAAAAAATATTTGAGAAAAAAAAGTTGGAAAAAAAATCATTTGGCCAAAACAATAAAGGCAATAAAAAAAATTTGACATGTGTAGTTTTTTATATGTGTGATAGTATTTCTGTGATAGACATCCCTTATTACAACTATTGAGTGATTTATTGTATATCATATATGGATTTGTATTGTGAAAGTGATAGGGGTTGTTTACATGTTTAGTGATTTAGGAAAAGCTTGCTTGGATGAAAACTTTTGGGGCATTGCTTTCTTGTACTCATCTATGTAGCATTCCAGTATTTCCATATCTTCTTGCATTTCTTTAGCTATTTTATTTCTTATCTTTCTTTCCTTTCACACATATTTTCATTTTTCTTGTATTGATGTTTCCATTACATTTTTAATAAGCCTTCAGTGATTGTGCATTCTTATGTGTATATAGTGGTGAAGGTAGAAGAAAAGCAAGCATATGGTAGTGCATAAACCATGAGTAGCTTGAGTGAACTCCATTATTATCTGCTTATGAGAGCGAGAGAAGTCACCACTTATCTTGTGAGGCTTAATCATTTATAGTCTATTCAGGATGAATTGAAGTCACCATGTTTGCTAACCTGTGTAGAATTTGAGTCTATGATTCCTTGAGTCTTTGAGAGTTGATAATCCTAGGTAACTTTCTTTCACGATTTTCTATGTATAATTGGGAATTGCTAGGGAAATATATTCAGTTTACTTTTAATTTTCTTTGCTTGCTCGGGACACGCAAGAATAAGTGTGGGGGAATTGATCACTACCATTTTATTGCATTATTTTGGTCCTTAATATCACCGTTTTAAACCTCTCGTGTGTTTAATTGTTGATTATTTGTATGTTTTATGAGTTGGATCATTCTTTGGACCTAATTGTAAATTCTCCTATATGCAAAATTTGTCTTTATTTGTAGGAGATCGAGATGAGCCATTAGACTAGACTCAAGTTGGATCAAATATGACTTCGTCTAGGACTAGAAAGATCATTTCAAACTGGCTTAATTTGAGCCTTTCGTTAAGATCTGAAGCAATGTAATCAAGGGACAAGATCTGATCAATCTAGACCATCCATTGTGATTGGCTTGATCTGAGCCATTAATCCGGATATGGAGCAATCCAACCCATGCATTAAGATCTATACATCTTGGTCGTACATCCGGACCGTTGGATCTCGATTCTCCCTTCAGAGTTATCAGATCCGGACATTCAGAGTTAAATTGATTACCACTGTTGGATGGAGCAGCTTAATTAAGCAAATAATGGATCCATCAAACCCTAGCTTAATTGGACAGCTTGGATTTAAGGGGCTCAGATAGGACAGCTCAGAAAAATCATTTAATTATCTTCTCCTTCGCACAGCACAGAGAAGAAAGGCGAACAACAGCCTCACGAGCGAGCGTCGGCGTCACCGCATTCTCCTCGCGGGCGAGCGATGGTAGCGACGCGCAGCACAGTAGCGGAGTGACGCGCAACACAGTGAGCTTTCCTTCTATCGCACGAGCGACAGCGGACGCACCTTCCTCCTCATGCACGGCAAGCGGCGCTTCTTCCACAGCCAATTCTGGCGGTGTTCCGGCAGCCATCCAGCGACATCTCCTCCACATTCCACCCATCCGAAGCTTCACCGAGCGGTAGAGCTGAGTCTGAGATTGGACAAATGGCGGCTTCATCGAGCGGCTGGGATTTTCGGCCATCTTCACCGGTGTTCCTTTCATGCATGGCGACCGGAGCTGAGTGACCCAGTTGGACGTGATTTCAGAAGGCTAGGGTTATCTTCTACTGTCGGGGTCGCGACAGCATGTATTTCCAGTTCCGGCAGCCCTTGTTTTGCCCATTTTCGGCGGTAGTTTTCCCTTTCCAACACTATTGAAGAGTTCCAGCTTGTACTCTGATCCCATCTTCTCCACACAGCGCCGACAATTCCATTGTAGTATAGTGGTGAGTATACTCAGCTACAACTGAGAGACTCGAGTTCGGTCCCCAACGGCAGAACTACGAGCTGCTCCACCTTCACAGAATCATCCATAGACTGTCAGGTTCTGGTGTCATTGTAGTATAGTGGTGAGTATACTCGGCTATAATCGAGAGACCCAGGTTCGGATCCCTGCAACTGCACCAGCCTTCGATAGTTCCGCACCATCCACCGGAGAAAAGGGCTCGCTTCATTCATCAATTCAACACTTGCCGAAGGATTTCCAACAAGGATCCAGCCATCCCATCCACAGGATGAGCTCGTTTGGATTTTCGTCACCGTCGTGGAGTGATCGGTGGTTATGTTTGGATTTGTCCATTGATTTGGATGTTTATCTTGTTTACTTTGATGTTTAATTTCAGTGCATAATTCAGTTGTTATTCTGTAGTTAATTAGGAGTTTAGCTGTAGTTTACTCTACATTTCAAATTCCTGCACTTTCTTTATGTTTTTAATGCTCTTGTTTTGAATGCTTTCCTTTACATGCTTAGTTTAGATCTTCTTTAATTTCATTGTTATCATAGTTACTTAGATTAATACTTTAATTACTTGCATTGTCTTTCATTCAGTAGGATTAGTCTTTTAAATTCCAAACTCCCATTCAGTAGGATTAGCAATAATTAGAAATCCTAAGTTTACTATTCTATCGATTACACTCGTTAGGAAACGATCCAGGCCATCCACTATGCTATATTAGTGTAGTTAGGGGGTTTGGTAATTAATTTGAAATGGTACCACGACACAAATTGCCATTATCACTCATGCAACTCAAATTCACAAAATAGTTCATCTATCTTAACTAAGGAAAGGTCCCTAGGGACTTTATACGCATCAACCATTGATGCCAATAAAGTTGTTCTAGGGAAAGCTTGAAGGACATACCTTACAAGGTCTCGATTTTCAACCTTCTCACCTATTGCATGTAGTCCGTTGACTATCTCCTTGAAGCGGCCGTGCATTTGGCTCACAGTCTCGTTGGTCTTCATGTTGAAACTTCGGAGTTGATCTATCAATAGGTCCCTCTTTGCTCTTCTTGTCTCCTTTGGCCCTTCATTCAATTCGATGAGCTTCTCCCAAAGCTCTTTTGCAGAGTTGAAGGGCCCGACTTTGGAGAGTTGCTCCTTGGATAGACCATATTGAAGTGTGGTCATTGCTTTTGCATTAGCTTGCGCTTTCTTCTCCATCTCCATTGTCCAATCCTTTGTCGGTAGTGGTGCTCCGAATTCGTTGACCGACTTTTTGAATCCATCTACAATACTAAATCAATTTTCGATGTCATTCATGAGGTAGTATTCCATCCTACCTTTCCAATAGCCAAAATCGTTGCAGTCGAAGAATGGAGGCCTCACCGTGCTATATCCCTCTTGAAATGTCATGCTTCGATTGATGGTTAGATCCTCCGATACGATCCGACTCTGATACCACTTGTAGGGGATCTTTGGAAGGCTAGAGGAGGTGAATAGCCTCTTTTCATTTCTACAAAGATGGTTAGCGGAAGCAAAACGAAATACTAAAGAAAAACAAGAAACAAGAAGATAATACACAAGCGCTAACAAAGATTTTACGTGGTTCGGAGATTATGCTCCTGCTCTACGGTGATCCTTAAGGTGGATCAACCCAAGCCAATCTTCCACTAGAAGTCTCCTTTTGATGACCAATCAAGGTGGAAAAGCCTTCTTACAAACACTCCTCTTCTTCTTACAAGATGATGGATTTGAGCTTAGGAAGAAAAGGTTTAGAAGCACTTGAGACCTTAGGTAAGACTTGAGGAGTTGAGTATGAATGTTTAGAATGAAAGCATTAACCTCCTCCAAGCTTCCCTAGCTTCTATTTATAGATAAAGGTTGTTTTTTCTCGTTCAGCCTGCTAGTAGTCGACTGGTGAATACATCAGTTCAACTGATGGCACTGTTGACCGAATCCAACGGTTTCTGACGGAGCCTGATTTGCATTCGTCATGCTCAACATTAACCAGATCAGTCGACTGTCAAAAGTGACAGTTCAACTGATGCCTGTGTAGCCGAATAATCAATCGGCTACCAACCTTTCTATTCGTGGCAGTCAACTCCCAATAATATTAGTCGACTGCCAGCTTGTATGCAGCAGTTCGGCCTGAGTCGACTACCATCAGTTCAACTGGGATAACTCCCAATCGACTGCCAGCAGTTCTCCGACCTCCAATGTTGCATATTGAAGGCCAGTTCGACTAGCACAATGTGTCAGTCGATTGACACACCCCAAGTATGACTAATTCATACTTGAAAACATACCCTAAGCCTAGACTTAACCTTCTAGCTTCTCCATCAGCCTTGCGCCTCCAGGATTTCTCTGAGTCCACGACTCCATCCATGTGCTTGCCTTTAAAAGCTTCCTTCCGTTTCGTCATTCTTTGGGTTTCTTCTTTGCCAGAGGTTCGCTTGGACTTTATGCCGCCAAGACTATATATTTGGACTTACGCTACCAAGACCTTGCCATTGGACTTCCTTTGCCAAGATCCACTTGGACTTTACGTCACCAAGACTACATGCTTGGGCTTACACTGCCAAGACTTTTCCTTGGACTTTCCTTGCCAAGATTACACTTGGACTTCTCTTTACCAAGTCTTCATACTTGGATTTTCCTATCACTTAACACAATCATAGTTAGATCACAAATATTGCCTAACTTAGATGATTATCCAAACATCAAAACACTTAAATGCTTGGGGCATTATTGCACCAACATATAATCCTCAAGTTCTTCTTCAAGGGGTGATTGAATGGATCCTCCTTCTTTACTTCCTATGTCATCCACATCTTCCTCATCCATTAGTTCAAAGTGATTTTTGCCATATTAGGGGTAATCCAGTCATCTAAGTCACCTTCTCATCGTTTGGTTTCTTCTCTTGCTAGATCTCGTTGCATAATCTCCGCAAATTGTCGACTATGCTCCTCACATTCCCTAGTAAAATTGGCTAGCAAGGCTTTTAAGCGGGGACTTAGTTCTGGATAAAATTCACATGGTGATTCGTAGCTCTCGTGCTCACTTGGGAAATAATATTGAGGGTTCAAGTAGCAAGGGTCATAACAATATAAATTGGATTCATCTCGTGGCCACTGTTGTAATCATAGGTGACATCTTCTTGTTCAAATTTTGAAGGTTCAAATATATCCGGACAATCGTTAATGGTATGCCACGTTTCACCACAATGCTCACAATAAATGTTACCAAAACTCATTGCATTAGCTTGACCATAATCATGAGAAAAAGCATGCATGTTTATCTACAAGAAAATATGAATAAGGAAAGGAACAACAGTGTCACAGCAAGAGACTAGAAAAATAAACTGCTAGAAATTACTAAAGCTAGAAGAAAACTAAAATCTAAATTATTTCTAAATTAAACTGTAAAGTAATAAAGACTAGGAAAAAATAAATCTAAACTAGTTCCGATACAAACTATCCACTTTCGATTCGACATCGAATCAACAGTCCCTGGCAACGGTGCCAAAAATTTGATGCACGCGAACGCGACCTCAAATCTCATGACGGGAACTGTCGAGGATTCGAAGCGCGCGCTTGCGCTCAACGCCCACAAGTGCATGGGTGTCATCAAGTAATAAAGAATATCGATCCCACATGGATTGAGATTTTGAGTATCGGTTTGTCCAGTGGACGTGTTGTTGTTCAGATTGGGAATCCTAAGGTTCATGAATGAGAGGTTGACAATGGACTTAACTCAAGTATGGTGTCACACGGAGGAAGAGAAGGTTTGCTACGAGTCTTTGAATGGGATTCTAGGACTTCAGTTTCGCCTATGTGTCGTAGAACACGCTATCAATTGAATTTCATCTAGATTTCTAACTACGGTTTTGTGGAAGGGACATCATACACTTTCCCGATGAGCTTTTGCATCTATCGGGAACTACCTCTGCCATACCAAGTCAACCCCTAGCTTTAGGATAGGGTAGGCGGTACGAGGATGCCGAATCAATCCCTGTGATGAATCAGAACGTGTCTCGTTTTCGACTCTATCACACCCTTCTATCTGTGGTTACCGGAGAGAGGTCAACCCCTAGGCTCCTCAGTTCTCCTAAATCTTTGATACGAGGGCTATCACCCCTCTTATCAGCTATGCATAGTAGATAGAAAGTCAAAACGAATAACTATCGATCTAAACAAACATCAATTGCAAATATGAATTCAAGAACAAAAATATATTTAAAATAGCATGTTCTAGCACACAAACTACTCCCTAATCATAGAATTGGAGAATCTACTCCATGAATACGAGAAGAGAAACACAAAGCATAATCGAATTCATAGGAATAATGTAAATTGTGCAAGGAATGTGAATTACAATGCAATGTGGCTCTTCTCTCTGGCGTTGAAGTGCAGAACTTGATCCTCGAGCGACTTCCTTCCTCCCCATTGCGAGTTTTCGGTGCTTTTTAAGGCACCGGTGTGTCGTCCCGGTTGTTGGGCCTCCCCCTTAGGGTCTGGGCTTAGCTTCCTTTATATAGACATCAGGCCAGATCTCCCCGAAACTTGGAAAATAATTGAATCGTGTCAAAATCGCCCGGCGCCACACGACCGTGTGGATTCACATGGCCAGGCCATGTGTGGCGCTGGGGTGCCAGATTCACAAGGTTAGGGTATGTGTCCTTCTGTTCTAGCTGTCAAATGTCTTCTTTTCGCTCCAAAAGTGTGTCATTTTCCCCATAGAATGTTGTCCTGCACACAAGAGTACAAAGAGAAGATCTTCGAACCAGAAAATAGAAAATGCATGCAAAATAAAGTGAAATATGCAAGAATCAAATATAAAATGCAACGAGATGTGAGCAAAAACTACTCCTAAAATCCTATATATTTCTCTCATATCACATACTTTCTTTTTTCCTTTCTCAAGAAAATACAATGATCCTTATTGATCATTTCGAAACCATAAGATAAAACAACTTTGTTAAATCTTATGTTCTATTGTCTTGATATTTGCTTCAACCCATATATAGACTTTTTAAGTCTGCATACTTTCTCCTCTTGTCTTTAGCAATGAAACCTTCTAGTTGAACCATATAATTTCCTCGTCAAGCTCACCATTAAGGAAAATGGTTTTTACATCCATTTGATGTAATTTCAAGTCATAATGCACTACTAAAACCAAAATAACTCATATTGACATAAACTTCACTACATGAGAAAATGTCTCTTCATAGTCTATACTCTCTAGTTGGGTATATCCTTTTGTAACCAAATGAGCTTTGTATCAATTAATCAATCCATCTAATTTTCTTTATTTTGTGAATTCACTTATTTCCAATAGCCCTTGGGCCTGGAGGAAGATCAACTAAATCTCAAACATGATTCTTTATTATTGACTCCATCTCTTCTACCATTACAACTTTCCACTTTTCTCTAACACTACATCCCAATGCTTCCTCAACAGATTGAGGTTCATCATCGTCAACTGGGAGTATCATCATTGCCTCATTCTCAATATCAAATCTCTTCTTAGGTTTGATCTTGCGAACACTTCTTCATAAGTTGGGTTGTTGAGAAGTCAATTCATGACTAGGCAAATTACTCTCACTCGATTGGCTAGGTTTAAGTATCCCTTGTGACGCCTCTTTTGTTGATAATATTTCAACCTCCTCAAATAGAGGAATTGTCTTATCGACATCACTTCTAGTTGGGAACTCTATTTCGAGAAAAGTAACATCTTTCGACTCTATTTTGGAGATGGTTCCATCTAGTTGCTCACTAATGAAAACATAACTTTTAAAGGTCTCAAAATATCAAATAAAGCTACATTTCTTACCTCTAGGTCCTAATTTTCCATATTTGTGAGAACTTTCATGAACATAGATAGCTGACCTCCAGGGTCTCAGATTGCTCAAATCTGGTTTCCTGTCCATTCATCGTTCATACGGGGTAAATGAAACTGATTTTGAAGGCACTTTATTAAGTATATAGGTCACTACTAATAACAAATCTCCCAAATAGGAGATCAATAAATTAGTCTAAGCCATCATAGACCTAACCATTTCAAGAATAGTTCTATTTCTTCTTTCAACAATCTCATTTTGTTTTGGAGTTTTTGGGATTGTTAGCTATCTAATAATCTCTTTATCATTACACATTGTCTTGAATAGATCAGACAAATATTCTCCTCCACAGTCAGTGCGTAAAGTCTTAATCTTATGTTCCAATTAATTCTCAACTTCATTCATATAACGAATGAAAAATTTAATGCTTTAGATTTATGAGAAATTAAATACACATGATCACAATGAGTGAAATCATCAATAAATATAATGGAATAGGAACCTCCATGCCTAGCCTTCACATTCATTGGACCTCAGATATTTGAATGAATTAATTGCAATAGAGAATTTACCCTAATAGGCTTATCAAATGATTTTCTAGTTGCTTTTCTAACAAGATAATAGTCACATATAGACAATATTTTGAAAAACAACCATCAATAGCACAATTGACATCTGGTTCTACATCAAGAATCATAAAACTATTTGTTAAAAAATCATGTCCAATTAATACAGAGTCAATTTTAAGTTCAACACATCGATTGTAAAAATTAATACAATACCTTAAATCAAGAAGACACATAACGGAAATAAGATTCCGTCGAATTTCAAGAGCATACAAGACATCATGTAGAAATAAAGTACTTCCACCACGAAGGTTGAATTTGTAAGTACCAACCCCTTTGACTTCAACTCTTGCATTGTTTCCTACATATATCCACTTGTTACCAGCTAGTACCCAATGGCACTCCACGAATGTAACTCGCTCTCGAGCTACATGGTTGGTTGCTCCCGAATCTATAATCCATAAAGGATAAGAATTAGCTAACAACATTGAACTAACAACAAAATTCTCAAGAAAAAAAAATAGACTCAGATTTATCTTTTTCGGCTCAGTACACTCCTGAGCAAAGTGACCATTCTTGCCACAATTAAAGCAAGTTATTTTGTTTTTAGGTTTCTTCCCAGTCTTCTTCCCCTTCTTCTTATTTGGGTCTTTCCCAGTAGCAACAACTTCCTTCTTCTTTCCCTTCTCAAACCATTATTCTTCTTGGATCTAGATGATCCAGCAGAACTGACAGCTACATAAGCTAGTCCAAAAATCATCGCGGATTCCACTCTCTCCGCCTCCAATTCTACATAGCGTGAGACATCAATGAAAGTCTTGATACTCTCATTGTGAGTTAGGTTTTGCTTCATGGTCTCCTAAGAATCAGGAAGGGAACGAATCACTGCCAAAACCTATTGTTCATCGATCAACTCATAACCATCAATTTTAAGCTCCCGAATCATATTGGACATCTCCCTCAGGTGATGAACCATAGAGACATTCAGGAACTTCTTATAACTGTCAAACTTGATTGTCAGCTGCCTAAGCTTGCTCATACTAACTTCACTGTATCTCTCCCTAAGGGCTACCCAGACTACATGAGCCGAAGGATAGGGCTCATACTCAAAAAATAGGTCTTGTACCATTGAACTAATCAATATGACTTTAGCAGTGAAGTCCTTCTTTTTCCATGACTTATAGTAATCAAAGTATCATCTGTGTTGTACAGTGGGACTCTCAATAGGTACTTCCATAACCTGATGAACAACCTTTAGAACTTTCTGTTTCTTAATAACATACTGTATCTTAAGGTGTCATATATTGTAGTTTTTCTCATTTAGTTTCTCACCCTTGTTAAGTTCAACTATAATATTTTTAGTTGTCATAATGTACCAGAAATAAACAAATTATGTAGTATTCAGTGTAAGTTGTATGTATATAATTTCTTATTGACTCAATATAAATATGAATTGATTTAAAAAATCAAGTGGAAACTGTGTTTCCACTTATCATTCATATATACCAATCTGACTGTCATTGATTAACTAAATCTATACACCCCAACTAATGAACTAATCATTAAAATATCATGATACTAACATAAATGAATTAATCATTTACATATAGAGGTTTTGTTAACACATAACAAATTGCATAAAAATTGTCAACATATCATTCTTTACTACTCATAACTTAAACAACTCTAAGAAACTAGATAGGTAATTACTACTCTCACTGGAACAAATACTAGCGTTGTAGTAATCATTGCACGCCCTATCTTTCTAGGCTCAACTAGGGCACTCTCAGCTAAAACATTCTTATGTTGACCAGTTACAGAATCTTCTATATAACCCACATAAAGGTCTTCTTTGGGTTCTTCCTCTGGATCCTCTTCACTCTCAACATGATCCTCGTGATTCGCAAAGTGAAGCAACTTTATGCACAACTCTGCATATGTGATGTGCTCCTCATAACTCTCCTCTATATGATGTGCAACTACACTGAGATTTGCTAATAGTGAACAAATCAAAGCTCAAATCTAATAGTTTTCTAAAATAAGAAACTCTTGCATCTCGAATCTTTAGAATAGATGATCAAATCTCCCAATATATCCACTGACTCTATAAGTAGGGTTATACACTATCTCCTGGATAGCTTGCCTTATCTTATTTCACAACAAGTCACAATGGGTCATTATAGTAATCATTCGTTCCATCTGAAAATTGAAATTAATCAAGTCAATACAAAATTGACTAACCAAAACAAAATCGACTTAATTCAATTTATACAGGCATAGAACCAATACAATTAATTAAGAAAAAACTAAATCTTCTTGATTTTCAGGAGTTTTAGTCGACTGATCCATTTACCAGTAAATTGACACCCATCTAAGTCGATTAAAACATCTTTCAGTCGACTGACACCTCTCAATAGTCTATCAGTCGATTGGCATCTTAGAGACTAGACTCAACAGTGTTCCGTGAGAACCCAAACACCGCACGCTCTGCTCCGAACACCCTAGGCACTCGAGCACCATGCATGGTATCCTATCTTCTCAACATCCCAAGCCGTCAACCCTAGTTTACAAAGCCTATTTCAAGTTGTTTATTCTGAGTCTAAGTTGTTCTGACAACTACTCGACATTTCAGTTATGAGATTAGTTGACTATTGTCAACTATATCAGTCAGCCAATGCCGAAAAAGTTTCTCGACCACAGTACTCTACCACTTTACCAAGTATAATCTTGTTCACTCGGCCATCCACAGACCCGAGCACTAAGACCACTAGCCGAGAACTTCTCACTGTATCTCGGGCACTACACTGATGTCCCAAGCACCACTACATGGCATCTCGAGCATCTCATGCTTCGTTTGAGTACTTAGACAAATTCTTAGTACCCTCCCGAGCACTCTGTGTACCAAGCACTATACTTACTCGGTCAAGTATCAAGCACAACCTCTTACGAGCACTGTGCCGAGCACCTCGCTCTATCGCTCGAGCTTCTTGATTCTTCTCTGAGCCAAGAACCACATTATTGTTTCTTGTGTCGAGCAACGCATGCCCGAGCACTGCACGATCCCAAGGATTGTGCTTTCCTCATCAAACCGAGCACCGCATGCCTCTGTTGCTCGAGTGCCTTCATGCCCAAGCACCACATAACTAGACCGAGCAACTTAGAACCCGAGCACTACGTCGAGCACAGTGCCTTGTCGCCCGAGCCTGATCAGCCCGCTCTACTCCCTGAGAAAATCTCAAGTATTGTGTTGAGCACAATGCCTTGTCGCTCAAGCTTGAGTAGCCCATGTGCTCTGTGTTCTACTCGCCTGAGTACTACTCGAACTGCCGAGCTCCTGAGCCCAAACACTGAGAACTCTGCCCGAGCACTATATCGCTCAAGTGCACATCCCGATCACAGCATTGCCTGAGTGCATAGCCCGAGTATTGTATCGCCTGACCGCACAGCCCACGCACTGCGCTTCTATCACCCGAACATCCTGTGTGCCCAAGCAACACTAGGTGCTCATCAGCCGAGCACTATGTGCTATATAGAGTACCCCGAGCATTGCACGCTTCTATCGCCCGAATACTCATTTGCTCCTAACTACCTCAAGCGCCTACTCGAGCAACATTGTGACCGAGCGCCTCGCTCATTACATGAGTACCCCCGAGCACCTTGTGCTCCCAAGCACCCGAGTCCCAAGAAATAAGCGCTCTTGAGCACTGTGTGCATTGTGCCCGAGCACAACATACTCTGCGCCGAGCACCTTGTGCTCTACGCCATGGGTACCTATGTACCCAATCACTACAAGTAACTATGCGCCTCTCGTTCCTCAGTGCCAAGTACCTACAGTGCTCAATTGAGGCAGTCCTTTGTCGATTCCCACTCGACAATTCATCGAGCAATTTGCGCTCCTCTATCCCGAGAACATAAAATGCTCGGGTGACTTTTCACACTTACGACATCACGGTTCCCACTCTGACAGTGTTGTTTCTCAGTTGAGAGTCATCCGATTCTCACTCGAGAAATCTTGGAGAAAAGTCAAACACTTCGTGCTCCTTGTCTTGAGCACATAAAGTGCTCGGGCACCATTTTTCTCACTCGGACAACCACTTGACAATTTGTGCTAGAAAACTAAGTTTTCGGCACTATTCTTCGTGCTCCTCACGAAGAACATGAGGAATAGACAAAAATCAAGAATAATTCAAGCGACTCATGTAATAGTGCTCTGATACCAATGTAGTGAATACAAACATGAATTCTTACATAAATTATTCCATTTATTGAGAACTGTAAACTACTTACAGTGATTTTTGTCGATTACCAAAACCTTGCCAATTTGCAGAGAACTAGATCTTTTGATCTGATGCTTGTCGTCTGAAGAACGATTACGCAATTCAACCGTCCTTACACTTTCACAAACCAAGTTTCTATCACTCCTTGGATGTTCTTCACTAATCATGAGACATAAAACCTCGAAGGAATTCAGCAGAGCTTCTGCAGTGACTCACACCAAAAGCCCCTCTTTATTCTCATGTTATGCTTCAAGCAACATCATCATCATCCCTTTGTATCACGACTTGGACGCATACATAAAAGATGTAGCAACTCAAACCTAGTGGTTACCACGTTTACACTAAACGTGCAAATGTCGTGGGGTGCATCTACTAATAGGAACTCTCAGTTCCTGTTCTATGGTCGATGACTTATTACTTAAGTCACTCCTTAATTAAAATCATTAATTGAAATATTTTTTCCATTCCAAAGGTAAAAGAAATCTCATATATAAATATATTTTTTATAAAATATAGAACAAATGCAAGAGAAACTATAAATGCAAAGTAAATAGAAAATTTCTTTATCGAGATTGAATACAACACTTCAAAACAATAAAATAGACAAACGAATAATAGACTTGAATAATATTATTATGTTCAAAGTGGCTTTGCTCACTACGTATAAAGTGAGCATGTAAATCAAACCGTCAATTCGAATGTTTCAAGTAGTCGAATATTTTGCTAATATCAAAACTCCATCCAAAGTGTTTTTTTTCACAATTAGTTGACTTCAAATTGTTTGTGTAATTGGTCCAGGTCACAATTGACCAGATTTGAATTTGATTCAAGTAGTATTTTGATATTTGACAATGTAATTGTCATGGAAAGTCCAAGAATAATCATGGCATTTGAGAAGTCCAAGTCTTGAGCACTTAGTATAAAAAGTCCAAGTCATGTGTACTTGACAAAGAAAGTCCAAGTCATGAATACTTGGCAATGGTAAAGTCCAAATCATGAGTACTTGATAATTGGAAAGGTCAAGCATGATCTTGGCAATTGAAAAGTCCAAACATGGTCTTGACAATTGAAAAGTCCAACATGGAGTTGGCAAGGAAAGTCCAAGAGTGTGATATTGGCGGCGTAAAGTCCAAGCATGGGTCTTGGCGGCATAAGTCTAATGTTTGGCAGCGTAAAGTCCAAGCATGAGTTTTGGCGGCATAAGTCCAATGTTTGGCAGCGTAAAGTCCAAACATGGAGTCTTGGCGGCATAAGTCCAAATGGATCTTTGCAATTGGGAAGTCCAAGAGTATGATATTGGCGACGTAAAGTCCAAGCATAGGTCTTGGAAGCATAAGTCCAATGTTTGATAATGTAAAATCCAAGCATGGAGTCTTGGCAATACAAGTCCAAATGGATCTTGACAATTGGGAAGTCCAAGGGTGTGATATTGGCGACATAAAGTCCAAGTTGTAGTCTTGGCGGCATAAGTCCAATGTTTGGCGGTGTAATTCCAAATGTACCTTGGCAAAGTAGACTCAGTTAGCATGACAATAGCCGATGGAAGCACCTGAAGGCTAGCGTATGGATGAATAAGTCATGGTGGACTCGGAGGGATCCGATAGGCATGAGGCTGATGGAGGTGGTTAGAAGGCTTAGGTCTTGGCTAGGTTGTTTTATCAAGTATGAGGGGATCATACTTGAGTTAAACCTCATGTTTGAGGTGTATCAATCGACTGGGGTTATGGACCAGTTGATTGGCCGAGTGTTTGACACTCAACAACCTAGTTGACTCGAAGTAGTCGACTGGGATTATGCCCCAGTCGACTAGTCGGGGAGTCGATTGAGGCTTGATTGCTAATATGTGGCTCTGGCAGTCGACTGCTAGGGTTTGGCAATCGATTGGAATTAAGTGGATAGGGCACAGATTGTTGAGTAGTCGACTGCTTGCTCATACAGTCGACTGGTGTGTATAAGCAGTCAACTGCTAGGTCAAGACAATCGACTGTTGTGTATATGTTGGAGCTTTCCCAGCATAGATTGAGCCTTTGTGAGACAATGACACTATAAGCAGTCGACTGCTAGGTGCAAGATCAGCTCGATGCAAGTTATAAAAGGTGCTTGAGATGGAGGATTTTGCACTAGTTTTTTAGAAAATTTTGAAGGGGAATTGCTACATTTCAAACCTTCAAGAGCAATCCAAAGCAAGTAATCAAAAGCACCCTTGTAAAGTTTTCTTTCCATTTCATTTGTATACGTGTATTTGCTTGGTGTATTACTTTTGTAGTCTTGTTGTATAAGGTTTCTCCACCTCTGACATGATGTCAAGAAGGAGAAGATTTAGTGGTGGTGTGCATCACTAGAGGTCACTTGAGCTCGACCCGTGAAGTAAGAACTCTAGGTTCCGAACCATGTTACATCTTTATTGTTGGTGCAATCGGCCCAGGTCACGATTGACCAGACTCGAGTTTGACTCGAGTAGTGTTTTGATGTTTGACATTGATGTTTTGACAATGTGTTGGGGAGATTGTTGGTGCAATTGACCCAGGTCATATTTTGATGTTTGACGATGCTTTGACCATTTTCATGGGAGAAGTCCAAGTCTTGTGTACTTAGCATGGAAAATCCAACATGGGTTGGCAAAGAAAGTCCAAGCTTGGGTCTTGGCAAGGGAAAGTCCAAGCATGGGTCTTAGCATGGAAAGTTCAACATGGGTTGGCAAGGGAAAGTCCAAGCTTGAGTCTTGTCAATTGAGAAGTCCAAGGGGAATATTGACAGCGTAAAGTCCAAGGGTGGAGTCTTGACAGCATAAGTCCAATGGTTGGTGGCGTAAAGTCCAAGCGGAGTCTTGGCAGCATAAGTCCAATGTGCCTTGGCGGTATAGACTAGCTTAGCATGACAATAGCTGATGGAAGCACCTGAAGGCTAGCATATGGATGAACAAGTCATGGATGACTTGGAGGGATCCAATAGGCGTGAGGCTGACGGAGGTGGCTATAAGGCTTAGGTCTAGGCTAAGGGTGGTCTAGCAAGTATGGGGGCACCATACTTGGAGTTAAAATCTCATGGATGAGATTATCAGTCAACTGATATTATGGTCAGTCGACTGATGGGAGTCGACTAGAGTTCGACTACAGAAAATAGCCTGGTAGTCGATCCAACATTGGGCGATCGCTAGCTAGCAAGATCGGCCGATCGATTGGTGATCGATCGACTCGTATTTGGGGATAGAAAGTTCTCGAGTCGACTATTAGGGTTTGACAGTCGAGTGATGACCCGATCAGTCGACTGATGGTCTATCCATTGGAACTTATCCAACATGGCTCATACCGTTGTGAGACAACGACTACAGGAGAAGTCAACTAATGGTCTCGATCAGTCGACTACTAGGCGAAAATCAACCCGAGTTGTTGGTTTAAAAGGAGCATGAAGGGAAGGTTTTGGCTAAGGTTTCTTGAGGAGTTTTAGGGTGATTTGCTACTACAATTCGGGGTCTCCAAGTGCAACTCAAGCAACCAAACAAGCAAGCCTCCAAAAGATCGATTGTAAAGTTTTCTTTGCATTCTTTTATTGTATTTCATTTGTAATTGCTTGTATTTCATTCTTATTGTTGTAAGAACTATTGGAAGAGGTTTTTTTTCACCTCCGAATTGTTCCGAGAAGGAGTTATTGATTAGTGGTCGCGTGTGCATCACTAGAGCTCATTTGAGCTCAATTCGTGGAGTAGAAACCATACGGTTCTAAACCACGTTATATTTGGTTTTGTGCTTGTGTTCGTGTTGTATTTGTTTTATTGTTATTATTTCTGCTCTGTATAACAAGTGTTGTAGACAAGCACGCAATCAAATTCCGACAAGCGAACAATGACGCGCTATTCATCCCCCCTCTAGTGGGCGTACAGGTCCCAACAAGTGGTATCAGAACTAGGAGCTCTTCAACGGATTAACAACCGGGAGCAAGCGCACTAGAGGGAAAGATGGAATTCGAAGACAAATTGGGATGAGACATCAACACCCCAATTCCTTATACCTTTTATGGACGAGAAGACTTCAATCAATGGAAGACGAGGATTGAAGACTTTATGATGATGATGGACTTAGATGATTGGGCCACATTGATGGAAGGGTTCAGATTTCCAAGAGGGCATAAGGGAGGGTTCCTCAAAATGAAGAAGTGGATCGAAGAACAACTCTGAGAATTTGAGAGGAGTAATAAGATAATCAAATTTTTAAGTGATTTAATTCCTAACGATGTTGTGTCCAAATTAGGAGAATACAAGGATGCAAAGGAGTTTTGGAGCGAATTGGCCAAGCTACATGAAGAACCATCCATGGCTTAAGTAGAAAGAGAACCCGAAGAAGAAGCATCATCATCCTCATAAGAAAGTGAGGACTCGGAAGTTGAAGAGAAGTCAACATTCGGGTCAAGAGAAGAGTGTGAAGAATTGGAGGTTGAGAGGCCATCAACATCCAAGGAAGGGCAAGAGAAAGGAGAGTCATCTACTTTGGGGAGAAGTAACGAACAAGCTCAAGAGGCCCTCACCACCACCCTAGGTAACTCAAGCATTTCGGTTAAGAATAAAATTCATATAATGTGTTTTGAGTGTAGGGAATATGGGCATTACAAGAGCAAGTGCCCAAAGAAGGCTAAGAAGGCTCCACCGGTGTCAAAGGTCAAGGAAATCGGAGCCTCAACTATTAAGAGTAAGGAGCACGTAGTGTGCTTCAAGTGCCATCAAAAGGGGCACTATAGAAGCCAATGCCCTAGGAGAAAAGAGGGAGCATCACATGTAGGGGGAGCCTCTAAGGCAAACCCTAAGGTAAAATTTAATAATGCTCATTCTTCAAGTTATAGGCAAAATCATGCTAGAAATAATTTTAGTAATCTTTCTATTACTCATGAACAAAAGCATGCTAGGAACAATAGATTTTATTGTTTAGGAGCTAAGCATGTCCACATTAGGAATAAGGAGAAATTTGGGACTAATGTCTCTAGAAAAATCCTTCCTAGGGAGACAATTAGGAAAATTGAGAACCACCTAGGTATCAATCCTAAATGGATTAGACATATGCCTAGAAAGGAGAATATCTCAAGAGTTAATGAAAAATCAAAATTTGAGATATTAGAAAGGAAAATCAAGTCTTGAGGTCAAGGCTTGAGAAAATAGAAAAGACCCTTAGGAATATACAAGATCAAATTAAAGGGTCAAATAGTCAAAATCTAGGGTCAAGGAGTCAAAGCCAAAGGCCTAGGAAGCAAGAACCATCCAAGGGCAACCTTAAGCCCAAAAAGACCTATCATAATGTTCCATTCGATTATGGAACTCAAGTTAGGTCTAGGAAAGCCAAGGTCAATAGGGAAGTCATCTCTAAGGTTGACCAAGGTAGGTGCTTAGTGGCTAAGGTTTCAAGGAAACCTAGGGAAGCCATTAAGAAGGTTACAAGGGGAGTTACCCCTAGAGTTACCTAAGTAAGACCCAAATGACCAAGGCTTCTAAGCCTAGGAGGGTCATTAGGAGGGTATTTAGGGAACTTATCCCTAGTGAAGACCTAGTAAACCTAAGGAGCTCCAATAGGTATTGGGTTTCTAGGAGCGTGATCGATTCACTCTAGATGGGTATAAGTGTGCCAACCTTGAATGGATGGGTGGTTAACCTAACCATAGTAAAGGTGACACTTTAGGTCATTTTCAAGGTTATGGATACCTTGAAAATAGGTTTGAATTTAAATCCTAAAAGATTTTAGGATGTGCCAATATATTTTGAAGATTATGAAAAATCAATCAAATTGACAACTTAGATTTAGAGGTCATAGTGTGTCATTTTGAGCTTTTGGCACACTTGGGAAATAAATGGTAATATGGCAAATTGGACTAAATAATAACAAATGATAATTAATATTAAAACTTAGGTATTATTATATCATTACATTTTATTTGTCATATAACATGTTATGACATCATATCTACTTTTAATTATATAATATGTCATGATCATGCTTAGGATTAAGGTTATAATGTCATGTATATTTAGATTATATCATATGTCATGACATCATGATCATTGGTCATGTTTATTTATATCATCATTTATGCCATGATCATTTATGCATTAATAAAATTGATTCAAGGACAATTGGCATGACTTGAAGTCTTATGTATAAGGGAATCAAGTAGTGTTGCCTTAGAAAAATACATGAAACCCTAGATTAGGATGAACAAAACTCACATCTCACATTACATTGACATGTATATGTATTGATACACCCTAGATACATGTGAGATGTTAAGAAATGAGTTAAGTTCAAGGTGCATAGTTTTTGCATCTAGATGAACTCAAACTTATCTAAAACCATGTATGGATCATTGGGAAAGCTTATGTTCAAGCCATGTGCATGGAGCCCAAAGAACATGATCCAATATAAGGTTTTAAAAATATTTTAAAATCATTTTGAAAAATCTTGGTGAAGTCTATCTTTTGATAGCAATCATCATTGATGATGTTGATACAAAGTGAGCTCAAATATTGAAGTTTTTCTTCATTTTTGAACTTTATATCAATTTCACTATTTTATGGGTAAATTATTTTTCACATATTTTTCACCTATTGTATTTATTATAAGTATTATACATATCAAGTTTTGTGATTTTTCAAATTATGTATTATTACTTATGCATTTCGAAAATTTAGATCCATCACATATTGACGATCCATCGATAGCATGGCAATGATCGATTACTGTTAGAGTCGACTGCCAAAGCTAGTTTTGGGTAAATAAGGATGTTTAGCCCATGTTTCAGCTATATTAGGGTTCCCTAACTGCTCCTAACCCTAGAATATGCTTTGAAAATCATTATAAAGGATGAAAATCCATTGGACATAGATTAGGAGAGTTGTTTAGGGTGTGTATCAATTTTAAGGTATGTGAAAGTTCAATGTTGAACTTTAGACCTTAATTTTTGATGGTTTAGTGTTCCTATAGGCTTAAGGACTCACCAAGGACATTGTTGGTGAAATGGTTAAGGGGGAGTAAGCCTTTAGGGGGAGGTATCTATCATGGGATGATGGATGTATTTTTCCTCATGAGGGGGAGAAATGGGAATTTGAGATGTCCAATTTGAAAATTGAGAGAGTTTATAGGATTGCTTCTCTTTAGTGATATGAGACTTATCACTAGGAAGAGTGAAGGCATCCTAGGTGTTTTGGACCAAGGGGAAGATTATAAGATTTTATTGGGATATGAGACATTGACCTCCTTAGGGAGAACCTTTTTGATGTATGTCAAAAAGGGGGAGAAATTAAAATTACCAATTTGGGATAATTGGTAAGGAGATTTGAGTTAGGTGGCCTAACTCAAAGGTGTTTGGTTTTTATCAAACATCAAAAAGAGAGAGATTGTTGGTGCAATTAGCCCAGGTCACGATTGACCAGACTCGAATTTGACTCGAGTAGTGTTTTGACGTTTGACATTGATGTTTTGACAATGTGTTGGGGAGATTGTTGGTGCAATTGACCCACGTCATGTTTTGATATTTGAGGATGGTTTGACCATTGTCATGGGAGAAGTCCAAGTCTTGTGTACTTGGCATGGAAAGTCCAACATGGGTTGGCAAGGAAAATCCAAGCATGGGTCTTGGCAAGGGAATGTCCAAGCATGGGTCTTGGCATGGAAAGTCCAACATGGGTTGGCAAGGGAAAGTCCAAGCTTGAGTCTTGGCAATTGAGAGGTCCAAGGGGAATATTGGCAGCGTAAAATCCAAGGGTGGAGTATTGGCAGCATAAGTCCAATAGTTGGCAACGTAAAGTCCAAGCGGAGTCTTGGCAGCATAAGTCCAATATGCCTTGGCGGTATAGACTAGCTTAGCATGACAATAGTTGATGGAAGCACCTGAAGGCTAGCGTATGGATGAACAAGTCATGGATGACTTGGAGGGATCCGATAGGCGTGAGGCTGACGAAGGTGGTTAGTGTAGGGGATCGTTGGAACGCTAGAGGGGGGTGAATAGCGTCGTGCTATACGTCGATGGAATTCAATCATGTTCACTTGCCTATGATTGTTAGTATGCAGCGGAATATAGAAATAATACAACAATCACAATAAACAAACACGCAAACACAACTATGTAATGTGGTTTAGAACCGAACGGTTCTTACTCCACGGATCCAGCTCTAAAGAGCTCTAGTGATGCACACACACTCACTAATCACAAATAACTCCTTCTTGGAACAATCCAGAGGTGGAGAAACCTCGTACAAATTATCTTACAACAGTAAGAAACTAAAACAAGCAAGATACAATAATACAATGCACTACAAGTAAAGAAAACAACTTTACAAATGTCTTTGGATTGCTTGATTACTTGGTTGATCGAGTAGCACTTGGAGACCCTGAATTCTAGCAGCAACTCGCCCCAAAACACCTCAAAGAACCATTGCTTTTTCCTCCTTCACGAGCTCCATTTAAAGCTTCAACCTGTGCTGAAAATCGCCGATCAGTCGACTGCTCGGGACCATCAGTCGACTGATGTCACTGTTGTCGTGAGACAATGGTTAGATCCACACTGGAAAGATCCAACGGATTCATGATCAGTCGACTGATTATGACCATCAGTCGACTGTTCGAGCCTCCACTCGACTGCTAACCCCAGCAGTCGAGTCAGACTCCATTCTGTGCTCGAAAAACCGAGCACCAGTCGACTGATCACAAGATCAGTCGACTGCTCGGCCAATCAGTCGACTGCCCACCTCTGGCAGTCGACTGCTAGGCCAGTTCCCGCAGTCAAACCCTAGTTGACTCACTCCAGTCGACTGCCACATAACACCAGTCAACGACACACCTCAAACATGAGGTTTTAACTCAAGTATGGTTCCCCCATACTTGCTAGACCACCCTTAGCCTAGACCTAAGTCTTCTAGCCACCTCCATTAGCCTCATTTCTCTCGGATCCCACCAAGTCATCCATGACTTGTTCATCCATTGCGCTAGCCTTCAGGTGCTTCCATCGGCTATGTCATGCTAACGGTGTCTACACTGCCAAGGCACATTGGACTTACGCCACCAAGACTCCGCTTGGACTTTACACCGTCAACCATTGGACTTATGCTGCCAAGACTCCCTCTTGGACTTTACGCCTCCAATATCAACCCCTTGGACTTCTCAAATGCCAAGACTCAAGCTTGGACTTTCCCTTGCCAACCCATGTTGGACTTTCCATGCCAAGACTCATGCTTGGACTTTTCCTTGCCAACCCATGTTGGACTTTCCATTGCCAAGGCCCATGCTTGGACTTTCCCAAATGCCAAGTGTCCCACTTGGACTTTCCTTGCCAAGTATCCAAGACTTGGACTTTTCCAATGACAATCACATTGTCATATATTTTTGTCGAACGTCAAAACATCTCTCGAGTCAAGCTCGAGTCCTGGTCAATCGTGACCTGGGCCGATTGCACCAACAATCTCCCCCTTTTTGATGTTTGACAAAAACTAAACAAACCATTGAGTTAGACCATCTAACTCAAAACAATCATCCCCATTAATTTTCCTAATTGATGTCATTTTCCCAATAAATTCTCCCCCAAAATATTCTCCCCCTTTTTGGCTAACATCAAAAAGGTTCTCTCCAAGGAGGTCAATGTCTCATATCCCAATGAGATCTTACAATCTCCCCCTTGGTCCAAAAATACCTAGGATACCTACCTTCTTCCTAGTGATAAGTCTCATATCACTCAAGAGAGGCAATCCTATTCACTCTCCCAATTTCCAAATTGGGTATCTCAAAATCCCATTTCTCCTCTTCATGAGGAAAAATATCATCCATCATCCCATGATGGATATCTCCCCCTAAAGGCTTGCTCCCCCTTGACCATTGCACCAACAATATCCTTGGGAAGTCCCTAAGCCAATAGGAACTCTAAACCATCAAAAAATAAGGTTCAAAGTTCAAACATGAACTTTCCTATACCTAAAATTTGATACATTATCCTAACACCTCTCCTAATCCATATCCAATGGATTTTCACATTTTATAATGCTTCCCAAAGTATATCCTAGGGTTAGAAGTGGTTACAGACCTTAACCACAGCTGAACATGGGCTAAACAAACCTTGTTTTCCCGAAATCAGCATTGGCAGTCGAGACTCTCAGCTACCAATGATCACATTCATCACTCATCACCGCCAGAGAATCGGTGATAATCAAATATCAGAATTTTAGTTATCAGAAATGAAATTTGGAAAATCATAAGTAATTCTACGTATATCGAAAAATAGTGAAAATTTATACGTATATTACTTATAGTCAATACAATGGGTGAAAAATGATAGAGAAATATTTTACCCATAAAATATCAAAATTGATACAAAATTCAAAAGTGAATAAAACTTTTATGTTTTGGCTCACTTTGTATCAACTTCGTCAATGGTGATTGCTATCAAAAGATAGACTTCACCAAGGTTTTCTAAATTGATTTTAAAATATTTTCAAAACCTTATTTTGGATCATATTCCTTGGGCTCAATGTACATGACTTGTACACAAACTTTTCCAATGATCCACAAATGAAATAAGATGAGTTTTAGTTCATCTAGATGCAAAAACTATGTACCTTGAACTTAACTCATATCCTAGCATCTCACATGTATCTAGGGTGTATAAATATACATACATGTCAATGTAATGTGAGATGTGTGTTTTGTTCTCCCTAATCTAGGGTTTCATGTATTTTTCTAAGGCAACTCTACTTGATTCCCTTATAAATGGGACTCCAAGTCATGTCACTGTCCTTAACTCAATTTTAATCAATTTAAATGCATGAAATGATCATGGCATAATGATAGCAATAATTAAGCATGGTCAATGATCATGATGTCATGGCATATAATTAAATCTAAAAACACATGACATTTAATCTTTAATCCTAAACATGATGTCATGACATGTTATATGGCAAACAAAGCATAGCATATAAAAAGTATAGGTATAATAATACCTAAATTTTAATATTAGTTGCCATTTGTAATAATTAGATTTATTTTGCCATATTACTACTAATCTCTCAAGTGTGCCAAAAATCCAAAATGGCACACTAATCTCTAAACCTAAATTGTGTCAATTTGATCATTTTATCACACTTCTCAAGAATATTGGCACATCCTAAGATCTTTTAGGATCATAATATCAACCTTATTTCCAAGGTACCCATAACCTTGAAAATTACCTAAAGTGTCACCTTTATCATGGTTGAGTTAACTACCCATCCAATCAAGGTTGGCACACCCTAAACTCATCTAGCATGAATCAATCACGCTCTTAGGAATTCAAAACCTATTTGAGCTCCTAGGGTTTACTAGGTATTCCTTAGGGATGACCTCCCTAGATACCCTCCTAATGACCATTCTAGGCTTGTTAGCCTTGGTCATTTTGGTCTTACCTAGGTTGACTCTAGAGGTAACTCCCCTTGCAACCTTCTTAGTAGCCACCCTAGGTTTCCTTGAAACCCTAGCCACTAGGCACATATCTTGGTCAACTCTAAGGATGACTTCCCTATTGACCTTGGTCTTCCTAGACCTAGTTTGTGTTCCATAATCAAATGGAACACTATGATAAGCCACCTTAGGTTTAGGTTTGTGACCCAAACCTTTCTTGCTCTTGGTTGACTTTTGTTTCTTAGGTTCTAGGTGTTGACTTTGACTTTTGGACCTAGACTTTTGATCATCTGACCCTTTAAATTAATTTTGTATATTCCTAAGGGTCTTTTCTAGTTTCTCAAGTCTTGACCTCAAGGCTTGATTTTCAACCTCTAATTGCCCAATTTTAGAATTTTGATTTAATCATTGGGCATGGTTCTTCCTAGGAATATGCCTAGTCCATTTAGGATTAAGACCTAGGTGCTCTTGTACCTTTCTAATTGGCTCCTTAGGTAAAATTGGTCTAGAATTATTTGACCTAGATTTGTTTTTAGATAAATTTATTTTAGGAACATTAGTCCCAAATTTCTCCTTATTATTAAAATGAATATTCTTAGTTCCTAGGCAAAAATACTTGTTCCTATTAGCATGCTTTTCATAAATTGCAAGAGAATTAAAATCCCTAGCATGCTTTTTGATATTTAAATTAGAAAGAGTATTATTGAAGTATACCTTAGGGTTAGCCTTAGCTCCCCCTACATGAGTTGCTCCTCCTTGCCCCTTCTTCTTTCCCATAGGACATTGACTCCTATAATGTCCTTCTTAGTGACACTTGAAGCACACAACGTGCTTCTTGATTTTGATGGTTGGGGAATCAGTTTCCTTTGATTTTTCTTGACTTTTGGGTGTCGGTGGAGCTTTTCTTACTCTCTTTGGAAATTTACTCTTATAGTGCCTAAATTTCCTACACTCAAAACACATAATATTATTTTTATTTTGAATTGAGGTGTTTGAGTTACCAAGGGTGGTGGTGAGGTTCTCTTGAGCTTGCTCTTCCTCTCTACCGGATGTAGATGGTTCTTCTTGTTGCTCCGGTGTTGAGGATGCTCTAATCTCCTCCCCCTCAATCCTAGAGGTGGAGGTCTCCTCCAATTCTTCCTCTTCTTCTTCCTCCTTGGATGTTGATGGTCTCTCAACCTCCAAGTCCTCACTTCCTCGTGAGGATAATGTGCTTACCTCTTCGGTCCCTTCCTCTTGGACCGGTGATGGACTTTAATGGAGCTTGGCCAAATCGATCCAAAGCTCTTTGGCATCCATGCACTCACCTAGGCTATACAAGAAGTCATTAGGAATTAAATCAAAAATGAAATTGATTACCTTCTTATTTTTCTCAAATCTTTGGAGTTGATCTTCACTCTATTTCTTCTTCTTGAGGAAGCCACCCTTTGGTCCTTTTGGATATTCGAATCCTTCCATCAAAACGGACCACTCCTCAAGGTCTCTCATCATCAAAAAGTTTTCAATTCTCGCCTTCCAAGAATTGAAGCCTTCTCGTCCATAGAAGGCATAGGGAATTGGGGTGTTGATATCTCATCCCAATTGTTCTTCCAACTCCATCTTCACCCTCTAGCATGCTCCCTTAGTTGTTAAACTTAGAAGAGTGACCTCGCTCTAATACCACTTGTAGGGGATCGTTGGAATGCTAGAGGGGGGGTGAATAGCGTCGTGCTATACGTCGATGGAATTCGATCGCGTTCGCTTGCCTATGATTGTTAGTACGCAGTGGAATATAGAAATAATACAACAATCACAATAAAAAACACGCAAACACAACTATGTAACATGGTTCGGAACCGAACGGTTCCTACTCCACGGATCGAGCTCTAAAGAGCTCTAGTGATGCACACGCACTCACTAATCACAAATAACTCCTTCTCTAAACAATCCGGAGGTGGAGAAACCTTGTACAAATTATCTTACAACAGTAAGAAACTAAAACAAGCAAGATACAATAATACAATGCACTACAAGTAAAGAAAACAACTTTACAAATGCCTTTGGATTGCTTGATTACTTGGTTGATCGAGTAGCACTTGGAGACCCTGAATTGCAGTAGCAACTCGCCCCAAAACACCTCAAAGAACCATTGCTTTTCCCTCCTTCATGAGCTCCATTTAAAGCTTCAACCTGTGCTGGAAATCGCCGATCAGTTGACTGCTCGAGACCATCAGTCGACTGATGCCACTATTGTCGTGAGACAACGGCTAAATCCACGCTGGAAAGATCCAACGGATCCATGATCAGTCGACTGATTATGACCATCAGTCGACTGTTCGAGCCTCCACTCGACTGCTAACCCCAGAAGTCAAGTCAGACTCCATTTTATGCCCAAAAAACCAAGCACCAGTCGACTGATCATAAGATCAGTCGACTGATCGGCCAATCAGTCGACTGCCCACCTCTGGCAGTTGAATGCTAGGCCAGTTCCCGCAATCAAACCCTAGTTGACTCACTCCAGTCGACTGCCACATGGCACCAGTCGACTGACACACCTCAAACATGAGGTTTTAACCCAAGTATGGTTCCCCCATACTTGCTAGACCACCCTTAGCCTAGACCTAAGCCTTCTAGCCACCTCCATCAGCCTCACGCCTCTCGGATCTCTCCAAGTCATCCATGACTTATTCATCCATTGCGCTAGCCTTCAGGTGCTTCCATCAGCTATGTCATGTTAAAGGTGTCTACACCGCCAAGGCACATTGGACTTACGCCGACAAGACTCCGCTTGGACTTTACGATGTCAACCATTGGACTTATGCTGCCAAGACTCCCGCTTGGACTTTACGCCGCCAATATCAACCCCTTGGACTTCTCAAATGCCAAGACTCAAGCTTAGACTTTCCCTTGCCAACCCATGTTGGACTTTCCATGCCAAGACCCATGCTTGGACTTTTCCTTGCCAACCCATGTTGGACTTTCCATTGCCAAGGCCCATGCTTGGACTTTCCCAAATGTCTAAGTGTCCCACTTGGACTTTCCATGCCAAGTACCCAAGACTTGGACTTTTTCCATGACAATCACATTGTCATATATTTTTGTCGAACATTAAAACATCTCTCGAGTCAAGCTTGAGTCCTGGTCAATCGTGACCTGGGCCGATTGCACCAATAACTAGAAGGCTTAGGTCTAGGCTAAGGGTGGTCTAGCAAGTATGGGGGCACCATACTTGGGGTTAAAATCTCATGGATGAGGTTATCAGTCGACTGATATTATGGTCAATTGATTGATCGGAGTCGACTAGAGTTTGACAGTAGGAAATGGCTGACTAGACTACCGATTGGGCGCCGATCATTCCGGGCTTGAGTAGTGGATCGATTTGGTGATCACGATCGGCCGTCGAGTATTCGGGGACAAAAAGTTCCCGAGTTGATTGTTAGGATTTTACAATCGAGTGATGACCCGATCAGTCAACTGATGGTCTATCCGTTAGAACTTATCCAACGTGGCTCATGTCGGTGTGAGATAACGGCTACAGGAGCAGTCAACTGATAGTTTCGATCAATCGACTACTAGGCGAAAATCAGCCTTAGTTGCAGGTTTAAAGAAGCACGAAGGGAAGGTTTTAGCTAAGGTTTCTTGAGGAGTTTTGGGGTGATTTGCTACTGCAATTCGGGGTCTCCAAGTGCAACTCAAACAAGCAAGCCTCCAGAAGATCGATTGTAAAGTTTTCTTTGCATTCTTTTGTTGTATTTCATTTGTAATTACTTGTATTTCATTCTTATTGTTGTAAGAACTATTGTAAGAAGTTTTCTCCACCTCCAGATTATTCCGAGGAGTTATTGATTAGTGGTTGTGTGTGCATCACTAGTGCTCATTTGAGCTCAGTCCGTGGAGTATGAACCATATGGTTCCAAACCATGTTATATTTGGTGTTGTTCTTGTGATCATGTTGTATTTATTATTATTATTATTATTTTTGCTGCGTATAACAAGTGTTGTAGACAAGCACGCGATCAAATTTCGACAAGCGAACAATGACGCACTATTCACCCCCCTCTAGCGGGCGTACAGGTCCCCATATTTGTATTGTGCTTGTATTGGTATTGTCTTTTGTTATTTGTATTTGTATTTGTATTTCGTTATGCTAACAATAATTGTAGACAAGCAATCAAATGAACGCGATTGAATTCCAAGCGATGAAGCAAAATCGCTATTCACCCCCTCTAGCAACGTCGACATTCCTAACACAAATTCATATTTGTTGATTATTATATTACTAATTGACTCTATTTAATTAGCTTTCAACTTGGTCTTCAAGTGTAAATTAAAATCTCTTGAATAATTTTTTAACTTTTTCATTGTTGACTAAGCAACTTTAGCTGACTCCCAGTGCCTTCAATACACTTATATATGTTCCCTTTTACAAAAGGTTAGAATCCGCCAATCTAGTAGCCTTCATTGGTCTGTTCCATGATCATTGTGATGAAGGTAAATCACGGAGGATCCTATGGACCTTGACGTGGTGGCCAAGACACGTGGGGGTCATCTGAATCTAGGAAAGAGCTTTAAACCTCCTCCGAAATCAACTCTTGTCTTATTTGTAAGCTCCGTCATGTCTTAGCCACCATGTCATTCCTGTGGAGACCACTTATATTTGTTCCCTTGAAAGTTATCTTGGATGGAGAAAGTCATGTTATCACTTTGAAATAACATTGAATTCAATTTACAAACCAATCAACTAACTTCAGTCGATTGTTCTATCATTCAGTGGACCAAAAAAAACACAAACCTTCTATTCTCAAACAACAAGTGAAAAATTGGATATAGTATCAACTGGGTTAATTGGTCAACTAGACACAAATATCACTTAACTGAACTCACTTAACCATGTTGGTGCAATAGGCCCCAGGTCAATGTTGACCAGACTCGAGTGGGACTTGAGTAGTGTTTTGATGTTTGTCAATATAGTTGGATATAGTTTGACCATATGTTGACCATATAATAAGTGGATGTTTAGAATATCCAAAGTCATATGAGGAGATTATTTGAGAGAGATTGTTGGAGCAATCAAACCGCAGGTCAAGGTTGACAAACTCGAGTGAGACTCAAGGAGAAATCCAAGAATGGTCTTGGCATGGAAAGTTCAAGCATGGTCTTGACATGGAAGTTCAAGTTTGAATACTGGGAATGAAAATTCCAAGAATGGTTTTGGCATGGAAAGTCCAAGTTTGAAGTCATGGCCACGTGAGTCCAAGTGTATAGTATTGGCCGTGAAAATCCAAGCATTGAGGCTTGGCAATCAAAAAGTCCAAGAGTGAGGTTTTTAGCAACGTAAAGTCCAAACATGTAGTCTTGGCAGCATAAGTCCAAAAGAACCTTGGTAAAGGAGACCCGGTTAGCATGACATAGCCAATGGAAGCACCTGAAGGCTAGCGTAAAAGGTGAAGGAGTCGTAGAGGACTCGGATGTACCCTGAGGGCGTAAGGCTGATGAAGGTGGCTAGAAGGCTTAGGACTAAGCTAAGGGTGGTCGATCAAGTATGAGGGAATCATACTTAGGTTAAACCTTATGTTTGAGATTTACCAGTCGACTGCCAAGTGCACATCACTTGGGAGCCTAGTTTGATTCGAGCAATCGACTGGGATTATGACGATCTGGCTCAAGCTCGACTACTATATGTATAGCTCGCGATCGCTAGGGTTTAGTAGTCTCGGCCACCGATGATCGCTAGGATTGGCGATTAGTGAAATTAAGTGGTCAGGGCATAGAAAGTTTTACAGTCGACTGGTTCCTATGATAGTCGACTACTAGGTTAGGACAGTTGATTGTTCGACTTAATCTGACGTGGATTAAGTCATTTTGAGACAATAGTATTGTGACTAGTCGACTGCTAGGTAAGAGCAGTCGATTGGATGGCGGAAAATCATCCCGAGGCGTGCTTTATAAGGAGTTGTGATGGGGAGGAGATGGTTGTCAGTTCTTAGTGATTTTGAAAGGGATAAGTTGATGCTTTCCAGACCTTCCAAGCTATCCAAAGCATGATCAAGCAATCAAATCTCATTTGTAAAGTGTTTTTACTTGTATTTCATTTTTTTAGTGTATTTGGTTGTATTTCGATTTGTCGTAAGAATTTGTATGAGGTTTCTCCACCTTTGGTGTCATAACAAGAAGGAGAGGTTCATAGTGAGGGTAGATCATTATAGCATCGTCGTGGAGTAGGAACTCTAGTTCCAAATCACGTAAAATCGTGTGTATTGTGCGTGTGTGTTTGGCTTGTGTTATTTATTTGTATATTTTATTTCCGTTGTGCTAACACTTTGTAGATAAATATGATCCATCAAAGAAATTGAAATTGATGCTATTCACCCCCCCTTTCTCTAGTGCATCAAATGGCCCCTATAATTGGTATCAGAGCGAGGACGCTCTTCAAGGACTAACGACCAAGAGAGCACAAGCGCTAGAGGAGAAGAGAAGATGGAGTTGCCCAAAGATGGATTGGGTTATGACATCACAATTCCAACCCGTCTTTGACCGTGAGGATTTCAGATATTGAAAAGGTAGAATGATACATTTTCTTATGTGTAACATAGAAGATTATTTTATCCTTGTAGACGGATTCGAATGGCCAAGAGGTCTGAAGGGTGGATTTATCAAAAAGAAAAGATGCACCGAGGAGCAACTTCGAAAATCCGAGATCAATGATAAGGTAGGAAAAATATTAGTTAAATTAATACCTAATGATATTTGGCCCAAGATAGGTGGTTATAAGGATGCAAGAAATCTATGGAATAATTTAGTCAAGTTCCATGAAGATCCCTCACCGGCACAATTAGAGAAGAAGCCCGAAGAAGGAGAATGATCATCCTCCAAAGAGCTTGAGGATTCAAAGGTTGAGAGGGAATAAACATCCAGAGAATAAGAGGTGGAAGACATGGAATCCTCCACTTCAAGGATTGAGGGGGAGGTTAGGTCTTCGACCCCAGAGCCAGAGCAAGATGAACCACCTACCTCCGGATAAAAAGAAGAGCAAGATCAAGATTTCCCCATAGGTAACTCAAGCATTTTTCATAAAAATAAAAATCATATAATGTGCTTTGAGTGTAGGGAATATGGACATTACAAGAGTAAATGGCAAAATTGACTAAGAAGAAGGTTCCCATGACACCTAAAGTCAAGGGCAAATCAAAGGAAGTTGGAACCCCGATAAAAAAGAGCAAAGAGTACATTGTGTGTTTCAAATGTCAACAACGGAGTCACTATAGGAGCCAATGCCCTAGGGGGAGTCACTCCAAGAAGGACAAAATAGGAAGCTCAAATATAGGGGGAGCTAAGGCAAACCCTAAGGTAAATTTTATTAATGCTCTTCCTTTGTACAATAACAAATAGCATGCTAGTAATAATTTTTTTCTTAATGAAATTGTTAATAATAAGAAACATGCTAATAATAGATTTGATTACTTAAGTGCTAAACATGTCAATTTACCTAAGGACAATACTAGGACTATCATACCTAAGGATAGAAAGGTAGAGAATCTAGGCATTAATCCAAAGAAAAGTAAACATATGCCTCGGAAGAGGAATTCCCAAAAGAAGAATAAAAAATCATAAATTGGGAAATTAGAGGTTGAAAATCAAGCTTTGAAATCAAATCTTGAGAAAATGAAAAAGACCCTAAAGAAGATGGAAAATATGCTAAATGGGTATAATAGGCAAACCTTAGGAGTTAGAAGGCAAGGTGCATCCAAGGACAAGAAAGGCTTGGATTACAAACCTATGTCCAAGGTGGATAAGCCCTCTTATCAAAGTGTTCCATTTAACTATGAAACCACCCCTAGGTCTAAGAAAACTAAGGTCACAAGAGAAGTTATCCCTAGAGTTTGTTAGGACCTGTACACCCACTAGAGGGGGGAGAATAGCGTTTCGTCGCTTCACGGAATTTGATCGTTCTTGCGTGCTTGATTGTCTACGATGTTTGTTAGTGCAGCGGAAATAATAAAAATACAAAACAAACACAAATACAATGCACAAGACAAATGATATAACGTGATTCAGAACCATATGGTTCCTACTCCACGGATTGAGCTCAAATGAGCTTTAGCGATGCAACCAACACCACTAAATAATAATACTCCTTTTCGACGACAAGTCAGAGGTGGAGAAACCTCTTACAGTGATTACAACAACAATACATGAGATATACAAGAAAATATGAATGAAATATAACAAAAGAAGTAAAAAACACTTTACAATCAATCTTTTGGAGGCTTGCTTGTTTGGTTACTTGAGTTACACTTGGAGACCCTGAATTGCAGCAGCAAATTGTCCCAAAACTCCTCAAGAAATCTTAGCCAAAATCTTCCCTTCGTGCTCCTTTTAAACCTACAACTTGGGCTGATTTTTGCATAGCAATCGACTTATCGGAACCATCAGTCGACTGCTCCTGTAGCCGTTGTAAGACAACGACATGAGCTACGTTGGATAAGTTCCAATGGATAGACCATCAGTCGACTGATCATGCCCATCAGTCGACTGATCGGGTCATCACTGTTGGATCGATATGAGCGCTAGAGGGGGGGTGAATAGCGTTCGTAAAAACTTTTCTTTTTCGACGATTAAAACCAAGTACACAACGGAAAACTAAAAGACAAACACAAGAAAGACACAAAGCTTTTTTACTTGGTTCACAACCCACCGGCTGCTAATCCAAGGCCCTGCGATCCTTGATCGCTTCCGAAGGGCAATCACTAAAAGTCTCTTCCTCGTTGGAGGTAAGAGACAAGACGATTACAATGATTATAAGGCCGGTAACAACCTTACCGATCCTTATACAAATTAAGTACAAAAAGATAATAATAATACCGACAATTAATTAGAAGATGGTGCACGGTCGGAGTAGCGTTGTAGAGAGCACGAGCACTTGGGAGATTCTTGAATTTGGGTGTGAGTCCTCCCCTCCTTTTATAGATTTGTGCCTTGGAATTTGTCCCGATCCAGATCCAAAACTCGTGGATCTTATCTTGAGGTGGCGGCTTATCTTATCCTGAGGTGGTGGCTTATCTTATCCTGAGGTGGTGACATCAATCTCTATCTCTTTGACCTTGTGCACTGGGCTGATTCGTCGACATCAGTCGACTGATCCTCTTAGCAGTCGACTGCCTTCAGTCGACTACTGACATCTCCAGTTGACTGCTGCACTTGAGAATTCCTGTAATACAAGATTAGCACAATAGATGCATAATGCCATGCAGTGTGATAGTCCTTTGACTATCCGATCTCGACTTCAGCATTCCTCCGGAAGCCTTAGTCGGATCGACGCCTAGGTTTGTCCTCTAACCGAGGACGCGTCCTTACCACCGCTCCACACACGAAACTTACCTTTGGTCCTCTTGACCTGTCGCTTAGCTTTCGGTCACCACCGAGGTTCCTCGACTCCCCGAGGTTCTCCTGGTGTCGCCCGACCACCACGGTTTCTCAACTTGAGATTCTCCGGATGTCGCTCGACCTTTGGCTTAGCTTAAACACTTCCTGCACACTTAGCATATCACATGAGATAACAAAATAGCTTAACTTTGAATCTTTGTCATTATCAAAACCAAGGTTCGATTATCTAGTGCCCTTGCACCAACAATCTCCCCCTTTTTGATCTATGACAAACTAATTCAAAGTTAAGAGAAAATAAGCAGTAAGCATTGAACAATCATTTTTTTAAAACCTCCCCCTTAAGGGTACCTCCCCCTTAACCCTAGGTGAGTTTTGAAAAATAATTGCTTTTTGGGAAAGAAAAAGTAAGTAACCTCTTAACTTTATTCTCTCTCCCCCTTTGACATATATCAAAAATAACTTTATATTGGGTACATTGCCAAGAAATAGAATTTTTAAACATGCTAATCAAGTTGATTTAATATGTTCAACTCCCTTTAATACTTAAGAGTTTAGGAGCTTAGGTTTCTAGATCCTGCACCAACAATGTTTATCCTAGGTTAGAATGTGACCCCCTAACCTTTAACATTGTTATAAAATTTTGAGAAAGAATTAAAAAATATATTTTAAAGGCTCATGTCTATTGGTTTTTATGCCAAACTGGAGGTAGCTAGATACTAAGTTTGTCCAACTTAAGTCTTCTCTCCCCCTTGGCATATTATCAAAAGAAGGATTTAAATTTAGAAAGTATTGGTGATTTTTTAAAAATATTTTTAACAACTTCTATGATGATTATCCAATTAGAACCTCCCCCTTAACCTAACATCCTTGTTAGCCACAAGGAAGGCATATCTAGAGGGTCTCCCCTTTTGTCTAACAAACTCTTAGGACATCCTTGTTGGCCATAAGGAAGGCTCACCTAAGTGTCCAGAGGGTCTAGGTATCTAAAGTTGACCTAAGGATTTAGACGTTCAGTATTGGTCAACTAACCATCATTTTAAGAAGCATAGTTGTTTTGAAAACTACGTATAACTACACACAATAATCATGGAAACCAATAAAAATAGTTTTAAGAATCTATTTATGTGTATATAAATTTTGAAATCGTTTTCAAAATCATTTTTAATTTGTTGTCCTTACCATCTCACCCATTCTACATAATCAACCAAGTTATTCTTATAGGTATTGTGAGATGAATTTAATTTAATGCCTTAGAAATTAATTAATCTTGGGTTAGATTCGGATTTCACCTTTAGTTAGTTAAGTGAACATTTCAAAAGAGGGCTTCCAGGTCGTGGCGAGGCACAGGGGCCTTCTTTGATCGGAACAACGACCACTTCCTTAGACAAAGCCAACTTAGGAAATTACACACTTAATTCACTTAGGATTACGTCCTGGTCTAACTAGTTTAGGATGTGGTGAGGTAACTTCAGTTAGTTCCACTTAGTTAAATGCACCAAGCTAGATACTCCTTATCTAACTCGGATACACTTGACTTCGTTTCCTTAACATACTATCATTAATTATTTCCTATCTAACCATTCTATGAGAGTGAATTTAAAACTAGTATGTATGACATGACAAAATAAGCATGATAATGATATGTATGCATGAGCAAGCTACATTCAATCAATTTAAAGAAATGATTATTTTCTTGGATAGACTTTTATTTGTTCTATAGTTATAAGATACTTTATTATAATTAGGTTTACAAATTTTAGTGTCTTGATTTTTGGTTAGCTTAGACTTGTAACCCAAGTCTACATATTTATTAGTTGAATTTTTAAAAGTTGGAGGTTTAATTACTAGATTATTAATTTGTGTATAATCAAATGGTACTCTATTATAATTAATTTTATTGGTTTGATTATCTAATTTTGAATTTTTAATTAAGTTATATTGTGAATTATTTAAAATAGGATTATTAGAATTTTTTAAAATAATATTATTAGACTTTTTCAAGATAAGATTATTAGACTTTTTAAAAGTAGAATTATTAGAATTTTTTAAGATAAGATTATTAGACTTTTTAAAAATAGAATTATTAAAATTATTAGAATTATTTAAGATAAGATTGTTAGAGTTTTTAAAGGTAGAATTATTATTAGAATTATTTAAGATAAGATTGTTAGAGTTTTTAAAGGTAGAATTATTATTAGAATTATTTAAGATAAGATTGTTAGAGTTTTTAAAGGTAGAATTATTATTAGAATTATTTAAGATAAAATTGTTAGAGTTTTTAAAGGTAGAATTATTATTAGAATTATTTAGATTATCTTTGGAATTTTTTAAAGTTAATTTCGATTTTTTTATGGTTGAATTTTTCAAAACAGAATTTTTTAATTCGGAATTATCTAGATTAATCAGATCTAGGATTTGATGATTCTGTCCTATGGTTTGATTATTCTGATCAAGGGTTTGATTATTCTGATTAAATCCTAGGTTGGTTTTGTCTTTGACTTGATCTAGATCTATGTTGATTAAACTAAATATTTGATTAATCTCTTTGTTAATTTTATCAAATGTTAGATTAATTTGATCATTTTCTTCCATGATATTATTATTATTATTATTTAAACTAATTAAATCTGAATTAATTAATTTTTTATTAGTTGAATTATTAATTGTATTAATTAATTGACAACAATTACACAATTTATCTAAATTATCAACTATTCTAAAACTCAACTTTTCAAAATTATTAACTTTACTAACCTTTTTTTCCGGACACCGATTCTTGTAGTGACCGAATCTTCCGCACCCGAAGCACTTGATGTGCTCCTTGTTCTTCTAGATTCCTAGCAATTGTGTCTATTGCGTCGCTGCTCGAGTCTTTCAAGTAGGACAGTTATTTTTATAGTGTCCTCTCTCCCTGCACTTAAAGCAAATAATATGAAATTTAAAATTTAAATTGACATTGTTACCTTTATGCCTTGTGGGAGACTCTTCCATGGTTGGCTCGGTCAACGATTTTCTAAAGCTCGCAAAAAAAAATACAAACCAAAAAGTCTCAAGACTTGGTCTTGGATTAGTAGTGCGGGAGATATTTAAAAATAAAAATAAAAATAAAGAAAATAAAATGTTCGACTGGTGGTTGCACCAAATCTGAGCGCCCCCGCTCTGATACCAATTGTTGGATCGATATGAGCGCTAGAGGGGGGTGAATAGCGTTCGTAAAAACTTTTCTTTTTCGACGATTAAAACCAAGTACACAACGGAAAACTAAAAGACAAACACAAGAAAGACACAAAGCTTTTTTACTTGGTTCACAACCCACCGACTGTTAATCCAAGGCCCTGCGATCCTTGATCGCTTTCGAAGGGCAATCACTAAAAGTCTCTTCCTCGTTAGAGGTAAGAGACAAGACGATTACAATGATTATAAGGCCGGTAACAACCTTACCGATCCTTATACAAATTAAGTACAAAAAGATAATAATAATACCGACAATTAATTAGAAGATGGCGCACGGTCGGAGTAGCGTTGTAGAGAGCACGAGCACTTGGGAGATTCTTGAATTTGGGTGTGAGTCCTCCCCTCCTTTTATAGATTTGTGCCTTGGAATTTGTTCCGATCCAGATCCAAAACTCGTGGATCTTATCTTGAGGTGGCGGCTTATCTTATCCTGAGGTGGCGGCTTATCTTATCCTGAGGTGGTGGCATCAATCTCTATCTCTTTGACCTTGTGCACTGGGCTGATTCGTCGACATCAGTCGACTGATCCTCTTAGCAATGACGCTTTCAATCGACTACGACATCTCGATCACGACTTGAGAATTCCTGCAATACAAGATTAGCACAATAGATGCATAATGCCATGCAGTGTGATAGTCCTTTGACTATCCGATCTCGACTTCAGCATTCCTCCGGAAGCCTTAGTCGGATCGACGCCTAGGATTGTCCTCTAACCGAGGACGCATCCTTACCACCGCTCCACACACGGAGCTTACCTTTGGTCCTCTTGACCTGTCGCTTAGCTTTCGGTCACCACCGAGGTTCCTCGACTCCTCGAGGTTCTCCTGGTGTCGCCCGACCACCACGGTTTCTCAACTTGAGATTCTTCGGATGTCGCTCGACCTTTGGCTTAGCTTAAACACTTCCTGCACACTTAGCAGATCACATGAGATAACAAAATAGCTTAACTTTGAATCTTTGCCATTATCAAAACCAAGGTTCGATTATCTAGTGCCCTTGCACCAACAATCACTCGACTGTCAAACTCTAATAGTCGACTCGAAAACTTTTTGTCCCTGAATACTCGACCAGCAGTCGACTGATCTTCAAATCAGTCGACTGTCCAATGTTGACAGTCAACTGCTAGGCCAATTCCTACGGTCGAACTCTAGTCGACTCCCATCAGTCGACTGACCATAATATCAGTCGACTGATAACCTCATCCATGAGGTTTTAACCCCAAGTATGGTACTCCCATTCTTGGTAGACCATCCTTAGCCTAGACCTAAGCCTTCTAGCCACCTCTTTCAGCCTCACGCCTATAGGATCCCTCCAAGTCATCCATGACTTGTTCATCCATACGCTAGCCTTCATGTGCTTCCATCATCTATTGTCATGCTAATGTGGTCTACACCACCAAGGCACATTGGGCTTACGCTACCAAGACTCCGCTTGGACTTACACTGCCAAGACTCCACCCTTGGACTTTACGCCGCCAATATTCCCCTTGGACTTCTCAATTGCCAAGACTCAAGCTTGGACTTTCCCTTGCCAACCCATGTTGGACTTTCCATGCCAAGACCTATGCTTGGATTTTCCCTTACCAAGACCCATGCTTGGACTTTCCTTGCCAACCCATGTTGAACTTTCCATGCCAAGACACAAGACTTGGACTTCTCCCATGACAATGGTCAAACCATTATCAAACATCACAACATGACCTGGGTCGATTGCACCAACAATCTCCCCAATACATTGTCAGACATCAATGTCAAATATCAAAATACTACTCGAGTCAAACTCGAGTCTGGTCAATCATGACCTAGGCCGATTGCACCAACAATCTCCCCCTTTTTGATGTTTGACAAAAACCAAACACCTTTGAGTTAGGCCACCTAACTCAAACCTCCTTACCAATTGTCCCAAATTGGTAATTTTACTTTCTCCCTCTTTTTGACATACATCAAAAAGGTTCTCCCCAAGGAGGTCAATGTCTCATATCCCAATGGGATCTTACAATCTCTCCCTTGATCCAAAACACCTAGGATGTTTTCACTCTTCCTAGTGATAAGTCTCATATCACTTAAGAGAGGCACTCCTATGAACTCTCTCAATTTCTAAATTGGGCATCTCAAATTCCCATTTCTCCCCCTCATGAGGAAGAATAATATCCATCATAGCATGATAGATATCTCCCCCTAAAGGCTTGCTCCCCCTTGACCATTGCACCAACAATGTCCTTAGGAAGTCCCTAAGCCAATAGACACTCTAAACCATCAAAATAAGGTTAAAAGTTCAACATGAACTTTCCCTCACCTTAAAATTGATACACACCCTAACAATTCTCCTAATCTATATCCAATGAACTCTCACCCCTTTCTAATATTTTTCAAAGCATATCCTAGAGTTAGGAACAGTTAGGGTAGCCTAACATAGTTGAGACATGAGCTAAACATCCTTGTTTATCCGAAATCATCTCTGGCAATCGACTCTAACAGTAATCAGTCGACTTCCCTATACATCAGTCAACTACCATCAAGCGGCAGTCGACTGATAACTAAAATTTTTGAATTTCAGTTATCAGAAATGAACTTTGGGAAAACATAAGTAATTCTATGTATTTTAAAAAATCATGAAAATTCATACGTACATTACTTATAAGCAATACAATGAGTGAAAAATATGTAAAAAATAATTTATTCATAAAATAGTGAAATTGATACAAAGTTCAAAAGTGAAGAAAAACTTCATTGTTTGAGCCCTCTTTGTATCAACATCATCAATGGTGATTTCTATCAAAAGATAGACTACACCAAGGTTTTTCAAAATGATTTTCAAATTGTTTTAAAACCTTATATTGGATCATGTTCTTTGGGCTCAATGCACATGACTTGTACATTAGCTTTCCCAATAATCAATCAATAATATAAGATGAGTTTGAGTTCATCTAGATGTAAAAACTATGCACCTTGAACTTAACTCATATCCTAGCATCTCACATGTATCTAGGGTATATCAATACACATACATGTCAATGTGATGTGAGATGTAGGTTTTGTTCATCCTAATCTAGGGTTTTATGTATTTTTTTAAGGCAACACTGCTTGATTCCCTTATACATGGGACTTCAAGTCATGTCAATTGTCCTTGAATCAATTTTATTAATGCATGAACGATCATGGCATAAATGATGATATAAATAAATATAACCAATGATCATGATGTCATGACATATGATATAATCTAAATATACATGACATTATAACCTTAATTCTAAGCATGATCATGACATATTATATAATTAAAAGTAGATATGATGTCATGACATGTTATCTGGCAGATCAAGCATGGCAAATGTAAAATACTAAGGCATTAAATACCTAAGTGTTAAGCCTAAATTGTCATTTCTAGAATTAAATCCAATTTTACCTTAATGTCACTTATATCCCAAGTGTGCCAAAAACCCAAAATGGCAAACCTCAACCTCTAAACCTAGTTTGTGCCAATTTGATTGATTTTTCATAATCTTCAAAATATATTGGCACATCCTAAAAACCTTTAGGATTATAATCATCCTTATTTTTAAGGTATCCATAACCTTGAAAATGACCTAAAGTGTCATCTTTGCTATGGTTAGGTTAACTACCCATTCATTCAAGGTTGACACACCTAAACTCATCTAACGTGAATCGATCACGCTCTTAAGAATCCAATACCTATTGAAGCTTTTTGGATTTACTAGGTATTTGCTAGGAATAACTTCCCTAGATACTCTCCTAATTATTGGTGCAATCGGCCCAGGTCACGATTGACCGGACTAGAGTTTGACTCGAGAGATATTTTGATGTTTGACATGGAGGTTTGACATTGATATTTGACATTGATGTCTGATAATGTTTTGGGGAGATTGTTGGTGCAATTGACCTAGGTCATGATTGACCGGACTCAAGTTTGAATCGAGGGGGATTTTGATGGTTGACTAGGGTTGACCATGTCATGGAAAATCCAAGTCTTGAGTACTTGGCATGTAAAGTCCAAGCATGGGTCTTGGCATGGAAAGTCCAACATGGGTTGGCAAGGGAAAGTCCAAGCTTGAGTCTTGGCATTTGAGAAGTCCAAGGGGTTTGATATTGGCGGCATAAAGTCCAATGGTTGGCGACGTAAAGTCCAAGCGGGAGTCTTGGCAGCGTAAGCCCAATGTTCCTTGGCGATGTAGACACCGTTAGCATGACATAGCCGATCGAAGCACCTGAAGGCTAGCGTATGGATAAACAAGTCATGAATGACTTGGAGAGATCCGATAGGCGTGAGGCTGACGGAGGTGGCTAGAAGGCTTAGGTCTAGGCTACGGGTGATCTAGCAAGTATAGGGGCACCATACTTGAGTTAAAATCTCATGTTTGAGGTGTATCAGTTGACTGGTATCATGTGGCAGTCGACTGATGTGAGTCAACTAGGGTTTGATTACAGGGAGTGTCCTAGAAGTCGATCGTGAGGTGGGCGATCATTGTTGAGCAAATGATCGATCCGATGATCACCGACCGGTGCTTCGTAATTTCGCAGTACGAAGGTTCTCTAGTCGAGTGATCGGCGCGACCACTCAACTGATTGAGCCATCAGTCAACTGATGGGTATGGTCAGTCGATTGATGGTGTATCCATTGGATTTTTCCAGTGTGGATGTAACCATTGTCTCATGACAATAGTGGAATTAGTCGACTAATGGTCCCATACAGTCAACTGATAGGCAAAAATTCAGTCTGATTGTAGGTTATAAAAGTAGCTTGGAAGAGGAATTTTGGTAGCGTTTCTTGAGAAGTTTTGGGGCGAATTGCTAGTGTAATTCAGGGTCTCCAAGTGCAACTCAAGCAACCACAAAGCAAGCAATCCAAAAGCTCTTGTAAAGTTGTTTTCTTTACTTGTATTGCAATTTATTATTGTATCTTACTTGTATTTGTTTCTTACTATTGTAAAAGCTATTGTACGAGGTTTCTCCACCTTCGAATTGTTCCGAGAAGGAGTTTATTGGATTAGTAGTGTGTGTTTGCATTGCTAGGGGTTTTTAGAGCCCAATCCGTGGAGTATGAACCATTCGGTTTCGAACCACGTTATATGATTGTGTTTGCGTGTTTGTATTTCATTATTGCTTTTTTCCGCTGCGCACTAATCATTTGTAGCAAGCACGCGAACGAAATCCATCAAGCATCGACGACGCTATTCACCCCCTCCCCCTCTAGCGGTCACAACGATCCCAACAATTGGTATCAGAGCCTAGGGCTCTTCTACGAATTAACAACCCGAAGCTAAGATGCTAGAGGGTGAAGAGGAACAAGATGGAAATTCAAGAGAATTTGGGTTGGGACATCAACACCCCAATCCCATATGCTTTTTATGGACGAGAAGGCTTCAACCAATGGAAGGCAAGGATTGAAGACTTCTTGATGATGAGGGACTTTGAGGAGTGGTCCATTTTGATGGAAGGATTTGAATATCCAAGAAGACCAATGGGAGGATTCCTCAAGATGAAGAGATGGAGTGAGGAACAACTCCAAAGATTCGAGAAAAACAAGAAGGTAGCAAAATTCATTATTGATTTGATTCCTAATGACATCTTGTGTAGCTTAGGTGAACACATGGATGCCAAGGAGCTATGAAGCCAAGTGGAAAGACTCCATGAGAAGCCCAAAGAACAAGAGTACTCATCGGTTCAATTGGAGGAGACCGAGGAAGCAAGCACATCATCCTCACAAGCAAGTGAGGATTCGAAAGTTGATAGAGAATCAACATCCGAGAAAGAAGAAGAGGTGGAAGAAGCCTCCACCTCTAGGATTGAGGGGGAGGAGAGAATTCCCATGCCAGAGCAAGAGCAAGAAGTTGCTTCAACCTCTGGAAGAAGTGAAGAAGAAACTCCGACACCTACCACCACCCTAGGTAACTCAAACATATGTGTTAATAATAAGATTCATATAATATGTTTTAAGTGTAGGGAAATCGGACACTATAAGAGTAACTGTCTGAAACGGGTCAAGAAAATGGCACAATTCGTGCCAAAGACCAAGGAAGCCAGTGCCCAAAGACAAAAGAGCAAGAAGCATGTTATTTGCGTCAAATGTCGACAACCGGGACACTATCGAAGTCAATGCACAAAGGGGGAGAAGAAGACTCAAGGAGGAGCATCACAAGTAGGGGGATCCTCTAAGGTAAACCCTAAGGTAAAATCTATTAATGCACCTTCTAAATTTTATAGGCAAAAGCATGCTAGAAATAATGTTAGCAATCTTGCAATTTATCATAAAGAGTATGCTAGAAATAGGGAATATTGTTTAGGAGCTAAGAAGGTCAACCTTAGGAATAAGGAGAAATTTAGGACTAATGTCCCTAAAACAAATTTACCTAAAGACAAATCTAGGTCAAACAATTCTAGACAAATTCTACCTAGGGAGACAATTAGAAAGGTACAAGAGCACCTAGGTTTTAGCCCCAAATGGACTAGGCTATGCCTAGGAAGAACCATGCCCAAAGATTAAATCAAAATTCAAAAATTGGGCAATTAGAAAAGGAAAATCAAGTCTTGAGGTCAAGGCTTGAGAAAATGGAAAAGACCCTTAGGATTATGCAAAACCAAATGCAAGGGTCAATTGATCGAAAATCTAGGTCAAATAGTAAAAGTCAACACCTAGAGTCCAGGAGGCAAGGCTCATCTATGGGCAAGAAAGGCTTGAGCTACAAGCCTAGGTTCAAGGTAGATAAGCCTACCTACCATAGTGTTACATTTGACTATGGAACTAAACTTAGGTCTAGAAAGACCAAGGTCAATAGGGAAGTCATCCCTAAGGTTGACCAAGGTAGGTGCTTAGTGGCTAAGATTTCCATGAAACCTAGGAAGACCACTAAGAAGGTTACTAGGGAGGCAATCCCTAAGGTTAACCTAGTCAAGACCCAAATGACCAAGGCTAACAAGCCTAGAAGGGTCATTAGGAAGGTATCTAGGGAGGTCATCCCTAAGGAATACCTAGTAAACCCTAGGAGCTCAAATAGGTTTTGGATTCCTAAGAGCGTGATCGATTCATGCTAGATGGGTTTAGGTGTGTCAACCTTGATTGGAAGGGTAGCTAACCTAACCATAGCAAAGTTGGCACTTTAGGATATTTTCAAGGTTATGGGTGCCTTGGAAATAAGTATGGAGCTAAATCCTAAAAGATTTTAGGATGTGCCAATATACTTTGAAGATTATGAAAAATCAATCAAATTAACACAATTTAGGTTTAGAGGTCTTAGTGTGTCATTTTAGGTCTTTGGCACACTTGGGAGATAATTGATAATATGGCAAAATGAGATTAATTATAACAAATGACAATTAATATTAAAATTTAGGTATTATTATACCTATACATTTTATTTGACATGTCTTGTTTGTCATATAACATGTCATTGTTGGTGCAATCGGCCCAGGTCACAATTGACCAGAGCTCGAGTTTGGCTCGAGTGATGTTTTGATGTGTTTTGATGTTTCGACAAAAACATATGACAATATAATTGTCATGGAAAGTCCAAGTTGGACACTTGGCATTTGGGAAAGTCCAAGTCCTGAGTACTTGGCAAATGGAAAGTCCAACATGTGTTGGCAAGGAAAGTCCAAGCATGGGTCTTGGCATGTAAAGTCCAAGCATGGGTCTTGGCATGGAAAGTCCAACATGGGTTGGCATTTGAAGTCCAAGGGGATTGATATTGGCGGCGTAAAGTCCAAGCGGTAGTCTTGGCAGCATAAGTCCAATGTGCCTTGGCGGTGTAGACACCGTTAGCATGACATAGCCGATGGAAGCACCTGAAGGCTAGCGCGATGGATGAACAAGTCATGGATGACTTGGAGGGATCCGAGAGGCATGAGGCTGATGGAGGTGGCTAGAAGGCTTAGGTCTAGGCTAAGGGTGGTCTAGCAAGTATGGGGAAACCATACTTGAGTTAAAATCTCATGTTGCCGATCGCCATAGATCGGCGCCATAGGCCGATCGATGAGTTCGAGGCAATGATCGATCGTGTGATCGGTGATCGACCGGTGCTCGAGAATTCGCCATCGAATCGGAGTCGAGACTCGACTGGTCGAGTGAGGACTCCATCAGTCGACTGATGGTCACAATCAGTCGACTGATGGTAGTTCCGTTGGACTTATCCAACGTGGAACTAGCCGTTGTCTCACGACAACAGTGGCATCAGTCGACTGATGGTCCCGATCAGTCGACTGATAGACTTTTTCCAGCACAGGTTGAAGCTATATATGGAGCTCATGATGGAGGAAAAAGTAATCGGTTCTTGAGGGCTATTGGGGCGATTTGTTGGTGCAAATCAGGTCTCCAAGTGCAAGCAAGCAACCAAGCATTCAAGCAATCAAAACAAGTGTTGTAAAGTCTTTTCTTTACTTGTATTTCATATTTACATTGTATATTGCTTGTATTTCATTCTTACTGTTGTAAGATTTATTGTAAGAGGTTTCTCCGCCTCCGACTTGTGTCGAGAAGGAGTGTTTTTCATTAGTGAGTGTGTGTGCATCACTAGGGCTCTTTAGAGCTCGATCCGTGGAGTAGGAATCGTGCGGTTCCGAACCACGTTATATCATTGTGTTAGCTTGTTGTCTATTTCGTTATTGCTTTTATCATTATATATATTCCGCTGCGCTAACGAAATTGTAGACACAAACGAGATCGAATTACATCTTCGCTATTCACCCCCCTCTAGCCATTCCAAGGGTCCTAACAAGTGGTATCAGAGCCCGGGGCTCTTCTACGGACTAACCGCCGGGAGCTAAGACAAAAAGCTAGAGGAACAAGATGGAATTCGAGGAAAGATTGGGTGACGACGTCAACATTCCACCTTCCTTCGACCGCGAACATTTTGCGTATTGGAAAGGTAGAATGCAATATTTTCTAATGACAAATATAGAAAATTGGTTTGCCGTGATTATAGGTTTTGACGCTCCGAGAGGAGAGAACGGTGAAATCCTCGAAAGGAAGCTATGGACCAAGGAGCAACGGCAAAAATTCAAGACAACCGTTAAGGTAACAAAAATGTTGATTGATTTGATACCTAACGACATTTTGTCTAGATTAGGGAGCTATAAGGATGCCAAGGAGTTGTGGAACAAGTTGATCAAGTTCCACGAAAATTCCGAATCAGAAAAAGAAGAGGTGGAAGAAGTGGAAGAAGTATCCACTTCTAGGATTGAGGAGGAGAGACCCTCAACACCAGAGCAACCTCAAGAAGAAGAAGCTTCAACATCCGGTCAAGATGAAGAAGCCCAAAGTCCAATTCCGGTCCCCACCACTCTAGGTAACTCAAGCAATTCGGTTTTAAATAAAAATCATATAATTTGCTTTGAGTGTAGGGAATCCGAGCACTACAAGAGTAAGTGTCCTAAACGGGTTAAGAAGACTCCACCCGTGCCAAAAGTCAAGGAAACCGGTGTCTCAACACAAAAGAGCAAGGAGCAAGTGATTTGCTTCAAATGCCGACAACCGGGACATTACCGAAGTAAATGCCCGAAGGGGGAGAAGAAGGGGCAAAAGGGAGCTTCACAAGTAGGGGGAGCCACTAAGGCAAACCCTAAGGTATATCTTTTAAATAGTGCACCTTCTTTAGTTAATAGGCAAAAGCATGCTAGGAGTTTCAATTCTCTTGCTATTTATCATAAAGAGCATGCTAGAAATAACAAACATATTTGTTTAGGAGCTAAAAAGGTTCACTTAGGAAATAAGGAGAAATTTGGGACTAAAGTCCCTAACAACAATTTACCTAAGGACAAACCCAGGTCAAATAAGTCTAGAAAAATTTTACCTAGGGAGACTATTAGAAAGGTGCAAGAGCACTTAGGTTTTAACCCTAAAAGGACAAGGCATATGCCTAGAAAGGACAATGCCCATGGTTTAAATCAAAACTCAAAAATTGGGCAATTAGAATTAGAGAACCAAGCCTTGAGGTCAAGGCTTGAAAAACTAGAAAAGACCCTAAATAAGATACAAAATCAATTTCAAGGGTCCAATGGTCAAAGTCAAAGGTCCAAGAGTCAAAGTCAAAACCTAGGACCTCAAAGACAAAAGTCAACCAAGGGCAAGAATGGTTTGGGTCACAAACCTAAGTCCAAGGTGACTTATCATAGTGTTCCATTTGACTATGGAACACTAACTAGGTCTAGGAAGACCAAGGTCAATGGGGAAGTCATCCCTAGAGTTGACCAAGGTTTGTGCCTAGTGGCCAAGGTGTCTAAGAAACCTAGGGTGACCACTAAGAAGGTTATTAGGGAGGCAATCCCTAAGGTTAACCTAGGCAAGACCAAAATGACCAAGGCTTCTAAGCCTAGGAGGGTCATTAGGAAGGTATCTAGGGAGGTTATCCCTAAGGAATACCTAATTAACCCTAGGAGCTCAAATCGGTTTTGGGTTCCTAAGAGCGTGATTGATTCACGCTAGATGGGTTAGGGTGTGCCAACCTTGATTGGATGGGTAGTTAACTCAACCATGGCAAAGGTGGCACTTTAGGTTATTTTCAAGATTATGGTTACCTTGAAAATACATTTGAGATTTGAATCCTAAAGGTTTTTAGGATGTGCCAATATTACTTGAGAAGTTTGATAAATTGATTAAATTGGCACAATTTAGGTTTAGAGGTTGGTGTGCCATTTTGGGTTTTTGGCACATTTTGGGAGACTAGTAAAAATATGGCAAAATATAATTAATTATATCAAATGGCAACTAATTTTAAAATTTAAGTATTCGTATACCTATACCTTTTATTTGCCATGCTTTGATTTGTCATATAACATGCCATGACATCATATTTATTTGTATCATTTATATGTCATGTTCATGTTTAGGATTAAGGATTAAATGTCATGTGTTTTTAGACTATATCTTATGCCATGACATCATGATCATTGGCCATGTTTTTAATAATGCTATTATTATGCTATGATCATTTCATGCATTTAATTGATTAAAAATTGATTTAAGGACTATGGCATGACTTGGAGTCCCATTTATAAGGGAATCAAGTAGGGTTGCCTTAGAAAAATGCATGAAACCCTAGTTTAGAGAGAATAAAACCCACATCTCACATCTAATTGACATGTATGTGTATTTATACACCATAGATGCATGTGAGATGCTAGGATCAAGGTGCATAGTTTTTGCATCTAGATGAACTAAAACTCATCCAATTCCATTGTGGATCATTGGGAGAGCTTGTGTACAAGTCACGTACATAGAGCCCAAGGAATATGATCCAAGATAAGGTTTTGAAAATATTTTAAAATCATTTTGAAAAACCTTGGTGAAGTCTATCTTTTGATAGCAATCACCATTGATGAAGTTGATATAAAGTAGGGCCAAAACATTGAAAATTTCAATGGTTTTGAACTTTGTACCAATTTCACTATTTAATGGGTAAAATAATTTTCAAACATTTTTCACCCATTTTATTAGTCATAAGTATTATACGTATCAAATTTCGTGATTTTTCGATATACGTATAATTAGTTATGATTTTTCAAAAATCATTTCTGATAATTGAAAATCGGGATTTTGATTATCGATCGCTCGGGTGGCGATCGATGGAGGTTCCGATCGTGATTTCTGAATCACTCGACTGGTAGCCTGATTTCGGGGTAAACAAGGTTGGTTAACCCGATTTCAGCTACGGTTATGGTCCCTAATCACTCCTAACCCTAGGATATGCTTTGGGAAGCATTATAAAGGGTGTAAATCCATTGGATATGGATTAGGAGAAGTATTTGGGGTTTGTATCAATTTTAAGGTGTTGGAAAGTTCAATGTTGAATTTCTAACCTTAATTTTGATGGTTTAGAGTTCCTATTGGCTTAGGGACTTCCCAAGGACATTGTTGGTGCAATGGTCAAGGGGGAGCAAGCCTTTAGGGGAAAGAATTCATCATGGGATGATGAATGGTTTTTTTATGGAAAGGAAAAATGAGTTTTTGTGATACCCAATTTGGAAATTGGGAGAGTGAATAGGATTGCCTCTCTTGAGTGATATGGGACTTATCACTAGGAAGGTGGTAGACATCCTAGATATTTTTAGACCAAGGGGGAGATTGTAAGATCTCATTGGGACATGAGACATTGACCTCCTTGAGAGAAGACCTTTTGATGTTAGTCAAAAGGGGAGAATGTTTGAGGAAAACATTTGGAGAGTATTTACCAATTTGGGATAATTGGTAAAGAATTGAAGTTAGTATTCTAACTCAATCATTTGTTTGGTTTTGTCAAACATCAAAGGGGAGATTGTTGGTGCAATCGGCCCAGTCATGATGATGTGAGCTCGAGTTTGGCTCGAGTGATGTTTTGATGTGTTTTGATGTTTCGACAAAAACATATGACAATATAATTGTCATGGAAAGTCCAAGTTGGACACTTGGCATTTGGGAAAGTCCAAGTCCTGAGTACTTGGCAAATGGAAAGTCCAACATGTGTTGGCAAGGAAAGTCCAAGCATGGGTCTTGGCATGTAAAGTCCAAGCATGGGTCTTGGCATGGAAAGTCCAACATGGGTTGGCATTTGAAGTCCAAGGGGATTGATATTGGCGGCGTAAAGTCCAAGCGGTAGTCTTGGCAGCATAAGTCCAATGGTTGGCGGCGTAAAGTCCAAGCGGAGTCTTGGCGGCGTAAGTCCAATGTGCCTTGGCAGTGTAGACACCGTTAGCATGACATAGCCGATGGAAGCACCTGAAGGCTAGCGCGATGGATGAACAAGTCATGGATGACTTGGAGGGATCCGAGAGGTGTGAGGTTGATGGAGGTGGCTAGAAGGCTTAGGTCTAGGCTAAGGGTGGTCTAACAAGTATGGGGGAACCATACTTGAGTTAAAACCTCATGTTTGAGGTGTGCGGTCGATGCCATATGGCGATCCAAGTGGACCGAGTCAACTAGGGTTTGTTGTGGGTTATGGCCTAGCGATCATTTGCTATAGGTTAGCGATCGTGATGGCTCAGCCGATCGGTGATCGTGTGATCGGTCGGCGGTGCTCGAGAATTCGGCCCGAATGGAGTCGAGACTCGGTGGTCAGTGAGGACTCCATCGATCGTGATGGTCACAATCGATCGGTGATGGTAGTTCCGTTGGACTTATCCAACGTGGAACTAGCCGTTGTCTCACGACAATGATGGCATCGATCGTGATGGTCCCGATCGATCGATCGATAGACTTTTCAGCCGAGTTGAAGCTATATATGGAGCTCGTGATGGAGGAAAAAGTAATCGGTTCTTGAGGGCTATTGGGGCGATTTGTTGGTGCAAATCAGGTCTCCAAGTGCAAGCAAGCAACCAAGCATTCAAGCAATCAAAACAAGTGTTGTAAAGTCTTTTCTTTACTTGTATTTCATATTTACATTGTATATTGCTTGTATTTCATTCTTACTGTTGTAAGATTTATTGTAAGGGGTTTCTCCGCCTCCGACTTGTGTCGAGAAGGAGTGTTTATCATTAGTGAGTGCGTGTGCATCACTAGGGCTCTTTAGAGCTCGATCCGTGGAGTAGGAATCGTGCGGTTCCGAACCACGTTATATCATTGTGTTAGCTTGTTGTCTATTTCGTTATTGCTTTTATCATTATATATATTCCGCTGCGCTAACGAAATTGTAGACACAAACGAGATCGAATTACATCTTCGCTATTCACCCCCCCTCTAGCCATTCCAAGGGTCCTAACAGTCATGACATCATATCTATTTTTAATCATTTAATATGTCATGATCATGTTCAGGTTATGTCTTATTGTCATGTATGCTTAAGTTATATCATATGTCATGACATCATGATCATTGGTCATGCTTAGTTAATGTTATCATTTATGTCATGATCATTCATGCATTTAATTTGATTAAAATTGAGTTAAGGACAATGGCATGACTTGAAGTCTCATTTATAAGGGAATCAAGTAGTGTTGCCTTAGAAAATGCATGAAACCCTAGATTAGGAGAACAAAACTCACATCTCACATCACATTGACATGTATGTGTATTTTATACACCTTAGATACATGTGAGATGCTAAGATATGAGTTAAGTTCAAGGTGCATAGGTTTTGCATCTAGATGAACTAAAACTCATCTTATGTTATTAGTGGATCATTGGGAAAACTTATGTTCAAGTCATGTACATTAAGCCCAAAGAATATGATCCAATATAAGGTTTTAAAACTATTTTAAAATCATTTTGAAAAACCTTGGTGAAGTCTATCTTTTGATAGCAATCACCATTGATGAAGTTGATACAAAGTGAGCTAAAACATTGAAGTTTTTCTTCACTTTTGAACTTTGTATCAATCTTCTATTTTAATGGGTAAAATATTTTTCAAACAATTTTCACTCATTGTATTAGTTATAAGTATTATACTTATGAAGTTTCATGATTTTTCGAATTATGTATAATTATTTATAAATTTTTAAAATTCATTTCTGATAACTAAAATTCAGAATTTTAGTTATCAGTCGACTGCCGCCTGATGGCAGTCGGCTGATGAGCATGGCAGTCGACTATCAGGCTGATTTCGGGAAAAACAAGTTTATTTAGCCTGTTTTCAACTACGGTAAAGTTCTCTAACAACTCCTAACCCTAGGATATGCTTTGGGAAGCATTATAATGGATGAAAATCCATTGGATATGGATTAGGAGAGTTGTTAGGGTGATGTATCAAATTTAAGGTATGGTAAAGTTCTATGTTGAACTTTGAACCTTATTTTTGATGGTTTAGAGTTTCTATTGGCTTAGGGACTTCCCAAGGACATTGTTGGGGCAATGGTCAAGGGAGAGCAAGCCTTTAGGGGGAGGTATCCATCATGGGATAATGGATGATATTTTTCCTCTTGAGAGGGAAAATTGGGAATGTGAGATACCCAATTTGGAAATTGGGAGAGTTTGTAGGATTGCCTCTCTTGAGTGATATGAAACCTATCACTAGGAAGATTGTAGGCATCCTAGATATTTTTGGACCAAGGGGAAGATTGTAAAATCTCATTGGGACATGAGACATTGACCTCCTTGGAGAGAACCTTTTTGATGTTAGTCAAAAAGGGGAGAATGTTTGGGAGAATTATTGGGAGAATTTATGGGATTACTAATTTGGGATAATTGGTAAGAAGATTTGAGTTAGTGTTCTAACTCAAAGGTATGTGGTTTTGTCAAACATCAAAAATGGAGAGATTGTTGGTGCAATCGACCTAAGTCACGATTGACCAGACTCGAGTTTGACTCGAGCGATGTTTTGATATTTGACATGGAGGTTTGACATTGATATTTGACATTCATGTCTGATAATATTTTGGGGAGATTGTTGGTGCATTCGACCCAAGTCATGATTGACCGGACTCGAGTTTGACTCGAGGGAGATTTTGATGGTTGACTAGGGTTGACCATGTCATGGAAAGTCCAAGTCTTGAGTACTTGGCATATAAAGTCCAAGCATGGGTCTTGGTATGGAAAGTCCAACATGGGTTGGTAAGGGAAAGTCCAAGCTTGAGTCTTGGCATTTGAGAAGTCTAAGGGGTTTGATATTGGCGATGTAAAGTCTAAGGGTGAAGTCTTGGCAGCATAAGTCTAATGGTTGGCGGCGTAAATTCCAAGCGGGATTCTTGGCAGCGTAAGTCCAATGTGCCTTGACAGTGTAGACACCGTTAGCATGACATAGCCAATAGAAGCACCTGAATGCTAGCGTATGGATGAACAAGTCATGGATGACTTGGAGGAATTCGATAGGCGCGAGGCTGACGGAGGTGACTAGAAGGATTAGGTATAGGCTACGGGTGATCTAGCAAGTATGAGGGCACCATACTTGGGTTAAAACCTCATGTTTGAGGTGTATCAGTCGACTGGTACCATGTGACAGTCGACTGGTGTGAGTCAACTAGGGTTTGACTGCGAGGAGTGCCCTAACAGTCGACTGCTAGAGGTGGGCAGTCGACTGCTGGCCCAAGTAGTCGACTGATCTGGTGATCAGTCGACTGGTGCTTGGGATTTCGGGCACAGAAGGTTCTCCAGTCGAGTGATCGGCACAACCACTTGACTGATTGAGCCATCAGTCGACTGATGGTGTATCCGTTGGATTTTTCCAACGTGGATGTAGTCGTTGTTTCACGACAATAGTGGAATCAGTCGACTGATGGTCCTGTGCAGTCGACTGATAGGCGAAAATCCAACCCGATTGCAGGTGATAAAAGAAGCTCGAAAGAGGGATTTTGGTAGCGTTTCTTGAGGAGTTTTGGGCGAATTGCTGGTGTAATTCAGGGTCTCCAAGTGCAACTCAAGAAACCACAAAGCAAGCAATCCAAAAGCTCTTGTAAAGTTGTTTTCTTTACTTGTATTGCAATTTATTATTGTATCTTGCTTGATTTGTTTATTATTATTGTAAAAGCTATTGTACGAGGTTTCTCCACCTTCGTATTGTTTCGAGAAGGAGTTTATTGGATTAGTAGTGCATGTTTGCATTGCTAGGGCTTTTAGAGTTCAATCCGTGGAGTAGGAACCATTCGGTTCCGAACCACATTATATGATTGTGTTTGCGTGTTTGTATTTCATTATTGCTTTATTTCCGCTGCGCACTAATCATTTGTAGCAAGCACTATTCACCCCCCCCTCTAGCGGTCACAACGGTCCCAACACTAATGGCCCTTCTAGGCTTAGAAGCCTTAGTCATTTGGGTCTTACTTAGGTTAACTCTAGGAGTAACTCCCCTTGTAACCTTCTTAATGACTTCCCTAAGTTTTCTTGAAACCCTTAGCCACTAAGCACCTACCTTGGTCAACCTTAGGGATGACTTCCCTATTGACCTTGGTTTTCCTAGACCTAGGTTGAGTTCCATAATCTAATGGAATATTGTGATAGGTCTTTTTGGGCTTAAGCTTACCCTTGGATGGACCTTGCTTCCTAAAACCTAGGTTTTGACTCTTAGACCTATATTTTTTATCCTTTGACCCCTTAATTTGATCTTGTATATTCCTAAGGGTCTTTCCCATTTTCGCAAGCCTTGACCTCAAGACTTGATTTTTTTTTTCTAATATCTCAATTTTTGATTTTTCATTAACTCTTGAGATATTCTCCTTTCTAGGCATATGTCTAGTCTATTTAGGATTGATGCCTAGGTGGTTCTCAATTTTCCTAATGGTCTCCCTAGGAAGGATTTTTCTAGGAACATTAGTCTTAAATTTCTCCTTATTCCTAATGTGGACATGCTTGCTCCTAAACAATAAAATCTATTGTTCCTAGCATGCTTTTGTTCATGAGTAATAGCAAGATTACTAAAATTATTTCTAGCATGTGTTTTGCCTATAACTTGAAGAATGAGCATTATTAAATTTTACCTTAAGGTTTGCCTTAGAGGCTTCCCCTACATGTGATGCTCCCTCTTTTATCCTAGGGCATTGGCTTCTATAGTGCCCCTTTTGATGGCACTTAAAGCACACTACGTGCTCCTTACTTCTAATGGTTGAGGCTCCGGTTTCCTTAACCTTTGGCACCGATGGAGCCTTCTTAACCTTCTTTGGTTACTTGCTCTTGTAGTGCTCATATTCCCTACACTCAAAACACATTAAATGAATTTTATTCTTAACCAAAATGCTTGAGTTACCTAGGGTGGTGGTGAGGGCCTCTTGAGCTTGTTCATTACTTCTCCCGGAAGTAGATGGCTCTCCTTGCTCTTGCCCTTCCTTGGACATTGATGGCCTCTCAACCTTTAATTCTTCACACTCTTCTCTTGACCCGGATGTTGACTCCTCTTCAACTTCCGAATCCTCACTTTCTTGTGAGGATGATGATGCTTCTTCTTCGGGTTCTCTTTCTACTTGAGCTATGGATGGTTCTTCATAGAGCTTGGCCAATTCGCTTCAAAACTCCTTTGCATCCTTGTATTCTCCTAATTTGGACACAACATCATTAGGAATTAAATCACTTAAAAATTTGATTACCTTATTACTCCTCTCAAATTCTTGGAGTTGTTCTTCGGTCCACTTCTTCATTTTGAAGAACCCTCCCTTAGGCCCTCTTGGAAATATGAACCCTTCCATCAACGTGGCCCAATCATCTAAGTCCATCATCATCATGAAGACTTCAATCCTCGCCTTCCATTGATTGAAGCCTTCTCATCCATAAAAGGTATAGGGAATTAGGGTGTTGATGTCCCATCCAAATTTATCGTCGAATTCCATCTTTCCCTCTAGTGCGTTTGCTCCCAGTTGTTAATCTGTTGAAGATCTCCTAGCTCTGATACTACTTATTAAGACCTGTATGCTCGCTAGGGGGGTGAATAGCATTTCGTCACTTCACGGAATTTAATCGTTCGCGCATGCTTAATTGTCTACGATATTTGTTAGCGCAGCGGAAATAATAGAAATACAAAACAAATACAGATCCAATGTACAAGACAAATGATATAACGTGGTTCGAAACTGTATGGTTCCTACTCTACGGATTGAGCTCTAGCAATGCAACCAACACCACTAAACAATAATACTCCTTCTCAACAACAAGTCAGAGGTGGAGAAACCTCTTATAGTGATTACAACAGCAATACATGAGATATACAAGAAAATATGAATAAAATAAAATAAAAGAAGTAAAGAACACTTTACAATCAATCTTTTGAAGGCTTACTTGTTTGGTTGCTTGAGTTGCACTTAGAGACCTCGAATTGCAGCAGCAAATTACCCCAAAACTCTTCAAGAAACCTTAGCCAAAATCTTCCCTTCGTGCTCCTTTTAAATTTGTAACTTGGGCTAATTTTCGCCTTGCAGTCGACTACTCCTGTAGCCGTTGTGAGACAACGGCATGAGCCACGTTGGATAAGTTCCAACGGATAGACCATCAGTCGATTGATCATACCCATCAGTCGACTGATTGGGTCATCACTCGACTATCAAACCCTAATAGTCGATTCGGGAACTTTCTGTCCCCGAATACCGACGAATCGATCGATCTCCGATCAATCGATACCAGCGGCGATGTCGATCGCCTAATCTTTGGCGGTGCTAGGCTAATTCCTGCAGTCAAACTCCAGTCGATTGACCATAATATCAGTCGACTGATAACCTCATCCATGAGGTTTTAACCCCAAGTATGGTGCCCTCATACTTGCTAGACCACCCTTAGCCTAGACCTAAGCCCGTCAGCCTCATGTCTATTGAATCCCTCCAAGTCATCCATGACTTGTTCATCCATACGCTAGCCTTCAGGTGCTTCCATCAGCTATTGTCATGCTAATATGGTCTACACCGCCAAGTCACATTGGGCTTACGCTGCCAAGACTCTGCTTGGACTTTACACCGTCAACCATTGGACTTATGCTGCCAAGACTCTACCCTTGGACTTTATGTCACCAATATTCCCCTTGGACTTCTCAATTGCCAAGATTCAAGCTTGGACTTTCCCTTGCCAACCCATGTTGTACTTTCCATACCAAGACCCATGCTTGGACTTTCCCTTGCCAAGACCCATGCTTGGACTTTCCTTGCCAATCCATGTTGGACTTTCCTTGTCAACCCATGTTGGACTTTCCATGCCAAGACACACGACTTGGACTTCTCCCATGACAATAGTCAAACCATCGTCAAACATCACAACATGACCTGGGTCGATTGCACCAAAAATCTCCCTAACACATTGTCAGACATCAATGTCAAACATCAAAATACTACTCGAGTCAAACTTGAGTCTGGTCAATCGTGACCTGGGTCGATTGCACCAACAAAGTTGACTATGGTAAGTGTCTAATAGCTAAGGTTTCAAAGAAACCTAGGAAAACCACTAACAAGGTTACAAGGGAAGTTATCCTTAGGGTTAATCTTGAGAAGACCAAAATGACCAAGGCTTCCAAGCTTAAAAGGGTCATTAAGGGAAGATATCTCTAGTGAATACCTAGTTAACCCAAGGAGCTCAAGTCGATTTTGGGTTCTTAAAAGTGTGATTCCCTCACACTAGATGAGTTAGGGTGTGTCAACCTCAAATGGATGAGTAGTTAACCTAACCATGGTAGAGTTGACACTTTAGAATATTTTCAAGGTTATGTGATACCTAGGAAATGAGTTTAGAAATTATTCCTAAAGAATTTTAGGATGTGCCAATAAAAATTATGAAGTTTAAAAAATTGATCATAATTGGCACAAATAGATTAAAAGGTTATAGTGTGTCATTTTGAGCATTTGACACACTTAAAAGAAAGTTGGTATTATGGCAAATTGATATAATTTTAACAAATGACAATTAGAATTAAAATTTAGGTATTTTTATACTTTTGAATTATTTATATGTTATGCTTTGGTTGTCATATGTCATGTCATGATATCATATTTTATTTGATCATATAAAATGTCATGATAATATCTAAGATTAATTTTATAATGCCATGAAATCATGCATCATTGGCAAATGCTTTAATTTATATAATCATTTATGACATAATCATATTCATACATTTAGGGCAATAAAATTGAACTTAAGGAAATGACATTGATTTGAAGTCCCAAGATAAGAGAATCGAATCGAATATGTGATAATATGCACGAACCCTTAGATGTAGGGAAGAACAAAATCAAAATCTCACAAAAACTATAAGGATGACTTGTATGTGTTTTCATACACCTAGATACATGTGAGATGTTAGGAAATGAGTTAAGTTCAATGTGTATAGATGTTGCATCTAGATGAACTCAAACTCATAATATAACATGGAGGAATCATGAGGAAAGCTAATGTATAAGTCACGTACATTAAGTCCATAGACCATGATCCAATATAAGATTTGAAAAATATTTTAAAATCATTTTAGAAAATCTTGGTAAAGTATATCTTTTGATAGCAATCACCATTTATCATATTGACACAAAGTTAGGCAAAACATTGAAAGTTTTCAATACTTTTGAACTTTGTATCAATCTATTAATTTAATAGGTATTTTATTATAAAACTATTTTTCACCCATTGTATTTTATATAAGCAATGTACATATGAAGTTTCATGATTTTTTAAATTATGTATATTTACTTATGATTTTCTAAATTTTAATTCTGAAATCTGATTTATGTATTTTGTAGAAACCGGTCAACACTAAGATAGCTAGTCGACTGGTGGTGGTGCAGTCGACTGATTTCTATTTTAGTCGACTGTCATTTCTGATATTGGTTGAACAAGATTTGTTTAGCTAGTTATCAACAATTTTAGAATACCCTAACATCTCCTAATCCTAAGATATAGTTTGGAAAGCATTGGAAGGGTGAAATTATCATTGAAAATGATTAGGAGTGTGAGTTAGGGTAGAGTATCGAATTATAAGGGGTTGTGAAAGATCAATGTTGAACCTTTACCCTTAATTTCGATTGTTTAGATTTCTTATATACTTAGGAACTCTCCAAGGATATTGTTGGTGCAATGGTTAAGAGGGAGCAAGCCTTTAGGAGGAGTGTAAACTCTCCATCAAGGGATGATGGATAAACTTTGATTATAAAGGGGGAGAAGTGAGGGTTAGGTAAATCTTCATTGTGGATTGTCTCTCAGTTAGTGATAAGAGTTGTATCACTAAGAAGAGTGAAGGCATCCAAGATGATTTTGGACCAAAGAGGAGACTGTAGGATCTCATTGGGAAATGAAATATTGAAAACCTTGGTAAGCTTTTTGATGTATGTCAAAGGGAGAGAAATGAATGGTTTAAATTAGGTAAACCTTCATTATGGTTTGGCATAGAAAGAGACAAGTTGGGTTTATTGGTTAGCCTAACTTAAACGTATTGTCAAACATACAAAAAAGGAGATTGTTGGTGCAAAAGACCCTGGGTCAATGTTGACCAGACTCAAGTGGGACTCGAGTAGTATTTTGATGTTTGTCAATACGATTGAATATGGTTTATCCATATATTGACCATATAACAAGTGGATGTTTAGGATATCCAAGTCATATGAGGAGATTATTTGAGAGAAATTGTTAGAGCAATCAAATCTCAGATTAAGATTGACCAGACTCGAGTGAGACTCGAGAGGAAGTCTAAGAATGGTCTTAGCTTGGAAAGTCCAAGCATGGTCTTGGCATGGAAAGTCCAAGCATGGTCTTGGCATAGATGTCCAAGTTTGGATACTTGACATGAAAAATCTAAGAATGGTCTTGGCATGGAAAGTCTAAGTTTGAAGTATTGGTCATCTAAGTCTAAGTATGTAGTCTTGGCAGTGAAATTCCAAACATTGAGGCTTGACAATCGGAAAGTCCAAAGGTGAGGATTTTGGCAACATAAAGTCTAAGCATGTAGTCTTAGCGGCATAAATCCAAATGAACCTTGGCAAAGGAGACCCAATTAGCATGACATAGCCGATGAAAGCACCTGAAGGCAAACACGAAGGGTGAAGGAATCGTGGAGGATTCAGATGGACCCTGAAGGCGTGAGATTGATGAAGGTGGCTAGAAGGCTTAGGTCTAGGCTAAGGGTTGTCGATCAAGTATGAGGGGATCATATTTGGGTTAAATTTTATATTTGAGGTTTACCAGTCGACTGGGGTTATAGACCAGTCAACTGGCCAAGTGTACGACACTTGGAAGCCTAGTTTGACTCGAGCAGTTGACTAGGATTATGGCTAGTCGACTGAAGTTCAACTGCTATCTGTGGCTTTGGAAGTCGACTGCTAGTGTTTAGCAATCGATTGAAATTAAGTGGTCAGGACATAAAATATTTTACAATCGACTGCTGACTTATGGCAGTCGACTGATGTCTATGGTAGTCGATTACTAAGTCAGGACAGTTAACTGTTTGACTTAATTTGATATGGATTAAGTCATTGTGAGACAACAATATTGTGACCAGTCGACTGCTAGGTAAGAGCAGTCGTCTGGACGATGAAAAATCAGTCTAAGGCATGCTTTATAAGGAGTTGTGATAGGGAGGAGATGGTTGTCGGTTCTTGGTGATCTTGAAGAGGATATGTTGATACTTTCTAGACCTTCCAAGCTATCCAAAATAACCAAAGCGTGATCAAGCAATCAAAGCTCATTTGTAAAGTGTTTTTACTTATATTTTGATTTGCTTAGTATATTTGGTTGTATTTCTTATTATCATAAAAATTTGTACGAGGTTTCTCCACCTCCGGTGTCATACCAAAAATGAGAGGTTCATAATGAGGGTAGATCACTATAGCGCTGTCGTGGAGTAGGAACTCTAGTTTCGAACCACGAAAAATTGTATGTATTGTGCACGTGTTTATCTTGTGTTATTTCTTTGTATGTTTTGTTTCCAATGTGTTAACACTTTATAGACAAATACAATCCATCGAAGAAATCAAAATCTACGCTATTCACCTCCTTCTAGCGCATCAAACAGTCCCTACAAACCACAGGTTAATTCATCAACTTCAATCTAGAACACCAGTTGTTATTGTTATTGAGTGTGCATCTCTAACCTAAAAAATTTGAAATTATATTTCACTTGATGCTCTCATCTCACATGTCATCCTAATGATCATACTTCTTCCATCGAGACCTCCTCGACAAGCCTTCATCTATAGAATCCCTACCTTCGAGTCTTGCTTTGATCTAGGTCACTTAAGCTAGCATCTATTCGAGCACATAAATAACCTTTAACATCCATAGAACCTACCAAAAGTTCCACCTCCATGACTACTTATATGTTAGGATTCTACCTCTGAGACTTTTCATATGTTAGGAGTTTCGTTTTGGCAACTTCTCATCAGCCAAAAGTTTCACCTCTTGGATTTATCATCTACCAAGCTAAAATGGACTTCCATATGCTAAGAGTAAACTCCTATGAGATTTCTCACCTAGCCATAACCGTAGTTCCTATCAAATGTTATACCTACATACTTGACATAAATTAGGGCATCAATTATATTTAACTTAAACATTCTATATAAATAATTTTATCAATCATATTAAAACTAACCTAATTAAAGTATAACTGAATTAACAATCTCCCCTACGAGTCAAATCTTTTAGAAATCATCGCATAGTCTCCAGAGCTAGTCTAGTTAGTAAATACAAAATAGCAACTCTTAAATGGGGTCAATTAATTTCCGAGAAGATCATGACTTTAGACTATCGACCGCCCCCCTCATTTGTACTTGTTATCTAGATTCTTAATTTATCTTTCATCGATAGGGACAACTAGAGAGAGTTGTTAATGTGATGATTCCATATATTTTTAGAGATCATCGTACTCCTAAAAGCATGGAGTAGTTATTGGGGGCTAGAGATCATTGCAATTGCATTTGTTGCATCACCAAATGCTTTGAATTGATAGAACTACCTCTAAATGCACTTATGTAATATTGCACTACTCTCTACAAAAGATTGAAACTGTCAATCTAACGGCCTTCATGACTTGTCCCACGACCATTGTGAGGGATGTAAATTACGAAAAATCATATGAATCTTAACATGGTGGCCAAAATACGTGGGAATTATCTAAATCTTAAAAATGACTTTAGATCTTCTCCGGAATCGATCTATATCACTTCTATAAATATCATCATATCTTAATCACTATGTCATCCCTACGGGGACAACATTGCACTACTCTTGATCAAAGGCATCGTAAGCAATTATTGTCACAATCGAAGGCGTCACTCCTTTAGTTGTTTAAACAAGTATGACGGTGAGAATATCAAATTTGTAATGTGATAAAGTATGCTTAAATTCTCACTTGACCACTAAATAGTCATTTTGATTGCATGATTAGATTTGGAAAATGACATAATTGTTAAAATATAATTATTAAAAATAATTTAACTAAGAGAATACATAACAACAAGCTAGAATAGCTTATTAAACGTGTGGCTGTTATCGACCATGCGGTTTCCATGGAAGTAGTACGTTTTTATTTTACTCCCAAAAAATATCAAAATTTAAAATGCCTATTTTAAGCTATCCTTTCTTTTACACGTTGTTCACATCACATTTTTAAGTATCTTTCTATTTTACCCGAAAATTTTATCTCATTTATAAAATATCTCGTTCGAATCCTCCATGAGTTATTTCCTATTGTTACAAGGCGTTCGTTATCTTATTTTAAAATGCCTCTCCAAAGTTTATTTGACCCCCACAATTTACTTTATTTAACATATCTCTCAAAGTCTTAAAATTGATCAACTAGCTGTCCCCACAGGCATAGTACAATGATAAAAATAGAAAAATATTTCACAAAAAAATACAGTTCAATCTTCTGTTGCGATATCGTTCGATGGCGAATTTAGGAAAAATTCATTCAAACGGTCATAAGGCCCAAGATTTTATCCGGTGGACAGAGTACGACTTTGACGTTAGATGATCGTTCAGGAATAGACTGACTGCAGAATCCGGATTGAACCGTAAAAAAATTACGAGCGCTTTCTTGATTTATCTTTGGTGGCAGATAGAGATCACTTGGGCTCCGACCTTACTAGGCTCAGTTGTTGATGAGATATTCCGAAAATCTGTGGATAGAATCAATCGTTCTCAAAGATTAATAAGATCGAATGTTAAAATACTCTTATACTAATAAAAAAAATATAAAATAAAATTGATCAACTAGCTACTCCACATGTTTAAAAAATCATTAAACTACTATGTGAATCTATAACTTTATGACAATCTCCCTCTCCCTTTGTAAAATACAGTAAAAAAAAATTATATGGATTAACCCCTTTAATTAATTTGAATTTAATTAGTGAGTTAATTGGGTCTAATTAGTGATTTGGGTTTGAGGATTGGGCTATTAAGCTGAATCCATTGGGTTGAAACTATTTGGGCTTGAATGTATGGTCAATGGGCCGAGCTTAATCGGTTTGGGTTCGCCCAACCGGCCAAGAACGTTTTTTTTTAAAAGCCACCGAACGAACCCGATCCGCCTCACTTCTCACTCTCGATCGCTGTTTTCCCTCTCCTCGCGCGATCGACGACTTCTTCCTCCTCTTCGCCGACTCCTTTCCCTGATCTGTTCTCTCCGTCGACTCTTCCTCCTTGCAAGCGACGGCGACCGGACTCGATGGTTTCGTGGACGAGCTAGAGTATGAGTGGCTGGGAGTTGGGATCGACAGCGGCTTCAATTTGCCGAATTTGGGAGCTGTCATGCCAATCGTCGCTGGAGGGGATCTCTGATTTCAGGTTCCCGAGCTCGATTCCGATGAAGAGTCCTCGCTGGGAGCTAGGGATCAGCAGCGATTAGATCCGGTTTCCAACTGTGAACTGGGATTCAAGAGTTCTGCCGAGATTTGGGTAAGCGATTGATCTGTTTCCCTTGATTTGGATGGAATCCATGCTTGGTTGTGAGCCTCTGTTTGCCGTAGAGTTTGGCAGTGTCGGGAGCTAGGGATCGGTAGTGGTTTTACGCTGCTGGATAAGGAGCTGCCGTCGACCTCTCTTCGTCGGCAATGAGGGGAGCTCGGACGCCATTAATGCCATAGTTAAGCATCGTTGGTATCCCTACTTCTCTCTAGCTTAGTTCTTTGTGCTTGCTTCGGTTGATTGGATCACTGTTTTTCTGTTTGTAATCGTTGCAGTGACCCGATGCGATCGGGAGTTCTGTAAATTGGTTTTTGTTCCGGTGAACAGAGCTACTGAGGGAGGTGTCTGCCGGTGAAGATTTGGTTGGTAAGTGTGGTTTATCCCTTTTGTTTCATCTGTAAATTGATGTGAAATTGTGGTGTGTCGGTGTGATTTGGGGATCAGATGGGTTCTGTTCATGGGTTATCGTGTGGTGCCGGTTATGTGTGGAAGGAGGCAACTGGGTTTGAATTGGCTCAGATCGAGAAGGTATGTTGCGTTATAGCTTGTTTGGAGTGTTGGTTAATTGTCCATTAGGGATCTGTTTGATTTTGGTAATGGTTGTTGTGTTGTGGTGGTATCGGTAGTAAGGTCAGTATCAATTTGGTTGTGATATAGCTGTGAAATTGATTGTGCAAGGATATTACTCTTGGATTTATCAAGGGAATTAATTGATAAGGGGATGTTCTTTCAGATTCGTAAGGGAATAGTGAATCGGAATAAGGTGAGTTTGATCTAATGATAGTTGGTGATCATTTCGTTGTTATGTGTTTCTATTGGTGAGATCTGACATTGCTCTTGGGTTACGAGATTGTTGATTTTGAATTTCAAGCTTCTTCGGTTGAGCAAGCTGGGAGGTGGACAGTGGTTGGTTTCGACAGTGGCTCTGTTGTGGTTGGATGAAATAAAGTCGGGTAAGTGCAGATTGAGGACTTTGTGGAGTGTTACCATACGGATATATTGTTGGAAGTATGTCATGTTTGTCAATGTAGTAGTGAGTTACAACTCATATGATGTTGGTAGAGTGGTTAATATGAATTCATTCATCCTGTAGGATTTTGTTCGATTATTCGATGTATGGTAGAACTTAAGTGTATTCTACATTGTGTACAGGACTTTGATGGTGATGGATACATGAACGTGGAGATGGATAGCACGGATTATGTATCAGGTGGGTAATATCTACCTGGTCCGGTAGTTTTGATCAGATTCCAGTGCATGAATTTGGATATATGTTTATACCTGTTTACCTTAAATCCACTCTTATTTCATCATATGCTTGTACTGCCTTGACCTTTGAGATATATACTCTGGTACTTCATTGATTATCTAGCTCGGATAGGAACTATAAACCCTATTATGTATTAGCTGATGGATGTTCAGTAAGTACAGGTGGTTAGGGTTATCTTTGTGACCTCAGATTGGGTTACTGTGTTACATCACTAGGGTTAGGTGATGGATTGGATTATGGAGTCGATCGTTATATCATACTCATATTAGTGGTGAATCTATGGTGGATCTAGTTGTCTGTGCATAGATAAGTGTGTGGTTATCAGTATGTGACCATGGACTAGAGGTCCTAGCGTGATGGTATATTCATTATGGATTGTATGCTTGTGTATGGTTATATGGACGGTCGATAGTATATCGCTACTGACTAGAGGTCTTAGCGTGGTTGACTGTCAGATGAGTATGACTCTTTGTGCGATAGAGAGAGTCTTGTGGATTGTAGTCCTTGCATAGTTGACTTTTGGTTGACCAAGACTCCCCATGGGATAGGGAGTGTGGCGAGGATACATGTATGGAGTTATGCATCATTTCATTGCATGCATGCTGTAGACTGAGTCTCCCTTGTAGTTGAGACGGGTCGTCAGTCATCCTGCCTCCCCGGCCACTCGGGGTAGTGGTAGCAGGGTTGAGGGCAGAGCATTTTTGTGCGTGCCGTTCTCGGCCACTATGGATGGTGGTAGCTGGAGATGCGCACTTGGCCACTGTGCGGAGTGGTAGTTAGCGCACTCACCCACTATAGACGGTGGTCGTGTGATGTGTAGTTGTCCTGGGTGCAGTGCTCGTCTACTCATGGGTAAGGACGGAGCGGCTAGCAGCAAGGACCCCCGTGTGGGTAGCATATAGCTCTATGGCGGGCTAGCTACTGTTTCATACTACCCAACTCGGTCACTCGAGAGTGGTGGCGGCTGGAGTCGGAATAGTTGTGATATCGTGCCACCTAGGCCACACTAGGGTCGTGGTAGCGAGTTGGGTGTACAGGCATGACCATGCATATGCATTGCTGATATATATATGTATGCATGTATTCGATATATGTTTTACATATGCCTGTGAGATGCTGCATTTGTTTGTTGCATATGGTTGTTCATCATGATACATGTCATTTGCATTTTATATACTGCTGTGTGTTGAGCATGATATATGTGTTGGTCCAGATTGTTGTATGCATTTGATTAGTGTCATGTCATAGTGTGGTATGGACCGGGATGTTATTACATGTGATTCTATACTGTTCATATGTCTGAGTGTTGGTTAGGTATAAGATTGACTCTGTGTGTTATATGGGTTATGTTATTGTATATCTGTTCAGGATGATATAGCTTATGGTGTTGCAGACCGTTAGGTATGTCAGTATATTACTTCATGTTCAGTTGATCAGTTTAGTATATACATTGAGTATGACTTTACTGTAGTTACTTGTTATTAGAGTTGGATAAGACTGTATGTCTATTGGACTCATGCTGTATACCTGTAGATCTTCACATGTATACTTGTAGATCTATCCTTATATGTTGTTTATGCACTTTCTATATATTACCCCTGAGTTTATACTCACCACCCCTGGACCCTGGGTTTCCTGTCGCCCAGATAACAGGTAGAAGATTCCTTGGACGTTCGAAGCTCCGCCAGCTGATCCCACCTCATACCGAACGGATGGATATGTATTCCATATTATTGAATTCTTGTGTATTTGTTGTTTTGGGGATTTTACCCTGTATTGTTCGTAATTGCGATATACATATGTGTTGTATATATTTGGTCATCGATTTGATTTCTGTTATGATTCTTGTCGTGTCAAGTCACTCCGGAGTGCACAGTTGGTCTTTGTATCTTGTTTATCTATTTGTATTGTTTCCGCTGTGTTTAGTATAATTGGTATGTTGATATCTTTATATCATATTGTTGTTGTGGGCCTACGGGCCTTGTATTAACCCGATATGTTGTCACGTATAGGGGAGATGCCGTCCGTTTGCTTTTCGGCACGACATACTCTCGGGGCGTGACAATTTTATTGGTATCAAAGCCCTAGGTTGCGAAGTCCATTTTCGGATTTTATTTCGTTCGGGCATCGAGTTTTGCTTTACTCGGTTTTGGTTTTGTGAGTTCTGGGATCTGGCTGTTGCGGACATCTCCGAGCTACAAGGTTTAAGGTATGTTAACTGTTATTACATATCCTTCTGTTGGCTATGCATTTAGTTGCTTATAACATGGATGACTTGTAGGGTATTGGTTAGTATTCGTAACCGTGGTTTGAGTTGACCATGGGAACAACATATTGAGGTTATTAGACATGTACCTGCTGTCGAAAAGGTGAATTACCTTTGAGAGCTGACTGATATCGAGTCGGATAGCAGGGGTTAGTAGTCACATCTCTTGTGGAGATCAAGGATTACGGTCCTAAGATTTTCACTAATTATGTTAGTCAGATCATTACCTATGGGGTAATGGACACGCGAGTATACTATTGCTGATACAGATAGTAGAGGATTAGTTTGGAGATATTCATAGGGATTTTGATCCCTGAATTAGTCATGCTAGGTTGTATAATTTTGAGGGTACTTTTGAGTACTTAACTCATGTTATATGAAGAAAGTAGAGTGGGTTGAATACCATTATCGGGATCAACCCGATACTTGGTGGAAGATATAGGAAATAGCCTTCGGAAAATCACATGTCACTTGGACACGGTGTAGTGATGTTGTGAGAGAGTATTTCCCCATGTCATCTTCTTTGACTCATTGTCAGGGAATTCTTGGGCATCGAGTAGGGTGATCGTTTGGTAACGAAGGTACCATGCAGAGTCGCTAGACTTGCGAGGGTTACAACCACCTAATAACTTGAGAATGTGATCGACATGTCTTAAACCACCTAATCGTGACATCTTGATCGTGATGTTTGATCTCCTACCAGATCCTACCGGAAGTGCATAGACCGAGTCATGTGTATAGAAATGACTCCGTAGCAAGTGTTTTAAGAGTTGGAGATTTGATAAGCATATATTGCAAGTCAAATTATTGGAATTAGAAGTCTCTGAATGTTCGATAAAAGGAGCAAGATTAAAGTCATGAGTCACGAGCGACTATTGGAGAGTTTTCCGATCATAGAAGACCGATTGCAGATTGTCAGCAGCTTCTCATGTTTATCAGAACTCGGAGGAAAGACTCGAAGAAGATTATGTGTGCAAGTGGGTTACGACGAGGCACAGAGCCAGATTATCCGATGGACCATTGTATCTGTTTCTACTATAAGCAGCCGGTATCTACGAGGAGAGTATGTATTTTGAAGACTCAGTTGAAGACTATGGATGATGCTTTCGAGCGGACGATCCACAACCTCGAAAGCTGAGATCATTACAGAAGATTGGGTTATCACATCAGCAGCGATTTACTACCTCAGATATAGCAGGAGTTCTTTGATACTTCCAACCGAGAGAAGCGAGTTACTCAGCACTATCAGCAGAAGACATCTCAGAAGATTCAGACATCTAGACGACAGCAACTGTTACCTTCCTAGGCGTAGTTATGATTTGTTCAGAGGAGAGAGAGTATACGACGATGGTCGTATCTATGTCGTATTCTCCGGGTGTAGCTATACCTTTCACAGAGATGGAACGTGCTATGATGTTGACAGTTCTTCAGTATTATACAGCCAGATGTGTATCCTTTGCCAGTACAACAGTGTTTACCATCTCCATTGCAGTTGTTTCAGTTGTACCTCAGTTCCAGCAGTTGATTTCAGTTCCTCCATGATAGTCTTTGCATCTACATGAGCTCAGCTGTCCAGAACAGATGTTGGACAAGTTTACATGATTACTCGAGAAGAAGTATAGAAGACCGAAGGATCGGTCCTTCGGGGTATTACTTTAGGTTATCCTATTTGCGGATATATCGAGAGATACTGGTAGTTTCCATGTATCTTTGTCTATAATATTCTTGGATAGGGTTCGAAGGGTCCCTATCGACTTGTGGGTTGGTGATTTTCTCTACCGTCAGGTGAGATGTTGATCAACAATCAAGAGGTCAAGGGATACCCTTAGCCTTTTCTAGACATACCTTTACCATAGACATATCCTTACGGATAGTTAAATGGCTGAGAATGAGGGTATAATTGGTATCTCGGATGTGCATATAATCTGAGAGTATTGGATGTAGATTCGGAAGAACTCCCGGGCTTGTCACTGCATGGGCAAGTGGAATATGCAATTGAGGTGATTTCAGGAACAGTTCCGATATTGAGGACCTCATACCAGGAGATGATTTTATTGGTATCAGTGTTGCTTAACACTATGAGAATTCGAAGAAATGTAAGTTGCGATTACAGGAGGTATTGGATGGGAGATTTATCTGTCTCAGTGTTTCTTCTTGAGGAAACTGGTAACACTTTGTTAGAAGAGAGACGAACCTTTGAAGTTATGCATTGATTATTGATGATGGAATGCAATAGTTACTGTGAATGAATATCCTTCATTGAGGCTAAAGGATCTGTTTAGATCAGTTAAAGGACACTTGTGTATACTCTATGGTTGATTTTTAATTGGTGTGTTGATATTGTAGTGACTTAGTGTCATACAATTATCATTGTTGGTGTGATGATTGATATATCATCAGCTTAGAGTAAAAGGATATGGGTGTGTAGAAGATGATACTTCATACTTGGTATGAATTTTATGAGCTGTTGATAATGTTGTTGGACTTATCGACGATTTAGTCGTTCATGGACTTGAGGAATCAAGTACTCTTGGAATATTTGAGATCAATTGTCGTCATATCTGTAGAGGATATATGATTGGGGATATATTCACAATCTTAAGGGAAGTTGTGGTCCTTAGATTGATTTGGTATTTACCATAGAAGAGGATGGGATGTTTTAGCGATACTATATCACCGACTTGTTGGACCAAGAAGGTGATGGAAATCACCTGGTCGGAAGTTAGTGAAGCTAGGTTTTACGGCCTAGACAGTGGCCGACTTTTGTGTCAGTGTTAGTTAATTTGTCCGATATGGATGGAGGGGTATTTTACGCAGATGTATCATTTTAGGGATTAGGAGCGATCCCGATGCAGTTGAATGAGAAGTATATTATGTGTATGCTAGTTGAGAAACTAGAGAGATTAGTCATTATAATTTTCCAGTTACTTTCAGTTTTGTGTGACAGAATGAATTTTGGACATTAGATTAATTTCTCTTATGAGAATAAATCTCTGTCTCTGGGAAGGATAATCGTTCTCAGAGTTGCATTCGCTTTAGGAAGAGTTGTTTCAGGAGACTCTTCATTCGAGAGTGATGATTTATTCGGAGTGTATCCAAAAATAGTGAGTATTGAGACGTTTCGGTTGGTGGAACGATATGTGGGACATGGATGATTCTGTAGTTTGAGGTTGGTGTGCCAACATGTAAAAGTGGAATATTAATGACCAGTAGGGTTACGTATCGTGATGGAAGTGATAGCCTAGTACGATGGACAACGTTGGGAGATTATCTAGAATTCGGAAAGGACTTGATAGGATTTGGGGAGTCGATGATCGATTAGCTAGGTCCACTCATTTTCTTCCGAGCCATAAGATGAGTTTTGTTGGATCGTTTGACGGAATGATATCCATGGAGTATCTTTGAGTATCATTTCTGATAGTGATTCATGATTCACCTTACGATTCTGACAAAGTCTTCCAACGGTTACGAGTATAGAGCTCCACTCTGGTACAGTTGTTTACCTTTTAAGAGGTCGGTTGAGAGTGTATATAAGAGCTGGAATATAATATTCAAGCTCAGTACCCACTTAGTCACTTGAGGTGTGACTTTGCTCCGGATACTTGAGATGGTTGTTGTGACATCTCGTACTCATACGTAAGTCGGAAATTTGGGGACCAAATTTTTATAAGTGGGGGAGAATGTAAAATACGGTAAAAAAAATTATATGGATTAACCCCTTTAATTAATTTGGGTTTAATTAGTGAGTTAATTGGGTCTAATTAGTGATTTGGGTTTGAGGATTGGGCTATTGGGCTGAATCCATTGGGTTGAAGCTATTTGGGCTTGAAATGGGCTTGGAACAGATGGCTGAACTGGTTGGAGCTTGAACTGGGTTTGGGTTCGCCTGAACCGGTTGAAGAACATTTTTTTTTAAAAGCCACTGAACGAACCCGATCTGCCTCACTTCTCACTCTCGATCGCTGTTTTCCCTCTCCTCGCGCGATCGACGACTTCTTCCTCCTCTTCGCCGACTCCTTTCCCTGATCTGTTCTCTCCGTCGACTCTTCCTCCTTGCAAGCGACGACGACCGGACTCGATGGTTTCGTGGACGAGCTAGAGTATGAGTGGCTGGGAGTTGGGATCGACAGCGGCTTCAATTTGCCAGATTTGGGAGCTGCCATGCCAATCGTCGCTGGAGGGGATCTCTGATTTCAGGTTCCCAAGCTCGATTCCGGTGAAGAGTCCTCGCTGGGAGCTAGGGATCAGCAGCGATTAGATCCGGTTTCCAACTGTGAACTGGGATTCAAGAGTTCTGCCGAGATTTGGGTAAGCGATTGATCGATTTCCCTTGATTTGGATGGAATCCATGCTTGGTTGCGAGCCTATGTTTGCCGTAGAGTTTGGCAGTGTTGGGAGCTAGGGATCGGTAGTGGTTTTACGCTGCTGGATAAGGAGTTGTCGTCGACCTCTCTTCGTCGGCAATGAGGGGAGCTCGGACGCCATTAATGCCATAGTTAAGCATCGTTAGTATCCCTACTTCTCTCTAGCTTAGTTCTTTGTGCTTGCTTCAATTGATTGGATCACTGCTTTTCTGTTTGTAATCGTTGCAGTGACCCGATGCGATCGGGAGTTCTGTAAATTGGTTTTTGTTCTGGTGAATAGAGCTACTGAGGGAGGTGTCTGCCGGTGAAGATTTGGCTAGTAAGTGTGGTTTATCCCTTTTGTTTCATCTGTAAATTGATGTGAAATTGTGGTGTGTCGGTGTGATTTGGGGATCAGATGGGTTCTGTTCATGGGTTATTGTGTGGTGTCGGTTGTGTGTGGAAGGAGGCAACTGGGTTTGAATTGGCTCAGATCGAGAAGGTATGTTGCGTTATAGCTTGTTTGGAGTGTTGGTTAATTGTCCATTAGGGATCTATTTGATTTCGATAATGGTTGTTGTGTTGTGGTGGTATCGGTAGTAAGGTCAGTATCAATTTGGTTGTGTGATATAGCTGTGAAATTGATTGTGCAGGGATATTACTCTTGGATTTATCAAGGGAATTAATTGATAAGGGGATGTTCTTTCAGATTCGTAAGGGAATAGTGAATCGGAATAAGGTGAGTTTGATCTAATGATAGTAGGTGATCATTTCGTTGTTATGTGTTTCTATTGGTGAGATCTGACATTGCTCTTGGGTTATGAGGTTGTTGATTTTGAATTTCAAGCTTCTTCGGTTGAGCAAGCTGGGAGGTGGACAGTTGTTGGTTTCGACAGTGGCTCTGTTGTGGTTGGATGAAATAAAGTCGGGTAAGTGCAGATTGAGGACTTTGTGGAGTGTTACCATACGGATATATTGTTGGAAGTATGTCATGTTTGTCAATGTAGTAGTGAGTTACAACTCATATGATGTTGATAGAGTGGTTAATATGAATTCATTCATCCTGTAGGATTTTGTTCGATTATTCGATGTATGGTAGAACTTAAGTGTATTCTACATTGTGTACAGGACTTTGATGGTGATGGATACATGAACGTGGAGATGGATAGTACGGATTATGTATCAGGTGGGTAATATCTACCTAGTCCGGTAGTTTTGATCAGATTCCAGTGCATGAATTTGGATATATGTTTATACCTGTTTACCTTAAATCCACTCTTATTTCATCATATGCTTGTACTGCCTTGACCTTTGAGATATATACTCTGGTACTTCATTGATTATCTAGCTCGGATAGGAACTATAAACCCTATTATGTATTAGCTGATGGATGTTCAGTAAGTACAGGTGGTTAGGGTTATCTTTGTTACCTCAGATTAGGTTACTGTGTTACATCACTAGGGTTAGGTGATGGATTGGATTATGGAGTCGATCGTTATATCATACTCATATTAGTGGTGCATCTATGGTGGATCTAGTTGTCTGTGCATAGATAAGTGTGTGGTTATCAATATGTGACCATGGACTAGAGGTCCTAGCGTGATGGTATATCCATTATGGATTGTATGCCTGTGTATGGTTATATGGACGATCGATAGTATATCGTTACTGACTAGAGGTCTTAGCGTGGTTTACTATCAGATGAGTATGACTCTTTGTGCGATAGAGAGAGTCTTGTGGATTGTAGTCCTTGCATAGTTGACTTTTGGTTGACCAGGACTCCCCGTGGGATAGGGAGTGTGGCGAGGATACATGTATGGAGCTATGCATCATTTCATTACATGCTTGCTGTAGACTGAGCCTCCCTTATGGTTGAGACGGGCCGTCAGTCATCCTGCCTCTCCGGCCACTCGGGGTAGTGGTAGCAGGGTTGAGGGTAGAGCATTTTTGTGTGTGCCGTTCTCGGCTACTATGGATGGTGGTAGCTGGAGATGCGCACTTGGCCACTGTGCGGAGTGGTAGTTAGCGTGCTCACCCACTATAGACGGTGGTCGTGTGATGTGCAGTTGTCCTGGGTGCAGTGCTCGTCTACTCATGGGTAGGGACGGAGCGGCTAGCAGCAGGGACCCCCGTGTGGGTAGCATATAGCTCTATGGCGGGCTAGCTACTGTTTCATACTACCCAACTCGGTCACTCGAGAGTGGTGGCGGCTGGAGTCGGGATAGTTGTCATGTCGTGCCACCTAGGCTACACTGGGGTCATGGTAGCGAGTTGGGTGCGCAGGCATGACCATGCATATGCATTGCTGATATATATATGTATGCATGTATTCGATATATGTTTTACATATGCCTGTGAGATGCTGCATTTGTTTGTTGCATATGGTTGTTCATCATGATACATGTCATTTGCATTTTATATACTGCTGTGTGTTGAGCATGATATATGTGTTGGTCCAGATTGTTGTATGCATTTGATTAGCGTCATGTCATAGTGTGGTATTGACCGGGATGTTATTACATGCAGTGTTGGTGGTATAGAGATTGACTACATGCGTTATATGGGTTATATTGTGTATATACATTGGGATGATGATATAGCTTATGGTGTTGCAGACCGTCAGGTATGTCGGTATATTACTTCATGTTCAGTTGATCAGTTTAGTATATACATTGAGTATCACTTTACTATAGTTACTTGTTATTAGAGTTGGATAGGACTGTATGTCTATTGGACTTATGTTGTATACCTGTAGATCTTCACATGTATACTTGTAGATCTATCCTTATATGTTGCTCATGCACTTTCTATATATTACCCCTGAATTTATACTCATCACCCCTGGACCCTGGGTTTCCTGTCGCCCAGATAACAGGTAGAAGATTCCTTGGACGTTTGGAGCTCCGCCAGCTGATCCCACCTCATACCGAACGGATGGATATGTATTCCATATTATTGAATTCTTGTGTATTTTTTGTTTTGGGGATTTTACCCTGTATTGTTCCGTAATTGCGATATACGGATGTGTTGTATATATTTGGTCTTCGATTTGATTTCTGTTATGATTCTTGTCGTGTCAAGTCACTCCGGAGTGCATAGTTGGTCTTTGTATCTTGTTTATCTTTTTGTATTGTTTCCGCTGTGTTTAGTATAATTGGTATGTTGATATCTTTATATCATATTGTTGTTGTGGGCCTACGGGCCTTGTATTAACCCGATATGTTGCCACGTACAGGGGAGATGTCGTCCGTTTACTTTACGGCATGACATACTCTCAGGGCGTGACACCCTTTTTTTTTATGATCTTAATCTAATTGCTTGTTCTTACTTCAAATGTTTTCTAAATAAATATTTTTTTTGACTAAATGATTTTAGTCGCTCAAAACACTTGTCCAATAATTGAAGATCCTATCTCGATGAAGATGGAATTCGATCATTTACTTATGTCAATGAAGATCTTATCTTAAATTCCCCATAGAGCTATAAGGTATGTCGATCTTATTGACTTGTCAATTTTTTTATGAGACTTCTTTCTCATGCTCGAAGGATGTCATATATTTTGATAGACTTAAAAAAAACAATCATGCCATTTATCTAGTAGGTGAATTAGAGAAAGATCGTCTATCTATGAGATTAGTCCAGTAAAACTCGAATACCTAGATTATTAAGAAAAATTAAAGATTAGATCAATGCAATGACACAAATTAAGTGAACTATCAAGGCTTATTAGTATCCCTTGGGATAGTTTTATCACAATCAATAGGTCTTTATTATGATAAGTGAGCTGAGTTGCTTTCCACTTTACAACCAATGTTATTGTGTTTTCCTAAAGAAACAACATCCTCCAATGTGTGACATTGTTAGAGCTTTAATTAGTACAAGAATGTGAAATCCTCTCCCAAGGTCAAATAACAAATATGATCAACTTGTGAGTAAACAATTTTGGAAGAGATTAATTGAAGATTAAGTTCAAGCATCTAAAGGATTTGAGACCCAAGGAAAGTAAGAATACATTCAAAGAGTTTAATGACCGAAAGGGCAATAAAGAAAACTACAAAGGGATGTAGAACTCGTAAGAATACATTCAAAGAGTTTAATGACCGAAAGGGCAATAAAGAAAACTACAAAGGGATGTAGAACTCGTTCCTTAATGATTTCTTGTGTAACACTACAAAAAAAATCCTTAATTATAGATTGAATTAGAGATCGATTTTGTAGTCGGTCTCTAAATTAGAGACGTATTCTAATGTCGATCTCTAATTTAGAGACTGATTATGAGTCGATCTCTACTTAGAGATCGAATTTGGAGTCGGTCTTTAAATTAGAGACTGATTGTAATGTCAATATCTAATTTAGAAATCGATTATAAGTCAGTCTCTAAATTAAAGATTGATTGTAATGTCGGTCTCTAATTTAGAGACCAATTATGAGTCGGTCTCTAATTAGAGACGGACTTTGGAGTCGGTCTCTAAATTAGAGATCGATTTTTGTTTCGGACTCTAATTTAGAGATCGATTTTGGTGTCGGTATCTAATTCATTTTTTTAAATAAATTTGTTAGAGACCTTTAAAAATTAATTTATAAATTAGTTTCTATTTTAGTTTTTATTGTACCAAAAAGATCCGATACAAAATCAAAAAGCGGAACAAAGCCAAGTAGAAAATTAGTTAGTCAAAGTATACTTCAATTTTTGTGATAATTAAGTCGGGTCTCGTTAAATGTATAGTAATATGGAGATTTTGACCACAACTAATATCGCTCAAAAGAAACATTATCTATAAAATATTTTTTATTAAGAATTATTTTGTAGTAGTACGATATCATGAATTCTTTTTAGAAACATTATAGAAAGTTACAAAATCACAGTATATTACAGTTGGTCTTTGTATCTTGTTTATCTATTTGTATTGTTTCCGCTGTGTTTAGTATAATTGGTATGTTGATATCTTTATATCATATTGTTGAGGCCTACGGCCTTGTATTAACCTCGATATGTTGTCACGATAGGGAGATGCCGTCTTATTTAGCTTTCGCACCATATACCTCTGGCGTGACAATTTTATTGGTATCAAAGCCCTAGGTTGCGAAGTCCATTTTCGGATTTTATTTCGTTCGGGCATCGAGTTTTGCTTTACTCGGTTTTGGTTTTGTGAGTTCTGGGATCTGGCTGTTGCGGACATCTCCGAGCTACAAGGTTTAAGGTATGTTAACTGTTATTACATATCCTTCTGTTGGCTATGCATTTAGTTGCTTATAACATGGATGACTTGTAGGGTATTGGTTAGTATTCGTAACCGTGGTTTGAGTTGACCATGGGAACAACATATTGAGGTTATTAGACATGTACCTGCTGTCGAAAAGGTGAATTACCTTTGAGAGCTGACTGATATCGAGTCGGATAGCAGGGGTTAGTAGTCACATCTCTTGTGGAGATCAAGGATTACGGTCCTAAGATTTTCACTAATTATGTTAGTCAGATCATTACCTATGGGGTAATGGACACGCGAGTATACTATTGCTGATACAGATAGTAGAGGATTAGTTTGGAGATATTCATAGGGATTTTGATCCCTGAATTAGTCATGCTAGGTTGTATAATTTTGAGGGTACTTTTGAGTACTTAACTCATGTTATATGAAGAAAGTAGAGTGGGTTGAATACCATTATCGGGATCAACCCGATACTTGGTGGAAGATATAGGAAATAGCCTTCGGAAAATCACATGTCACTTGGACACGGTGTAGTGATGTTGTGAGAGAGTATTTCCCCATGTCATCTTCTTTGACTCATTGTCAGGGAATTCTTGGGCATCGAGTAGGGTGATCGTTTGGTAACGAAGGTACCATGCAGAGTCGCTAGACTTGCGAGGGTTACAACCACCTAATAACTTGAGAATGTGATCGACATGTCTTAAGCCACCTACGGTTTATCGACTGACATCTTGATCAGGATGTTTGGATCTCCTACCAGATCCTACCGGAAGTGCATAGACCGAGTCATGTGTATAGAAATGACTCCGTAGCAAGTGTTTTAAGAGTTGGAGATTTGATAAGCATATATTGCAAGTCAAATTATTGGAATTAGAAGTCTCTGAATGTTCGATAAAAGGAGCAAGATTAAAGTCATGAGTCACGAGCGACTATTGGAGAGTTTTCCGATCATAGAAGACCGATTGCAGATTGTCAGCGGCTTCTCATGTTTATCAGCGAACTCAGAGGAAAGACTCCGAAAGAAGATTATGTGTGTGCAGTGTGGGTTACGACGAGACACAGAGCCAGATTATCCGATGGACCATTGTATCTGTTTCTAATATAAGCAGCCGGTATCTACGAGGAGAGTATGTATTTTGAAGACTCAGTTGAAGACTATGGATGATGCTTTCGAGCGGACGATCCACAACCTCGAAAGCTGAGATTATTACAGAAGATTGGGTTATCACATCAGCAGCGATTTACTACCTCAGATATAGTAGGAGTTCTTTGATACTTCCAACCGAGAGAAGCGAGTTACTCAGCACTATCAGCAGAAGACATCTCAGAAGATTCAGACATCCAGACGACAGCAACTGTTACCTTCCCAAGCGTAGTTATGATTGGTTCAGAGGAGAGAGAGTATACGACGATGGTCGTATCTATGTCGTATTCTTCGGGTGTAGCTATATCTTTCACAGAGATGGAACGTGCTATGATGTTGATAGTTCTTCAGTATTATACAATCGGATGTGTATCCTTTGCCAGTACAACAGTGTTTACCATCTCCATTGCAGTTGTTTCAGTTGTACCTCAGTTCCAGCAGTTGATTTCAGTTCCTCCATGATAGTCTTTGCATTTACATGAGCTCAGTCGTCCAAAACAGATGTTGGACAAGTTTACATGATTACTCGAGAAGAAGTATAGAAGACCGAAGGATCGGTCCTTCGGGGTATTACTTTAGGTTATCCTATTTGCGGATATATCGAGAGATACTGGTAGTTTCCATGTATCTTTGTCTATAATATTCTTGGATAGGGTTCGAAGGGTCCCTATCGACTTGTGGGTTGGTGATTTTCTCTACCGTCAGGTGAGATGTTGATCAACAATCAAGAGGTCAAGGGATACCCTTAGCCTTTTCTAGACATACCTTTACCATAGACATATCCTTACGGATAGTTAAATGGCTGAGAATGAGGGTATAATTGGTATCTCGGATGTGCATATAATCTGAGAGTATTGGATGTAGATTCGGAAGAACTCCCGGGCTTGTCACTGCATGGGCAAGTGGAATATGCAATTGAGGTGATTTCAGGAACAGTTCCGATATTGAGGACCTCATACCAGGAGATGATTTTATTGGTATCAGTGTTGCTTAACACTATGAGAATTCGAAGAAATGTAAGTTGCGATTACAGGAGGTATTGGATGGGAGATTTATCTGTCTCAGTGTTTCTTCTTGAGGAAACTGGTAACACTTTGTTAGAAGAGAGACGAACCTTTGAAGTTATGCATTGATTATTGATGATGGAATGCAATAGTTACTGTGAATGAATATCCTTCATTGAGGCTAAAGGATCTGTTTAGATCAGTTAAAGGACACTTGTGTATACTCTATGGTTGATTTTTAATTGGTGTGTTGATATTGTAGTGACTTAGTGTCATACAATTATCATTGTTGGTGTGATGATTGATATATCATCAGCTTAGAGTAAAAGGATATGGGTGTGTAGAAGATGATACTTCATACTTGGTATGAATTTTATGAGCTGTTGATAATGTTGTTGGACTTATCGACGATTTAGTCGTTCATGGACTTGAGGAATCAAGTACTCTTGGAATATTTGAGATCAATTGTCGTCATATCTGTAGAGGATATATGATTGGGGATATATTCACAATCTTAAGGGAAGTTGTGGTCCTTAGATTGATTTGGTATTTACCATAGAAGAGGATGGGATGTTTTAGCGATACTATATCACCGACTTGTTGGACCAAGAAGGTGATGGAAATCACCTGGTCGGAAGTTAGTGAAGCTAGGTTTTACGGCCTAGACAGTGGCCGACTTTTGTGTCAGTGTTAGTTAATTTGTCCGATATGGATGGAGGGGTATTTTATGCAGATGTATCATTTTAGGGATTAGGAGCGATCCCGATGCAGTTGAATGAGAAGTATATTATGTGTATGCTAGTTGAGAAACTAGAGAGATTAGTCATTATAATTTTCCAGTTACTTTCAGTTTTGTGTGACAGAATGAATTTTGGACATTAGATTAATTTCTCTTATGAGAATAAATCTCTGTCTCTGGGAAGGATAATCGTTCTCAGAGTTGCATTCGCTTTAGGAAGAGTTGTTTCAGGAGACTCTTCATTCGAGAGTGATGATTTATTCGGAGTGTATCCAAAAATAGTGAGTATTGAGACGTTTCGGTTGGAACGAGCGATATGTGGGACATGGATGATTCTGTAGTTTGAGGTTGGTGTGCCAACATGTAAAAGTGGAATATTAATGACCAGTAGGGTTACGTATCGTGATGGAAGTGATAGCCTAGTACGATGGACAACGTTGGGAGATTATCTAGAATTCGGAAAGGACTTGATAGGATTTGGGGAGTCGATGATCGATTAGCTAGGTCCACTCATTTTCTTCCGAGCCATAAGATGAGTTTTGTTGGATCGTTTGACGGAATGATATCCATGGAGTATCTTTGAGTATCATTTCTGATAGTGATTCATGATTCACCTTACGATTCTGACAAAGTCTTCCAACGGTTACGAGTATAGAGCTCCACTGAACTTGTTTACCTTTTAAGAGGTCGGTTGAGAGTGTATATAAGAGCCGAATATAATATTCAAGCTCGCACTCACTTAGTCACTTGAGGTGTGACTTTGCTCGGATACTTGAGATGGTTGTTGTGACATCTCGTACTCATACGTAAGTCGGAAATTTGGGGACCAAATTTTTATAAGTGGGGGAGAATGTAAAATACGGTAAAAAAAATTATATGGATTAACCCCTTTAATTAATTTGGGTTTAATTAGTGAGTTAATTGGGTCTAATTAGTGATTTGGGTTTGAGGATTGGGCTATTGGGCTGAATCCATTGGGTTGAAGCTATTTGGGCTTGAAATGGGCTTGGAACAGATGTATGGCCAGTTGGAGCTTGAATCGGCTGGTTTGGGTTACTTTGAAGCTTGAAGAACATTTTTTTTTAAAAGCCACTGAACGAACCCGATCTGCCTCACTTCTCACTCTCGATCGCTGTTTTCCCTCTCCTCGCGCGATCGACGACTTCTTCCTCCTCTTCGCCGACTCCTTTCCCTGATCTGTTCTCTCCGTCGACTCTTCCTCCTTGCAAGCGACGACGACCGGACTCGATGGTTTCGTGGACGAGCTAGAGTATGAGTGGTTGGGAGTTGGGATCGACAGCGGCTTCAATTTGCCAGATTTGGGAGCTGCCATGCCAATCGTCGCTGGAGGGGATCTCTGATTTCAGGTTCCCAAGCTCGATTCCGGTGAAGAGTCCTCGCTGGGAGCTAGGGATCAGCAGCGATTAGATCCGGTTTCCAACTGTGAACTGGGATTCAAGAGTTCTGCCGAGATTTGGGTAAGCGATTGATCGATTTCCCTTGATTTGGATGGAATCCATGCTTGGTTGCGAGCCTATGTTTGCCGTAGAGTTTGGCAGTGTTGGGAGCTAGGGATCGGTAGTGGTTTTACGCTGCTGGATAAGGAGTTGTCGTCGACCTCTCTTCGTCGGCAATGAGGGGAGCTCGGACGCCATTAATGCCATAGTTAAGCATCGTTAGTATCCCTACTTCTCTCTAGCTTAGTTCTTTGTGCTTGCTTCAATTGATTGGATCAACGCTACGCTTGTAATCGTTCGTTGACGATGACGATCGGGAGTTCTGTAAATTGGTTTTTGTTCTGGTGAATAGAGCTACTGAGGGAGGTGTCTGCCGGTGAAGATTTGGCTAGTAAGTGTGGTTTATCCCTTTTGTTTCATCTGTAAATTGATGTGAAATTGTGGTGTGTCGGTGTGATTTGGGGATCAGATGGGTTCTGTTCATGGGTTATTGTGTGGTGTCGGTTGTGTGTGGAAGGAGGCAACTGGGTTTGAATTGGCTCAGATCGAGAAGGTATGTTGCGTTATAGCTTGTTTGGAGTGTTGGTTAATTGTCCATTAGGGATCTATTTGATTTCGATAATGGTTGTTGTGTTGTGGTGGTATCGGTAGTAAGGTCAGTATCAATTTGGTTGTGTGATATAGCTGTGAAATTGATTGTGCAGGGATATTACTCTTGGATTTATCAAGGGAATTAATTGATAAGGGGATGTTCTTTCAGATTCGTAAGGGAATAGTGAATCGGAATAAGGTGAGTTTGATCTAATGATAGTAGGTGATCATTTCGTTGTTATGTGTTTCTATTGGTGAGATCTGACATTGCTCTTGGGTTATGAGGTTGTTGATTTTGAATTTCAAGCTTCTTCGGTTGAGTGTCGGGAGGTGGAGCTTGTTGGTTTTGGTTTAGCTCTGTTGTGGTTGGATGAAATAAAGTCGGGTAAGTGCAGATTGAGGACTTTGTGGAGTGTTACCATACGGATATATTGTTGGAAGTATGTCATGTTTGTCAATGTAGTAGTGAGTTACAACTCATATGATGTTGATAGAGTGGTTAATATGAATTCATTAATCCTGTAGGATTTTGTCTTATTATTCGATGTATGGTAGAACTTAAGTGTATTCTACATTGTGTATGCAGGACTTTGATGGTGATGGATACATGAAGCGTGGAGATGGATAGTACGGATTATGTATCAGGTGGGTAATATCTACCTAGTCCGGTAGTTTTGATCAGATTCCAGTGCATGAATTTGGATATATGTTTATACCTGTTTACCTTAAATCCACTCTTATTTCATCATATGCTTGTACTGCCTTGACCTTTGAGATATATACTCTGGTACTTCATTGATTATCTAGCTCGGATAGGAACTATAAACCCTATTATGTATTAGCTGATGGATGTTCAGTAAGTACAGGTGGTTAGGGTTATCTTTGTTACCTCAGATTAGGTTACTGTGTTACATCACTAGGGTTAGGTGATGGATTGGATTATGGAGTCGATCGTTATATCATACTCATATTAGTGGTGCATCTATGGTGGATCTAGTTGTCTGTGCATAGATAAGTGTGTGGTTATCAATATGTGACCATGGACTAGAGGTCCTAGCGTGATGGTATATCCATTATGGATTGTATGCCTGTGTATGGTTATATGGACGATCGATAGTATATCGTTACTGACTAGAGGTCTTAGCGTGGTTTACTATCAGATGAGTATGACTCTTTGTGCGATAGAGAGAGTCTTGTGGATTGTAGTCCTTGCATAGTTGACTTTTGGTTGACCAGGACTCCCCGTGGGATAGGGAGTGTGGCGAGGATACATGTATGGAGCTATGCATCATTTCATTACATGCTTGCTGTAGACTGAGCCTCCCTTATGGTTGAGACGGGCCGTCAGTCATCCTGCCTCTCCGGCCACTCGGGGTAGTGGTAGCAGGGTTGAGGGTAGAGCATTTTTGTGTGTGCCGTTCTCGGCTACTATGGATGGTGGTAGCTGGAGATGCGCACTTGGCCACTGTGCGGAGTGGTAGTTAGCGTGCTCACCCACTATAGACGGTGGTCGTGTGATGTCTTGATTATCTGGGTGCGATGCTCGTCTACTCATGGGTAGGGGCCGGGGCTGCGGATAGCATATAGCTCTATGGCGGGCTAGCTACTGTTTCATACTACCCAACTCGGTCACTCGAGAGTGGTGGCGGCTGGAGTCGGGATAGTTGTCATGTCGTGCCACCTAGGCTACACTGGGGTCATGGTAGCGAGTTGGGTGCGCAGGCATGACCATGCATATGCATTGCTGATATATATATGTATGCATGTATTCGATATATGTTTTACATATGCCTGTGAGATGCTGCATTTGTTTGTTGCATATGGTTGTTCATCATGATACATGTCATTTGCATTTTATATACTGCTGTGTGTTGAGCATGATATATGTGTTGGTCCAGATTGTTGTATGCATTTGATTAGCGTCATGTCATAGTGTGGTATTGACCGGGATGTTATTACATGTGATTCTATACTGTTCATATGTCTGAGTGTTGGTCAGGTATGAGATTGACTCTGTGCGTTATATGGGTTATGTTATTGTATATCTGTTCAGGATGATATAGCTTATGGTGTTGCAGACCGTCAGGTATGTCGGTATATTACTTCATGTTCAGTTGATCAGTTTAGTATATACATTGAGTATCACTTTACTATAGTTACTTGTTATTAGAGTTGGATAGGACTGTATGTCTATTGGACTTATGTTGTATACCTGTAGATCTTCACATGTATACTTGTAGATCTATCCTTATATGTTGCTCATGCACTTTCTATATATTACCCCTGAATTTATACTCATCACCCCTGGACCCTGGGTTTCCTGTCGCCCAGATAACAGGTAGAAGATTCCTTGGACGTTTGGAGCTCCGCCAGCTGATCCCACCTCATACCGAACGGATGGATATGTATTCCATATTATTGAATTCTTGTGTATTTTTTGTTTTGGGGATTTTACCCTGTATTGTTCCGTAATTGCGATATACGGATGTGTTGTATATATTTGGTCTTCGATTTGATTTCTGTTATGATTCTTGTCGTGTCAAGTCACTCCGGAGTGCATAGTTGGTCTTTGTATCTTGTTTATCTTTTTGTATTGTTTCCGCTGTGTTTAGTATAATTGGTATGTTGATATCTTTATATCATATTGTTGTTGTGGGCCTACGGGCCTTGTATTAACCCGATATGTTGCCACGTACAGGGGAGATGTCGTCCGTTTACTTTACGGCATGACATACTCTCAGGGCGTGACACCCTTTTTTTTTATGATCTTAATCTAATTGCTTGTTCTTACTTCAAATGTTTTCTAAATAAATATTTTTTTTGACTAAATGATTTTAGTCGCTCAAAACACTTGTCCAATAATTGAAGATCCTATCTCGATGAAGATGGAATTCGATCATTTACTTATGTCAATGAAGATCTTATCTTAAATTCCCCATAGAGCTATAAGGTATGTCGATCTTATTGACTTGTCAATTTTTTTATGAGACTTCTTTCTCATGCTCGAAGGATGTCATATATTTTGATAGACTTAAAAAAAACAATCATGCCATTTATCTAGTAGGTGAATTAGAGAAAGATCGTCTATCTATGAGATTAGTCCAGTAAAACTCGAATACCTAGATTATTAAGAAAAATTAAAGATTAGATCAATGCAATGACACAAATTAAGTGAACTATCAAGGCTTATTAGTATCCCTTGGGATAGTTTTATCACAATCAATAGGTCTTTATTATGATAAGTGAGCTGAGTTGCTTTCCACTTTACAACCAATGTTATTGTGTTTTCCTAAAGAAACAACATCCTCCAATGTGTGACATTGTTAGAGCTTTAATTAGTACAAGAATGTGAAATCCTCTCCCAAGGTCAAATAACAAATATGATCAACTTGTGAGTAAACAATTTTGGAAGAGATTAATTGAAGATTAAGTTCAAGCATCTAAAGGATTTGAGACCCAAGGAAAGTAAGAATACATTCAAAGAGTTTAATGACCGAAAGGGCAATAAAGAAAACTACAAAGGGATGTAGAACTCGTAAGAATACATTCAAAGAGTTTAATGACCGAAAGGGCAATAAAGAAAACTACAAAGGGATGTAGAACTCGTTCCTTAATGATTTCTTGTGTAACACTACAAAAAAAATCCTTAATTATAGATTGAATTAGAGATCGATTTTGTAGTCGGTCTCTAAATTAGTCGGTCTTTAAATTAGAGACTGATTGTAATGTCAATATCTAATTTAGAAATCGATTATAAGTCAGTCTCTAAATTAAAGATTGATTGTAATGTCGGTCTCTAATTTAGAGACCAATTATGAGTCGGTCTCTAATTAGAGACGGACTTTGGAGTCGGTCTCTAAATTAGAGATCGATTTTTGTTTCGGACTCTAATTTAGAGATCGATTTTGGTGTCGGTATCTAATTCATTTTTTTAAATAAATTTGTTAGAGACCTTTAAAAATTAATTTATAAATTAGTTTCTATTTTAGTTTTTATTGTACCAAAAAGATCCGATACAAAATCAAAAAGCGGAACAAAGCCAAGTAGAAAATTAGTTAGTCAAAGTATACTTCAATTTTTGTGATAATTAAGTCGGGTCTCGTTAAATGTATAGTAATATGGAGATTTTGACCACAACTAATATCGCTCAAAAGAAACATTATCTATAAAATATTTTTTATTAAGAATTATTTTGTAGTAGTACGATATCATGAATTCTTTTTAGAAACATTATAGAAAGTTACAAAATCACAGTATATTACAGGGGATAATGTTGGGAGACGAATTTGTGAAAAATTACTTAAACACCAACACGAATGTTACAAAATCACAGTATATTCAACCTTTGAGTGAAACATTATAGAAAGTTACAAAATCATAGTATATTACAGGAGATAATTTTGGGAGACGAATTTGTGAAAAATTACTTAAACACCAACACGAATGTTACAAAATCACAATATATTCAACCTTTGAGTGAAACATCAATAAGTAAAATAAATCATTCGACTAAATAATCCATGTAAGATCATATATTGAAATAAAAATAAGTTTCATACAAACTGATAAATCCAAGAGTTAATTGTCTACATCAATTACTAAAAGTATATTAATATGAACTACATCACTGCCCACAACAAAATTCCTATGATGACCAAATAAAATCGACATATACTAATCATTGTGTTCATCAAGTGGAGCTGGATCATCAATCGGTGGAGCTGGGGCAGGAGGAGGTTGACTCGACAATCGAGAATGCAACATCTCAAACATCTCAAGCTGTCGCTGCACTAAAGATGTCATGTTAGTTTGGATCTCAACATGATGAGTCTCAAGTGCATCAAATCGATTAGTCATTAAAACCAATTGTTAGTGATGATCCAAATGCAACTCTTCAAATCGAGAATCGATCGACTCTTCTAATTGTTGAAAGCAAGAGTCAAAATAATCAACATAATTGTCCACGGTTTGGTCCTCTAATAATGGTATCGAATCCCCATCAACAGCCTCCTCAAGTACAGGAATTACTCTGGCAGCTCGATGTCTGGGTCCCTCTCCCACTTGGCGACCATCCTGCCATTCCACTGAAAATCTCACAGTCGTCATTCTAGCCAAAGAGAAGATTCTTGTTGTGATTCAATCATATTTGGCTGTCATCGCCTTTGAGCTGCCTTTAGAAACATCAATGCCTACGGATTCCAATCAGTCGGTGATGATCTATCCAAACGACATATGAATCTTCTCCTGGACAGGCTTTATGAAGTGGATGATGCATTGAAATATGTTTAATGCCACATTGATGTCAAGCGAGTGTCGGAATGCATATAACATGAAGAGATGAGGAGGTCGAATTGTGGCTAGTCCACGTGTCACAATGGGTAGAATGCAATTGACAATTATTTTGTATAATGTTATCAGGAGCTGACACTTCATTGGCAGAAAATAAAGATGAACCATCAGGATGAGGTTTGCGATAGAAATGTTTATGCATAGAGGATAACAAGATATGCTCAAAAGCTGTAGGCATTTGATCGGGCAGCAAGGGATAGAATACAAAGCCATCAGTCGAAGGAAGACAACCTAAAAACTTTTGGAGGATAACAAAAGTGAAGTCCAAATTGCGTCGTGCAACACGAGTCCGGTATTTATGACCTTCACTGGTTGAACATAAATTATTGTAAAATTCAGACACGAGCTCCTGATTAATAGCTCGTTCACAATAAACAATAGACTCTGACTTGTAGTGTTGAATTATGCGAATTACATCAAACCAATAATCTTGCAAGGACATTTCATCTACCGACCAAGGTGGGATTAACTGAAATTTATGGGTGTGATATGCTTTTTCAAATGATGTATTTGGAAAACACGGATCAGTTGATGGTTATGGCCTCATTGATCCATCGTTAGACTCTATTTGTTTACGTTTCAATATAGATAAAATATAAACAGTGTGAAAATTATGATTAGTCCAACAATGATTGTATGCAATGATCAGATTCATGATGCATGAATGCAAACCAAATGCCAAAACAAATGTAAACTAATTAGGCATTACATTTAGATAAACATACAATCAACGAAACTGAGAAGAAGGATAAATACTTGGGAAGCATTTCTTCAATAGGATAAAGTTGACGGATATTTGGAAGTTAAACATTGTTGTCGGAGTTGTGCCACAGTGGAATCAAACCCTAGCCGAGGCAAGTTTAGGGTCTAGGGTTTGGGCGATGAGTCGACGGAAGATCTTCACGAAAATTCAATGGGAAGATGTTAGGGCAATACGGAGACTAGCTAGGACAAATTCTAGTTAGGACTTACCCCATCAGTAGTCGTCGAAGAAGGATGGGGAAATCGTCGACGAGAAAAAAATTCGTCAAGTCGAGTGGGAAGAAGTTCTGCGATGTTTACGAGGCAAAGCGAGAAGGGCGTTTCTTTTAACATAATAGTTAACAGTCGATTGAACATGGGTGGACTCAGTATGCTTCTGTGACCGAATCATTGAATATCAATCGATTGATACTAACTTCAATCGATTGACTTTGAATAGTCGACCAGGCCAATCGACTGCATCTAGGTCTTCGATTGTCCATAGATTTTCCAATCGATTGTTATTTTGATCAATCAATTGGTAATATTCAGTCGATCAAGTGATCGACTAAATGTGGTTCTGTGGATTTCTCATATTTCAGCAATCGATTGAATATTAATTCAATCGATTGGTTTAATCAATTGAACTACGCGATTGACTAAACAAGCATCTGTTCCTAAATGCAACTTTTATGATTGATTGGTATGATAATGCAGTCGACTATGAAAATGACACTGCCGATAAAGCCAAACAATCGACTGAGTAACTAAGCAATCGATTGAACCAAATCAATCGACTGTGCCATCGACTAAACGTAATACTGTATGCAAATGCCAGAATTCAATCGATTGGAAAAACTAAACAATCGATTGTCATCTAAAAACTTATACACGTAATTATTTTTCCCAATATTTTTAACTGCCCTAACTTTCTCTCGCTTCCGATAGCTCCCTCACATCGGCGGCAAGCTTCATTTTCTTCATCACGGTAAGTTCTTCTCCCTTCTGCCCTATCTTTTGTATGCCCTCTATCCCCTTCCCATCCTATGTCATGGTCGGTCGTGCAGTGGATGGCTCGGTCGTCACCTCTAGTGCGCGAGGTAAAGACTTCGGCCGCGGTGCACATTGCGACTTCAACTGCCGAGTCAGGAACAAGGGTGGCCAAGGATTCTGATCCCGTCTTGCCTATCCCCTCTCCCCTATCGTGCTAGGTAGCAGGATTGGCACGACCACGACATAGTTGCGATTGCACGAGGTCTTGGCATTGACCTAGGTCATCTATACAAATGAGATGTTATAATCAAACTTTTCTTTTTGTTTTTTTTTTGTCTTGGTCTTAGTGCTGGCAGGAGGTCGAGACTTTCTCCTGTGGTGAAGATCTCTACTTTCTTCAACGGTCGTTTCCACAAGGTTAGTGTTAATAGCTTCAAATGTAGTATATGATACTACATATCAATGTGAGATATTTTTTTTCTTTATCTCGTTTAGTAGCTTCGATTGTTGTCATATAGCATACTACATAGTAATGTTAAACTATTGCATATATATGGTTACAGATGATATATTTCTGTTATAAATAATGTTCGCTAAACCTCCTCTTAGCAAAAAATATATTTACCAATATTATTATTGTAATCTTCTGTAGGTTACAATGAATATGAACAAAACTTGGATGTACAATAGGCTAGTTAATGGATTTATAGCTGACGAATATTTTGATGGCGTTGAGACATTTGTGAACTTCGCTAAGAGTCATCCAAGTTGTATGGAAGGTGACAAGATACGTTGTCCTTGCAATCATTGCAAATGCAGAAATACAATTTTTCATTATCAAAATTGTCACGCACCGAGAGGGGGTGCTTGTCCGACGAAAATCGGACAACACCTCCCCTGTACTGCGGACAATTGAAACTTGTATACAATGCTCACACGGTCCACTATACATCGGCCAACATGGCCGGAACATACCACACCACAATATATATAATATACGGGCCTCAGGCCAGCAACCAAAATAAATAAGGAATCTACAACATCTAGACTCACCTCTTCTGCCATCTGAGCAAGAATACACAACCACACATAACCATAACCAATAGAACAAAAGTCCATAAATACATATCAAGTACCGCCAAAATATCCACAAGTATAAAATACTACAAGTTTAAAACATAGAGTACTAGCGATAAAAATACGGAAGCGTGAAATCAAAAATACGAAGGCGTCAGATCAGGGGACTGGCGACTGGACCCTCTGGAAAGCTTCATCCTGAAATAGAATAGATATCAACGGTGTAAGTAAAACTCAACAGATATCTAATAGTCATGCATAGTAAACTATAAGTAGCAATAATAATCATGTCAGTACAGTCTCCTGATCAATAATAGGAAATGCAAGGAAGAAATGTGGAAAGACTGTATTTACCTGAATCTCCTATCCGGACATAGGAGTGTAAGCCACACTAGCAGAAGTAAGGTCGTCAGACCAAATACATGATGTATCCTGTATGCATGTTAATCATATGCAACAACCAAGGCAGCAACCAAAATGCATATAGTAAAAACGTATGCACATGATGCAATCACTTGTGTCACCCCTGACGCCAGTCAAGCCACCGACATGTCATGTGTGTCGGCCGAGTGGGTAGGGCTGTGACAATTGTACACTCTGTCGTCACCACACCTATGTGACTGAGTGGACAGAATGTTGGCGGAGTATCACCCTCCTACCCCATGTATGTATATGGGGGACAATCACCTCGTCTCATCTCCTCATCTCACGACAAAGGAGGGATCCCTGTCTGCTATCACATCGCAATACAAACCACCTGAGCAACCATCGTGGAGCCTTGACAGAGCAACTACACACACACCTGAAATACCACTAACCCATGAGTGGTTGTGTGTAGATAATGTGATTGACGATGGGTTCAACTACCTAGTATTATCACCTTCTACCGAAGAGCCGATGATCACCAATCATGCAATAATGCAAGATGGTGCATGTCACTAATGCACGATTCACCTATCAATCCATGGCTACCTATAGTATATACCAATAGGAGCCCATATCAAATAACCAAAGTACATAAGTCTATGTACACATGCAAGTTATATTCATTATTCATCCAATGTCCAATATGTAAGGTATGTCACTACTCTAGTGCTAAATAAACAAATGACAAGTATCAAAATGATAAAGCATAATATAATAAGCATATGTAAGACTACAACACGTACTAGGTAGTGACATACCAGGGCAGTTAACAAGCATAGAAAACTACTACTAGCTATAGTAAACAATGCATCACAAGATGATAATATCTAAAAGAAGATAAGTCAAAGATACCTGCCTGCTATAAAGAAAATCTAACTGTCTTTACACCCGTGGACCTGTCTCATGATTAAAACCTGCATATAACATAATTACCATTAAGTTCCAGCACACAGCTAATATTCGACTAAATTCTACTTCGACCCCATATTCACTTAATCTATCGAATACAAGTACAACCTCTCGACACACCCACAACACCTTAGCAACTGCCAAGTTTACCTCAACAAAACAACCCCTTCACCGCCACCTCTCACTCAGCCCCATTCACTCCATTGTAGACCATTCATAGGCCATAACAGTTTGTTTTGTTTACCAAAACAACCCACCACACCTCACATGAAGCACTCACAACCATCACTGCCTTCACAGCCGACCAACACTCCCACTCACAACCATCATCAACACATCTGACCCCCAAGCACCAATCTCATCACAAACATCCACAGCCTAACAAACCTCCAAACACCTAGTCGTGCACAGCCGGTACAACTCTCCAATACCTGCCCATACACAAAAATACACACAACACAAATCGGCAACCTCCGTGCAGCCTACTCCACCGAAGATACTCCTTCCCCCCCAGATCAGATCACCTCCACAATCAATAGCATCGAACCATCTGCCGATAAAAGAAGGGAATGGGTCGAGATTTACCAGTTCTTGAGACTCTGCTGACAGAGATTTCCCCAACCTTGCCCTATTCGCTGGAAGACCCACTGCACGTCGTTGCCCTTGCTTAGCAGCGATGGAGCAGCTCACGGTCGGGACACAGTGGAACGCCACTGATCCAACCTTCCAGCCCCTGTCTGCTCCGGCAGTGATCTCAGCCCCAATCGCCACAAACACCGAGATCAAAGAGAGGAATGGTTTCCAGGCGAATCGCGGATCTTTGGACAGCTGCAGAGATCGATCTCTGGCGTGGGTCGCTAAAGGCGTGAGCAACCATGGATGCGGTTGTTTGCAAGTGGTGACTGCGAAAGTCGCGACTGATCACAAAGTTGGCTGCAGTGTCCATGAAAATTGTCGCACGGGGAGGCGAAGGCTGGCATCGACGATTGAAGGCAGGCCAGAGGGGAGAACTGCAATCGAAGAACGGGCGGAGTCGAGCTTGAGTGGTGGTCGCGGCATCGGGTTGGACACAAGAGAGGGGAAAATGAAGAAGGGAGGAGAGAATGGCGGCGCTTGAGCGAGATCGGGAAAGTTGCGTGAGGGAGAGGAAGAGAAACTGAAAGAAAAATGTGTGCGTACGATGAGGAAATGTCGAATGGTAGAGTTAAGGATGTTTTTTTTTAAATAACCGAGCTGGATTCCTTTAACGGGTTGGGCTTGAAACCTTATAAGCCATCAGCCCAAGATCCAATTAAATCTAGATCATTCAATTTAATTCCATAATAATATTATCCTTTAGAAATTATTTGTGGTATTTTACATTCTCCCCCACTAATAAAAATTTAGTCCCCAAATTTCCCACTCATGTATGAGTACGAGATGTCAAAACAACCATCTCAGGAATCTAGAGACAAGTCACACCTCAAGTGACTAAGTAGGGTTATTGATATAGAGCTCTGACACCTGCTTCAAACAACCCTTCCAAAGTATGAATAGTATCTTCATATCGACCACCTATCAAAAAGTACATAACTATACCAGAGTGGAGCTCTATATCCGTGACCTGTTGGAGACTTTGCCAGAATCGCAAGGTAACTCCTGAATCACTATCACATACGATACTCAAAGATACTTCATGAACTGGAAATCTTCACAATATAAACCTATCCAGCGATCCAACAAACTCATCTTATGGATCGGAAGAAAATGAGCGAACTTGGCTAATCGATCACCAATTACCCGAAATCGCATCAAATCCTTTCCAAATTCTAAATAATCTCCCAACACTGTCCATCATACTAGACTATATCATGTCCATCTCAGTATAGAACCTTGTTGATTACTAGTATTCCACCTTTACTAGTTGATACACTAAACACCAGACTACGAAATCAACTATGTCCCACATGTCATTCCACCACAAAGAACGTTTCAATACTTACTATTTTTCGGATACAATCCGAATACATCTGCAACATATACCACCTACTGCAATCTATAAGCAATACATATCAAAATACCGTGACAAAGCCTCGTGGCTCTCGAGGTAATACAAAAGGCACTATTTGCGGGCAACGATATGCTACCATGATCGGGACTTGTGGGCAAATAGGCAATATACAGAGCATTGTATACGCATAACCACATGCTACCACGAATGTGACTCGTGGGTAGACAAGTAATAAACATAGCACTGTCTATGCGTAACCACATACTACCACGAACGGGACTCGTGGGTAGACAAGTAATAAACATAGCACTGTCTATGCATAACCACATGCTACCACGAACGGGACTCGTGGGTAGACAGGCAATAAAAGACTCAATGTCTGCAACAACGACATGCTACCACGACTGGGTCTCGTGGGCAGACAGAGTATATAGCTATCTAGCTATGGACTGCACGCAACAACATGCTACCACAACAGAGTCTCGTGGGCAATCAAGATGTCAGGTAGCTATCTAGCTACAGACGACATACGAATTCAACTATCACTAACTCCGAACGGGTAGAGCAAGAGTATAACTCTATGGTAGATTCTCTCTATCATCACAACAGGGATCTATCTGTTGTCCTGAATCAAAAGTAACTCTTCCTAAATTCGAATTGCAACTATGTAACCCACTATTCTCCTCGGAGACAGAGAAATACTTTCTCACAAGAGAAATCTACTGTCTAAAAATCCACTCTGTCGCACAGAACGGGAGGTGACTGGGAGACTATAATGATCAATCTCCCTAGTTGCAACTATCCGTGTTCTAACAACTCTATGCAGCTACCCAGTAGCTATCCAAAACCCCATGAGCATTCCTGCTCCTCACCTCTACAAAACAACATAATAACTGCTAAGTTCACATCATATATATGACATCTTATCTCGCAGTTCTTTAACTGCCGCAAGCTTAGGATACGTCTTATTCAACAGAATCGGAATCGCTCCGATCCCCGAAATGATGCATCCATGTACACTACCCTTCCATCCACGCCAGAATGATTAATCAACACTGGCATAAAAGTCAACCTTCGTCTGAGCCTTGGAACTAGTTTCACAAGCTTCAAACCAAGTAAATTCCATCACCTTCCTAGTCCAACCAGTCAGCGATGTAGTACCACTAGAGCATCCTATTCATATCTATGGTAATAATCAAATCAATACAAGGAAACCACCATCTACGGTAGCCGAGTGTGCAACTCCAACTACCACCATCAATAGTGGCCAAGTTACGCAACTCCAACGACCACAACTGATCCAATAGTATCCAGAATACACGACTTCCCAAATCCCTGGACGACTAAGTCGTCAATAAGTCTAATAAGATAATCAAAAGCTCATACAATTCGTACCAAGTATGAAATTATCGTCGCTACACACCTGCATCCTCTTTACTCTAGGCTGATGATATATTAATCATCACAACGACAATGATAATTGTATGACACCATGTCACTACAATATCAACACACTAGTCATAAAATCAATCCTAGAGTATACACAGGAGTCCTATAGCTGATCTAAATAGATCCTCTATCCACAATGAAGAATATTCATTTCCTTCTACAACTGTATTCCATCATCGATAATCGATGCATAATCTCAAAGGTCCATCTCTCTTTTAACAAAGAGTTACGGATCTTCTCAAGAAAATACTGGGACAGATAAATATCTCATCCAACACCTCCTATAATCAGAATGTAGGTTCTTCCAATTCCCATAGTGTTAAGCAACATTATTACCAACAAAATTATCTCCTGGAAAAATCATCATTCTAACAAATACCTCCCGGGCATCATCAACCTTGCCAACTTTGAAAAACCGATCGATGACAGTATCAAAGCAACTTGATTTAGCTCACAGCAAATTGAATGACATTGCCTTGAATACATCACGAGCTTCAACAACTTTGTGTGCTTTACACCCGCCCTCAGCCAACACACCATAAGTAAAAACATTTGTACCAATAAAATTGTCACCCGGTATGAGGTCTTCAATATCGACACTATCTCCATAATCATTCTGATTGCCTACTCCACTTGCCTATGCAGCGGTAAGCCTAGGAGTTCATCCGGAAATACATTTGAATACTCTCGGATTATACGCGCATTCGAGAGACATACCATACCATAATCTCACAATTTAACCATCTATAAGGTTATATCTACCGAAGTCTAAGGGCATCCATTGACTTCTTAATTGTTAGTCAACATCTCACCCGACGGTAGAGATACCACCGACCCACAAGTCGATGTATAGTAACCTTTCTAATCCGAACTAAGAATGTTCTAGTCAAAGATACCTGCAAGCTACAAGTATCTCTCAATATATTAACACAGAGGGTAAACTAAAATAATACCCTGAACGATCAACTATCTGTCGATCCGATCCCAAAGCTCCACCCAGGTCTCGACCTTTCCCCAAAGAGAACAGAATCAGATCCAATAGTCTGTGACAAAGTGATTGCATTTCTACAACGAATGACCCAAGGATTTTCCTAGATCGTTTGGTCCCCTCACTTAATCCTATGAGCTATAACTGTAGAATACAGAATAGATACGACCATCGTCGTATACTCTCTCCTTTGTACAAAGTCAATCCACGTCTGGGGGGTAACAGTTGTTGTATGCATGAGTCTTCCATGATCGAAAAGTAGCTCGTGGCCTATGACTCTGATCTTGCTCCTTTTATCCATCATTTGGAGGCTTCTGATTCTAATAATTTGACCTGCAATATCTGTTTATCGGTCTCCAACTCTTAAACACTAGTACGGAGTCATTTCTAAACTCATGACTCGATCTAATGTCTTCCGGTAGGATCTGATAAAAGAGCCAAACATCCTAGTCTATATGTAAGCCAATAAACCATGGGTGGCTTAAAACATCCATTCACATTCTTGATTTATTAGGTGGTCGTAACCTCTGCAAGTCTCACGACTCTGCACGGTACACCATTACCAAATGATCCCCCTATTTGAAACTCAAGAATTACTTGACAATGAGTCAAAGGAATAACACGGGGAAAATACCCTCTCACAACATCACTACACCGTGACCTAGTGATGTACGATACCCTGAAGATTATTTCCCTGCATCTTCCACCAAGTATCGGCTTAATCCCGATAATGGTATACAACTAGCTCCACTTTTTCTGTATAACACGAGTTAAGTACTCAAAAATACCTTCAAGGTTATACAACCGAGCACGGACCACTCAGGAATCAAAATTCCTATGAAACACCGTAACCTAACCCTCTGCTATCTGCATCAATAATAGCCTACATGCCTTGTCCATTACCCAACAGGTAATGATCTGACTCACATAATTAGTGAAAATCTCTAAGACTGCAGTCTTTGATTTCCACAAGAAATGTGACGACCTGACCCTTGCTTTCCGACTCGGTATCAGTCGGCTCTCAAAGGAAATTTACCTTTTCGATACAGGTTCAAGACTCACGGACTTAACAGTTCATGCACGTGGTCAACTCAAACTATGATTACAAATAGTAACCAACACACTAAATGTTATTTCCTGTTATAACCACTAAACGTATAGCTAACCTAACCGGGAGTATAAACACTAATGGCAACTCGGACTGGTCGCCTTGGTGGGTGACCCCTACTACGAGTCTGCACAAGTGTCATAACTCTGTAGACCTTTCTGGCAACTCCTTTGCCAAAGATCTCAATGTCCTCTTGCGTGGCTGCACTGCACCACGTCTTGGCGCGAGAGCACGCCCACCTCGTTTCATATCCAAGTATTACTATAGATAGACAATTATAAAAAAAATCAATAATTTCACCTATTAGCCATCTGGAGATGTCCTGTCGCCACCAAGTCTCCCAATACGATCTTGTCGAAATATGACTCTAAAATGTCCGAAAATGCCAAATCGACCAAAATCCGTAAAACCCAAAAATGCACAGGTTGACGTGGCGAACTCCGAAAACCCAAAAATAACCCTTAGGAACTCGAAAACCTAGGTGCTCTGATACCAAATAAATTGTCACGCCCCGAGAGGGGGTGCTTGTCTGACGAAAATCAGACAACACCTCCCCTATACTGCAGACAATTGAAACCTATATACAAGGCCCACACAACCCACTATACATCGGCCAACATGGCCAGAACATACCACACCACAATATATATAATATACGGGCCTCAGGCCAACAACCAAAATAAATAAGGAATCTACAACTTCTAGACTTACTTCTTCTGTCATCTGAGCAGGAATACACAACCACACATAACCATAACCAATTAAACAAAAGTCCATAAATACATATCAAGTACTGCCAAAACATCCACAAGTATAAAATACTACAAGTTTAAAACATAGAGTACTAGCGATAAAAATACGAAGACGTCATATCAGGGGATTGACGACTGAACCCTCTGGAAAGCTTCATCCTGAAATAGAATAGATATCAACGGTGTAAGTAAAACTCAACAGATATCTAATAGTCATGCATAGTAAACTATAAGTAGCAATAATAATCATGTCAGTACAGTCTCCTGATCAATAATAGGAAATGCAAGGAAGAAATGTGGAAAGACTGTACTTACCTGAATCTCCTATCCGGACATAGGAGTGTAAGCCACACTAGCAGAAGTAAGGTCGTCAGACCAAATACATGATGTATCCTGTATACATGTCAATCATATGCAACAACCAAGGCAGCAAACCAAAATGCATATAGTAAAAACGTATACACATGATGCAATCACCTGTGTCACCCCTAACGCTAGTCAAGCTACCGACATGTCATGTGTGTCGGCCGAGTAGGTAGGATTGTGACAACTGTACACTCTGTCGTCACCACACCTATGTGATCGAGTAGACAGGATGCTGGTGGAGTATCACCCTCCTACCCCATGTATGTATATGGGGGACAATCACCTCGTCTCATCTCCTCGTCTCACGACAAAGGAGGGAACCCTGTCTGCTACCACGTCGCAATACAAACCACCTAAGCAACCATCGTGGAGCCCTGACAAAGCAACTACACACACACCTGAAATACCACTAACCCATGAGTGGTTGTGTGTAGATAATGTGACTGACGATGGGCTCAACTACCTAGTATTATCACCTTCTACCGAGAAGCCGATGATCGCCAGTCATGCAATAATGCAAGATGGTGCATGTCACTAATGCACGATACACCTATCAATCCATGGCTACCTATGGTATATACCAATAGGAGCCCATATCAAATAACCTAAGTACATAAGTCTATGTACACATGCAAGTTATATTCATTATTCATCCAATGTCCAATATGTAAGGTATGTCACTACTCTAGTGCTAAATAAACAAATGACAAGTATCAAAATGATAAAGCATAATATAATAGGCATATGTAAGACTACAACACGTACTAAGTAGTGACATACCAGGGCAGTTAACAAGCATAGAAAACTACTACTAGCTATAGTAAACAATGCATCACAAGATGACAATATCTAAAAGAAGATAAGTCAAAGATACCCGCCTGCTATGAAGAAAATTCAACTGTCTTTACACCCGTGGACCTGTCTCGTGATTAAAACCTGCATATAACATAATTACCATTAAGTTCCAGCACACAGCTAATATTCGACTAAATTCTACTTCGACCCCATATTCACTTAATCTATCGAATACAAGTACAACCTCTCGACACACCCACAACACCTCAGCAACCGCCAAGTTTACCTCAACAAAATAACCCCTTCACCACCACCTCTCACTCAGCCCCATTCACTCCATTGTAGACCATTCACAGCCCATAACAGTTTGTTTTGTTTACCAAAACAACCCACCACACCTCACATGATGCACTCACAACCACCACTGCCTTCATAGCCGACCAACACTCCCACTCACAGCCATCATCAACACATCTAACCCCCAAGCACCAATCTCTTCACAAACATCCACAACCTAACAAACCTCGAAACACCTAGTCATGCACAGCCGGCGCAACTCTCCAATACCTGCCCATACACAAAAATACACACAGCACAAATTAACAACACAAACCGGCAACCTCCGTCCAGCCTACTCCACCGAAGATACTCCCCCCCCCCAAGATCAAATCACCTCCACAATCAATAGCATCGAACCATCTGCCGATAAAAGAAGGGAATGGGTCGAGATTTACCAGTTCTTGAGACTCCGCCGATAGAGATTTCCCCAACCCTGCCCTATTCACCGGAAGACCCATTGCACGTCGCTACCCTTGCTTGAAAGCGATGGAGCGACTACGGCCGGACACGGGAACGTCACGATCCAACCTTCCAACCCTCGCTCGCTCGCGTGATCTCAGCCCCAATCACCACAAATTCCGAGATCAGAGAGAGAAATGGTTTCCAAGTGAATCGCGGATCTTTGGACAGCTGCAGAGATCGATCTCTGGCATGGGTGGCTAAAGGCGAGGAGCATCCATGGATGCGATTGTTTGCATGTAGTGACCGCGAAAGTCGCGACTGATCACAAAGTTGGCCGCAGTGTCCATGGAAATTGTCGCACGCCGAGGCGAAGGTTGGCATCGACGATTGAAGGCAGGTCAAAGGGGAGAAATTCAATCGAAGAACGGGCAACATCGAGCTTGAGCGGCGGTCGCGGCGTCGGGTTGGACACGAGAGAGGGGAAAACGAAGAAGGGAGGAGAGAATGGCGGTGCTCGAGCGAGATCGGGAAAGTTGTGCGAGGGAGAGGAAGAGAAACCAAAAGAAAAATGTGTGTGTACGGTGAGGAAACGTCGAATGGTAGAGTTAAGGATGTTTTTTTTTAAATAACCAGGCTGGATTCCTTTAACGGGTTGGGCTTGAAACCCTATAAGCCATCAACCCAAGATCTAATTAAATCTAGATCATTCAATTTAATCCCATAATAATATTATCCTTTAGAAATTATTTGTGGTATTTTACAAAAATAATGTAAAAGTATATCTTGCCAAAAATGATTTTGTCTCAAATTATTACAATTGGTACTGTCACGGAGAGCCTTATTTGGATGAGCCTATTGGAAATTTTGTTGCTTCATCGTCTACCTATACTGGTGTCGAGGATTCATCTAGCAACTGTCATACATTGCAACTAATGATTTACGATGCGATGAGTGCGCTTGTTCATTCGAACACAGAAAATACACCAACACCTGTGGTCCAGAAATTGTATAATATGTTAAAGGCTAGCCAACGAGAAGTTTGGCAAGGGATTCCTTCTGGTCATTCACAACTGTCAACTATTGCAAGATTATTAAATATTAAGGTAGAACATCATTTCTCAGAATGATGCTACGATGATATATGTCAATTGTTGTCAGAGTTGCTCCCTGTTGATAATATAATGATTGATAGCTTCTACAATACTAACAAATTAGTTAGGGGCTTAGGTTTACCGGTAGAAAAAATTGACTGTTGTACAAATAACTATATGATTTTTTGGAAAAAAAAAGATGTTGAATTGAATGAATGCAGGATTTGCAACCACCCTCATTATAAGAACCGAAGTCGTATATTAGGTAAGAATTAAAAAAATAGCATGTAAAGTTATGTATTACTTCTCCATAACTCCTAGACTTTAACACTTGTATGCATCTGCTGCAACAGCAAGACACATGAGGAGGCATCATGAGCATGTACATGAAGGAGATATAATGTGTCATCCTTGTGATTCCCCTGCATGGAAACATTTGGATACAAAATTTCCCTCCTTTGCAATAGAATCTCGTAATGTCAGATTGGGACTTTCGGCAGATGGATTCCAGCCATTTGGACAATCAGGACAACAATATTCATTTTGGCCAGTGATATTAACACCATATAATTTACCCCCTTAGATGTGCATGAAAGACGAGTACATGTTTCTTACTGTCATTATTCCGGGTCCAAGAATCCAAAAGATAAGATAGATATTTTTTTGCAACCTCTAATTGCCGAATCAAAAGAGTTACGGATTGTAGGGTCAGAAACTTATGATATTTCAAGTAAAATTAATTTTACCTTGCATGCAGTTTTATTATGGACGATAAGTGATTTTCCGGCATACTCAATGTTGTCAGGATAGAGCATGTGTGGTAAGTTAGCATGCCCATATTGCATGGCTGAGTCTGATGCATTTACATTACCTTATAGTGGGAAGATATTTTGGCTTGATAATCATCATAAGTTTTTACCATTGGAACATCCTTTCCGACGAAATAAGAAAGAGTTTATACAGAATGAAGTTGTTCGAAAACTCCCACCCATAATCAAGTCAGGAGAGCAAATCCTTGAAGAAATTGACACCTATGGACTTGTACCAATTACTCAGACAAATTATGCTCATTTAAATAAATCTATTGTTAGAGGGAGTAAGTGTGGATGGAAGAAACGAAGTATATTTTGGGAATTGTCATATTGGAAGTATCTGTTCATTTGACATAATATAGATATGATGCATGTTGAAAAGAATTTCTTCGATAATATTTTCAATACTGTGATGAATGTTCTTGGAAAAACAAAGGACACAACCAAATCAAGGGAAGAATTGAATCAATTTGTTAATAGACATGAGATGCAGAAGAATGAAACAACCAATAAATTTCCAAAAACTTACTATATTGGATAAAGAAAGTAAGTTGGTTTTATGCAGTTGACTGAAAGAAATCAAATTTTCTGATGGTTATGCCTTAAATATGGCTCAATGTGTGGATAGCAAAAAATTAAAAATGTTTGGAATGAAGAGTCACGACTGTCATGTCTTCATGCAAAGACTTATTCTAATAGCTTTTCATGACCTACTTCCAAATAACGTATGGGAAGCACTTACAAAATTGAGTCTATTTTTCAGAGATTTGTCATCGAGGGGTATTATGACGACCGATATGCTTCGTCTAGAAACAGACATTCCACTTATAATATGTAAACTTGAGCATATATTTTCACCAAGTTTTTTTGATTCGATGGAACATTTACCATTTTATTTATCTTATGAGGCACGAGTAGCAGGTCCTGTACAGTATAGATGGATGTATTCGTTTGAAATATTTTTGAGGAGATTAAAGAATAATGTTTGTAATAAAGCAAAAGTTGAGGGGTCAATATGTAATGCTTATTTGGTTGAAGAAGCATCGTCTTTCTGCTCATATTATTTTGTTGATAATGTGAAAACTAGACATCGCAAGTGCCCTCGAAATTCAGATGATTCTCAACCGATAGACCCAGAGATGCTTTCTATTTTCAAGTTTTTGGGTAAGCCAATCGGTACATTTGTACGCAGATGGTTAAATCACCAAGAATATCATGCTGCTCGAAACTATACTCCTTAATTTTGACGAGGTCAAACCATACATCAAGTGAGTTACTTTTATATTAAAACTTGTAATCCTTTTATATGGGTTTGTTATGCCATACTAAATTCTTTTAATTCTTCCACGATAGCTTGTACGAGCAACACCTTCACCTACAAAATCCATCAATTGAAGCAAGTGAAGTTGATAAAAAGATAGGGATGAAATTTGCAATATGGTTTGAAATTCTAGTAAGTTTGAGATATATTTTTTTCCCCTTGGGCTATATTTTAAATTTTTGATTAATTTTTTCATGCGTACAATTGTAGGTGAACGACCTAAGATCAATAAATGAACATGATCAAAGGATCAAGGATCTTGCAGCAGAACCTCTTCGTAATATAAAAGTATACTCTGGATACTATGTTAATGGCTACAAATTTCACATGGCACAATGCAATTTAGAGATAGTCACTAATAATTCAGGTGTTTACGTAAAAGGTTGTAGCAACAACTCTAATGGTGGAATTGATTATTATGGTATACTTGATGAAATCATCGAAGTGGAATATCTTGCGCTGCCTATAAAAAGATGTTTCTTATTCAAATGTTAATGGTATGATCCTAATCCAAGGATAGGTACAAGAACATATCCGAACTACAATCTAGTTGAAGTGAATGGAAACAAACGGTTTAATAAATTTTAACCTTTCATTATTGCGATGCATGTTGGACAAGTTATTTATCTTACATATCCAACGAAGAGAAGCAAATATAGTGAATGGTTAGTAGTTTGTCGAATGAAACCTCACTCCACCATAGAAATGTCGAATGCCATCACTGTCGAAAAGCATGATGCATTTCAAAATGAAGAAGTAGAGAGTCATTCAGTTGTTTCACCTTCTCATTCTACACCCCAACTACTTGTAGATATAAATGCTACCTATGATGAATTAGACGATGAAGAGATGTCCCGTAGTGATGAATTAGATATAATTTCATAAACATCTAGCGATGATATCTAGTGATTGTAATGACAATGAAAATATATGATTGACACCTATGCTAATGTCATTTTCATTAAATGATCGAGCTTCGAATTTTTATATGATTTGGCAAATTATTTAATTGTGTTAATTTATTTTGTGATTGTTGTTCAATTACTTGTCAATTTTTGGACACATCATTTGTAAATTTTTTGTCTGAAAAGGTTTGTGTACTAAATTTATTATTATTTTGAATTGTATGTCATTCAAAATTTTATGCAGATATATTAATGTCAGATCAAATACTAAATGATCAGGTGACGCTGAAAATTATAGGTGATAGGTAAGATTGTATGGTAATTTAAATTCATAAACTTTATAAGTGTTTCCTAATATTGCAGATTTTATCAATGCAGCTTTACTCCCAATGGCCACGGCGTTTCTACATATATAACAAAAAAATTCAAAGAATGTCAATCCACTACAGGCTACTCATGGAAGAATGTAGACCAACAAACGAAGGATTTCTATTTTAAAGAATTTGTAGTTAGTATTTGAATACTATTGTTATTGTATAATATCCCTTTATGCTCATTTTCATTTTTTTTTTGCAGAAAAAATATACATGGGAGCCAGGTCACAAAACAAAATTTTAAAAAATATGGAACTTATATTGTCGAAAATGATACAAGTCATTGTTATATAAATGGAGAAAATTAAAGACAAAACGATCCCATATACCAGATGAATTGTGGGATGAATGGAAAAAAATTTGGGTCAATCCAAAATGGAAACAAAATTCAACGGTTGCTCGAAATAATAGAAACTCTGATATCGTTGGAAAGCATACTGGTGACTCCCGCTCTACTATAGAGCATGCTCTAGTGATGGTTGTGTCTCTTTAATATTTATATACCGAAATATAAATAATTGTGTTGTCTTTTAATTGCTAAAAATTTTATATTATGTAGGAAGACACACTACAACAACCAACTAATTGTTGGGAGCTATTTCGTAGTACTCATTGGAGAAAAGATGACACTTTTGTAGATGAAAAATCACAGGCCATAGATGTAAGATGTTTCATTGTTATTTTACCATTATACATTGACAAGTTTGAATTTTTGCGATACTAGTCATATCAACTTTTATATAGGACTGAATGGCGGAAAAAGTTTCACATGCTTCACAACAAGCTATAGAGGGAGGGGATTTACAGACTCCATCACACACGGATATAAATAGTAGAGCGGCCCTGGGGGAGGGCATATGGGGCCCTCGCCCAGGGCCCAAAAAAAAATTTTCTTAGAAAGAGCCCAATTTTCAAAATTTTCAATAGAAAATGGGGCCCAATTTTTAAATTTCGCCCAGGGCCTTGAGATAAAATTTTAAAATCTGGGTCGGCTCTGATAAATAGCCTATACTATGAGATTGTAGGTGGAAGCAAAAAGAACTCCCTCTATGGCCTTGGCTCCCATGCAAAAGTTGTATTTGATATGTCTACTCCTAGACTCAAGGGTGCATCAAGTTCTACAACCCATCAAATGGAGGAATTAGGAAGGAGAATGAATATTTGAGACAAAAATTTATGGCATTAAAGGAAACCATTGAAGATCGGGTCAACCAAGCAGTCGAGCAATCAATGCAAGCTTTCATATCTCGTTTTATGCCATCACAACCATTAACAAGCCCTTTCTTATTCTCAACACCTCGCGGTATTGATTCACAAGAGACTCAAGATCCTAATAATAATGATGGAGGCAATTCTTCTAAAGTTGAGGGTATCATGGAATTTCAAACGATTGAGGTAATACATTATTTCATTTCCTTTCTTAATGTTCTCTTACATGTATTCATCGGTTGAATTAATACTACTCTTTTTTCGTTTAATGAAGATAGTTGCTTGCTCAGGGTCTTACTAGTGTTGATTGTAATGATTGCAGCTTACCAAGTAAAGATATTTCAAGGGTGTTTGTAAAATACGAAAAAAAAAAAATTTTATGGATTAAACCCTTTAATTAATTGTGATTAATTAGGGGATTAATTGGGCTGGATTTGGGGCTTGGGATGAAATTGGGCTTTGGGCTGAAATGGGCTTGACCGGATTGGGCTAAATTAGATTGGATTTGGATTAGTGTTGGGTTAACTTAAACTAGGCTAGCTTAACCCTAAGAGACCGGTTCTTAAAGGCCGAACCCAACCCAATCGGCGCATTTCTTCTTCGCGATTTCTTCCCTGCCTCATCGCCGCGGCTGGTTTCGTCCGACGCCAACCTCGATCGGCAGTCGCCTGGGATCGCGGAGCTCAGTGCATCGACATCTCCTCTTCTTTGTGCTTTGCCGCCACCATCGCCGATCGCCTCACCATCGGGTCCGCCGGCATCCCGTGGCAGATCTCGAGTCGAGATGGAAAAGGGGCGGGCGGTGAACTCTACTCGGCGACCTTCTCGAGTTGGATTTGAGCCGGCAACGAGCAATCCTTCTTGGCGCCGCCGGAGTGAAAGGTCGAGCGTGAGGGAGCCGGGCCGCTTGTCACGAGCTAGGTAGGTCGATCTCCTTCCTTCTTTGAGATGTGAATTGAGAGTTTGGCCGAGGATTCCTTAATTTAGCGTTAATCTATGGTTTTGGGCGGTGATTAGATTGGCGCTGGATTTCGCGACGAACAGGGTGCCGCTGCGGTGAAGAGCTAATCGGTAAGTTTTGGGTGTGCCTATTGTTCATCCAGATTGTGTTTATAGTGGATTGTTTTGGTTAGCAATCGATTATTGGGCGTAAGCTAAGGGAGGCAAGGTGTGATCGAAGTTGGTGGGAATGATGGATTTGTATTCGCGATTATAAGGTAAGTTTCGATTTGGTTGTGTTTGGTATTAGATTTGTGAATATGCAGTTGATATGGATGTTTAGATTTTCATATGTGAGGGTTGATCTGTAGATGAGTTAGGTGTTGTAAATGTTTCCGAGTGATCTATTCGGTGGATGTATTGAATTGATTAGCTGCGGGTTATGAATCATAACTGTGATTTGGAAGTTAACCTGTGAGTTGAGTGGAATTGCTGATTCGGTGTAGATCTATATTCTGCCGATGGGTTGTTTGGGTGTATGGATGGAACGGTGAAAGGTAGGGTATAATCTCTATTTTCCGTTGATCAAATTGTGTAGGAAATCGGTTGATTGTGGTGTTTGTATCAATAGTTGGCTTAGTTGGTCAGATACCTCTATGGGTGTTTGTAGATGATTAAAGAGTTGTTGATTATAGATTTGTCACTGTGATTTGGGGACAAACAGTGAATCGGAGTTGTAAATGGGGTTTCTTTGACTGTGCTTGAGGCAAGAATCAGTTGTGGGATAGTCTCGATTGTTTCCTTTTGCTTTCCATGGTGTATCGAATTTGGGATAATTGGGGTTCTTACTCGTAAGACGAGGGAAGGATGCGAATATAGAACGAATTAGTATTTTGTTCATATAATTATCGGAGACTTGAGCTTAACCATAAATTGTTATTATTATGCAGTTTGGGATACGGCGTGTCACGATCGTGAGGATTATACGAGCTTCGTATCAGGTGGGTAATATCTACCTGGTCCGGTAGTTTTGATCAATTCCAGTGCATGATATTGGATATATGTATATACCTGTTTACCTTAGATCCACTCTCATTTAATCACATGCTTGTACTGCCTTGACCTTTGAGATATATACTCTGTTACTCATTGATTATCTAGCATGGATAGGAACTATAAACCCTATTATGTATTAACTGATAGATGTTCAGTACATGTGGTTAGGTTATTTTTGTGACTTCAGATTGGTTATCATTACATCACTAGGGTTAGGTGATGGTTTGGATTATGGAGTCGATTGTTATATCGTATCCGTATTAGTAGTGCATTTATGATGGATCTAGTTGTCTGTGTATAGATAAGTGTAGAGTTGTCAGTATGTGACCATGGACTGGAGGTCTTAGCGTGATGGTATATCCATTATGGATTGTGTGCCTGTGTATGGTTATATGGACGGTCGATTGTATATCGTTATGGACTAGAGGTCTTAGTGGGGTTGACTGTCAGATGAGTATGACTCTTTGTGCGATAGAGAGTCTTGTGGATTGTAGTCCTCGCATAGTTGACTTTTGTTGACCAGGTCTCCCCGTGGGATAGGGAGTGTGGCGAGGATACATGTATGGATCTATGCATCATTACACTACATGCATGCTGTTGACTGAGTCTCCCTTATAGTGGAGACGTGTCGTCATCCCGCCTCCCGCCACTGGTAGTAGTGGTCTGCAGGTCGAGGGCGAGCATTGCAGTGCCATTCTCGCCACTAGGGATGGTGGTAGCCGGAGATGCGACCGCCACCGTGGGCGAGTGGTAGTTAGCGCACTCACCCACTATCGACGGTGGTCGGGTGATGTGCTTGTCCGGTGCGTGCTCGCCTACTCATGGGTAGGGACGAGCGGCTAGCAGCAGGACCCCGTGGGTAGCATATAGCTCTATAGCGGCTAGCATCGTTTCATACTACCCAACCTTGGCCACCGAGAGTGGTGGCGGCCGAGTCGATAGTTGTCATGTCGCGGCCACCCAGGCCACACCGGGTCGTGGTAGCGAGTTGGGCACGCAGACATGACCATGCGCAGATGCATCACCGATATATATGTATGCATGTATTTGATATATGTTTTACATATGCCCGTGAGATCGTGATTTGATCGAGCTATGATTGCACATGTTTGTTCATCATGATACATGTCATTTGCATTTTATATCGCTTATGTGTTGAGCATGATATATGTGTTGGTCCAGACCGATGTATGCATTTGATTAGTGTCATGTCATAGTGTGGTATGGACTGGGTTGTTATTACAGGTGATCATATACTGTTCATATGTTGGCGTATTGGTCAGGTATGGGATTGACTTAGTATGTTATATGGTTATGTTATTGTAAGCTGCTCGTGATGATATAGTTTATGGTGTTGCAGACCGTCAGGTACGTTGGTACATTATTTTATGTTCAGTGGATCAGTTTAGTATATACATTGAGTATGACTTTACTGTAGTTACTTGTTATTAGATTTGGATATGACTGTATGTCTATCGGACTCATGTTGTATACCTGTAGATCTTCACATGTATACTTGTAGATCTATCCTTATATGTTGTTCATGCACTTTCTATATATTACCCCTGAGTTTATACTCACCACCCCTGGACCCTGGGCTTCCTGTCGCCCAGATAACAGGTAGAAGATTCCTTGGACGTTCGGAGCTCCGCCAGCTGATCCCATCTCACACCGGACGAATGGACATGTTTTCCGTATTGTTGTATTTCTACGGATTGTCGTTTTGTAGTTTTAACCTGTATTATTCTCATATCTGTGATATACGGACGTGTTGTATGTATTTGGCTTTCGATGTGACTTCTATTATATTCCTTGTTGTATCAAGTCACTCCGGAGTGCACAGTTGGGTCATTGTGTATTGTTTTATCTGTGGTATGTTTCCGCTGCATTTTATATGTTGATATCTGTGTATATCATATTGTTGTTGTGGGCCTACGGGCCTTGTATTAACCCGATATGTTGCCACGTACAGGGGAGATGCCGTCCGTTTGCTTTTCGGCACGGCATACTCTCGGGGCGTGACAATTTTATTGGTATCAGAGCCCTAGGTTGCGAAGTCCATTTTCGGATTTTATTTCGTTCGGACATCGAGTTTTGCTTTACTCGATTTTGATTTTGTGAGTTCTGGGATCTGGCTGTTGCGGACTTCTCCGAGCTACAAGGATTAAGGTATGTTAACTGTTATTACATATCCTTCTGTTGGCTATGCATTTAGTTGCTTATAACAGTGCATGACTTGTAGTATGTTAATTAGTATTCGTAACCGTGGTTTGAGTTTGACCACGGGAACGATATGTTGAGGTTATTGGATATGTACCTGCTATCGAAAAGGTAATTACCTTTGAGAGCCGACTGATACCGAGTCGGAAAGCAGTAGTTAGGTAGTCACATCTAATGTGGGGATTAAGGATTTCGGTCTTAAGATTTTCACTAATTATGTTAGTCAGATCATTACCTATGGGGTAATGAACAAGCGAGTACACTATTGCTGATGCAGATAGTAGAGGATTATTTTGGTGATATTCATAGGGGTTTTGATCCCTGAGTTGGTTGTTCTAGGTTGTATAACATTGGGAGTACTTTTGGAGTACTTGACTCGGGTTATACGAAGAAAGTAGTGTTAGTAGAATACCACTATCCGGATTTAGTAGATTGGTGTAAGATATAGGAAATAACCTACGGGAAATAACGTATCACTTAATCACAGTTCAGTGATGTTGTGAGATAGTATTTCCCTACGTCATCTTCTTTGACTTATCGTCAGGGAATTCTTGGGCATAGAGTAGGGTGATCGTTTGATTACGAAGGTACCATGCAGAGTCGTTAGACTTGCGAAGGTTACGACTATTTAATAGCCCAAGAATGTGATTGGGATGGTTTTGACCACCCACGGGTTCTCGGATGACATCTTGATCAGGATGTTTGGATCTCCTACCAGATCCTATCGGAAGTGCATAGACCGAGTCATATGTATAGAAATGACTCCGTAGCAAGTGTTTTAAGAGTTGGAGATTTGATAAGAATATATTGCAAGTCAAATTATTGGAATTAGAAGTCTCCGAATGTTGGATAAAAGGAGCAAGATTAAAGTCGTGAGTCAGGAGCGACTATTGGAGAGTTTTCCGATCATAGAAGACCGATTGCGGATTGTCAGCAGCTTCTCATGTTTATCAGCGAACTCAGAAGAAAGACTCCGAAAGGAGATTATGTGTGTGCAGTGCGGGTTACGCCGAGACACAGAGTCAGATTATCCGAGGGACCATTGTATCTGTTTCTACTATAAGCCAGATTCACGAGGAGAGTATGTATTTTGAAGACTCAGTTGAAGACTATGGATGATGCTTTCGAGCGGACGATCCACAACCTCGAAAGTCGAGATTATTACAGAAGATTAGGTTATCACATCAGCAGCGATCTACTACCCCAGATATAATTGGAGTTCTTTGATACTTTCATCCGGAAGAAGTAAGTTACTCAAAGAAGACTACCAAGACATCTCAAGATTCGTATATTCAGACAACAACGTACCTTCCTGCACGACAATGCTTACCTTCCCAGGCGGGATTAGGATTTGTTCAGAGGAGAGAGATTTTACGACGATAGTCGTATCTACGCATATTCTCTGGGTGCAGCTATTCCTTTCACAGAGATGGAGCGTGCTATGATGTTGACAATTCTTGATTTTACGGATGTGTATCTTTGCCAAGATAACAATTTACCATCTCCATTGCGGTTGTTTCATTGTATCTCGATTAGTTGATTTCAGTTCCTCCATGACAGTCTTCGAACCTACATGAGCTCAGCCGTCCAGAACAGATGTCAGACAAGTTTACATGATTACTCGAGAAGAAGTATAGAAGACCGAAGGATCGGTCCTTCGGGGTATTACTTTAGGTTATCCTATTTATGGGATATATCGAGAGATACCGGTAGTTTAAGGTATCTTTGTCTAGAACATTCTTGGATAGGGTTCAAGGGTTTCTATCGACTGTGGTGCATTGGTAATTTTCTACCGTCGGTGAGATGTTGATCAACAATCAAGAAGTCAAGGGATACCCTTAGCCTTTGCTAGACATACCTCCACTATAGACATATCCTTACGGATAGTTGGATTGTTGGAGCGTTGGTATACTAGGACTCTGGATGTGCGATAATCCGAGAGTATTCGGATGTAGTTACGGATGAACTCTGCAGTACCTGCATGGGCAAGTGGAATATGCGATTGAGGTGATTTCGGAATAGTCCCCGATATTGGGGACCTCATACCGGGAGATGATTTTATTGATATTAGTGTTGCTAAACACCATGGGAGATTTATCTTTCCTAGTGTTTCTTCTTGAGAAGACTCGTAACTCTTGTTAAAAGAGAGACAGACCTTTGAGGTTATGCATCGATTATCGATGATTGAACGCAATAGTTGAGAATGAATATATCCTTCGTTGTGGATAGATGATCTTTTAGATCATAAATGACACTGTATATCCTAGGGTTGGCCTACGATCTGGAGGTTTGATATTGTAGTGACTTAGTGTCATACAATTATCATTGTCGGTGTGATGATTGAGTTATCCGTAGCTTAGAGTAAAAGGATGCGAGTGTGTGAAGACATTTCATACTTGGTATGAATTTTAGGAGATGTTGATAATGTTGTTAGACTTATTAACGATTTAGTCGTTCATGGATTTGAGGAATCAAGTGCTCTTGGAGTATTTGAGATCGATTGTCATCATATATGTGGAGGATATATTTTGAGATATATTCACGATCTTAAGGGAAGTTATGTTTCCCTAGATTGATTTGGTATTTACCAGAGATAAGGATAGGATATTCTAGCGATACTATACGACCGGGTTGGACCAAGAATGTGATGGCAATCACCGGCTCAAGTTTGTGAAGCTAGGTTTCAAGGCCTAGAAGGTGATTGACTTTTGTGTCGTGTTAGTTAATCACCGATATGGATGAAAGGGTATTATACGGATGCATCGTGGATTAGGAGCGATCCCGATGCGCTTGAATGAGACATATATTGTGTATGCTAGTTGAGAACTAGCGAGATTAGTCATTTGATATAAGAGTGAATTTTGGACATTAGATTAAATTCTCTTGTGAGAATAAATCTCGCCTCTGGGAAGGATAGTAGTTCTTAATCTGTATTTCAATTTAGGAAGAGTTGTTTCAGGAGACTCTTCATTCGAGAGTGATGATTTATTCGGAGTGTATCCGAAATAGCGAGTATTGAGACGCTCACGCTTGGTGGAACGATATGGGACATGGTTGATTTCGTAGTTTGATGTTGGGTATGCCAACAAGCAAAAAGTGGAATATTGTGATCGGTAGGGTTATGTACCGTGATGAAGTGGAGCCTAGTACGTTAGACTGTGTTGGGAGATTATCTAGAATTCGGAAAGGACTTGATAGGATTTGGGTAGTCGATGATCGATTAGCTAGGTCCGCTCATTTTCTTCCGAGCCGTAAGATGAATTTCGTTGGATCGCTTGATGGAATTATATCCATGGAGTAACCTTGAGTATCATTTCTGATAGTGATTCATGGTTCACCTTACGATTCTGGCAAAGTTTCCCATCAGTTATGAGTCTAGAACTCCACTTTGTAGCTTATTTATCTTTTAATAGGTTGATTGAGAGTGTATATAAGAGTTGAAATATAATACTCGAGCTCAAGACTTACTTAGTCACTTGAGGGTGACTTTGCTCCGAATACTTAAGATGATTATTGTGACATCTCGCATAAGTATATGAGTCGGAAAATTTGGGGACCAAATTTTTATAAGTGGGGAGAATGTAAAATACTAAAAAAAAAAATTTATGGATTAAACCCTTTAATTAATTGTGATTAATTAGGATTTGGGGCTTGGGATGAAATTGGGCTTTGGGTGAAATGGGCTTGACCGGATTGGGCTAAATTAGATTGGATTTGGATTAGTGTTGGGTTAACTTAAACTAGGCTAGCTTAACCCTAAGAGACCGGTTCTTAAAGGCCAACCCAACCCAATCGGCGATTTCTTCTTCGCGATTTCTTCCTCGCCTCATCGCGTTTCGTCCCGACGCTAACCTCGATCGGTCGCCGATCGCGGAGCTCAGCTGCATCGACATCTCCTCTTCTTGCTGCCGCCGCCTCATCGCCGATCGCCCAATGATCGGGTCCGCCGGCATCCCGTGAGCAGATCTCGAGTCGATGGAAAAGGGGCGGGCGGTGAACTCTACTCGGCGACCTTCTCGAGTTGGATTTGAGGCAACGAGCAATCCTTCGGCGCCGGAGTGAAAGGTCGAGCGTGAGGGAGCCGCCAGCTTGTCACGAGCTAGGTAGGGTCGATCTCCTTCCTTCTTTGAGATGTGAATTGAGAGTTTCACGAGGATTCCTTAATTTAGCGTTAATCTATGGTTTTGGGCGCGATTAGATCAAGGCCGTTGGATTTCGCTCACAACGTGGGGTGCCGCACGCGGTGAAGAGCTAATCGCAAGTTTTGGGTGTGCCTATTGTTCATCCGTATTTCGTGTTTATAGTGGATTGTTTTGGTTAGCAATCGATTATTGGGCGTGGCTAAGGGAGGCGTGTGATCGGGTTGAGCTGGGAATGATGGATTTGTATTGGCGATAAGGTAAGTTTCGATTTGCTGGTTGTTTGGTATTAGATTTGTGAATACGCAGGTTGATATGGATGTTTAGATTTTCATATATGCGAGGGTTGATCCGTAGATGAGTTAGGTGTTGTAAATGTTTCCGAGTGATCTATTCGGTGGATGTATTGAATTGATTAGCCGCGGGTTATGAATCATAACCGTGATTTGGAAGTTAACTCGTGAGTTGAGTGGAATTCGCGATTCGGTGTAGATCTATATTCTCGCCGATGGGTTGTTTGGGTGTATGGATGGAACGGTGAAAGGTAGGGTATAATCTCTATTTTCCGCTGATCAAATTGTGTAGGAAATCGTTGATTGTGGTGTTTGTATCAATAGTTGGCTTAGTTGGTCGAGATACCTCTATGGGTGTTTCAGTAGATGATTAAAGAGTTGTTGATTATAGATTTGTCACGCGTGATTTGGGACAAACAAAGTTGAATCGGAGTTGTAAATGGGGTTTCTTCGACCGCTGAGGCAAGAATCGCCAGGGATAGTCTCGATTGTTTCCTTTGCTTTCCATGGTGTATCGAATTTGGGATAATTGGGGTTCTTACTCGTAAGACGAGGGAAGGATGCGAATATAACGACTAATTAGTATTTTGTTCATATAATTATCTGAGACTTGAGCTTAACCATAAATTGTTATTATTGTGCTGTTTGGGATACGGGCGTCTCCACGATCGTGAGGATTATACGAGCTTCAGATCGTGGGTAATATCTACCTGGTCCGGTAGTTTTGATCAATTCCAGTGCATGATATTGGATATATGTATATACCTGTTTGCCTTAGATCCACTCTCATTTAATCACATGCTTGTACTGCCTTGACCTTTGAGATATATACTCTGTTACTCATTGATTATCTAGCATGGATAGGAACTATAAACCCTATTATGTATTAACTGATAGATGTTCAGTAAGTACATGTGGTTAGGGTTATTTTTGTGACTTCAGATTGGGTTACTGTATTACATCACTAGGGTTAGGTGATGGTTTGGATTATGGAGTCGATTGTTATATCGTATCCGTATTAGTAGTGCATTTATGATGGATCTAGTTGTCTGTGTATAGATAAGTGTAGAGTTGTCAGTATGTGACCATGGACTGGAGGTCTTAGCGTGATGGTATATCCATTATGGATTGTGTGCCTGTGTATGGTTATATGGACGGTCGATTGTATATCGCTACTGACTAGAGGTCTTAGTGGGGTTGACTGTCAGATGAGTATGACTCTTTGTGCGATAGAGAGAGTCTTGTGGATTGTAGTCCTCGCATAGTTGACTTTTGTTGACCAGGTCTCCCCGTGGGATAGGGAGTGTGGCGAGGATACATGTATGGATCTATGCATCATTACACTACATGCATGCTGTTGACTGAGTCTCCCTTATGGTGGAGACGTGTCGTCAGTCATCCTGCCTCCCCGGCCACTCGGGGTAGTGGTTGCAGGGTTGAGGGCAGAGCATTGTTGTACGTGCCGTTCTCGGCCACTATGGATGGTGGTAGCTGGAGATGCGCGACTCGCCACGCGGTGAGTGGTAGTTAGCGACTCACCCACTATCGACGGTGGTCGTGTGATGTGCGCTTGTCCCGGGTGCGGTGCTCGCCTACTCATGGGTAGGGACTGAGCGGTTAGCCAGGGACCCCTGGGTAGATATAGCTCTATACTGGCTAGCTATCGCTTCATACTACCCAACCCTGGCCACCGAGAGTGGTGGCGGCCGAGTCGGATAGTTGTCATGTCGTACACCCAGCCACTCGGGTCGTGGTAGTTGGCACGCAGATACGCAGACATGACCATGCAGATGTATCATATATATATGTATGCATGTATTTGATATATGTTTTACATATGCCCGTGAGATCGATGATTTGATTGAGCTATGATTGTTGCACATGTTTGTTCATCATGATACATGTCCATTTGCATTTTATATCTTGTTATGTGTTGAGCATGATATATGTGTTGGTCCATGTATGCATTTGATTAGTGTCATGTCATAGTGTGGTATGGATCGGGTTGTTATTACAGTGATCATATACGCTCATATGTTGGCGTATTGGTCGTATGGGATTGACTTAGTATGTTATATGGTTATGTTATTGTAACTGCTCGTGATGATATAGTTTATGGTGTGCACCGTCACGCTGGTATGGTATTATTTTATGTTCAAATGGATCGCTTTAGTATATACATTGAGTATGACTTTACTGTAGTTACTTGTTATTAGATTTGGATATGACTGTATGTCTATCGGACTCATGTTGTATACCTGTAGATCTTCACATGTATACTTGTAGATCTATCCTTATATGTTGTTCATGCACTTTCTATATATTACCCCTGAGTTTATACTCACCACCCCTGGACTCTGGGCTTCCTGTCGCCCAGATAACAGGTAGAAGATTCCTTGGACGTTCGGAGCTCCGCCAGCTGATCCCATCTCACACCGGACGAATGGACATGTTTTTCGTATTGTTGTATTTCTACGGATTGTCATTTTGTGGTTTTAACCTGTATTATTCTCATATCTGTGATATACGGACGTGTTGTATGTATTTGGCTTTCGATGTGACTTCTATTATATTCCTTGTTGTATCAAGTCACTCCGGAGTGCACAGTTGGGTCATTGTGTATTGTTTTATCTGTGGTATGTTTCCGCTGCATTTTATATGTTGATATCTGTGTATATCATATTGTTGTTGTGGGCCTACGGGCCTTGTATTAACCCGATATGTTGCCACGTACAGGGGAGATGCCGTCCGTTTGCTTTTCGGCACGGCATACTCTCGGGGCGTGACAGTGTTACAAGGAGATTGTAATAGTACATTCATAGAAGTCTATTTTTTGATATGCTATACTATATTGTAGGTACAATCTCCAATTCATTTTGATATGCTATAATATTTTGTACGTACAATCTCCTATGCAAGATGTAATATTTTGTAATTACAGACAATAGCATATTATTATTGTATATACAGTTGAAGATGTCCCTTTATATCGACTAAGATGAAATATTATGTCAGAACATTAGCTTTTGCTCAATATTATGATAATGAAATTGAAGTTGCAGTGATAAATGAAATTAATACCAATGATTGCAATATTGAATAAGGGAAGTTAATTATGAAATGTGAAGATGTTCTGAAAAATATTGAAGAAAAGGTTTTTTTTTATTTTATATTATTGGCACATGCTTTGTTCGATTATTTTTTTTTTCTCAGATTTCATTGCATATCTTTTGAAACAATGTCGGCACATTGCATCATATTGGTCAGCTTGGAGTTATAGGGAAGCATCAATTGCACGTGACATACTACTGAAATATTTGCTCACCATGAATTACTTAAATATTTGACATTTTTCAGATATACATCTTTAGAAATATAAAGACTAATGCTTGCATTTGCTGACCATGAACTGGTTAAATATTTGCATCTTTTTCTTGGAATTTTCGTATATCCCCCTATCATGTAATTATCTTATGCAAATTATTAAGTTCTTTCAATGTGGCAGTTGTACTATTTTTTCTAGTTCTCAACAGGTTTTTCCAGTTCTTATGCAACATTTTTTTTTTTTTGAAAAAATTGGCCAACAGGTTTTGACAATGGAAAGATCTGAGTGTTATGTTCTTTTTTTGACTTCATAAACTGCTGATTGACAGGTTGCTAGGCGACATTTGTCTTCAAGGATTGACCATGTAGATAGTAACTTGGAGGAGTGCAAGGAGCTTGCCACTGCAACCAAGTTTGAGGTGTGGCACTATATTTCTGTACTTTGATGTCTTTCAGAAACTTTGACAGATAGCAAGCTGAATATCGTATAATAATCTGTAGGTGTCAGAGCTAAATGAGGACTTAAGTTTGGTTTGTTCTGATATAGAATCTGTTCAGTGTGTCGTTGAGACTCTGGAGCTTTCTATTTACTTTGCATTTGTTCACTTACAAAAAACTAAGCTACTTTAAGGAAACACTTTCAGTAAAATCACATGTTGATATCTGGCTTCTTTCTGCATCAGAGGTCAAAGCTTGACCGGATTGAAGGAACTCAGGTCTCTATAACAGTTTTCTCTTTAATCTCTGTATTCTAATGTTATTTGATAACACTGTTTATTCAGGACTCGACATTGAGAGGAGTCTATGATCTTTGCCAGTTTGTCGGGAAATTAGAGCAAGGCAGGAATAAAGAATTTATTCAGGCAAGCTAAATTCCTCAAAATTCATTTGTGTGTATGTCACTGCATTGTGTTACTCTAGCGTGCGTCCTCAGCAATTTGCTATACTGAATTTAGCATTGTACATAAATTAACTAGCTGATTGTTTTCATCAGCTGATTGACAAATAATTAATCTAACATAATTTCTAATTTTCTTCTGATCAAATAATTGTAGTTAATTGTTTGGCGAATACCGTATCATGCAAGTAGATTAACTATTTTGTCTAGTTCCCAACATTTTTTTTTTTTTAAAAATTGGCCAACAGGTTTTGACAATGGAAAGATTTGAGCACCTGTTCCTGCTACCGTTCCTGTTCCTGCTGCCCAATTCCATGAATGGGTTGTTCAAAACATAATTGCTTCACTGGATCACAATGCTAGGAAGGTAGTAACAAAAGAAAATGGCATGCAGAATTCTGCAGATGTTGACGTGTATATGACAGATGCCTGTGCAAGTCATTCAAAGAACCAAAGCAGTGGCTTTCCTTCTGGGGTCTCTGTTCCTGCTAATTCAGCATACTCAAAATGTAACTTTTGTGGAAGGTATATCAAAAGGTTGTGTTGTCAAGCAGAAAGGTAAAGGTAAGAGAATGTTTGATTCCTAAAGAATTTTTTATTTTTTGTTTTTATTTTTTTTTTTAAAATAGAAAATGAGTTTTTTTTTGTTTTTTAATTTTCTAGAAAATGTTCTTTTATTTTTTAAAAAACGAAAATAAAAATAGAAAATAATTATTTCTTATTTTTCAATTTTTCAGAAAATACTTTTTTATTTTTTAGAAAATGAAGATGAAAAATACAAACCAAATACATTTTCTCATTTTTACAAAAAAATAAAAATAGAAAACAAAAATAAAAATGAAGGTATCATGGAATGTCGACACTGCGGTGCAAGGCAGTGGGGGGTCATCTGAGCCCAGGGGGGATTTTAGACCCCCTCCGGAATCGACCCCACTCCGTATCCAAAGCAACCACACTACCTTACCACCGCACCATCCCCGTGAGGACTGTATCCTCCTTTCCTTGAGTGGATACATATTTGATTATGGATTTGAAAATTGTACGTATGTTTGCGTATAACTCAACTTTAGGGTGTAGGATGGTCGAGAATTTGTCTCAGTTTTTTTTAATGAATTTAATATTCAATTTTATTTCTATCTACCAGAGCATGTAAAAAATTAAATCAACTTATTGGTCATATCTGTTTCAATTTTAACTGCATGTTTGTTGATGCAGACAGTCAGATTTGGAATGGAAAAAAGCCATGTATTGTTTCATTCGGCATTTCCTTCAACAAAAGCAGACTATTTACATCATTGATCCATGAATAAAATAAGGCAAACTTCAGTGCCTTATTTTTTTTTTTTCTCATTCTATATGTAAAAATATAGTATTCAATCATCTCACTTTTGAATCAAAATCTGACAAATAAAAGAACTGAATTTGGTTATATAATTATTGAGTTGTTTAACTTTGTCATAAGAACATTACATTTGAATCATTGGAAAAGACTTTGTGTCATGAGAAAAGACAGATTAATCATATAGATTAAATTTATATAAATTTTGATGTATAAGATTAAAGATCGATTTTACCATTCAATCTCTTGGAACATTGGTCTCTGATTTTAGAGATCAATTTTTTCAATCAATTTTTAATGTAGAGACCAATCAAAATATCGGTTTTTAATTGTAGAGATCTATTTTTTCAATCAGTCTCTAATTTTATAGATCGATTTTCCCAATCGATCTCTAATTTAGAGACCGAACACAATATCGATTTTTAAAATTTGAAATTGATTTTCTAAATCGATCTCTAATTTAGAAACCAAATAGAAAATCAATCTCTAATTTTAGAGACTGATGTTCCTATCGATCTCTAAAATTAGAGAATGATATTCTAATCTAAAATTAGAGATTGATATTCCGATTAGAGACCATGGAGTTGGTTTTGTAAGATCAATATTATCATGGTATTGATCTTCCCAAACCAGAAGATCAACACCACATCTTTCATATTCTTATATCATTCGTCGTAATTAAATTTTCATATTTCATTATTGACTTGATACTGTAATGAAGATGTTATATTAGGTTACAAAGGTTGCAGAGAGAAAAGAGAAGTCTGAGGAGAAAATTAGAAAAGAAAAGAAAAGCTAAAGGAGAAAAATGAGAGAAAGAAAAGTCGGAGAGAGGGGGGGGGAGCAAAAGAAATTTTATATATTTTATAAAAAAGATAATTTGAACTTTTCATATTAGGATATTCTTGAGAGAAAAAATAGAGTGTATTTAATAATCGATGGGTGCAGATAGTCCATCTCTTTTGGAAAACAACGTAACCTCACGCTACAAAATAGAAGGGTAATTTGGTCTTTAAATATGATATAACTTGATGGTAACGTCAAAGATTAAAAAAAAAAGAATATAATTTAGAATTGTTTATAATTTGATGGTATCTATAATATAATTTAATAGGATTTAAGTCATTATAAATATCAACAAAGAGATACGATCTCTCCTCTCTCAATGAGTAGGCCTTGAAAATTGACGTCTTCTCACGTCGCGATTCGAATAATTAAAAGCATTGAAATCGCGATCGAGAATCCATCGATTTGCCGGAATTGAACAGCACTCCATCAGCAACGATGACGACGGAGCACGCAAATGGCTACATTTGGAAATCATTCACATCACTTTGAATCTTCTTCTCATAATTCTGCACTTTTTAAAAAAGTCAAATTATTGAGGGAAAAAAAAAAGAGCCACCTTGAGAAAATTAAAAATTTCAGAGGTCAAAGTGAAATTAGTCGTTTCCTAGCTAAGCACTAGGCCCCAGCTCGATTAATTAACTACAAATTAATTAGCAAAAGCCAGATGGCACCTTCTCTGTGCGTGTCACCTTAATTTGTTTTTTTTTTATTTTAATTTAGAGTTAAAATAGAGGGAAAAATTATTTTGCAAAAAATAGCATTCATATAATTCCCTTTAATAATTCTTAAAAACTAAGTACATCTATGATTTCAAATGCCGTTTGTTGATCTTAATTTATTGAGTAATCATGTTTTAACAAAGTCAAATATTTTTTCCCGATTAATATCATGACAACTTTTACAAAAACACCATCAGAATTTCAGCAATATCAAACAACCATCTGAGATTGTTTTCCTTTTTTTTTCTTTTCCTTTTTCCTTTAGTAAAGTATATATAGAGAAAATTTTATCAAGAAGATGTGTTCGAAATTAACTCCATTTGTTCTCGTATCGTTTTATTTCAATTCATTTTATTTTATTTTTTGCAGAGATCTAAATTAACTTGTTCTAATTTTTATCCTTGTTTTTTAGTTATTTTCAAGGAAAATATGAAGGAATTTTTTTTCCTGAATTTCAGTAAAATTAAGCTCCAAGAGGCAAACGTAAATTGCACGCCTTAGTCCGCTTTGGCAGCTTGTGTAGGACTAGAAAGTTGTGAAAGCCAATTGCAAACCTTTTTTTTTCCCTATTTTTTATACGAAAGTATATTGAAAAATGCTTTATTAATTATTTTTTAATTGCCATTAATGATATAATGCTGTTCTTTATTTTAGTGTTCATGGTAAATCTTAACGCCTAAAGTTGCTTTTGTTTCATTTTTATGATATATTTTTTAGCGAGCAAGGTCCCTACTAAAAAAAATAATTTTAAATAAGCCCTTGATTAAGTAATTGCTAATTGAGTTCATCTCCTTTTCTAATACGTCTCGCATTGTTTCATACATTTTTAGGATTATGATGCCTAAGTCCATAATTGAATAGCTTAAGTTGGTTGTCCAAAACATCATATGAATATAATAGTGTTGATTTTACTGCATATATTGTATGAATTTATAATACTGAAAAATCAAACATAGACTGTAAATAAAATCTTACAGCAAGACGTCAGAATCTTCGTACTTCCTCGATCTATAAGGAAGATGATCTTTGCTCATCGTTTGAGGAACGATCACGATTATCAAATCGGAAGGATCCTACTCTTCCACGAACTAAGTTTTAGTCGTGCCTCAGCATTCTTGGAACTCTCCGTTCTCTCAAGCAGCCTGACGATGTCTCACGCACCTTCACTTCACACTCCGACAGAGTCTTGCATAAATACAATGACTCTCCTCTTCCACCTCTCTTGCACTTGACACCTCACATTCACTTTAATGCTACACCCTCTAATTCCAAACTTGGACGCACAACCCTTAAATAGGAGTTTGGTAGGCTGCTCAGCATTGCACGAAGTGCAGTTCCAAGCTGTGCAACACTTGCACATGTTGTCACACATGGCAATGTGTGCAAATAGTTGACTTTGCTTACATCTCTCACTCATCCAAGTTATGTCATATATGCAAATGGTCACATAGATCGATAAGAGGTATTTAGTCACATTGACTAAATAGAGTCGGAGTCAATAATCACATAGACTAATAGAAGTATTTAGTCATATAGACTAAAATAGAACCGGATTTCATAGTCTCAAAAGACTAATAGAACAGAGATAAATAGTCACAATGATCATTAGAACAACCAATTCATACATAGAAAAATGGTTCGTACGATAGCAAGCACACTGAGTAATTTAATGCTAAGAAAATTGTTACACCTTACATAGTTGCTCATAGAGTGATCAATGCTAAGAAAAGTTGTTACGTCTAACTTAGTCGCTCTTCAAATGGTACATAATCATTCTTTAAATGATACATAGTCATTCACCTGATGGCACACAACCATTTTCTAGGTGGTACAAAACCATTCTCCTGGTGGTACACAACTGTTTTCCTGGATACATCCATGTCTTGTTATTTACCTAGATTAAATAGTCATTTACATTCATATGAACATCTTTAATCCCTCATAATGACCATTATATCAAGAGCATGTTCCATATTCTCAATATTCACAATCATTTCTATACACAACAGAAATAGGTCGACTAGTGAATAATTCTCAAAAGATGTAAATTTATTTAATCTTCCTTTTTAGCTTAAATCTATTCATTTTAATTAGTCGCTTTCCTAGTCATGTTTCATAGACCGAATCATCCATAGTCAATAGGTTTACATGCTAAAGTAGCATACTCTGATTAAAACTTCAAATAGACAGCTAAATAGTCACTCAAGATAAATACTGAGATTAACATATAATCTCAAAGGGCTCACATAGTAGAAAAGTATAGATTCATTCTCCTACTATCCTTATTATCGTTTTAGCACATGTGGTATGAATCATATGCTACGATGTTATTCTCTTTACTAATAAAGAGCATATGTTTTCATCAAATTAACATCGTACAAATTTCGATCTAGACATGCCCAATGCTTAATCCTAAATTTAACATATGAATTCTAATCTGACTCCAAACATGTATAGTAAATGGTGGGAGCATTTACTTCGATCACTATTCTCAAATGATCTTATCTTGATACAAATATCAAGACGACCCCCTCTTATAGGTATGTATCTTTATACATATAGCTTCCAAAGCTATCTTATAAGTAATGGTCTTAATCCTATTTGTACTTAATTAACAAATAGAGATGATTATCCATGTGAGAGGATCAATCACTATCTGTCAACATGCTCATCGAGATCTTATCAGAATGTAACATCACATACACTGAATAAATTATGACTAGGGGTCTGCAATCGGTTGGTTAAATAAAAAAAACCGACCAAACTTGAAAGTTCGGTTCAGTCCAATCGAAAATTCAATTTTTTTACTAAAAAATTATCGATTTATTCGAGGTTTTCAATTCGGTTTCACGTTTGAACCGAAAAAATTAGATTTAACCGAATCAATCGATTTTAACTGAAGCAGTCGACTGATGTAAATAATCAGTCGACTATTTTCCCAATCAACTGATGTAAATAAGTAGTCGACTGCTTATCGCGATTTGGTCTAAAATCGCAATTTGTGAAATCGCGAAATCGTGATTTTTTGCGACCGACAACCTTAACCTTTCACTCTCAGCCTCTCACTGACTCTCCGAAGCCCTCTCTCCGGCCTTCACCTCCATCAGTCCACCCATCATCTCCGCCCATCCTAAACCCTAATTCTCTCCATCTCCGTCTTGTCTCCCAGGCAACTAGGCTCCACTCGCACGTACGACCCCTTCTGTTCTTTTCTCCATGTAATGCAAGCATGGACGTGTTCTGCACAATCCCCAATTTGTCTCGAGAGGTCCGCCTGATCAAAGCTCCATCGACTATCGCTACAGTGCACCCAGTGAGAATAGGCTCCTCAAAAGTCAGTCGACGGCTACAGTGCTCCCCTCACCCATTGGGTTTCGACTTTCAATTTTTGACGATCGACAGTTAGTTTACTATACTTATTTAGTTATTTTATCGCATGACAATTTTAGGATTTCATGGATTGATGATGATTGATGATCATGATTCATGAATAGTAAAAATTTTAGGTTTAGGGGCTTAGTTTGTTTATAATTCTAAATTGTTAATCTAGTAAAATAGCTATATATAAAATTTTTAATGAATTGTATGTTGTTTTTAGATGTCAATGCAAGGAAATCTTTCAAATATGGATGTTGATAATAGTTGTTCAATGCCACAATCTGAATTTTCAGTAGGTATAAGACCACCTGTGACAGGAAAAGTAAACAAATGGAAAACAATAAAACCAAGAAGTGAGGTATGGAAGCATTTTACGAAGTTTACTAATATCGCTAATAAGATTAAAGTCAAATACAATTATTGTGATAAGGAGTTTTTTTGCAATCCATACAAGAATAAAATAGTAAGTTTGAAATCTCATATGACCTCATGCAAGAAACATCCTCATGCTATTGAAACAAATCAAACACAATTGAGTTTTCAAGTGGGTACAAAACAGGGTGAGGGATCTCTTATTTCTTAGAAATTTGATCAGAATGCATTTAGAAAAACATTAGCTAGAATGATTATCATGGATGAATGACCTTTTAAATTTGTAGAAGAAGAAGAGTTTAAAGCATTTATGGCTATGGTATGTCCAAAGTTTAGAATTCCTTCAAGATGGATAGTTGCACGTGATTATCTTGAATTATATAAAATTAAAAGGGAAAAATTGAAAAGTTTGTTGCATGATTCAACAAAAAGAGTTTGTTTGACTACTAATACATGGACATCAATTCAAAAAATTAACTATATGTGTTTGATGACTCATTTTATCAATAAAGATTGGAAGCTGCATAAAAGAATTTTGAATTTTTGTCCAATTACAAGTCATAAAGGCGAGGCAATCAGTTTAACTATTGAAAATTGTTTGAGAGGTTGGGAAATTAATATAATTTTCACTATTACTATTGATAATGCAAGTTCAAAAGATGTCGCTATCAATAGTTTCGAGAAAAAGATGATTAACTGAGATTTTGCTATTTTAAAAGGTGAATTCATTCATATGAGATGTGTAGCTCATATAATCAATTTGATTATTATTGATGGATTGAAAGATATAAATCCATTTGTGATGAGAGTTAGGAATGCTATTAAATATGTTTTGTAATCCCCCTCTAGATTAATCAAGTTCAAAGAATGTATAGAAATTAAAAAAAAAATCATTGTGTTTGAATGTACCAACCAGATGGAATTCAACTTATTTGATGTTGAATGTAGTAGAAAATTTTAAAAGAACTTTTGATAGGTTTGATGAATAAGACTCATGTTTTAGAATATATCCTCAACATACAGATTGGGGTGTTGTTGTGAATGACAATGAAGATATGATATTTGAAATAGATGGGAATGTCCAAACAGAATTACAAACTATTAATGAGAACCCAACAAGTGTTGATTGGAATAATGTTAGACTCTTTTCATCTCTATTGTAAGTTTTTTATGAGTTAACATTAAAAGTCTCAGTATCTTTATATGTCACTTCTAACACTTTTGCACATAAAATTAGTTCTATTCATTCCATATGGCAAGAAAGTGATGAACCTGATGTATATTCAATGGAATTGAGAATGAAAATTAAATTTGACAAATATTGGAGAGATCCAGAGAAAATGAATAAGTTGATTTGTATTGCAGTGGTACTTAATCCAAGGCATAAATTAGATTTTTTGGAATTTATGTTGATTGAGTTATATGGAGATGAAAAAGGTGCAATAGTAGGAAAAAAATATAAAGGATACTTTGTTTGCTTTGTACAAAAATTATAAGGAGAAAATGGAGTCTCAAAGTAGCACCTCAAAAATTTCAGTTAATTCAAAATCAGGTGATAGCGACATCGTGTCTAAAAATATGAGTCAAATAAATTTGAAAAGATAATCAATCCTTACAAAGTATAAGAAACAAAATGCACAAATTTTTGGTGATGACAACATGTCAGAATTAGACAAGTATCTGAATGAAATAGTTAAAGAATATTGTGACACTTTTGACATTTTGGGATGGTGGAAGCAAAATTATCATAGATTTTCTATACTTGCTCAAATTGCTTGTGATGTGTTAGTCATTCCAATATCAACAGTTGCTTCAGAATTCGCTTTCAGTACTGGTGGTCGGGTACTTGATTGTTTCAGGAGTTCATTGACTCCTAGAGTGGTAGAAACTCTGATTTGTACCCAAGATTGGCTTCGATTAAGTTTGGTGCCAATTAATGTCGAAGAAATATTAGAAGATATAGAAAAACTTGAAAGCGGTACGTTTTATTTAAAGAAAATTTTATAGTTAGTTGTTTGTTTACAATTAAAAATGTATAGAGTATTAATTTATTTAACTTGCATCATATTATACTTTTTTATCAGAGTTCTCAAAAGTAATAATGGATTCGTCTTCTCCGATAACACCAATTTAGGTGTAATTAACCACTTTATGGTATGCTTCGATTATTATAATCTAGTTACAAGTATATTTACTTTTTAATTATCTTGTTCAAATGGTAATAACAAATTTGTATTTCTTGATCATTATTTATTAGGATAAACACAAGTGGTGAAGCAGATAAATTTGAACTCTGAAGTCAAGTCACAACTTACAAGGAGTCAAGGAGTGAAGGAAGGATCAAGGACTCAACTCTCAAGTCTTAAGTGTCAACTCTCAAGATCTAATGATACATTGTATTCATTTTGATATTTGACATGTTCTATAAGCCCATAACTGAAGTGTAAAAAAGTTAAAATTATATGCTTGATTGCTATGTTAGCAGCTTAATTGCTTTAATATTTTAATTTTAACAAGATATTTTTATATATTTTGATGTGTTGACATTTATTAAATTGTGGCTTGTATAGTTGTGCTCTTATTGACATGTATAATGTATTTAATTTAAATAGTTATATTATTATGTAATATTGAATGTTTTGACTTTTAACGCTAAAATTTAAGAATGTGTAGGAAAACAAATTATATAAATATAAGGGAGGTATTTTTTTTAAAAAAAAATCTAATAAACCATGTAAATTTAAGGTTCCACATAATAGGTATAACATCTAATTGTATATATTCATTATATACACGAAATGACATCAAATTAGTGTTTTACAATAGAATTTTATAGTAGACAACCAACTGTTTCAGGAATCAGTCGATTGTTTATCATAAAATTTATTTAGACAATGCTCAGACAGTTTAACAGTCGACTGACACTATGTTCAGTCGACTGATCGGAACCATCAATCGATTGGTTTAAGCTATCAGTCGACTAAAAAATATTTTGTACTTCAATCCACTGGATCCAGTCGACTACTATATAACAACAGTCGATTGATTGGACCATCAATTGACTGATTTGAGCCATCAGTCGACTAAGAAACATTTTGTGCTCCTGTCCACTGGATCCAGTGACTGATATATAATATTAGTTGACTGATTGGACCATCAGTCGACTGATTTGAGCCATCAGTCGACTAAGAAACATTATGTGCTCCTATCCAATATATCCAGTCGACTACTATATAACATCAGTCGACTGATTGGACCATCAGTCAACTAATTTGAGCCATCAGTCAACTATTCATAAAAAATCAATTTTTAACTGAAAAACTGATTTTTTTTTTACCAAATCGGTTTGGTTTGGTGAAACATTTCGGTCGATTTGGTTTAGTTAAAAAAAATTCGATTTATTCGGTTTCGGTCTTAATCGGTTCGGTTGATTCAATCGGTTCGGTTTTAACCGATTGCACACCTCTAATTATGGCTAGCATTTCAAACAATCAAATTACAATATCCGATTATTATTACAAAATTATTACATTCTACGGAGTCTCATTGACTATACATGCTCATGAAATGACTCTCTAGTCATCGGTTTAGTAAAAGGATCTACAAGCATAACTCGTGTATGGATATACTCAAGAATCACCTTCTTTTTAGCAACAATATCCCTTACAAAGTTATACTTTATAGCTATATGCTTGCCCTTGCTGTGATATTTGGGAGCCTTGAAAAATGCTATAGCAGTTTGACTGTCACAGTAAATGGTCACTAGACTCCCACTATCCTTAGCAATCTTCAGATGCTTCATGAACCTCCTTAACTAGACTGCTTCTTATACAGTTGTTGAACATGTCACATATTCATCTTCCATTGTTGACAAGGTCACACAAGCTTGTTTCTTGCTATTCTAGGAGATGGTGCTACCATTCAACAAGAACGCATAACCTGATGTGGATTTTCTATCATTCAGGTCTCCAGGCCAATTTACATCTGAATAACCCTTCAGACTCATATATGATCCTTGATAACAGAGACTATAATCTGTTATCGCTTTCAGATATATGAATATCCTTTTCACTACCTTCCATTGTCTCAGTCCTAGATTTAACTGGAACTGATTAACTAAGCCAATAACATAGCTGATATCGGGACGAGTACACAATATAGTGTACATCAAATTACCTACAACACTGGCATATGATTTTTTATTCATCTCATCTATTTCTTCAGGAGTCTTGGGACATATACTCTTGCTCAGAATAATACCTTTCACAATAGGTGTTTGTTCACTATTGCAATCAGACATGATGAAATGTCGTAACATCTTATTTATATAAAACTCTTGAGACAAACTCAAAAGTTTATTAGATCAATCCCTGATGATCTTAACTCCTGAGATGTATTCAGCTTCTCCTATATCTGTTGTGTCAAACTGTGATGAAAGCCACTTTTTGACTTCTATCATAAAACCTATGTCATTTCCTGCTATCAGCATATCATCGACATATAATGATAAAATGACATACTTTTCTTTTTTCTTTTTCAGGAAAACACAATGATCCTCATTGATCATTTTGAAATCATACGATAAAACGACTTTGTTAAATCTTATGTTTCACTTTCTTGATGTTTGCTTTAGCTCATATATAGATTTCTTCAATCTATATACTTTTTCTTCTTGGCCTTCAGCAATGAAACCTTCTGGCTGAACCATATAAATTTCCTTGTCAAGCTCACCATTAAAGAAAGCGATTTTTACATCCATTTGATATAACTCCAAGTTATAATGCGCCACAAAAGCCAGAATGACTAGAATCGACACAAACTTTAGTACAGGAGAAAATATCTCTTCAAAGTATATACCCTCCAATTGGTTAAATCTTTTTGCAACTAAATGAGTTTTGTATCGATGATAACAGTAGTAAATTGTCGTGGTACCATTCCAAATTAATTACCGAACACTAATATAGCATAGTGAATGGCCCGGATCATTTTCCAACGAGTGTAATCGATAGAATAGTAAACTCAGGATTTCTACTTATTTCTTTGAATTTTCTATCAGAAATGGGGTTGGGAATTTAAAAGATTAATCCTACTGCATGAAAAACAATGCAAGTAATTAAAACCTTAATCTAACTAAACTACGATGATAACAAAATTAAAGAAGATATAAACTAAGCATTCAAAAACATAAAGATAGTGCAAGAAATTAAACAACAATATAAATGCAAAATAACATGAGGGTAAAGGAAAACATGAAATAAATCTAACCTAGAATTAAACACTTCTAACTAATGGACATAACACTTAAACATGCAAGTAATCAAACTAACAAACAATTAAGCTAAGGAACCAATAACCTAATGACAACTAAGCAAAGTTACAACTAGCACAAATAATTCATGAACGATAAAATAAACTACAACTAAACTCCTAATTAAACAGCAGAATAAAACAACCGAATTAAAACCTAGAATCAAACATCACAATTAAATATTAAATGAAACTACTAATTAAACTCTAAGACAAACTACAAATTAACTATAATGTAAACTACAAACTAAACTATAAGTCAATCTACAAGCTGACTACAAATTAAACTACAGACTGACTACAAATTAAACTACAAGTCAATCTACAACTAACTACAAACTAAACTACATGTCAAACTATAAACTACTATAAATTAAACTACAAAAACAACAAATTGGGGGGATTATAACAAGTTCAATTAACTAATTCCAAATGTAAAGGAAACAAACTATCCAATTCAATGGACTAATTCTAAAAATGATAAACCGATGATCCTCAACACTCGGAGAAGGAACCTCCCTCTCCATCGACGACGACGACCCGAACAGCTTCCTTCGGTGATGGATGGCGAATGGGATGAATCCCAGCCGCGCGAAGGGAATGAGAACTAGATGGATGCGGAGTTTTCTGCTTCGGCGCCAGTTGATAGGGCTGCCGAATCCCGACAGCCTGTGGGTGGTTCTAGAGACTGAGCGGTCGAATCTCGGCCGCGGGAAGGAAAGGAATGTCGAAACAGTGGTAGTGGTTCTTCATCGGTGATGGATGCGGACTATCGAATCCCGACAGTAGGTGGATGACTATGGAGACAGAGTGGCCGAATCCCAGTCGCGGGAAGGAAAGTGGACTGCCAGTGAAGAGGGAATCATCAGAATCTCTACCGCATCCTTGCTGCTGACGAGCTGGCGAATCCCGACATCTCAATCGGCCAACAAGGATAGGATGGGATGGGATTGTCGTCGGCTCTCGGAAGGAAGGTCGTCGGAAGGACTGCCGGAGTTGTCGTCGCCGATCGGATGAGGAAGGTCGCCACTCGCGAGTGGTGATGAAGTCGCCACCGCACTACGCGTCGCGAGGAAGAAAGTTGCGTTCTGTCACACGATTGGGAAAATGTGGAATTTAAGGACGATTTTTCTTGGTCATCCGATTGAAGCCCCTTCTAATCTCAGTCGTCCATTAGAGCTAGGTTTTGATGAATCAATATTTGCTTAATTAGGCTGCTCCATCCAACGGTGGTGATCAATCCAACTCTTGATGGTCGAATCTGATCGATCTGAAGGGACGATCATGATCGGTCAAATCTGGATGAAGGGCTAAGATGTTCATACCTAAATGTACGATCTGGATCTCTCTAGATCTAGATAGATGGCTCAGAATCAAGCCGCTTTCATCGGATAGTTCATATCGCTCAGATCTGATATCTTAATTGAATTGTCTTCGATCCTGATGAAGGGCTCAAATTAATTCAGCTTGAAATACCCATTATGGCCCTAGATGAAGCCATATTTGATCCAACTTGAGTTTAATCCATTGGCTCATCTCGATCTCCTACAAACAAAGATCAAATTTGCATATAAGTCCAAAATTTATGAGAATTTATAATTAAGTCCCAAAATAATTTAACTCATAAAACATACAAATAATCAACAATAAATCACTCGAGATGATAAAAACAATGATATTAAGGACCAAAATAATACAATAAAATAGTAGCTATCAATCGGTAATCGATCTATCTAATTTCCTCTTTATTTTGAGAATCCATTTATTCCCAATAGCCCTTCGGCCAGGAGGAAGATCGACTAAATCCCAAACTTGATTCTGAATCATCGACTCCATCTCTTCAACTATTAGATTTTTTCACTTATCTCTAACTCTACATCCCAGAGCTTCGTCAACTGATTGAGATTCATCATCATCAATTAAGAGTGTCATCATTGCCTCATTTTCAATATCAAACCTCTTCTTAGTTTTGATCTTACGAACACTTCTTCGTAAGTTGGGCTCCTGAGAAGTCACCCCGTGACTAGGCAAATTATTCCCACTGGATTGACTAGGTTCAGGTATCCCACTTGACACCTGTTTTGTTGATAATGACTCATCCTCCTCAAATAGAGGAATTGTCTTATCAACCTCACCTCTAGTTGAGAACTCAGTTTCGAGAAAAGTAGCATCTCTTGAATCAAATTCAGAGATGATTCCATCTTGTTGCACACCTATGAAAACATAACCTTTGGAGTGTTAGGACCTATGCGTCCGCTAGAGGGGGGTGAATTGTATAGTTTATCATATTATGATGGAATTCGATTGCACTTGCTACACAATATTAGTACGCAATGGAAATATGAAATATACAATCAAAATAAACACAAGCACAATCAATACACGAGGATATAACGTGGTTCGGAATCGTATGGTTCCTACTCCATGGATTGGGCTCGAAAGAGCTCTAGCGATGCAAATACACACCACTAATCAAATATACTCCTTCTCGACAACAAGTCAGAAGCGAAGAAACCTCGTACAAGTGTTCTTACAACAATAAGAAACAAATACAAACAAATACAAGATGAATATACAAAACAACGTAAAGAAAACTTTATAACTATTGCTTTGGAATGTTTGCTTGTTGATTGCTTTGGACTAGCCTTGAAGACCCTGATTTGCACCAGCAAATCCCTCCAAATCGCCCAAGAAATCAGTTGACAAATCCCTCCCTTCGTGCTCCTTTTAAACCTGCAACTATGGCGGGATTCCGCCTAGCAGTCGACTGATCGAGACCATCAATCGATTGCTCCTGTAGTCATTGTCTCACAACGACATGAGTCACGTTGGATAAATTCCAATGGATAGACCATCAGTCGACTGATAATGCCCATCAGTCGACTGATCGAGTCATCATTCGATTATCGACCCCTAATAGTCGACTCGGGAACTTTCTATCCCCGAATACCTGACCAACAGTCGACTACCATCCATGACAGTCGACTACTCGAGCCATCAGTCGACTATCTAATGCTGGCAGTCGACTGCCAGGCCATTTCCTACATTCGAACTCTAGTCGACTCCCATCAGTCGACTGACTATAATATCAGTTGACTGATAACCTCATCCATGAGGTTTTAACCCCCAAGTATGGTGCCCCTATACTTGCTAGACCACCCTTAGCCTAGACCTAAGCCTTCTAGCTATCTCCATCGCCCTCACACCTATCAGATCCCTCCAAGTCATCCATGACTTGTTCATCCATACACTAGTCTTCAGGTGCTTCCATCAGCTATTGTCATACTAATGTGGTCTACACCGCTAAGGCACATTGGACTTACGCTGCCAAGATCACGCTTGGACTTTACGTCGTCAACCATTGGACTTATGCTGCCAAGACTCCACCCTTGGATTTTACGCCGCCAATATTCCCCTTGGACTTCTCAATTGTCAAGACTCAAGCTTGGACTTTCCCTTGCAAAGACCCATGCTTGGACTTTCCTTGCCAACCCATGTTGGACTTTCCATGCCAAGACTTAAGCTTGAACTTTCCCTTGCCAAGACTCTGTTGGATCGAGAAGCGTCGCTAGAGGGGGGGGGGGGTGAATAGCAATCGTAAATCTTTTCGACGTTTCGTTCGAGTAGACAATTAAATGAGCAAACACAGCGGAAAATAAAGAGACACATTTATTTTACTTGGTTCACAACCCAGCGGTTGCTACTCCAAGGCCCTATCGGTCCTAGACCGCGTACGGAGGGCAAAGCACTATAACGTCTCCTCCTCGTTGGAGGTAGGAGACAACGATCACAAAATCGAATGTACGAGGATGAGGCAACAAGCCTACCTCATCTCATTACGAATAAAAACAATGAATACAATATCAAAATATATTACTAGATGCTACTGCTGACGAAGAAGATCTGAACTTGTTGTCACGTCGGCGTTATGACGGTGTTGGAGCGTTAGCGTTGTAGGAGCACTTGATGAATAAACTTGATGATGTTTGGAGTTGGGATCCACCCCTCCTTTTATAGATTTTGGCCTCTGAATTTGTCTCCTCTTTTTTTGGAACAGATCACGAAGTTGTATAATTTTTATCGCGAAGTGGCCGCGTCAAACCTTATCCATTTTGACCTAGCGCAAAGGCTGATTCGTCGCCATCAGTCGACTGATGACTCCCATCAGTCGACTGATGAGCATCAGTCGACTGCCCAATGTCCAACAGTCGACTGCCAGCCTGACCACTTCCCTACAGTAAAAGGTTAGCTTGGAAAATGATAAATGTGACGGTTTCTAACCGTCCAATCTCGACCTAGACCTTCCACAGGAAGTCTTAGTCGGATCGCTACCTACGGTCATCTCTGTAAAGAGGACACGACCTTACAATTTCTCACTCACACGAGCTTTCCTCGATACTTACCTTGTAGCTCTCGCTTCCAGCCTTCCACTCGATTCCTTCGGCTCCCTCCGAAGTCACTCGAGTGTCGCCCAACCACCGCGGCTTCCTCCGGGTGTCGCTAGCCTTCAGCTCCAGCTTTAGTACTTTTCTGCACACTCGATTTAGCTCATGAGATAACGATGTAAACTTAACTTTGTGTCTTTGCCATAATCAAAACACAGGTTCGATTATCTAGTGCCCCTGCACCAACAATCTCCCCCTTTTTGATCTATGGCAAACCAACACAAAGTTAAGGAAATTAAAGCATAAAACAAGTATAGTAGATGATGAATGCCATTTCCAAATTTCCAAAAACTCCCCCTTAACCAAAACTCCCCCTTAACCCTAGGTGAGTTTTGAAAGAGATACTTAGGTTTTCAAAATCAAATTTTGTATTTTGTGTTACTCCCCCTTAACTTTCGCTCTTCTCCCCCTTTTGCCATAAATCAAAAAAAAATTGGGGTTTTTGTATAAAATAGGGTTTTAAAAACAATATCATATATGCATGCATCTAGATAAATCAAATATGAGTCCAAACATGCGTCTAGCAATAGTTAGATAGATTGGTTCGAGGTGTGTCCCTCTGCACCAATAATCTAAAGGTTTATAATATAACCCTTAGGGTTAGTTTGCTTTCCCCCTTAGTCAAATATATGAAGTATAAGAGATGTAGGGGGCGCTAAACTTTGGCCTAAAGAGTCATTAAGTACAATAGTTGAGAAAATAAGTAGTATTTTGAAGATTGTTTTAAGTATATTTCAATTATCCTTAACATCTCACTCATTCTATGTGTCTCAGAATTTGTTCACCTTATATGTTTTGTGAGATGATTTTAAATTGATTAAAGATAGTCAACCTTGGGTTAGATTCGGATTTAACCTTTAGATCGTTAAGTAACTTTTCGAGAAACTGGCTTCCAGGTCGTGGCGAGGCACAGGGGCCTTCTTTGATCGGAACAACGACCACTTTCTTAGACAAAGCCAAATTCAAGAAAATATCACTTAAGTCACTTAGGGTTACTTCCTGGTCTAACTAGTTTAGGATACGGCGAGGTAGCTTCAGCTAGTTCCACTCGGTCAAGTGCACCAAGCTAGATATGCCTTATCTAGCTCGAATACACAAGACTTTGTTTCCCTAACGTACTATCATCTCGCCGCGTCCTGATACTATATTGTCAAGAATTGACTAACTATTTTCCCTATCTAGCCGTTCTACAAATTAAAGTAAGATATTCAATGGTTTTGCTAAGTAAGTGGGTATGCTATTTTAGTGTTAGCTCCCCCTGGACCATTGAACCAATATGGTCTATTCAAATAATGAATTTGATCCTGGGGAATCCAAAACTTATTAGTCCTTATATGTGAATTCAATAAAACCTTTGGGACCCATGCTTGGATTCTTTGATGACTACGATTTACAATAGACATGTATGACCTATTTGTAGTCGTTGACCTAAATCCGAATCCGGCTTTGTTGTACATGACTTTTTGGGTTCTAAGTAGTCGGTTAAGATTCTTAGATCCCAACGTGAACCTTGTTAGGGCAATCTCTTGCCATGATATGGTTTTGATGGTGTGGCAAAGGGTTTAAGTTAGGTTGGTATTGTTGATTTGATATGTGCGTTGAAGTCGTGCAGGACTTAGTAATTCGCACATGGAGCCATGGCGAGTTTCACCAACTCATCACTCGGGCCTTGAGTCGGTGAAGGATTGCTTTGCGGAAGCCGTGCGCTTGGAGCATCCGAGGGACCGCCGGACGAGAAGCTTGGAGTGAAGCCGGAGGAAGTAGACTTCGAGGCAAGAGACGCGAAGGAGCATTGCAGAGCCGTGCGCCTGATGCTGCCGAGGGACGTGGCCGAGAACGAAGAGAACTTCGAAGGCAAGGGACTCCGAGAGATGAGAGTGAGCGATTGTAACCCGGGAAGGGTGGCTCTTAGGTGAAACTTGGCCATTTGGCCAAGTGTCGGATGGGTTTTCCCGACACCAGTCGACTGCCATGTCATGGCAGTCGACTGCTCTGAGTCGATGGGTTGATCGACTGGTATAAGACCGGTTTAGTGCTTGGCGATCGCTATGGATCGGCAATGATCGATGTCGGATGCAGCCGATCGCCAGGAAGGCAATGATCGATGGAACCGCACGGCAATGGAGTCGACTCGACCGGGCACTCGATCGATCGAGCACCGGCCGATCGATGCGATCTGGATGGTATCCAACGTGGAAAGCGGCCGTTATTGGGCAACGGCTACAACACCAGTCGACTGATGGGTGCCATCAGTCGATTGCTCCTGTGTCAACGGGAAGAAACCCTCTTCCTCTATAAAAAGGAAAGGGTTGAGGCTTTGGGGGGTTAATGCTTGAACGCCCAACTACTCCAAAAGTGCCCTAAACATTTTTCCACTCTTCTACTTGCTTTAATCTTCATTCCATTGTAGAAGAGTGATCTTGATTGTAAAGGTTACCTCCACCTAGCTTGGTGCAAAGGAGAGACCAATATTGGATTGGCTTTGAAGGAGTGATTCACCTCGAACGAATCGGGATCGTGGATTAGCGGCGTAGCCGTGAACCACGTTACATCTTCTTGTTAGCGTTTGCTTTCTTGTAATTTCTATTTGCTTGTCTTTATTAGTCTTCCGCTTGCACTAATTAGTTTTGTAGACGAGCAAATACCGACATCCAACGAACGAGAGCTATTCACCCCCCTCTAGCCAGCCAATAGATCGGCCAATCGATCCCCGACAAGTGGTATCAGAGCAAGGTCGCTCTTCAAGGACTAACCGCCGCGAGAGCACTTCAACAAGTAAATGGCCGGCTCAAACATCCACCCTCCGAAGTTCGACGGCGAATTCTCTTGGTGGAAAAAGAGAATGGAGGTATTCTTCGAAACTGACTTTGAAATCCTTTTAATAATGGAAAACGGTTTCGAGTTGCCTAGGAACGAGAATGGAGAGCCATTGGAGAAATCTAGGCGGAGCAAAAGGCAAAGAGAAGAATACTTGGCAAATTCAAAGGCCAAGCACCACCTATACAATGTGCTCCCTCAACAAGAAGTAAATAGAATAGGGGAGTGCTCAAGTGCCAAGGAGATGTGGGAGAAGTTGGTTGAACTTCATGAAGGCACTTCGGAGGCAAAGCTAGCAAGAAGAGATCTCCTCCGCTCCCAATTATCAAATATCAAGCTTGAAAAGGGAGAAAAGGTAACTTCCCTACATTCTAGATTTAAAGAAATATTAATTGGGTTAACGAGTGTAGGTGAGAAGCTATCGAACCGGGATATGGTAATGAAGGTCATAGATGCCTTTCCCCGGTCCTCAAGATGGAGCTCCATGGTGGACTCATTTTACATCTCCAAGAACCTAGAAGTAAGCACCTTGGAGGAATTCTTTTCAACCATGGAGCTTCATGAGACAAGGCTTGAAGGTATACAAGAAGAGCCTAGAGTCCAAACTTCTAGGGGAGTAGCCTTGATGGCCAACAAAGGGAAAAAGAAGATGGAAATCCCTTCCTCCTCATCCGATGAAGCATCTTCCTCCTCCTCCATGGATAGCACCGAAGAGGCATATATGGTAAGGAGGGTAAGACGTGCTTTAAAGGGTTTTCATTTTAACAAATCAAATGATAGGAGTAGAAGACCAAGGGGGAAGGTGATATGCTACAATTGCCAAGGAGAAGGGCACATAAGGGATAATTGTCCCCTCCTAAACAAGAGCAAGGAAGAAAGGAAGAAGAAAGAAGAAAAGAAGAAGAAGAAGGGGAGCAAGAAGAAAGAGGAGAAGAAGGCCAAGGAAAAAGGGAAGGCCATGACACTCAAAGCCAAGACATGGGATGACCTTGCCTCTTCATCCTCATCCGAAGAAGAAGAGCATGTCTACTCCAATCTAGCCCTAATGGCTCTTCATGACTCGGATTGCTCCTCCTCCACCGAAAATGAAGATTCAAGCTCAAGTGGAGAGAGCTCAAATGAAGGGGGAGCTTCTACATCCTCCTCATCATCCGAAGAAGAAGAAGAAGACATGGAAACTATGGTAACGAATGCTTCTCCTAAGAAAATAGTTTCCATAATCTCTAGTTTAACTAAGGACTTATTTGGCATGAAAAAGAAAAATAAGAGCATGCTAGATAAAATTAAGGATTTAGAAAATAAGCTAGAAAATGCATGCTTAAATGATAATATTTCTTCTAGCTTAGATGATGCATGCTCACATGATAATTATGTGCCTTTAGATGTTAGTGATGCATGCATAGAAGAAAATAGGGCATTAAGGGAAAAGGTAGATTACTTAACCAAAGCCCTAGAGAAATTCACAATAGGCTCCAATACCCTTAACATGATAATTGGGAGCCAAAGAGCTAGCTTCAATAGGAAAGGCCTAGGTTATAAAGAAAAGAAAAATGAAAAGGCCTACAAATGCCTAATAGCTAGGGGACAAGATAAAAAGAAAGTAATAGCTAGGAAATGGATCCCCAAGGAATACCTAGTGAACCCAATAGGAAAGAACTCATTTTGGGTTCCAAAATCCATCCTTAAGGGTTAGGATACCCCTAGGGTAGTCAACCACATGGACCTAATCAATATCATATTTTGGTTGACTTAGGATGACGGGACAACATTTTTTTTAGATAGTGTTGGGTGATGATAACGTACCCATAAATAGATAATAATGCTTAAATCATGATGATTGATGTAATTCCGATGTATATTTACAATCATGATTTATGTTTTTGAAATTTGGCACGTTATCATGAGAAATAGGTTTGAATCATGCTTTAGGTGATACTTTGGTTATTATCATCATATAATACCTAATGCATGATTATGATTTAATGAAAACATGTATTTAATGGTCATAATGTGAAATTAAATCATATATGTCATCATGATCATGTAGATTGTTAGGTTGATACTTAACCTTGATAGAATTGCATGAATATATTGGTTAAGTATACACAAATACCCCCTAGGATGCATCTCACACTCATTATAGGCTAACTTGATTGCAAACTTAGCATGGGTGAGATGTTAGGATGATACAAATGTCCACTAATGCCTATGGCATTTAGATGGTCATTTAAAGTATCAACATGACAATAATAGACCAATCATGGGGAAGACTTATGTTTAATTCATAGACATATTGCCCAAAGATCATGGTTGGATATTTCATATGTTTTCAAAACAATTTCTTACCTTTAAATACATGTATTCATGTTTTGGAACAATTGGAACCAAAACTTGGTGTTAAACTTGATACTATCATGATCAAAAACCTAGTAGTTTTTAAAGCTTTTGGATTTTTGGCAAAAACGTGAAAATATAATGATTTTTCATGAAAAACTATTTTTCCCTGATAGATACACTTAAATGAAATGTGTTCCCCAAATTTCATGATTTTTTGAATTTTTTGGAATTTTTTATGCATTTCTGAAATTCGGCCAGAAAAATCAGAAATTCCAAAAATCACGTGCCAGTCGACTGGTATCTGAACCAGTCGACTGATGGCCTGCATTTCAGACCAGTAACGGCTGAATTCCAATTTTTTATCAACTTGTGGTATTTTCTTTCTATTAGACTTGATGCCATATGCTCTTAACTTAGTATTCATATTTTTGATGGTGTCAAAGGGGGAGAAATGAATATGTTTAAGTTAATTATGATATGGGGAGAGATTAAGGGGGAGTTTCAATTAAGGGGGAGTTTCAGAGATTTAGGGGGAGTTGCATGTTGCTATCAAATGTTTATGTTTACATGCTTTCTTTCCTTAAAAATTTATATCAAATGTTTTTACCTAACTTAAACGGATTGCCACACATCAAAAAGGGGGAGATTGTTAGGGCAATCTCTTGCCATGATATGGTTTTGATGGTGTGGCAAAGGGTTTAAGTTAGGTTGGTATTGTTGATTTGATATGTGCGTTGAAGTCGTGCAGGACTTAGTAATTCGCACATGGAGCCATGGCGAGTTTCACCAACTCATCACTCGGGCCTTGAGTCGGTGAAGGATTGCTTTGCGGAAGCCGTGCGCTTGGAGCATCCGAGGGACCGCCGGACGAGAAGCTTGGAGTGAAGCCGGAGGAAGTAGACTTCGAGGCAAGAGACGCGAAGGAGCATTGCAGAGCCGTGCGCCTGATGCTGCCGAGGGACGTGGCCGAGAACGAAGAGAACTTCGAAGGTGAGGGACTCCGAGAGATGAGAGTGAGCGATTATAACCCGGGAAGGGTGGCTCTTAGGTGAAACTTGGCCATTTGGCCAAGTGTCGGATGGGTTTTTCCGACACGATCATCGCCATGTCATGGCGATCGCTCGAATCGATGGGTTGATCGACTGGTATAAGACCGGTTTAATGCTTGGCGATCGCCATGGATCGCAATCGATCGATGTCCGGCAATGATCGCGGGAAGCGTCGATCGATGGAAACGCGCACGCACAAAATGGAGTCGACTCGATCGGCACTCGGTGATCGAGCACCGGCCGATCGATGGTGCCATCGGTCGGTGATGCGATCTGGATTGGATGGTATCCAACGTGGAAAGGGGCCGTTATTGGGTAAGCGGCTACGACCGATCGATGGGTGCCATCGATCGCTTCCTCTTCCTCTATAAAAAGGAAAGGGTTGGGGCTTTGGGGGGTTAATGCTTGAACGCCCAACTACTCCAAAAGTGCCCTAAACATTTTTCCACTCTTCTACTTGCTTTAATCTTCATTCCATTGTAGAAGAGTGATCTTGGTTGTAAAGGTTACCTCCACCTAGCTTGGTACAAAGGAGAGACCAATATTGGATTGGCTTTGAATGAGTGATTCACCTCGGACGAATCGGGATCGTGGATTAGCGGCGTAGCCGTGAACCACGTTACATCTTCTTGTTAGCGTTTGCTTTCTTGTAATTTTTATTTGCTTGTCTTTATTAGTCTTCCGCTTGCGCTAATTAGTTTTGTAGACGAGCAAATACCGACATCCAACGAACGAGGGCTATTCACCCCCCTCTAGCCGGCCAATAGATCGGCCAATCGATCCCCGACAAACCTTTCCAACTTAGCCTCAACCTCTTGAACTCGGTCTTTCAAGAGAGAATTCTCCTCCTCAAGTTTTTCAATTTGGGTTGAGTTTCCCTCTTGAACTTGACTAGTTGAAGAGGTTATAGTAGCCTCTTGCTTGAGGGTTTCAACCTCCTCAAGTAACGACTCAATCCTAGACTCGGACTTAGTTAATTTCCTATTAAGCATTTTAATTGTATTGTAAAGTGTATGAATTAGTGAGTGGCTAACCTTAATTTTCTCTTTTGGTCCGGCTTTGAGTTGCTTCTCGAAGTAGTCCTCGAGTTCGGAGTCGGTGATGTAATTGGATTCGAATTCGGATTCTGACTCGGACTCTTCGGGTCTTGCCATGCATGCTATGTCGCCACCTTCTTCGTTGTCCCATGTTGCATGAAAAGCCTTCTTTTGATTTGATTTGAATTGTGCCCTCTTTTGATTCTTTAGTAGCTTCCTTTCCCTCCGAACGATCTTCCACACTACGTTCACTATTGCTTCTACCTTTTCAGATTCGGACTCTAATTCATCGTCGGGTTCGAGTCCATCTTCTTGCCTAGTAGGTGGCTTGCTTCTTTGTCCTGCAAGTAGAGCAATACCTCTCTCGGCCCGGACCACGTTAGTTTGCTCATGAAGTTCAAACTCGGAAAATAATTCGTCTAACCTAAGCTTCGAAAGGTCCTTAGAGACCTTGTAGACATCGACCATGGATGCCCACAAGGTAGTCCTAGGGAAAGCATCTAAAGCATACCTTATAAGGTCCCGGTTCTCTATGGCTTGCCCGATCGAGTGAAGACTGTTGACGATGTCTTGGATCCGCGCATGTAATTGGGTGGCGATCTCGCGATCCTGCATCTTTAGATTGTACAGTTTATTTAAAAGTAAATCTCTTTTATATACCTTAGCATCGGGCGTCCCTTCGTGTAGATCAATCAATTTGTTCCAGAGGTCTTTGGCGCTAATGAATGGTCCAATGCGGTTGAGTTCCTCCTTGGACAAGCCGCATTGCAATATTTGGGTTGCTCTTGCATCGGCTTCGATTTGCCTCTTGGTTGCATTTGTCCACTTGTTGAAATCAAAGGGCTCTCCTTGATCATTGGTGGGTAAAGCCGGTTTGGATTATTATTCAAGTCTCGACTTGTGTTTTCAAGAAACACTCCATCCGACCTTTCCAATAACGGAAATCATCTCCGTTAAAGAACGGAGGTCGGGTGGTGTTATACCCCTCAATGTGAGTCATTAAGTATCTTGCAAAACACGAATAAAAATCAAAGGGAATTCCAAGACTTGGTCTTGGATTAGTAATGCGGGAAATAAATAGGAAATAAACAGAATTAAATGTGAAAAATAAGAAACTAACAAAAACTAACAACTTACGACCTTCGATGTCCCCGAAAGGGTACTAGACATTGGATTTTGGGGCTGGAAATAGCTTGTTACGAGGGTAAACCTTAGTAAGAAATGTAGATCTCTCAGAAAGCTTCGATTTAGTAGGTAGATTGTTATGTGAGTCCACTTGTGCGAAAAGTTATAGCCCTTTTACCGTCGGCTACTCCAAGAGAAAAAACTTGCAAGCACACAACCAAAAGAAACGTACCAAGACTTCGTCTTGGATTAGTAGTGCGGGAAGAAAAAGACCTAAAAAAAATATGAATCAAAAAATACGAACAAAAAACCAAAACGTGCTAGATCGGTGGTTTCACCAAATCTTAGCGCCCTCGCTCTGATACCAATTGTTGGATCGAGAAGCGTCGCTAGAGGAGGGGGTGAATAGCGATCGTAAATATTTTCAACGTTTTGTTCGAGTAGACAATTAAACGAGTAAACACAGTGGAAAATAAAGAGACACGTTTATTTTACTTGGTTCACAACCCAGTGGTTGCTACTCCAAGACCCTATCGGTCCTAGACCGCGTACGGCGGGCAGAACACTATAACGTCTCCTCCTCGTTGGAGGTAGGAGACAACGATCACAAAACCGAATGTACGAGGATGAGACAACAAGCCTACCTCACCTCGTTACGAATAAAAACAACGAATACAATATCAAAATATATTACTAGATGTTGCTGTCGACGAAGAAGATCTAAACTTATTGTCGCGTCGGCGTTATGACGGTGTTGGAGCATTGGCATTGTAGGAGCACTTGATGAATAAACTTGATGATGTTTAGAGTTGGAATCTACCCCTCCTTTTATAGATTTTGGCCTCTGAATTTGTCTCCTCTTTTTTCGGAACAAATCACGAAGTTGTATAATTTTTATCGCAAAGTGGTCGCGTCAAACCTTATCCGTTTTGACCTAGCGCAAAGGTGATTAAATCGTCGCCATCACCGACCGGTGATGACTCCCATCACGATCGATGAGCATCACGATCGGCCTAATGTCCGGTGATCATTGCCGGCTGGTCACTTCCCTGCAGCAAGAGGTTAGCTCGGAAAATGATAAATGCGACAGTTTCTAACCGTCCGATCTCGACCTAGACCTTCCACAGGAAGTCTTAATCGGATCGCCGCCTACGGTCATCCCCGTAAAGAGGACACGACCTTACAATCTCTCACTCACACGAGCTTTCCTCGATACTTACCTTGTAGCTCTCGCTTCCGGCCTTCCACTCGATTCCTTCGGCTCCCTCCGAAGTCACTGAGTGTCGCTCGACCACCGCGGCTTCCTCCGGGTGTCGCTAGCCTTCAGCTCCAGCTTTAGTACTTTTCTGCACACTCGATTTAGCTCATGAGATAACGATGTAAACTTAACTTTGTGTCTTTACCATAATCAAAACACAGGTTCAATTATCTAGTGCCCCTGCACCAACAGACTCATGCTTGGACTTTCCTTGTCAACCCATGTTAGACTTTCCATGCCAAGACTCAAGCTTGGACTTTCTCTTTCCAAGACCCATGCTTGGACTTTCCTTGCCAACCCATGTTAAACTTTTCATATCAAGTACACAAGACTCGAACTTCTCCCATGACAATGACCAAACCATCATCAAACATTAATCATGACCTGGGTCGATTGCACCAACAATCTCCCCAACACATTGTCAGACATCAATGTCAAACATCAAAACACTACTTGAGTCAAACTCGAGTTTGGTCAATCATGACCTGGGCCGATTGCACCAACATGGAGGTCTCAAAATATCTTATAAAGATACATTTCTTATCTCTAGGTCCCAATTTTTCATACTTGTGAGAACTATTATAAACATAGGAAGCTGACCCCCAGGGTCTCAGATTGCTCAAATCTGATTTTCTACCTGTCCAACATTCATATAGGGTAGATGGAACTGATTTTAAAGGCACTATGTTAAGTATATAGGTCGTAGTTAATAATGCATCTCTCTAATAGGAGTTTGACAAATTAGTCTGCGTCATCATAGACCTAATCATTTTTAGAAGAGTCCTATTTCTTCTTTCAGCAACCCCATTTTATTGTGGAGTTCCAGGGATTGTCAGCTGTCTAATAATCCCCTAATTATTATATATTGTCTTGAATAAATCAGACAAATATTCTCCTCCTTGATCAGTGCGTAAAGTCTTAACCTTATGTTCCGTTTGATTTTCAACTTCGTTCATATAACAAATAAAGCAATCCAATGCTTCAGGTTTATGAGAAATCAAATACACATGATCGAAACGAGAGAAATCATCAATAAATGTAATAAAATAGTAAGCTCCATGTATAGCCTTCACATTCATTGGACTACAAATATTCGAATGAATTAATTACAATGGCAACTCAGCCCTAATAACCTTACCAAAAGATTTCCTAGTTGTTTTTCCAGTAAAACAATGCTCACATATAGACAAACTAATCTTAGCACGAGAGCCCAAGAAGCCCTCTTTAACTAACCGATTCATGTGAACTTATCCTATATGTCCTAATCTAGCATGCCAAACATCATTAGTTATATCTGCATCACTAGTAAGAGAAATATTTGAAAAATAACTATCAATTGCACAATAGACATTTGGTACCACATCAAGAACCATAAAATCATTTGTTAAAAAATCATATCCGATTGACACATAGTCAATCTTGAGTTCTACACGCCGGCTGTAAAAATTAATACAATACTCTAAACCAAGAAGATAAGTGACGGAAATAAGATTCTGTCGAATTTCAAGAGCATACAAGACATCATGTAAAAACAAAGTACTTCCACCCCGAATGTTAAGTTTGCAAGTGTCGACTCTTTTGACTTCAACTCTTGCATTGTTTCGTATTTAGATCCATTTGTTGCCAGCTAGTACCCTGCGGTACTCCACATATGTAACCCGCTCCTGAGCTATATGGTTGGTTGCTCCCGAATTTATAATCCAAAAAGGATAAGAATCAGCCAATAACACAGAACTAGCAATAAAATGCTCAAAAGACAAACTTGAAGTTACCTTTTTCGGCTCAGTATATTCCCGAGAGTGGTGACCCTCTTTGTTACAGTTAAAGCAAGACACCTTGCTTTTAGGTTTCTTCCCTGTCTTCTTGCCCTTCTTCTTGATTGGGCCTTCCCTAGCAGCAGTAGCTTCCTTCTTGTTTCTCTTTCCTTTCTTAAACCATTTCCTTTTCTTTGATCCAGATAATCCAGTAGAACCAACAGCTAAATAGGCTGGCCAGAAATCCTTATGGATTCTACTCTCTCCGCCTCCAATTCATCATGGCGTGAGACGTCAGTGAAAGTCTTAATACTCTCATTATAAGTTAAGGTCTGCTTTGCGGTTTCCCAAGAATCTGAAAGGGAACGAATAACTTCTTGAACCTGTTGTTCATCTGTCAGCTCATGACCAACAGTTTTAAGCTCCCGAATCATGTTAGACATCTCGCTGAGATATTGAACCATCGAAACATTCGAGTGCTTCTTGTAGCTGTCAAACTTGATCGTCAGCTGTTAAAGCTTGTTAGACTCATTCCACTGTATCTATCCCTAAGGACTACCCAGACTGCATGAGCTATAGGATATGGCTCATACTAAAAAACTAGGTCATCTACCATTGAACTTATCAATATACCCTTAGCAGTGGAATCCTTCTTTTTCCATGTCTTGTAGGCATCAAGGTCACGTTTGTACTGTGTCAAGGGACCCTCAATAGGTTCTTTCATAATCTGATGTACAATCTCCAGAACTTCTTGTTCCTCGAGTACATACTGTATCTTGAGGTGACAGATTTTATAGTTATCTCCATTTAATTTTTCACCCTTATTCAATTCGGCTATAATGTATTTTGTTGCCATAATCTACCATAAATAAACAAATTATTCAGTGATTCAGTGTATGTCTTTATGTATGTAATTTATTAATTGACTCAATATAAATCTGATATGGTTTACAAAATCAAGTGACAACTACATTCTCACTCATCATCAGTATGTGCCAATTTGATTTACATTGATCTATTCTATTACATACATTCCATCTAATGAACTTAATCATTATATAATCATGATATTTAACATTAAATGAACTGATCATTTATAATTATACTCATAATGAACTAATCAAAGAGTATATTGTAATAAATAAAAATCATACATCATGTAGAGTAAACAACATAAAATGAACTAATCATTTCGAATGAACATATCATTAACTAAACATGTTGTACATTGTTAATAAATAACAAGACTCTACTAAGAATTTTACACATAACATTCTTTCTACTCATAACCTAAACAACTTTTAATAAACTAGATAAGCAATTCTACTCCCACTAGGACAAACCCTAGCGCAGCAATAATCCAAAAATTTCCTATCTTTCTAGGTTGAACTAGGACATCTTCTGCTAGGATGCTGTCAGGATGATGCTAGGATACAGAATCCTGTAAAGAACCCACACGAAGAGATCCCACAGAAAAATCCTCTACAGGGTCTTCTTATAGATCCTCTTCACAATCTGCATAGTGAAGCAACTGTGCACAATTGGGTATAGGAAATGCACTCCTCATAGTGCCCCCATATCTAATGCACAACATCACTCAGGGTTTCAGGCAATAAACGAACCGAAGCCTAAATCTTGTAGTTGTCCAGAATCGAAAAATCCTGCATCTCTAGGCGCCAAAATAGTCTGTCCAATCTCCCCGTGTATCCACCGATTTCGTAAGTTGGGTCATACTATATCCCATGGATAGCTTCCCTCATCTGATTTCGCATCATATCGCGACGGGTCATGGTAGTAATCATCCGGACTATCTGAAAAAATTAAAATTAATTAAGTAAATACAAAACCGATAAATCAGTATATATATCGGCTTAATTCAATTTATACATGTATAGAACCAACATAATAAATCAAGAAAAAATAAATTTCCTTGATTTGCTAGAGAACAATCGACTATTCCACTTAGATCAGTCGACTGACACTTTTACTAGTAAACTGTCATCTAATTCCAGTCGACTAGAACCATGAAGACTTAACTTAGTCGTGAATTCGTGAGAACCCGAACACCATCCGATTTGCTCCGAGCACCCTAGGCACTTGAGCACTTATGTATGATATTATGTCTTCTCATCGTCTCTAGCCACCAATACTAGTTGACTAAATCTATTATTAAGTTGTTTATGTCGAGTCCTAATTGTTCCAAACAACTACTCGACAATCAAGTTATTAGTTAAGTTGACTATAGTCAACTATGGCAGGTCAACCAATGTCGACCACCATATGGTGTGGTAGAGCACCTTATGTGCTAGTTGACCACCATTAAGTCTAGGCAAGCACCAAGTGTGCAAGCACCAAGCATCAAGTGTGCAAGCCGACCGCTGTTAGGTCCGACCGAGCACCAAGTGTGCAAGGCGACCACTATTAGGTCCGACCGAGCACCAAGTGTGCAAGCCAACCACTGTTAGATCCGGCCAAGTGCCGAGCACTTTTGCCTAGCGGTCGAGTACTCCCAAGCACACAACCCGGAAGATTCATCGCTCGACTTACGGTGGCAAGCACCGCTTGCTCGGGCACTTTGTGCATGTCGCGGTGCGAAGCACCCAGTTCTCAAGCACTGCACGCCCAAGTACCCTCGCGCTAGGGAGTTGCACTTTGCCACGGTGTCGTGAAGTCAATGCTTAACCACTGCGCACCTGAGCACCACGTTCTCAGGCATTGTGCACCTTACGAAGTGCCAAGCACTCAGTGCTTGCACACCACATACCTAATTTATTCTCGTCGAGTGACTCAAGCGACGATTGTTTTCCACTCAGAAATTGTCGCTCGATTATTGGAAAATTGTCGAGCACTTTGCGCTCCTTGTCCCAAGCACAGAAAATGCTCGTATAACCACATTTCCTAGTTGGGCTCGACTCGACAATTTTCACTGTTCGTATTCGTGATGAAAGCGTGAAATTTACAGTCTAAATTAACACGAACATATACAAACTAGCATTTGCTCTGATACCAATGTTGATTTTACTGCATATATTGCATGAATTTATAATGTTGAAAAATTAAACATATACTGTAAATAAAATCTTACAGCGATACGTTAGAATCTTCGCGCTTCCTGGATCTATAGGTAAGATGATCTCTACTCATTGTCTAAGGAACAATCACGATTATCAAATCGAAAGGATCTTACTCTTCCACAAACCAAGTTCCAGCTGCGTCTCAGCGTTCTCAGAACTCTTTGTTCTCTCTGGCAGCCTAATGACGTCTCATGCACCTTCACTTCACATTCCGATAGCTCTCGCATAAATATGGCACCTCACATTCACTTTGATGCTACACCCTCTTCTAAACTTGGACGCACAACCCTTAAATAGGAGTTTGGTAGGTTGCTCAGCACTCACGAAGTGCAGTTCCAAGCCGTGCAACATTTGCAAGTAGTTGAAACTGCTTACAAATAGATTCACGACAAATAATATAAAAAACAATAAATGATGGTAAAATTTAAATCGAATTTGTATTTAGAAAATTGTCATCAAAATTTGATGTTGGCCGAGGAAAAATCTATAGAGAATACGATGAAATTAGTCTTCCGTAAGTGCGAAGACGACAATTCTAAAATTTTGATCTGATAAAAAGAACAAGATACATCATTACTAACAATTTGATGGATGGGTAATATGGAATGGCAGTAGCTGTCAGCACAAAATGGGGAACGGCTTTGACGACAAAGAGTAACGCTAGCGAGATGTGCAAGTAGGATATTCTTTTTCTAAATTTTGATGTACTTTTTCTCGTTCATATTCTCTTGGCCGTAAGTAATACGGATCAAAGAAATTCCGGGGACTAAAATGTAAAAGAAAATAAATGTCGCTTTTCAATTTTTAAATTTTAAAAAAAAATTGAAAAATAAGAGCATCCGATGGGAGCTCGCGGAGCTCCTACAAAATGACGTGGATTGTTAGAAAATGCTCTCTTTCATTATGGGAGGATGTTTTCTCCTGGTAGGATCGAGAGTGAGTTTTTATTCTCTACGGAGATTTACGCTGGTAGCATGCAGATTGCTTATGTATAGAATGACGATTTCGATTTGGATGAGTCTAAAATCATGGATGGATCACTGCTCACACCGCCATGACTTTATCCTCTTCGTGATTTACCTTCCTCTCGCCAGTGCCCTGGGAAGAGTGACAGGGGACTTGCTAATTGGACATATTTTCAACTTTTATAGAGAGTGAGTTTTTATTTATCTCCATAAGAGGATTAAGCGGATAGTATAGATGGTATAATTGTTTCAAAGAGCAAAAGTCAATTTTCATTTTCGAGATTGCAAAACTTTTCAAAATATCTATCCTTTTACTATATTAATTTTTTATTAAATAAAAATATCCTTCATAATTTTCCTCTCTTCATCTAATTGGAGAACCGACGTTGAAAAATATTTGAGATAAGCGCATTATCTTTTTTCCAATGGAATGACTCCTCATTTTGGGACCGTCCTCCGATTTTTTTGTTATAAAATTTTTTTAAAATATTTATTTTATTTTTTTTGTGAAAAAAACTAATAATTTTGAGCAAGTGAATAGTGAATAATTTTGAGTTGTTGTTCACGGATTAATTTTCATTTTTTAAATAAAATTTATCTATAAACATATTTTCACTCCTTTATTTTTTTATTCATCCTGCACCTTTCTAATTTTTCGTTCTTGAAATCTTGTCATTTTTTACTTTTTCTTTTTTAAGATGGATAGAAATTTTAGGGGGCATTTGGTTCGTAGAAAATTTTTTGAGAAAATGAGAAAATAATGTTTGGTTGGCGTTTTCCATCTTCGTTTTCTGAAAGAGAATTTTCTGAAAAACTGAAAAATAAAAAAAAACTATTTTCCATTTCCTAGAAAACAGAAAACACGGCTGCTGCCAAACGCAGCCTTAGTTATTTTACACATCTTTTGAATTATTCGAATATAGAATAAATCATATTTTTTTTAAAGTGCTCATATTCGAAAGAGATCCGGTTGGAGCCTTAGCCCAGGGCTCAAAATTTAGATTAAAAAAAATATATGTAAAAGCCCTAATTTTTATAAAAATAAAATTTTCATATTTAAAAAAGTCTCTTTTTTATTGTTTCCCCCAAGAGTCATTAAAATTTTCACTATTCCAGAATCAACCCTTCATATTCATTTAAATTTTTAATATTCTCAAATTTTCTCCCACATATAATACCCTTCGAATTTTAAAAATATTTCGTATGCTCCATAATATCCTTTAAATTTCTCAAATTTCCAAAGTTTTCATTTATATATATATATAGAAAAATTTTCTCTTGCGCGACGAAATTCTCCATGCCCGTCCGCTCAATGTCACCGTGTCGTCCGGTCACCGTCGACCGCCGGACCAGGCGCGATCAACGTGCAACTCACCGACGGTCCAGCGGAGATCGAATTTCGGTCGATTAGCGGCCGAAATTCGGCGCAAACTAGCCGGAAATGACCGGTTCACGCGGCCGACAATGGTGCAACGCATCGTCCCGCCGAATCGATCGATTCGATCGAATCGACCGAATCGAACCGACGGACGGACAGGTAGCCGACGACGGTCCGTCAGGTATACTCGGTCGACCGAGATTTGGCCGTCGACCGATCGAATCGAGGCCGAAATCGGCTGCTAGAATCGGGCGATCGATTTCGGCCGCGATCGGGCCGGATTCACCAAATCGATTGTTTCCGCTGAGCCGATTCGGATTCGCTTAATCGGCCGGAATCCAAGCCTCGCGCGACCGCCGACGAAGTCGCTTTCGATCGCTACCGTCTAGCGAATGACAAAGGACCGGACGCAGACGGCGACGACGACAATGCGCATGGCTCGCGCGTGGCGCGGATGGGCGCAAACAAATCGATCACACATGAGAAGATCTCTCTCTCTCTCTCTCTCTATATATATATATATATATACACCACTAGATTGATCGGTCATGAATAATCAATTTGGGATGTCAACTTCATCATATATATTTTTTCCTCCTCGATTATCGATGATGCCTTCGAGCTAATCAAGAAATGCTAGTATTGGTGTAATTGTCAATGACAAAAAAACCCATAATTTCATCATCTATTCTAAGAATTTAGTTATCACCACACTCATCACAAATAGAGTTCGAATACAAATTGAAGATAGATGACTCGAAGTGAGCAATTTAGTCTTCCAACGAAGATTGATGTGGTCCTTACGAAGTCATGAGTCACTATTAGCACCGATACAGTTTTGGTAATGATTCGTATGATCAAGTTTTTTGAAAACGTATCGTTGATTATTATAATAATCATCGGTCTGCTGGAACTATATTGAGAATTTGAAAGTCATTAAAATCACACTATTATAAGTTCACACCAATGGTAAATGAATTTTCTGTATACTATAATACTTTTTATTTTTATCGTCAAAGCGATTGAAGTGACGAGAATATATTGGAGAACATACTCAACACGTGGAAAATCAATAATAATAACAAAGACTTCGAATATATATATATATATATATATATATATATATAAGTTCAGCAATTTACCAAACACAGCAGCCGAAGTTCGGATTTGCCCAAAACGCGCACTATAGTTTCATAATGACCAAATCGCGCGCGTAATTCCCAAAATATCCCTCCCGCCAAACAGCTTTGGAATTTAATGCAGAGAGAGGTTTGCATCCATCCGAGGCACATCTGGAAATCCCGAGCCATCCAAACGTCTCTTCCAGCCACGTGGGAGCGCCAACCCCATGCTGTTGATGAGCACCACACGCAGCTTTCCTCCGCAAACCAACTGAGCAACACCATTTTTGATGAAACTCTAGTAGTTATCAACGACATCACTGCTCCCACGAATTTATCAGCAATTAATCCGTGGTCAAGCGCAGCCACTCACCACCGCTTCACATAGTATTATCATGTATGTATTTTATTCTAAGATCGCATGAGGTTAATAAATGTATCAGAGGTGGTTGTATAACCAAGTTTGTCACACACCCATAAATATGATGTAGGCATATCATACCAAAGTAGACCAATGCACCCATAATTGCGATGCAGGAGATTCATAACCGAGTTTTGTCCCCACCTAAACAAATGCCACCTAACTTAAAAGGTGATGCTTCCAATTAAATCTCACGATTACTGAAGTTCCCTGATTGATATTTCCGGCACTAGGAGATTCAATCTGTCTGAGAGAGTAGGTGGTGCTGGCAATGAAATTCCCAGCACCACCGTATCCCTAAAATTTAAAATCCCAGCACCATGGGAGAGTAGGTGGTGCCGGTACGAAATTCCCACCACGATCCGATAAAAGTGATGCCGAGAATTTAAATCCCAAAGAACATCGTGGCGCTGGGCTGCAAATTCTCAGCATCATTAAGGTTCAACAAATTCGGGATAAAATATGGTGCTGGGAATTTAAATCTCGTCACCACCGTGGTGCTGAGTTTAATACTCCCAGCACCATGGGGAATGAACTTGTCGAGATAAATTGTGGTGCTGGTAATTTATATTCCAGCACCACGATGGTAATGAGATTCAAACTTCCAGCAACACCTTGGTGCTGAATCTAATTCACTAGACCAAGGAGATATAAGTGGTCGACATTAAGGGTGGTGGGATTAGAAACCTCAAAGAACACTACTATGGTCTGCGAATAAGACTCTCAAAGACCATTGACATCGGATCGTCGAGATAAATGGTGGTGTTGGAATTTATATCCCAAAGACCACCGCGGTAATGGGATTAAAACCCCAAAGAACACCATGGTGCCGAGAATGTAATTTCCAAAGACCATGTACATATAAGTTGGCGAATGTTGGTGGTGCCGAACTAAAACCCCAAAGAACACGTGGTTCAAGGCTTAAATATCCCAAAGACTGTGAGAGATGGAACGAGTCCAGATAAATGGTAGTGCTGGGAGTTTATATCCCAGCACCACCGTGGTAATGAGATTAAAACCACCAGCAACACCATGGTGCTGGGAATGAAATTTCCAACACCATGTACATAAAAATTGCCGGAATTGTTGGTGGTGCTGGGAACTAAAACCCAAAGAACACACGTGATTCTCGCTTTAAATATCCCAAAGACTGTGAGATGGAACTACCAGAGAATGGTGGTGCTGGGAGTTTATATCCCAGCACCACCGTGGTAATGAGATTAAAACCACCAGCAACACCATAGTGCTGGGAATGAAATTTCCAGCACCATGTACATAAAAATTACCGAAATTGTTGGTGGTGCTGGGAACTAAAACCCCAAAGAACACAAAGGGTTCTCATATTTAAAAATCCCAAAGACTGTGAGATGGAACTGTCGAGATAAATGGTGGTGCCGAAATTTATATCTCAAAGACCACCGTGGGCTCGGGATATAAATTTCAAAGACCATGGAGAGGGAACTGGCCGAGAAAAAGAGTGGTGTCTTAATTTATATTGAGATAAATAAAGTCGTCTAGGCGGTCGAGTCCAAGCGTGACCTATACTATCATTCTCCACCTTTCCTTATGCTTTCAAACAAGAGTTATGAAAATTGGCATCATATGCGTGTCACATTAATCGCACGCACTCCATAATCGTCAGGGAGTGGGAACTAAGTATCCTCTCGCGCATAAACCCGTAAATGTCTTCCTTCCATTCCATATAAACCATTCATAATTTCAACATTGAAAGGTCCATCAATGGGTTTCGGTAAAAACCCATTAATGGCCCTATCTATCAACATCAAATGTTATAATTAGTTAAGTGCATAATTGGGAAATCTAACCATAAACTCTCATCCTCCACTTGTCTTCAGACTTCTAAAGCCTAGTTAAAAAAATTTAGCCTACTTTCATAGCACACTACATATAACAGTGTTGATTTTAAAAACATTTGCGAGGATGACCCCTTCACGATGAAGTGTTAACATTTTGGAAACAATTGAATCAAATTTGAAGGATAGAGAGTTAGATGATCAAGATTCCATAAACTGCGCTCAAGTAATATTCCATCTTCATCTCGGGCCATCGATGTGGGCAATAGAATTACCAAAGATGATCAACACCTTGATATAAATAGAGACGCTTCTTCCATACTCAAGAAGAGTTTGTCATCGCTACCACAAGAGATCATGAATATTTTGAACAAACTTGGAGTGAAGAGGAGGTAAGTGATATACATGGGATAGAAGAGTTAGAATATACAAATTCTTCGGAAGAATTCTTCGCTGATGATATCCAACATGAAGAAGGTGAGTTAAATCCAGATCAGTACAGTGACTTAGAGGAAGTGTTCCCAATTGCTGATGATCCCTATGTTTTAAATCCACAAATAAGACTATCGCGATGCCTGCTCATTAGATCCAAATGATTTTTCATCGATGTGTTTTTCCTCTCGACAAGAGTTTAAAGATGCACTAGTAAGGCATGCGATGCTAAAAACTTCAGATAAGCTACTTGACACTAGACTCAATAGAATTAAAGTTATTTGCTTTAGTCAGCCTTGTTCATGGAGTCTAGTTGCAAGTGGAGACGTGGAGTTCACTGTCACAAAATATGTAAAGCAGCATGAATGTGACAGTGTTAGGGAAACAACAGATCACCATGCTTGCACATCCACATTTGTAGCAAACCAGATTGTAGGACGGTTAGCTACCTCTGATGATTACAAACCAAGTTCAATTCGAAGAGAAATGCAAGCTAGGTTTGATGTTCACATTTCATACAAGAAAGCATACACAAATGTACATAAAACATTAAAAAGAGTGGTAGGTGATTTTGATCGCCTATATTGATCTTCCAATGTACTTATGGAGTTAAGAGTTAGAGATCCCGATACATATGTCATAAAGATTAAGAAATGGTGAAAATCAATTCCACCGATGTTTTTGGGCATTTGGTGCTTGTCAAGAGTATTCAGTTGTATTTGCGAAAACTAATTGGAATTGATGCTACACATATGATGCAAGTATCCCGGTATTTTGCTAATGGCTCTAGCTGACAGAATGCAAAAATTACGCCGCTTGCATTTGGAATTGCCGAAGTTGAATGTGGATCCGCTTGGGAGTGATTTTTGGATCATGTAAAGACATTCCTTGATGTCCCGCCCAGTCATTTAGCATTGTCTCAGATAGACATCGGGGGATTATATCAGCAGTTAACAAAGTGTATCCATCTGCCCATCCTGGTTTTTGTTGCTATCACTTATCTTGTAACATGGTGACAGATCCCCGGGATAGATCCTCATTAGGTTTATTTTGCAGAAGAGCAAATACAAGAGTTGACTTTGATCGATTAATGCAATACGATGACAAACACAAGGAAGCATATGCGTGGCTACAAAAGATCGATCCAAAAAGATGGGCCAATGCACACTTTCCTGGCATGAGGTACACAATGTTAACCACTAATTGTTCCGAGAGTTTAAATGCATTATTCAAGGAAGCACGTGAACTCCCCATCACCAGTTTAATTGACAACACTAGAAGAAAGCTTGCTCAATGGTTCTATAATCGTAGGGAAGAATCTTCAAAAATGTCAGGTTTTCTAACACCTTATGTCATTAAAGAGATTGATGAAAGGAGAGAAAGAACTCGATTATATTCGGTATTCCCATATTCACAAACGGAAATGGAAGTACAGACAATAGCATCTTCGTATATTGTTGATTTGGATAGCGGTTACATCTGCGTGAGTTTCAAATTTCAGAATTCCTTGCTCGCATGCTATCATAGCCATCATATATCTAACATGGATCCATACACTATCGCGAGCATTATTTTCTAAGGGAAACCGGGGAGGCCACTTACATGGATCGTATTTACACAGGTCGAAGTAAGAAATTTTGGCCGAATGGTGACAAAATTTTCTGAGTTCTACCTCCTCGTGTGCCTGGCAAGAAAAAGGCACGATAGAGTCCAAACATACCGAGGAGTGAAAATAAATGCAGCAGATGCAAACAGCTTGGTCATAATAGAGGTCTTGCAGAATGCCACCGCTACTAATTCCTAAGTATGTTTATTGTGGTTGTGTAAATATTTTTAAAGGAAACAATGCTAATGTCAATGTGAATGCTAATGTTAATGTTAAGCTATTTTGCAGAATTGTAATGGAAAATTTTGTTACGTTAGTTTGCAAAATTGTAATCTCAATATCTCGTATCGTGGTCCAAAATTTCCGATATTCAAGGCGTGATTAGGTTTACACACCAATTTTCGAATCGTGCCCTGCGCAAGTGGGCACGCTACAAACATGGAGGTAGGAGGATCAAGGAAGTTTCGATGCAACAATACATGTGAAGTCATAGGTATTTCAATCGATGCAAAGATTTCTGAATTGATCAGAGGTCCATCAATGGGTTTTGCCAAAATCCATCGATGGCCCTACGAATTTAAATCACGTGGTCCTCGAATTGAAATCCCAGACCACGTGGTGTTCCCGCCACTTAACAGACGTGGTCCCGGAATTGAAATCCCAAAGACCACCTTATTTCCGCCTCGCTTTTCAAAGTGTACGTGGTAATCGAATTGAAATCCCGTGACCACCGCAGGTGTTCTGGTTCGAATCAGACGTGGTCCCGAAATTGAAATCCTAGACCACCGTGTGTCCCGACCACTTAATTGTACGTGGTCCCGGGAATCAAATCCCAAAGACCACCTTATTTCCTACTGTTTGAAAGTGTACGTGGTAATCGAATTGAAATCCCGTGACCACCGTGTTCCCCTACCACTTAATTGTACGTGGTCCTCGAATTGAAATCCTGTGACCACAGTGTGTTCCCTACCACTTTAAATCAGACGCGGTATCGGAAATGAAATCCCAAAGACCACCTTATTCCTTAGCTATTTCGAATCAGACGCGCCGGGAAATAAATTCGTGACCACTTTGTTTCGGGATTATAATTACAAAGACCAAACTGGTCACGAGAATTGAAATCCCAGACCACGGTGTTCTCTACCACTTTTAAATCAGACGCGTAATCGGGAAATGAAATCCAAAGACCACCTTATTCCTTAGCTATTTCGAATCAGACGTGGTCTTTGGAAAATAAATTCCCGGACCACTTTGTTTCGGGATTATAATTACCAAAGACTAAAGTATTCTAAATCCGTCCGACCGCAGACGCTAATATAAAACTCTCCGGTGGAAGTTCAAACATCTCAACACCACATTTCATTTCTCTATCGCTCCTTGCGTTCTGTCTCTGTGGAATTCCGCTTCCATTCCCTACGGCCGCTCAAACTCTGCCAGCCAAACTCTCCTGCTCAAAACCCCCGTGTCGCTTAAACCTCCCGGCATGCGAGTTAAAACATCTCAACACCAACTCAACACCATCTCAACGCGATTTTCGACCTAAGTAAGTTTTGTAGATTTCTTAAATTCGTGGTCGCCATCGCTTTCTTCCGATCTATCTAGGGTTTTTGCCTTTTTCCGTTCACGATCTCGTTTAAACTCGGGCCTGATAGGGTTTAGGGTTTTAGGCTTTACCATTTAAGCAGAGGTAACGTTTGTTTGTATCATCACACATGTTTCAATCCATTTCATCTATCAGTTTAAAATTGTTGTATTACAATGCATTTGGTTGTTAACCTAGGGAAATTTTTTCAGTTAACGATGGCTTCAACTGGTGAATCATCAAGCGATACTTCTGCAAGAACCCGTGCGTTGATGCGAGGAAGAACCAAGAGAATGAACGAAAAGCAACGCTTTCCTGCTTTAAAAATTTATTGCAAGTGTGCCGTAGAGTGTGGAAGAAGAAACGCTTATTCGAGCTCCCCCTCATGGGTTTTGGACATTCCAGATATTACCCATGTCGACCCTCGCTCGTAATATGTTTGATAATTGGGAATTTGCAGGAGAAATGTTTTATATTCCAAGACAAGAAATTGCATTTCACAAAGACGGATGTCTCCCTCATCCTTGGTCTACCAGATGATGGACTCGAAGTTCCTATGAATAATGAAGCTCCGTCTGGACAGCTATATATTCAATATTTCGTGGAAGCTGATTGCTCTAACAAGCATCTGGAGGATTTATTGAAGACTTCCAGATCTCCAGATAATTTAGGATCTGCAAAACTTTATTGTCAGTTGTTTATTTTATATTTTTTCTCTTGTGTGTTTTTTACTACCACCAGCAGTAAGCCTAGAATAGCTATGCGATCACTTATAGATTGTGTAGAGGATTTTGATAACTTAGGCAGGTACAATTAGTGCGAAGCACTTTATACGCATATGGCTCTCAAATGGAGTCAATTGGTATGGGAGTCACATTGCGACCAAAAGCGACGTCGTAGGTGGATCCACGGACTAATGCTTAAGGGTTTCGCACACTTATTGGTCGTAGTGAATATATTTTATGTGTTCCGTTAAGAGTATAGTTAAATCTGTCTATTAACAACTAATCTTGTCATTCCAGGTATGGATGTGCGAGGTTTTGTGTATCCTACCTCCACACGTCCCTCATGCTTTGCCGAGAATCTTTGAGATGGAGGTGGAGTTCCACAAATGTAAGGGTCATTAAGAAGATGGTAGATGGTCTCAGACTGACAAAATAATTGTCGATCTAATTCCAAAGACAATGAGTCGATCCGTACATACCGCTTCCCACCTAGATTTTCAGATCAACTCCTCAACCCAAACTCAGGTCGACGCAAGAGGAATGACCTATCCAGTATGCCAGGAGAATGCAGAAATTGTATCTACTCTAAGCACCAAGCTAGTTGAAGCAAGGTGTGATTTTGAAAGCACCTCCCTACTTAAGGAAGCGACCATCGAACAACAAGAAAAGACAATACAGGAGCTTCTTCAAGAGTTAGAGGAGGTCAGGAAGAGGAAGGACAACGAGATAAGTGAAAGGGATGATATAAAAAAGAAGCATTAATCATTGAAAAGACAGGTTTAATCGGAGCTTCAACTCAATTTACAATCCGGGATGTAGAGGGTTACAATCACAAATTATACAAGTCAGATAAACCCAACAAATTCTTCTTCCGCATACACTAGGCGGAAGGTTTGTGTGAGGAAGAAGGCTCTTGATCTATCACCCCTAGCCTTAGAAGCCTCCCTCCTGCATGGTTTTCAAACATCCCTAAAAGAAGGAGAGTTGAAACTCTAATTGTCCCCACCAAGGCTATTGAGTATCCCTCAGTAGACCCTAATATCTCTCCTGCAGAGCCAAACATTGAGCAGGAGTCAGGCCAGGATAAAGAAATCAATTGCCGAGGAGGGTGAACCCGAAATATCAGATATCGGCACACAAGTCTCCACAGAAAAACAACCAACACTCGACGACGTCAAGCAGAGGATTTTGGAGGTGAGCATAAGTTATCCTGTCCAGTCCTATTTTTCAGACAAAATAATTCATGAAAATCAACAGTTTTATTTTGTATACAGCAAGCTTATAAAGAATTCGTCGGTAAGATGGATCCAAACGTCGGGGAGTCTTTATTGAAACTAAAAAAAATAGAGTAAGACAATCTTATATTCTTTGTATATACCTTTCATCTTATGTTTTGAGAGTTGCTAATAACCCTTTCCTTGTGTAGTGTGACAGTATCAGGACCAGTGTGGAAGAACGATGCTATTAACTTATACATGGACTCTTTCCTTACAATATTTGATTGGAATGTTTTGACACATGAGGATTGCATAAGCGCATATTTTTCATTTTTAGCCGAGCAAAGGCAAGGTGACCGATAAGTCGTACTATAACTCAATTTTCTGAGGTCGATTCTAAAGTTTTTGGCCCTTTTGCAAGGAATTGTAAACTTTACGCTGTTTTACATGATTTTTTATACACAGGATATGTTTAATATTATGACGCCAAGCATTCGAGCAAACTTTTAAAACCCTGCAATCCAATCAGATACATATTTTGTCCAATAATCCGTGATTTATCATCGCCACCTACTAGTGGCCGACTTTGAAATTTCGTAGTTCATCCACTACAACTCCTTGTCCGTCAGAAGGCTTACACTACTCAATTCAAGAAACAAGAAGCATTAGATTAGATTTCAAATACATAAACCGCTTGTGTAATGGAGGATTCATAGCATTTATTTCGGTCCCAAGTTGAATTCTTTAAAAGATGCACTCTTCAGATTATGATAATCGCATCTCGCCTCGGCCGAAAAAATTTGTAATGCAAACTTTTTCGTAAGGCCGAGTCCAGTGGTCCTGCATAAAGCTCTTCGTAAGACATCTAATAATCTTTGTAAATACCATATTTTATAAGCTAGCATCGACTAATAATTTTTAATTTTTTACTATGATTGTGCATTTTTATAATACGATACATTGAGAGCCTACTATTTGGGTACCCTAAAAGATCTGCATACAGGATACGAGGAGCCAGATTCGTGGTGGGGAATAGAATAATGCGCACTTCACAATTTTGTTGCAATTACGATGGTATCAGATATAGTGGATATGTTGTAAGCTATACAGAGTTTTAGATATGTAACTACACCAAGGTGTCCACTCTGTAAAGTCATTAGTCACCGCAAAGGTGTTTGCAACTGTAGTATCTGACAATTATGGAATATATATACTTTGTTAAATATTTCAACCACTTCGACTTTATGATGTTGTGTGATGATTTCTACGTGGTGTTGAAATTAAATTTCCAGTGACCACCGTGTTCCCGGATTAATATTCTCAAGACCACCTTATTTCTGGCCACGCAAATGGACGTGGTCCTCGAGAATTATATTTCAGACTACCGTGTTCTCGGGAGTTACATTCCCAAAGACCACCGTATTCTCCCAATTCAAATCGAAGGGGTTGCCGAATTCACTTTCCAAAGACCAACGTGTTCTCGGGATTAAGATTCCCAAAGACCACCTTCTAGCCATGAATGGACGGTGGCCGGGAATTAAATTTCAGACCATCGTGTTCCCGGGATTTAATTCCAAAGACCACATTTTATCTCGCTGTTCGACATCAGACGTGCCGGGAATTCACTTTCCAAAGACTACTGTGTTCCCGATCGAGATTCCCAAAGACCACCTTATTTCGCCACAGAATGGACGGGTCCCGGGAATTAAATTTCAGACCACCGTGTTCCCGGGATTTAATTCCCAAAGACCACATTTTCAGAATCGTGCGCGCTAAGTGCGGCACGAGGCCAAATCGGGAGGCAGGAGGATCACAACTAAATTTGCTCGACGCAACAACATGTGCCGCTAGGTCTTTCATGTAAAGAATTCGAATTTGATTCTCAGAGGTCCATCAATGGGTTTTTGGCCAAAACCCATCGATGGCCCTAGTCACCTCAACTTCGGTCCAAACCAACTCCATGGCTTGGGACTCGCCTCCGTATCGTGGTCCAAAATTTCGATTTTCAAGGCAGATTAGGTTTACACCCAATTTTCGAATCGTGCCCCGCGCTAACGCGCACGCCAAACCGGGAGGTAGGAGGATCAAGGAAGTTTCGACGCAACAACATGTGAAGTTAGGTATTTCGATCGATGTAAAGATTTGAATTTGGACTCATGTAGGTCCGTGATAGGTTTTGGCCAAAATCCATTGATGGCCCTACACACAGACCTGTTCTGGAATTTAAATTGCCAACACCACCTTATTTGCTGCTCGTTAGTGTATATCGAATTGAAATCCCAGACCATGTGTTCCCTACGCTTCTAAATTGTACGGTCCGAATTGAAAATCCCGGACCACCGTGTGTTCTAAATTGACGTGGTCCTAGGAATTGAAATCTCAGACCACCTTATTCCTCACCATTTGAAATTATGCGTGATCTGGAAATAAATTCGTGACCACCGAGTTTCGGGATTATAATTACACCACCGTATTCCTTGGCGTTCGAAATTGTTCGTGGTCCCGAATTAGAATCCAGACCATTGTGTTCTGGGATTTTAATTCCCAAAGACCACCTTATTCTTGGCGATTCAATCAGACGTGGTGGTGGGACTTTTTTCCCAAAGACCCTTGTGTTTCTGGGAGTTAAATTCGACCACCGTATTCTCGGACGACCTTGAACAGCGTGGTCCCGGAATTAAAATCGAGATCATTGAGTTCCCGGGATTTTAATTCCAACACCACCTTATTTCTCTTGATGAATTGTATGCATGGTGCCGGGACTTTAATTCCCACCACCTTGTGTTCTGGAGTTAAATTCCCGACCACCGTATTTCTCGGTGAGTTCGAAGATGCAGTGGTCTTTGTGAATTAAAATCAGAACCACTGTAATGCAAAATTTAATCAGGCCATTGTGTTCTCGGGATTTCATTGTCCACACCGTAAGTATTGAACAATATATTATATAACATTTATTAAAGTTCAAACACAAACAATAAGCATATTTACAGTCATTGTTGATCTATGGGAAGCAGTACCATTTACAAATTAGCAAATTTCATTAATTACAACAATGCATTGTCATACTCCCACCTGAACACTTCTAAAATTACATCAGGAAGAACTCATCCCTTAAAATTGAGAGACATCTATTCGAATTTGGTCATATGCCTTGTTTGAAGTCAATCTTCTCACCATAAAGCGACATCTCATGTATGCATCACAAAGAAGGCACAATCATTCTGTAATCATGCAAAGAAAAATTTTATATTTCAATTCAAAAGTATAATTTTCACGCTCAAGATTTTTCTTTAGTACCTTGCCACTTGTTGGGGGACAATCTTAATAAAACCCAAATTGCCGATGGGGTAATAGCCTTGTAAACATGGATGAATCTAAGCTCCTTAGGTGAATATCCTTTAAATTGGGATACCTATAATTAAACGATGACTAAGTTAACATAACTATTCATTAACATATAACAAAGTTAAATTGATGGAATATCTATATTTAAAATATTTTACTACTCACCACTGCTTCAAAATCAACTTTTGATCTTCCACCATATGAAATGGAGTTGTAATAATTGAAACTCATTGCTTTTGTGTCGATACACAACAGGTGAAAGTGAGTTTGGTCAGTATTTAGAGGTATAAAAATATATCTAACCTCTCCATCATTCATGTCTGTGTTTATGATTTGTCTTGTGGCAGTCTTCCACGATAATCTTAATGCTGACTGAAATTGTGTGTAGAGGAAAAAATATTTAAACAGTTAGTATAACATCAAATGTCGTGAAAATACAAGATAATTTAACTCTCTTACAATGAACAGGGATGAGCAATACGCAGACTTGTTATATGACCTACATGAAGAGGAGGCCCCCCTAAAAAGAATTGAGCAAAATGTATCGATAACCTCCCCATCTGTGAAAACAGATCCATTAACTCCAGAGTATAAAGAATTCAGAGTTAATGAAAAAGGACCTTCCTCCCAAACATAACCTGTTATCGGCCTACAAAAAAATTTAATCGTAAATAAATATTTGCACTTTATAATATTGTAATAAAATTTTTGAATGTAATGGTGGATGTAACTACCATACTTTATTTTTTCTAAACTTTTTAGCAAGTAGGTCACATCAGCATCTTGTTTCTGGTTCTTTGCTGTCTTACACTTCTTCTTGACATACTATAATACAAAAATAATATTAGTTATTTAAATAAAATAACACAAACTAATTTTGGGAAGTATTCTGACTAACCGCAATGGCTTTCATTCTCATTTGGTTGAGTTTATCAATTATTGTTTTATCCCTGTCAAGATCTTTTTCATCTTCTTCCAAAATACAGATAGTATCCCTCGCTTGCAATTCATCCATACCAATTTTTTGTTTGCCTTTCTTGTCAAACACTTCTACTTCTTTTACAGCTTTATCAGGTTGCCCTTCTAATAACTCAACATCAGAAATTTCTGTCTTTTTTCTTTTGCTTTGAGGTACCAATTTTGCCCACAGTGGACTATCAACGGGAGTATCCCTGTAATCATAGCGGGTTCTATCTCGCCGTCTTGTTCTGCTGGCAATTGGTTCCGGTTGAGGTTGAGGGTCAACTTCAGGCTTATTTGGTTCAGGCTCCATACCTTCTTTTCTTATAATTTCCATTAGTTCTTTTACCCTTTCAGGTAGTGCCATGTTTTCCATTCTTAACTCTTTGAGTTATCTCTGATAAACTAAACACTCATGGCATTCACTAGTAGGGTATTTTTCTTGTATAGTTTGTGATGATGATGTCTCTATTGGATGAGGAGTATTTTCAATATAATAGTCAACCTTATCAAGCAATATATTTTCACTACGGGTACATACTAGATCAACAATGACCTATCAAAAAATCAACAATTATTTAGATAACGAAAATGAAAAACTGCTAAGTTGTGGTCTTCTATTTACCTGTTCAGGGGAGACTTGCTCCAATAAATTCCTGACCTTGCTAATATGTGAAGGAGTTGCCCTCCACTTATTTATTCGTGGGCCTTCAGTATTGTACGGTCTCTGGATTGGGACATGTTCCAGAAACCAAGCCTGCTCATATCGAAAGTGTTACATACTTACGTAAATATAAAAGAAAAAATTATTTAGTAAGAAAGAACTTACAGCCAAAAGGTCGGCAAACCCCTTTAGATAAGGAATTCGGCTCTTCTGCGCAACTGTATTATTAGATGAACATATATCTCCAATAGTAGGCAATTGTGGAGCCATAAATTGATGGATGGCTTCAACCCAATCAAACTATCTATGTTGTCAAAATCATCTACAATATCTACAAGACCTATGGGACCTTATATGTAGTAGTACAACACACAAGCAAATATATACAATACATACAACTTACAAAATACCAAAACATCTTCATCTACTTCTACTCTAGTAGCAAAGGTTTTAAGCAAAACTCTAACCTCGATCTAGTTGGTTCTTTTTGGAGAATCGAGAATTGAAAAGAGCACTGATGCATTAGTTGAATTCATAGGAACATAAGCCCCTCTATCACAATACCGAGCAAAAGGGACACATCTCTTACGGTGAAAGCAAGCTGCATTTGAAAACTTAAAGCTTTGACTTGTCAATCCCAACTTTGAAATATATTGACCAATATTCCATGAATTTGTGGAATGTCTTGTATATTCAAAAAAAAGCGACAAATGAGGTTTGTTTAATTATCTCTCTGCCTTTCATGTAAACAAATGACGGCGTTGCTTCCCTTTAGCACTTGGACCTCCAAAAATTCAATAAAGTGGCCTAAAACGCTGGTCCATTCAGCTTTCTTCGCACACTCATTATTTCCTAACAATTACAAAATACATAATTTATTCCTTCATTTGTAATTGTAAAAACAAATTGAGATTCGCAATTCTTTGCAATAATCTCAGTAAAAAAATTGACATCACCACTTTTCTCGGCTAGGTTCCTCTCCACGGTGTGTTGAAATTTATATCCCAGCCCAGCGGTGCTGGGATATAAATTCCAAACACCACCATTTATCTCGACAGTTCCATCTCCCCAGTGTGGAATATTTAAACGCAGAACCACTGTTCTTGAGGTTTTAGTTCGACCACCAACAATTCGACTTTATGTACATGGTGTCCGAAATTAGATTCCCAAAGACACCATGGTGTTCTTTGGGAGTTTTAATCCCATTACCACGGTGGTCTTTGGGATATAAATTCCCAAAGACCACCATTTATCTTGACCGTTCATCTCCTCAGTCTTTGGGATTTTTAAACGAGAACCACTGTTGTCTTTGGGGTTTTAATTCCCAAAGACCACTAACAAATCTGACAACTTATATGTACATGGTACTGGAAATTACATTCCCAGCACCATGGTGTTGCTGGGAGTTTTAATCCCATTACCACGGTGGTGCTGGGATATAAATTCCCAGCACCACCTTTTTTCTTGACTAGTTCATCTCCCTGGTGCTAAGATTTTTAAACGCAGAACCACTGTGTTGCTGGGGTTTTAATTCCCAGCACCACCAATAAATCTGGCAACTTATATGCATACGGTCTTTGAAATTACATTCTCGACCATAGTTGCTTTGGAGTTTTAATCCTATTACCACCGTGGTGCTGGGATAGAAATTCCCAGCACCACGATTTTTCTTGACTAGTTCATCTCCCTGGTGCTGGGAGTTTTAATCTCATTACCACGGTGCTGGGAATTTACGGCTCTATTTATCTAATTCATATCTGATTGAAGAGATCGTCCATTTGTATTTGAATGTTTGAAACCATTCCAAAACCATAACTGAGAAATCATTTTAAACATATGGCATACTCATATGACTAAAGCAAGGAATGCGACACATACCTGGCGGTGAAGGAGAGGTTGAATCGGATGCTTGACTCATTCTGCAACACGAAATGGTAGAAAAAAACCCAATGAGATGTACGCCTTTCAACGGAAACCCTAAAACCGAGTAAGAAATGGGTAAAACTCTAGTTAAATGAGAGGACGACACCATATTACCTCGAAGCGTCTCGACGAAATTCCAAGAACTCGGAAACTAACGTAATGAAGCAGGAGGAAAAATGGAGTCTAAGCTTTTCCAAGTTTTTGTGCGCTCGAAGATTTTCCGGAAGCTAAAGACACGAAGACGGTAATGTGGTGACTTGTTTGGACGGGACGTTTCGATGGCTCGGGATTTGGAAATGTGCCTCGGATGCATGCGGGATCTTTGCATTAAAAACGCTGTTTGGCGGGAGGGGTATTTTGGGAATTACGCGCACGATTTGGTCATTCTGAAACTATAGTGCGCGATTTGGGCAAATTCGAACTTCGACTGCTGTGTTTGGTAAATTGCCGATATAAATTTCTTAGAGAGTATGAGACATATACTCCCTAATTAGTTAATCATCATTTCAACTGAAAATGATTGTGTTAGAAGCTGAGATATTTTATAAGAATTATGATAATTGAAAAAATTAAATGAACATATGATCTGATATTATTTATATATGATTATAATTTTTATTTTATATAATTTATTTTTAAACTGTTAAATATTATTCGATCTTAATAATTCTATGGATTTAATAATTAATAGTTAAAAAATAATTATTATATTATATATAAAATATAAATAAAAGATGAATTTTTTATTCGATAATTTTTTTTGAAAATAAAAAGATAGGATAAAATTTTGTATTCGGAATGAGATATCGATATGATATGGTATCATGTGAATGATAAAAGATTTATCATTGGAGATGCCCCTATCAGTCAAGCCGGACAATAATAATTAACAAGGGGACAGGAAGCGGAAGCCGAGGCCGGGGGTGGACGACGACTAGCTGTCACAGCTATAAATTACCTATTTTCCTCTGTCTCCTCTCTTCCTCTCCTAATTTATTGATAGCCATTTGTGTCGCCTTCTCCTCCCAGTCCCTCCCCAGGAGAAAGCCAGAAAGACGGTCATGGCGGGCGGAAACAACGGTCGGGAAGCGGAGGAAGTCAGGACGCCGCTGTTGGCGCCCGCCCGGGTGCCGCGCAAGAACTCGGCGACCTCAATGAGGGGCGAGTTCATGGCCAGGCTCCCCGATAAGGTGAGGCACGGCGTCGACTTGGAGAGGCCCTTCGCCCTCGACGTCTCCCGCGCCAAAGGTCTCATCGAAGGTGATCGCTCTGCTCGTCCACCTACCCTCTCAGATTGCTCATATGCCGCTGTTTTTGGGGTTTCTTAGAGCTTATTGCTCCAGTTTTCTTTGGGATGTTCGTCTCCTCGTGTAAAATGATTTTCTTGGTGCGGGTTTTTGAATTTGCTACGCTTCCAGAAATCAGTTGCGGACCCGTAGATGATGTCGACGGCAAAAGGCAAAACTTCTTTCTGGCCCCTTTCTGCTTGTAGAGGAGTTGAAGCTTCGAGGAGAAAGAAATCTTTACTTTGCCGCAACTCTTCTATTTTAATGTTTCTTTTACATAGCTGTCCTCTATCATCCTTCATTTAAAAATAAAAATAAAAAAAACTAGCACCAGGTAACTATCATCCCGTTTTGCTAGAGGCTAAGGTGGCTGTTTTACTGATGATCACTAATTGAGTGTTATTGTTAAAAGTATACAGTGCACATTTTCCTCTAGTTTTTTTTATCAATCAAATTGTAATTATCAAGCAGATCATCTATCGATCGGTATTCCTTACACCTTCAACATGCATTTGTTGCTTATTGGCTTAAAATAACGCCAAATTGCATTTTTATAGTGCCAAGGAGTCCCGAACCAAAACTTACTTTTGCTGAGAGTTCCATCATTTTTCACAAAAGTAACAATAGGTGTTTTAATTTACAACGAATTTTGTGTTGAGAGCCGACAACTCTATAGACACTTCTGGGTTTATGCTTATTGCAAGTTTTGCGGTTGAATGCTGACTAACCACTATCTAGTTTTGAAATTTCAGGGGAGAGAGAATACTATGAGAAACAATTTGCAACCTTGAGATCCTTTGATGAAGTTGACTCCTTGCATACAAATACTATTGATGAGGATCAGGAACTTGAAGAGCAGGCACACAGTGAATTTGCCATGAAGATCTCTAACTATGCAAACATTGCTCTCTTGGCACTGAAGGTGATGATTCAATTCTTGTACTAATGAATCTCTGCTGTTGTCGAACTTGTAGAACGAGGAAAGGGTTCTGTTTTGGTATTATCGGGGTTATAGATTGGCACTGCCAGTATAGTGTATAATTGCTCAATCTCATATTTTGTGAGTTAGAGATGAACTGGAATTTGACTGCAGATTTATGCTACTATTCGAAGTGGATCCATAGCTATTGCTGCATCAACACTTGATTCATTACTGGATCTTATGGCTGGTGGGATCCTCTGGTTTACGCATCTGTCAATGAAGAACATAAACATATACAAGTACCCCATTGGCAAGTTGCGTGTTCAGCCAGTTGGAATCATCATCTTTGCTGCTGTCATGGCTACTCTAGGTACATACCTTTCCTTAAAGTTTGCTTATGTTGTGACTTCATAACATTCTTGTGCTTTAGACTTGTTTAGAGGTCCAATTTGACTGCTGTATTTGAAGTCATTGCATCTTTTTGTTGAGTCTAGGAACATATTCTGAAAGTCTTCTTTGGCTGCTATCTGCTACAAGCTGAAAACAGACTATCACCCTTTTTCTCTGTTTGACTTTATGATATCTATTCACACACATACTGTTCCATCAGGATTTCAGGTTTTTGTTCAAGCCCTTACCCACTTGATTGAAAACACGCCCTCAGAAAAGATGACCTCGGCACAATTGGTTTGGCTATATTCAATCATGTTGACGGCCACTTTTGTAAAGCTAGTTCTGTGGCTTTACTGCAGAGCCTCTGGAAACAAGATTGTCCGCGCCTATGCTAAGGTTCTACTTCTAATTATCTAAACTTTCATGATTTTGCATTTAATTCAATCGGCATTATGCTGATTTTGGTGGCTTGTTGATATCCAGGACCATTATTTTGATGTAGTCACCAATGTTCTTGGCTTGACTGCTGCTATTCTTGGTGATAAATACTACTGGTGGATTGACCCTGCTGGAGCTATTATTCTTGCAATTTATACAATTACGAATTGGTCAGGAACTGTTTGGGAGAATGCAGGTTTGTCGTTCTAACTGTAATTGTGTTCCAAGACTATTTCAACCAGCATTCATTTCTGTGCTAACATATGTCATGCTTCATAGTTTTAAATTTCAGCAATCTATTTGTTGCTTACTATTGTGTTGATTGTAGTCTCACTGGTGGGGCAGTCAGCTCCACCTGAGATGCTGCAGAAATTAACTTACCTTGTACTAAGGCATGATCCTAAGATTAAACGTGTCGACACAGTCCGAGCTTATACATTTGGAGTCCTTTACTTTGTCGAGGTCAGTTTCTTACATTATTGTTATTTCTCGTCATCCTGATAATACATTATTCTTTCAGTTTCCCTGCAGTGAATTGGAGAACCCACTGTGTTCAAAGAAAATAAAAATCAAAAAAGTTCATACGGCTTCTATACAAAGAAAATAAAGATAAACATAGTCAGACAGTCCACATTTTCTTTTTTTGTTCCATGGATAGTGACAAATAAAAAGGAATGACATAATATTTAACTGTGTACCCACCATTTTCTCCTGCCAATTAAAATCTCATGGTTTATATGGCCAGTCTCATTGTCTTAATGTGGGGTTAGACTAATATAATTAATGCCTAGTTAAGCAATCCCACACTTGGCTCTAAGACTAAAGATGGAGTATGGAATCTTATTCACCATTCTAATCTTGGACAACTTTTATATATGTATATATGCACAATGCACATATATAGAAGGAGAAGGATAGGGCGAAAGTGATTAGGCTCAACTCTTGTTGAATAAGACATTATATTTGTTTGTCTAAAACCCATGGAATAACTCTTTATATAGAACAAATACCCCTTTAAGGCATCCATTGAATTAGGGGCGTATCCTTTAATCAATGAAAATTTAAAATTAAAAAAATAATTAAAATGAAGAATCTAGTTGAATCAACATGTTATTTATCAATTCAGCCACTTTGATTTCTACAAAATGTACAAGCACGAATTTTGTTGCAGAACCAATTATGTCATTTTTATCACTTCTTTTGCACACAGAGATCCTTCTAGTAACTTAATAATAATTAGGCTAACTTTAATCATAAGATGGCATGCACGCTTGCAATTTTTTTTCTCTTTGAATCTGTAATTGTTTCCTGTAAGTTTAAAATATATACATTTCTGTATTATTTGTCTAAAACAATGAAATAACACCAAATAATCAAATTTTCCATGAAGCTCTTCATCCCCAATTAAAATGTGGTATTTTCAGGCCCCCCTTCATTAATTTATATTTCCTGAGCTCAGGCTGTGAAAATGCTGGGATTCCTTTCAGATAAAGTATAACTCCTTGTGTCCGCAGGTCGACATTGAACTTCCAGAAGATTTGCCCCTGAAAGAAGCCCATGCGATCGGAGAGTCCCTGCAGATAAAGATCGAGGAACTTCCAGAAGTCGAACGAGCATTTGTGCACCTCGATTTTGAATGTGACCACAAGCCAGAGCATAACATCCTCGTCAAGCTACCTAGCAGCCAACCTTGAAGTTGCATCTCGAGTATATTATGCTGAGTTAATTAGCTTACGCTTTGTCTGTAGGAGGGGATTTTATAGTTTGTCAAGCTAGCCACTAGCTTGATTATTTGATTGGAATTTGGAAAAGGTGGAAAACAGATCGACAATGGTTGAGATTGTGATATCAACTGAATTACTTGAAATTAGATAGAACTATGTCAGCCCTGCAGAGGTCATCTGCATTAAATGGCCCAAGTTTTTCATCTCATCCACTGCTATTTACTCTCTTGTTTTAATCAGAATTGGGGGAGAGATTCCCGTTCATATAAATCAAGGAGCAGCATTTTTTTACCATCTGTGACAATGGCTCTGAGTCTTAATCTACGCAATGATAAATCGTTTCGATCTCTATCGATAATTGTTTAGTCTAATCACAAAAGAATTATGAATTATATACTCAGAACTTTCTGATAATATATAGGGGTAGAAGTTTAACTTTGTCGGATCAATCTCAAAGTTAATGTAGTGTGTGAGACCTTGCGTTAAAGATAAAAAGGAAAAAAGAAGAAAACTAACAGGATGAGGATGCGAGACAATGGTGTTTCATTTTCTTTTATCATTATTTTAAATGGGATAATTTTGAGAAACATTTTTTTTTAAAAGACAATTCACCAAAATGGCTGTTTTCCGACAGGACAGACTGTGCGATGTGTCATGCTTTGGAAATAGCATCAGGCGGGGCCCATCATCGAAGTTGCTCTGGACCCGCGTTTCAGTTTCCACGAGATGACACGATGATAAAGACAGAGTGTTATTTACAGAATGGACTAAATTCGATATCGGATGAGGGGTTTAAAATTTCTCCTGATTTCAGATGAACTCATCTCTGTCCTGCCACCGTGTTAAGAGACTTTGTCCCCCTTTGTGATTTACTTCCCTCTTGTCAGTGCCCTGGGACGAGTGACAGAGGGTTGCCAGTTGGACAAATTTCCAACTTTTGCAGAATAAGAAGTAAAATTGTATGTCCCAATGGGATGATATGGTGGCTAAGATACGACAGAGTTTATGGATAAGATAAGAATTAATTTTGGAGGAGACCTAAAATTCTTTTTTAAATTCAGATAACCTTTACGTATCTTGGTCATCACATCAAAGTTCATAGGACCCATTGTAATTTACCTCCCTCACAATAATTGCATTCTCACGTGGATGATGCATTTATTTAGACAAGACGACACTTGCGAAACGAACACGGATTGATTTCGAAGGAGAGTGTAAAATCTCTCTCTGGGCTCAGATAACCCTCCTCTGTCCTGGCCAATTGCATCAAGGCCAAAGGTCGTGGGACAGGCTGGTGAGGGTCACTAGATTGACAGTTCTAACTTTTTGTGAAATATTGCGAAATAGGAAGCAAAATTACGAAATAAGCAGGGCGACATTTGCAAAATGAGCATGGGACAATTTCGAATGAGGGTCTAAAACTTCTCCTTGTACTCAGATGACCCTCTTTTGCCTTGGCCAATCACGTCAAGGCTAAAGGCCCCCCGCGATTTACCTCTATCACAATGGTCGTGGGACAGACCAGTGGGAGCTGCTAGGTTGACGATTCCAACCTTTTGTGAAATAGGAAGCAAAATTACTCCCCATGGGTATGGTGCAGCGACAAAAGCGGAGAGACATCCCATAGGAGAACGTAGTTTGATCCTATGTTGTGACATCGTTCGGCGAAAAATTTAGAAAAAAATCCATTCGGACGGTCCTGGGGTTCAGGAGTTTGCCCAATGGACAAAGTACGACTTCGGCATTGGACCGTCATTCAGGGATGACGCGACTGCGGAGTCCGAGCTGAACTGTGAAAAAGCTATGAGCGCTTCCTTAATTTACCCTTAGTAGTCAGTGAAGGCTACTTAAGCTCCGACCTTATCCGGTTCAACTGTTGGAGAGGCATCCCGAAGATCTATTGGGCAAGGTTGGTCACTCTCAGAGTTTAGTCAGACCGAAGTTCAAATACCCGGGTGCCAATAAAAAAAAAAGGAAGCAAAATTGTTGTTCCCACGGGAGGGTCTTGTGGCTAGTGCGACAACAAAGTTGCACCAATGAGAAAGAGTCAATCTCCGAGGGTTGTAAGCCTTTCGGAGTGTCTGCCCTCCTGCAGTGTTAGTCTTGGGTAGGACAATATGCTCCGCATGATTTATCTCCTTCGTATTGACTGTGAGACCGGCTGGCGGGAGCGTTGAGGGCAAGAAAATCGATTTTTTGCACCAATAGAAAGTAAAATTAGAGTTCCCATATGAAGGTCTTGTAGTTAGCACAACAACAGAGTTGTATTAATGAGTAAGAGTCAATTCTCTAGGACTGCAAATCTTTTGGGATGCCTACCCTCCTCCCGAGCTAGCTTTGGATTGGACAATATGCTCCTCATGATTTATCTTCTTCGAGTTGGTTATGACGGGAGCATTGAGGGTGAACAAATCGTCTTTTTTGCACCAATAGAAAGCAAAATTGGATATAATACAACAATAACAACAATTAATTAATCCTTTTATATTATTGAACTCTATTTATAATATATTATCTATATTTAAATAAATTTTATATGGTTACTAACTAAATCTTTTTCATCATTCCTTTTCTCATTTAATATATGTATTTATCATCGTTTTCCATTGTGTAACTAGAAAATTTATTAATCGTCTAAGTATATATTTGTACTATTTTAAATGTCTCTCGGAGTTTTTCCTCCATAGATGTAATTTTGACTTTCTCTCTGATGCTCTGATTTTTTATTTTATTCATCCTCGTATATCTATACATCCATCTTAACATCTCCATTTTTGCAACTCTTATTTTTTACTTATGTGTTTGAGTCGTAGCACAACATTCAACGTCATATAACATAGCAAATCTAACCACCTATTCATTAAACTTTCCTTTAAATTTTAAAGCTACTTTATGATCATATAAAACACTCAACGTCCTCCTTTATTTTAATCATTTTACTTATATTTTATGTAAAATATCTCTCTCAATCCCTTCATCATCTTATAAAAATAATCCTAAATATTTAAATTTCTATCGGATAACTCATCATCTTCTATCTTAATACTTGTCTCATTATATTTAATATTATTAAACTTAAATTCTATTTATTTTATCTTACTAAGTCTAAAATCTTTCACATATAATATTTTCCACTAAAATTTTAATTTAATATTTATTTCTTTACATGTCTTATCTATTAAAATAATATCCTTTATAAATAATATACATTACAGTACTGTGTATTAAATTTATTCATGATTAATATAAAAAAATAAAAATTTAAAATTGATCTTCGATATAATTCTATATTTATCAGGAATACTTCAAATCATCTACGACAATTTACCAAACACAGCTCCTAAAGTTCGGAAATGTCCAAAAAGCGTAGCATGGTTTTAGATTTACCAAATCGCGTACCTAATTCCCCTTTTACCCCTCCCGCCAAACAGACCTGCAATTTAATAATGAGAGAGAATTTTCATGCATCCGAGCCACTACTGGAAATTCCGAACCATCTAAACGTGGTGCTGGGAATTCAAATCCCAGCACCACCTTTTTTTTTATCTGATTTCTAATTTATATCGGTCTGATTTCTAAAATATTACTGTGAATACCTAATAAAACCTTGAATATCAGAAATTTTGGCCACAAATACACAGAGGGATACTACTCAAACTCAATGGACTTGGATTGGATCGAAAAAGAGGTGAATAAGACCATCAATGGGTTTTGACCGAAACCCATTGATGGACTTAGAGGAGTCCAAATTTCGAAATCTTGACATAGACTGAAAGATCTTACAACATGAATTTTTGATATGTCGAGGAAACTTAGTTTTAATCCTCCTATCTCCCAATTTTAACTTGTGTCGAAAAAAAAATGGTATTGGAAGTTGAGAAACTGGTGGAAGATAGTGGTAGTGGTGCTGGAATTCGCAATTCCAGCACCACAGTGGTGTCGGGATCCCTGCAACACCCTTTGTGGTCTTTGAGAATTTCAATCTCGGCACACTGGTCTTTGGAATTGAAATTTCGGCACGCGGTGATGTTATAATCCTAGCACCACCGCTGGTGTTGGAAATTCAATCCCAAAGCTGGTCTTTGGAAATTTCAATTCCAGCACCACAGTGGTGCTAGAATTATCAATAAATTATTTAATATCTCATTAAAAACCTATGAATAAAATAATCATCCTCAAAATTAATTAAGTTGAAATTTTAAATAAAAAAAAAAAGCTCCCTATGGAGCTGAAAGCCATAATCATATAAACTTTAAAAAACAAAAAAAATAATTAAAGGACAATTTTTATTTCTTAAAAAAACATTTTTTAATTGAAATAGTCCTGATTATTTTTCTTTTTTTTATGTCTATGTCAACTGAATTATTTAAATATAATTAAAACAGAAATGAATTAAAATTGTTGTATAGTTACAGCGTTAGACTATAATATTAATATTTAACATAATATAGATAAAAATAAATATTTATATATAATAAATATTTATGTTTTTATGCGAATTTCCACAAGGAGCAAATTCGATTTCTACATTAATAGACTATTTAATATCCATATCGAATCATATTTTTTTATCGTATTTTTCAAAAGTTTTTTTATGATTCTAATAAAAAAAAGTGTTCTATAATTTTTATAAAAAATTAAATATCAAAGAAGCTATATATTTTTAATTTATCATAAAATAATCTGATAAAATTTACACCCCTTGCAATTCCTACTCATTACCTTTACGGCGGAAAGAAATACAAAGATTAGTAGAGTGGTGCTGAAAATAATCTGATATTTTTAATTTATCATAAAATAATCTGATAAAATTACCTTTATTAATTTTGAAATTTCGGTGCTGTGTCTGGGATTAAATTCACAGGTGGTAGTCTTGGGATTAACACCACTGTAGTCTTTGGAATTCACAATTCGGCACCACGAATCTTTGAGTGCGAATTCGGCACCACTACCACTATCTTCCATCAGTTTCTCAACTTTTAGTACCATGTTTTTCCGACATAAGTTAAAATTGGGAGATAAGAGGATTAAAACTAAGTTTCCTCGACATATCAAAAATTCATGTTGTAAGATCTTTCAGTCTATGTCAAGATTTCGAAATTTGGACTCCTCTAAGTCCATCAATGGGTTTCGGTCAAAACCCATTGATGGTCTTATTCACCTCTTTTTCGATCCAATCCAAGTCCATTGAGTTTGAGTAGTGTCACTGTATTATTCGTCGAAAAATTTACGATATTGAGGTTTTATTAGGTATTGCGGTAATATTTTAGAAATCGGTGATATAAATTAAATCGGATAAAAAGGTGGTGCTGGGATTTGAATTTCCAGCACCACGTTTAGATGGTTCGGAATTTCCAGTAGTGACTCGGATGCATGAAAATTCTCTCTTATCATTAAATTGCAGGTCTGTTTGGCGGGAGGGGTAAAAGGAGAATTAGGTACGCGATTTGATAAATTTGAAACCATGCTACACTTTTTGGATAATTTCGAACTTTAAAAACTGTATTTGATAAATTGCCGAATCATCTAAGAAAAATAAACTGCATAGCTTGTGAGAGCCAAAAGAGGACCTCGTGTTGCTGGACATTGGAAATGGCTTTTCCATAGACCATACTCATCCTTGGCAAGAACCGTCAATGGTCAAAACTTCAAATTGGTTGTTAGATGGTTCAGCTCGAGTATTCTGAGAAAGTGCAAAGGTTGATGTCGAGATCTCCAAGCCGTTGAGAAAACTTAACAAGGATATTACGCTTGGCCTGTGGACTGTAAACAAAAGGAACAAAACATTAGATGCTTGACAATAGTTGTTCTGATGACTTGTTGCCATCAGCTTTTTTTTTGCTACAGATGATAGTTGGCATGCAAACTTAGGTCGCCCGTGTAATTAACCTGACAATCGAAGACAATTATTGGAATTATAGCTGTGTTTGCTCAGGATTTTCTATGACAACGTCCATCTCTTTTTTATCAGAGTTGTCTTTTTAAAGACAACTTCAATCACTTTTTATTAGAGTTGTCTTTATCAAGCATCAGAGATTATCTGTCAGGGAATCCGACGGAAGGATCTGTCTGAGATATGCCTCAGTTCGATGAACTTCCATGCTGAGTTAAGCATGCCGTACGAGGTTGGACTTGCCTTTGATAATCTGGTAACAATCACCTTGAGTTAAATATATATATATATATATTTCATTTTTTTTATTGACATGTTTGCTTTACTAAGACTACCCGATAATATATTTGTCGATTTAAATTTAACTTGAAAAATACATTTTTTATAGCATTGGCATCAAGTAAACCTGATATAGTGCTATTTAGTTAAAACTGCGTAACTTTAACTATATCTACCCGGCATTCAAATCAGCAGAGTGACGCCCCGAGTTCCACGAGCTTATGACTTATTATAATACAGAAATAACATACCGAAGAAGAGTGTGACACCGTGTATACAACTACGATGGTACATGAGTAAATAAATATAGTAAATCACACAAACATTGGCTGACGTGCATGTTAAATTTGACAGCGTCTACAAAAACAATGTAGCAAAAGTCCCGCTGCCTTCCAATCTTTAATTTGTGGTCAGGTTAACCACAGCGACTCAGCAAGTATCATGATACAGTACGACCATAGCAAATCGACGCGAGGTATAGATTCTTCGCCCATTTGTCCTGCACATCAAAATTAGAAATTTTGTGTCAAATCCCTGTTTATGGGTGAAAAATTATAAATAAATAATTGTACCTTAACATGAGCGCTTGGAAATGCTGATGTCCGTAGGGTCTCTTGAGTCTCATCGCCAGGCTTCCGCTTGGGCACACTGAGGATCAGTGCTGCCTGATCCCAAGTGGCAGCCATACAAGTAATGCGATATCCACCGTCCCATCGCCTGTGGATTCCCTCACTTGGATATAGGAAGTCTAATTCAACAACCTGCCAAGGTCAAGAAAAATTTACCAACAATGCATTGGACCAAAGAAAAAAAAAAGAAAAAAAAAGGAGAAACTTGTTATAAATGAAATCCAAATAGCAAGCAAATAAACTTGGAAAGGCTTAATGCATTGACCATCTAAAGAACATTTAACAGGGAGACTATAGTATTACACTGCTCATTACTGATCAACTTGAACAAAGACATCCTACCTGATCATTAAAACCAGCATTGCGTGACATGACAATGCCCCATCTGCTGCCAGCCGTTGCCATGGATGTGACATGGAATCCTTCTTTCCATTTCTTACTTATCCATTTGAAGGGAAAGGATTCACTTACTTTGTAAGACTGCTGCGTGTATTGGGTGCCTGAGGAATTGAATTGCAAACGGTTTGAGATTGTAAACAAGTGTTGAACTTAATAATATCCAGAAAATTTCAGTTCAACCCCTGAAATACAAGAAAAGACGTAACCCATTGGACCCCAGAAAACCCTGATGGGCCAGCTCATCTTGCAACAGCGGTTTGTTTCCGACTAGAGAAAGTTCTTAAATCTCAAAATTATGATAGCAGGAAGAAATATTGTGGATTTCAGAGCCCACAATGTTAATTTCATATACGGATGAGCATTGAGCATCTCAAAATAGTGATCCATCTTTGTTATGTCTCTTAAAAGGTTCATTTTATCTTAACTCGTTTCTGATTATGTTCTTGTGCTGTTTCACTATTTTTATTCGACTTGCAATACTCATAAGAAACATTCCTCTGGTGATGAAATTGTAAAATGAACATTCTCTAATGTCCTAAGAAGTTAAATATTTATCGACACAAATGAATATAAAACACAAAAAGAATGAAATTGGACTATAGATAAGTTATTTTTATCAACACTCAAAAAAATAAATGAAACTGAACTTGTATCCAGTTATATCTGCAAATAGCTGAGATTTAAAATTGATTGTGCATTGTGTGCACAGTGCACACAGGCAGTCAACCACACAGATGCAAACTCTGATAGCATTAAGAACAAAATCAAAACTTTAGAAAACAACTTAGCAATCAATAACTAGTAAAATTAACACAATGATAGAATTCGAGTCATAGTTCCACTCCCTGACAATGCTGAGAAAACTAAGTGCAATAACTATAAAAAACAACCATTGAATGATACGAGACTAACCTTTTGACATCACTACAAGCGAACTTCCATTATTGGCACCAGCAAGTGACGTGATATAGTAGTTTTTCTCCCATTGATCCATAATCCATTCCTGAATTACTCATCATAATAAATGACATCTGAAAATATATCAAGCTCAAAATTCCACAATTTACCATTGTACCTTGTGAAGGAAAAATGGAGACAACTCATAAACTTGAGATGTGAAACCAGTTCCAGCATCCATAATAAGGGCCCACAGGTTAGAACAAGATGCAACACAACTAATAAGCAGACCATCCTCATTTCCTCTCTCAACATGCTGTGCCAAACGTGCATCAGCCACATTGTAGTGATACCTAATTAAAAGTTAAATCTTGGTGATGATACATAGTTAAACAGTTACACTACAATTCAAAATGAATGCAAACTGAGAAAGTGAGACAGCATAGAATAGCTATAAGGAAAAGCCAACAGCAGGATTAGAGAAGATATAATCATCACACATGTTAACCATTCTACAAAATGCTACATTATAGTCTGAAATAAAAGATAAAAACATGGAGTTAGTAATGAGCCCCTAATGAGGTATCGGCATTATTCTCCCCCTCCTATCTGGGAAAACTTGAATGATTGAGTAAAGTTTAAAGTGACAAGTCGAATGAGGATTGTCAACAACATAGGTACAAAGCATTCTACTCATGACATAGTTCAAATCATTCAATAAATAGTACAGTTCTTGTTCTCTAATATTTTCTTCTCCCTTACAATATGACCAATTTGAGACAAACAAATTTATCATGATACTATGTCAAACTTCACTCTAAACCCCACCCTACACTGCCAGTTATTCATCTGCAATGTAGCTAACCAAGGTACGCAAACACATGCATTTGTTAATTGAGACACATGGATTTGGAGCGATGCATCCCACGTGTTATCAGTGAATTTTGAGGCATTCATCATGTGCCAAGCTACAAAGCATGTCTAAAACAATCCATCCATCGTTCATATTTTCCCCCTTTTAATGAACCATAAGTTATGAGAGATGGTAAGGATCAGATGGGTGGGTGCATATACTGCATATGATGAAGAGGCATGAATTGCAAGGTGGCACTGAACATGAGTGGAGGTGGGACCACAAAGTAGCATAGTATTCCCATCAACCACAAGAAATGGTCCTTCAGTGATAGAGAAATAACAAGGAGGGTCTGGTAATACGTATCACAATGCAAGAAATAAGAAAAATTGGTGGATGGGTAAGAAGTTGCAATATGAGGGAGAAAGAATCAACGTGACAAGCATTTGTAAGATGGAGAAATTGAGACAATATGGATCGATATTAAAAATAAAGATGGGATGGAAAGAGAGGTGATGTCAAATGATGAAAACCAAAGAGAATAAGAGTCTCTTTCTCTGTAAATATAATGGTGTTTGTTAAAATATGAAGATAAAATATGAATCAGAATCAGAATCTATCAAAAACAACACCAAACAGATAAAATATGAAGATAAATGATGCTAGTGCCCTGTAAATATAATGGTGTTTGTTAAAAAGACACTCATGCTGTTCAGGCACGAAGTCTCATTTGGAGAGGCATTGGAAAAGAACAACTAGAATTGACAGTAACCAGATTTCCTTCAACAAATCTAATTGATTTCTCTTCACATGTACAACTTGAATGTCATTCCACTGCCTTCATATCAAGCAATATTCATTTGGAAGATGATGATAATGAGGGGCAATACAAAAACAACCATCATCAAACTATCAAACCAAGTGATTATAAAATGAAATTTGCTCATCAATAGAACCAAAAACATTTTTTAAACTGTACCTTTGCTTCATCGGAAGCCTAGCATTGTACACAGAAATCCACTGGGTGGCAGGTACACCTAAACGAATCTTCTTCTTCTGTTGATTCTCTTCTTCATCATCGATGGTCAATCTACCACGTTTTTGACCAACCTGACAGAAAATCAAGCAGGCTTAGTAATAATTTCATTAGTAAATAAAGTTTAAAAAAAATAAGGGGATGACAATTACCTTTTGAGCACCATCAATGTTAATTGGCCGAACTGCTGGATTTGGATTAATTAATCCATCAAACAGAGAAATAAGTTTTGTGTAGTTAGGTTCCTCATCAAATTTCATGTTAACTACAATCTCAAGAAATTGCTTGAATGCTGGAGGGCAAAAGCAACATAGCATCTCTGGAGAAGTTGCCATCTTTTTCTTGCAAACCAAAAAAGATTTGTTGTCGCCCTAAAATGCAAAAATAATATAAACAGAGTGTACATTCTCCAATCTATAATAATAGAGATAATCACGTTTCTTGATCAACCTGGTATCCTTGCCATGGTAATCTTCCTCGATGAAGGAAAATTAGTGTGTAAGCAAGAGACTCCAAATCATCCCTTCTGCTTGCCGTTCTTCCTAGATGTGCATTAACACTAGCATATCTAACAGTTCCTCTGCAAAAATAAACCACCAATACAAATAATGGTATCCAGAGGAGCACAAAGAGGAAATATCTATCATACCTAAACACATCGGGTCGTTGGTCATAATCAACGTGAACACCACTACTAGCATCCCTCCATCTAGTAGCTACAAAACATGGAAGTCCAACAATTGACAACTTAAAGAACGAAACATAAATGAGACAAAAAAGGATAAATTAGAACAAAGATTAGTACCACTTAGTCATCAAAATTCACTCACCTAATCCAAGGTCAACAAGAAACAACTTTTTCTCTTGAGGTGTTGATGGTTGCCCGAGCAGAAAATTTTCAGGCTTCACATCACCATGGACATATCTAAAATCGTGGTCTTAATTAGTTCAGATTACAAAAGAGTTGTACGGGAAAAGATCATAAAATATCTACCCTTTTGAATGCATGCTTTCAAGAATTGAGATGGATTCAACACCAATACAAGCAACCATTTCAGAGGACATTCTGAGCAATTCCAAAACACCAAGTATTAGTGCAAAAATTAAAGGCACAGATTTGTCATTTTATTATAGAACAAGACCAATCTCGCTAATGCTACTAAGATATTTGTGTACCTCCAAAAGTAAGTTTCAAAGCATGGGTTTTTCCAAATCATTCCAGTTCTAAAATGAATAATGACAAAGGTGACCCAATTTCTTTATCATTCCAAAAAATGGTACATATGATGCAAATAAAAATAAACTAATTTAATATAAAATATTTAAATCAATTAAGGTTTAAATGGCAATGCAATTTAATTTTATTTCTATTTTTATCACTTGTAGTATGCCTAGCCTACTTTTTTTCCTTTCATTGTCATAAGATCGTCAATTCAGAAATACATCCTTGTTAGAAATTGTCAGAGGCACACAAATATATCTCGTCATATCAATATGAAAAAAATGAAAATGAAGGTTTAAAATATAATAATAAGATTATTTGACAATGTAAATTTGAAATATGAATTGGAAAGTTTATTCTCATTAAACATCGAAATGAAAGATCTTATTGATATTTGATAAGACAATTATATTCAGAAATAAAATAGAAAAAATCACAAAAAAAAAAGAAGAAGACAATCTAGCATCAGACCAGAATTTCAGAAAGATATTTGGCAGATATTTAAAAAATATATTTGATTAATATGCATATTAAGGTATTTTACTAAATCTTGCAACAAACATATATACTTAAATATCTTACGGAGAATGATTAGAGACTGTCAATGCATAACATTCAGCAAAAATAATCACCAATGAAACAATGGAAGAATTCAGGGAAATTGTCATGTGGCCATTGATAGATGTAGATAATCAAAATACCATTGCACTAATAACTTGCTAAAATGAAAATGGCGGATGACAGAACAATGTAATCACAGTGACTGCATACTCACGCTTGACCTGAAGAATTCCAAGCATCCCATAGACTAGGTCCCAGCATGTCCATAACCTATGAATAATAGTCAAACAAGTCCGGCATCAAATTGGCAAAAGCTTCTAGCAAAAAGTTTTAAGCAGACCAAATTGCAGAAACAAAAGATAGATTAATAGACCAGCAAGATGCAAAGAATGCACAGAACGAATCAAGTGAAACCATACCATTACATAGTAGTCACCTTGCCGGCCTTTATAATGTACCCTAGGGACTCCATAGCTACCGCCAAGAGCGCTGGGAAAGAACAAAAACAACAATGTGCAAGTCCAATTATTTGGAATCATCTGCATAGAACTTCTGCCTCCATTAAAATTTATACAAGGCTACATTGCTAGCAATGTCAGACATTAGAAATCAAGTTTAATTATGTTAAAGTAAATTCTCTTCTACTTCTCTTTATTCCTCACATGTTGAACCCTGATTGATGCAAATTATCTACCTTCATAGCTCATTCGTCATTGTTGAACAGAATGATACCATCTTTTTCCTTTTTCTATTACAGCTAAGCTTAGCAACTCTTTCAGATTGTGATCTTTTATATTTTATCAGCTTACCTGTCGTGTTCATTAACAATCTAACCCATTGTGTTTGGTCATACAACAACCTAATAACTTTTTCCTTAAGCCTAAGAGGCACAGGACGATTCCATAACCCAAAATATCTTAACCATTTTGCCATTCATTTTTGTTATCAATTTTATAATATTTTCATTAACCTCTACTTCTCATTGAATATCAGAATCAGGATATCTATAAATTTTCAATTTGTGAATATTCTTGTCAATTCAGACTAATTATTTTCTCACTTTTTTTTTTTCATTTTTGTTAAACTTACATTTAGTATTCTTAAAACTTTTAGTTTTAGGAGTTTCTCTTTGCAAGGCAAAAACTATATCAAGGAAGTAAAGAGCAACAAATTACTTTTTGCAAAGGAGGATAATAAAACAAACCTGTAAACTTGCCATTCATAAGGAGGGCCATAGTTGCAGCCTTTACTAGTTCTGTGTTCAAATTTGATAGCAACCTATTAGCAAAAGGCATATGCAATATTAGAGACAAACATCAATCTGGAAACAATAGAGAATAGCAAAATAACTTTTTATCTCAACTACATTTAGGCCACCATGGTCCTTGTATAATGTTCAATGTTCCAAGAACAAAGCAGTTCAGTAATGAACAGAAAGCAATACCTCCATAGCATTAAGACCTGTTGATCGTTCAATGCCTCCAGAGACTCTCCGACCAACAAAAACCTGACCAAATCCACCCTTCCCAAGCTTTCTCTCAACCTTATATATGGGTGAACCACCAACTTGGACCTGAAATTATGTCCAATATGACTAACCTTTAACTTCATATTCAGAAACTTGAAAGAATACCTGAAGGAAACTAACAAGATCATGTGCAAACATGATGAACAAGAACATGAACATGCACGTGCAGAAACATCATGTGCAAGATGATTTTGGGACAGCAATAGCTTAAGTAATTGAACATTTTTAGAACAGTAAATTGTGAATCAAGAAATTACATGCAAGACCTAGGTTTGACTAAAACCAGATACTAACAAGTGAACAGTCAGGTGACCTTGGAATTGAAAGTCTATACCGGATTATGAAAAAAAAAAAAGGACAAATTAAACTGATACATGAAATTAGGATTAATTTAAGGAAAAGATAGTATTCACTTTCCAGTGTGCACTGAAACATCAAGCTAAGAAGATAACGAGCAATGAAATAAACAGTGTGCGAAAAGAAATCTACTAATAGAGCAGCTAGTTGTGTAATCATGAAACACTAACAATCCACCCTCCTCGCTCAAGAGGAGGTTTTAGTAAATAACCAAATATGACAGTTCGACTAAGGGTCAAGTTCATAATTAGTCAAGGATAGACTAATTGAAGATATCAGAGTAATTGTGACTGGAAGTTGGATAACAGACGGGTTTGCAATCTAGACAGTAATTATCAAGGACAAGAATATCTATCATATTTACTCATCAACTAATTCACATATTGTAAATTTACCAAACATGTACAGTAAGGCTAAGTAACAGGAATCCTTATCTTTGCAATTACTCAGGGAAGGAAAGCAATCTAGAGATAATCTGTCACCAAAAACTGTAAAGAAAAGTTACAAGCACTTATTTTCCGTAATTTTGGCAAGCAAAATAAAATTGACAAAATCATAAAATTGCTATGTTGGATGTGAGGTTATACAACAACAACAACCAAATCTTATCCCACAAGGTGGAGTTGACTATATAAATTTTTCTATACCATTGGGCTCTATCTCCTCGAATATCATCATTTATATTTAAATGAATTTTATTCTATTTTATAGAATACTATCATCAAGGGGAAATTTTGTGTAAATACAATTGATGACTTATTGAAGGAGAATAAGCTTAAAATGATATAAACATGTTCAAGGACAACAAAAGGATTTTATAATTACACAGGTAACTTTAATATGAGTTAAAGGTGTAAGAATTTTGGACAATTAATAAATAATAATCAATATTATTGAAAATATTTAAGAGATCTGAATATCACATGCAATATAGGTTGCAATGAGTTTATTAGAAAGATAAGATATATGTAGCCGATGCTAACTAATTTGGACTAACAACTTCAAGATGGTGATGCGATAAACCAAAAAAAAAAGGACAAATGATCAAACAATTGAAAGATTAATCTGAATAGAATTGTCCACTATAATGGAGAAGGGAAACTCAAATCTACAAAGCCGTAGAAAAGCTTATTTGTGATACTATAAAAAATGAGTGAAACAAAATTGTTCTTCAAGAAAAATTTTAATTTGAGAAACTAGAATTAATGTAAAAGTCTAGAACAACATAGTTTGACTATAGGTTAAGAACAAGGTGTATTAATCAAAACATACAGAGCAGATTATGATGGCAACAAGAATACAAATAGAAAAGTGATTTTGAGAATGAGTAGTATTGCAACAATGCTAAAGATACATATATGTAGGCTGATATCTATACAACTAGTGATGCAGTGACAATGGAAGAAATTAAAATTCTAGATTAGTAAAATATCATGCTGAATCAAAAAGGAACTGAAGTAAATCATGTAGGAGATAAGCATGATAATATCTTTTCTCCAAGGCACCTAAATTGAAGGAAAGATAGTAATCTTTCTCTATCTAACACCAAGGGTGATAGATCTGTTAAACATGCCAATTATCCAAATTACAGAATTAAAGCCAGTTCAAATGGCTTGCCTGACCCAAAGGATATAATGTGCAAAACTTCAAGATATTGAGATGTCTCTACCCTTAACATATTGCTAAAACATAGACACCAGATTACATCATAACACTGTATCCAATGACCTATGGATGATATGTGTGTTACTACAAGATGTTATGATGTTTAACAAAGGATTGACTGTACGACATAATAGCAATCAAAACTTCAATTTGGATGGAGGATATATCGACAAGACAACAAGAGATAATGGTTTTAGAACAGATCGTATAGGAGGAAGCAGACAAAGAGTCAATACTAAGGTTGGAAGAAGTTCATGATCTACACCATGCCCACTATTCCCCATGAATCAACAACAAAAAGGATCCAAGAAATGGCTTTGATGGCCATGTGAGAATTAATAGTCATTATATTTTTCATATGACAGATACATAAGACATGGGATTAACTAAGATCTTATTCCATACAAGTGATAACATAGTCAAGGTAAATAACATAAACAAAAGGTAATCATGAAATCAATTAAGAAGCTAGAACAATACAAAATCAATCGAGGAAAATCCCTCAGAAGATTATCATGATAACCTCTTCATCTTAAATAAATAGCAAGATGCATTAAACGACAATGAATAACCATAGGGCAGGCAAGAAAGGTGAACCTTTTCCGGGAACGGAGTAGTGCTCCCTTCCTCTTCCTGTCCTGCGACCCTGTTGGCGCTCAATCCACCACTATCATCACCCATCATTTCCTTCTCTTTCACTTCTTCTGCTTGTTTTGCCCTCCCCTTTCCTCTCGTCTCCTCTTCCAATACCACCACTTCCTTCAATTGATCCGACTCCTCCCCCTTCCCCTCCTCAACGAAGACCAACCTACCTGTGGCAGATCTCACCCTCTGCCTCCCCCTCGCCGCGGACGACGGAGCCCTTCTCCTTCCACGCCTGCTTCCCCCAGCAGCAACCACAACAGGTCCGAGATTGTTATTCTTGGCCGCGGCCCGCGCTCTGGTGTTTCTCAAAGGACGATCTACAGGCGGCGGAGGTGGAGCACGGCCCGCACGACGCTCCCTGCTCCGCAAGACTGGCATTCTTCACCCATGCAATCGCACCAGAGCGACCACAATTCGACCATTATCCCCTTAATTTCGTTCCGATTTCCTGCCCATTCTGACCCTCGAATCTTCAAACACACCCAACGCGACCCTGGAAACAGCTGGTGATCAGCTTTCCTCCCGTCGTTAGGGCTTCGATGCGATCGAAGAGATGGAGGTGGAAGCAGCTAGCGCAGGAGGAAACTAATCGCTCCCTTCTTGGCGACCGATCGATGGAGGCTCAATAGCGGGACTATGGAAGAGCGAGATTGGGGGATTCGGGGAAGATCTGCGAAGAAAAAAAACCATTTTGTTACAATTGTTTATAATTATTTTTATTATTAAAAAGGCTTATATAGTGTTTATCAAAAAAAAAAAAGGAAAATGCTCCATAATATGGTTAATTTAATCGAGTATAATTAACTAATTAGCGGATGGATAATTCTCATCCTTACAAAATTTATTGAGGAAATTTAAAATTAGGTATTATATCAAAAAATATCTAATATATATGATAATATTTTTCTTGAATTTATATAAAATAAAAAATAAATACATAAAAATTCTAGGTATTCTAATAGTAACTCCTTCAAACTTTATGGTAAATTAAAGATTTTCACTTATTTATAAAATATAAAAACTAAATAATTTTAAAATTAATAATTTATTTTTTTTTTAAAATAAATCTTTGACCATGCTAAACAAAAGAAATTGACCCTGTTGAGTGAAAAATAGAGTGGTTTAAATAAAATTTAATGACATTGTACATAGGTATCTTCTAAAATCGTGAGACATAGATTCGAATGAATAGGAGTGTTAAATGAGTCAAATCAATCCGAGTTTAGTAAAATTCAATTTTATTTATTTACACATCGAACTTATTTTATTAAAAAATTATTTTAAAAAATCTAATATTGTGTCGATTGAGAAGAAGAGTTTGATCGCAATAAGATCGTGAGGAGAGAATAAGAATGGGGAACTTAGAGAGAATATTCATAATCGATGATGTTCCATAATGAATAAGCAAAATATGAATATTGTCATAATAAATAAGCAAAATAGAGATGCTCTCACTTTTTTTTTTTATGGTATCCAAGCTTCGCCCGACTAATTTACTTGGTGAACCAGCCCTGTCTCACGACCTCCGAAGAGTCTCCATCTACCACAGAATCATACGGGATGGCGCGCCGTCAGTCGCCGTGAGGGTATGTGACGATTGGGTCCGCATCCCACACCAATCCAATAAACGGGGCCCGCCTCCGCAACCCGGTGAGCGAGTGGAAAAGCGAAATCCCCTCCGCATAAACCGTCGGAGAGGATCGAACCATGGTCGCCCAGCGACCGCCAAGCTCTTACCGGCGTCTCGTTACCTCAGGGGCGAAAAAACTGTGGTGGGTAAACTTTTTAACGTGACTGGCCTCACCGCAGAAGCAACCCCTCATCAGAAACCCCCGAAGGGATTTTTGGAGGCACAGTACCACGAGTTGATAAGAGCCTACCTGGGTCGGACCCAGTATCTCAGTCAACAGGACCTACTGATCAATTGTTGCTGAGGAGGGCTCGAACCCGGTACCTCCCGTAACATTATATTTCCACGCTAGCCACTAGAGCTAAGACGCTTCGATAAAAAATTGTGATGGGTAAACTTTTTAACGTGATCGGCCCAACCGCCAAAGCGGCCCCTCATCAGAAACCCCGGAAGGGATTTTTGGAGGCACGGTACCACGATGTTGATAAGAGCAATGCTGGGCCGGCCCAGTATCTCAGTCAATAGCACCTACTGGTGAATTGTCGTTGAGGAGGGCTCGAACCCGACACCTCCCGCAACATGTACCTCCACGCTTACCACTTGGGATAAGACGCTTCAGTTAAATAAATTGTGATGGGTAAACTTTTTAATGTGATCGGTCTCATCGCCGAAACGACCCCTCATCAGAAACCCCTGAAGGGATTTTTGGAGGCACGGTACCACGATGTTGATAAGAGCAACGCCGGTACCAAGATCTCGATCAACAAAGACCTCTTCGTGAATTGTCGCTGAGGATGGCTCGAACCAGGCACCTTCCGTAACATGTACCTCCACGCTTACCACTTGGGATAAGACGCTTCGATAGAGATGTTCTCACGATGAATAAGCAAAGCGAATTTTTTTTTCATAATAAGTGAGTAGAGTACAACTATTTTCGTAATAAATAAGTTGGAAAAAGATATTCCAAATAGAGGATGTTCCCATAATGAGTTAAATAGATCAGGATATTCTCGATTGGGAACATCCTCTCTAAACTCTTTCTTCTTATTCTCTCTCCATGAACTTAGTGCAGGATCGAACTTCTGTCTCCCCACGGTCTCAATGAGATTAAGCTTCTCTTCCTCCAACTTGACTTCTTAAGTTACTTCCAAGTGTGAAGCAACTCTAATCTTTATTTAACTCAACAACTCGACTCCTCAACTAAATCTTCCGGATCACTCTTATAAAAAAAAACTGTCACATTAGCGTCCTCCTCCAGTTGCTTCTACGAGTGGAGGAGATAAATCAGGATCCCATATGGTAAGTGCAAAGGGGGAGGTCGATCGATAGCTCAGGATGATGAAATCCTCAAGAATTGACCCCTGCCCATTTAAAAATTATCCTATTACAATTACCAATTAGGACAACCCTGGGGGCGATTCGGATTACTCTTATAGCTTGGTAGTCCAAGCGTCCTACATTTCCCAAATCAAACTTTATTCAATTTAGCTCTTCAATCCGACTCGAAGGGGGACCAGTAATATTAGGAAAAGGATCTCCTTTTAGTCCAATAGATCCGAGTTCATATGGTTCAAATCTAGTCCATTTACTCATACATATTGGGGTAAGACTTAGACACTGATAGCAACTTACTAGACTCGATATTTGATAGTCCTTAGAATTTTGGAACATGTCTCTATAAATAGAATAGTTAAAAGGGATTATAATAGCAAACCTATCTTTCTTCTCTTATTATTCCATTTTTTTTCATAATCTACGTCTAACTTAGGCATTGAAACAATCTTATCGAGGTGATTTTCAATAGAAATCTTATCGAGATGATTTTCAATGAGCCCTCTAATGTGTATTATCTATGTAAGTCCAACTGCATCAAGTGAGTAAATAGATTGATGCTTATTCTTATTCTTGCTCATATATTGTCTATAAATTTATTAGTTCATAGCTCGTACTCTAGGTTAATGAATCACTCCTATACTTTCTCTATCCAAGAGAAACTGCTTATAGCATATTTCCTGGTATGAAATATAAGAGGAATATTAAAGATAAATGAAGAAAAAATAATGTGACATAAATAAATTATAAATGACATTTTACTTTGTGTTTTGTCAGCTCACTTATCAGTCTAACTACATTGATTAGACTCTTGAAAATAATAATAATAATAATAGCTATGCCTCGAGACTATTCATCTTACAAGAACTTTCAATGCCTATATGCACATCGCTTCCCTCATTAGCTTCCTCCCTCTCCATTCGTTCCTCAAATCTGCCCTTAATTACTACTATTGTTGTCGCTTCCAAGCCCTTCATCTTGACCATCCCTGCAACTTCTCTTTTTCCACTGATACTATTAGAATGTGACCTTGTCTAGGTACTTATGGACATGAAGAATCAAAATAGCAGAGGAGAGAAATGAGTCTCTTGGGACCCAAAATAAGGTCGGGTGCATGGAGGTCAGATGATTAGATATCAAGTTAAGGAGTATTTGAGACCTCACGTCCTTAGGAGCTCGAGGAGGGTTCATGCAATCGAGGAACCATGAGATCCAGGAGGAGCTCGGGAGTCAAAGGGAGCTCAGGACCCATGAGTAATGGAAGTACGAGAGCTCAGGGGTCAGAGGGAGCTCAGGAATCTCAAGGTTCGGGGAAGAGAGTCGACAGAGTTTGGGAGTTGGGAGCTCGAGAATCAAGGTTCAAAGAAGTGGGTCCACAGAAGCTTGGGAGCTCGGGTCACAAAGGAGATGAGATTAGGAGGAATTGTCAAAATTGACATTCCCCTATCCCTAATACTTGTCCAATAGGGAAGGCAGATAAGAGGGTGACTCCGTGATTGGTGGCGGATGATCCCATATGCAAGATGTGTAGACGTGAAAGTGGTGCGAAGAGTGCGTGGACATAGTCCCATATAAAGGGCGAGTAGACGTGGAAGTGGTGCGGGGAGTGCGTAGATGTAGTCCCATATAAAGGGTGTGTAGATGTGGAAGTGGTGCGGGGAGTGTGCAAAGGTGGTCTTGTATTGAGTGGAATGTGTGTGGAGTAGAGACAATGAGAGAGGCATGCAGTAACTGTTGGTGCAATCGACCTCAAATCAATGTTGATCAAGTTCAAGTAGGACTCGAGTAGTATTTTGATGTTTAACAATACATTTGACAATATGTATAATAGTATGACTAATGGATGAGTTGGGGCATTCAAGGTCATATGAAGGAGATTGTTAGGAGAAAATTGTTGGAGCAGTCAACCTCAGGTCAAGGTTGACTAAGCTCGAGTAAGACTCGAGTGAAAGTCCAAATATGGATACTTAGCAATGGAGAAGTTCAAGTGTATAGTCTTGGTCATGTAAGTCCAAGTGTGTAGTCTTAGCGGCGAAAGTCCAAGTATGAATACTTGGCAATGGAAAAGTCCAAGTGTGTAGTCTTAGTTGTGTAAGTCCAAGTGTGCAGTCTTGGCGGTGTAAGTTCAAGTGTAATTTGACAATGGAAGTCTCGAAGGCGCGACCTCTTGACAAAGGTAGACCCATAGCATGACAAGGCCGAAGGAAGTACTTGAAGGCTAGCGCAAAGGATGAGGAGTCATGGACTCAACCTGAGGGTGTGAGACTGATGGAAGTAGCTTGAAGGCTTAGGTCTAGGCTAAGGGTGTGTGTCAAATATGAGAGGAATATACTTGTGGTAAACCTTAATATAATTTTGAGGTGTATGGTCAACTAGTGATCTTGACCAGTCGACTGGTTGAGTGCTCGACACTCGAGAGCTCAGAAGACTTAGGCAGCCGACTGAGATTATGGACCAGTCAACTAGTAGAGTAGTTGGCTCGGCCTGAGCTGGCGCTCAGTCGGTTGTGACTCGGGAAAATTGACTAGTGCTCGGGTAGTCGACTGGTGGTTTGGACCAGTTGACTGGCCACTGATAGTCGACTGCTAGTTTGGGAAATCAACTGGTTTTAAGTGAACATAACATAGAATATTTTTGAGTTGACTGATGTCTTGTGGCAGTCGACTGCTGACCTATGACAGTTGAGTGATGGCAATGAGTAGTCGATTGATTGATTATAATCCGACGTGGATTAGTCCGATATGAGACAATGGTACAGTGACTAGTCGAATGGGGGGTAAGGCCAGTCGATTGGTAGGTGAAAAATCAGCCCTATGGGAGCTTATAAAATGTGGACTTCGATGGAGATTTTAGCATCCGGTTCTTGGGAGGTTTTGAAGGGAAGTGTTGATGCATTCTAGGTCGTCAAACGCTGCTCCAAAACCACCAAACTCAATAGCGATCAAAAGCATTCTTGTGTAAAGCTTTACTTGTGTTGTATTTCATTTTATCTCTTTACACTTGTATTTGTTTGGTGTTGTTGTATAAGCTGTTGGAGATTCCGGGATAATATGAAGTGGAATAAAGTGAATAAAATAATTTTTAGTTTATCCCAGACATCCCTTGTGGGACAGGAATACTTGCTTTAACACAATCATATGTAAAATTGGGAAAGAGAAAAGCTATAGCTTCATGATTCTTTTAAATTGGTTGTAACCACAAGCAAGAGTCAAGACCAACGAGCCTTGCCTCTATCAGTATTCACGTCGGGATCACTTGAGACAACTCCTCGAGCAACAAGTCTTTATCTCTGATTGGTGCTAGTCAATCGACGGAGACAAGAGAGGGAAAAGAGAGAGGAAAGACGACTACCAAGAAAGAAAATCTAAGATTAGAATCGCACCTCCAAAGATTATCAAGGGATTTATTCATAGATCTCTTGAATAGGTCATCTTAGGAGGCTTAAATGGAACCTATCTTACTATAACTACCCCATAATTAAGGTAAAAAAAACCCAGAAAATTTCTATAAGAGAAATCTCCAAAAACGACGGAGCTGCCACACGATCGTGTGTCTTACACACGACTAATTGTGCTAAAAAGGCATGGTCGTGCCAAGACACACGGCTAGTCGTGTGTTCTTCTAAGCACAACCCAGACTTTGGTCATTTTCGGCCAAAGCTAGGCACGACCCATGCCTGGTTAGGCACAGTCGTGTGAGGTTATGTACGGTCCATTTAACTTTGTTTAGGTGCGTTATGACCATGCTAAATCCGATAAGGTCATAAAAGGTTCCATAACCTTTGTTTTGCACCTTCTTGGCCTGGTCCAACCAGATACGTCTTCTCTCTCACTGAGAATCTCATTCTTAGACTTGTTTCACGTCTCTAGATTACCCGTATTACGTGTGACCTAATAGGTTCCCGGTTATGTTTGTCATTCATAATTAACCCCTTAATTATAAATAGATCATGAGTGACACCTAGCAGTGCATCGTGACCCTCAATTGATCGAAAAGTCTAAATCAACTCCAGAACGTTTCTGAACCCTTTAGCAGCTTCAGTTGTTCGCGTCTTATTCCTTTCACTCATCTTATACCCAATTGGTTCAGGACATTGTCTATGTGTTTGTCCCCACTAGGATGACTACGTCACACATAGCCCAAGTTAGTTTCCTTATCCTGTGGATTCAAGTTACTCCTATATGTTTCTAAGAAGACCATCTTCTTAACATGTTTGCTTTGACCAGAGACTTCTGAGTTAACAATCCTAACAAAAGGCCTAGGGTATATATCTCCTTTATTAGGAGTGGCGAGCCCTCTATGGGCTATTCAAACACCTTCGATCACTTTGGCTTATACTCAATCATCCCGGAGTTACACCTCATATGGAGATGACTACAAAGAAGTCAAGTATAAGGCATCATGACCAAGATGACTTGAATACCTCAAGTCTAAGGAAGCTCGCACTCGAGTTGCAATGAGATCTTCAATGACATATAGAACCATATGAAGTCTCATAGCAGGTCACTCCAATGAACTAGTTATCATAACTAGTATCCACATGTTCACTCTTAGCATCCCTATGCTTCCATTCAGTGAGTATCGAATGCTTGGATAAACCAAGGATCATAACATGTGCTAGTCTCACAGAATCGATGACGTCCAATCTCATCAATTCATCGACTAGGGATAGTTTTAATACTTGCATGATTACACATGATAAGATACCCACTAATTGTGATCCAATCACAATTTCTTTCATGTCATGCATCGTATTGTGAACTTCAGTATATGAATTTAAGATCCAATCAAATACATAGATAATGTATACTCAAATATTGAATTTATTAATAACTTCTAAGACGATTGCCATAGGACATCTCTCAATTACATCATAAGCTCCAGATTGTAAGAAGGTTTTTATCCACCTTCGTGTTCATCCAAAGGAGAAGTTAGTGGAAGCTCGCAAGAGAAGTAATCCACCTTAAGAATTATCGTGGAGTAGGAGTGGATCTCCGAACCAAGTTAAATCTGGTGTAGTGCTTGTGGATTGCATTTTGTTTATGTTATACTTGTTTCCGCTATGCACTAACATTTATAGACAAACACGATGATGAACAAAATCAAACGAATGCTATTCACCCCTTTCTAGTGCACAACAAGATCTCCAACAATTGGTATCAGAGTGAGGCCGCTCTTCAACGGGCTAATCGCCGAAAGAGCAACGCTAGAGGATCCATCAAGATCAATTGAATTCAATGATGGATTGGGCTACAACACACAAATTTCACCTTCCTTCGACGACAAAGATTTTGCATATTGAAAAGGTAAAATGGAGTATTTTTTAATGAATGATATTGAGAATTTATTTAGTATCGTAGATGGATTTGAACCCCATGTGGACAAGAAGGGAAGACTCCTCAAGAAAAAGAAGTGGACCGAGGAGCAAATTTAAAAATCTAAGATAAATGAAAAGTAGTAATAATTTTAGCTAATTTAATATCTAAGGATTTATTATATAGCGTAGGAGAATTCAACGATGCTAAGGAGTTCTGGAGCAAATTGATCGAGCTCCATGAGAATCCCTTACCGACACTATGTGAGGAGAAGTCCAAGAAAGAAAGCTCATCATCTCAAGAGCTTAGAGATTCGGAAGTTGAGAGGTGCTCAACATCCGAATTGAAGGAGGTTGAAGAAGCCTCTACCTCTAAGATTGAGGGAGAATATAGGCAATCAACACCGAAGTTAGAGCAAGAGGAGACCTCTACATCTGGGAATGATGAAGAACTCAACCATGTTTCTCCTACCATCCAAGAAAGTAACTCGAGCTTAATTATTAAAAATAAAGATCATATAATTTATTTTGAGTGTAAAGAGAAAAGACACTACAAGAGTAAGTGTCCTAAATTAATCAAGAATAAGACTCGAGCGACACCAAAGCCAAGGAGAAGGTCAAGGAGGTATGAGTTCCAATATGCAAAGGCAAGTAACACATTGCGTGTTTCCGGTGCAATCAAAAGGGACATTACTGGAGCCAATGTCCAAGGGGGAGTCACCCTAGGAAGGATAAGGAAAAGAGCTCATGTGTAGGGAGGGCTTCTAAGGCTAAGGTAACATTTAATAATGCACCTTCGATTTTTCATAACAAGAAGCATGTTAGTAATGGTTTTTGTCTTAATGCAATTTCAAAGTTTCATGATAAGAAGCATACTAATAACAAATTTTATTGTTTAGGTGCTAGACATAATGAAATTAGAAATAAGGACAATTATACAACCATTAACTCTAGAACTATGCTACCTAAGGAGAATATTAGAACCTTTAAAGGTAGATCTAGTTTAGATAAGGATGGGGAGAATGCCAACAATATAGGCAATAATCCCAAGAAGACTAGACACATGCCTAGGAAGAAAAAGAATGTCTAAAAAAATAATGGACAAATAAAAATTGAAAAATTAGAGACAGAAAATCAAGTTTTGATGTCAAAGCTTAATAAGTTGAAAAACACCCTCAAAATGACAGAAAATATGTTTAAAGGGTCTAATGGACAAAATTTAAGTTTTAGGAGACAAGAAATTTCTAAGGACAAAAAGCATTTGGGTTACAAACCTAAATCCAAGGAAATCATGCCTTCTTACCATAATGTTCCATTTAACTATGTAACTAATCCTAGGTCTAGAAAAGTCAAGGTTACAAGGGAAGTCATCCTTAGAGTTGACCTTAATAAGAGTTAAGTGGATGAGGTTTCAAAGAAATCTAGAAGAGTCACTAAAAAGGTTACAAGGGAAGGTATCCTTAAAGTTAACCTAAATGAGACCATAATGACCAAGGCTTCTAAGAAGCCTAGAAGAGTCATTAGAAAGGTATCAAAGGAAATTATCCCTAGTGAATACATAGAAAATCCAAGGAGCTCCAATAGATATTGGATTCCTAGGAGTGTGATTCCTTCACGCTAAATGGGTATAGAGTGTATCAACTTTAAATGGAAAGGTAGTTAACCTAACCATAGTGGAGTTAATACTTTAGATCATTTTCAAGGTATATTAACACTTTGGAAATGAATGTAGAATTATATCCTAAAAGGTTTTAGGATGTGCCAATAGAAATAATGAAAGTTTGAAAAGTTGATCATAATTGACACAATTAGGTTAAGATCAATATGTTGGATCGAAGCGGATCGCTAGAGAGGGGGGGGTGAATAGCAATAAAACCTTTTCTTTTTGTTCGTTCGTTAAAACTCGGATAAATAATTAATTTGCAGCGGAAAGATAAGCAATAAAAAAAGGAGACAAATATTTTTTACTTGGTTCGTAGCCTTCGGCTACTACTCCAAGGCCCTAGTGGTCCTTGACCACGTACGAAGGGCAAAAACACTAAAGAACTCCTCCTCGTTAGAGGTAGGAGTTAATCGATGCAAAAAAAAACAAAGCTTGAGGTAGAGGGACACTCCCCCTCTCCTCGTTACGATAAAAGCTCTGAGAAATTACAGTAAGGAACTGAAATAAAAGCTTAAATCGACATTACAAAAAGAAAGCAATTAAAACCTAGACGTCGGAGAAGAAGCACTTCGTTGTCGGAAAATTGTAGCTTGGAGGAGGCTTTTTGAAGCTTAGAATTGATGAAGAAACCCTAGGATAGACCCTCCTTTTATAGCCTTTGAGCCCCTTTTCGAGAGGAACCCTAGCCAATCACATTTGAGCACCACTCCCCTTGAAATGAGGCGATAAGCCTTGACTCCTCGAAGCTGATCCTTGACCACCAGTCGACTGATGGCCATTATTAGTCGACTGATGGCAGCATCAGTCGAATGCTGACCTTAGGCAGTCGAGTCCTCCAAGCTAGCAGTCGACTGATGCTAGCTGCAAGACAAAGTTAGCTTAACAAAAATATTATTTCGACGGCCTTCGACCGTCCGATCTCGACCTAGACCACCTATAGAATGTCTTTGGTCGGATCTACGCTTAAGATCATCTCCGTAAAGAGGATACAACCTCACTTACTCTCGCACACACACGAGCTTACCTCGATACTTACCGTGTCGCTTTCTCTTCCAGCCTTCCACTCGATTCCTTCGGCTCCCTCCGAAGTCACTCGAGTGTCGCCCGACCACCACGGCTTCCTCCGGGTGTCGCTAGCCTTCAGCTCCAGCTATAGCAATTTTCTGCACACTCGATTTAGCTCATGAGATAATGACATGAGCTTAACTTTGTATCGTTTGCTATAATCAAAACTCAGGTTCGACTTAAGTGCCTACTGCACCAACAATCTCCCCCTTTTTGATTTATGGCAAACCCACATACAAAGTTAAGAAAAATAAATTAAGTGCATTAAGCAAAATGAGTATGAGATATGCATGAATGAGCAGGAGTATATAAAAATTCTTTTTCAAGCGCTCCCCCTTGAGGAATCCTCCCCCTTGACCGAGGGTGAGTACTTGAGAAAGAGTTTTAACTCTCTCCCTTGATGTTTGCTACTAAAAAAGAATTAAGTAACCGAAATTACTTAATATTGGCCATAGTGTTTAAAATAAGTTTTAAGTTAAGAAATCAAAAAATTGTTTTCTTAACCTTGGCCTTTACTTCCGTTTTGTTAACTTAAAGTTAAGTAAACATTGGTCATATGAAAAAAAAATTGATCCCTTAACTTTGGCCTTTTTCTCCCTCTTTTGCCATATATCGAAAAGAGTGAGGGTGTGTGGAATAATAAAAAAATAAGTATTAAATTTAAAGTCCAAGCATGTTCCACATTATTTTGAAAATAATATACTGAAAATAAGCTCATCTATAAAATGTTCGACTCATATTTGGCTTGATTGATATGAAAGATCAACCAGTCCTGATCAGAGTCGGTTAGTATATATGATTATACTCCGTGGTTCATGGCGATGCACTAGCTCTACATCTGGAACCAGGAGTAATGTCCTAACATCTCACGCCCATCTACGTGGCTAAGTACACAAACACATTAGTCCTATGTGTTGTGAGATGTATTGACTCCTTAAATCTATAGGTGCATGATATCTAAGGTATGTCCTATGCTAGTTCCATGAAAATGAAAAGTAAGAAATAGTAGTAAGAAAATATAATTTGTAAGTTCCTATTCTACTATGCACATGCCCAATTTTCGTCTTAATAGACTGAATTCGGCTTCGGGTAGAGGTTTAGTAAATAGGTCTGCCAAGTTAGACTTCGATTTGACGTATTCGAGTTGTATGGCTCCATTGGCCACATGTTCTCGAATGAAATGGTGTTTGACCTCTATATGTTTGGTCCTAGAGTGACATATCAGATTCTTAGTAAGGTTAATTGAACTAATGTTATCTACGTGGAGTTTAGTGTTCGTAAAGTCTAACTCAAAGTCGCGGAGAGTGTGCTTCATCCAAAGAAGCTGAGTGACACACTCACCCATCGCTATGTATTAGGCTTCGGTGGTAGATAAGACAACACAGTATTGCTTTCTACTGCACCAACTCACTAGACTCGAGCTGAGAAGTTGACAACAACCACTCGTACTCTTTCTATCGAGCTTACTACCGGCATAGTCCTAATCGGAGTAGCCGGTTAGTTCGAACTCGGTTGATCTAGGGTACCAAATACCGATATTAAGTGTACCCTTCAGATATCTAAGGATACGCTTGACTAGAGTTAGGTGAGACTCCTTGGCACAGGTTTGGAACCTTGCGCACATACTTATTGCAAATAAGATATCAGGTCGCCTTGCAATTAAGTAAAGGAGACTCCCTATTACGCTCCTATAGTATTTTAAATCAATTGAGTTTCCGATTACATCTTCTTCTATATTCACATTAGTTGCCATTGGGGTATTAATAATTTTAGCATCTTGCATTCCAAAGTGTTTAATTAATTCCCTAGTATATTTGCGTTGATGTAGGTATATTCCATCTTTAGTTTGCTTAATTTGTAGACCTAAGAAGAAACTTAACTCGCCTACTAAATTCATTTCAAATTCACTTTCCATAAGTGAAATGAACTCATTCAGTAGGATGGAGTTGGTGGTTCCAAAAATAATATCATCTACGTAGATTTGGGCTATGAATATGTCTTTACCTAAGGTTTTTACGAAAAGGGTTGGGTCAACTACACCTTGGTTAAATCCTTTAGACTTAAGATAAATCGAAAGTCTCTCATACCAAGCTCGAGGAGCTTGTTTAAGTCCATAGAGGGCTTTCTTTAACCTAAGGACATGGTTGGGTTTATCTGCACTTTCGAAACCGGGAGGTTGACTAACATAAACCTCTTCCTTAATGTATCCATTTAAGAACGTTGATTTCACATCCATTTGAAACAACTTAAATCCTCGATGCGCAGCATACGCTAATAGCATTCGAATGGACTCTAATCTAGCTACTGGGGCATATGTCTCGTCGTAATCTAAACCTTCAACTTGACTAAACCCTTTAGCGACTAGTCTAGCTTTATTTCTAACTACTTCACCTTTATCATCAAGTTTATTTCTAAACACCCACCTTGTTCCAATGATTGTTTTATCTTTATGTGGTGGTACTAATTCCCATACTTCGTTCCTAGTGAATTGAGCCAGCTCTTCTTGCATTGCAATAATCCAATTGTGATCAAGAAGAGCTTGGTCAATAGTTTTGGGTTCAATTTTAGAAATCAAGGAGATTTGACTAAGGTTTCTGTATGAGGCTCTAGCTCGAACTCCTAGACTTGGATCACCTATCACTTGGTCGATAGGATGATTCGTTTGAGTCCTAGTTGGATTTGGGTTTGAGTCTACAACTTGATCAATAGGATGACTCGTTTGAGTTCTAGTTTGGTTAGAGTCATCTATCACTTGGTCGATAGAGTGACTTGGTTGACTTAGGTTAGGATTAACACTAGACCTAATCTCCGGATCAGAGTTAGATCTAGTTTGAATCGGCTCGCTAATTTGTGTTGCCGGGGGTTTTGTAGGTTCGTGTCCTTCATCAAATACTACATTGATAGTCTCCTCGACTCTAAGGGTGTCATGGTTATATACTCTATAAGCTCTACTTGTAGTCGAGTATCCTAGAAAGATTCTGGTCGTGGTTTTGGATGTAAATTTCCCTAGGTAATCTTTAGTGTTTAGGATATGTACCTTACACTCAAATACCCTAAAGTACTTGATGTTAGGTATTTTATCGTGATAAATCTTGTATGAGGTCTTAAGGTGTCTCTTTACCATAAGGATCCTATTTTGGACATAGCATGCCGTACTCACGACTTCCGTCGAAAACTTATCGGGTAGGTTATACTCGTTTAACATTGTCCTAGCGACTTCTTGTAGGGTTCTATTTTTGCGTTCTACTAGGCCATTTTGTTGTGAAGTTCTAGGGCAAGAGAACTCATGGTGGTATCCATTTAGGTTATAGAATTCTGTAAACCTATGGTTCTCGAATTCACCACCATGATCAGTTCTAAGTCTTTTGATTTTAATGCTTTGTTGATTTTTTATTAATTTAAATAGGTTGATTAATTGATCTAGGGTATCAATTTTGTGTTTGATGAACCTAACCCAAGTAAATCTAGAATAGTCATCAATTATGACTAAGCAGAATTTACTTCCATTAAGTGACTTAGCTCCGTGTGAATCAAATAGATCCATGTGTAGGAGCTCAAGCACACTTTTGGTTCGTTCTTGATTAGTTAGTTGATGTTGTGTCCTAGATTGTTTACCTTGTTGACAAGCATTACATATTTTATTATCCAAGTTATTGAGGTTAGGCAAACCTCTGACTAAGTCACTCTGACTCATCTTGTGGATGAGTCTTGGGTGTGAGTGACCGAGTCGTCGGTGCCACAACCATGATTCCTCTTGCCGTGTTATAAGGCACTTAGTTGAGGAGTTAGTTAAGTTAATAGTGTAAATATTGTTATTTCTAGTTCCCTTAAGAATTGTTTTAGAAGTTTCATTTGTATTAATTACACATTCATTTTCTAGAAATATGACCTTATAGTTATTATCATACAATTGACTTACACTAAGTAAATTATATTGAAAATTTTCTACTAATAAAATATTTTGAATAACAAAATTTGAGTTGAGCTCAATATCACCTGATCCGATGATTTTGAGCTTGCCGTTATTTCCGAAGGCTACTGATCCTTATCGTTTGAATCGAAGCTTCGAAAACTTGAGTTGATCCCCGGTCATGTGTCGGGAGCAACCACTGTCCAACATCCATTGATCCTACACGCAAGGTAGTTGGATCGGATATTGGATTTATTAAAGATTGGTTGAAGATTATTAACCTAAATCATCTCACCCATGTCTACATGATCAAACATGTTAACCCTATATGTTCTTGTGAGATGACTTCCAATTTTACTTGATTTAAATTTAATGACTTAAACACTTGTCAACCTTGCGTTAGATTCGAATTTGACCTTAGGCTCATCAAGTCACCTTTTCAAGATCATGGCTTCCAGGTCGTGGCGAGGCACAGAGGCCTTCTTTGATTGGAACAACGACCACTTCCTTAGACAAAGCTATTTTCAAGAAAATAGAGACTTGACTTACCTAAAACCACTTCCTAGTCTAACTAGTCTAGGATACGGCGAGGTAGCTTCAGCTAGTTCCGCTCGGTCAAGTGCACCGAACTAGATACGCCTTATCTAGCCCGAATACACAAGACTCCGCTTTCCTAGCATACTATCATCTCGCCGCGTCCTGGTACTATGTTATCAAGTATTGACGAGTTGTAGTCCTATCTAACCATTCTAAAAAGGAAAATCAAACTAAATAAAAACCTAAGCATGCAATTTCTAAGTTAAAACACAAACAAATTTCGTACCAGCTCCCCCTGGACTGTTGAATCGATTCGGTCTCTCCACATAGTGGATTTGGTCCTTGGGAACCCAGTACTGGTTCGATCCTAAGTTTGAAATCAAGGTGGTTTTAGGGACCCATGCTTGGACACATTTTTTATGTCGACTTACAATCAACATATACGACTTGTTGGTCGTATTTGAGCTAAACCCTAGTCTGGCCTTGTTGTACACGGCCCTTTGCGATCCAAGTAGGAGGTCAAGTCCTTTGGATCCCAAAGTAAACCTTTCCAATGTGTTCCTAAGATCTTCGACTTGACTCTTCAAGAGTGATTTCTCAACTTCGAGTTTTTCAACCCGAGTTGAGTCCTCCTCTTGAACTCGACTAGTCGAAGAGGTTAGGGAGACCTCGTGTTTGAGGAGTTTAACTTCCTCAACCAGGGTCTCGACCTTGGACTCGAACTTAGCTAATTTTTTGGTTAAAAACTTAATTACACTATAAAGTGTACTAATGAGGGATTGACTTACCTTGAGTGTATCTTTTGAACCGGATGCGTATCCGTGGCTTGTCTTGAATAGTGCTTCGCAGTCTAACTCGTCTTCGGTTTCCGATTCAAGTTCCGGTTTCGACTCCGTCTCCGATTCCACCGGTTTGGCCATGAGAACACGATCATTATCTTCTTCCTCGGATGCTTCTTCCCAAGTAGCGTTAAGTGCCTTTTTGTGTTTTGGTGCTTTGCTCTTGAGTTTTAGGCATTCGGACTTGATATGTCCAAACCTGTTGCATTCGTAGCATCCAATATTTGAACTTTTAGTCTTACCTTCGTTGGGTCGAGTGACAGTTCATTTTCGGCCCTTGACTATCCTCCAAACTAGGTTGACTAGTTAGACCTCCATTTCCGAGTCGACCTTCGAATCGGACTCATCCTCTTCTTCCTTCGGAGGTGCCTTGCTTGCGGTTTTCTTCCTTGAACCTGCAAAAAGTGCTATACCCTTCTCGGGTTCCGAGTTAGACTACTCATGAAGTTCAAAATCGGAAAATAGTTCATCTAACCTAAGTTTCGAAAGATCCTTGGAGACCTTGTAGGCATCGACCATGGATGCCCACAAGGTAGTCCTCGGAAAGAAGTTAAGAACATACCTTATAAGGTCACGGTTTTCGACCTTTTGCCTGATTGCGTGTAGATTGTTGACTATGTCTTGAACGCGGGCATGAAGTTGCATCGCGGACTCATGTTCCTGCATTTTTAGATTATATAGTTTATTAAATAAAAGATCTCGCTTACATACCTTGGCTTCATCGGTCCCTTCGTGTAGCTCCACTAGCTTTGTCCAAAGGTCCTTTGCGCTGATGAAGGGACCGACGCGATTTAGTTCCTCCTTGGACAAACCACATTGGAGGATTTGAGTCGCCTTGGCGTCGGCTTTGACTTGTCATTTTATCGCAATGATCCATTGGTCATAACCCAAGGATTCACCCACTCCGTTAGTCGGAAGTGTGAAACCCGTTTGGATTATGATTCACATCTCGATTTGGATTTTGAGAAAGCATTCCATCCGACCCTTCCAATAACGGAAGTCATCTCCATTGTAAAACGGAGGTCAGACGGTGCTAAAACCCTCGAGATGAGCCATTAAAATAAAAGAAACAAGGAGATGAAGACGAAAAACCTAGCAACGACAAAAACACACGAAAATGTACCAAGACTCACGTTTTGGATTAGTAGTGCAGGAGAAAAACTAACCAAATGAAATAAATCTAGAATAAACAGAATTAAAAAGAAAAAAAATCTGTAAAAAGCTAGATCGGTGGTTTCACCAAATCTTAGCAACCCCCGACTCTGATACCAATTGTTGGATCGAAGCGGATCGCTAGAGGGGGGGGGGTGAATAGCAAAAAAACCTTTTCTTTTTGTTCGTTCGTTAAAATTCGAGTAGATAATTAATTTGCAGTGGAAAGATAAGCAATAAATAAAAGGAGACAAATATTTTTACTTGGTTCGTAGCCTTCGGCTACTACTCCAAGGCCCTAGCGGTCCTTGACCACGTACGGAGGGCAAAAACACTAAAGAACTCCTCCTCGTTAGAGATAGGAGTTAGTCGATATAAGAAAAACAAAGCTTGAGGTAGAGGGACACTCCCCCTCTCCTCGTTACGATAAAAGCTTCGAGAAATTACAGTAATGAACTGAAATAAAAGCTTAAACCGATGTTACAAAAAGAAAGCAATTAAAACCTAGACGTCGGAGAAGAAGCACTTCGTTGTCGGAAAGTTGTAGCTTGGTGGAGGCTTTTTGAAGCTTAGAATTGATGAAGAAACCCTAGGATAGGCCCTCCTTTTATAGCCTTTGATCCCCTTTTCGAGAGGAACCCTAGCCAATCACATTTGAGCACCACTCCCCTTGAAATGAGGTGATAAGCCTTGACTCCTCGAAGCTGATCCTTGACCACGGTCGGTGATGGCCATCATCGATCGTGATGGCTATCGATCGAATCGACCTCGAGCCGATCGTATTGGATCAGTTGAGTCCTCCAAGCGGCAATGATCGTGATGCTAGCAAGGCAAAGTTAGCTTAACAAAAACATTATTTCGACGACTTCCGACCGTCCAATCTCGACCTAGACCACCTATACGATGTCTTTGGTCGGATTTGCGCTTAAGATCATCCCCGTTAAGAGGATACGACCTCACTTACTCTCACACACACACGAGCTTACCTCGATACTTACCGTGTTGCTTTCGCTTCCGGCCTTCCACTCGATTCCTTCGGCTCCCTCCGAAGTCACTCGAGTGTCGCCCGACCACCGCGGCTTCCTCCGGGTGTCGCTAGCCTTCAGCTCCAGCTATATCAATTTTTTGCACACTCGATTTAGCTCGTGAGATAATAACATGAGCTTAACTTTGTATCGTTTGCTATAATCAAAACTCAGGTTTGACTTAGGTGCCTACTGCACCAACACAATAGTGTACCTAATTGGGGCTTTTGACACACTTGAGAGAGTTAGGTTGTCATTATGACAAAGTTGATATTTGATATAATTTTTAAAAATGACAATTAGATTCAAAATTTAGGTATTCTTATACCTTTGTATTTTATATATTTGTCATGCTTTGATTACCATAATTTATGTCATGATATCATGTATCACATGAATATTTAAAATATATCATGATTAATACTTAGGTTATTTTCATTATGGCATGACATTATGTATCATTGACAATGTTTCAAATTTTGCACATCTAATATGTCATGATCATAATTCATGCATTAAGGTTTTTAAATTGAATTTAAAGACAAATGACATTATTTGACATCCTAGATAAAGAGATCAAATAAATATGCCTAGATAGCAATACATGACTCTTAGATTAGGGAAGAACCAAATCTACATCTCACAAAGACTCTAGGATGATACAAAGTGTGATTAAAAAAGTACATACCAAAAAAGCAATACGTAAAATGAGTTAGGTTCATAGTACCTAGATGTTGCATCAAAATGAACTCAACCTTTTTAAATCATATTAAGGAATCATGAGGAAAGCTAATGTACAAGTCATGTACACTTAGCCCATAGATCATGATTTAAAATAAGGTTTGAAAATAATTTTAAAATCATTTTAGAAAACCTTAATGAAGTCTATCTTTTGATAGCAATCACCATTGAGAATATCGATACAAGTTAGATAAAAATATTGAAGGTTTCAATGGTTTTGAACTTTGTATCATTTTTGAAAAATAATTGATATTTTCATATAAAACTATTTTTCATTCATAGTATTTGACATAAGTAATGTATATATGAAGTTTTAAGATTTTTCTAAAAACATATAATTACTTATGAATTTCTAAAATCTAATATGAAAAACCTAATTTCTACAAAAGTAGAAACCAGTCGACTACTTAGGTAGCTAGTCAACTGGTGAAGGTTTCAATCGACTGGTCACTGACATAGTCGATTGATGATGTTGATTTTGGATGAACAAGGTCTATTTAGTTATTTACCAGCAATCCTAACTACCCCAACTACTCCTAACCCTCTGATATGCTTAGAAAGCATTGAAAGGGCGAGATTTTTAATGAAAATGATTAGGAGAGTTAATTAAGATGAAAATCGAATTTTAAGGGATGTTAAAGTTCAAGGTTGAACTTTTACTCTTAATTTTGAAGTTTAGATTTCCTATAGCCTTAGGACCTCTCCAAGGATATTGTTGGTGCAATGGTCAAGGAGGAGCAAGCCTTTAGGGCCGGGGGAGATTGTCCATCAAGGTATGATGGATAAATTTTGAAAAGGGGAAGAATGAAGGATTGCCTCTCATTTAGTGATAAGGATTTTATCACTAAGGAGAATGAAGGCATCCAAGATGAAGATTTGGATAAAGAGGGAGAATGAAGAATCTCATTGGAAGATGAGAGACTTTTTGATGTGTGCCAAAGGAGGAGAAATGAAGGGTTTAAGTTAGGAAACCTTCATTATGCCTTGACATAAGAAGAGTAAGTTGGGCTTATGGTTTATCCTAATTTAAAGGTATTGTCAAACATAAAAAAGGGGAGATTATTGGTGCAATCGACCTCAGGTCAATATTGACCAAGCTCGAGTGAGACTCGAGTAGTATTTTGATGTTTGACAATATGTTTGACAATATGTATGATAGTATGACTAGTGGATGTGTTGGGACATTGAAGGTCATATGAGGGAGATTGTTAGGAGGAGATTATTAGAGCAGTCAATCTTAGATCAAGGTTGACCAAGCTCGAGTAAAACTCGAGTGAAAGTACAAGTATGGATACTTGACAATGGAGAAGTCCAAGTGTATAGTCTTAGCCATGTAAGTCCAAGTGTGTAGTCTTGGCGGCGAAAGTCCAAGTGTGGATACTTGGCAATGGAAAAGTCCAAGTGTGCAGTATTGGTCGTGTAAGTCCAAGTGTGTAATTTTGACAGCGAAAGTCCAAGTATAGATACTTGACAATGAAAAAGTTCAAGTGTATAGTCTTGGTCGTGTAAGTCCAAGTGTGTAGTCTTGACAGCGTAAGTCCAAGTGTAACTTGACAATGGAAGTCCCAGAGGCACGACCTCTTGGCAAAGATAGACCCAATAACATGACAAGGTCGAAGGAAGTATTTGAAGGATAGCGCAAAGGGTGAGGAGTCATGGACTTAACCTGAGACGTGAGACTGATAGAAGTAGCTTGAAGGCTTAGGTCTAGACTAAGGGTGAGTGTCAAGTATAAAAAGATCATACTTGTGGTAAACCTCAATTTTGAGGTGTACCAGTCGACTGGTCGCAGAAGACTCTGAGTCGATTAGAGTTATTGACAAGTCGACTGGTCGGCTCGGCCTGAGTTGGTGCTCGATCGACTATGACTCAGGAAAATTGACTGATACTTGGGCAGTCGACTGGTGATTTGGACCAATCGACTGCCCACTAGTAGTCGACTACTAGTTTGGACAGTCGACTGATTTTAAGTGGATAGAGCACATAATATTTTTGAATCGACTAATGACTCGTGGTAGTCGACTGATGACCTATGATAGTCGGTTGATGGCAATGAGTAATAGATTGATCGGCTATAATCTGACGTGGATTAGTCATTGTGAGATAATGGTACAATGACTAGTCGACTGGGGGGGGGAGGCTAGTTGACTGGTAGGCGAAAAATCAACCTGACAAGAGCTTATAAAAGGTGGACTTCGGTGGAGATTTTGGCATCCAATTCTTGGGAGGTTTTAAAGGGAAGTGTTGCTGCATTCTAGGTCTGTAAATGCCACTCCAAAGCCACCAAACTCAACAGTGATCAAAAGTATTCTTGTGTAAAGCTTTACTTGTGTTGTATTCTATTTTATCTCTTTACACTTGTATTTGTTTGGTGTTGTTGTATAAGCTCCAGATTGTAAGAAGGTTTTTCTCCACCTTGGTGTTCATTCAAAGGAGAAGATAGTGGAAGTTTACAAGAGGCGTAATTTGCCTTAAGGATTATCGTGAAGTAGGAGTGAATCTCCGAACCATGTTAAAATTGGTATAGTGCGTGTGTATTGCATTTTGTTTATGTTATACTTGTTTCTGCTATGCACTAACATTTGTAGACAAATACAACAACGAACGAAATCGAACAAAAGCTATTCACACCCCTCTAGTGTACAACAAGATCCCCAATAGTAATTGCGAAAGGGGAAGAGTTTATACAAGGAGGAAGCTGACGAATAAGAGAGGGGGAGGGTAATTTTGCTAACTCATTGAATATTCTCTTATTCCACTTCATGATCTCATGTTTGACTTAGGCATCGGCGGGGCATTGCCGAAACATCGATTCCCTTTGAGCCATATTATTTTGGATACAACTTCAGTGCGGCCAAATGACCTGACTCTGGCCGCCATAATCAGGGGCGGATCCAGAGGGTTTTAGAGGGGGTCATGCCCCCCCTCCCAAATTTTAAGTGATTATTACTAAAAAAAAATTATTTTAATTAATGTTATCAAATTTTAGTACGCGTCCCCCAATATAAAATCCTGGATTCGCCTTTGGCCAGAATGGTAGAAGAGGGTCAATCTCCAATTGCATCATTGGCACCATATGTGGGAACTTTGAGTGAAGATGTTGAGGATGCAATCGCGGAAAGTTCTCTCTTTGATCTCCTCTTCAGAGGATGCCCCTATAATTCTAACTCGCGGTCAGTTGGCTACAATCATATAGAAAGTAGTGGAGGATACACTGGCCGAGGGGAGTAGGAGGATCAATTGTCCATCACTCAATCTGCAGGAAAAAGGAGGGGCTCGTACCTGCTTGAGGGAGCAGGTTTTCCTTGTCCCCCTTGTCTCGGATCCCAAAGAAGAGAAGGAAGAAAGAAGTGGTCGAGAAGGAACGTGATTGTACTTTTATCTCGTATCAATAAACAAATATACTTTTGAAGTATAGTACTTTTATCTCGTATCAATAAACAAATATACTTTTGAAGTATAATTTTGGTACAGTGAAGCCCCCGAATATGGAGGTGGGAAGAATTCAGAAGAGACCGAGACAGTTTGTAAGCCTCGGTATGATCGAAGTGTTGTTATAAGGAGAGGCCGAGAAGAAAAGACCGAGATAGTTCGTAAGTCTTTAGTTTAATCAAAGTGTTATTATAAAGAGAGGTCAAGGAGAAGAGACTGAAGCAATTCATAAGTCTTCGATTTGGTTGAAGTATTATTTCACGATGTCACTTGCAATTTGAAATCTTTGGACAAGAGTATCTTTTCTTTCAAATCTTAGGATTTATTTCAATTTCGGTTAGATTTAAATTGTTTTTTCACGTACAGGATATTTGATTTACAGAATTATTAATTATTCTGTCAAAATGATCTTTGCTTATAAGACCCTATTTCATTAGTTATTCCATTTATGATTGATATATTAAGTTATTCATGCATTCGGTTTCAATTTTTCATCTTCTTTTATTAATCTTTTTAGCCTAATAATAATTTTTTACATTCAAATGTCATTGCAAAATTGTTCAAATGTGATATATTAATAGAAAGGGTACGTGTGATGCGCTGCTACTTCCATTATGGAGGGAATTCCTCCTAAATCGAATGGTATTTTCTTTGTCTCATATTATTTGTTGGTAGTCTTATTCTCTGTATGGTATGTATCCTCGTACATGTAAACATCGTCATCGACATCAGAGAACCTGTTTACAAAGACAATTTTATATTATATATTTTTAGAGACTTTATTTAATATTATACCTTATGATTTTTTTTTTTTCAAAAAATATGTAGTTTTGTTTGTTTGTTTTTATTTTTTTATTGAGTTGAATGTCATGATTTATTGAGGGTATGATTAACATAATCTGAAAAAGATTGTTGCCCTCTACTTTGATTTGTCAACACAAGTGTATCCCGTCATCATGGTTGAATTGGTATTCAAGTGATATAGTTACTGTAATGGCCAAGGATCATCATTTGAGATTAATGTCCTCTCACTTAGAAGGTTGCTTAATAATTGTGATTTGCTCTTCTTCAAATGTTGTTGGATCGATCTAGAAGAATGTTTGAAGTTATTACTGTAATATTTGCACATCTTCAATTCTTTGTTTAGTTCATTTACTTTAATTGACGTGTCATCCATTTGACTCATCTAGTCTTCTAACCTACTGTCTATCAAATCCTAAGTTCATTTGGTAAACAATTCCATCCATTTTAACAAAATTAAAAATTTAATTTATTAAAAGTTATTTGAATTATTAATTTTTATAATTAATTAGAAATTTTAGAAAAAATCATTTATTTTTTTAAGAAAAGTTTGTTATATTTATTTAAAAAATTAATATATTTATTAAAAGTTATTTGAATTATTAATTTTTATAATTAATTAGAATTTTTAGAAAAAATCATTTATTTTTTTTAGAAAAGTTTGTTATATTTATTTAAAGTCGAGGTACTTCGTAAGCCCTCAGCTTAGTTGAAGTGTTGTTATAAAGAGAGGTCGAGGAAAAGAGACTGAGACAGTTCGTAAGTCCTCGATCTAGTCGAAGTATTGTTATAAGGAAAGGTTGAGGAGAAGAGACCGAGACAGTTTATAAGCCCTCAGTCTAACCGAAGTATTATCATAAGGAGAAGAGATAGAGACAGTTCATAAGCCCTCGGTTTGACCAAAGTGTTGTTATAAAGAGAGACCGAGACAGTTCGTAAACCTACTTCCTTGGTCTAGTCAAAGTGTTGTTATAAGGAGAGGCTGAGGAGAAGAGACGAAGGCAGTTCGGTAGCCCTTGATCTGACCGAAGTGTTGTTATAAGGAGAGGTCGAGGAGAAGAGACAGAGGTAATTCGTAAGCCCTCAGTCTAGACAAAGTGTTGTTATTAGGAGAGGCCGAGGAGAAGAGACTAAGGTAGTTCATAAATCCTCGGTCTAGCCAAAGTGTTGTTATAAGGAGAGGTCGAGGAGAACAGATTGAGGTAGTTCGTAAGTCCTCGGTATGGTCGAAGTGTTGTTATAATGAGAGGCCGATGAGAAGAGACAGAGGCAGTTCATAGGTCGTCGGTCTGACCAAAGTGTTGTTATAAGGAGAGGCCATGGAGAAGAGATTGAGAAAGTTCATAAGCCCTCGGTCCGGTTGAAATGTTGTTATAATGAGAGACTGAGGCAGTTTGTAAGTTCTCGATCTGGACGAAGTGTTGTTATAAAGAGAATCCGAAGAGAAGAGACCGTGGTAGTTCGTAAGCCTTGGTCTAACCGAAGTTTTGTGATTAGGAGAGGTTGAGGAGAAGAGATCGAGACGGTTCGTAAGCCATCAGTATGACCGAAGTATTGTTATAAGAAGAACTTGAGTAGAAGAGTTTGAGGCAGTTCATAAGCCTTCGATCTGGCCAAAGTGTTGTTATAAGGCGAGGCTGAGGAGGAGAGACTGAGGAAGTTCGTAAGCCTTCAGTTCGATCAAAGTGCTAAAAGGAGGAGAGGAATGAGTCCCATGGGACCCAAAAGGAGCTTAAGTGTGTGAAGGTCAGATGCTTGGATTTAGGGTTGAGGAGTATTTAGGACCTCACATCCTTGGGAGCTCGATGAGGACTCATGCAATTGAGGACCCATGGGCCCCAGGAGGAGCTCGGGAGTCAGAGGGAGCTTGAGAGCTTGGGACCCATGAGGAGTGGATTCTCGGGAGTCATCAAGAGATCGGGAGTGGAAGCTCGAGAGTTAGGGTCTAGGGAAGTGAGTAGACAAAGCTCGGGAGTCAAGAGTGTTGGACTTTCCGAGCCGCAAAAATTGCTTTTTGCGTTGCGGAAACCTCAGAAGCCCGGCCACGGATCCGTGCGAAGTATAATAAAATCTAAATTCATGTATGTGTTTAAAACCTTAGATCTACAAGATGAGAGCGTTACCCTTGATGCGACACCCTTCGCTTATCCTGCTCGTCCAAATGGCTTGCCAGAACTCAAGAGTGTCAAGTGTACACTCCTCTATTAGTATCTACACGGACAAATGGTGGAGAAAAATAACCTAGAGTGTGCTAGCACTCCTTGGAAGTTTCGGCCAAGATAGGATGAGGGAGAGAGAGCTTGAGAGGAAGAAGATCCAAGGAAGAAGAAGATGAAGTTACTCACCAAATGAATCCACATCCAATGAATAGTGGCCGGCCATTTATTGTTGGGGGGGGGGGGGGGGTACATGCATGCATGTAACTCCAAGAGCCTATGACTCTTGGTCTCCCTCATGAGGTGACACCACATGATAAGTCCATGATGATGTGGAACACCATCATTGGTCGGCCCCCATGCCAAGTCACCATGACATGACAATTGGTCAAGTCAAAATTGACCATTCATCTTCCCTCTCAAGTCAAGTCAAACTTGACCTCTTATATCCCATGGTTGATCAAATCTAACCACTTGATTCAAGTCAATTTGATTTAATGAATCCCTATTCATTAATTTAAATTGACTCAATGAATTAAATCTAAATTAGACTCATTCAACACTTGAATCAAATTGAGTCTAACTCAATTAGTCTAATTTGGATTACTCTTAATCCAATTTGGTTCATCCCATGAACCTAATCCTTATGGTTCATCATATGAACCTAATCTCTATCTAATTGCCCTTTGTGTATGACCCTATATGTTCTTGTAACATTGGCAATGATCCTAAACCGATTTAGGAACATAAGCAATGAGCGGTATCTAGCAACACATCATTGCTACCCAAGTTATAAGAATGTTGAGCTCCAACATCACCTTTGTGACTACTAATTGTGACTCTCACAATATGTGACAATGTCCCTCTATCCTTGACATCTATATTGACCAATTGAGGCATAGACCGTGTCATCCTCGGTACAATCTATATCTTGAATTCTAAGTAGACTCACTCTAATCAAATGAGCTCAATATCTCATATTGACTCATTTGGGCATGACCATGCACTTCGTGGTCTCACTCTATCAAGAATAACGATGTCACTCCCATCATATAGAAGGGATAGATCCCATCTACATCACTCACATCCCTCCGCATAATTTGTTACATACCCAGTAATCGCCTTAATAGTCCACCCATTTACGGGTGACGTTTGACGAAGTCAAAGTATGCAACTCCTTATGTAGGGAACCATGGTGACTTCAGGTCTAAGGACTAATAGTCATACTAATAGCCACATGAGAAAGTATATGACACTCATATAACGATCCATGATACTTTCTCATGGCGGGTCATTCAGTATACATTCTGCAATGCATACCCATGTGTCAACTTGATATCTCATATCCATGACTTGTGAGATCAAGTCATTGTGTTGACCTACATGCTAGTCTCTACGCATTAACATTGTCCCTGAATATTAATACTTGACTAGGAATGATTAAGAGTAGTGTTCTCTATATCATCTCATTATCGATTCAACCAATCGATTGATATAGATAAGAACCTACTACTCAAGGACGTTATTATACTTAGTTATTTGGCACCAATACAAGTAAATATAATAATCCATGGGAGCTCGGGTCACAAAGGAGATAAGATCAGGAGGAATTGTCGAAGTTGACATTCTCCTATCCTGAATACTTGTCCAGGAGAAAAGGAGATGATAAGGAGGGTGACAAGTGGTCCTATATGAAAGACGTGTAGATGTGGAAGTGGTGCGGGGAGTGTGTGGAGGTAGTCCCTGTATGAAGGACATGTAGATGTGGAAGTGGTGCGGGGAGTGCACAGAGGTGGTCACGTATATAGCGGAACATGTGCGAAGTTGAGACAACGACAGTGGCGTGTATTAATGGCGAGAGGGGAAGAGTCTATAAAAAGAGGAAGACGACGAACAGGAGAGGGGGAGGATAATTTTTCTAACTCATCAAACATTCTCTTGTTCCACTTCATGATCTCCTATCTAACTTAGGTATCAGATGGACATTACCAAAGCATCGACGCCCTTTAATCTGTATTATTTTAGACAAGACTTTGGTGTGCTCTGTGATTTTGAGAACTAACTTATTTCCAATGGCCTTTCTATTCTTAAGTAAGTCAACTAGGTCCCAGACCTCATTGACTTTCATTGACTCCATTTCTTCTTGCATGACCTTAAACCATTAGTCTTTTTTAGAATCCTCGAGGGCCTCTCTCAGAGTCCTCTGTGTTGGAGCTGAAAGCTCCAAGTTATGTTTTGGTGTTTGACAAAGGTTTAAGTAAGTGCGAGAAATCCAAGGGTGGACCTTGGTGAAAAGTCCAAAACGGATAATGTTAGGGCAATCAACCCATGTATGATGTGATTTTGATGTGTGTGGCAAAGAATTTAAGTTAGGTTGTTATGTTGATTTGATATGTGTATTTAAGTTGTGCAGGACTTTGTAAATCGCACACGGTTAGCTTGATGAAGCTTTGGCGAGTTCACCATCTCATGGCTCGGGTCATTGAGTCGGTGAAGGATGACATTGCGGAAGCCATGCGCTTGATGCATCCGAGGAACTGCCGGACGAGGAGCATTAAAGTGAAGCCAAAGGAAGCAGACTTCAGGGTGAGACGTGAAGGATGACATTGCGGAAGCCATGCGCTTGGTGCATCCGAGGGACGTGGCTGGACGAAGAGAGCTTTGAGGCGAGGGACTTCATGGGAGATGAGAGTGAGCGATTGTAACCTGGGACGGGGTAGCTCATAGGTGAACTTGCCCAAATGGTTGAGTCAAGTGTCGGATGCTCAAACATAAGTTTGAGGTTTCTACCCGACGAATGGAAGTGTTGGATGCTCAAACAAGTATTTGTTTGATGTTTTACCCGACACTAGTCGACTGCTATAGATAGCAGTCGATTTCTCTGAGTCGACTGAATGTCGACTAGTGTTCAACTGAGGGTTTTTGGCCCAACAGTCGACTGACAAGGGAAGACAGTCGACTATTGCACCATCAGTCGACTACCAAGGAATGACAATCGACTACTGAAGATGATCGCGGGCACAAAACCTCCCGTAGTCGATTGATCGATCACTCTGACGCGGTCGTGCCCGATTAGAGCATCGATCATTGCTAGGAATGCGTTGGACTACAACGGTCGTGATCTGACGTGGTCAGAGGCTGTTGGAATGACGACAATCGACTAGTGACATGCAGCAGTCAACTGATGCATGCCCAACGGGAAGAAAGCCCTCTTCTCTATAAAAAGAGGGCTTGGGTGGCTTTGGGAGGTTAATACTTAACTCCTAAACTTCTCCCAAGTGTCTAACACATTTTCTACTCCTCTTACTTGTTCTTATTTCAATCTTATTGTAAGAGGGAGTGATTTTGTAAGAAAGATTTACCTCCACCTTGAAGGAGTGATTCACCGAACGAAACATCCATGGATTAGTGGCAAGGGCCGTGAACTATGTTACACAATCTTGTTAGCATTTGTTCTCTTTACTTCTTGCTTTGTCTTAATTGTTTATTTGTTTAGCAAATATTCCGCTGTGCTAGTCTTGTACGTAGACGATTAAGATGAGATTTCCATCGTACACATCGAGAGCTATTCACCCCCCTCTAGTCGGGCCACCGATCCTCCAATAAGTGATATCAGAGCGAGGAGATTGTCGCCGGACTCACCGCTGCAACAATCATCGACAATGGCCGATTCCAACATTCATCCACCCAAGTTCAAAGGCGATTTCTCTTGGTGGAAAAAGAGAATGGATGTATTCTTTGAAACCGATTTTGATATTATGTTAATAATGGAAAATGATTTCGAAATACCTAGGGACAAAGAAAGGAGAATGCTAGAAAAATCGAGATGGACCAAGAAGCAAAGAGAGGAGCACTTGGCGAATTCAAAGGCCAAACACTATCTATACAATGCGCTCCCTCAACAAGAAATCAATAGGATTGGGGAGTGCTCTAGCACCAAGGAAATGTGGGAAAAGCTTGTAGAGCTCCATGAAGGCACTTCCGAGGCAAAGCTTGCAAGACGAGACCTTCTCCGCTCCCAATTGAATAATATCAAGCTAGATAAAGGGGAGAAAGTATTATCTCTTCATTCACGATTTAAGGAAATAATAACCAGTTTGTCAAGTGTAGGTGAGAAGCTCTCAAACCAGGACATGATCATGAAGGCAATAGATGAATTCCCTAGATCATCCAAATGGAGTTCCATGGTGGAATCATTATACATCTCAAAGAATCTTGAGATAAGCACTGTAGAAGAATTTTTCTCCATTATGGAATTGCATGAAACTAGGCTTGAAGGTATAGTAGAAGATCCAATCAAGCCATCAAGGGGATTAACACTAGTAGCCGACAAAGGGAAGAAGAAGAAGAAGAAGGAGACTCCACCTTCCTCATCGGATGAAGAATCCTCCTCCTCCATGAATAGCAATGAAGAAGCTTATATGGTAAGGAAGGTAAGACGTGCATTGAAAAACTTTAGATTTAACAAGTATAATGATAGGAGGAGAAGGAAAATCATATGCTACAATTGCTAAGGAGAGGGACACATGAGAGTTGATTGTCCTCTCTTGAACAAAAGCAAGGAAGAAAGGAGAAAGAAAGAAGACAAGAAGAAGGGAAGCAAGAAGAAGGAAGAAGAAAAAAAATCCAAGGAAAAAGGAAAGGGGAAGATGCAAAACTTGAAGGCCACATGGGATGATCCATCCTCATTGGAGGAAGAAGAAACATCCACAAGCCTTGCACTTATGGAAATAGAAGACTTGGACTCCACCTCATCCGAAAAAGAAGAAGCAAGCTCAAGTGAGGAGGAGAGCTCAAGTGTAGAGGGAGCATCTACCTCATCAGAATCGGAAGAAGGAGATTGGATAAGTGAGGTAACGAATCTTCCTCATAAGAAAGTTATTTCAATGATTACTAGTCTAACTAGGGATTTATTTAGGGCTAAAAAGAAAAATAAATGCATGTTTAATGAAATTAAAGCCCTAGAAGAGAAATTGAAAAATGCATGCTCACATGCTAATGATATTTCTTCTAGTGTTAATGATGCATGCTTAGTAGAAGAAAATAGGAGTTTAAGGGAAAAAGTAGATTTTCTCACTAAGTCCTTAGAAAAATTCACTATTGGCTTAAATACCCTAAACATGATCATTGGGAGCCAAAGAGCTAGCTTTAACAAGAAGGACCTAGGATATAAGGGATCCAAGAATGAAAAAGTCTACCATTATTTAATTGCAAGAGGTCAAGCTAAAACCACAATGGTAGCTAGGAAATGGATCCCAAAGGAGTACTGAGTGAACCCAATTGGAAAGAATTGATATTGGATTCCTAAGTCAATCCTTAGAGGTTAGAGTAACCTAGGATAGTCAACCATACTTGAATTTATTTCACATTTTATTAAATGGTTGACTTATGATGATGTGGGTAGTTAACTTGTGATTTGGGGTGATATTTGATTCATGATCATGATGTTTATTCATTGTGATAATATATGATTTATGATCATAATATGCATTTAGTAATAATACTTGGTTTATGATCATGATATACAATTAGGATCATGTTTGTGTTATGATCATGTTGGTTGTTCTAGATGATACTTAACCTTGAGTAGAATTGCATGAAATTTTGGTTAAGTATAATACCTTAGGTACATCTCACAATTCTATTGGAGGATCGATGGCCGGCTAGATGGGGGTGAATAGCCTCTTGATTGTAGATGATGGAGATTGATCGCTTCTTGATTGTCTATGATCAGATTAGCGCAGCGGAAATATAGCTAAACACAACAATCAAACAAAACACAAGGGAAAGAAGAGGATGCAAACTCGAACACAAGTGTGTAACGTGGTTCACGACCCTTGCCGCTAATCCATGACCCGATTCATTCCAGGTGAATCACTCTAACCGAATCCACTAGATCTCTCCTTTTGCCTAAGCAAGGTGGAGGTAACCCTTCTTACAACACAACACTCCTTCTTACAATATGATTGAAAGAAATGCAAGGAGGAGTAGAACTCGTGTAGGGCACTTAGGGGATACTTGGGAGCATGAAGATTAACCTCTCAAAGTGACCAAAGGTCTCTTCTTATAGGGAAGAGGCCATTCTTCCCGTTGGGCACCGAGCAGTCGACTGATGCAATCATCAGTCGACTGCTTCTGTTGCCATTGCCTCGCAATGACTTCATCCATGTTGGCTTTCAGCCAATGACTCCCACATCACTCGACTGATCATCCTCATTAGTCGACTGATGGAGCCATTAGTCGAGTGGCCGAAGCGATTAGTCGATTCCAAACCCTTCTGTGCTCAAATTCACCTCGATCAGTCGATTGTCGTCCCTTGGCAGTCGACTGATGGTCGAGCAGTCGACTGCCAAACCATAGCAGTCGACTGTTGGGCCAGAAAAGGTTTAGTCGAACACCGATCGAGCACCAATCGAGTGCCATTAACCCAGAGCAGTTGACTGATATCTATATCAGTCGACTGGTGTCGGGTAAAACCTCAAACGCCAATGTTTGAGCATCCAACAGTCGGGTAAAACCTCAACCCACTCGGTTGAGCATCCGACACTTGACTTAGCCATTCGGTTAAGTTCACCTATTTTCGTTCATTCTCTCATATCCCTTGAAGTCCCTCGCCGAAGTTCTCTTCGTCCGACCATGTCCCTCGGATGCACCAAGTGCACGACTTCGCAATGCCATCCTTCACGTCTCACCCTGAAGTCTACTTCCTTGGCTTCACTTCAATGCTGCTCGTCCGGCGGTCCCTCGGATGTACCAAACGCACGACTTCGCAATGACATCTTTTACCGACTCAAGGACCTGAGCCATGAGATAGTGAACCCACCAATGCTTTCGTCAAGCCAATCCCATGTGTGAATTACTAAGTCCTGCACAACTTTAACACACATATTAAATCAATATTACAATCTAACTTAAACCTTTTGCCACACACATCAAAACCATATCAGACATGGGTTGATTGCCTTAACAATCTCTCCCTTTTTGATGTGTGGCAATCCGTTAAGTTAGGTAAAATAATAACCAAAATACATAAGGTAGGAAAGCATGTAAAATAACATGAGTATCAAACACTCCCCCTAAATACATGCAACTCCCCCTTAACACATGCTAATCTCTCCCCCTAGCATGATTAACTTAAACACACATATTTCTCTCCATTTGACACTATAAAAAACATTAACATATGTTATATAAGCATGACATCAAGTCCAAAAGAAGATAAAATACCAAAACATGCTCAAAATCTGATAAAATAGGTTACTGTGCTCGTGCACAATACATCAGTCGACTGGTTCAGACTACTAGTCGACTGGCACCAAATTTTCAGCTTTTTCTGATTTCGGAACCCGATTTCAGAAATACATTAAAAATTCTAGAAAATTCTAAAAATCATGAAATTTTGAAAACACATTTCTCATAAGTCCCTTTATCAATGAAAAATAGTTTTTCACAAAAATTCATTTAATTTTCTAACATTTGGCAAAAACTCAAAAGTCTTAAAAACTTTCAAAGTTTTATCAATTTTAGAACCTAGTTTTGCCTTGAAGTGATTTAAAACATGAATACATAGAATGTAACACAAGAAATGTTTTTGAAATCATTTGAAATATCCAACCATGATATTTGGACAATATGTCTATGAATTAAACATATGCTTTCCCCATGATTGATCTATTATTGCTATCATGATACTCTTAATGACCATTTAAATGCCATAAACATTAGTGGACCATTTGTATCAACCTAACATCTCACCCATGCTATGTTTTCAATCAAGTTAGCCTATAGTGAGTGTGAGATGTACCTAAAGTATTTGTACTTAACCAACAATTTCATGTAATTCTATCCAAGGTTAAGTATCATCCTAAAACTCTCATTATGATCATAACACAAACATGATCCCAATTACATATCATGATCATAAAAGTAAATCATCAAGTATAAATCATGATTTAAGAATTTTAATCACAACATCCACCATGCTCATAATACACAAGTCAAATACTATTACCCACATCATCCTAAGTCAACCATTTAGCATGATATAAATAAAGTCCAATTATGGTTGACTATTCTAGGTCTCCTAACCCTTGATGATTGATTTGGGAACCTAAAATAGATTCTTTCCAATAGGGTTCACCAAGTATTTGTTTGGGATCCATTTCCTAGCTACCATTGTAGTTTTACCTTGACCCCTTGCAATTAAACAATGGTAGACCTTCTCATTCTTGGTTCCCTTATAACCTAGGCCTCTCTTGTTGAAACTAGCTTTTTGGCTCCCAATGATCACATTAAGGGTGTTAGAGCCAATAGTAAACTTTTCTAAGGTCTTAGTCAAATAATCTACCTTTTCCCTTAAGGGCTTATTTTCCTCAACTAAGCATGCATCACTAGTCATAGAAGAAGAAGCATTATCATTAACATTTAAACATGCATTTTCTAGCTTTTCTTCTAATTTTTGAATTTGATCAAGCATGCTTTTATTTTTCTTCTTAGCCTTAAATAAATCCCTAGTTAGGCTAGTAATAATAGAAACTACATCATTGGAGGGGAGTTTTGTTACCTTGCTTACCCAATCCCCTTCTGATGATGATGATGATGATGAGGCTCCCCTTCACTAGAGCTCTCCTTTTCACTTGAGCTTGTTTCTCCTTTTTTCGAAGAGGTGGAGTCCAAGTCATCTATCCCCATTAGCGCGAGGCCCGTGAAGGCTTCCTCTTCTTCCGATGAGAATGGATCATCCCATGTCACCGCTTTAAGGTTGTGGGCTTTAGCCTTCCCTTTTTCTTTTGATTTTCTTTCTTTTTCCTTCTTCTTGCTCCCCTTCTTCTTGTCTTTTTTCTTTCTTCTTTGCTTTTGTTTAAGAGGGGACAATCATCCCTCATGTGCCCCTCTCCTTGGCAATTATAACAAATAATCTTTCTCCTTGGCCTTCTTCCCCTATCATGAGATTTATTAAATTTAAAACTTTTTAATGCACGTCTCACCTTTCTTACCATATAGGCTTCTTCATTACTATCCATGGAAGAGGAAGATGAATCTTCATCAGATGAGGAGGGTGGCATATCTTTCTTCTTCTTCTTTCCCTTGTCGGCCATTAGTGCTATTCCCCTTGGCTTTATGCTTGATTCTTCAATTATGCTTTCAAGCCTAGTTCCATGTAATTCCATGGTAGAAAAGAATTCTTCTAGAGTACTTACCTCTAGATTCTTGGAGATGTAAAAAGAGTCCACCATGGAGCTCCACTTAGATGATCGGGGAAATGCATCTATGACCTTCATGATCATGTCCCGATTGGAGAGTTTTTCACCTACACTTGATAAATCGATTATTATTTCCTTAAAATGTGAATGAAGTGAGAGTACCTTTTCCCCCTTATCTAATTTGATATTGCTTAATTAAGAGCGGAGGAGGTCCCTTCTTGCTAGCTTGGCTTTAGATGTGTCTTCATGAAGCTCCACTAACTTCTCCCACATCTCCTTGGCACTTACACATTCTTCTATTCGGTTTATCTCTTGTTGAGGAAGCACATTGAATAGGTGATATTTTGCCTTTGAATTCGCCAAGTGCTCCTCTCTTTGCTTCTTTGTCCACCTTGACTTTTCAATTAGTTCACACTCTTCGTCCCTAGGCAACTCAAAATCATTTTCCATAATAAGCATTATATCGAAATCAGTTTCAAAGAATACCTCCATTTGCTTTTTCCACCAAGCGAATTCTCCTTCGAATTTAGGCGGATGAATGTTAGAGCCGGTCATCTCTTGTCGTGCTTGTGTTGGCGATTAGTCCGCGACAAGCTCCTTGCTCTGATACCACTTGTTGGAGGATTGGTGGCCGACTAGAGGGGGTGAATAGCCCTCTTGATCATAGATGATGGAGATTGATCACTTCTTGATTGTCTATGATCAGGTTAGCACAGTGGAAATATAGCTAAACACAACAATTAAACAAAACACAAGAGAAAGAAGAGGATGCAAACTCGAACACAAGTGTGTAACGTAGTTCATGACCCTTGTCGCTAATCCACGACCCGATTCATTCCAGGTGAATCACTCCTAACCGAATCCACTAGATCTCTCCTTTTACCCAAGCAAGGTGGAGGTAACCCTTCTTACAACACAACACTCCTTACAATATGATTGAAAGAAATGCAAGGAGAAGGAGTAGAACTCGTGTAGGGGACTTAGGGGATACTTGGGAGCATGAAGATTAACCTCCCAAAATAACCCAAGGCCTCTTCTTATAGGGAAGAGGCCATTCATCGATCATCGCATCGCTAACCATTGCCTTGCAATGGCTTAATCTATGTTGGCTTCTAGCCAATGGCTCCCACATCAGTCGACTGATCACCCCATCAGTCGACTGATGGAGCCATCAGTTGAGTGACCAAAGCGATCAGTCGACTCCAAACCCTTCTGTGCCCAAATTCATCTTGATCAGTTGACTGTCGTCCCTTGGCAGTCGACTGATGGTCGAGCAGTCAATTGTTGGGCCAAAAAAGGTTCAGTCGAACACCGGTCGAGCATCAGTCGAGTGCCATCCAGATCAGTCGACTGATATCTATATCAGTCGACTGGGTCGGGTAAAACCTAAAACGCTAATGTTTGAGCATCCGACAGTCGAGTAAAACCTCAACCCACTCGATTGAGCATCCGACACTTGACTTAGCCATTCGACCAAGTTCACCTATGAGCTACATTACACTTCGCTCATTCTCTCATCTCCCTTGAAGTCCCTCACCGAAGTTCTCTTCGTCCGACCACATCCCTCGGATGCACCAAGTGCATGGCTTCGCAATGCCATCCTTCGCATCTCGCCCTGAAGTCTACTTCCTTGGCTTCACTTCAATGCTTCTCGTCTGGCGATCCCTCAGATGCACTAAGCGCACGACTTCACAATGTTGTCCTTCACCGACTCAAGGACCCAAGCCATGAGATGGTGAACCCACCAATGCTTTCATCAAGCCAATCCCATGTGTGAATTACTAAGTCTTGCACAACTTCAACAAACATATTAAATCAACATTACAACCTAACTTAAACCCTTTACCATACACATCAAAACCACATCATACATGGGTTGATTGCCCTAACAGATTCACCATAAGGCTAACTTGATTGAGAACATAACAATGGGTGAGATGTTAGGATGATACAATGACTCACTTATGCTTATGACATTTTTGATGAGTCATTATAAATATCATGATATAGTAATCAGAGACCAACTATGAGGAAAGCAAATGTTTAATCAATGGACATATTACCCATAGATCATAGTTGGATATTTTAAATATTTTAAAACCATTTCATATTTTAAAAACTAAGAGTTTGTGCTTTGAAAAGTTTCTAAGGCAAAACTAGCTTCCAAGTTGATACAAAATTGAGTCTTTTTCAAACTTTTGAGTTTTTACCTAATTTTCAAAATTTGAATGAATTTTCAAGAAAAATCATTTTTCATTGATAAAGAGACTTATGAGAATTATGTTCCCCGAATTTTATTATATTTCAAATTTTTTTAGGATTTTTTATGCATTTCTGAATTTCAGTTCAAAAATGAGAAAACTGGGTTTTCAAGTGGCAGTCGACTGGTAGTCTGAACCAGTCGACTGATGAATTGTGCACGAGCACAGTAATTTGATTTTGATGGTTTTAAGTCTGATTTGGTATTTTTCTTCCATTAGACTTTGATACCTCGTTATATAACATGTGTGTAATGTTTTTTATGGTGTCAAAGGGGGAGAAATGATAGAGTTTAAGTTAATCATGCTAAGGGAAAAAATTAGCGTGTGTTAAGGGGGAGTTACATGTATTAAGGGGGAGTGTTTGATACTCATATTTGTTTTACATGCTTTCTTGCCTTATGTATTTTGTTAATACTTTAACTTAAACGGATTGTCACACATAAAAAAGGGAAAGATTGTTAGGGCAATCAACCCATGTATGATGTGGTTTTGATGTGTATGGCAAAGGGTTTAAGTTAGATTGTTATGTTGATTTGATATGTGTGTTTAAGTTATGCAGGACATAGTAAATCCCACATGGTTAGCTTGATGAAGCTTTGGTGAGTTCACCATCTCATGGCTCGGGTCCTTGAGTTGGTGAAGGATGGCATTGCGGAAGTCATGTGTTTGGTGGATCCGAGGGACCGCCGGACTAGGAGCATTGAAGTGAAGCCAAAGGAAGCAGACTTTAGGGCGAGACGTGAAGGATGACATTGTGGAAGTCGTGCGCTTGGTGCATCCAAGGGACGTGGTCGGACGAAGAGAGCTTCGAGGCGAGGGACTTCATGGGAGATGAGAGTGAGCGATTGTAACCCGGGACGGGGTAGCTCATAGGTGAACTTGGCTGAATGGCAAAGTCAAGTGTCAGATGCTCAAACATGAGTTTGAGGTTTCTACCCGACGAATAGAAGTGTCGGATGCTCAAACAAGTATTTGTTTGAGGTTTTAGATTGCTTATAGATAGCAAATCGATTGCTCGAAGTCGGTGAACGCCGATCGTGTTCGATCGAGGGTTTTGTTCCAACAATGATCGACAAGGAATGACGATCGCTTTGATAGTCATTGTCGATCAGGAACGGTCATGATCGCCAAGATGGTCGCGTATGCAGAACCTCCGTAGTCGACGATCGATCACGGCTTAGAGATGAGTCGATGATGAGAGTATCAGTCGACTACTAGGAGTACCGTTAGACTACAATGGTTGTGATCTGACGTGGTCAGAGATCGTTGGAACGACAGCAGTCGACTTGTGACATGCAACAGTCGACTGCTACATGCCCAACGAGAAGAAATCCCTCTTCTCTATAAAAAGAGGGCTTGGGTGGCTTTGGGAGGTTAATGCTTAACTTCTAAACTTCTCCCAAGTGCCTAACACATTTTCTACTCCTCTTACTTGTTCTTATTTCAATCTTATTGTAAGAGGGTGTGATTTTGTAAGAAAGGTTTACCTCCACCTTGAAGAAGAGATTAGTGATTGTTGAGGGAGTGATTCGTCGAACGAATCGTCCGTGGATTAGCGGCAAGTGCCGTGAACCATGTTATACAATCTTATTAGCATTTGTTCTCTTTACTTATTACTTTGTCTTAATTGTTTATTTGTTTAGCAAATATTCCGCTGCGCTAATCTTGTACGTAGACGATTAAGACGAGATTTCCATCGTACACATCGAGGGCTATTCACCCCCTCTAGCCAGGCCACCGATCCTCCAACAAGTGGTATTAGAGCGAGGAGATTGTCATCGGACTCACCACTGCAACAATCATCGATAATGGCTGGCTGCAACATTCATCCACCCAAGTTCAAAGGCGATTTCTCTTGGTGGAAGAAGAGAATGAAGGTATTCTTTGAAATCGATTTCGATATTATGTTAATAATGGAAAATGGCTTTGAGATACCTAGGGACGAAGAAGGGAGAATGCTAGAAAAATTGAGATGGACCAAGAAGCAAAGAGAGGATCACTTGGCGAATTCAAAGGCCAAGCACCATCTATACAATGTTCTCCCTCAACAAGAAATCAATTGGACTGGGGAGTGCTCTTGCGCCAAGGAAATGTGGGAAAATCTTGCAGAGCTCAATGAAGGCACTTCTGAGGCAAAGCTTGCAAGACGGGACCTTCTTCACTCCCAATTGAACAATATCAAGCTAGATAAATGGGAGAAGGTATTATCTCTTCATTCACTTTAAGGAAATAATAATTGGTTTGTCAAGTGTAGGTGAGAAGCTCTTGAACCGAGACATGATCATGAAGGCAATAGATGCATTCCCTAGATCATCCAAATGGAGTTCCATGGTGGACTCATTCTACATCTCAAAGAATCTAGAGATAAGCACTCTAGAAGAATTTTTCTCCATTATGAAATTGCATGAAACTAGACTTGAAGGTATAGTAGAAGATCCAATCAAGCTATCAAGGGGATTAGCACTAGTAGCCAACAAAGGGAAGAAGAAGAAGAAGGAGACTCCACCTTCCTCATCAGATGAAGAATCATCCTTTTCCATGAATAGAAATGAAGGAGCTTATATGGTAAGGAAGGTAAGGTGTGCATTGAAAAACTTTAGATTTAACAAGTGTAATGATAGGAGGAGAAGGAAAATCATATGATACAATTGCTAAGGAGAGGGACACATGAGAGATGATTGTCCTCTCTTGAACAAAAGCAAGGAAGAAAGGAGAAAGAAAGAAGACAAGAAGAAGGGAAGCAAGAATAAGGATGAAGAAAAGAAATCCAAGGAAAAATGAAAGGGGAAGATGCAAAGCTCGGAGGAAGAAGAAGCATTCACAAGCATTGCACTTATGACAATAGAAGACTTGGACTCCACCTCATCCGAAAAAGAAGAAGCAAGCTCAAGTGAGGAGGAGAGCTCAAGTGTAGGGGGAACATCTACCTCATCGGAATTGGAAGAAGGAGATTGGGTAAGTGAGGTAACGAATCTCCCTCCTAAGAAAGTTATTTCAATGATTACTAGTCTAACTAGGAATTTATTTAGGGCTAAAAAGAAAAATAAATGCATGTTTAATTAAATTAAAGCCCTAAAAGAGAAATTGAAAAATTCATGCTCACATGTTAATGATGTTTCTTCTTGTGTTAATGATGCATGCTTAGTAGAAGAAAATAGGAATTTAAGGGAAAAGGTAGATTTTCTCACTAAGGCCCTGGAAAATTCACTATTGGCTCAAATACTGAAGCACGCGAATGCGACCTCAAATCTTGCGATGGAGACCGTCGAGGACTTGAAGCGCACGCTCACGCTCAACGCCCGCAAGTGCACGGATGTCGTCAAGTAATAAATAGATTTATTGATCCCACATGGACTGAGATTCGAATACCGATCAATTCGGTGGATGTTATTGTTCGGAGATCAGATCTAAAGGTTGCGATTGTGAGGGTTGTCGGTGGACTAAACTCTAGTACGGTGTCACATGGAAGAAGAGAGGGTTTGCTACGAGGATTTTAATGGGATTCTAGGACTTCGATTTCATTTGTGTATCGCAGAACATGCCATCAATTGAATGTATCCAGACTTTCTAACTAGGGATTTGTGGAAAGGATATCATACACTCCCCTGATGAGCCTTCTCATCTATCGGAAGCTACCTCTGCCATGCCAGGGCATCCCTTGGCCTCAGGACGGGATAGTCGATATGAGGATGCCGAATCGATCCCTGCGACGAGTCGAAAACGAGATACATTACTGACTCTATCACATCCTTCTATCCACAGTTGCAGGCGATGAGGCCAACCCTTAGGTTCCTTCTAATATCCCCTAAATTTGTGATACAAGGACTATCACCCCTTGTATCGTCTACACACAGAAGATAGAAAACCAAAACACAAAGCTATAGATCTAAACTATCATTCAATTGCAAATACGATTTCAAGAAACATATTTGAAATAGCAATGTTCTACTCAACACAAACTACTCCATAATTCTAGAATCAGAGAATCTACTCCATGGATACAAGAAGAGAATCACAACACATTATGGAATTCATGGATACAATGATAAATGTGTAAGAAATATGAATTACAATGCAATGCAGCCCTTCTCTCTGGTGTTGAGGTGCAGAATTTGGATCCCCGACGTCGTTCTTCTTCCCCGTTGCGAGTCCCCGAAATTTTTTAGGGCTTTGGAGTGCCGTCCTAGCCATTGTGTCTCCTCGTCATCCTCCTCTAGGGTTTGGGCGGAGCTTCCTTTATATAGACATCATGCTGGATCATTGCGAAATCTAGAAAAATCTTTAATCACATCAATCTGCCTTGCCGCCACATGAAAAATGTCCTTCTTTTGCTCCGAAAATGCAAAATGCCCTTCTTTTGCTCCGAAAGTGTGCCTTTTTCTCATGAAATTCTATCATGCACACAAAAGTACAAAGAACAGATCTCCGAACTAGAAAATAGGAAATGCATGCAAAACAAAGTGAAATATGCATGAAACAAACATAAAATGTAATGTGATGTGAGCGAAAACTACTCCTAAAATCCTATATGTTTTGCTTACATCAATTCCCCCAGACTTAAATCTTTGCTTGTCCTCAAGCAAACCTCAGTGCCATGAAATTTTAAAAAGGTATTGTTCTATACTTAGCATGTTAACTAAATTTATCAAGTGATATTTGAAATCAAAGCAAAATAGATATGTTCTAGAAATTCACTAAGTTAGCTTCTCATGCTCGTGCCAAGCGAATATTCTTAGGGGATACTCATTTCATGATAAGTTAAGTCGTCATCCTATAGCTTTCCTAAGGTCTCCGACTCTTAGACACTTACCTGCCTAAAGCGAGGGTCGTTCCCTAGATCTAGCACAAAGTCTCAAAGGCGTGCTCGGTATTGAGAGAAATTGATAGGTGTTTCCCCAGTAACCTAACTCGGTCTCAAAGGGGGCACCTAACCATTTCCACCCACGACAACTATTTTTTTATCCTCAAAATTATTTTTTTTCAATTTTTTTTTCTTACTCTCTTTTTTTTCTTATTCCATTTTTTTCTTCTCTCTCTTGGGATTTTGATTTTTCCGAATGGGCTTCCATAATCTGAGCATCTCCAGTAACTAAAATGCTAAATCTAGAGTCACCTATGAATTCTAAAGTACTATACTACTGAGATGAATCATAACTAGGTACGTACTAGATTTTTTCTTTTAGAATGTTCATCATGTGCAAGTGTAATAAAAGCTAACCAATGTAAGTCTAGAACATTCATAAGAGCAAATAAAATAAAATACCATGAGGTAAATGAAGTTAAGCTACCCATGGAAACAACTCATGTAAGTAACTTTAAAAAAAAATGCTACTAAGGCAGCTTAAAGATAGCAAAAACTAAGTGCAGAAAGAAACTAAACATGTTGGAGTATTGGGAATACAATCAAAGTCCCACATTAGTAAGATATGGAAAAGATCATGTGCTTATAAGATGAAAAGATATCTCCATTGGTATGATACCTTTTGGGTAGAACCCAAAAATAAAACCATGAGGGTTTAGGCCCAAAGTGGACAATATCATTCTATTGTGGAGATATGTGGATCTTATAGGCACTAACAATTGGTATCAGAGCCATGGTCCATGTCAAGCCATGAACCTCGAACGAAGGAAGTTGTGCTCCCATGTCCGGATCAAGAGAACCATACACCAGGCAGGAATTCCAGTTGAGTCGGGAGGACCGAACAACTAGCAGGAAGTCCAGTTGGGCCAGAAGGGCTAGACAACTGGTAGGAAGTCCAGCTGGGTCAGGAAGACCAGACAGTTGGCAGAAAGTCCTGGTGGGATGAGGATAGGACATCAAGTAGAGAATGTCCTTCGAGGATGGATAGACTTGAGGGGGAGGGGGGTCAATGTGGTCCTTCATTTGAGGGGGGGATTGTTGGAGTATTGGGAATACAATCAAAGTCCCACATTGGTAAGACATGAAAAAAATCATGTGCTTATAAGATGAAAAGATATCTCCATTGGTATGAGACCTTTTGGATAGAGCCCAAAAACAAAACCATGAGGGTTTAGGCCCAAAGTGGACAATATCAACTATTGTGGAGATATGTGGATCTTATAGACACTAACAAAACACACTATGGATGAATAAATGAATGCTAACTAAAACTGAAATGTAAATATTAGGAAAGAAACTACTGCTAGAAACAAAATAAATCAAAACTTGGGCCCCCCCAGACTTAAGCAAAGCAGTACCTCTAATATGGTGGACGAGGTGTGAAGTCCAGTAGTCTCGGCATGTCGGGCTCCTGAGAAAACTTGGTGCTCAACCGCTGATGCCACATGTATATGTGGTCGATCTGAGAGCTGGTGGATGCAACGACTACTCTGTGCTCCTCCTCCCGAGCCCACTGTGTCTGCTGGGCACGCATGTGCTGCTAAACCTCCCTATTGTGGGCAGCCTCCTCCTGGAAATAAATACGGGCCTCATCGTAGAACTCTTCAGCCCACTGGAAGTGCTCCCGGAAGCCCTGAAACTCTACCTGAGTGTAGACGCTCTGCTTCTCCCATCATTGCCTCTGCGTCTGCTACTCAATATATATGTCATCGAGGCGCGATCAGAACTCCAAAAAATCATAGGCAGATGTACCGGCATCCTGCTCAAAAGTAGAAAAAGGTGATGGTGTAGGTGCAGGCTCATGTCGATGTGGACTAGATGGACTCCTATACATATGTGGACTGGAGGGAGAGTGATGTATAGGGGTGAAACACACGGTGCAGTGCCCTTTATCCCTTGCACAACATGGCTGTATGAAAACACATGGCCAGGCCATGTGCACTGCTGGAATGTGGGACACGACCATGTGAAAACACATGACTAGGTCATGTGAAAACACACGGCTAGGTCATGTGAAAACACACGGCTAGGCCGTGTGCCCCCTGTTTCTTTCTCATGGTGCACAACGGTCCAAATTCTTCTTACACGCTCAGTCGTGTAGGTTCAAAATGATTTTTGTTTCTGCCTAGCAAGTCTTTTCTAGTCCTAATTTATTTTCAAAATGCTAAATGTTATAAATTAAAGTTCAAATTACACAAACGAATGCAATAAAATAAAAAGAAAACATAAAAACTAAACTTGAGTTGTCTCCCAAGAAGTGCTTTGTTTAAGGTCTTTTAGCTCGACCTTATTCCTACGTTTCATTTGATGTGTTTGAATCATACTCGTGGGGGAGCAAGATATTTGCTCACCTTACGCCTCCTCTGTTGTGGTCCCTTATCACTATATCTCTTAAATCTTGCTCGTGGAGGGGCAAGATATTTATTAGCTGCCTTCCTTGGTTCGAGAGTGAACATGCTTATCTTTAATGAATCATCAGGAGTTTGATCATAATATCCTATTTCATCCATATGCTGTGAATAATGTAACTCACCACAAACATCCTCATCAAAAGATTGATTAGTAGATTTTATTAGGTCGAATGAAATTTTATCATCACAAATCACTAGATGAGCTTCGTTATTGGTAACTAAAGTTTTGGTGAGGGTTAAGGCAGGCTCTTTTATGTCATTGAGGTTAGGAGGTGTTTTGATTGAAGCAATACACTCCTCGATTAAAGTATCAATTAAATAGTCCTCAAATTCTTCTTCAAGTGGTGATTGAATGGATTGTCCTTCTTTACTTCCTGATAATCGACTCAGTGTTCTAGCAAACTAACTGGCGATTTGTGCTATTTGAATCTCCAGCTTCTTTTGTCGGCTAGCAATGTCATTCACAGACGACCTTAATTCTTCAATCATTGTTTTTGTCTGCGAATGCCACTGCTAAAATTCAACGTTCGCCTCTTGTTGTGTATGAATAAAGCTTTTTATCATCTACTCTAGTAGAGATTTAGGCGGACAATATTGAGGGTTTAAGTGGCCATGGTCACAACTATATGAATAGGAATCATCTTGTGGCCACTGGTTGTAATTGTAGGGGACATCATCTTGTTCAAATTGTGAAGGTTCAAATATATTCGGATAATCATTTATGGTATGCCATGTTTCACCACAATACTGACAATAAATGTTACCGAAACTCACAACATTAAATTGACCAAAATCATGAGTAAAAGCATGCATCGTTATATGCTGGAAATTATAAATAAGGAAAGAGCAACTGAATAAACAAAATTGAAACAAAATAAAATAGAATAAATAAAATAAAATAAAATAAGAAAAGTAAATCTAGCCTAGGTTTGATCCAATTATCCACTTCTCGATTCGATATCGAATCAATCAGTCTCCGACAATGGCACAAAAAACTTGATGCACGTGAACACTACCTCAAATCTTGCGACGGAGACCATCGAGGACTCGAAACGCACGCTCGCGCTCAACACCCGCAAGTGCACGAATGTCGTCAAGTAATAAATAGATTTATCGATCCCACAGGGACTGAGATTCGAATACCGATCTATTCGGTGGATGTTATTGTTCGGAGATTAGATCTAAAGGTTGCGATTGTGAGGGTTGTCGGTGGACTAAACTTTAGTACGGTGTCACACGGAAGAAGAGAGGATTTGCTACGAGGATTTTGATGGGATTCTAGGACTTTGGTTTCGTTTGTGTATCACAGAACATGCTGTCAATTGAATATATCTAGATTTTCTAACTAGGGATTTGTGGAAAGGACATCATACACTCCCTCGATGAACCTTCGCATCTATCAGAAGCTATCTCTGCCTTGCCAAGTCATCACTTGGCCTCAGGATGGATAGTCAGTACAAGGATGATGAATCAGTCCCTGCGATGAGTCGGAAATGAGATACATTACCGACTCTATCGCATTCTTTTATCCACAGTTGCAGGCGATGAGGCCAACCCTTAGGTTCCTCCTAATATCCCCTAAATTTGCGATACAAGGACTGTCACCCCTTGTATCGTCTACACACAGAAGATAGAAAACCAAAACACAAAGCTATAGATCTAAACTATCATTCAACTGCAAATACAATTTCAAGAAACATATTTGAAGTAACAATGTTCTACTCAACACAAACTACTCCCTAATCCTAGAATCAGAGAATCTACTCTATGGATACGAGAAGAGAATCACAAAACATTATGGAATTCATAGATACAATCATAAACGTGTAAGAAATATGAATTACAATGCAATGCAGCCATTCTCTCTGGCGTTGAGGTGCAGAATTTGGATCCCCAACGTCATTCTTCTTCCCCGTTGTGAGTCCCCAAAGCTTTTTAGGGCTTCAGAGTGCTGTCCCAGCCATCGTGCCTCCTCTTCGTCCTCCTCTAAGGTTTGGGCGGAGCTTCCTTTATATAGACATCATGCCGGATCGCTGTGAAATCTAGAAAAATCCCTAATCGCGTCAATCTACCTGGCCACCACACGACAGTGTGAAAACACATGGCCTGGCCATGTGTCGAGATGTGGCGGCCATTTTCTCCCTCTGAACACGGCCGTGTGTAGACACATGCTCTGGTCGTATTCCCTTCTGCGTCCAGCTGCAAAATGCCCTTCTTTTGCTTCGAAAGTGTGCCTTTTTCCCATGAAATGCAATCTTGCACACAAAAGTACAAAGAGCAGATCTCTGAACTAGAAAATAGGAAATGCATGCAAAACAAAGTGAAATATACATGAAACAAACATAAAATGTAATGAGATGTGAGCGAAAACTACTCCTAAAACCCTATATATTTTGCTTACATCAAATACCCTAAACATGGGAGCCAAAGAGCTAGCTTTAACAAGAAGGGCCTAGGATACAAGGGATCTAAGAATAAAAAAGCCTACCATTGTTTAATTGCAAGAGGTCAAGCTAAAACCATAATGGTAGCTAGGAAATGGGTCCCAAAGGATTACGTGGTGAACCCCATTGGAAAGAATTTATATTGGGTTCCTAAGTCAATCCGTAGAGGTTAGAGTAACCTAGGATAGTCAACCATACTTGAATTTATTTCACATATTAATAAATGGTTGACTTATGATGATGTGGGTAGTTCACTTATGATTTAGGGTGATATTTGATTCATGATCATGATGTGTATTCATTGTGATAATATATGATTTATGATCATAATGTTCATTTAGTAATAATACTTGGTTTATGATCATGATATGCAATTAGGATCATGTTTGTGTTATGATCATGTTGGTTGTTCTAGATGATACTTAACCTTGAGTAGAATTGCATGAAATTTTGGTTAAGTATAATACCTTAGGTACATCTCACAATTCACCATAAGGCTAACTTGATTGAGAACATAGTAATGGGTGGGATGTTAGGATGATACAATGACTCACTTATGCTTATGACATTTTTGATTAGTCATTATAAGTATTATGATATAGTAATCATAGACCAACTATGGGAAAAACAAATGTTTAATCAATGGACATATTGCCCATAGATCATAGTTGTATATTTTAAATGTTTTAAAACCATTTCATGTTTTGAAAACTAAGAGTTCCTTCTTTGAAAAGTTTCTAAGGCAAAACTAGCTTTTAAGTTGATACAAAATTGAGTCTTTTTCAAACTTGTGAGTTTTTGCCTAATTTTGAAAATTTGAATGAATTTTCAAGAAATATTATTTTTCATTGATAAAGAGACTTATGAGACTTATGTTCCCCGAATTTCATGATTTTTTGAATTTTTTCATGCATTTCTGAATTTCGGTTCGAAAATGAGAAAACTGGGTTTTCAGGTGGCAGTCGACTGGTAGTCTGAACCAATCGACTGATGAACTATGCACGAGCACAATAATTTGATTTTGATGGTTTTACTCTTTATTTTGGTGTTTTTCTTCCATTAGATTTTGATACCTCGTTATATAACATGTGTGTAATATTTTTGATGGTGTCAAAGGGGGAGAAATGGTAGAGTTTAAGTTAATCATGCTAAAGGGAAAAATTAGCATGTGTTAAGGGGGAGTTGCATGTATTAAGGGGGGGGGTGTTTGATACTCATATTTGTTTTACATGATTTCTTGTCTTATGTATTTTGTTAATGTTTTACCTAACTTAAACGGATTACCACATATCAAAAAGGGGGAGATTGTTAAGGCAATCAACCCATGTATGATGTGGTTTTGATGTGTGTGGCAAAGAGTTTAAGTTAGGTTGTTATGTTGATTTGAAATGTGTGTTTAAGTTGTGCATGACTTAGTAAATCACACATGGTTAGCTTGATGAAGCTTTGGCGAGTTCACCATCTCATGGCTCAGGTCCTTGAGTCAGTGAAGGATGACATTGTGGAAGCCATGCGCTTGGTGCATCTGAGGGACCGCCGGATGAGGAGCATTGAAGTGAAGCCAAAGGAAGAAGACTTCATGGCGAGATGTGAAGGATGTCATTGCGGAAGTCATGCGCTTGGTGCATCCGAGGGACGTGGCCGGACAAAGAGAGCTTTGAGGCGAGGGACCTCATGGGAGATGAGAGTGAGCGATTGTAACCCGGGATGGGGTAGCTCATAGGTGAACTTAGCCGAATGGCTAAGTCAAGTGTCGGATGCTCAAACATGAGTTTGAGGTTTCTACCCGACGAATGGAAGTGTCGGATGCTCAAACAAGTATTTGTTTGAGGTTTTATCCGACACTAGTCGACTGCTATAGATAGCAGTCGATTGCTCTGAGTCGACTGAACGTCGACTAGTGTTCGACTGAGGGTTTCTAGCCCAACAGTCGACTGACAAGGGATGACAGTCAACTGCTGCACCATCAGTCAACTTCCAAGGAAAGGCAGTCGACTGCTGAAGATGGTCGCGGGCACAAAACCTCCCATAGCCGACTGATCAATTAGCTACGCAGGCAACAATCGACTGATTAGAGCATCAGTCGACTGCTAGGAGTACCGTTGGACTACATGGTCGTGATTTGACATGGTCAAAGGTCGTTGGAATGACAACAGTAGACTGCTACATGCCCAATGGGAAGAAAGCCCTCTTCTCTATAAAAAGAGGGCTTGGGTGGCTTTGGGAGGTTAATGCTTAACTCCTAAACTTCTTCCAAGTGCCCAACACATTTTCTACTCCTCTTATTTGTTCTTATTTCAATCTTATTGTAAGAGGGAGTGATTTTGTAAGAAAGGTTTACCTCCACCTTGAAGGAGAGAATAGTGATTGTTGAGGGAGTGATTCGCCGAATGAATTATCCGTGGATTAGCAGCAAGGGTCGTGAACCACATTACACAATCTTGTTAGCGTTTGTTCTCTTTACTTCTTGCTTTATCTTAATTGTTTATTTGTTTAGAAAATATTCCGCTGCGCTAATCTTGTACGTAGACCATTAAGACGAGATTTCCATCGTACACATCGAGGGCTATTCACCCCCCTCTAGCAGGGCCACCGATCCTCCAACAGGTAATTCCTTGGCAGGTGAGAAATCCAAGGGTGAATCTTGGTGAAAAGTCCAAGATGGTTAATTCCTTGGCAGTTGGAAAATTCCTTGTGGGATGGCAAGGTGAAAAGTACATGATGGTTAATTCCTTGACAGCTGGAAAATTTCTTGCAGGGATAGCAAGATGAAAAGTCCAAGAGGGGTAATTCCCTGACAGTGGAAAAATTCCTTGCGGTGCAAGGTGAATAGTCCAAGAATGGGTGATGGTCGAAGTCTTAGCAAGTAAAGGGTCTTTGGGTAGAGTCTTTACTAGGCGTGTTTCAGTCTTAGAGCTGACTGAAACAATGGGTTCTAAGGACAACAATGAGCTGACACCTCAACTATTGCCCTTACTGCATTCATCAGGCGAAGGAACTTGTCGTCGACAAGGTACAGTTGAGTCGACACCTCGACTGGTCAAGGAGCAGTTGAGGAGGCACCTCGACTGATCTTGTGGAGTAGCCAACGGTGATAGGCGAAGCTCGACTGCTTCAGGACGAGTCACAGTCATGGTGGCACCTCGACTGATCTTGAGCAGAAGCGAGCCACGCTCAACTAGCACCTCGATTGATGTAAGACAAGTTTTTTGGTTCGACTGGTGCAATCGAGGCAGCGCCTCGACTGATCTTGGGCAGCAATGATCAGAAGCAAGGCGTCTCGACTATCACCTCAACTATAATAGGAGAAACTGGTCTTCCAACCTATGCAGTTGAGGCGGCGCCTCGACTAGCTCTTCGAAAAAGCAAACAAACGCAAGTCACACTCGACCGGGGCCTCGACTGCTAGGAAACGAGTTCACGATTATGGTGAAAAACCCTATTTGTTTCGATGCATGTTTGGTTTTTACAGGTTCTCATTCGAATTTATAGGGAATGGCTGACCAAGTTCTATGGATCGAGGGTGTTTTCGCAGAGATTAGAACTGATCCAGAGTACGCGTACGTTGGAGATTGGAGATCAGATGAAGGATCGAAAAGAAAAGGTTGTGCAGACAGAAACAGGGTAAAATACGATTCTCTTTGAATGCTCTCAACTAAGAACAATTGTCTGGCTCTGTCTTCCTTCTCTTGATTGCCAACGATTCTTGCTCTGGACTTCCTGCTCTTGGTTGATTGCTCTCACGATCAAAGATGTGCCCATTGCTTCTTCTGCTATAAACGCCCAGATCGACTGCAGTCCGTGTCAACCTGGAATCATTGCTACACTTGTAATCATCTCGCCGATTCCTCATCTCGATTGTAAGGGTGTTTGTTGTTTGTTTTATTACTTTGCTTTCTATCTGTGATCATCTAAAATCTCATAACTATCAAGGTTCTTGTTTTAGCTGTTGCTCTTCATTTCATTTAGATTCTTGTATTCAGTTTGTATCTAGAGAGTCTGTAAGTTGTAAAGTTTATTTAAGAGGTTTCTCCACCTTTGAAGCATTCTTCAAAAAGGAGAAAAGATAGAGGTAGGCCTTGGATTAGCAGCTCTAAGAGAGAGCTATGAACCAAGTAAAATCGGCTGCATCGCTTTGTGTTGGTTGTTGTGTGTGTTGTGCTCTGTGTGTGATCGAGTTGTCATTAGATTTTTCATTGCATCTGTTTATTAAGAATAAAAATAAAAAATTGATATTCTCCGCCCCCTCTTGCGTAGTTACTGGTCCTATCAAGTGATATCAGAGCTAGGGCTCTATTTACTAGGTCTAACAAGCTTAGAGTCGTAGTCATGCAAGAGGGATTTAGCACAAACCTACCTCCATTTTTCGATGGAACAAACTTCAAATACTGGAAGAGTCAGATGGAGTACTATCTCATGACCGAGATAGAAATGTGGTTCTCCATTACGGAGGGCTTCATTACTCCAGTAGATGACACTGGTAAAGTCTTAGGGTCTGCTCATTGGACGAATGAGCAAAAGCGCAAAGCATAGACTAATGCTAAAGCCACTGTAACCTTATAGTGCGGCCTGGCAAAGGAACAACTAAATAAAGTTAGGTCTTTCAGCAGTGTGCAAGACTTGTGGAACAAACTACTTGAGCTGCACGAGGGTACTAGGGACTCTCGTATAGCCAAGAGGGATTTGTTCCTAAGTCAACTCCAGAATTTCTCTATGAAGGACACTGAATCTGTTAGTGAGCTTCATGGAAGATTCAAGGAGTTATTGAATGGTCTCCACTCTATTGGAGAGAGTGTTGAGAACCGGGATTTGGTTAGGTATGTGCTCAAGTTGTTTCCCCGAAATGTCTTGTGGTCATATATGGTGGACGTCTATAAGGTATCAAGGGACTTGTCAACCGTTAAAATAGATGAGTTGTTTTGTGAAATGGAATTACATGAACAGGCTAATAAAGGTCAAAAAGAGAAAGGTATGACTTTGTTTGCAGGTGATAAGAATAAGGAAGTAAAGAAGAAGAAGGAGTTGTCCTCATCCTCTAGCACAGAATCTGATGGAGATGATGAGTCTTCATCCAGCGAGGTGGCCAATTTCGTGAGGAGGATGATGAGGAGGAGCAGGAGATTTAATAAAAAGAAAGGTAAAAAAGTTGACAATTCATATGATAAAACTAACATTGTTTGTTATGAGTGTAGCAAGAAAGGGAATTTCAGAAATGAATGTCCTCAGCTCAAGAAGAAGGAAGAAAAGAGGAGGAGAAGGAAAGCCTTGAGAACCACGTGGGATGAGTCCTCATCCGGAGCATCAGAAGAGGACAAGGAGGAAAAGACTGGTCGACACACTGCACTGATGGCGTTGGAGAACTCTGGGACATAATTAGAAAGCAGAAGGATAGAATCAGACTCAGACTTAAACTCATCATCTTCGGATGATGATAAGGTAACCTCTGAACTCGTAGATTGCTACAAGACCATTGCTTACTTAACTGATATGTTAGAAAAATCCAAGTTTAAGGTTAAAATTCTAAAGACTGAAGTAGGACAATTAAAGAACCATAAGGAGTATGCGGTAGAGACTAGTGTTAACACTTCACAAATTGAAGAACTTATGAATGAAAATAAATCTCTAAAAGCATAGGTGAATGATCTCAAGTGTACACTTGAGAAATTTAATTCTAGTTCTCAGACCTTGAACATGATATTAGGATCACAACGGGTTGTTTATAACAAAGTTGGAATAGGTTATAGACCTAAACAGAAAGAGTTTAGTTTCATTCATTATTTTCTAGAAATTCTGGTAGGAAGACTAAAACAACTAAAGCTTGGATCCCTAGGAAATATGTTTTAGAAGCTAATGGATCTGATATTTGGGTTCTGAAATCCTTTATCTTTCGTGTCTAGCAAACATCAGTCAAGGAGGAGTGTTCATCAACCTGGTTTGTAGATAGTGGATACTCCAAACACATGACCGGAGACTTATCACTATTGGTGCAATCAGACCCAAATGATGTTTTGGTGTTTGAAAAGGGTTTAAGTCAAGGTGATAATTATGTGTTATCTCACGCGGTTGATTGAGATGTATTTTCAGGAAATTCCTTATAGGTCGAGGAAGGCAATGAAGTCCCGGATTAGGAGTCCTGGCAAGTGAAGACTCGGACGAGGAGTCCAAGCATGAAGTCCCGGACAAGAGTCTTGGCAAGTGAAGACCCGGACGAGGAGCCCTAGCACAAAGACTCAGACGAGGAGTCCTGGCATGAAGACCTGGATGAGGAGTCCTGGCATGAAGACCCGAATGAGAAGTCTTGGCGGATGAAGACTCGGAAGTGATTCTTGGCACAAAAGACCTATGAACAGTGGTTCATAGGCATCAGGTAAAGGGTATAGGGTAGACCTCATTTTAGGCATGATTTCAGCTCTAGATGAGTTGAAATGGTCAAGGGTTAAGGCAGCAGTCAAGGTAGCACCTCGACTGATTGTCTTATCAGTCGAGGCGTCGCCTCGACTGGTACCTATTCTCTAGATGAGCTACTGAGCTCGGGGCTCAGGACTGATCTAAGACTCATCCAGTCGAGGCATCGCCTCGACTGGACGTGGTTAGGAGTCAACTCGACTGGCCTTGCATTTGCTGAGATAACAACATCAGTTGAGGCGGCACCTCGACTGGTGCTTTCTTCACTCGAATAGAAGCGCGGTGTGGTCGATTGCCACCACGACTGGGGTAGCTAGTTTTGAGTAGAGACCCATAGTAGTCGAGGTGGCGCCTTGACTGTTGCTTCGTTCAATCAAACAGAAGCAAGGCGCTGTCGACTGGCGTAGCTTAAACTTGAGTAGAAATCCATAGCAGTCGAGGCGCCACCTCGACTGATGCACTGTTCAGTTGAAACAGAAGCAAGGTAAGCTCGACTGGAGGCTTGACTAAGCTTACTAGTCGAGGCGATGAACCATCACCTCGACTGGAACTATGTTATAATGGGCAATAATTCAAAATTAAGGTGGAAAACTTACCGTTGGGAATGGTAATCAAACGACAGTCGAGGCGCCAGTCAAGGTGACTCGACTGCACGGGCAAAAAAAACCCTAATCGGGCACGATATAAAGGCTTTCTCCAGCTCCTTTCCATACAACTCTTGACTACTATTAACGACTCTTCTTGAAGCGATTCTCCAGTGTTTTGCAATCATCCTCCAAACTCCAAACATCCTCAAAGGAGATCAAAGTAGGGAAGAGAAGAAGTGCTAGCAAAATCTGCATATTGTATTTCTGCTCTTCTCTAACTCTTTCATTTGTAAGTTCTTGTATAATTCTTGTAAACGTGTATTCAGAGGTTTCTCCACCTTCGAAGCTTTTTCTGAGAAGGAGAAAGAGTAGAGGTAGACCTTGGACGTAGCAGTTCATTGGAGAACTGTGAACCAAGTAAAAAAATGTGTGTTATCTTGTTTCTGTTCTGTTTTTGTTTCCGCTTCTTTTCGTCGAACAAGCGTGTTTCTTTGTAAAAGTTCAAGTATTGACGATCGACGCTATTCAACCCCCACCTTCTAGCGACGCCAACGGTCCAACACATGGTATCATAGCTTGGTGCTCTTCTCCGGATTCACAACCGCAAGAGCAAGGTGAAATGGCAATGCAAGAAGCCTACAACACAAACCATCCTCCTTTCTTCGATGAAACCAACTTCCAATACTGGCAAAGACGAATGGAATACTATCTCATGACTGAGATAGACATGTGGTTCTCCATGATCGAAGGCTTTACACCACCAATGGATGCAGAAGGTAGGATCCTTGAATCTGCGCAGTGGACTGTTGAACAAAGATGCAAGATGCAAACAAATGCCAAGGCCATCGTAACTCTGCAATGTGGTTTGGCGAAGGATCTGCTCAACAAGATTGGCCCGTTCAACAGCGCACGAGATCTCTTGAACAAACTGATAGAGCTCAATGAAGGCATGAGAGACTCGAGAATTGCGAAGCAAGACCTCTATATGAACAGTTGTAGAATTTCAATATGAGGGATGGTGAGATTGTCGGTGAACTGCACGGAAGGTTCAAGGAGCTACTAAATGGGCTACATTTGGTTGGAGAAGGCTTGGAAAATTGAGACACAATCAGGTATGTTCTGAAATCCTTTCCCCGAAACGCATTGTGGTCATCTATGGTAGATGCCTATAAAGTATCAAAGGATTTATCAACAGTGAAGTTAGATGAATTGTTTTGTGAAATAGAACTGCATGAGCAAGCTAATAAGGGTCCGAAAGAGAAAGGTATTGCTTTTATTGCAGGTGAACGATACAAGGAGGACAAGAAAAAGGAGAAGAAGAGGGAGTCATCTTCATCTTCATCCGAGTCAAGCAGCGATGGCGATGATGAATCTTCTTCCAGCGAGATGACGAATTTCGTGAGGAGAATGATGAGGAGGAGTAAAAAATACAACAAGAAGGATGTGAAGAAAATTTTTGCAGACAAGAGAAAGGGTAAGACATCGCATAAATCTAGAGGCAAAATTGATGGTGTTTGCTTTGAATGTAACAGGAAGGGGCATATCAAAAGCAAGTGTTCGAACCTTACAAAGAAAGAGGACAAGCCTAGGAAGAAGAAGGCGTTAAAGGCGACATGGGATGATACTTCTTCCAGTTCTTCAAAGGAGCAAGTTAAGGAAAAGGGACCAAGCATGCTGCTCTAATGGCCCTTAACAGTTCATATTCGGAGGAAGATGGAAGTAGGACCGAAACATTACCGGAAGACACATCATCATGATGATGATGATGAGGTACCGATCAAGGGGGAGTGTCGATGATATGGTTTGTGGATAGTGGATGCTCCAAGCACATGACCGGGGACTCATCAAAGTTTGCTTCAATTAAAAACAAAAGTAAAGGTACTGTTTCTTTTGATAATAGTGGTAAACTAAGGGTCATAGGAGTAGGGGACATTGTTATTTCTAAACAATTTAGGATTAAGGATGTCCTGCTAGTTAAAGGAATGACTTTTAATCTATTGAGTGTTAGTCAATTATGTGATGAAGGGTATAGAGTATAATTTTATTCAACTCAATGTTTAATTAAACATAATGAATCCAACACTACCATGTTAGTAGGAACTAGGAAGGAGAATATCTATCAAGTTCAGTTTAGTAGTGCTACTAACATGCATGTGAAGTGTTTGTTGTCTAAAGAAGATGAATCATGGCTATGACATCGAAGACTCGCACACATCAACATGAAGAACATCAAGAGGTTGGCTAAGAAAGAACTTGTGCGAGGACTACCATTGCTCAACTATGAAAAGGACAAGCTATGTGATGCATGTCAAAAAGGTAAACAAGTAAAAGCATCACACAAAAGCAAAAATATTGTAAGTACTTCAAGTGATTTAGATTTATTGCATATGGATTTGTTTGATAGTATCTCAACTAAATCCTTGAATGGTAGTGGATATTGCTTGGTAGTAGTAGATGACTATACTAGATATACTTGAACTTTCTTTCTCAAACATAAGGATGAAACACTAGAATTTTTTTTTTCTTTTTGTAGAAGAATTGAGTATGAGAAAAATGCAACAATTAAAATAATTAGGAGTGATCATCGAGGAGAATTTGAAGACATGAGGTTTAAGGATTTTTGTCTAGAAAAGGGTACAAACACGAATTCTCCACTCCTAGGACACCACAACAAAATGGTGTGGTAGAAAGGAAGAATAGAGTCTTACAAGAAGCTGCGAGGAGTATGCTAAATGAGTATGCTCTTCCTAGTTATCTATGGGTTGAGGCTATTAATACTGCATGCTATGTTTAAAATAGAGTTTTGATACATAGATTCTTAGGAAAAATGCTTCATGAATTATGATTTGGAAAACCACCAACAATCAAACACCTTAGGGTATTTGGTTGCAAGGTGTTCATTTTAAACACTAAGGATCATCTAGGGAAATTCACCGCTAAAGCGGATGAAGGTATCCTTGTAGGATATTCCCTCACAAGTAAGGCTTATCGAGTGTATAACAAAAGAACAAATTTGATGGAGGAATCATCAAATGTAGTTTTTGAAGAAAGTAAAACACAAATTGATTCTAAGGTAAAAAGCGATGAAGTTCTATTCAAACTCAAGATATTGAATTTGAATGAGAACACTAATGTAGGGGGAGTTAGATTTGACTCCAATAATGAAATACCTAGGTCAGAAGGGTCATCACTTGAGCTTGTGCCAAATTGTGAGGTTCAAGAAACATCTCAAGTACCAAGATCCACTAGAATGATCTCTAGTCATCCCATAGACCAAGTTGTTGGAGACATCCATCATGGGGTGAGGACTAGATCATTCCTTAGGAATGAAGTGAATCAAGTAGCATTAATCTCTGAAGTTGAACAGAAAGTAATTGATGAAGCTTTGCTTGATCCGAACTGGATCATAGCAATGCAAGATGAATTGGGACAATTTGAGAGAAGTCAAGTTTGATATTTGGTCCCAAGACCTGATCAAGCTACTATAATTGGCACAAAATGGGTATTTAAGAATAAAATGAATGATAAGGAAGAGATTGTAAAAAATAAGGCTAGGTTGGTTGCCAAAGGTTACAATCAAATTGAGGGATTGGATTATGATGAGACTTATGCACCCGTAGCTAGATTAGAGTCCGTAAGACTTATGCTAGCATTTGCAACATATAAGAGCTTCAAATTATATCAAATGGATATGAAGTTAGCATTTTTGAATGGTTTTATTAAGGAGGGAGTCTATGTTGAGCAACTGCCGGGGTTTGAAAATTTTGAATTTCCAAACCACGTGTATAAGCTTAAGAAGGCTCTCTACGGGCTGAAACAAGCACCTCGTGCTTGGTATGAAAGGTTGTCAACTTTCCTAGTAGAAAGGGATTTTAAGAGAGGTCGAATTGATCTCACACTATTTCTGAAAAGAAATGGTGAAGATATATTTGTAGCTCAGATTTATGTTGATGACATAATTTATGGCTCAAACAATAGGGATTGCCTCAATGAATTCATAGAATACATGGAGAGTGAGTTTGAAATGAGTCTAGTAGGAGAATTGATATTTTTCCTTGGACTGCAAATCAAACAAACCAAAGAAGGAATTCATATCCATCAATCCAAATTGTAGGAGATCGATTGGAAGCTAGAGGGGGGAGTGAATAGCGCGTGCTAGTACTAATGATGGAATTCGATCATGATCGCGTCTACAAATCGTGTTAGCGCAGTGAAATAACAATAATAAAAGCAATAACACGAAACACAATCACAAACACAAGATGTTTAACATGGTTTGGAACCGAACGATTCCTACTCCACGGATCGAGCTCTAACGAGCTCTAGCGACTCCAATGCAATCACTAATCACAAATACTCCTTCTCGACACAAGTCGGAGGCGGAGAAACCTCTTACAATAGTTTACAACAATAAACTAAATACAACAAGCAAATACAATATGAAATACAACAAGAGAAGTAAAGAACACTTTACAAAAACTCTTTGGAAGCTTGCTTGTTGATTGCCTTGGACTAGCACTTGAAGGCCCTGATTTGCAGCAGCAAATCGCTTCAAAACATCCAAGAAAACCGATACTTTTTCCTCCATCACGAGCTCCTCTTATAGCTTCAACCCGTGCTGGAAAAAGTCGATCAGTCGACTGATGCCACTGTTGTCATGAGACAACGGCTAGATCCATGCTGGATAAGTCCAACGGATCCATCATCAGTCGACTGATCATGACCATCAGTCGACTGGTCAAGCCTCCACTCGACTTCTGGCCGCAGCAGTCGAGTGAGACCCCATTCTATGGTCGAAACATTGAGCATCAGTCGACTGACCACATGATTAGTCGACTGCTCATCCATTAGTCGACTACCCATCTCTGGCAGTCGACTGATAGGCCACTTTCCGCAGTCAAACCCTAGTTGACTTACACCAGTCGACTGCCACATGACACCAGTCGACTGACACACCTCAAACATGAGGTTTTAGCCCAAGTATGGTTCCCCCATACTTGCTAGACCACCCTTAGCCTAGACCTAAGCCTTCTAGCAACCTCTATCAGCCTCACGCCTCTCGGATCCCTCCAAGTCATCCATGACTTGTTCATCCATCGCGCTAGCCTTCAGGTGCTTCCATCGGCTATGTTATGCTAATGGTGTCTACACCGCCAAGGTACATTGGACTTGCACCGCCAAGACTCCGCTTGGACTTTATGCCGACAACCATTGGACTTATGCTGCTAAGACTTCACCCTTGGACTTTACGCTGCCAATATCAACCCCTTGGACTTCTCAAATGCTAAGACTCAAGCTTGGACTTTCCCTTGCCAACCCATGTTGGAATTTCCATGCCAAGTACTCAAGACTTGGACTTTACCTTGCCAAGACCCATGATTGGACTTTACATTGCCAAGACCCATGCTTGGACTTTCCCAAATGCCAAGTGTCCCACTTGGACTTTCCCATAATCGCATGGTCAACTATAGTCAACCATCAAAGTCTCCCTCAAGTCAAACTCGAGTTCGGTTAAATATAACCCGGGTCGATTGTATAAACAATCTCCCCAAAATATTAACCAACATCAATGTCAAACATCAATGTCAACTCACTTTGTCAAACCACTTTGTCAAACATCAAAACATCACTCGAGTCAAACTCGAGTCTGGTCAATCGTGACCTGGGTCGATTGCACCAACAATCTCCTCCTTTTTGATATTTGACAAAACAAACCTTGAGTTAGGCCACTAACTCAAATTTCTTTACCAATTATCCCAAATTGGTAATCCCAAACACTCTCCCAATACTTCTCCCCCTTTTTGACTAACATCAAAAAGGTTCTCTCCAAGGAGGTCAATGTCTCATGTCCTAATGAGATCTTACAATCTCCCCCTTGGTCCAACAATACCTAGGATGCCTACCATCTTCCTAGTGATAAGTCCCATATCACTTAAGAGAGACAATCCTATACTCTCTCCCAATTTCCAAATTGGGTTTCTCAAAATCCCATCAATTTTTCCAATTGATAACATTCTTCCCATAACTTCTCCCATTCAAGAAGAAAAATACATCCATCATCCCAAGATGGATAACTCCCTCTAAAGGCTTGCTCCCCCTTGACCATTGCACCAACAATGTCCTTGGGAAGCCCCTAAGCCAATAGGTAATCTAAACCATCAAAATTAAGGTTCTAAGTTCAAACATGAACTCTTCCACCCTTAAATTTGATACTTTGACCTAACACCTCTCCAAATCCATATCCAATGAATTTCCACCCTTTATAATACTTTCCAAAGCATATCCTAGGGTTAGGAGTGGTTAGGGAACCTTACCGTAGCCGAAATCGGGTTAAACATACATTGTTTTCTCGAAATCAGCATTGGTAGTTGACTCCTTCAGTTACCAGTCGACTGCCACTCACATCAGTCGACTACCACCCAGGGCAGTCGACTGATAACTGAAATTTTCAAATTTCAATTATCAGAGTCGAATTTCAGAAAATCATAAGTAATTCTATGTATATCGAAAAATCATGAAAATTCATACGTATAATACTTATAACCAATACAATGGGTGAAAAATATCTGAAAATTATTTTACCCATAAAATATCGAAATTGATACAAAATCTAAAAGTGAATAAAACTTCTAAGTTTTGGCTCACTTTGTATCAATCTCATCAATGGTGATTGCTATCAAAAGATAGACTTCACTAAGGTTTTTTAAAAAGATTTTAAAATGTTTTCAAAATCTTATTTTGGATCATATTCCTTGGGCTTAATGTACATGACTTGTACACAAGCTTTCCCAATGATCCACCTTTGAATTAAGATGAGTTTTGGTTCAACTAGATGCAAAAACTATGCACCTTGAACTCAACTCATATCCTAGCATCTCACATATATCTAGGGTGTATAAATACACATACATGTCAATGTGATGTGAGATGTGAGTTTTGTTCTCCCTAATCTAGGGTTTCATACATTTTTCTAAGGCAACCCTACTTGATTCCCTTATAAATGAGACTCCAAGTCATGCCATTGTCCTTAAATAAATTTTAGTCAATTTAAATGCATGAAATGATCATGGCATAATGATAGCAATAATTAAACATGACCAATGATCATGATGTCATGGCATATGATATAATCTAAAAACACATGACATTAATCCTTAATCCTAAACATGATCATGACATATTAAATAATTTAAAAATAGATATGATGTCATGGCATGTCATATGGCAATCAAGGCATGACAAATAAAAAGTATAGATATAATAATACCTAAATTTTAATATTAGTTGTCATTTGATGTAATTAAGTTTATTTTGCCATATTACTACTAATCTCCCTAGTGTGCCAAAAACTCAAAATAACACACTATAACCTCTAATCCTAAATTGTGTCAATTTAATTGATTTTTCATAATTTTAAAAATATATTGGCACATCCTAAATTCTTTTAGGATCATAATATCAACCTTATTTTCAAGGTACCCATAACCTTGAAAATTACCTAAGGTGTCACCTTTACCATGGTTGAGTTAACTACCCATCCAATCAAGGTTGACACATCCTAAACCCATCTAGAGTGAATCAATCACACTCTTAGGAACCCAAAACATATTTGAGCTCCTAGGGTTAATTAGGTATTCCTTATGGATAACCTCCCTAGATACCTTCCTAATGACCCTCCTAGGCTTGGTAGCCTTGGTCATTTGGGTCTTACTTAGGTTGACTCTAGGGGTAACTCCCCTTGCAACCTTCTTAGTGGCCACCCTAGGTTTCCTAGAAACCCTAGCCACTAGGCACAAACCTTGGCTACTCTTAGGGATAACTTCCCTAGTAACCTTGGTCTTCCTAGACCTAATTTGTGTTCCATAATCAAATGGAACACTATGATATGCCACCTTAGGCTTAGGTTTGTGACCCAAACCCTTCTTGCCCTTGGTTGACTTTTGTTCCTTAGGTCCTAGATGTTGACTTTGAGTCCTAGACCCTTGATTTTGACTATTTGACCCTTGAAATTGATTTTGCATCTTCTTGAGGGTCTTTTTTAATTTTTCAAGTCTTGACCTCAAGGCTTGATTTTCTAATTCTAATTGCCCAATTTTAGAATTTTGGTTAGATTTTTGGGCATTACCATTCTCTTTAGGCATATGTCTACCCTTATTAGGATTGATGCCTAAATGATTTTCGATTTTCTTAATTGTTTTCTTAGGAAAGACATTTCTAGGGACATTAGTCCCAAATTTCTCCTTCTTTGAAATAGGCCTAGAGTTATCATTTCTAGATTTCTCCTTAGTCCTAAAATCAACATGTTTAGCTTCTAGACAACCATAATTATTATTTCTAGCATGCTTTGATTCATGAGTAATAGTAAAATTATTTAAATTAATTCTAGCATGCTTTTTCTTAGAATTTAAAGAATGAGCATTATGAAAATATACCTTAGGGTTAGTCTTAGAGACTCCCCCTACTTGTGAAGCTCCCTCCTTTCTTCTAGGACATTGGCTCCTATAGTGTTCCGATTGTCGACATTTGAAGCACACCACGTGCTCCTTGCTCTTCTTGGTGGGGACGCCGGCATCCTTGACTTTTTCATTGACTTTTGGTGCCAGAGGAGCTTTCTTAACTCTTTTCGGACACTTACTCTTGTAGTGTCCGAATTCCCTACACTCAAAGTATATTATATGATTTTTATTTACAATTGACATGCTTGAGTTACCTATGGTGGTGGTAGGTGCCGGAATTGAAGCTTCTTCATCTTGACCGGATGTCGAAGCTTCTTCTTGTTGCTCCAGAGTGGAAATTTTTTCCTCCCCCTCAATCCTAGAGGTGGAGGTTTCTTCTACTTCTTCTTCCATCGATCCGGAAGTTGACTCCTCTTCAACTTTTGATTCCTCACTTGCTCGTGAGGATGATGAACTCTCTTCATCCTCTTCCTTATCTTCTTTTACTTGTGCCAAGTGGGGCTTCTCATTGAACTTGGCCAGTTTGTCCCATAGCTCCTTGGCGTCAAGATATTCACCTAGCCTAGACAAAACATCATTAGGTATCAAATCTTCTAAAAGTTTTGTTACCTTGGCTTCGGTTTTGAATTTTTGCCGTTGCTCTTGGGTCCATTTCTTCAACTTGAGGACTTGTCTCTTCTTATCCCTAGGAGGTTCAAAGCCTTCTATGAGGATGAACCAATCCTCTATGTCCATCATCAAGAATGTCTCCATTCTTGATCTCCACGCCGAAAAATCTTCTCGATCATATGGTGGTGGAGTGTTGATATCCCATCCAAGCTTGTCTTGGAACTCCATCTTCACCCTCTACCGTGCTACCTTAGTTGTTAAACCTTAAAGAGCGGCCTTGCTCTGATACCACTTGTAGGGGATCGATTGGAAGCTAGAGGGGAGGTGAATAGCGCGTGTTATTACCGATGATGGATTCGATCGTGATCGCATCTACAAATCGTGTTAGCGCAGCGGAATAATAATAATAAAAGCAATAACATGAAACACAATCACAAACACAAGATGTTTAATGTGGTTCAGAACCGAACGGTTCCTACTCCACAGATCGAGCTCTAGCGACGCCAATGCAATCACTAATCATAAATACTCCTTCTCGACACAAGTCGGAGGCGGAGAAACCTCTTACAATAGTTTACAACAATAAACTAAATACAACAAGAAAATACAATATGAAATAAAACAAGAGAAGTAAAGAACACTTTACAAAAACTCTTTGGAAGCTTGCTTGTTGATTGCCTTGGACTAGCACTTGAAAGCCCTGATTTGCAGCAGCAAATCGCTTTAAAACATCCAAGAAAATCGATACTTTTTCCTCCATCACAAGATCCTCTTATAGCTTCAACCTATGCTGGGAAAAGTCGATCAGTCGACTGCTCGGGACCATCAGTCGACTGATACCGCTGTTGTCGTGAGACAACGGCTAGATCCATGCTGGATAAGTCTAATGGATCTATCATCAGTCGACTGATCATGATCATCAATCGACTGGTCAAGCCTCCACTCGACTACTGGCCACAGCAGTCAAGTGAGACCCCATTCTGTGGTCGAAACACTGAGCATCGATCGACACGACACGACGCCGATCGAGATTCATCACCGATCGCCCATCTCCGCAAATGATCGATAGGCCACTTCTCGTAGTCAAATCCTAGTTGACTTACACCAGTCGACTGCCACATGGCACCAGTCGACTGACACACCTCAAACATGAGGTTTTAGCCCAAGTATGGTTCCCCCATACTTGCTAGACCACCCTTAGCCTAGACCTAAGCCTTCTAGCCACCTTCATTAGTCTCACACCTCTCGAATCCCTCCAAGTCATCCATGACTTGTTCATCTATCGTGCTAGCCTTCAGGTGCTTTCATCGGCTATGTCATGCTAACGGTGTCTACACCGCCAAGGCACATTGGACTTACGCCACTAAGACTCCTCTTGGACTTTATGCCGCCAACCATTAGACTTATGCTGCCAAGATATCAACCCCTAGACTTCTCAAATGCCAAAACTCAAGCTTGGACTTTCCCTTGCCAACCCATGTTGGACTTTCCATGCCAAGTACTCAAGACTTGGACTTTACCTTGCCAAGACCCATGCTTGGACTTTGCATTGCCAAAACCCATGCTTGGACTTTCCCAAATGCCAAGTGTCCCACTTGGACTTTCCCATAATCGCATGGTCAACCTTAGTCAACCATCAAAGTCTCCCTCGAGTCAAACTCGAGTCCGATTAAACATAACCCAGGTCGATTGTATAAACAATCTTCCCAAAACATTAACCGACATCAATGTCAAACATCAATGTCAACTCACTTTGTCAAACCACTTTGTCAAACATCACTCGAGTCAAACTCGAGTCTGGTCAATTGTGACCTGGGCCGATTGCACCAACACAAATATGCCATGAAATTGCTAAAAAGATTCAACATGGAAAATATAAAAGAGGTTGTCACCCCAATGTCACAAAACACTCATTTACATAGTGATGTAGATGAAAAATCTATTGATTTGAAACTTTATAGGAGTGCCATAGGTAGTCTTTTATATCTTACAGCGAGTAGACCTAATATAGTATTTGCTATGGGTATGTGCACACAATATCAATTATTTGCAAAAGAGTCTCATTGGGTTGACATTAAAAGGAGTATGAGATGTCTTAAAGCAACCATAACAATTGGATTGTGGTATCCCCAAAGTGAATCTTTTGACTTGGTAGGTTATACCAATTCAGATTATGCAGGATGCAAACTAGATAGGAAAAACACTAGCAGGGCTGCCAATTCCTAGGTTCAACATTAGTTAGTTGGTAGAGTCGAAAACAACATTGTGTCGCTCTCTCCACAACTGAGGCTGAGTACATAGCTATGGGAGAGAGTGTATCACAATTATTATGGATGACTCATACCCTGGAAGATTATGGGTTTTCATATAAGAACGTGCAATTGCTTTGTGATAACATTAGCACGATAAATTTAACGAAAAATTCAGTCCATCATTCTAGGACGAAACACATTGAAGTGAGACATCACTTCATTAGGGATCATGTAGCAAGATGAGATATCATACAATTATGTTGAGTCTAAGGCTAATCTTGCTAATATTTTCATAAAACCTCTTCTAGAAAATGAATTTAGTTATTTAAGAAGAGAGTTAGGAATGTGTACTACTGAATAAAAAAAGAACTCTCTATGATCTTAAGGACTAATCCATAAGTACAAGAGAAATGGGAAAAATGATTTGGGATACCTTGGAATAATATCTCACACAAATTATAGGATTAACCATGTTTGTGTATTGCTAGATAGGGGTGAGATGTTAGGAGCAACCAATTTACTCAAAATGCTTGTTATGATGCATCAACTTGAGTAATGAGGCTGGAAATAACACAAATCATTAAGTTGACCAATTATGGGGAAGGCTAATACATAATTCATGTGTATTTGGTTATAAGATTATGATTGGAAATTCCAACCAAGTCAAATTAGTTGGACATCCTAAACAACAATAAAACTCAAATAAAACATCAAAAATATGTTAGAAATTGCCTATGAAGTGTATTGACACTTGCAAAATGGTTTAGGGACTTAAGTGAAACGAATTTAGGACTTAAAATATTAGGGAAAATGAAATATCAGATTAACAGTCGAGGCGTTTCAAAAATCGCCTCATGCTAATGAGTGCAAATAGAAACGAGCAAGACTCTACATCCTCTGCTGACCGGCACCCCATCTCCAGAGCGCCCACTAGCGAACAAAATCGAGGCACCCTCGACCAGCGCCTCGACTGGTCGTAAAGATTTAAGCACAAACTTGAGTCAGCCTCGACTGGGAACCAGTCAAGGTGCTCAACTTATCGGCTAGACTACTGATCGCGGGATTATATAAAGAAACATGTTTCCCGTGTCTCTCGAACTTGATATCGCCTCGACTGTTTCCTTCATGATTTCTCTTTCGGCTTTTTGTCGCTTTTGCCGTCGCCACTCGACTCTCTGGCTAATGATCGACGCCGCCTAAACCCTAGACTATCTCTCTCGGACACAAGCTAACCTAGGGTAAGTCCTCCTACATCTCCTTCCTTGTCTAGGTTAAAACCCTAACTCTAATCCGACGGTTTCACCACAGCTAGGGTTCGTCGGATTGTCATTCTCGCCGTAGAAATCAACCTTTGGAAGGTTGTGTGTCAACTCTGAGGTCTCCCTATCTCTAACCCTCTTGAACATATTCAATGACAATGGCACCAAAGTATAAACCTCTTCCTTTGTCTTTCGTTTTCTCATTTCATTTCGTAGTTAGTGTTGGTCACTAATCTTTTTTTCCCCATGTCATTCATCATTCTGCATCATATCGCATTCATCCTATATTTTGGGCATAATTTTTGCATCTCTAGGCAAAAACAAAAAGAACTCGAGAGTAGTAGGAAGGAAACATCCAAGGAGAAACCCTCTACGGACTCCCGATTTCCTTTTGAATTTCATCAGCATTCATTCATGAACCATGAATTCCAGCTGATGCCTACTCATTCTTTAGATAGAGATTTTTTCACTGCATTTGCTCAAAATGTAATAGGTGTGATTGATTTTTATAGGCTTAGTAAATTAGTCTATTGTGATCATGATATTAATTTAGACTTAGTTACTGAGTTCTACAAAAATCTACAACCTACAGGTGATAGGCTCATATACAAAAGTAGGGTAGCCAAACGAGATATCTCCTTCACTCCTGATATTCTTAGGGCATTTCTAGAGTGTAGAGAGTCGGAGTCAACCCTTGAATGATATCCGAGCATTCAAGAACCTGTTGAGGGTTACTCCATCAATGTCATTCATGAATATTTCTTTAAAAAACCACGACAACCCGGTCTTAACCTGTTTCCAGCCATGGTATTAGCTGCCCCTGACAATGTCCTATATAGGTCATTGTAGATTGCATCCTTTCCATTGTCACACGGGGGCAAGCAAAAGTAAGACCACATCATTTACTTACCCTTCTCCTTCTAAAGAACTGTCTTGACTTTAATGTTGTAATAAATATTTTTCTTTGCATCGTCCACTTCTCAGTCCCTGTTCAAAAGAAAATCTACATGTCCTTTGGACATATCATTACTTTCTAGTTAGAGTCCATAGGCATAAACACAAGCAGGGGCAAGGTTAAGCAAATGACAGACTTTGATTTCATTAAATGATGAAATTTTTTATTGGTCAGCATGTCCTAAGCATATAAGAGTGTGGAGTGGGCCGATGGACACTAGGCTAGTGAGAGGTGGGACATGGGAGAACAACAAGAAGAAGAACCTCTAGCTCTAGTTGATGAACCCTATTCGTCTGTATCCGAGCAGCTAGATAGTTTGTGTCGTGACTATGTTGAGTTCATGGAGACCGTAGACACACAGTTCATGGAGCTTCAGATGATGATAGCCACCAGATTTGAGGGGCTTCAGAACACTATGGATATGCGTTTCTCGGAAGTTTCTACCTGACAAATGCAACTCCTGGACCAGCAGACATAAATTCTCAAACTCCTATGCTCTTTGACGACTGATTCTTTGGGTCCCTCTTCACCGGGCATGTAGTTTTGATATTTCTTCTGTATGATTTTAAATTTTAGAATTTTGGATGGTATCGAAGATTCAGAGACTTTGTGAAATGAACATTGTTAATGGAATGTAGTAATCACTGTGTAAAAATATTTTTGAGCACTGAATGTTTTTATGGAATGAACAATGTTAATTCTGTGTGTATCTTTTCTCATTTATGAATATGTATTTCTTGTTGTTTATATCTGTTAAAATGTTGTTAACAAATTTTATCACAACTATTTTAAGGGGAAACTCTATCAATGTTTTTTTTTAAAAAAAATCTCCATGCCTCTCAATATGTATGATTCATTCATGATGCTTTCATTACATTTTGTTGAAATACATTGTTGGTGTATTGGATAACTAGGAGTAAGGATTCAGGGGGAGGATACTATAAATTGCTCAATTTAATCCTTTCTGGGTTATTGTATTCACCATACTCTCAACATCCCTATGATTTTTTTTGGTGTTTGCCAAAGGGGGAGAGATAAGTAGAGTTTAAGTTGATATAAGTTGTTAAAGAAAATCAGGCTTAAACTTTTAAGTTTAGGAAATTCGTTCTGAAAATCCTAGCATCTTATTGCAAATCAATATGTTGCAAATCCTATTATGACATGACAATATTATTGCATATTTTTAATGTTGTGACTCGATGAAGTTCTGAAATACAAATTCTGTACAATTCTGAGAATATCATATTGTGTTATAATTACATCACCTAAACATAAACCATGTTGTCAAACATCAAAAAGGGGGAGATTGTTGGTGGAATCAGGCCTAAATAATATTTTGGTGTTTGACAAGGGTTTAAGCCAAGGTGATAATTATGTGTTATCTCATGCGGTTGGTTGAGATGTATTTTCAGAAAATTCCTTATAGGTTGAGGACCGGATGCAAGGTAATGAAGTCCCGGATGAGGAGTCCTGGCAAGTGAAGACCCGGACGAGGAGTCCTGACACGAAGTCCCGGACGAGAGTCTTGGCAAGTGAAGACCCAAACGAGGAGTCATGGAACGAAGACTCGGACGAGGAGTCCTGGCACGAAGACCCGAATGCGGAGTCTTGGCATGAAGACCCGGACGAGGAGTCCTGACACGAAGACCCGAACGAGGAGTCCTGGCATGAAGACCCAGATGAGAAGTCTTGGCGGATGAAGACCCAGAAGCAATTCTTGGCACAAAAGACCTATGAATAGTGGTTCACAGGCATCAGGTAAAGGGTACAAGGTAGATTTCCTTTTAGGCACGATTTCAGCTCTAGATGAGTTGAAATGGTCAAGGGTCAAGGCAGCACCTCGACTGATTGTCTTATCAGTCGAGGCGTCGCCTCAACTGGTACCTGTTCTCTGGATGAGTTATTGAGCTCGGGGCTCAGGACTGATCTAAGACTCATCCAGTCGAGGCATCGCCTCGACTGGATGTGGTTAGGAGTCAACTCGACTGGCCTCGCATTTGCTGAGAAAGCAACATCAGTCGAGGCGACACCTCGACTGGTGCTTCCTTCACTCAAACATAAATGAGGCACGATTGATTTCCACGTCGACTGGGGTAGCTAGTTTTGAGCAAAGACCCATAGCAGTCAAGGTGGCATCTCGACTGCTACTTCGTTCAATCGAACAGAAGCAAGGCGCTGTCGACTGAAGGCTTGACTGTCATAGCTTAAACTTGAGCATAAATCCATAGTAGTCGAGGTGCTGCCTCGACTAATGAACTGTTTAGTTGAAACAGAAGCAAGGTAAGCTCGACTGGAGGCTCGACTAAGCTTACTAGTCGAGGCGATGAACCATCGCCTCGACTGGAACTATGTTATAACAAGCAATAATTCAAAATTAAGGTGGAAAACTTACCATTGGGAACATTAATCAAACGATAGTCGAGGCGCCAGTCTAGGTGACTCGACTGCACGGGTGGAAAATACCCTAATTGGGCACGATATAAAGGCTTTCTCCATCTCCTTTCCATACAACTCTTGACTACTATTCATGACTCTTCTTGAAGCGATTCTCCAGTGTTTTGCAATCATCCTCTAAACTCCAAACATCCTCAAAGGAGATCAAAGGAGGGAAGAGAAGAAGTGCTAGCAAAATTTGCATACTGTATTTCTGCTCTTCTCTAACTCTTTCATCTGTAAGTTCTTATATAATTCTTGTAAAAGTGTATTCAAAGGTTTCTCCACCTTCGGAGTTTTTTTCCGAGAAGAAGAAAGAGTAGAGGTAGGCCTTGGATGTAGCAGTTCGTGGGAGAACTGTGAACCAAGTAAAAAATTGTGTGCTTTCTTGTTTCTGTTCTGTTTTTGTTTCCGTTGTTTTTCATCGAACAAGCATTTTTCTTTGTAAAAGTTCAAGTATCGACGATCGACGCTATTCAACTCCCCCTTCTAGCGATGCCAACGGTCCAACAATCACTTTTTTCTTCCTTGCATAATAAAAATAGAGGTACTGTTTCATTTGGTAATAGTGGTAGGTTAAAGGTTATAGGAGTAAGGGATATTTGTATCTTGGAACACTTGATGATTAGGAATGTACTGCTTGTTAATAACATGTCCTTTAATCTATTAAATGTAAGTCAGTTGTGTGATGTTGGATATAGAATTGAATTCAATTCAACTCAGTGTCTAGTGAAACACAATATTTTGGGTGTTACCATGTTAGTAGGAGTTAGGAAGGAAAATATATCATGTGTTCTTTGACAATGCTACTAATGTATTTGCCAAGTGTCTTATGTCTAGAACAGATGAATCCTGGCTGTGGCATAGGAGGCTTGCACATGTCAACCTGAAGAACCTGAGGAGACTAGCTGGAAAGGAACTAGTGAGGGGGCTGCCACTACTAAAGTTCTAGAAAGACAGGTTGTGTGATGTCTGTCAGAAAGGTAAGCAAAAGAGGGTGTCACATAAGCCCAAGAATATTGTAAGTACCTCTACTACTTTGGATTTGTTACATCTAGACCTTTTTGATTGTAGCCCTGTTAAATCGCTTAATGATAGTAGATATTGTTTGGTTATTATTGATGATTACACTAGATATGCTTGGAACTTTTTCTTAAAACATAAGGATGAAACAGTAGAGATTTTTATTTCTTTTAGTAAAAGAGTTGAAAATGAGAAAAACACAACTATTAAAACTCTTAGAAGTGATCATGGGGGGGGGGGGGGGGAGAGAGAGAGTTCCAGAATACTTGGTTTAAGAACTATTGTTTAGAAAGGGGGTATAAACATGAATTTTCTATCCCAAGAACACCCCAACAAAATGGTGTTGTGGAAAGAAAAAACTGTGCCTTACAAGAAGCAGCGAGAAGCATGCTCAATGAGTATGCTCTTCCAAGCTACTTGTAGGCTAAAGCTGTAAGCACAACCTGTTATGTTCAGAACAGGGTGTTGATGCATAGGTTTTGTAGGAAAAATATCACATGAACTATGGTTTGGGAAACCACTAACAGTCAAGCACCTTAGGGTGTTTGGCTACAAGGTGTTCATTCTAAATACCAAAGATCATTTAGGTAAGTTCGCTGCTAAAGCTGATGAAGGTATCCTTGCAGGGTATTCTTCTATTAGGAAGGCATATAGAGTATACAACAAGAAGATAAAATTAGTAGAAGAATCACAGAATGTGGTGTTTGAGGAAGATGAAAAATCTAGTGATACTCGAGATATTGATGAAGAAATTAAATTTGGAATGGAGAAGATTAGATTACATGAAAACACTGAAGTAGGGGGAGCTAAGATTGAGTCTAATGAAGAAAAGTCTAGGATACAAGGGTCATTGTTTGAAGATGTATCAAACAACCAAGTACTTGAAACATCTCGAGCACCAAGATCTATGAAGACAATTAGTAGTCATCCCCAAGGTCAGATTATTGGATAACTTCAACAAAGGGTGAGGACCAAATCATCCTTTAGAAATGAAGGAGTTGAAGTGACACTAATCTCAGAAATTGAACCAAGGGTAGTAGAAGAAGCCTTGCTTGATCCTGATTGGGATGCAAGATGAGCTAGGACAATTCGAAAGAAGTCAAGTGTGGGACTTAGTTCCGAGACCGGAAAAAGTTTTGTAATCGACACCAAATGGGTCTTTAAGAATAAGATGAATCATAAGGGAGAGATAATCAGAAATAAGGCAAGGTTAGTTTCCAAAGGATATAATCAGATTGAGGGGTTAGATTATGAAGAGACCTATGCCCCAGTAGCCCGACTAGAGTCCATAAGACTTATGCTAGCTTTTGCTGCATACAAAGTCTTCTTGAATGGGGTAATTAAGGAAGGGGTATATGTTGAACAACCACCAGGATTTGAGAGTATAGAATTTCCAAACCATGTGTACAAGCTGAAAAAGGCTCTTTATGGGCTAAAACAAGCACCTTGTGCTTGGTACGAAAGGTTGTCTACATTTCTTGTAGAGAAAGGGTTGAGAAGAGGTCAGATAGATCTCACACTATTTCTGAAAAGAGATGGTGAGAATATTTTTGTGGCCTAGGTTTATGTCGATGACATAATTTGTGGCTCGAATAATAAGAATTATCTGAATGAGTTTATAGGACATGGAGAGTGAGTTTGAGATAAGTCTTGTGAGAGAACTGACATTCTTCCTTGGATTTGATATCAAACAAAGGAAGGTATATATGTTCATCAGTCTAGGTATGCCATAAATCTTTTAAAGAAATTCAATATGGAGAATTAAAAGGAGATATCTACCCCCATAGCACAAAATACGAATATAGGAAGTGACGATGGTGTAAAATCTATGGATCTGAAATATTATAGAAGTGTGATAGGTAGTTTACTTTTATCTCACAGCAAGTCGACCTAATATTTTATATGCTATGGGTGTGTGTGCTAGGTATCAATCATGTGTTAAGGAGTCTCATCTAAGTGATGTGAAAAGAATAATGAGATATCTTAAAGGCACTATTAAGGTTGTCTTGTGGTACCCTCGCACTGAATTGTTTGATTTAGTTGGCTACACTGACTTTGACTATGTTGGGTGTAAGTTAGATAGGAAGAGTACTAGTGGGGGTTGTCAGTTCCTAGGTCCTTCACTAGTGAGTTGGTCGAGTCAGAAGCAACATTGTGTTGCTCTCTCCACCACTGAGGCTGAGTACATAGCCATGGGGGAGAGTGTGTCGCAGTTGTTGTGGATGACTCATACGTTGGAGGACTATGGGTTGTCATACAAGAATGTGCAAGTGTTGTGTGATAACATGAGCACTATTAATTTGACAAAGAATCCTGTCCACCATTCTAGAATGAAGCACATTGAAGTGAGATATCACTTCATTAGAGATCATGTAGCTATGTGAGATGTTGTACTCAATTATGTTGAGTCAAAATTTAATCTAGCTGATATCTTCACTAAACCACTCCCTGAAAAAGAATTTAGTCACTTGAGAAGGGAATTAGGCATGTGTGTCACTGAGTGAGGATTAAACCTTTCCATGATCATTAGGACTAACTCACCATACAAGAAATTGGGAAATCTGGATAACTTGGGAAGCATCTCACACAAACTATAGGGTTAACAAAAACTGTTTTTGTATTGCTAGTTGGTGGGGTGAGATGTTTAGGTATAACCTATTTACCCGAAATGCTCATTGCATCCCTTGGGTAGGAGGTTATCGAGATAGCGATCATTAATTTGACCAATTATGGGGAAGACCAATGCATAACTCATGTGCATCTGGTCCGAAGATCATAATTGGACATTCCAACCAAGTAAAATTGGTTGGAGCCTTTAAAACAATTGTAACCCTAAGGACACTCCCTTAGAATGTTTTTGGAACATGGTCTTTTCACTATGGTGAATTCTATCTAGTGATAGAAATCACTATTAGAGGTGTTGATACAAGGAGGAAGAAGGACTTAAGGCACCTATTTTCAGAAATTTTGGAAATTGTATCAATCGGGAGAAATCCTAAATATTTTAATTTTCACATATTTTTCTCTTTAGAAGTATGATGTTAGAATTCTATATGAAAATTTTCAAGATTTATTAAATTCTTTAGAATTTAATATGAGTTTCTAAAGTTCGGTCTGAAAAATTACACATTTTCACTTATCACTTATCAGTAAACAGTCGAGTCGACGCCTCGACTGGGCTCTATTTTAGATTGCACAGAATTGAGTTGTTCTCGACTAGGAGCTCGACAAAGACTCTGGTCAAGGTGTAACCTCGATTGATACCCTCAATGCCTTTGTTGCGGAGCTCACATAATCGAGTGGAACTCGACCAACAACTCAACTGTTCGTGTCACGCTCACACAGAGTCGAGTGGAACTCGACCAGTGGCTCAACTGCTTGTATCGTAGTCTTATAAAGTCGAGTAGACCTCGATTGCACGCCTCCAGAAGCAAGCAGACCTCGACCAGAGGCTCGACTGGACCATTTTAATCGTCTTAGGTTGGTTTTAACACTTCTAACACTAGAAAATGCTTGCGAAAGCTTAACATCGGTAAACTTACAGCAAAAATGATTAGGAAAGGGAGGTGATTTCAAAACTTAACACTAAAAATGCAGACAACATTAAGGGGGAGGGGTTTAAGTGTGTATCTATAACCTAGATTGAGATATGATCTACCATAATCTGATGTACGGTGTTCTGATCCAATATCCTTGATTATAAAATCCTTTTCGGTAAGGGGGAGGAGAGAGTGTTTATAGTTTAGGTTAAAATATCATGATCTGATTTAAGATTGAACTCATGATCTGATTTAAGGTTGAACTTGTAGGGTATCTCGTGACCGCTAGAGGGGGGTGAATAGCGCATTTCTTATGTTGATGGATTATGATCGTGTTTGTCTCTACAAGTTGTGTTAGCACAATAGAATATATATAATAGCAATAACAAAATATGACAAACACAATCCACAACACAAAATATAACATGGTTCAGAACCGAATGGTTCCTACTCCACGGATCGAGCTCAAACGAGCTCTAACTATACGTATAACACCACTAATCAAATAAACTCCTTCTCGACAATAAGTCGGAGGTGGAGAAATCTCGTACAATGTATTACAATAGTAATAAACACAAATACAAGCTAATACAAGTAAACTACACAAATACAAATAAAGAAACACTTTACAATTGTGAACTTGGATGCTTGCTTTGTGGTTGCTTGAAATGCACTTGGAGACCCTGATTTGCAGCAGCAAATCACCCCAAAAACATCCAAGAACCGCTTATGAATCCTCTCTCCATGAGCTCCCTTTAAAGCTGCTCCTTGGGCTGGATTTTGCCTAGCAGTCGACTACCCCTATAGCCGTTGTCTCACAACGACATGAAATACGTCAGATAAGTCCAACGGATACACCATCAGTCAACTGATGGCTCAATCAGTCGAGTGTTCGGGCCGATCACTCGACTGGAGAGCCTTCTGTACCCGAAATCCCAACCATCAGTCGATTGAGCACCAGATCCGATCGCTTCGCCAAGAGCCGATTGCCCACGTCGGCAAATGACTACTGGGCACTTCCCATCCAAACCCTAGGTCCCGGATCGATACACCTCAAACATGAGGTTTTAACCCAAGTATGGTGCCCTCATACTTGTTAGACCATCCATAGCCTAGACCTAAGCCTTCTAGCCACCTCCATCAGCCTCACGCCTATCGGATCCCTTTAAGTCATCCATGACTTGTTCATCCATACGCTTGTCTTCAGGTGCTTCCATCAGCTATTGTCATGCTAACGGTGTCTACACCGCCAAAGAACATTGAACTTTCACTCACCTTAAATTTGTTAGTGCCTATAAGATTCATATATCCCCACAATGACATGATATTGTCCACTTTGGGCCTAAGCCCTCATGGTTTTATTTTTAGGCTTCACCCAAAAGGCCTCATACCAATGAAGATATCTTCCATCTTATAAGCACATGATCTTTTCCATGTCTTACCAATGTGGGATTTTGATTATATTCTCAATATTCCAACAATCCCCCCCCTCAAACGAAGGACCACATTGACCCCCCCTCAAGCCTATCCGTCCTCGAAGGACATCCTTTGCTTGATGTCCGATTCTCAACCCACCAGGACTTCCTGCCAACTGTCTGGTCCTCCAGACCCAGTTGGACTTCCTTCCAGTTGTCCAGCCCTTCTGGCCCAACTAGACTTCCTGCCAATTGTTCGGTCCTCCTGACCCAATTGGACTTCCTGCCTGGTGTTTGGTTCTCTTGATCCGGACATGGGAGCTCAACTTCTTTCGTTCGAGGTTCATGGTTTGACATGGACCATGGCTCTGATACCAATTGTTAGTGCCTATAAGATTCATATATCCCCATAATGGCATGATATTGTCCACTTTGAGCCTAAGCCCTCATGGTTTTATTTTTGGGCTTCACCCAAAAGGCCTCATACCAATGGAGATATCTTCCATCTTATAAGCACACGATCTTTTCCATGTCTTACCAATGTGGGACTTTGATTGTATTCCCAATATTCTAACAAAATTGATACACACCCTAAACAACTCTCCTAATCCATATCCAATAGATTTCACCCTTTCTAATGCTTCTCAAAGTATATCCTAGGATTAGGAGTGGTTAGGAAACCCTAACATAGCTGAAATTGGGCTAAACATACCTTGTTTACCCGAAATCAGCCTGACAGTCAACTCTATCAGTCAACCAGTTGACTGCCATTCACATCAGTCGACTGCCAACAAGGGCAGTCGACTGATAACTAAAAATTCTGATTTTCAGTTATCAGAATCGAATTTTAGAAATTCATAAATAATTATACATAATTCAAAAAATCATGAAACTTCATACGTATAATACTTATGACCAATACAATGGGTGAAAAATATTTGAAAAATATTTTACCCATAAAATAGTGAAATTGACACAAAGTTTAAAAGTGAAGAAAAACTTCAATGTTTGAACCCACTTTATATCAACTTCATCAATGGTGATTGCTATCAAAAGATAGACTTCACCAAGATTTTCTAAAATGATTTTAAAATGTTTTTGAAAACCTATATTGGATCATGATCAATGGGCTCAATGCACATGACTTGCACATTAGCTTTCCCCATGATCCATTAATAACATGAGATGAGTTTTAGTTCATCTAGATGCAAAAACTATACACCTTGAACTTAACTCATATCCTAGCATCTCACATGTATCTAGGGTGTATAAAACACACACAAGTCAATGTGATTGTGAGATGTGAGTTTTGTTCTCCTAATCTAGGGCTTCATGCATTTTCTAAGGTAACCCTACTTGATTCCCTTATACATGAGACTTCAAGTCATGTCATAGTTCTTAAATCAATTTTCATTAACTTAAATGCATGAAGTATGATCATGGCATAAATGATAACATAATTAAGCATGACCAATGATCATGATGTCATGACATATGATGGAATCTAAGCATACATGACATTTGACCTTAATCCTAATCCTAAACATGATCATGATATATTATATAATAAAAATAAACATGATATCATGACATGGTATATGACAAATAAAGCATGACAAATAAAATGTAAAGGTATATAAATACCTAAAATTTGATATTAATTGTCATTTGATATTATTTTGTCCATTTTACCATATTATTACTTATCTCCCAAAGTGTGCCAAAAACTCAAAATGGCAAACTAAGACCTCTAAACCTAAATTGTGCCAATTTGATTGATTTATCAAACTTCTTAAATAATATTGGCACATCCTAAAATCTTTTAGGATTAAAATTCAAATATATTTCCAAGGTATCCATAACCTTGAAAATAACCTAAAGTGCCACCTTTACCATGGTTAGGTTAACTACCCATCCATTCAAGGTTGACACACCTAAACTCATCTAGCGTGAATCAATCACACTCCTAGAAACCCAAAACCTATCTGAGCTCCTTGGGTTAATTAGGTATTCCTTAGGGATAACCTCCCTAGATACCCTCATAATGACCCTCCTAGGCTTGGTAGCCCTGGTCATTTGGGTCTTGCCTAGGTTAACTCTAGGGGTGACTCCCCTTGTAACCTTTTTAGTGGCCTCCCTAGGTTTCCTTGAAACCCTAGCCACTAGGCATACACCTTGGTTACCCTTAGGGATGACTTCCCTAGTAACCTTGGTTTTCTTAGACCTTACTTGAGTTCCATAATCAAATGGAACATTATGATAGGTCTTTTTGGGCTTATGCTTTCCCTTGGATGATTCTTGTTTCCTAGGTATTTGAATTTGACTCCTAGACCCTAGGCTTTGACTAATTGACCCTTGCATTTTCTTAAGAGTCTTCTCAAGTTTTTCAAGCCTTGATCTCAAGGCTTGATTTTCTAACTCTAATTGTCCAATTTTTGATTTTTCATCTATTCTTTGGACATTGTTTTTCCTAGGCATATGTCTAGTTCATTTAGGGTTAAAACCTATGTGGTCTTCTATTTTCTTAATAGATCCCCTAGGTAACATTTTTCTAGGGATATTAGTCCCAAATTTCTCCTTATTTGTAATGTGGACATTTTTAACTCCTAGACAATAGTATCTACTATTTCTAACATGCTCTTTATGATAAATAGCAAGATTCCTAATATTATTTCTAGCATGCTTTTTACTATACAATTTAGAAGGTGCAATATTAAATTTTACCTTAGGGATTGCTTTAGAAACTCCCCCTACTTGTGATGCTCCCTCTTTTCTCCTAGGGCATTGACTCCTATAGTGGCCCCGTTGTTGGCACTTGAAGCACACCACATGCTCCTTGCCCTTCATGGTTGAGGCTCCGGTCTCCTTGACTTTTAGCACCGGTGGAGTCTTCTTGACTCGTTTAGGACACTTACTCTTGTAGTGTCCTTGCTCCTTACACTCAAAGCATATAATATGAATTTTATTGTTTATTGAAATGCTTGAGTTACCTAAGATGGTGGTCGATGCCGGAGTGAGTTCTTTATCTCTCCCGGAGGTAGATGACTCTTCTTCTTGATGCTCCAGAGTGGAAATCCTCTCCTCCCCCTCAATCCTAGAGGTGGAGGTCTCTTCCACTTCTTCCTCTTCCGATTCAGATCCGGATGTTGATTCTCTATCAATTTCTGAATCCTCACTTACTTGTGAGGAAGAACTTTCTTCTTCTTTGGGCTCCTCCTCTTCTTGAGCCGTGATGGATCTTCATGGAGCTTAGCTACTTTTTCCCATAGCTCCTTGGCATCTAGACATTCACCTAACCTAGATACAATATCATTAGGTAATGAATTTAATATCAATTGCATTACCTTATCATTTCTCTCGAAGGCTTGGACTTGCTCTTCGGTCCATCTCTTCTTCTTGAGGTATCCACCTTTAGGACCTCTTGAAAATTCAAAACCCCTCACTAGGATCATCCAATCTTCGAAGTCCATCATGAAGAAGTTCTCCATTCGTGCCTTCCATTGCTCGAACCCTTCTTGTCCATAGAAGGCGTATGGAATTGGGGTGTTGATATCCCATCCCACTTTTTCTTCGATTTCCATCTTGTTCTTCACCCTCTAGCAGTGCTCTCTTGGCGGTTAGTCCAAATGAAGAGCTGCCTCACTCTGATACCAATTGTAGGGGATCTCGTGACCGCTAGAGGGGGGGGGGTGAATAGCGTGTTTCTTACGTTGATGGATCACGATCGTGTTCGTCTCTACAAGTCGTGTTAGCACAACAGAATATATATATATAATAGCAATAACAAAAGATGACAAACACAATCCATAACATAAAATATAACATGGTTCGGAACCGAATGATTCCTACTCCACGGATCGAGGTCAAATGAGCTCTAGCGATGTGTACAACACCACTAATCAAATAAACTCCTTCTCGACAATAAGTCGGAGGTGGAGAAACCTCATACAATGTATTACAATAGTAATAAACACAAATACAAGTAAAGAAACACTTTACAATTGTGAACTTGGATGTTTGCTTTGTGGTTGCTTGAAATGCACTTGGAGACCCTGATTTTCAGTAGCAAATCGCCCCAAAAATATCCAAGAACCGCTTGTGAATCCTCCCTCCACGAGCGCTCCTTGGATTTCCCTAGCGGTTGATTTGATCAAGACCATCGATCGGCCTGGCTCATTGTCTCACAACGACATGAAACACGTCGGATAAGTCCAATGGATACACCATCAGTCAACTGATTATACCCATCAGTCGATTGATGGCTTAATCAGTCGAGTGTTCGGGTCGATCACTCGACTAGAAAGCCTTCTGTGCCTGAAATCCCGACCATCAGTCGACTGAGCACCAGATTAGTCGACTGCTTGGATCAGTAGTCGGCTGCTCAACTCTGACAGTCGACTACCAGGGCACTTCCCGTAGTCAAACCCTAGTTGACTCCCACCAGTCGACTGACTCATGGTCCCAGTCGACTGATACACCTCAAACATGAGGTTTTAACCCAAGTATGGTGCCCCCATACTTGCTAGACCACCCGTAGCCTAGACCTAAGCCTTCTAGCCACCTCCATCAGCCTCACACTTATCGGATCCCTCCAAGTCATCCATGACTTGTTCATCCATACGCTAGCCTTCAGGTGCTTCCATCGGCTATTGTCATGCTAGCGGTATCTACACCACCAAGGCACATTGGACTTACGCTGCCAAGACTCTCGCTTGGACTTTACGCCGCCAACCATTGGACTTATGATGCCAAGACTCTACCCTTGGACTTTACACTACCAATATCAAACCCCTTGGACTTTCCAAATGCCAAGACTCAAGCTTTGACTTTCCCTTGCCAATCCATGTTGGACTTTCCTTGCCAAGACTCAAGCTTGGACTTTCCCAAATGCCAAGTGTCCCACTTGGACTTTCCATGCCAAGTACCCATGACTTGGACTTTACCTTGCCAAGACCCATGCTTGGACTTTCCCATAATCACATGGTCAACCCTAGTCAACCATCAAAGTCTCCCTCGAGTCAAACTCGAGTCTGATCAATTATAACCTGGGTTGATTGTATAAACAATCTCCCCAAAATATCAATAGACATTAATGTCAAACATCAATGTCAACTTACTTTGTCAAACATCAAAACATCACTCGAGTCTGGTCAATCGTGACCTTGGTCGATTGTACTAACAATCTCTCCCTTTTTGATGTTTGACAAAAACACCCTTGAGTTAGGCCCTTAACTCAAATTTTCTTACCACTTATCCTAAATTGGTAATTTTACCTTTCGACCACACACCACTAATCCAATAAACTCCTTCTCGGAATAATCCGGAGGTGGAGAAATCTCTTACAAGATATTACAACAGTAATACAAGTAAAAAATAAGCAAATACAAGTGAATACAACAAAAGAAAGCCAAGAACACTTTACAATAATCTTTTGGAAGCTTGCTTGTTGATTGCCTTGGACTAGCCTTGAAGACTCTGATTTGCACCGACAAATCGCCCAAGAAAATCGATGCTCAATCCCTCCCATCGTGCTTCTTTTAAACTTGTAACTCGGGCTAGATTTTGCCTAGCAGTCGACTGATCGGGACCACCAGTCGACTGCTCCTGTAGCTGTTGTCTCACAACGACATGAAACATGTCGGATAAGTTTCAACGGATACACCATCAGTCGACTGATCATACCCATCAGTCGAGTGATGTCTCAATCAGTTGAGTGCTCACGCTGATCACTCAACTGAAGAGCATTCTGTGCTTGACATCCCGACTAGCGATCGTGATCTCGATCAATCGATTTGCTCGAATGCCATCGATCGCCTAATGCTAGGCGATCATGCTAAATCTAAGCCAATTCCAGCAGTCAAACTCCCATTGACTCACACCAGTCGACTGACCCATGGTCCCAGTCGACTGATACACCTCAAACATGAGGTTTTAACCCAAGTATGATGCCCCCATACTTGCTAGACTACCCTTAGCCTAAACCTAAGCCTTCTAGTCACCTTCGTCAGCCTCATGCCTATCGGATCCCTCTAAGTCATCCATGACTTGTTCATCCATACGCTAGTCTTCAGGTGCTTCCATTGGCTATTGTCATGCTAACGGTGTCTACACCGCCAAGGCACATTGGACTTACACTGTCAAGACTCCCGCTTGGACTTTACACCGCCAACCATTGGACTTATGTTGCCAAGACTCCACCCTTGGACTTTATGCTACCAATATCAAGCCCCTTGGACTTTCCAAATGCCAAGACTCAAGCTTGGACTTTCCCTTGCCAACCCATTTTAGACTTTCCTTGCCAAGACCCATGCTTGGACTTTACATGCCAAGTACTCAAGACTTGGACTTTCCTTTCCAACCCATGTTGGACTTTCCCTTGCCAAGACCCATGCTTGGACTTTACATGCCAAGTACTCAAGACTTGGACTTTCCCAATGCCAAGTGTTCCACTTGGACTTTCCATGCCAAGTACCCATGACTTGGACTTTACCATGACAATCACATTGTCATATGTTTTTGTCGAACATCAAAACATTGCTCGAGTCAAACTCGAATCCAGTCAATCATGATCTGGGCCGATTGCACCAACAGAACTATCATGATATGACTTATCATGATCTAACTTATGATTTGACAAATGATCTGATCAGTGGGTAGAGTGACCTAAACTTAAACAGGTGGTCAAACATCAAAATGGGAGAGACTGTTGGAGCTAAAAGCTCCAAGTTATGTTTTGGTGTTTGACAAAGGTTTAAGTAAGTGTGAGAAATCCAAGGGTGGACCTTGGTGAAAAATCCAAGATGATTAATTCCTTGGCAGCTGGAAAATTCTTTATGGGGATGGCAAGGTGAAAAGTCCAAGATGGTTAATTTCTTGGCAGCTGGAAAATTCCTTGCAGGGATAGCAAGGTGAAAAGTCCAAGAGGGGTAATTCTTTGGCAGTGGAAAATTCCATGCGGTGCAAGGTGAAAAGTCCAAGAATGGTTGATGGTCAGAGTCTTGGCAAGTAAAGGGTCTCTGGGTAGAGTCTTTACTAGGCGTGTTTCAGTCTTAGAGCTGACTGAAATAATGGGTCCTAAGGACAACAATGAGCTAACACCTCAACTGTTGCCTTACTGCATTCATTAGGCGGAGGAACTTGTCGTCAGCAAGGTACAATCGAGTCAATGCCTCGACCGGTCAAGGGGCAGTCGAGGCGGCACCTCGACTGATCTTGTGGAGCAACCAATGATGATAGGCGAAGCTCGACTTCTCAGGATGAGTTATAGTCGAGACGGTGCCTCGACTGGTCCTGAGCAGAAGCATACAGAAGTGAACCATGCTCAACTAGCACCTTGACTGATGCAGTACAAATTTTTCTGGTTCGACTGGTGAAGTCGAGGCGACGCCTCGACTGATCTTGGGCAGCAACGATCAGAAGCAAGGCGTCTCGACTATCACCTCAACTACAGTAGGAGAAACTGGTGTTCCAACCTATGTAGTCAAGGCAGTGCCTCGACTAGCTCTTCGCAAAAGCGAACAGACACAAGGCGCGCTCGACCAACGCCTCGACTGCTAGGAAATGAGTTCGCAGTTCTGGCAAAAAAACCTATCTATTTCGACACGTGTTTGGTTTTTACAGGATCTCGTTCAAATTTACAGGGAATGGCTGACCTAATTCTATGGATCGAGGGTGTTATCGCAGAGATTATAAATGATCTAGAGTACGTGTGCGTTGGATATTGGAGATCGGACGAAGGATCGAAAAGAAAATGTTGCGCAGACAGAAACAGGGCAAAATACGATTTCTCTTTGAATGCTCTCAACGAAGAACAACCGTTTGGCTCTGTCTTCCTGCTCTTGATTAACAACGATTCTTGCTCTAGACTTCCTGCTCTTGGTTGATCGCTCTCACGATCAAAGCTATGCCCATTGCTTCTTCTTCTATAAATGCCCAAATCGACTGCAGTCCGTGTCAACTTGGAATCGTTGCTACACTTGTGATCATCTCGTCGATTCCTCGTCTCGACTGTAAGGGTGTTTGTTGTTGGTTTTGTTACTTTGCTTTCTATTCGTGATCATCTAAAATCGTATATCTGTCAAGGTTCTTGTTTTAGTTGTTGCTCTTCATTTCATTCAAATTCTTGTATTCAGTTTGTATATAGAGAGTCTGTAAGTTGTAAAGTTTATTTAAGAGGTTTCTCCACCTTTGAAGCATTCTTCAAAAAGGAGAAAAGATAGAGGTAGGCCTTGGATTAGCAACTCTAGGAGAGGGCTATGAACCAAGTAAAATCGGCTTCGTCGCTTTGTGTTGGTTGCTATGTGTGTTGTGCTCTGTGTGTGATTGAGTTGTCATTAGATTTTCCGCTGCATCTTTTTATTAAGAATAAAAAAATAAATATAAAACTGATATCTCCCCTCTTGCGTAGTTACAGATCCTATCACTCAGATCCTCCTCGTCCTCTAGAGTCACAATGAATATTCATTCTCAATCGGGAAACGACGATGAGGTACATTTCCTCGACCACTCCGATGAGGAGGGAGAGCCTCCTCACCTTCAAATGGACCACTCTCACTAGGACCAAAATCCACTTCAAGGTTTTAAATCCCTGCCACTAGGATCCACTGAGCCACTAGGCTCTTCCATCTCATAGAAGGTGAAACCTAGATCGATTTCTCCTCTTTTAGGAAAATTATTTTTGAGGAATACGATATCATGAGGCTCAATCTCTGTGATTGTGTCGGCAGTATGTTCTCCTAGGAACACATATCCCTTGGAGTGTTCAGAGTATCTGATAAAGATACACTTCTTTCCTCAAGGGCCTAACTTGTCATACAAGTGCGAGGAATCATTAACATACGTGGCACAACTTCATGACTTCAAATGACTAAGGGCATGCTACCTCCCTATCCAAAGTGTTAGGACCTTTGGCGTTGCAAGAGAGGGGGGGGGGGTGAAAATAACATTCTTCGATTTCGTCGTTCAATCATTTGTGCTTGTCTATGAGTTGTTAGTGTGTAACAGAAATAAAGATAATCAAAAGAAAAAACAACACAAGTATACAACATCGTTGTTTAACATGGTTCGGAGATAAAACTTCTACTCCACGACAATCCTTAAGGCAGATCACTCCTCTTTAATAATTCTACTAGCTTCCTCCTTTAGGTGAGCACCAAGGTGGAGTAAACCTCTTTACAACCTGAGCTTTACAACAAAATATAATAAGTATACAATGTAATAAGTAAATACAAGTAAAGAAACACTTTACACAACAAATCTTTGTTTGAGCACTCTTTTGGTTGATTTGGATGACTAGGAAGGTATGAAAAGCATCAACTTATTCCTTCAAGATCACCAAGAACCAACATCCACTATCCTCCATCGCAACCTCCTTTTAAAGTATTTCTTGGGTTATTTTTTGCCTAGCAATTGACTGGCCTTACCCACCAGTCGACTTCTCACTTGACTGTTATCTCACAACAGATTAATGCATGTCAGAAACAGTCGATCAATCGACAGCCTCGATCTAGCAGTCAATTGTCATAGCCATTAGTCGACTGTTATAAGCCAGCAGTTGACTCAGAAACATTATGTGCCCTATCCACTTAAGGCCAGTTGACTCCCAGTGACCAGTTGACTAGTGTAAGCCACCAGTCGACTGCCATAGCACAAGTTAGCAGTCGAGCCGCAGTCGACTACTCGACCAGTCGACTGGGTCATAACTCCAGTTGATTGCTCGAGTCTTCTGAGTCCTCTGAGTGTCGAACACTCAACCAGTCGACTGACAAACAATCTACTCGATTGTTTTAGCCCACCAGTCGACTGATAAATCTCAGAACTGAGATTTAACCCAAGTATGATCCTCTCATACTTGACACTCACCCTTAGTCTAGACCTAAGTCTTAAAGCCACTTCCATCAGCATCACGCCCTCGGGGTTCATCCGAGCCCTCTACGACCCCTTCACCGTTCGCGTTAGCCTTCAAGTGCTTCCATTGACTTTGTCATGCTATCGGATATCCTTAGCCTAAACCTAAGCCTTCAAGCTACTTCCATCAGCCTCACGCCTTTGGTTCGAGTCCACGATTCCTCATCCTTGTGCTAGTCTTTAAGTGCTTCTGTTGGTTTTGTCATGCTATCAGATCTACCTTTGCCAAGAGGTCATGCCTCTGAGACTTCCATTACCAAGTCTCCATACTTGGACTTTCACTGCCAAAACTACACACTTGAACTTACACAACCAAGCTACACTCTTGGACTTTTCCATTGCCAAGCATTAATACTTGGACTTTCCCCTTGCCAATAATCCACTCTTGGACTTCTCCATTGCTAAGTCTCCAAATTTGGACTTCCCTTGCCAAGAATCCTTTCTTGAACTTCTCCATTGTCAAGTCTCTAAACTTAGACTTTTCCCACTTGAGTCTTACTCGAGCTTGGTCATCCTTGACCTGAGATTGATTGCTTTAACAATCACCTCCTAACAATCTCCCTCATATAACCTTGGATGTTCCAAACTATCCACTAGTCATATGATCATATATATAGTCAAACATATTATCAAACATCAAAATACTACTCGAGTCTCACTCGAGCTTGGCCAATCTTAACTCGAGGCCGATTGCACCAAGACAAAGCTCATATGAGGTGTTGATTATGAACTTTGTTAGAACATGATTAAGGACATCGATAGTAGTCAATAAGACATCTTCCTAATGGGAGATAGGTAAATTGGCCTGCGCCATCATAGACTTCATCATTTTCAAAAGAGTCCTATTCCTTCTCTCGATGACTCCGTTTTGCAAAGGAGTAGCAGGAATAGTTAGCTGTCTTATAATGCCTTTTTCGTAATATAGCTCTTTAAACTGCTCTGACAGATACTTGTGCTCACGATCAGTTCTAAGAGTTTTCACTCTTAAGTCTAATTGATTTTCAACATCACTAATAAACCTTTTGCAGCACTCTAGTGCCTCAGACTTGTGCGAGAACAAGTAGATATAACCGAAATGTATGTAATCATCTATAAATGTAACAAAGTACGTGGCTCCATTTTGTGCTCTCATATTCATTGGTTCGTAAATGTCAGAATGAACCAACTGCAATATAGTCCAAACTCTCAATGCTTTCTCAAATGGTTTTCTCTTAGATTTGCCCACTAGGCAAAACTCACACAAGGGCAACTTGACCTTGGTTAGCTGATCTAACATGCCACTTGATGTTAACTAATCCATTCTCTCTTGACCTATGTAGCCAAGTCTACTATGCCATATATTTACATCATCCACTACACTATCATATGTAAAAGCAATAGGATATGCAGGATAAAATTCATGAAATGAAATTAAAGTCGGTGCATAAAGACCCTCATGGGCTATACTGAAGCATACTAAAGAATCGTCATACGTGATGAAAACTTTAGAGTTTCTAATAGAAATATTGTATCCTAACTGGTCTAAACAACGAACAGAAATAAAATTTCACTAAATCTCTGGAGCATACAATACATCATAAAGATATATGACTTGATTACTTTGTAGCATTAGCATGCAAGGTCCAATCCCTCTCACCTTCACGAATGCCCCATTTCCCACATATAGCCTTCTTGCTTGTGGATTTAAGCAGCGAAAATCTACTCTCTCTCTATATATATATATATAGAGGTGGTTAAGGCAGATTGGGCTTTAAGTGGAAATTGGGTTTAACTTAAGTTGAACTTACCTAACTTGGGCTCAACCCAAAGCCAACGACGTGCAAAGGGCCCAAGCCCCCATCGCGACTCCTCTTCCCCACTGTGATGTCGTTTTTCCCCTTAGCCATTACTCCGCCGATGAGCATTCCTCGCTGCAGTCTTCCCTTTTATAAGGTCCCGAGCATTTCTTTCTTCTTCGGTTCCCTGATTTCTTTCTTCACCGCAACTTCATCACAATTTTTCTTCTCTTTCTCTTTGTCGCCGCCGTCGAATCATTCGCCGTGAGCTCTCCTTGCTCTTCGATCGTCGGTGCCCCAAGCTAGCTCATTGCACCGATCGGCTTGCATCGCTCTGCCCATTCGCAATCACCCTCTGATCATCACAACAAGCCGCCACTGTGAGCTGTGTTCTGTTGGGACAGTTATCATGTCGTGCCACCTAGGCCACACTGGGGTCGTAGTAGCGAGTAGGGGTGCACAGGCATGACTATGCATCTGTATTGCCGTGTTAGATGGCATTTGCATATACATATATATATACGCATACATGTATATATATATATAGTCAAGTGTGATGAGAATATATATAGCTAGAGTCTATATATATGATCGTTGATTATTGCATTTGTTTATACTAGCTGCATTTGATTGTACATCATCTTGCATTCTACTTGCATATTTTGTATGGTCGTGTATGGATTACCAGTACTGAGTTGGTTAGACGGTTGTATACCTTTGACCAGTACCTTGAGGTGATACGGGATGGACCTGGTTCTTTGCATATTGGACATAGATCGGTAGTATGTCGGTGTTATGGTTTATAGAGTTAGTATTTACTCTACCAGGTTGTAGGTGACATAGTATGATATTTATACTCAGGTTGTATGAGTTACATCGTTGTCAGTCTTCAGGTATGTCAGTAACTTGAGTTATTGTTGATTTGTTTAGTTATATAGTTGTTATATTATGCTGGTGTATATCTGTTATACTTTTAGACAACATATTATTGATTCGCATGTGATATATAAATTATGCATGCACTTTTATTCTTATTACGCTGAGTTATACTCACCACCACAGATCCTGGATTTTCTTGTCGCCCAGGTAATAGGTAGCTGACTTTATGATGGGCTTGGAGCATCGCTGGCTGACATCGTCTCATCTCACATCCGAGAGTCTGAGTTTTTAGTTTATCGTATGTTTTGTTATGTACTTAGAGTTTTACGTGATGTTATGTGTTATGGACTTGTTATGTGATGTACACACTTGTGGATTCGAGTTTTACCGATGTTTTCTTTATGTTATGGTGTCAGTCATACCGGTATGCACTGTGTGAAGGTTGTGATGTCATTTGTGTTATTTTTCGATGTGTATTGTGATATTTACATTTATAGGTGTTGTTGAGATTGTGGCCGAAAGGCCTTGTATAAACATGATATGTTCCCATGTACAGGGGAGATGTCGTTCGTTTGTTTTTCGACTCGGCATACTCTCGGGGCATGACAACTTTAGTGGTATCAGAGCCCTAGGTTTTGTGATGCCATACAATGTTGTTTTTGTCGAGTTTTAGATTCTCGGGAGTCGATTTGTTTTAGTTTTTATTTTGTGAGATGAGATTGACAGCGGCATGAGCTCCGAGTGGCACAAAGTAAGTATTCCTGATAACTTATATTTAGTTATATACTTATCTAAACTTGTTCAACAGGTGTTGACAGATAGAGTTATAGCACATGTATAGACTTGTAGTAGGTGTCGTCCACCAAGGCGACCAGCCGAAGTTGCCTTTAGGGTTTATACTCTTGGTTTTGTTGGCTATGCATTTAGTATTGATAACAGGGAATAACATGTAGGGTGTTGATTATCATTCGTAACCGTGGTATGAGTTGACCACGGGAATGACCTGTTGAATCTGTGAGTCTTGAACCTGTGTCAAAAAGGTGAATTTTCTTTTAGAGTTGACTGATACCGAGTCGGAAAGCAGGGGTCAAGTCTTCACATTTCTTGTGGAAATCAGAGACTATAGTCTTAGGGATTTTTCACTAATTATGCTAGTCAGATCATTACCTGTTGGGTAATGGACAAGACGGGTAGGTTATTGTTGATGAAGATAGTAGAAGGTTAGTTTATGGTGTTTCATAGGGATTTTGATTCATGAGTTTGTCGTGCTGGGTTGTATAACTTTGAAGGTACTTTTGAGTACTTAACTTGTGTTATACAAAGGAAGTAGAGTTAGTTGCATACCATTATCGGGATCAGACCGGTACTTGTTGAAAGATGCAAAAAATAACCTTCGGGGAATAATATATCACTTATCATGGTCAGTGATGTTGAGAGAGAGTATTTCCCCGCGTCACTTCTTTGACTAATTGTAGGGAATTCTTGAGCTTCAAGTAGGGTAATGGGAGTACCGTGCAGAGTCGTTAGACTTGTAGAAGTTACGTTCACCTAATAGCTCAGGAATGAGAGTGGATGTTTTAAACCACCCACGGTTTATTGGCTTACATTTGGATTAGGATGTCTGGATGTTTTATCAGATCCTGCCGAAAGACATTGGATCGAGTCATGAGATTAGAAATGACTCCTTACAAGTGTTTAAGAGTTATAGACCGACGAGCAAATATTGCAAGTCAGATGTTGGAATCAGAAGCCTCCGAATGTTGGACAAAAGGAGCAAGATCGGAGTCATAGGCCACGATCTACTAGTGGAGAGTTTTCTGATCAAAGAAGACCAACCGCAAATCGTCAGAACTTTCTCAGGTTATTAGTGAAAGCTGAAGAAAGACTCCGAAGGGATTATGTGTGTGCAGTGCGGGACACGACGACACGCGAGTCAGATTATCCGTTGGATCAGATCATTTGTTGCTATTGTAAGCAACCAATACAATTGAGGAGGAGTATTTTGAAGACTCAATTGAAGACTATCAATGGTGTTCCGGGAGGATGATGCACAGTCTCGATAGCAGAGATCATCACAGAAGATTGGGTTATCTCACCAGCAGCGACCTACTACCTCGAGCATGGTTGGAATTCCTTGATACTTCCCTTCAAGTGAAGTGATTTACTCAGCAGTATCAACAGAAGACATCTTAGAAGATTCATGCAGACAACAACAACGATTACCCCCCAGACATGGATTGGCTTTGTATAGAGGAGAGAGTATACAACGATGGTCGTATCTATTCTGTATTCTACAGCTGTAGCTCATAGGATTAAGTGATGGGATCAGATGATCTAGGAAAATCCCCGGGTCATTCGTCGTAAAAATGCGACTGCTTTGTCGTGGACTATTGGATCTGATCTTGTTTTCTTCGGGGAAAGGTCGAGACCTACGTGGAGCCTTTGGATCGGATCTGCAGATAATTGATCGTTCAGGGTATTACTTTAGTTTACCCTCTGGGTTAATATATTGAGAGATACATATTGTTTACAGGTATTTTTTTCTGGAACATTCTTAGTTTGGATTAGAAGGGTTCCTATACATCGACTTGGGGGTTGGTGGTATCTCTACCGTTAGGGGAGATGTTGACCAACGACCAAGAAATCAAGGAATGTCCTTAGACTTTGATAGACATACCTTTACTGTAGACATATCCTTACGTATGTTTAAATTGTTGAGATTATGGTATGATATGTCTCTCAGATGTGCATATACTCCGAGAGTATTCGGATGTAGTTTTGGATGAACTCCTAGGCTTGCTGCTGCATAGGCAAGCGGAGTATGCAATTGGAGTGATTTCGAGAATAGTTCCGATATCAAAGATCCCATACCGAGTGATAATTTGATTGGTATAAGTGTTACTAAATACTATGGGAATTGGAAGAATGTAAGTTGTGATTACAGGAGGTGTTGGATGAGATATTTATCTGTCCCAATATTTTTCTTGAGGAGATCCGAAACTCTTTGTTAGAAGAGAGACGGACCTTTGAGATTATGCATCGATTATCGATGATGGAATGCAATAGTTGTTGAAAGTGGATATCCTTCATTGTGAATAGATGATCTGTTTAGATCAGCTAAGGACACCTGTGTATACTCTAGAGTTGGTTTACGACTAGAGTGTTGATATTATAGTGACATGATATCATACAATTATCATTGTTGTTGTGATGATTGATATATCATCAGTGTAGATTAAGGAGGATGCAGGTGTATGGAGGATGACATTTCATACTTAGTATGAATTAATGAGATGTTAATAATGTTGTTAGACGTATTTAACGATTTAGTCGCCCATGGATTTGAGAAATCATGTGTTATGGACACGATTGGATCAGTTTGTAGTTGTTGAAGTTGTGTAACTTGTCCATGGATGAAAGGATGTTGTACGCAAATGCATCGTTTCAGGGATCGGAGCGATCCCGATGCAGTTGAATGAGACGTATCTTATGCTTACGACAGTTAAGAAACTACGAGATAAGATGTTATACACATAACGTTATTTTAAAATATATGATCTTATGTAGTAGTTGTATGGAGCAGAAGTGCTCATGGAGTTTTGACTAGCTACGGGGTAGCTATTATAGAGTTGTTGGAACACGAACAGTTGCAACAAGGGAGATTGGTCGCTATAGTCTGCCATGCACCTACAGAGTGTGTGGTGGAGTGGATTTTTGATGTTAGATGGACTTCTCTTCTGAGAAGATAATTTTTCATCTCTGATAAGGATAGTGGGTTCTGGAGTGGCATTGTTTAAGGAAGAGTTGCTACAGGAAGCACATCATTCGAGATTTGCTATACATCTTGGTGATATATTACAGACTTTGTTGCTCGATGTTTAGTATGCCAGCAGGTTAAGACTGAACATCAGAAATCGCTGGATTGCTTCAGAAAATTCCAATTTCCAGAATGGAAGTGGGAGCATATCACTATGGGTTTCGTTACGGGATTGCCTAGAACCCATAAAGGACATGATGCAATTTGGGTGATTATGGATCGATTAACCAAATCAGCTCACTTTCTATCTATTCGTGGGCCGGATTCATTTGATCTTTTGACAGAGTTGTATTGCCGAGAGATTATCAGGTTGCATGGAGTGCCTTTGAGTATCATATCTGATAGAGATTTGCGATTTACCTCGCAATTTTGGCAGAGTCTTCAGTAGGCCATGGGCTCAGAGCTTCGACTTAGTACAACATTTCATCCACAGACAGATGGATAGTCTGAGTGTACCATTTAAATATTGGAGGATTTATTGAAATCATGTGTTCCTACGAGTTTCACCCACCAAAGGGGTCAAAAGATTTGGATTGAAAGGAAAATTAGCTCCACGCTATATTGGTCCATTTGAGATATTAGAGCAGATTAGGGGTGTAGCTTACCGATTGACTTTACCTCCAACACTTGCGGGTGTTCATAACGTATTTCATGTTTCTATGCTGAGGAAATATGTGTTGCGTTTAGATCATGTTTTGAAAGAGGTACCAATTCCACTCTAAGCGAATGCGACTTATGAGGAGATTCCAGTGCGGATTCTTGGTCGCAAGGAGCGTCGGTTGCAGAACAAAACCATCCGACTTGTAAAGGTTGGATAGTAGCATAACACTGATGAAGAGGTTACGTGGGAGCTGGAAGATACCATTTGAGCTTGATATCCTCATATCTTCACTTGAGGTATGTTATGATTCCAGAAATTTCTTGTATTGGTTCTTACATTTAGTACGAAATTTGGGGACCAAATTTTATTAAGTGAGGGAGAATGTAAAATATGACAATAGTTAAGGTAGATTGGGGTTTAAGTGGAAATTGGGTTTAACTTAAGTTGAACTTACCTAACTCGGGCTCAGCCCAAAGCCAATGGCGTGCAAAGGATCCAAGCCCCCATCACGACTCCTCTTCCCCACCGCGATGCCGTTTTTCCCCTTAGCCATTACTCCGCCGAAGAGCATTCCTCTCCGCAGTCTTCCCTTTTATTAGGTCCCGAGCGTTTCTTTCCTCTTTGGTTCCCCGATTTCTTTCTTCACCGCAACTTCATCGCGATTTTTCTTCTCCTTCTCTTCGTCGTCGCCGCCGAATCATTCGTCGCGAGCTCTCCTTTATCTTCGATCACCGGTGCCCCAAGCCAGCTCACTGCTCCAGTCGGCTTGCCTTCGCTCTGCCCATTCGCGGTCGCCCTCTGACCATCGCAACAAGCCGCCACCATGAGTTGTGTTCTGTCGTTGGTTTCCTCTTCCCCGCGCACATTCTCATCGTCGCTCGAGGTCAGATTTTGTCATCGTTCGAGTATGGTTCAGTCGCCGCCCTCCGTTGATACAAGCAGCAGTGAGCCCAGTTTGATCTGTCACCGCCATCTCCTCCCTCAGCCTCCGCCCGCACGCGACACCGCCAGGGTTGACATCTTTTCATTTCAGTGTTCTGAACCTGTTATTGTCGATGATTTCTGATGTGAGTATGGGTTCTTTTCTTGATGACAGGTTGTGAACTCTGAGTGCAGAGGAGTGAATCGATGGTTGGTGTTCGATTTGGTAAAAACCTAGTTGTTGGGTGATGGTCCGAGGAAGCAAGATATAAGCTATGATCATGGATTTGTCACCGTGATTGGAGTGGGAATTGGTGAAATCTGATTTGGATGTTTGTGAAGGGGAGGAATATTTCGGATGGAGCTGTGGAAGTTGAGATTGAGGTAAGTTCATATTTGAATGGTTGCAAATGCTTATCGTTTGATAGGTTGTTAGTTAATCTAAGTGTGATGGATGCTACTATAATGTTCAATTGATGTTGTAATTGAATTGGAGATTAGGTGAGTTTTGACCTAATCATGCTAAAGAGTGAAATAGTAATATCGTTCTATGATCCTTGTTATAGTGGGTGGATGGAGGATTTGCATGTTGTATTTTGACAAGGAATTGATTCAGAATAAAGGGATTCATAACTAATTACTTGTATGATTAGTGAGATCAAAAGGTAGGATGAATAACTATCATCTTAGAGATGACTGGGAATTATATGAATCCATAAAGGGAAATGATTAGTAGGGGTTAACTAATCAGAGCTTAGGGTTATGCTAGAGATCTATTGATATATATATTGCATGTTGCAGGATTTTGATTTGAGACAGTCTTGGACATGAAGACTATCGACATAGACTACATAGCAAGTGGGTAATATTCCTACCCTGGTCAGGTAGTAGCTAAACCCTGAAGTATATAACTTCATATTATTATCAAGTTGACCTTAAATCCACTCTAGTTTTTCTGAAGCTTGATACTTGCCTTTGCACTTAAATACTCTATTATTGTTGTTATCTATTCATTCATCTTTGTTATGAATTATAGATATTATGGTAAGTGGACCTGTAGTGGTTTACCTATGTGTACGTAGCTAAATTCGGTTGTAAAACTGAATTGTGCAATTTAGATAAATCATCCGGGGGTGGATGATTCTAGAAGTAAAGTTGAGTTTCTAGGTTATATCCTGATGATGTGTACGTATCCACTATGGATCATGTAGTCATGTATGGACGTGTGATTTGTCGATACATCGTTACTACGGACTAGAGGTCCTAGCTTGGTGTTGTCAGCTATATATGCCTCTCTATAGAATAGAGAGTGTATTGATCAGTCGAGTATGACTCTCTGCAAGATAGAGAGTATTTTGATCAGTTGAGTATGACTCTCTACAGGGTAGAGAGTGTGTTTATTAGTTGAGTATGCCTCTCTATAGAATAGAGAGTGTGCTGTGGACATATGTATGGTCATGTGAATTGTGGATAGTGTGTCGCTATGGACCGGTGGTCCTAGCTTGTTATGATTAGTTGAGTATGACTCTCTGCAGGATAGAGAGTGTATTGATCAGATTGGTATGACTCTCTGTAGAATAGAGAGTCTGTAGTGGATGTCTGTATGTGTGATTGTGCATTCATGTCATTTGCATGCATGCTGGCGACATGGTCTCCCTTGTGGTTGAGAGGGTCATCAGTCATCCTGCCTCCCAGATTACTCATGGAGGAGTAACTGGTGTGAGGGCAAAGCATTTGTTGTGCCACACTCTACCACTATAGATGGTGGTAGTTGGAGTTGCGTGCAGTTGTCCTAGGTGTGTGGCACTCGACCACTCATGGGTAGTGTCAGTCGGAGTGGCCAACAACAGGGACCCCCATTGTGTAGCTAACTCTTTACGCTTATATGCTACTTGTTCATATTGCCCACTCGACCACTCGTGAGCAATGGTTGGTGTTGAGTTGTGACAGTTGTCATGTTGTGCCACCTAGGCCACATTGGGGTCGTGGTAGCGAGTAGGGGTGCGCAAGCATGACCATGCATCTGCATTGCCGTGGTAGATGGCGTTTGCATATATATATATATATATATATATATATATATAGTCGAGTGTGATGAGAATATATATAGCTAGAGTCTATATATATGATCGTTGATTGTTGCATTTGTTTTGTTTGTACTATGCTTGCTGCATTTGATTGTACACCATCTTACATTCTACTTGCATATTCTGTATGGTCGTGTATGGATTACCAGTATTGAGTTGGTTAGATGGTTGTATACCTTTGACCAGTACCTAGAGGTGATACGGGATGGACTCGGTTCTTTTGTGTATTAGACATAGATTGGTAGTATGTTGGTGTTATGGTTTATAGAGTTAGTATTTACTCTACCAGGTTGTAGGTGATGTAGTATGATATTTATACTCAGGTTGTCTGAGTTACATCATTGTCGATCTTCAGGTATGTCAGTAACTTGAGTTATTATTGATCTGTTTAGTTATACAGTTGTTATATTATGCTGATGTATATTTGTTATACTTTTAGACAACATATTGTTGATTCGCATGTGATATATAAATTATGCATGCATTTTTATTCTTATTATCGTTGAGTTATACTCACCACCATGGACCTTGGATTTTCTTGTCGCCCAGGTAACAGGTAGTCGACTTCGTGATGGGCTTGGAGCATCGCTGGCTGACATCGTCTTATCTCACATCTGAGAGTCTGAGTTTTGGGTTTTTCGTATGTTTTGTTATGTACTTGGAGCTTTACATGATGTTATGTGTTATGGACTTGTTATGTGATGTACACACTTGTGGATTCGGGTTTTGTCGATGTTTCCTTTATGTTGTGGTGTCAGTCATATCGGTATGCACTGTGTGAAGGTTGTGATGTCGTTTGTGTTATTTTCCACTGTGTATTGTGATATTTACATTTATAGGTGTTGTTGAGATTGTGGCCGAAAGGCCTTGTATAAACAGGATATGTTGTCACGTACAGGGGAGATGTCGTCCGTTTGTTTTTCGGCTTGGCATACTCTCGGGGCGTGACATAAGCACTCCTATCTCGAGCTACATGGTTTGTGGCTTCTGAGTCTACAATCCACAAAGGAGATGAGTTAGCGAACATTACACTAGATGACACATAACTCAAACCATGTAAAGAAGAAGGATATACCTTTCGCTCGCCACACTCGTGTGCGAAATGCCCAAACTTGCCACATACATAGCATCGAACTTTGCTCTTACGAGCTCCTTCTTCTTGCTCTTCTATCCTTTTCCAGTTGTCATGATGAATGACTTCTTTTTACTAGGACCCTTAGTCTTCTTCTCATGTTTGTACCACTTGCGCTTTGTTTTCCGGGATCCCTTACTCGACTCTGCAAAGTTAGCAAGACTCGAAGCAGACTTGGTCACCTCCTGACACTCCTTCTCAAGCTTATAGTGCCTACTCATGTCCATGAAAGTATGGATACTTTAGTATGTGTAAGGTAGGTCTTAACTACATCCCAGGAGTCGGACAATGATTGGATCACTCCCAATACTTGAAGCTCATTTGGCATCAACTCCCCCATATTCTTCAGAGAAGAAATCATACTTGACATATGCATTAAATATTGTTTCATAGTATAATCAAATCTCTTCTTATAAGTTATGAACTTATAGGTCATCATTCTCAACTTAGGAGCTGAAGGGGCACCATATTGCTCTTTAAGAGCATGCCAGACCAACATCATTGTAGGATACTACTCATAGATCGGGATTAGCCCATCGTGCATGCTACTTAGAAGAATTACCCTAGCTTGGTCATCCTTCTTTTTTCAAGTGCGATATACCTTCTGATCCTGTCTCGCCTGAGCTATGGTACCCTCCTTGGGGTCCACCATCTCTTGCTTAAGAACCTCCCCGAGTTCTTGTTCCTCAAAAACAAACTGAACCTTTTGATGCCAAATCTTATAGTTATCACTGTTCAGCTTGTCTCCCTTCATAAGATCTAGTATGACACTATTTGTCGCAGTCACATAGAAAAGAGAGACGTAAGTGACTATTGACGCTTAATATCTCTACTTTGTGTACCCTACTAATCATCAAAACTCAAAATAACTTGAATACAAATTTCAAGATGAGCATATGAATCAACGGACACCATATACTGCAACCTAGAATTGCATCTTACCATTCGAATTAAGATGCGGTATACAAATAGTCACATATACTATAATACCCTCGATAATGTAGGGGATCGATCGGCCGACTAGAGGGGGTGAATAGCCCTCTTTCGTTGGATAACGGAATTTGCTCGTCTACAAACAAGATTAGCGCAACGGAAACAACAAGACAAGCAAATCAAACAAAGAAAAAACAAAGCAAAGGAAAACAAACAATGCTAACAACAAGTCGTAACGTGGTTCACGACTACGCCGCTAATCCACGATCCCGATTCATCCAAGGTGAATCACTCCTTTGCCAAATCCACTAAATCTCTCCTTTGCACCAAGCTAGGTGGAGGTAACCTCTTTACAATCCCTCTTCTTACAATTGAATGAGAATTAGCACAAGAAGAAGAGTGGAAAAACCCTTAGAGCACTTTGGGAGATGTTATGAGTTGAAGCATTAGGTTCCCAAAGCCCCACACCATTCCTCTTTATAGAGGAAGAGGGTTTCTTCCCGTTGACACAGGATCAGTCGACTGATGTCCCTATCAGTCGACTGGTCCTGTAGTTGTTTCCCAATAACGGTTTCTTTCCACATTGGATTTCATCCAACGACACTGGCATCAGTCGACTGATATTGCCATCAGTCAACTGATGCTCGATCAGTCGAGTGCTCTGCGAGCTCGACTCCATTCTGTGCCCGAAACACTTGCGACCAGTTGACTGATGCCTTCATCAGTCAACTGGTGGTCTCGCAGTCGACTGCTAATCCATGGCAGTCGACTATTGGCACTTGAACCAGACTCGAACACTAGTCGAGTCACCCGTCGACTTAGAGTAGTCAACTACCATAACATGGTAGTCAACTGATGTTGGGAAATCTCATCCGACACTTAGCCAAATAGCCAAGTTTCACCTAAGAGCTACTACCCCTTCCCGGGTTACATTCGCTCACTCTCATCCCTCGGAGTCCCTCGCCTTTGAAGTTATCTTCGTCCGGCCACATCCCTCGGATGCGCCAAGCGCACGGCTCTGCAGCGCCATCCTTCGCGTCTCGCCCTAAAGTCTACTTCCTCCGTCTTCACTCCAAGCTCCTCGTCCGGCGGTCCCTCGGATGCTCCAAGCGCACGGCTTCCGCAAAGTCATCCTTTACCGACTCAAGGACCGAGTCATGAGAGGTGAAACTCGCCAAGGCTCCATGTGCAAATTACTAAGCCCTGCAAGGCTCCAACGCACATATCAAATCATAATAACAATCTAACTTAAACCGATTGCCACACACATCAAAACCTTATCATGGCAAGAGATTGCCCTAACAATCTCCCCCTTTTTGATGTGTGACAATCTGTTTAAGTTAGGTAAAAGCATTTGATAAACTATTAAGGAAAGAAAGCATGTGAATAACATGATTAGCAACTCTCCCCCTAAATATATTCCCCCCTTACTTAAACATATATATTTCTCCCCCTTTGACACCATAAAAAATAATTAACAAAGTTTATACATCATGGCATCATGTCTAGAGAAAAACATATACCAAAACATGCCTTAAAATCGGATACACAATGTTATTGGGCATGTTATCAGACTACCAGTCGACTGGTTCAGACTACTAGTCGACTGGCACATGGATTTCAGAAATGCATAAAAAATTCTATAAAATTTAAAAAATCACGAAATTTGGGGAACACATTTCTTGTAAGTATATTTATCCATGAAAAATAGTTGTTCATAAAAATCATTATATTTTCAAGTATTTGCCAAAAATCCAAAATCTTTAAAAACCACTAGGTTTTTGATCATGTTAGTATCCATTTTAACACCTAGTCTTGCTTTGGATTGTTTCAAAACATGAAAACACAGATTTTAAGGTAAGAAATTGTTTTGAAAACATATGAATTATCCAACCATGATCTTTGGGCAATATGTCTATGAATTAAACATAAGTCTTCCCCATGATTGGTCTATTATTGCTATTTTGATGCTTTAAATGATCATCTAAATGTCATAGGCACTAGTGGACATTTGTATCATCCTAACATCTCACCCATGCTAAGTTTTCAATCAAAGTAGCCTATAGTGAGTGTGAGATGCCTTCTAAAGGTATTTGTATATACCTAACCATTATTTTCATGCAATTCTATCAAGGTTAAGTATCATCCTATCATTCCACATGATCATAAAGATGTACATGAATTAAACACACATTATGACCATGAAACAAATGTATTCATCAAATTGTGATCATGCATTAGGTATTACTTCATGATAATAAAGCAAATATCACCTAAAGCATGATTTATCTATTTATAGGTGCATTATCATCACCTAACACTATTTCAAAAATGTTGTCCCGACATCCTAAGTCAACAAAAAATATGATATAGGTCAAGTCCATATGGTTGACTATCCTAGGGTTTTCCTAACCCTTAAGGATGGATTTTGGAACCCAAAATAAGTTCTTTCCTATGAGGTTCACTAAATACTCCTTGGGGATCCATTTTCTAGCTATTACTTTCTTTTTGTCTTGACCCCTAGCAATTAGACATTTATAGGCCTTTTCATTTTTCTTTTCCTTATAACCTAGGCCTTTCTTGTTGAAGCTTACCCTTTGGCTCCAAATGATCATGTTAAGGGTATTGGAGCCTATTGTAAATTTTTCTAGGGTCTTGGTTAAATAGTCTACCTTCTCCCTTAGAGCCCTATTTTCTTCTATGCATGCATCATTAACATCCAAAAGGCATATAGTTATCATGTGAGCATGCATCATCATTAAAACATGCTTTTTCTAATTTTTGTTCTAAATCCTTAATTTGCTCAAGCATGCATTTATTCCTTTTCTTTGCCCTAAATAAATCCTTAGTGAGGCTAGAAATCATGAACATTATTTGCTTAGGGGGTAGATTCGTTACCTCACTTACCAAATCCTCTTCCGATGATGAGGATGTAGAGGAGGCTCCCCCTTCACTTGAGCTTGCTTCTTCATTTTCAGAGGAGGAGCAATCTAGGTCGTCAAAGGCCATTAGGGCAAGGTTGGAGTAGACATGTTCTTCCTCTTTGGATGATGATGAGGAAGAAGGATCATCCCATGTCTTTGCTTTGAATGCCTTGGCCTTCCCCTTTTCTTTAACCTTCTTCTCTTCTTCCTTCTTTTTGCTCCCCTTTTTCTTCTTCTTTTCTTCTTTCTTCTTCCTTTCTTCTTTGCTCTTGTTTAAGAGAGGACAATTATCCCTTATATGTCCCTCTCCTTGGCAATTGTAGCAAATAATCTTCCCCCTTGGTCTTCTACTCCTATCATTAGATTTATTAAATTTAAAATTTTTCAAAGCATGTCTTACCTTCCTTACCATTTAAGCTTCTTCCATGCTATCCATGGAGGAGGAGGAAGATGCTTCATCGGAGGAGGAGGGGATCTCTATCTTCTTCTTCCCCTTGTGTGCCATCAAGGCTACTTCTCTTGAAGGTTGAAACTTTGGATCTTCTTCTATTCCTTCAAGCCTCGTTTCGTGGAGCTCCATTGTTGAGAAGAACTCCTCCAAGGTGCTCACTTCTAAGTTCTTGGAGATGTAAAATGAGTCCACCATAGAGCTCCATCTTGAGGACCGGGGAAAGGTATCTATGGCCTTCATTACCATATCCCGGTTAGAGAGCTTTTCACCTACACTTGTCAAGCCGGTTAGAATTTCCTTAAATCTAGAGTGTAGGGATTTTACCTTCTCTCCCTTTTCGAGTTTGATGTTGGATAATTGGGAGCAAAGGACATCTCTCCTTGCTAGTTTCGCCTCGGATGTGCCTTCATGAATTTCTATTAGTTTCTCCCACATTTCCTTGGCGCTAGCACACTCCCCTATCCTATTTACTTCTTGTTGGGGGAGTACATTGTAGAGGTGGTGTTTGGCCTTTGAATTCGTCAAGTACTCCTCTCTTTGTCTTTTACTCCATCTTGATTTCTCCAATAGCTCCCCTTCTTCATTCCTAGGCAATTCGAAACCGTTTTCCATAATCAAAAGAATTTCGAAATCGGTTTCGAAAAATACCTCCATTCTCTTTTTCCACCAAGAGAATTCACCTTCAAATTTTAGTGGGTGAATATTTGAGCCGGCCATTCTTGAATGTGCTTGTTATGGCGGTTAGTCCTCGACAAGCTTTCCTTGGCTCTGATACCACTTGTAGAGGGGGGTGAATAACCCTCTTTCATTGGATAACGGAATTTGCTCGTCTACAAACAAGATTAGCGCAACAGAAACAACAAGACAAGCAAATCAAACAAAGAAAAAATAAAGCAAAGAAAAATAAACAATGCTAACAACAAGTCGTAACGTGGTTCACGGCTACGCCGCTAATCCACGATCCTGATTCGTCCAAGGTGAATCACTCCTTTGCCAAATCCACTAAATCTCTCCTTTGCACCAAGCTAGGTGGAGGTAACCTCTTTACAATCCCTCATCTTACAATTGAATGAGAATTAGCACAAGAAGAAGAGTGGAAAAACCCTTAGAGCACTTTGGGAGATGTTATGAGTTGAAGCATTAGGTTCCCAAAGCCCCACACCATTCCTCTTTATAGAGGAAGAGGGTTTCTTCCCGTTGACATAGGATCAGTCGACTGATATCCCTATCAGTCGACTGGTCATGTAGTCGTTGCCCAATAACGGCTGCTTTCCACGTTGAATTTCATCCAACGGCACTGGCATCAATCGACTGATGCTCGATCAGTCGAGTGCTCTGTGAGCTCGACTCCATTCTATGCCCAAAACACTTGCGACCGGATCGATGCCTTCATCATCGATCGGTGTCTCTTGATCAGCTAATCCATGGCGAGGTCATTGTTCACTGAACCAGACTCGAACACTAGTCGAGTCACCCGTCGACTTAGAGTAGTCGACTACCATAACATGGTAGTCAACTGATGTCGGGAAATCCCATCCGACACTTAGCCAAATGACCAAGTTTCACCTAAGAGCTACTACCCTTTCCTGGGTTACATTCGCTCACTCTCATCCCTCGGAGTCCCTCGCCTTTGAAGTTATCTTCGTCCGACCACGTCCCTCGGATGCGCCAAGCTCATGGCTCTACAGCGCCATCCTTCGCATCTCGCCCTGAAGTCTACTTCCTCCGGCTTCACTCCAAACTCCTCGTCCGGCGGTCCCTCAGATGCTCCAAGCGCACGACTTCCGCAAAGTCATCCTTCACCGACTCAAGGACCGAGTCATGAGAGGTGAAACTTGCCAAGGCTCCATGTGCGAATTACTAAGCCCTGCAAGACTCCAACACACATATCAAATCATAATAACAATCTAACTTAAACTGATTGCCACACACATCAAAACCTTATCATGGAAAGAGATTGCCCTAACAGATAAGCCTACATGTACTTTAAGGGTCTCCAAGATGCCCAACATCGGTAGCTATTTGTCATACTTCTTAGAGTTAGACCTCTTCATCTTCTCTAAGACACTCGGCTTAGAACTGAATCGAGTGGACTACTCCCACTCTCTGGCCAAGTCCGAATGAATTCAGATATTTATCGGGCATTACTACTCGTGCTGAGTAGCCAAGTTCCTCGGCTCTTCCTGAGTATTCGAGAATCTCTGCATGTGCTAGGCATCTCAGCTCTTCCTGAGTACTCGTAGCTCCTTGATTTTTTTCAAGAAACATCGACCCCAACACTACCAAGTTCATCCAAGCCTTGCCGAGCACTCTTGGGAATTGCCGAGCCCATTATCGAGTACTTCAAGCATTGTCGAGCACTTCCTAGCATGATAAAGTACTTCTCGATTGAGAATCAGGCATTTCACGAGTACCACACTCGAGAAACTCGACTCTCCTGAGAACATCTAGCGTCGAGTACCATTGGTCGCCCGAGCACCATTTCCTCAACGCACCCAAGAACCACTGTACTCGAGCACCATGTTAACTGAGCACCTCTTCATGAGCTCGATCTCCGTCGCACGCGTACCGTGCGTGCCCGAGCACTACACGTGCATAAGCAACATGCGTGTAGGAACTTCGGTGAGCGCTAGAGGGGGGTGAATGGCACATTTTCTCTCAATGTTGGAATTCGATCGTGTTTGCCTACAATACTTTTTATACGCAGTAGAAATAAAATGACTAACAAAATAGACAAACACAATCACACAATACACAATCAACATGAAGATATAACGTGGTTTGGAACCTTAGGGTTCCTACTCCACGGGTTGAGCTCAAATGAGCTCTAGCAATGCAAAACACCACTACTAATCAACTCTCCTTCTCGGAAAACACTCCGGAGATGGAGAAAACCTCTTACAACATATTACAAAAGTAATACAAGATAAAATAAGAATATACAAAGTAAATACAACAAAAGAAGTAAAGAACACTTTACAAAACTCTTTTTAATGCTTACTTGTTTGATTGCTTGAGCCGCACTTGAAGACTCTGACTTGCACTAGCAAATCGCTCCAAATCACCCAAGAAATTGCTGCTAAAAACATTCCCTTTGAGCTCCCTTTAAAGTTGCAACTTGGGTTGATTTCTGCCTAGCAGTCGACTGCTCCTATAGCCGTTGTATCACAACGACTTAATCCACATTGGAAAAGCTCCAACGGATACCTAGCAGTCGACTGATCGCACCCATCAGTCGACTGCTCATAGCCTCCAGTCGATTGCCCTTACTCAGTAGTTGACTCGGATGAAGGGAAAATTGCTTCCCCCTTCGGTCGCTTGTCCATGGCGATCCTATCACACGTGTCCGGATAAAAAAATTTATCCAGACGAAGATAGATTACCCAAGCAACTAATCCATCATCGTGCTATTCGATTTGAGTGGTCACTTGAACAAACTTGTTGTTCAAGCAACCTAACTCTTTTCCTCGATTAGCCGCAGAATAGATGATGTATGGATCGCTGGTTTTTGTGCTTATCATTGGGGTTCATGTTAATAAATAACATACAAAAATACAAAAGAACACTAATCAAAGTTAAACAAGATTATACCTCTTGATCTTCTATTGTATTCCTATCCTCCTCTTGGACGTCGTGTGGGCGACGATCTTCCAAGAGTCGAAGCCTCCTAGATCGCGTGTCTTCCCTTCCTTGTTCGCTCTGAACAAAGGAAGAACAAACTCCCTTCTTCTCCTTGCTTGCACCGACCACCAACCACCAAGCTTGGTGTCCGCCGTCCCTAAGCAGAGGGAGAGGGTGTGCCGGCCAAGACAAAGGAAGGAGGAACCCTCACCTTTGTTTCCGCTGGCTCTTGGAGAAAGAAAAGGAGGCGCCAGTAATGAAGAAGGATGACTTGTTGCCGCTGGCCAAAGGAGAAGAGAAGCCCTAGGTTGCCGCCGCCCACAAGGAGAAGCAAAACCCTAGCCACCACTTCTTGCCGCCTAAACCTTCCACGCCAACTCCAAAACCCTAGCCAACTTATTGCGCCGCCCAAGCCTCTCCAACCCTTTATATATATCTAGGCTTCATGAGGTATTTATAATAGGCTACAATAAGGACCATAAGGAGGAGTTGGATCTTGGACACCCAATGGATCCGAACCACACAAACCTGATCCATTAATGATGATCTATTTCATTAGAGGATCATCATTGATCTACCTCACCAACCTCCATAATTAAATATGGGCTCCACATATTATTTGTACAAAATATCTCCCCGTGTTTAAGATATCGAATGTCCATTAATTAATTAAATTACTGACAATTCAATTAATTAATATCTAACTCCATGAGTAGTACCACTCATCCTTATCATCATGTTGGACCAAGTCCACCTGCAGGATTTACATGATGAACCTTATGAGCTCCTCAAGGGGACATCATCATCCTAGTATATAGGACACGGTTTCCTCTTATAATCAACGGCACATCATGTAAATAATATTATTTCTCAACTTACCAGGCCTATCGATTTAACATATAAATCTCGCCCATTGGTAAATCAAAGAAATAAATACTAAGTACATATGTCCGTTATTATATCGGGATTAAGAGCATGTCTACCATGATATCTGAGGTCTGAATCAATTATATAGTCAGTATAAATTAAATCACTTCTAAATCGGTCTTGCTCAACACACACAAAGTGTACTAGTATAATTCTATGGTCAAGATAAATCAATACCAAATTACACTACAACCATGCCAATGGTTTGTCCAAATCCATCTTGGTTGTGAGCCTCTACTTATACTCTATAAGAAACTGATAACATGATCTTCTGTGCGACACCACACACCATGTTATCTACAATATAATGTATCAGACAATATGCATAAATGCAAATAATGATCATGTGATTCTTATTTCAAAATGAAGATGTTCATACTAAGGCTAGGCTTTTAGTATACATCCCAATAATCTCCCACTTATACTAAAAGACTATGCTGTCATCAAACTGTCATACATTTGATTCCCATTCCCTCCACATGCCTATCAAAATCTCTTGTTGGAAAGGCCTTAGTGAAAGGATCTGCCAGGTTATCCTCTGATGCAATCTTGGCGACAACAACTTTTCCTCGCTTTACGATCTCTCGTATCAGGTGGTACTTGCGCTCTATGTGTTTACTCGCCTTATGGGCTCGTGGTTCCTTCGAGTTTGCAACTGCACCACTGTTATCACAATAAATTGTGATAGTTCTGGGCAAACCAAGAATCACATCCATGTCCATCAATAAGTTCCTGAGTCATACAGCTTCTTTGGCTGTCTCAGAGGCTGCCACATACTCAGCTTCCATGGTGGAGTTCGCCACGCATTTCTGCTTGACACTCCTCCATATAATGACTCCACCTCCCAAAGTAAACACAAATCCTGAGCTAGACTTACTGTTATCCTTATCTAATTGGAAGTCAGAATCTGTGTAACCCGTAGAGTAATTGATCTGGTATGCTAGCGTATAATCCTAGTCCTTCTAGGTGTACTTGATATATGCTTTCTAGCGATCCATCCTGTCCTGGATTACTCGATGTCGCTAACCATACCCACATGACAAGCGGATATCCGACCTCTCGTACATAACATAGCATACATGAGGCTTCCTACTGCTGAAGTATAAGGAACCGCCTTCATCTCCTCTATCTCCTTTGATGTTCTAGGACACATCTCTTTAGATAAAGATACTCTATGCCTAAAAGGTAGAAAATCTTTCTTGGAGTTCTGCATGCTAAAACGAGCCAAAATAGTGTCTATGTATGAAGCTTGAGATAAGCACAACATCCTTTTCTTGCGATCCCTTATAACTTTGATCCCAAGGATGTGTCCCACTTCTCCCAAGTCCTTCATATCAAAATATTTGGACAACCATACCCTTACGTCTGATAACACTTTGACATTGTTGCCAATGAGCAAATATCATCTATGTATAGTACAAGAAATACCACTATGTTTCCGTCACATCTCTTGTATACATAAGACTCATCCGGACTTTGAATAAATCTATATGACTGGATTACCTCATCAAAGCAGATGTTCAAAGATCTCGAAGCTTGCTTCAATCTATAAATGGACTGATTAAGCTTACACACAAGATGCTTTTTGCCCTTTGCAATGAATCCCTTTGGTTGCTCTATATAGATGTTTTCTTCACGACTTCCATTAAGGAAAGCTGTCTTGACATGCATCTACCAAACCTCATAATCCATATGAGCAGCAATAGATAAGAGAATCCAGATAGACTTAAGCATGACTACCGGCGAAAAAGTCTCCTCATAATCGATACACTCTTTCTGAGTATACCCTTTCGTAACAAGCCTTGCTTTGAAGGTCTTTACCTTCCCATCTGATCCTCTCTTTCTTTTGTAGACCCACTTGCATCTAATGGTTTTTACACCTTTAGGTGGTTCTACTAGCTCCCAGACCTGATTTGAATCCATAGATTCTATCTCAGAATTCATCTCCCTTTGCCAAGATGTCGCATCCTTATCTTGGATTGCCTCATCATATATCCAAGGATCAGGTTCATGTTCGCTAGGGAACAAATCAGAAGATTCTCCCAAGAACATAAATCTATTAGGTTGTTTAACAACCCTCCCACTACAATGAGGTATCACCTGTGTATCCTCTGTGACACGCGGTGCAGTCACTTGTGATATATCCTCTTGTACTGTTGGTACTAAAGTAGTGACTTCCCCTCTTAATTCCTTCAGAACAATATTGCTTATGAGCTTGTTGTTCATCACATAATCTTCTTCTAAAAATCGGGCATTCATGCTAATAATCACCCTCTGATCTCTAGGACTATAGAACAAACTACCTTTCGATCCTCTAGGATAGCCTACGAACAAGTGCACTTCTGTATGAGGTTCTAACTTACCAGCATCTCCCTTCACCACATGTGTTGGACTACCCCAAATCCGAATATGTCTTAGACTAGGCCTTCGTCCAGTCCATAATTCTGTGGGAAGGTACTGATTTAGATGGTACCAAGTTCAGAATATACACTGTCATATCCAGAGCATATCCCCAGAATGAATCTGGTAACTCAGAATAACTCATCATCGATCTAACCATCTCCATAAGAGTCATATTCCTTCGCTCCGCCACACCATTCTGCTGGGGTGTACCAGGTGCAGACAGCTGGGATTGAATCCCAGTCTCTGATAAGTAACTCCTAAACTCTCCCAAGAGGTACTCACCATCACGATCAGATTGTAGTGACCTGATACTTTTACTTTGATGTTTCTCCACATCAGCCTTGAATTCTTTGAACCTGTCAAAACATTCAGACTTGCGACGCATCAAGTAAATGTATCCATATCTTGAATAATCATCTATAAAAGAAATAAAATATTCAAAACCACCTCTAGCCTGGATAGACATAGGACGACACAAATCAGAATGAACCAATTCCAACACATCTTTGGCTCTATACCCCTTGGCCTTAAAAGGCCTCTTGGTCATTTTACCTTCCAAGCAAGATTCGCAGGTTGGGAAATCTTCCACTACTAATGAACCCAAAGGTCCATCAGCTATCAACCTTTAAATTCTACTCAGGTTAATGTGACCTAACCTTAGATGCCAAAGATATGTTTGGTTCATTTTCGAAGGTTCTTTTCTCTTATTAGATTTAGAAGATGAGTTATTTATTTCTATTTGCATCGTGGGAGTTTTTGGTTCAAGAGTGTATAAATTTCCTACCAATGCACCATAACAGATAATCCCCCTATTCCTTTTTATAACAACTCTGTCATTAAAAGAAATAGAATATTCATCCAAAAATAATTTAGAAACTGAAATTAAATTCTTTCTAAATGAAGGTATATAAAGGTAATTTCTCAGAACCAAAGTTTTATTCTTATCAAAAGATAAATAAACATCTCTCACTGCAATAGCCGCCACCTTCGTAGCATTACCCAAGTAGATAGTAATCTCTCCCTCAGCTAGTCGTCTGGCTTCCTGGAACCCTTGCAAAGAGTTGCAGACATGATCAGTGGCTCCCGTATCTACACACCAGGTACCGGTAGATAGCACCGCTAAATATGTTTCAACGACTAGACTAAAAGATATACCTTTGTTCTGTTTGCAGTTGGGACAGTCCGTCTTCCAATGTCCAGTCTACTTGCAAGTGAAGCACTTGCCTTTTGGCTTCTTCACTCCTCCCTGAGATCCTCCCACCACCTTTGCTACATCTTGTTTCTTCTTCTTCTTACTTTTCGGCTTAGAAGTAGAAACCTTCTGAACAACCAAAGCCTGAGAACTCTGATGAAAAAGCCCCTCTGCCACTTGGAGTTCTGTCAGAAGTTCCACCAACGAATACAACCTCTTATTCATGTTATAGTTCAGGCGAAACTGCTCAAAACTCCTAGGTAGAGATTGGAGAATGATATCGACCTGGGTTTCCCCATCAATATCCGCTCCAAGGACTTCCAACTCATTCAAATGAGCCATCATCTTGAGAACATGATCCCTCACGGGTGTTCCCTCAACCATGGTGGTCGTCATCAAGTTCCTCATAGCTTCCTGCCTAGTAGCCCGATTCTGGTGTCCAAAAAGTTCCTAGAGATTGAGCATCATGTCATAGGCAGTATTAATGGCTTGATGTTGATGTTGTAATACATTTGACATAGAAGCCAAAATGTAATACCGCGCCATCTCATCAGCCTTGATCCACTTCCTATAACTCTCTTTCTCCTTTTCACCAGAATCATCCATAGGCTTAGGAGAACACTCTTCGAAGAGTACATATTTGTACTCCTCAACAGTTAAGACAATGTCCAGATTCCTTTTCTAATCAACATAGTTAGTTCCAGTAAGTTTGTTTTCTTTTAGAATCACAGCAAGTGGGTTGAAAGTCATTTTGAAAAACCTAAGAATCACAATGATCAAAACATTAGATTTCAAAAATTTATTGATTCCTCAAACAATAAAATTTTAAAATCAACCAACACCTCAAAATACTGAGAATATTGTATGCCACGATAGTGTGGATGTATACGAATTCTACATTTGTAAGAGGAGGTTTTACCCATTAATTTTATTATTATGTCAACCTTACTTTTTGACAAATAAAATTAATAGTTGGTTCCTCTTCGTCTCTACAAATAAAAGCAGTGACTCCGATGGGGAGAATACTTTTATTTGCATCTAAGTGTTTCCCATTACTAGATACTAAGACAATTATCTCGGATTATGTGCCTTCCGATGGGGAAGTACACACGCTCCTAAATAATTTTCTATAACCATATTTGACCTAGTGATCCACAAAACAAACTCATCCGATATGGAGGAAGGCACTCAGAGCCAACGTGCAAGTTTGTTCGCATCACATGTCAAATTGTAATGGAGGCCGCGGGAATTTAAAAAAAAATATCCCTCTCCCACTTAGTAATTTAAATTTGAGGAATTTTCTCAAACACACAACATGCATATCAAACAATAAGCAATAAATATGAAAAAAAATATTTTCCAACTATTATGGCTTTTGTTTTCCAATATGCTTCCCGTCGTGTCGCCACCTCGTCCGCTCCTCCCTTTACCATGCTCTAGCCATAAGGGGATCCGAGTCGAGATAAACTATTTTAATTTACATCCATCGATCCTATATACGAAGGAGTGTACAACATATCTAGATCAAAAGTAAATTAAAATGAGCGGCTAAACAGTGACGTATTTAATTACAAAAATTAAATACTAATTAGCCTCGTCAACCCTGAGGATTCAAATAAATAATTACAATCACATACATCCATATAGCCATAATAGTTGGATCTTATGCCTGCAAGCAAAAAGTTAGCCTACACACATCCTACTATTATCCGGCATAAAATATATGATAAATGCATGAAAGTAATCGAATCCAAAACACACAAAATCGGAAACCGTGACTTTGATACCACTTGAAGGGAAAATTGCTTCCTCCTTCGGTCGCTTGTGCATGGCGATCCTATCACACGTCCCCGGATAAAAAAAAATTAATCTGAATGAAGATGGATTACCCAAGCAACCGATCCATCATCGTGCTATTCGATTTGAGTGGTCACTTGAACAAACTTGTTGTTCAAGCAACCCAACTCTTTTCCTCGATTAGCCACGGAATAGATGATGTACGGATCGCCAGTTTTTGTATTTATCATCGGGGTCCATGTTAATCAATAACATACAAAAATATAAAAGAACACTAATCAAAGTTAAACAAGATTATACCTCTTGTTTTACCTTTTGATCTTCTATTGTATTCCTATCTTCCTCTTGGACGTCGTGTGGGCGACAATCTTCCAAGAGTTCAAGCCTCCTAGATCGCGTGTCTTCCCTTCCTTGTTTGCTCCGAGCAAGGGAAGAACAAACTCCCTTCTTCTCCTTGATTGTGTCGACCACCAACCACCAAGCTTAGTGTCCGTCGGCCCTAAGGAGAGGGAGAGGGTGTGCCAGCCAAGACAAAGGAAGGAGGAACCCTCACTTTTGTTGTTGTCGGCTCTTGGAGAAAGAAAAGGGGGCGTCGACAATGGAGAAGGAAGACTTGTTGCCGCCGACCAAAGGAGAAGAGAAGCCCTAGGTTGTCGCCACCCACAAGGAGAAACAAAACCCTAGCCACCACTTCTTGCCGCCTAAGCCTTCCACGCCAACTCCAAAACCCTAGCCAACTTATTGTGCCGCCTAAGCCTCTCCAACCCTTTATATAGATCTAGGCTTCATGAGTTATTTATAATAGGCTACAATAGGGACCATGAGAAGGAGTTGGATCTTGGCCACCCAATGGATCTAAACCACATAAACCCGATCCATTAATGATGATCCATTCCACTAGAGGATCATCATTGATCTACCTCACCAACCCCCATAATTAAATATGGGCTCCACATATTATTTGTACAAAATATCTCCCTGTGTTTAAGATATCTAATGTCCATTAATTAATTAAATTACTGACAATTTAATTAATTAATATCTAACTCCATGAGTAGTACCACTCATCCTTATCATCATGCTGGACCAAGTCCACCTGTAGGATTTATATGATGAACCTTATGAGCTCCTCAAGGGGACATCATCATCCTAGTATATAGGACACGATTTCCTCCTATAATCAACGACACACCATGTAAATAATATTATTTCTCAACTTACCAAGCCTATCGATTTAACACATAAATCCCGCCCATTGGTAAATCAAAGAAATAAATACTAAGTACATGTGCCCGTTATTATATTGGGATTAAACATTCTGTGCCCTCGACTTCAACCATCAGTCAACTGCCCTCCATAGCAGTCGACTGATGAAATCCAATCGGCTGCCTATCCATGGCAGTCAACTTCCAAGGCCACTTTGCCGCAATCGAATGTCAGTCGACTCCCAACAATCGACTGGTCATAATCCCAATCGACTGCACAGAGTCAACTCGGCTTCCAAGTGTCAAAATACTTGACCAGTCGACTAATCCATAACCCTAGTCGACCGACAAACCTCAAACATGAGGTTTAACCCCAACTATGATGCCCTCATACTTGCTAGACCACCCTTAGCCTAGGCCTAAGACTTCTAGCCACCTCCGTCAGTCTCATGCCTATCGAATCCCTCTGAGTTAGGCATGCTTAACAGATTGGTTCGATTCGGAACTAAGTCGGAATCAATCCATTAAATTCGAAACCAAAATAGATTCAAATGAACTGGTTCTAGAATCAAACCGGAACCATTCCGATTCCGGTTCAATTCTGTTCTAATCAATTTCAAAATCGGTTCAGAACCATTTCGGAACCGGTTCGGAACAAGTTCTGGCTCTAATTTGGATCTAGTTTTGGTTGCTAATTTAAAGGTGGAAATTCTTAGCATGCTAACATGTCTACAAGATTATTTTGCAATAGAAAAAAAGAATAGGATCACCAGCACGTTAGATGAATTTGGAAGCTCAAGTTCAAGGAAGGTGTTCCCGAACCATTTCAGAATCGGTCCGAAACCATTTCGGAACTGATTCTGAACCGATTCGGATTGAATTGGTTCCAAAGTTAAAACTTTAGGACCGAAATCGATTCGGAACCAGTTTTGAACCGGTTTGGACCAGTTCCAACATCGACGAATCCGGAATCGGTTAGAACCGAACCGAAATCGGAATCGAGGAACTGATAAGCATGCCTACTCTAAGTCATCCATGACTTGTTCATCCATACGCTAGCCTTTAGGTGCTTCCATCGGCTATTGTCTTACTAACGTGGTCTACACTGCCAAGGCACATTTGGGCTTACACTGCCAAAACTACCGCTTAGACTTTACGTCGCTAAACCATTGAACTTATGTCACCATGACTCCACCCTTGGACTTTACGCTGCCAATATCAATCCTTGGACTTCCCAATTACCAACTACCCATGACTTGGACTTTCACCGCAAAGACTACACACTTGAACTTACGTAGCCAAGAATACACCCTTGGGCTTTTCATACCAAGTACTCAAGACTTGGACTTTCCCTTGCCAAGTGTCCCACTTGGACTTCTCAATCATATGGTCAACTCCTAGTCAACCATCTCCCCAAACCATTGTCAAACAATGATTTCTCTTTTGTCAAACATCAAAACACTACTTGAGTTAAACTCGAGTCTGGTCAATCGTGACCTGGGCCGATTGCACCAACAATCTCCTCCTTTTTTATGTTTGATAAAAAATAACCTTAAATCATAACACCTTTGAGTTTGGCCACCTAACTAAAATCTCCTTACCAATTCTTTCAAATTGGTAATTCTCACATTCTCCCCCTTTTTGACATACATCAAAAAAGCTCTCCCCAAGAGTATCAATGTCTCATATACCAATGAGATCTTACAATCTCCCCCTTAGTCCAAAAACATCTAGAATACCTTCACTCTTCCTAGTGATAAGTCTTATATCACTAAAGAGAGGCAATCCTTTAAACTCTCCCAATTTTCCCAATTGGGCATCTCACATTCTCTCATTTTTAATTCTCCAAAATTCTCCCCCTCATGAGGAAGAACACATCCATCATCCCATGATGGATAACCTCCCCCTAAAGGCTTGCTCCCTTTTAACCATTGCACCAACAATGTCTTTGGAGAGTCCCTAAGCTTATAGGAACACTAAACCATCAAAATTAAGGGCAAAAGTTCAAACTTGAACTTTCACTCACCTTAAAATCGATACATCACCCTAAATAACTCTCCTAATCCATATCCAATGGATTTTCACCCTTTCCAATGCTTTCCAAAGCATATCCTAGGGTTAAGAGCAGTTAGGTAGCCTAACACAGTTGAAACATGGGCTAAACATCCTTGTTTACCTGAAATCAACATTGGCAGTTGACTCTGTCAGTCAGCAGTCGACTAACCTACGTGGTCGTCGACTGATTTTTGCAAATGCAAAATTTCAGTTTCAGAAATAATTTTCGGAAAATCATAAGTAATTATACATAATACAAAAAAACACGAAATTTCATATGTATAATACTTATGTCAAACATTATGGGTGAAAAATATTTAAAAAATAAAATACCCATAAAATAATGAGATTGATACAAAATTCAAAACCATTGATAACTTCAATATTTTTGAGCTATTTTGTGTCAACTTCTACAATGGTGATTACTATCAAAAGATAGACTTCACCAAGGTTTTTTTAAAATGATTTTAAAATATTTTAAAACCTTATATTGAACCATGATCTATGGATTTAATGCATATGACTTGTACATAAGCTTTCCTCATGATTCATCCATGGTATAAGATGAGTTTGAGTTTATCTAGATGCAAAAATTATGCACCTTGAACTTAACTCGTTTCCTAGCATCTCACATGTGTCTAAGGTGTATGAAAACACACATGTCAATTTGATGTGAGATGTAAATTTTGTTCATCCTAATCTAATGCCTCATGCATTTTTCTAAGGCAATACTATTTTATTCCCTTATATATGGGACTTCAAATCATGTCATAGTCCTTAAATCAATTTCCATTAATCCTAAATGCATAAATGATTATTATGGCATAAATGATAGCATAGATAAAAGAAAGTGTCAATAATCATGATGTCATGGCATATGAATTTAATCTAAACATACATGGTGTAAAAACTTAAACTTAAGCATAATCATGACATTTTATATGATTAAGATGAAATATGATGTCATGACATGGTATATGACAATCAAAGCATGACAAATAAAATATAAGGCATAAGAATATCTAAATTTTAATATTAGTTGTCATTTGTTAGGATTAATTCAATTTTGCCATATTACTACTTATCTCTCAAGTGTACCAAAAATCCAAAATGACACACTATAACCTCTAAACCTAGTCTGTGTCAATTTGATCAATTTTTCAAGCTTCCATTATTATATTGGCACATCCTAAAATCCTTTAGGATTAAAATTAAAACTTCATTTCCAAGGTATCACATAACCTTGAAAATGTCCTAAAGTGTCAACTTTGCTATGGTTGAGTTAACTACTCATCCAATCAAGGTTGACACATCCTAACCCATTTAGCGTGAATCGATCACGCTCCTAGAAACTCAATACCTATTGGAGCTCCTTGGGTTTACTAGGTATTCCTTAGGGATAACTTCTCTAGATACCCTCCTAATGACCCTCCTAGGCTGGTAGCCTTGGTCATTGTGGTCTTGCCTAGGTTAACTCTAGGGGTGACTCCCCTTGTAACTTTTTTAGTGGCTTCCCTAGGTTTCCTTGAAATCTTAGTCACTAGGCACACACCTTGGTTACCCTTAGGGATAACTTCCCTAGTAACCTTGGCCTTCTTAGACCCATGTTGAGTTCCATAATCGAATGGAACATTGTGGTAGGACTCCTTGGGCTTAGGTTTGTGACCCAAACCTTTCTTGCTCTTGGATGAGCCTTGCCTCCTAGACTCTAGGTTTTGACTCCTAGACCCTAAATCTTGACCATTTGACCATTGCATTTGATTATGCATTTTCTTAAGGGTCTTTTCCAATTTCTCAAGCCTTGACCTCAAGGCTTGGTTCTCTAACTCCAATTGCCCAATTTTTGATTTTTCATCTATTTTATGGGCATGGTTCTTCATTTTAGGCATATGCCTACCCTTCTTAGGGTTAATGGATAAATGATCTTCTATCTTCCTAATAGTTTCCCTAGGTAGGATTTTTCTAGGATTATTAGTCCTAAATTTTTCCTTAGTTCTAAAATTGACATGTTTAGCCCCTAAGTAATAAAATTTATTATTTCTAGCATGCTCCTTATGAAAAATAGCAAGATTATTAATAGTATTCCTAGCATGCTTTTTGACATGAAAATTCGAATGTGCATTACTAAAATATACCTTAGGGTTAGCTTTAAAAGCTCCTCCTACATGTGATACTCCTTCTTGGACCTTCTTCCTCCCCCTAGGGCATTGACTCCTATAATGCCCTCTTTTATTGCACTTGAAGCAAATTACATGCTCCTTGCTTTTCTTAGTGGGGACACCGACATCCTTGACCTTTGGTGTCGGTTGACTTTTCTTGACTCTTTTAGGACATTTACTCTTGTAATGTCCTACTTCCCTACACTCAAAGCATATGATATGATTTTTATTTTGAAAAGAAATGCTTGGGTTACCTAGGTCAATGGTGACCGATGCCGGAGTTGAGTTTTCACTTTTTCCAGAGGTTGAAGCTATTTTTTGATTTTGCTCTGGCTCTAGTGATCTAATATCCTCCCCCTCAATCCTAGAGGTGGAGGTTTCCTCCAATTCTACTTCTTTCACCGATCCAGATGTTGACTCCTTCTCAACTTCCGAATTCTCACTTTCTTGTGAGGAAGAGCTTGCTTCTTTGGTCTCCTTGTCCAATTGAGTCGAAGAGCATTCTTGTTCCTTGGATTCCTCTATCTCTTGAGCCATGGAGGATTCTTCATGGAGCTTAGCAAGCTTGCTCTAAAGCTCCTTGACATCCTTAAAATCTCCTAATCTACACAAAACATCATTAGGGATTACACTAAGTAATCTACCCATTACCTTGTTATTTATGTTGTAGTATCGGAGTTGTTCTTTGCTCCACTTCTTCTTCTTAAGCCTTTTTCCTTCTTCGTCCTTTGGAGCGTCGAACCCTACCATCATACTAATCCAATTATCATAATCGCACATAAGGAAATATTTCATCCTTACCGCCCATAGCTCAAAATCCTTTGCTCCATAGAGTTCGTATGGTGGCGGCACATTGATATCATCCCCCAATCTTTCTTCAATCACCATCTTCTTCCTCTAGCGTGCTCTCTCGGATGTGAAGCCGGTGAAGAGCTCCTAGCTCTAATACTAATTGTAGGAACTTTGGTGAGTGCTAGAGGGGGGTGAATGATGTGTTTTCGCTCAATGATAGAATTCGATCATGTTTGCCTATAATACTTATTATACGTAGCGAAAATAATAATGACAATAACAAAATAGACAAACACAATCACACAATACACAATCAACACGAAGATATAACATGGTTCGTAATTTTAGGGTTCCTACTCCATGGGTTGAGCTCAAATGAGCTCTAGCGATGCAAAACACCACTACTAATCAACTCTCCTTCTCGAAAAATACTCCGGAGGTGGAGGAAACCTCTTACAACATATTACAAAAATAATACAAGATAAAATAAGCAAATACAAAGTAAATACAACAAAAAAAATAAAGAACACTTTACAAAACTCTTTTGAATACTTGCTTGTTTGATTGCTTGAGCCGCACTTGAAGACCCTGACTTGCACAAGCAAATCGCTCCAAATCACCCAAGAAATCGCTGCCAAAAACCTTCCCTTCGAGCTCCCTTTAATGCTGAAACTCGGGTTGATTTTCACCTAGCAGTCGACTACTCATACCCATCAGTCGACTGCTCCTGTAGTCATTGTCTCACAATGACTTAATCCACGTTGGAAAAGCTTCAACGGATACCTAGCAGTCGACTGATCGTACCCATCAGTCGACTGCTCATAGCCTCCATTCAACTACCCTTACTCAACAGTCGACTTGGAAATATTCTATGCCCATGAATTCAACCATCAGTCGACTGCCCATCCATGGCAGTCGACTACCAAGGCCATTTTGTCACAGTCGAATGTCAGTCGACTCCCAACAGACGATTGGTCATAATCTCAGTTGACTGCACAGAGTCAACTCGACTGCCAAGTATTAAAACACTTGACCAGTCGACTGGTCCATAACCCCAATTGACTGACAAATCTCAAACATAAAATTTAACCCCAAGTATGATGCCCTCATACTTGCTAGACCACCCTTAGCCTAGACCTAAGCCTTCTAGCCACCTCCATTAGCCTCACGCCTATCGGATCCCTCCAAGTCATCCATGACTTGTTCATCAATACACTAGCCTTTAGGTACTTCCATCAGCTATTGTCATGCTAACATGGTCTACACTGTCAAGGCACATTTGGGCTTACGCTGCCAAGACTACTGCTTGGACTTTACGCTGCCAAACCATTGGACTTAAGCCGCCAAGACTCTACCCTTGGACTTTACGCTGCCAATATCAATCCTTGGACTTCTCAATTACTAAGTACCCATGACTTGGACTTCCACCGCCAAGACTACACACTTAGACTTACGTGGCCAAGACTACACACTTGGGCTTTCCATGCTAAGTACTCGAGACTTGGACTTTCCCTTGCCAAGTGTCCCACTTGGACTTCTCAATCATATGATCAACTCCTTGTCAACCATCTCCCCAATCCATTATCAAACAATGATTTTTCCTTTGTCAAACATCAAAATACTACTTGAGTCAAACTTGAGTCTGGTCAATTGTGACCTGGGTCGGTTGCACCAATAATGCATGCAACCAAGCACCTCCTTCTCGGTGTCGCCTGAGCACTGTGGAGCACCGCAATGTGCCCGAGCACCACGAAGCATGGCTTTGATGCCCGAGCACATCTTCACCTTTAACACACATAGGCCTGAGCATCTCTGCGTGCTCGAGCACTATATGTGCACGTGACCTGAGCACCTCTGCATGCTAGAGCATTGTGCGTGTCTGAGCACCTCAGCTCGTGTGACTCAAGCACCTCCGCGTGCCCAAGCACTGTGCGTGCCCGAGCGCCTCACACATGCAACCACCTGAGCAGTGCATTGCTACGTGCACGTCCCAAGCACCTTTGCCTGCTCAGGCATCCTGAGCGTTGCACGAGCCATTTCTCATCCCATGCTCCCGAGCATAATGCTCCCAAGTGTTGAGAGTATTGATAATATAATTAAAGTTCTACATTGGTAAGATATGGAAAATATCATGTGCTTATAAGATGAAAAAAATATCTCCATTGGTATGAGACCTTTTGGGTAATGTCCAAAAATAAAACCATGAAGGCTTAGTCCCAAAGTGGACAATATCATACCATTGTGGAGATATGTGAATCTTATTTGACTAACAATTAGTATCAAAGTCATAGTCCATGTCAAGCCTTGTACCTCGAACGAAGGAAGTAGAGCTCCCATGTCTGAATCAAGAGAACCAAACACCAAGAAGGAAGTCCAGTTGGGTCAAGAGGACTAGAAAATTGACAGGAAGTTTAGTTGGGTTAAAAGGACTAGACAACTGACAGGAAGTCCAACTTGTAGGACCATAAGTGACGCGCTAGAGGGGGGCGAATAGCGTTTCGTATTTTTGTTGCTTGATTGTGTTCGTTTTTGTCTACAACAAGGCTAGCACAACGGAAATACAAAATACAAATATGAGTATACAACACACAAGCAACACACTCAAAAGAAGATATAACGTGGTTCAGAACAGTAAGGTTCCTACTCCATGGGTCGAGCTCGAGTGAGCTCTAGTGATGCACACCACCACTAATAAACTCCTTCTCAGAACAATCTGGAGGTGGAGAAACCTCGTACAATGTTTACAATAATAAACAAGATAATTCAAGCAAATACAAATGAAATATAATAAATGACGTAAAGAAAACTGTTCAAGAGATCGCTTTGAATGCTTTTCTTGTTGGTTGCTTGGATGAGCTTGAAGGACCCTAAAATGCACTAGCACTTCACTTGAAATCTCCCCTAGAACCACTACCAAAATCCTCCCTTTTGTGCTCCTTATAAAGCTGCAACTCGGGCTGATTTTCACCTAGCAGTCGGCTTCCCATACCTAGAAATTGACTGCTTCTGTAGTCGTTTCCTAACAATGACTTAATCCACATTGAAAAAACTCCAACAGATAGCTGATCAGTCGACTGCCCAGTCGACTATGGATCTTTCTGTGCTTGTGGCCATAAACAGCAGTCGACTTCCCTCTATGACAGTCGACTGCTCAAGGCCAATTAACTACCCAAATTTGATAATCGACTGCTAAGGCCAGATGACCACAGTCGAGCTCTAGTCTACTCCTGACCAGTTGACTGGTCATAATCCCAGTCGACTACTCAGAGTCGACTAGCCTGCCAAGTGTCAAAACACTTGATCAGTCGACTGATGAACCTCAAACATGAGGTTCACCCCAAGTATAAACCCCTCATACTTGATAGACCACCCTTAGCTTAGACTTAAGCCTTGTAGTCACCTCTATCAGCCTCACGCCTATCGGATCCCTCCAAGTCATCCATGACTTATTCATCCATACGCTAGCCTTCAGGTGCTTCCATCGACTATTGTCACGCTAACCTGGTCTACACCGCCAAGATACATTTGGACTTGCATCGCCAAGATACACGCTTGGACTTTATGTCGCCAAACAATGGACTTATACCGCCAAGACCACAACTTGGACTTTACACCACCAATATCACACTTTTGGACTTCCCTTGCCAACTCCATGTTGAACTTTCCAATTTCCAAGACTCATACTTGGACTTTCTAATTGCCAAGTACTCATGACTTGGACTTTATCATTGTCAAGACCCATGCTTGGACTTTCCATGACAATCACATTGTCATATATTTTGTTAAACATCAATGACAATCATATTGTCATATGTTTTGTCGAATATTAAAATACTACTCAAGTCTGGTCAATCGTGACCTAGGTTTATTGCATCAACAATCTCCCCATTTTTTATGTTTGACAAAAACCTTTGAGTTAGGCCACCTAACTAAATCCAATCCAACAATTCTCCCAATTCTTCCAATTCTCCTCCTTTTTGACATACATAAAAAATGCTCTCCCCAAGGGTATCAATGTCTCATATCCTAATGAGATCTTACAATCTCCCCCCTTAGTCTAAAAACATTTAGAATGTCTTCACTCTTCCTAGTGATAAGTCTCATACCACTAAATGAGAGGCAATCCTTACTTCTCCAAATTTCCAACTTTCCTCTTATGAGGAAATACTCATCCATCATCCCTTGATGGATAACCTCCCCTAAATGCTTGCTCCCTCTTGACCATTGCACCAACAATGTCCTTGGAAAGTCCCTAAGTCTATAGGAACACTAAACCATCAAAATTAAGGGCAAAAGTTCAAACTTGAACTTTCACACACCTTAAAATTTGATTCTCACCCTAAACACCTCTCCTAATACATTTCCAATGAATTTTCACCCTCCCAATGCTTTCCAAAGCATATCCTAGGGTTAGGAGACATTAGAATACCTAGAGATGGCTGAAAATGGACTAAACAAACTTTGTTTATCTGAAATCAGCTTTGGTAGTCGACTTGATTAACAACTAGTCGACTGCCCAAAGCGACAGTCGACGGGTTTTTGTAGTGTGCAGAAATCAAGTTCAGAATTTGAATTTTGTTAATTCATAAGTAATTATACATAATTTAAAAAATAATGAAACTTAATACGTATAATACTTATGTCATTCATTATGGGTGAAAAATAAAATACCCATTAAATAGTGAGATTGATTCAAAGTTCAAAAACAAAAATAACTTCAATGTTTTGAGCCTACTTTGTATCAACTTTATCAATGGTGACTTCTATCAAAAGATAGGCTTCACCAAGATTTATCAAAATGATTTTGAAATGATTTTAAAACCTTATATTGAACCATGATCCATGAGCTCAATGCACATGACTTGCACATTAGCTTTCTGATGTGAGCAAAACATATAAAATTTTAGGAGTAGTTTTAGCTCACATCTCATTACATTTTATGTTAGTTTCATGCATATGTCACTTTATTTTGCATACATTTCCTATTTTCTAGTTCAGATGTCTACTCTTTGTACTTTTGTGTGTAGGATAGCATTTCATGGGAAAACGATGCATTTTTGGAGCAATAATGGAACAATTTGTGAAGCACAGATCTTAGGGAACACGCATTGGCCATGTCCCAAGACTTGGGCATGTTTCTGAAGCGAAACGGATCAAAATGGAGGCTTCAGGAAAGGACACGGCCAGGCCGTGTGAAAACACATAGCCGTGCCTTTTTTTCCAGCTCAATTTCTAGCCGAGATTTCATCTGTTTTCCAGCCTTGCACACGGCCAGGCCATGTGAAATTCACACGGTCGTGTGGCGGCACCGCGAATTCAAGGAAATAGGGTTTTTCAAGCATTTATGGAAAGTCGGAGCCACCTCTATATATAGGAAACTCATCTAAGAGGTGGGGGATCATGAGGGAGCTGCCCTAGGACTCCAGAACCCAAGGGAGGAAGCACGATGGCTAGGACGGCACACCGAAGCCCTAAAAAGCTTTGGGAACTCACAACGGGGAGGAAGAACACCGCCAGAGGCCTATGCTTGCACTTCAACGCCGAAGAGAAGACCACGAAGGCATTGTAATCCCTTGTTCCTGCGCTTTATTTCTGATGTATTCGAACATGTACATGCCTTGTGATTCCTCTCTTATATATATGGAGTAGTTCCTTCGATTCTAGGATTAGGGAGTAGCTTATGTGCACATTACATGTTGGTTCACATTAAATTCTATCTTTGAGTTTAATTTGACAATTGGAAGTTGTTTATACTATATTTATGCATGTTTGGTTTTTTACCTACAGTGCTTAGGCGATATGAGGGGTGACAGCCCTCGTATCTAAGATTTAGGGGATTTTATATAAGGAACCTAGGGGTAAACCTGATCTCCTGTGACCGTGGGTAGAAGGATGAGATGGAACCGGAAATGATTTATCATAGGGATTGATTCGACATCCTCGTACCGTCTATCCCGTCCTTTTAAGGCAGAGATAGCTCTCGGTATATGTGATGGCTCATCGGGAGAGTGTATGATGTCCCTTTCACAAAATCATAGCTAAACGTCTAGACAATGCTAGTTGACATCATTGTTTTGCGACACACAAGAGAAACCGAAGTCCTAGAATCACCTTTGAAGACCTTGGCACAGTCCCTTCTTCCTCCATGTGACACCGTATAGAGTATAGTACACCGATATCCCTCACAAATCGAAACCTCTTAGAGTTTACTCCTGAACAATTTCAACCACTGAACATATCGATATTTGAATCCCAGTCCCTGTGGGATCGATAATTTTTTATTACTTGACGACATCCATGCACTTATGGGTGTTGAGCGCAAGACCGCGCTTCGAGTCCTTGACGGCTTGCGTCACGAGATTTGAGGTTGTGTTCGCATGCATCAAGTTTTTGGCGCCGTTGTCGGGGACTGATCGATTCGATATCGAACCGAACGGTGAAAAACTGGATCAGACTTAAGATTAGATTTATTTACTTGTTTTATTTTCTTTCTAGTTTGCTTTAGTTACTTTAGTTTTATATTTTCCACATTTAGATTTAGTTTTTAATTTTTAGTTTTTATTATTTATTTTTAGCAGTAGTTTTCTATTTCATTGTTGCATCTTAGGTCTTATTAGCTAGATTGTTTTATTTTCTACCTCTTAGGATTAGGTAGCACTCCAATTTTTTTTGTGGCTTGGTTCGTTGTATGCTTAGATGCTTAGGATCGGAAGGCCTGATTCCGATCGACTTAGAAATCGAGCAAACCTTTCATCACCGGAAAGCAGAGCAGCGAAGGATGGAGGATTAAGCCGCATCCGAAGTGAACATAGATAGCCGACCTCTACGGGACTACGCAGCTCCTAGCGCTAGAGAATTTAGGTCGAGTATAGCTTGTAGAAGATTCATTGACCGCTAGAGGGGGGTGAATAGCTCGTTTCGATACGTCAATGGAATTCATTTGTGTTTGTCTCTACAATCTTCGTTAGCGCAGCAGAATATATATAATAGCAATAACAAAAACTAAGACAAACACAAGTACACAAGGATGTAATGTGGTTCGGAACTGAAAGGTTCCTACTCCACGGATCGAGGTCTAAAGAGCTCTAGCGATGTCAATCACACACCACTAATAAACACTCCTTCTCGACACAAGTCGGAGGCGGAGAAACCCCTTATAATGATTACACTAAGTAATACAAAAGATACAAGCTAATACAAGTATGAAATACAATGCAAGTAAAGAAAAAACACTTTACAAGAGCACTTTGGTTGCTTGATCTTTGATTGCCTTGGACTAGCCTTGAAGACCCTGATTTGCAACAGCAAATCGCTCCAATTCACCTAAGAAAATCGTTGCCAAAAACCCTCTTCTAAGCTACTTTTATAACTTGTAATCGGACTGGATTTTCGCCTATCAATCGACTAATCGGGACTATCAGTCGACTGATGACACGGTTGTTGTGAGACAACGATGCAATCCATGCTGAAAAAATCCAATGGATAGGACATCAGTCGACTGATCATGTCCATCAGTCGATTGATCGAGCCTTCACTCGACTGCTAACCCCAGCAGTCGAGTCAGACTCCATTCTGTGCCCGAAATACTGAGCATCAGTCGACTGATCACAAGATCAATCGACTGCTAGGGCACTCCCTGCAGTCAAACCCTAGTTGACTCACACCAGTCAACTGCCACATGATATCAGTCGACTGATACACCTTGAACATGAGGTTTTAACCACAAACATGAGATTTAACCCAAGTATGGTACCCCCATACTTGTTAGACCACCCGTAGCCTAGACCTAAGCCTTCTAGCCACCTTCGTCAGCCTCACACCTATCGGATCCCTCCAAGTCATCCATGACTTGTTCATCCATACGCTAGCCATCAGGTGCTTCCATCGGCTATGTTATGCTAACGGTGTCTACACCGCCAAGGCACATTGGACTTACGCTGCCAAGACTCCGCTTGGACTTTACGTCGCCAACCATTGGACTTATACTGTCAAGACTCCCGCTTGGACTTTACGCCGCCAATATCAAACTCCCTGGACTTTCAAAATGTCAAGTACTCATGACTTGGACTTTCACCGCCAAGACTACACCCTTGGGCTTACATGACCAAAACTACACCCTTGGACTTTACTTGTCAACCCATGTTGGACTTTCCATGCCAAGACCCATGCTTGGACTTTTCCTTGCCAAGACTCATGCTTGGACTTTACATGCCAAGTACTCAAGACTTGGACTTTCCATGACATGGTCAACTCCAGTCAACCATCAAAATCCCCCTCGAGTCAAACTCGAGTCTGGTCAATCATGATCCGAGTCGATTGTGTAGGGATGTATACTGAAAAGTCTATCTTTTGTATGAACATCTTTATTTTGAAATAAGAATCACATGATCATTGTTTGCATTTTTATGGTTATGCAATATTGTCTAATACATTACATTGTAGATAACATGGTGTGTGGTGTCACACGGGAGATCATGTTATCGGCTCCTTGTAAAATATAAGGCTCACAACCGAGATGACTTTGGACAAACCATCGAAATGGTTGTAGTGTGATTTGGTATTGGTTTGTCTTGACCATAGAATCACACTAGTGCACTTTGTGTGTATTGAGCAGGATCGACTTAGAGGTGATTCAATTTATTGCTGACTACATAATCGAATTGGACCTCAGATATTATTTTGTGTATGCTCTTAATCCCGATATAATAACGGGCACATATACTTAATATTCATCTCTTTGATTTACCAATGGGCGAGATTTATAGATTAAATCGATAGGCTCGGTAAGTTGGGAGATGATATTATTTATATGGTGTGTCGTTGATTATAGGAGGAAACCGTGTCCTATATATTAGGATGATGATGTCCCCTTCAGGAGCTCATAAGGTTCATCATGTAAACCCTGCAGGTGGACTTGGTTCGACATGATGAAAAGGTTGAGTGGTACTACTCATGGAGTTAGATGTTGATTAATTAATGGTCAGTAAATTAATTAATTGACGGATATTCGAGATCTTAAACACGGAGAGAAAATATACAAATAATATATGGAGCCCATATTATCTTATGGGGGTTGGTGAGGTAGATCAATGATAATCCTTTAGTGGATTGGATTATCATTAATGGATCGGACTTTATGTGGGCTTGATCCATGGGTGGCCAAGATCCAACTCCTCCTCATGGTCCCTAATGTAGCTTATTAACACCTCATGAAGCTTAGATCCAATGGATAGAAACAAAACTCTAGATCCAAAGGTAAAGATTAAATCTCTAAGATCCGACAGTTGAGATTAAATCTCTAGATCCGACGGTTGAGATTAAATCCCTAGAACCAATGGTGGAGATTAACAGAGGGCATATCCCTAACTCTATAAAAGGAGGACAAGGGGTTGACGTGGAGATTGTATTAAGAGGAGTTAGGGTTTTGGGGTTGGCGGCAAGAAGAGGAGCTAGGGTTTGGGCTTGGGCGGCACCTAATAAGGAAAGTCTTCCTTGCCTTCTTCTCCTTCCTCAAGCTGTCGGCGCCCCTCCAGCCCTTTCCAGCCATTAGCTGGCTGCCAAAGACCCTCTTCTCCTTCTTCTTAGGTGGTGGAAACAAGATATAGGGCTTTCCCTTGGTGTCTTGGCCGGTTTCCACCATAATCTCCTTCTCCTTGTTGGCCGGCGGCAAGCATTCTCCTTGTTGCTTGTTGGTTGGCTATAGGAAGAAGAAGAGTCTTGTTTCTATTCTTCCTCTTGCTTTGGAAGAGCAAGGAAGGAAGATTTGCGATCTAGGAGCTTCAACTTTTGATAGATCGTCGCTCACACGACATCCGAAAGGAGGAAGGTCATACATTAGAAGATCAAGAGGTATATCTATTCTCTATTCTCTTTTGTTACTTGCTTGTATTTGTTTTTCCAATTATGAGCATGATATAAATCTGTTTGTGGCTAAATAATACTTGGATCCCGAACATAAATACAAAAGTCGGTGATCCGGACATCGTCTATTCTGCGGCTACTCGTAGAATAGAGGTTGGTCGCTTGAACAACGAGTTTGTTCAAGTGACCTCTCTAAACGAATAGCACGACGATGACTTGATTGTTTGGGAAATCCCTTTTGTCTAGGATTAAATTTTTTAATCTGGGGACATCAATGGGATCGCCATGAACAAACAACTAAGGTGAAGTGGGAAGCGAAGTTTCCCCTCACGGACTCGATAAGTAAAACCCTTCAATTGGTATCAGAGCAAAGGTTTCCGACTTTGTGTGTTTAGGATTCGGTTAATTTTTATGCACTTTTCATATATTATATGTGCCAGATAATAGTAGGATATGCGTAGTTTAACTCTTTGGTTGCAGGCATAAGATCCGACTATTATGGCCATATGTGTGTATGTGATTGTATGTATATATTTTGTTGAATCCTCGGGGTTGACGAGGCTAGTATTTGATTTTTTGTAAATTAGATACGGCATTGTTTAGCCACTCTTTATTTTATTTTACTTTCGATCTAGATTTCATGTACACTCCCTCATGGAGTATAGGATCGATGGATGTAAATTAAAATAGATTTTAGTCTCGACTCGGATCTCCGGATGGCTTGTACATGGCGTAGGAGGAGCGGACGAGATAGAGATGCGACGGGAGATATATTGAAGACAAAAGCCATAATAGTTGGAAAATAATTTGTTTTTCATATTTATTGCTTTTTGTTTGATATGCATGTCGTAGGCTAGGAAAATTTCTCAATTTCAAAATACTAAGTGGGAGAGGGAATTTTTTTTTAATTTCCCACGGCCTCCATTACGATTTGACAAGTGATGCAAACAAACTTGCGCGTTGGCTCTGAGTACCTTCCTCCCCATCGGATGAGTTTGTTTGCAGATCACAAGGTCAAATATGGTTATAGGGAATTATCAAGGAGCGTGTGCACTTCCCCATCGGAAGGCACATAACCTGAGATAATTACCTTGGTACCGAGTAATGGTGAACACTTAGATACAAATATAAGTATCCTCCCCATCGGAGTCACTGCTTTTATTTGTAGGGCCAAAGAGGAACCAACTTTTAATTTTACTTGTCAAAAAGTTAGGTTGACAAGATAGTAAAATTAATGGGTAAAACCTCCTCTTACAAATGTAGAATTCGTATACGTCCACACTATCATGGCATACGATATTCTCAGTGTTTTGAGGTGTTGGTTGATTTTAAAATTTTATTGTTTGAGGAATCAATAATTTTTTGAAATCTAATATTTTGATTTATGTGATTCTTAGGTTTTCTTTCAAAATGACTTTCAACCCACTTGCTGTGATACTGAAAAAGAACAAACTTACTGGACCCAACTATGTTGATTGGAAGAGGAATCTAGACATTGTCTTGACTGCTTAGGAATACAAATATGTACTCCTCGAAGAGTGCCCTCCTAAGCCTGCAGAAGATTCTGGGGAAAAGGAGAGAGAGAGTTATAAGAAGTGGGTAAAAGTCGATGAGATGGTGCGGTGTTACATTTTGGCATATATGTCAAATGTACTGCAACATCAGCATCAAGCCATGCCCACAGCTTATGATATGATGCTCAATCTCAAAGAGCTTTTCGGACACCAGAATCGGGCTGCGAGGCAAGAAGCCATGAGAAACTTAATGATGACCACCATGATCGAGGGAACACCCGTGAGGGATCATGTTCTCAAGATGATGGCTCATTTGAATGAGTTGGAAGTCCTCGGAGCTGAGATCGATGGGGAAACCCAGGTTGATATCATTCTCCAGTCTCTACCTAGGAGTTTTGAGTAGTTTCGCCTGAACTACAACATGAACAAGAGGTTGTATTCGTTGGCGGAACTTCTGACAGAACTCCAAGCGGCAGAGGGGTTATTTCATCAAAGTGCTCAGGCACATGCTATGGTGACCCAAAAGGTTTCTACTTCTAAGCCGAAAGGCAAGAAGAAGAAGAAACAAACTGGGGCAAAGGCGGTGGGAGGTACTCAGGGAGGAGTGAAGAAGCCGAAAGGCAAGTGCTTCACTTGTAAGCAGACTGGACACTGGAAGAAGGACTGCCCCAACCGCAAGAACAAAGGTATATCTTTTGGTCTAGTCGTTGAAACATATTTAGCGGTGTTATCTACCGGCACGTGGTGTGTAGATACGGGAGCCACTGATCATGTCTGCAATACTTTACAGGGGTTCCAGGAAACCAGACGACTGGCTAAGGGGGAGATTACCATGTACTTGGGTGATGTCACGAAGGTGGCGGCTGTTGCAGTGAGAGATGTTCATTTATCTTTTGAGAAAAATAAACTTTTGGTTCTTAAGAATTGTCTTTATGTACCCTTATTTAGAAAGAATTTAATTTCGGTTTCTAAATTGTTTATGGATAGATATGCTATTTCTTTTAATGACAGAGTTGTTATAAGAAGGAATAGGGACATTATATGTTCGGGTGCATTGATAGGAAATTTATACGCACTTGAATCAAAACCTCCCACAATGCAAATTGAAGTTAATAACTCATCTTCTAATTCCAATAAGAGAAAAGAACCTTCGAAGATGAACCAAACATATCTTTGGCATCTTAGGCTTGGTCACATTAACCTAAGCAGAATTCAAAGGTTGATAGCTGATGGACCTTTGGGTTCATTAGTGGTGGAGGATCTCCCAACCTGCGAATCTTGCTTGGAGGGTAAGATGACCAAGAGGCCTTTTAATGCCAAGGGATATAGAGCCAAAGATGTGTTAGAATTGGTTCATTCTGATTTGTGTGGTCCTATGTCTATCCAGGCTAGAGGTGGTTTTGAATATTTCGTCTCTTTTATAGACGATTACTCAAGATATGGATACATTTACCTGATACACCAAAGACCCTCTTCTCCTTCTTCTTAGGTGGTGGAAACAAGATATAGGGTTTTCCCTTGGTGTCTTGGCCGGTTTCCACCATAATCTCCTTCTCCTTGTTGGCCGACGGCAAGCATTCTCCTTGTTGCTTGTTGGTTGGCTATAGGAAGGAGAAGAGTCTTGTTTCTATTCTTCCTCTTGCTTTGGAAGAGCAAGGAAGGAAGATTTGCGATCTAGGAGCTTCAACTTTTGGTAGATCGTCGCCCACACGACGTCCGAAAGGAGGAAGGTCATATATTAGAAGATCGAGAGGTATATCTATTCTCTATTCTCTTTTGTTACTTGCTTGTATTTGTTTTTCCAATTATGAGCATGATATAAATCTGTTTGTGGCTAAATAATACTTGGATCCCAAACATAAACACAAAAGTCGGCGATCCGGACATCGTCTATTCCGCGGATACTCGTAGAATAGAGGTTGGTCACTTGAACAACGAGTTTGTTCAAGTGACCTCTCTAAACGAATAGCACGACGATGACTTGATTGTTTGGGCAATCCCTTTTGTCTAGGATTAAATTTTTTAATCCAGGGACATCGATGGGATCGCCATGAACAAACAACCAAGGTGAAGTGGGAAGCGAAGTTTCCCCTCACGGACTCGATAAGCAAAACCCTTCAGATTGCACCAACAATCTCCCCAAAATATTATCAGACATCGATGTCAAACATCAATGTCAAACCTTCATGTCAAACATCAAAACATCGCTCAAGTCAAACTCGAGTCTGGTCAATCGTGACCTGGGCGGATTGAACCAACATAGCTGGACCATCTATTTCGGCAAATAACTTTGAGCTGAAACCGACACTTATACATATGGTCCAGCAGAGTCAATTCGGGGGAGCTGCGACTAAAAACCCGAACCGGCACCTTGAGGCATTTTTAGAAATCTGCTCGACAATGAAAATGAATGGAGTCCCTACTGACACGATTTGCCTGAGCCTATTCCCGTTCTCACTGCGGGATAAGGCTAAGGCATGACTTCACTCCTTACCTTCGGGGAGCATCACTACATGGGAGCAATGTGAGCAACAGTTTCTGAACAAATACTTCCCACCAAGCAAGACTGCTCACATGTGCTATCTCATCACGAGCTTCTGCCAGAAGGAGGGGGAGTCCTTATTCGAAGTTTAGGATCGCTACAAAGGGCTACTCTACCAATGCCCCCACCACGGATTGGAGAGGTGGATGGTGATCCACATATTCTACAATGGGATCGCGTACACCATGAAAATGTCCCTGGATTCTGCTGCAGGAGGAGCACTAATGAACAAGACCATAGAGGAAGCAGAGGAGCTGATAGAAGAGGTGGCTCAGAACCACCATTAATGGGCTTCCGAACGTGATCAACCTACGCCTGCAGCGGGACGATACACTGTCAACTCCATGGACCACCTGGCAGCAAGGATGGGCGCGCTCAGCAGATGGTTTGAATCTTTGAATCCCTCATCTACATGCACAGCCATTGACTTTGGAGAGGGAGCGGCAGCATATCGAGAGGACCACTATGGAGGGCAGGGAACCTCAGAGGAGCAGATTGAGCATATTGACGCGGTTAGGGACTACAACCAAAGGCCCAACAATCCATACTCCAATACCTACAATCCCGGATGGAGGAATCACCTGAATTTCTCCTATAAGAATAACTCGGGAAACTCACAACCATCAGGGGGGTATGGACAACAGCAAGGCAATGGGCAGCGACCACAAAAGTCCAGACTGGAACTGATGATGGAGGACTTCATTGCTACCCAAACTAAGGCCAATGAGGAATTTCATCGCCAACATCAAAAGTCTGAAGAATCACTCAGGGACTTGAAGGCCACCGTTGTCGGCCTTGCAAGTCACACTAGGATGTTGGAGACGCAAGTGGCCCAGATAGCCCAAACCGTGTCGCAACCTATGAAGAGCTCTCCGGTGAGTCAAGCTAAAGAGGAAGGAGTGGGGCAGAGTAGCAAATTTGCCAAGGAGTGTGCAACCATGATTACCAACCTACCTGACCAAGCTGAAATTGAATATAAGACTCCACTACAGCTTGAGGACCCCGGTGAATTTGTTATCCCCTGCTCAATTTATGGGGAGAGCTTCGATGAAGCTCTATGCGACTTGGGGTCATCAGTCAGTGTGATGCCCTATGCATACTATTTGAAGATGAGACTGAATGGGCTCCAACCAGCGAATCTTGGTATTTGTATGGGGGATGACTCAGTCAAGGAACCCGTCGGCTTGCTAGCACACGTGCCTGTGGTGATTGAGGATTTTGTGATACCCACGGACTTCATCATACTGGACACAGGACTAGATCCCCAGAATTCCATCATTCTGGGAAGGCTTTTTCTAGCAACTGCAGGGGTGTGCATAGATGTGAAGGCACACTAGATCTCCCTGGAGGTAGATGGGGAGATCATCCTCTTCATCCTTTCGGAGCACAGAGCCCCCTACCTCGACGGCTTCACGTTTAGCAGAATAAAGCCGGAACCGCCAGATGAAGCTTCCGAGACGGATGAATGGAGGTTCACTGAACCTCCAGAGCCAAGTTGATAGTGGAGTGTGGTCGAGCTAAATGACCTTAAACAAAGCACTTCTTGGGAGGCAACCCAAGTTTAGTTTTAGATTCCCCTTTGATTGTATTGCATGCATTCATTTAATTTTAGTTTTGATTTCCATCCCATTTAAAGTTAGGACTAGAAAAGAACTTTGCTAGGCAAAAATAAAATCCATATTAACCTACACGGCGAAGTGTAAGAAAAAATTCGGACCCTAACGCAAAACGGGGAGAAAAATGGGGACACATGGCCTGGACATGTGCTTTCCCACGGTCGTGCCCGACTGACCCAAGGCGCACACGGCCTGGCCGTGTGTTTTCACACGGTCGTATCGCGCAAGGTTAAAAGGGGCGAGCCATGTGTTTTCACCCCATTTGCGCCGTGTGCTTTGAGTGCTCTTGCCCTAGCCATGTGGTTTCGTCTTCCCCACCATCTAGAAGCACTTTTAACCTCAAAGGAAGCCAAAAGAAGCAAGGATGAGGAGGACCAAGCATGTAGCACCTCAATCCGGTGCTTCGGAGCGACGAACAAGGAGAGTCGATGCCCCTCAAGCTCCTGAGGAGGGTAACACCCTACCCACTCTTCTTTTTCGCAATAATGAATATAGAGATAGATATAATATGCTTTCTACTCGTAAACTCACTGCTACTAGGTACTTAGATGAAGATTTGCTAGAGTCTTTAGGGTTGTTGGGTGATATTCAAGCCCTATTTGCAAAAATGGGGTGGGAAGAGATGATGGGAATAAGGCACCCAACCTACCCTAGGATGGTTCTAGAATTTTTGAGTTCCTTAGAGTCGGAAATTTTAACGGGTAGATAGAGTGAAGAGGGTAGGATAACTTTTAGGATTTTTAACATTGAGCATGAGTGGACCCTTCACCAATGGAACTCATGCTTTGGCTTGCCGAGTGGGGGAGAGAGAAGAATCCCTATTGGGTTCAATGCTCGGATATTTTAGACCGAGTTGACGGGGGAGCATGTTTATGACCCTTCTAGGGCCAAAGCGTCATGCCTCCAAAACCCCGTCTTCCGATATCTCCACCACATCATGACCAGTACTATATTTGGTTGTGGGGAGAGTGATAGTGTAGTTAGAGCTAGCGAGCTGCTTTGCCTCTAGGACATGCTACAAGAAAGGAGTAGCATCGATGTAGGTCCCACTTCATCAAACACTTAGTGAAGATGGGCAAAGCAGAACGATGAGAGATTAATGTGGGGGGCCTACTTACCCACATTTGTCATAGGATGGAGTACAATTACACTGCATTAGAGAGTATAGAGAGGAGCCCTAGGATCGACCTAGGAGTGTGCATGGCCATGAAGATGATTGTGAGAGAAGGACACTCCTTATGCTTTGTAAGGAAAAATCTGACAACCCTTAGGCTCCCTGACCCTGATCGTACCACCATCACTACATGCACCAACTAGCACTTAGACCTGATAGTGAAGTCCCCTCCACATGAGGGACCACCCACATCGGCGCCCATCTCTCCCCCTTTACATCACTCTCCCTTCAGTCCACACATGCATAGGAGCCCACCTAGTCCACGCCGACATGAGTCTGCACCTGCACCACCATATTTTTCCACCTTTGAACAGGATGCAGGTACGTCGGCCTATGATTTCTCGGAGTTCCGATCGCGCCTCGGTGACATATACACTGAGCAGCAGACGCAGAGGCAGCGATGGGATGATCATAACTCCTATACGTAGGCGGAGTTTACAGGCTTACGGGAGCACTTCCAGTGGGCCGAGTACTTCTACGATGAGGCCCGTATTTACTTTCAAGAAGAGGATGCCCGACGCCAGGAGGAGGTCACCTACCTCCAGGAGATGCCGTTGGATCGAAGCGGATCGTTAGAGGGGGGGTGAATAGCGATAAACCTTTTCTTTCGTTCGAATTCATTTCAAGACAAATATAAGCAGCGGAAAGATAAATGAAAAACTAAAAGAGACAAATATATTTTTTACTTGGTTCGTAGCCTTCGGCTACTACTCCAAGGCCCTAGTGATCCTTGATCACGCACAGAGGGCAAATCACTAATGAGCTCCTTCTCGTTGGAGGTAGGAGTAAATTGAATACAAAAACCACGAAAGAGATTTGAGATAGAGGGGCACTCCCCCTCTTCTCGTTACGATAAAACCACAATAAAGAAAAACTCAATGTAAGAATGGAATTAAACTAAGCTTATACCAACGACTCGTAGATGGAAAGATGAAACCCTAGTCGTCGTGTCTGCAGCGCTTCGTCGCAGGAATGTCGGAGACTCGTAGCATACCGAAAGCACTTGGAAGCTTTTTTAATTGATGAAAAACCCTAGGACAAGCCCTCCTTTTATAGCCTTTGAGCCCCTCATCGAATGGGTCTTCAACCAATCACAAATGGGCACAAAACCTCCTTGAAAAATGGTGATAGAGCTTGACTCCTCGAGGCTAATCCTTGACCATCAGTCGACTGATGGCCATCATCAGTCGACTGATGGTAGCATCAGTTGAATGTTGACCGCAGACAGTCGACTGATGGATGGCAGTCGAGTCCTCCAAGTTGGCAGTCGACTGATGCTAGCTGCAAGGCAAAGTTAGCTTAACGAAAACATTATTTCGACGACCTTCGACCATCCGATCTCGACCTAGACCATCGATGGGATGTCTTTGGTCGGATCTACGCTTAAGACCATCCCCGTAAGGAGGATACGACCTCATTACGCTCACACACACGAGCTTACCTCGATGCTTACTGTGTCACTTTCGCTTTCGGCCTTCCACTTGATTCCTTCGGCTCCCTCCAAAGTCACTCGAGTGTCGCCCGACCACCGCGGCTTCCTTCGGGTGTCGCTAGCCTTCAGCTTCAGCTTTAGCACTTTTCTGCACACTCGATTCATCTCGTGAGATAATGATATGTCCTTGACTTTGTATTTTTTTCCATAATCAAAATACAAGTTCGACTTAGGTGCCCCTGCACCAACAGATGCGGCAGCATATGCGTGCCCGGCAGGCATAGTGGGCCTGGGAGGAGGAGCACAGAGCGGTCGCTGCATCCATCATCTCTTAGATCGGCCACATGTACATGTGGCATCAGCGACTTAGCACCAGGTTTTCCCAGGAGCCTGACATGCCGAGACTACCAGACTTCTCGCCTCGACCATAATATTAGAGGTATTGTTTCATATAAGTCTAGGGTAGGGACCCCAAGTTCTGATTTATTTTGTTTCTAGCAATAATTTCTTTCATGATATTTGCATTTTAGTTAGCATTCATTTATTCATGCATTGGTTGTTCAGTTTCTTTCAGCACTTAGTTTTTGCTATCTATAAGCTGCCCCAATAGTATTTTTAAAGTTACTTGCATGAGTCGTTCCCATAGGTAGCTTAACTTCATTTATTTCGTGGTATTTTATTTTATTTTCTCTAATGAATATTCTAGACTTACACTGGTTAGCTTTTATTTTTACACCTACACATATCGAACATTCTGAAAGGGAGAATCTAGTACATACCTAGTTATAATTCATCTCAGTAGTCTAGTACTTTAGAATCCATAGGTGACTCTAGGTTTAGCATTTTAGTTACTGGAGATGCTCAGATTGTGTAAGCCCATTCAGAAAAATCAAAATCCCAGTGAGCCGAAAAATAAAAGAGAGAAAGGAAAAGAAAAGAGAAATAAAAGAGAGAGAGAAAAAGAAATGAAAAAAAAGAGAGATTATGAGGGATAAAAAATAGTTGTCGTGGGTGGAAATGGCTAGGTTCCCCTTTGAGACCGGGTTAGGTTACTAGGGAAACACCTACCAATTTCTTTCAATACCGAGCACGCCTTTGAGACTTTGTGATAGATCTAGGGAACGACCCTCACTTTAGGTAGGTAAGTGCCTAAGAGCTGGAGATCTTAGGAAAGCTATAGGATGACAACTTAACTCACCATGGAACGAGTATCCCCTAAGAATGATTCCCTTAGCACAAGCACGAGGAGCTAACTTTGTTAATTTCTAGAATATATTTATTTTACTTTGATTGCAAATACCACTTTCCTCATGATCCATCATTATTATTTAATGAGTTCTAAGTTCATTATAATGTACTAAATAAGCACATGAACTTAACTCATTTCCTAGAATCTCACTTGTTTCTAGGGTGTATAAAAGCACATACAAGTCAATTTAATATGAGATGTGGGTTTTTTTTCTTCCTAGTCTAAGGTTTCATGGATTTTTCTAGGCAATTCTATTTGATTCTTTTATACATGGGACTTCAAATCATGTCATAGTTCTTAAATCAATTTAAATTAATCCTAAATTCATGAATGATGATTATAGCATACAAGATAGCATAAATGAAGCATATGCCAATAATCATGATGTCATGGCATATAAATAAAATTTAAGCACTAACAAGACATAAAAATTAAACCTAAATATTATCATGATATTTTACATGATTAAATGAAATATGATGTCATGACATGACAAGACAAACAAAGCATGACAAGTATAAAATACAAAGGTATATATTACCTAAGTGTTGAGCTCAAATTATCATTTTCTAAAATTTACACTAATTTTTCATAACCAACAAATCTACCAAGTGTGCAAAAAATCTAAAATGGCACACTATGACCTCTAAATCTAAATGTGCTAATTTTGATCAATTTTCAATACTTCTCAAATTCTATTGGCACTTCCTAAAATCTTGTAGGATATGAAATTAACCCTCATTTCTAAGGTATCACATAACCTTGAAAATGTTCTAAAGTGTCAACTTTGTTATGGTTAGGTTAACTACCCATCCATTTAAAATTGACACAACCTAACCCATCTAGCATGAAGGGATCACGCTCCTAAGAACCCAATACTTATTGGAGCTCATTGGGTTGACTAGGTACTCACTAGGGATATCCTCTCTTAGCACCTTCTTAATGACCCTTTTTGGCTTGGAAGTCTTGGTCAATTGGGTCTTGCCTAGGTCAACTCTAGGGATAGCTTCCCTTGTGACCTTTTTAGTGGATTTTCTAGGTTTCATGGAAACCTTGGCCACTAGGCACCTACCATGGTTAATCTTAGGGATGACTTTCCTAGTAACTTTGGTTTTTCTAGACCTAGAAATGGTTCCATAATCGAATGGAACACTATGGTAGGTCTCCTTGGGCTTAGGTTTGTGACCCAAACCTTTCTTGCCCCTAGATGGTTTTTATCTTTTAGACCCTAGATTTTGACTTCTAGACCCTTTAATTGAATTTGTCATTTTTGCAAGGGTCTTCTCTAATTTTTCAAGTCAAGCTTTGATCTCAAGACTTGGTTCTCTAACTCTAATTGCCCAATTTTTTAATATTCATCTATTCTTTGAGCATTGTTCCTTCTCTTAGGCATATGCCTACTCTCCTTAGAGTTAATGCCTAAGTGGTTCTCTACCTTCCTAATGGATTCCTTTGGTAGAATTATTTTAGGGTCATTGATTCTAGATTTATCCTTAACCCTAACATTGCAAGATTTAGCACCTAAGCAAATATATTTATTGTTATTTGCATGCCTTTCATGATTAAGCACAATTGCAGGAGAATTAAAATTACTCCTAGCATATTTTTGATTATTACATAAATAAAGAGTGTTATTGAAATATACCTTAGGGTTTTTCTTAGCTATCCCTGCATGCATAGCTCCTACCTTTCCCTTGCTAGGTTGTCTTTCCTTAGGGCATTGGCTTCTATAGTGCCCCTTTTGATGGCATTTGAAGCAAATGATATGCTCCGATCCTTGCTCTTTTGACTTTGGGCACCGGCTTCCTTGACCTTTGACGTCAGTTGAGCCTTCTTGACTCTTTTTGAGCACTTAATCTTGTAATGTCCGACTTCCCTACATTAAAAATATATTATGTGATTTTTATCTTTAATTATAATGTTTGAGTTTCCTAGATCGAAAATGTGTTGGTGCAATCGACCCAGGTCACGATTGACCATACTCGAGTTTTACTCAAGCGATATTTTGATGTTCGACAAAACATATGACAATGTGATTGTCATTGAAAGTCCAAATCTTGGGTATTTGGCATGGGAAGTCCAAGTCTTGAGTACTTGGCATGGAAAGTCCAAGTATGGGTCTTGGCACATGGAAAGCCCAAGTCATGGCTACTTGGCAATTGGAAAGGTCAACATGGAGTTGGCAAGGAAAGTCCAAGAATGTGATATTGGCAGCGTAAAGTCCAAGGGTAGAGTCTTTACAGCATAAGTCTAAATAGATTTTGGCATTTGTGAAGTCCAAGGATGTGATAATTGGCAAAGTAATGTCCAAGCGATAGTCTTGGCGGCATAAGTCCAATGTTTGGCGGCGTAAAGTCCAAACATGTGCCTTGGTAGCGTAAGCCCAAATGTACCTTGGCAGTGTAGACCCGATTAGCATGACAATAGTCGATGGAAGCACCTGAAAGCTAACGTATGGATGAACAAATCATGGATGACTTGGAGGAATCCAATAGGTGTGAGGCTGATGGAGGTGGTTAGAAGGCTTAGGTCTAGGCTAAGAGTGGTCTAGCAAGTATGAAGGCATCATACTTGGGGTAAATCTCAATGTTGAGGTATCAGTCAATTGGGGATATATACTAGTCGACTGGTCGAGTGTTTTAACACTTGGCAGATGAGTCGACTCTGTGTAGTCGATTGGGATTATGACTAGTCGACTAGTCAGGAGTCGACTGACATTCGACTGCGGTCGCGTGGCCTTGGCAATCGCCTGCCAGCTTTAGGTAGTTGATTGTCCTTGAGCACTCGACTTCCATGGAGGGCAGTCAACTGTTGGGTTTTGTCACGAGCACAGAAAGCTTGGTAGACGATTTAGCAGTCGGCTACGGGTTTGGCAGTCGACTGCTAGTGTATCCATTGGCTGAAATGTCGACGTGGATTAAGCCATTATGAGACAAAGACTATAGGGGCAGTTGATTGGGGCCTTTGGGCAGTTGACTGCCAGGCGCAGAATCAGCCTGATGCAGGGATAAAAGGAGCATCTCGTGGAGGAATTCGACCAAGGTTTCTTGAGGGGTTCTTGAGGCAATTTGAAGGCGAAGTGCTGGTGCATTTCAGGGTCCTTCAAGCTCATCCAAGCAACCAACAAGCAAAGCATTCAAGCTCACATTTGTAAAATTTTCTTTACGTTGTTTTGTGTACTTCTTTGTATTTGCTTGTATCTTTTGTATTACTTTTGTAATCCTTTGTACGAGTTTCTCCACCTCTGGTGTGTCACTGAGGAGTGATTTGATTAGTGGTGTGTGCATCACTAGAGCTCGTTATCGAACTCACCCCATGGAGTAGGAACTAGGGTTCCAAACTACGTTATATGCTTGTGTTGTATTTGTGTATTTTTGTTATTTCTTTATATTTCCGCTACATATACTTACAAATTGTAGAGACAAACACGATCGAATTCCATCGAGCAACGAAAATGTTATTCACCCCCCCCCCTCTAGCGACGTCCGATCTCCTACATGTGGTATCAGAGCTAGGAGCTCTTCAAAAGGACTAACCGTCTAGGGAGAAAGTGCTAGAGGTGAAGAAGATGAATTTTCAAGAAAAATTGGGTGATGACATCAATATTCCACCTTCATTCGACCGCAAAGACTTCGCATATTGGAAGGTGAGGATGGAATATTTTCTAATGTGTGAAATAAAAAATTGGTTTATTTTGATGCAAGGATTTGAAGTCCCCATGGACAAGAAGGTTAAAATTCTTAAGATAAAGAAGTGGACGGAGGAGCAACTAGAAAAATCCAAAAGAAATGACAGGGTAACAAGTATGCTATTAAATTTGATTCCTAATGATATCTTATCTAGATTAGGAGATTATAGGGATGCTAAGGAATTGTGGAATAAGTTGGTCAAGTTCCACGCAAATCCCGAACCGACACGAGTAGAGAAGGAAGCTGAGGAAGAATGTCCATCGGCTCAAGAGTGTGAGAATTCGAAGGTTGAAATTTCATCAACATCTGAGGAGGTAAAAGAATTGGAGGAAACCTCCACCTCTAGGATTGAGGGGGAGGAGAGATTTTTCATGCCGAAGCAAGAAGAAGCATCTACCTCCGGGAGAGATAAAGCACCAAATCCGACTTCCACTATCGACCTAGGTAACTCAAGCACATTAATTAAAAATAAAAATCATATTATGTGTTTTGAGTGTAGGGAATATGGGCACTATAAGAGCAAGTGTCCTAATTAAGAAGGTCAAAAAGGCTCAACCGGTGCCAAAGGTCAAGGATGTTGGTGCCCCAACACATAAGAGCAAGGAGCACGTAGTGTGCTTCAAGTGCAATCAAAAAGGGCATTATAGGAGTCAGTGCCCTAGGGGGAGGAAGTTAACCAAGGGCCAAGAAGGAGCATCACATGTAGGGGGAGCTTCTAAAGCAAATCCTAAGGTATATTTTAGTAATGCACCTTCAAATTTTATTGTCAAAAAGTATGCTGGGAGTAATGTTAATAATCTTGCTATTGTTCATGAAAAACATGCTAGAAGTAATAATAAATATTTTTGCCTATGTGCTAAGAGTGATAATTTTAGGTCTAAGGATATTCCTAGAAAAATTCTACCTAAAGAAACCATTAGGAAGATAGAAGAAAATCGAGTCATTAATCCTAAGAAGAGTAGGCATATGCCTAGAAGAAAAAAAATTCCTAAAAGGTTAATGAAAAATTAAAAATTAGAAAATTAGAGTTAGAAAATCAAGCATTGAGGTCAAAGCTTGAGAAATTAGAGAAGATCCTTAGAAAGATGCAAAATCCAATTCAAGGGTCAAATGAACAAAATCTAAGTCCTAGGAGACAAGAACCATCAAGGGGCAAGAAGAGTTTGGGTCACAAACCTAAGCCCAAAGAGACGTACCATAGTGTTTCATTTGATTATGAAATCATCCATAGGTCTAGAAAAACCAAGGTTACTAGGGAAGTTATCCCTAAGGCTAACCATGTAAGTGTTTAGCGGCTAAGGTTTTTATGAAACCTAGGAAGACCACTAAGAAGGTTACTAGGGAAGCAATCCTTAAGGTTAACCTAGGCAAGACCCAAATGACCAAGGTTTCAAAGCCTAGAAGGGTCATTAGGAAAATATCAAGGGAGGTCATCCCTAGTGAATACCTTGTAAATCTAAGGCGCTCCAATAGATATTGGGTTCCTAGAAGCGTGATCGATTCACGCTAGATGGGTTAGATAGTGTCAACCTTGAATGAATAGGTAATTAACCTAACCATAGCAAAGTTGGCACTTTAGGTCATTTTCAAGGTTATGTTATACCTTGGAAATGAGGTTTAATTTATATCCTAAAAGACTTTAGGATGTGCCAATTAAATTTGAGAGGTTTGAAAAATTGATCAAAATGGCACAAGTTAGGTTTAGAGGTCATGGAAAAATGAACCTAATTCTAACAAATGATAATCAATACTAAAATCAAGGTATTCTTATACCTTTACACTTTATTTGTCATGTTTTGCTTGTCATATGTTATGTCATGACATCATATTCATTTTAATCATATTATATGTCATGATAATGCTTAGGTCTATTTTTAATGTCATGTATATTCAGGTTCATTTATATGCCATGACATCATAATTATTGGCACATGATTATTTATGCTATCATTATATGCCATGATCATATTTCATGCATTTAAGCTAATTAAAATTGATTTAAGAACTATGACATGATTTGAAGTCCCATGTATAAGGGAATTAAATAGTGTTGCCTTAAAAAAATATATGAGACCTTAGATTAGGAAGAATAAAACTCACATCTCACATCAAATTGACATGTGTGTGTATTGATACACCCTAGACACATGTGAGATGTTAGGAAAATGAGTTAAGTTCAAGGTTCATAGTTCTTGCATCTAGATGAACTCAAACTCATCTCAATCATAGGTGTAAATCATGAGGAAAGTGTTGGTGCAATCGGCCTAGATCACGATTGACCAGACTCGAGTTTGACTCGAACTGTATTTTGATGTTAGACAAAACGTATGACATGGGATTATCATGGGAAGTCCAACATGGGTTGGTCATGTAAATTCAAGTGTGTAGCCTTGGTGGTGAAAAGTCTAAGTGTCAAGTCTCGAAAATAAATAAATAAATAAATAAATAAATAAAATAAAATAAAATAAATAAATAAATACACGGGCGAAAATCATCGGAAAAGGGGGATAAAATTCGGGGTCTATTTACACCCTAAATAATCACCGTGAGAAGCATGAAAGGGAAAAACCCTAAACCCCAACTAACCGGCCGAACCCCTATATATTTTCCTTTTTTTTTCTTTTGCCCGTTTCTTTTCGTTCGCGCAACCCGACTCCGTCCACGAGCCGCCACAGATGACGAAAGAGGCGATCCCTGCTGCCGGAGTCGACGCCAAGCTGCCGGAGCAACACGACCCTCCTCCTTCCTCTTCCCGGTGAGTAATCTTTGGCTAGAGTTGTCGAGGGCGGTGAATCCAGCAGCTTCTCATAGGGACGATCGCGGCGAGTTGGAGTCGGGGTGTTAAGGAGTGAAACTCGTCGATGATTTTGGGGATTTCCCGATTAGGTTCTAACAGGCGTCCGCAGCGGATTATCGGTGTTGTGGGGGATAGGTTGAGCTAGGGGGAATGGTGGAGTGGCTATCCGATTTACTCAGGTGGAGGCGAGAGGCAAGAGAGTTACTGAAGGGGATTAGGGCCTTCTGCTCTGAGAGCCGAGGAAGGGGGTTTCGATAGGGAGGATCGAATTCGGTGATTTTGGGGAATTCACCGTGTTTGGGATTGCCACCTGGTGTCCTAGCAGGCATAGGGGGGAAGGGAGGTTTGGACTGATGGAGCAATGGCAACCAATGGCCGGTTCGGCCACCTGAGGGAGGTGGAGGAGCAGTGAGATCTCTGGAGGTGGCTAGGAATTAAATCAAGGGGCTATAATGGGAATTCGGATGGTGATGACCGAAGCGGTGGATTAGGGTTCTTGGTAGGTGAAGAACAGGGAAAGGAAGGGATAAATAGATTAGTGTCATTGGAAGGGAAGGGGAATCGGTCTAGGATTTTAGGATCGTATTCGATGAATTTAAGCGTGGATTAGTATGGAGGGTTTCATCCGGTAGGGGGAAAATAACGGAATATACACTTGTTGGGGTCCTAATGAATTGAGTGAACCGAATGATGTACATGAGGGTTAAATCTTCAATTAATAGCCAGATAAATGTTTAATAGTGGTAAGGGGTAGGTTGTTGGAAATGAATCAGCATGCTAGGATGGATAGAAAAGTTAGTATGTATATGAGCTTTATGTCTGTAGATGCTTCCTGTATATGTGTTCTCAGCCAGCATGTTTAGTTAATCCTTTATAAGATCTTTCTGTTTGTAATGCTGTAAATGATTTATAATATGTGATAAATATCGTCTACCTGTGTATGAGGTTAGATGCTATATATATATATGAGTAATTACCATTTACCTGTGTATGAGGTTAGATGCTATAGGTATGTGTGTGTGTAATTACCATCTACCTGTGTATGAGGTTAGATGCTATATATAAATATATATATTTGTTTACCAATGATGTTTAATGTTCTTATTTTCTTTAGCTAAAATGTTCATCAGATCCTTCTTATGCTTCGATGTTATGTGAATAAGTTATGTTAACATCTACCTGTGTATGAGGTTAGATGCTATATATATACACGTCCATTCAAGATGTTCTATGTTATCCTTCTATGATTGAGTATGGTAGAAAACGACAGAAATTATTAGTTAGCTAACTGTATGAACATGAGCATTAGTGGTGCCTGGACGGGTTAGGCTCCCCGGGTTGAGCTCCGGGGAGGGCCCACCCAAATTGACAGATTGACTGATGACTGATGACGGATTCCCTTAGTTTCTTCCTAGAGGTACCTCAGGATTGCACAAGAAATTAAGGTATTTGACTGGCTCAGCATTTTAAATGCATAATGTGAGGCATCACGAGGGTTTATGTTTAGGTACAGTTAGCATAACAGCAAGGCATGATGGGGTCCGTTGTACTTGTTATAATGATATGATGTTAAAAGAATTGGTTAGGTTTCATATTGACTTACAGAAAGTATAACCAAAAATGTATGTTGAGCTATAGTAATTTTCATTTACAGTTGTAGAGCTATATGATTTCTTTTGAATTCTTCTTCTCCCTGTGTTATAACTCTGTCATTGATCTACTTACTGGGCTGTGAACTCATGATGTCACGTAATAATTTCAGGTAGGGAACAGGATACCCAGATTGAGATACAAGAAGCGGAGGTGGTGTAACTGAGGAGATGATGATGAGCATGGCACACATTGTCCGGGGGATCTACGAAACAGAGATTATAGTTGAGGGGAGATGATTTGATGTTCTATTTTTTTTCAGGTTCTGAGAGTTAAGTGTGTAGTTGAGACTGATAAACTGGATGGAATAAAAATAAATTGTGTCGGGCATTTTGATCTTGTCAATAATGGGTAATATTGATGTGTGACTAGGGATTTAGTATGTGCATACTGGGTTAGGTCCTTTCAGTTGGTATCAGAGCGAACGATCCTAAGGGCGGTGTGTGCATGCAATCTCATCGAGGACTCGAATACATCCATCTCCACGTTTGTAAGCTTTGAATTTACTTTTCAAGTAGTAGTCTTAATGTAATTATGTTTAGGTTTATGTGCAAATTGGAGATAACGATGCGGTTATCGGGTTTTATAGGAGAATGGCAGGCCGAAGAAACAATGGTTAAGGGGGGCAGAGTAGTCAGTTTCTCGCTGAGCTTGCCGTAATTATGCAGAAAGCAGTCGATTCGGGAGAAGCAGATCCAACTGTTGAGCCGAGGAGCATGGAAACACCCATAGTGGTCCCACACGGCCATGTGAACCCGATTTACAAGCGATTCGAGGATCTTGGATCGAAGCGAGTTTAAGGGAAGCCTGAGACCGATTGTGGCGAAAGGATGGATTCGATCATTGGAGACGATATATGACTTCATGCAGCTTACTAATGCTGACAAGGTGAGATGCGCCATATTCATGTTGCGGGGCGATGCTCGGATATGGTGGGAGGGTGCTCATTCAGCGGTGGATTTAGCTACAGCTACTTGGGTTGAATTCAAGGAGGTATTTTATGGTAAATACTTTCTTGCGACACGAACTCGAATGGCGGAGAATTCCTAGAGCTTCGCCAAGGGACATGGGACGGTGGTGAGTATGTCAAGGAATTGAGAAGGCGGTATTTTGTACCTATGATTGCGATCGACCAAGAGAAGAGCTGAAACATTTCCGAGGATTGAGGCAGCCATTCACCATGATGTCGGGGTGAGTCGAGTTACCACCTTGAGAGAGTGGATCGGGCTCGATGGCGAGAGAGGGGCAGAATGACATGATAAAGGAAATGCTGAGACTAAGAGGTCTAGTTACGAGGAAGGAACCTCTGCGTCGAGTCGAAGAAGTTTGCAAGGCAGTTTGAGGCAAACAACCACGATTGAATCGAGCCAGACAGCGACCCGAGCCCGACCGATCGACCATACTATTCTCAAGGTGAAAGCAAAACTCGGTGTCCCAAGTGCGATAAGACTCATGCGAGTCGGTGTTTGGTGGAGTGCGGATGTATTGCTACAAGTGCAAGAATGCGGGCACTTTGCTGTAGAGCGCCCTCACCAAAGAGCCAATTAGAGGAAGGGTGTATGCTATGACACAGGAGCAGGTGGATCCGGATTCATTCATTATCACAGGTAGAATTTCTATTGTCAACCTACCTGCTCATGCCTTAATAGATTCTGGAGCTACACACTCTTTCATATCGGTGGCCTACGTTGCAAAACTAGGTATTTCATGTGATTGGATGGCTCGGCGCTATCTGTGTCCTTGCCTTGAGAACTGACCAGCAATAGAATAGTGAGGAACTGTCCGATAAGGATGCAAAACTATACAGTATACGCCGAACTTATTGTATTAGAGATGGTGGACTTTGATGTAATTCTGGGTATGGATTGGTTGACCCGGTACGAGGCCATTATTGACTGTAAACAAAGGACGGTTAAACTGAAACTACAAAATGATGGATTTGTCATCTTCAATGCAACCTCCACGTTGAGTCATCTACCTATTATATCAGCATGTAAAGCTCAGAAAATGTTAAGTAAGGGGTGTAACGGATTTCTAGTCAACATAATGGGAAGTTCTGAGACTTTTAAACCAAGTCTGGAGGAAGTAGAGGTAGTCCGGGATTTCCCCGATGTATTTCCAGAGGATATTGCAGGATTACCCCCTGTCAGGGAGGTTGAGTTTGGGATAGAATTAATATCGGGAACCACCCCCGTGTCTAAAGCACCGTACCGCCTTGCACCCACCGAAATGAAGGAACTGAAGGAGCAACTACAAGAACTACTGGATAAGGGTTTCATCCGACCCAGTGTGTCACCCTGGGGAGCGCCAGTGTTGTTCGTCCGTAAGAAAGACGGTTCAATGCGGTTGTGCATTGACTAAGGAGTTGAACAAGATTCTGATCAGAACAAGTACCTGTTGCCTAGAATCGATGATCTGTTCGATCAACTACAGGGAGCAACGGTGTTCTCAAAAATTGACTTGAGGTCGGGGTACCACCAATTGAGGGTGAAAGGAGAAGATGCCCATAAAACTGCATTCAGAACTCGATATGGTCATTATGAGTTTCTAGTTATGTCGTTTGGACTCACTAATGCCCCCGCAGCCTTTATGGATTTGATGAACCAGATTTTCCAGCCATACCTGGATCAGTTTGTGATTGTCTTCATCGATGATATACTAATTTACTCTCAGAGTCACGAAGAGCACCGACAACATTTGATGCTGGTACTGCAAACTCTGAAGGATAAGCGGTTATATGCTAAGTTCAGCAAATGCGATTTTTGGCTAAGACAAATAGCATTTTTAGGACATATAGTCTCAGAGAGGGGGGTAGAAGTGGATCCAATCAAAGTGGAGGCAATCCAGAGTTGGGCTACTCCGAGGAATGTCATAGAAATTCAAAGTTTTCTGGGACTAGCAGGGTATTATCGCAGATTTATTCAGAATTTTTCACGAATTGCGCTACCCCTGACTTCGTTGACTAAGAAGGGGGTGAGGTATGAATGGACTACTCAGTGCGAGAAGAGTTTTATGGAGCTAAAGGAAAGGCTGATGATAGCACCCGTGCTTGCAGTTCCAGACACTTCTGGGCAATTTGTGGTGTACACTAATGCCTCCAAAACTGGTCTAGGGGCGGTATTGATGCAGAAGGGGAGGGTCATTGCCTATGCATCACGTCAGTTGAAGGTGCATGAGCAGAATTATCCTACACATGACCTGGAACTAGCAGCTGTCGTCTTCGCTTTGAAGATCTGGCGACACTATCTTTACGGAGAACGATGCGAGATCTACACAGATCATAAAAGTTTGAAATATTTCTTTACTCAAAAGGAACTGAATATGCGGCGAGCGATGGTTGGAGTTGGTAAAGATTATGGCAATATTAACTATCACCCGGGTAAGGCTAATGTGGTGGCGGATCTGTTGAGTCGCAAGGCGGCGGCTTCTGATTGACCACCCAGCAAGGATTGATATCGGAATTTCAACAGATAAGAGTGGAGGTGATAGCACCAGGTGAGCAGGTTAGGTTGGCAGCACTGACGGTTACATCGAACTTACGGGATCAGATCTGGGCAGAACAAGCCTCGGACCAACAGTTAATGGAATGGAAACGCAAAGATGAAGCAAAGGGCGCACCATCTACTCGGTGATTGATGGGATAGTGCGATACAAGGGCCGCATATGGGTGCCTAAGGGTGGATCCTCGAGGAGAATCTCATGAGGAAGCTCACACTACCCCCGTACTCTATCCACCTGGCGGGCAAAGACAAAGATGTATAAGGATATGCGGCTATTATATTGGTGGTCGGGCATGAAGAGAGACATAAGCAAGATGGTCCATGAGTGCCTTACCTATCAACAGGTGAAAGCTGAGCACCAAAGGCCCGCGGGACTGCTCGAACCGCTCGATACTGCGGAAGTGGGAAAATGTTGCCATGGATTTTGTGGTAGGATTACCGATCTCGACCAAGGGATCAAATGCAGTGTGGGTTATTGTGGATCGATTGACGAAGTCAGCCCACTTTTTGCCAGTGAAAACCACTTTCACTATGATACAATATCGAGTTATACATACGTGAAATAGTAAGGTTACATGGAATTCGGATCAGGTGTATCGGATAGAGATCCAAAATTTACATCCGGTTACGGAAGAGTTTGCAACGGGATTGGATACAAAACTTGCTTTCAAAGATCGCTTTCCATCCCGAGCGGTCAATCTGAGCGAGTAATTTTTGGAAGATATGCTATGAGCTTGCATTATAGATTTCAAAGGAGTTGGGAGTCCAAATGCCCTGGTAGAGTTCACCTATAATAATAGTTATCAATCCACCATCGGTATGGCTCCCTATGAAGCGCTATACTGAAGAAGGTGTAGAACCCCACTACCTTTGGGAAGAGGTAGGAGAAAGGGCTTTGGGTCCAGATTGTGACACAAACCTGGAACTAGTAGCAAAGATCCGGGATAGAATGCGATCGACGCAGTCGCCAAAAGAGTTATGCTGATTGTCGAATGAGGGACCTAGAGTTCACAGTGGGAGACCATGTATTTCTCAAGGTGTCACCCATGAAGGGAGTACTGAGGTTCGGAAGGAAGGGCAAACTCAGTCCGAGGTATATTGGGCCTTTTGAGATTCTCGACCGGATTGGGACACGAGCATACCAAGTTGCTCTACCACCAAACTGAGTTCATAAGGAGTTCATAATGTGTTTCACGTATCCATGCTCAGGAGGTACCTTTCCAATCCTGCACATGTGATTGGGTATGAAGCCATACAGTGGACACCAGATCTATCATACAAGGTAATACCAGAACAAATATTAGATCGTCAAGTGCGGAAGCTGAGAAATAAAGAAATCAGAATGGTGAAAGTTTTATGGGGAAATCAACAGATAGAGGAAGCTACCTGGGAGACCGAGCGGGATATGCGTGACCGTTACCCTGAACTATTTGGTAAGTCAAATTTCGAGGACGAAATTTTTTTTAAGGGGGGAAGAGTTGTCAAGTCTCGAAAAAAAAAATAAATAAATAAAAATAAATAAATAAATAAATAAATAAAATAAAATAAAATAAATAAATAAATACACGGGCGAAAATCATCGAAAAAGGGGGATAAAATTCGGGGTCTATTTACACCCTAAATAATCACCGTGAGAGGCATGAAAGGGAAAAACCCTAAACCCCAACTAGCAAGGAACCCTATATATTTTCCTTTTTTTTCTTTTGCCCGTTTCTTTTCGTCACAACCCGACTCGTCATGGCGCCGCAGACGACGAAAGAGGCGATCCTCTGCCGAGTCGGCCTTGCCGCCGAGCAACACGACCCTCCTCCTTCCTCTTCCCGGTGAGTAATCTTTGGCTAGAGTTGTCGAGGGCGGTGAATCCAACAGCTTCTCATAGGGACGGTCGCGACGAGTTGGAGTCGGGGTGTTAAGGAGTGAAACTCGTCGGTGATTTTGGGGATTTCCCGATTAGGTTCTAACAGGCGTCCGCAGCGGATTACCGGTGTTGTGGGGGATAGGTTGAGCTAGGGCGAATGGTGGAGTGGCTATCTGACGACTAGGTGGAGGCGATAGGCAGAGAGTTCTGAGAAGGATTAGGGCCTTCAAGCTTGGAGGTGAGGAAGGGGTTTTCGATAGTGGGGGAGGATTGGAATTCGGTGATTTTGGGAATTCACCGTCGGTGGATTGGGTTACAGTTGGTGTCCTAGCGGGGGCATAGGGAAGCACGGAGGTTTGGTGGATGGAGCAATGGCAACCAGTGGGTGTTTTCCGTCGGCTTGAGGGAGGTGAGGAGCAGGGAGATCTCGGGAGGTGGCTAGGAATTAAATCAGTGGGCTATAATGGGAATTCTGGATGGTGATGACCGAACCGGTGGATTAGGGTTCTTGGTAGGTGAAGAACAGGGGAAAGGGAAGGGATAAATAGATTAGTGTCATTGGAAGGGAAGGGGAATCGGTCTAGGATTTTAGGATCGTATTCGATGAATTTAAGCGTGGATTAGTATGGAGGGTTCATCCGGGAAAATAACGGAATATACACTTGTTGGGGTCCTAATGAATTGAGTGAACCGAATGATGTACATGAGGGTTAAATCTTCAATTAATAGCCAGATAAATGTTTAATAGTGGTAAGGGGTAGGTTGTTGGAAATGAATCAGCATGCTAGGATGGATAGAAAAGTTAGTATGTATATGAGCTTTATGTCTGTAGATGCTTCCTGTATATGTGTTCTCAGCCAGCATGTTTAGTTAATCCTTTATAAGATCTTTCTGTTTGTAATGTTGTAAATGATTTATAATATGTGATAAATATCGTCTACCTGTGTATGAGGTTAGATGCTATATATATATATGAGTAATTACCATCTACCTGTGTATGAGGTTAGATGCTATAGGTATGTGTGTGTGTAATTACCATCTACCTGTGTATGAGGTTAGATGCTATATATAAATATATATATTTGTTTACCAATGATGTTTAATGTTCTTATTTTCTTTAGCTAAAATGTTCATCAGATCCTTCTTATGCTTCGATGTTATGTGAATAAGTTATGTTAATATCTACCTGTGTATGAGGTTAGATGCTATATATATACACATCCATTCAAGATGTTCTATGTTATCCTTCTATGACTGAGTATGGTAGAAAACGACAGAAATTATTAGTTAGCTAACTGTATGAACATGAGCATTAGTGGTGCCTGGACGGGTTAGGCTCCCCGGGTTGAGCTCAGGAGAGGCCCACCCAAATTAATGATTATGATGGTGATGGCCGGATTCCCTTAGTTTCTTCCTAGAGGTACCTCGAGATTGCACAAGAAATTAAGGTATTTGATCGCTCATTTTAAATGCATAATGTGAGGCACCACGAGGGTTTATGTTTAGAATGCTTAGCATAACAGCAAGGCATGATGGGGTCCGTTGTACTTGTTATAATGATATGATGTTAAAAGAATTGGTTAGGTTTCATATTGACTTACAGAAAATATAACCGAAAATGTATGTTGAGCTATAGTAATTTTCATTTACAGTTGTAGAGCTATATGATTTATTTTGAATTCTTCTTCTCCCTGTGTTATAACTCTGTCATTGATCTACTTACTGGGCTGTGAACTCATGATGTCACGTAATAATTTCAGGTAGGGAACAGGATACCCAGATTGAGATACAAGAAGCGGAGGTGGTGTAACTGAGGAGATGATGATGAGCATGGCACACATTGTCCGGGGGATCTACGAAACAGAGATTATAGTTGAGGGGAGATGATTTGATGTTCTATTTTTCTTCAGGTTCTGAGAGTTAAGTGTGTAGTTGAGACTGATAAACTGGATGGAATAAAAATAAATTGTGTCGGGCATTTTGATCTTGTCAATAATGGGTAATATTGATGTGTGACTAGGGATTTAGTATGTGCATACTGGGTTAGGTCCTTTCACTAAGCATGAGGCTTGGTGTTGGGAAAATCCAAGCATAGGGCTTGGTGTTGGTAAAGTCCAAGTGTGTAGCCTTGGCATGAAAAATCCAAGCATGGAGCTTGGTGTTGGTAAGCCCAAGTGTGTAGCCTTAGCAATGGGAAGTCTTGAGGACTTGGCAAGTTCACTAGTCTTATAGGCTCGGGGTCCTTGAGTCGATGAAGGATGGCATTGTGAAGTCGTGCGTTTGGTGCATCTGAGGGACCGTCGGATGGGGAGCGAATGGAGTGAGGCCCAAGGGAAGCAAACTTTGAGGGCAAGAGACGCGAAGGATGGCATTGCGAAGTCATGCGCTTGGTGCATCCAAGGGAAGAGAGCTTCGGTGGGGAACTCCATGAGAGGATGAGGTGGACTTGGCCAAGTGGCTAAGACGATGTGTCAGATGCTCAAACATGGTGTTTGAGATTTTATCTGACGGTCGGATGCTCAAACAAGTGTTTGTTTTAGGTTTTACCCGATAGTAGTCAACTGGCATAGGTGTCAGTTCGACTGATCCAAGCCGATGGCAATCGACTAGTGTTAGACTGCATTCTGTGGCCTGGCAGTCGACTGCCAAGGGACGACAGTCGATTGATGGAATGGTCGCGGGCACAAAACGCTCGGTAGTCGACTGGACAGTCGGCTACAGGCGTTGGCAGTCGACTGATGAGTGATCCGTTGGAACTTTTCCAGCGTGGATCGAGTCGTTGTGAGACAACGACTACAGGAGCAGTCGACTGATGGTCACGATCAGTTAACTGATTGGTGCGAAATCAGCTCGATGCAGGCTATAAATAGAGTTCGAGATGGAGGATTTTGCAACAGTTTTTGGGGCGATTTTGGAGGGGAATTGCTGATGCATTCCAGTCCTTCAAGAACCAAACCAAAGCAAGCAACAGGCAAAAGTGATCAAAGCCATTCGTGTAAAGTTTTGTTTCGTATTATCTTTGTATTTGCTTGTACTTTTGTATTACCTTGTAATTGCTTGTACGAGGTTTCTCCACCTCTGACTTATTGTCGAGAAGGAGTTTTATTAGTGTCGTGCGCATAACACGAGCTCATTGAGCTCATCCCGTGAAGTAGGAACTCTAAGGTTCCAAACCACATATATCATTGTGTATTTGTGTGTGCTTGTATTATTGTTTAGTATTTCTATTGTTTCTGCTGTGCTAACGACAATTGTAGACAAGCGGCATGCACGAGCGATCAATTTCCATCATCGTACACGTATTGGGCTATTCACCCCCCTCTAACCGGCCACCGATCCTCCAACAAGTGGTATCAGAGCGAGGAGCTTGTCGCGGACTCATCGCCAACACAAGCACGACAAGATGGCCGACATCAACATCAAACCACCAAAATTTGAAGGAGAATTCTCTTGGTGGAAAAAACGGATGGAGGTATATTTCGAAACCGATTTCAATACAATGCTAATCATTGAAAACGATTTTGAAGTACCTAGGGGTGAAGACAACAAGCCGTTAGAAAAGTCAAGATGGACCGAAGAGCAACGACAACAATTCAAGACAAACGTTAAGGTAATAATAATGATAGTAAAATTGATACCTAACGTTATTTTGTCTATACTAGGTGAATATAGGGATGCAAAAGGAGTTGTGGCATAAGGTGGTCAAATTCCATGAAATTCTCGAACCGGCACAAGTAGAGAAGGATGCCGAGGAAGAATCGCCATCAACATTCGAAGATGTGGATGACTTGGAGGAAACCTCCACCTCTAGTATTGAGAGAGAGGAGAGGGTTTCCATTCCGGAGCAAGATCAAGATAAAGCATCTACATCCGGGAGAAGTGAAGATCAAGAGGCTTCCACCTCCCTAGGTAACTCAAGCATTGTAATTAAAGATAAAAAACACATCATATGCTTTGAGTGTAGGGGAACCGGGCATTACAAGAGAAAATGCCCAAAATTGACTAAGAAGAAGGTACCGGCACCAAAAGTCAAAGGATGCCGGAGTTCTAGCTAAGAAGAGCAAAGAGCACATTGTGTGCTTCAAATGCAACCAAAGAGGACACTACCGAAGCCAATGCCCTAGGGGGAGGAAGAAGGGGCAAGAAGGAGCTACACAAGTAGAGAGATCTTCCAAAGCAAACCCTAAGGTATATTTTAATGCACCTTCAATTTCTAAGGTTAACAAGCATGCTAGAAATTATTTTAGTTCTATTGCTATTGTTAACCATAAGGAGCATGCTAGAAGCAGGAATAAATACTATTTCTTAGGTGTCAAGCATATAAACTTACCTAAGGACAAACCTAGGAACAACAATTCTAGAAAAATCCTACCTAAGGAGTCCATTAGGAGGATAGAAGAAAATTTAGGCATTAACCCTAAAAAGGGTAGGCACATGCCTAAGAGGAAGAATCTTTCCCAAAAATCTAATGATAGATCAAAATTGGAAATATTAGAGGTAGAGAACCAAGCCTTGAGGTCAAGGCTTGAGAAACTTGAGAAGACCCTAGCAAAAATGACAAATTCAATTATGGGGTCAAAGGATCAAAATCTAAGACCTAGGAGACAAGAACCGGTTAAGGACAAGAAAGGTTTGGGTTATAAACCTAAGTCCTATCACAATGTTCTATTTGATTATGAAACTAAATCTAGGTCTAAGAAAACCAAGGTTAATAGGGAAGTCATCCCTAAGACTAACCATGGTAAGTGTCTAGTGGCTAAAAATTCAAGAATACCTAAGGTAGCCACTAAGAAGGACAAAGGGGGAGTTGCCTCTAGAGTTGACCTAGGAAAGACCCAAATGACTAAGGCTTCAAAGCCAAAAAAGGTCATTAGGAAGGTATCTAGGGAAGTTATCTCTAAGGAATACTTAGTTAACCCAAGGAGCTCCAATAGGTATTGGGTTCCTAAAAGCATGATCGATTCACGCTAGATGTCTTAGGGTGTGTCAACCCTAAGTGGATGGGTAGTTAACCTAACCATGGTAGAGTTGACACTTTAGGATGTGTCAATGTGCTTTGAGAAGTTGAAAATTGATCAAAATTGACACTTTAGGTTTAGAGGTCATAGTGTGTTATTTTGGATTTTTGACACACTAGGGAAATGGGTAGCATTATGGCAAAATGGATTTAATTATAACAAATGACAATTAATACTAAAATCTAGGTATTTTATACCTTTATCTTTTACTTGCCATATTTGTCTGTCATATACTATGTCGTGACATCATATTCATTTTTATCATGTAAAATATTATGATCATATTTAGGGTTATTTATATATGTCATGTATGCTTAGATTTCATTCACATGTCATGACGTCATGATTATCGGCACATGCTTACTTATATTATCAATTATGTCATAATCATCATTCATGCATCAATTTAATTTGAGTTAAGGACTAAGGCATGATTTGAAGTCTCATGTATAAGGGAATCAAATAGGGTTGCCTAGCATATGCATGAGACCCTAATTAACCAAAACTCACATCTCACTAAAACACTTGACTTGTAGGTGCTTCATATATCTAGATACAAGTGAAATGTTTAGGAAAATAAATTTAAAGGTTTTAAAATCATTTCAAAACCATTTTTGAAAAACTTTAGTGCAATCTATCTTTTGATAGAAGTCACCATTGATGATGTTGATACAAAGAGGGCTCAAAACATTGAAGTTTTCTTCATTTTTGAACTTTGTATCAATTTCACTATTTAATGGGTAAATTATTTTTCACATATTTTTCATCCATTGTATTGCTTATAAGTAATGTACGTATAAATTTTCATGATTTTTCAAAATACATATAATTATTTATGAATTTCTAAAGTTCATTTTTGATAATTGAAATTCGGAAATTTTAGTTATCAGTCGACTGTTACCTGATGGCAGTCGACTGATGTGGGTGGCAGTCGACTGATTATTGTCAGAGTCAACTGTGAGGCTGATTTCAGGTAAACGATATTTGTTAGGCCCATGTTCAGCTATATTTTGGTTCCCTAACTACTTCTAACCCTAGGACATGCTTTGGAGAGCATTAGAAAGGGTGAAAATCCATTGGATATGGATTAGGAGAATTGTTTAGGGTGTGTATCGAATTAAGGGAGGCAAAAGTTCAATGTTGAATCTTTTCTCTTAATTTCGATTGCTTAGTGTCCCTATTGGCTTAAGGACTCTCCAAGGACATTGTTGGTGCAATGGTCAAGGGGGAACAGCCTTTAGGGGGAGATATCTATCATGGGAAGATGGATGTGTATTTTTCCTCATGGGAGGAAAATTGGGGGATTGCCTCTCTTAAGTGATATGGGACTTATCACTAGAAAGATTGAAGGTATGTTTTTGTACCAAGAGGAAGATTGTAAGATCTCATTGGGGTATGAGACATTGACACCCTTGAGAACCTTTTTTTATGTATATCAAAAAGGGGGAGAAGTTATCAATTGGGGTTAGTTGGAATTCTCATTGGGATGTGAGAATTGTCAATTGGGGATAATTGGTATGCTTGAGTTTTAGGTTTTGTCAAACATCAAAAAGGGAGAGATTATTGGTGCAATTAGCCCAGGTCACGATTGACCGGACTCGAGTTTGACTCAAATTGTATTTTGATGTTAGACAAAACGTATGACATGGGATTGTCATGGGAAGTCCAACATGGGTTGGCCACGTAAATCCAAGTGTGTAGCTTTGATGGTGAAAAGTCCTAGCATGAGGTTTGGTGTTGGGAAAATCTAAGCATAGGGCTTGGTGTTGGTAAAGTCCAAGTGTGTAGCCTGGCATGGAAAATCTAAGCATGGGGCTTGGTGTTGGTAAGTCCAAGTGTGTAGCCTTGGCAATGGGAAGTCTTGAGGACTTGACAAGTTCACTAGTCTCGTAGGCTCGGGGTCCTTGAGCCGGTGAAGGATGGCATTGCGAAGACATGCGCTTGGTGCATCCGAAGGACCATCGGACGGAGAGCGAATGGAGTGAGGCCCAAGGGAAGCCGACTTCGAGGGCAAGAGACGCGAAGGATGACATTGCAAAGTCGTGCGCTTGGTGCATCCAAGGGACATAGGCCGAGGGAAGAGAGTTTCGATAGGGAACTCCATGAGAGAATGAGGTGGACTTGGCCAAGTGGCTAAGACGATATGTCGGATGCTCAAACATGGTGTTTGAGGTTTTACCCAACGGTCGGATGCTCAAACAAGTGTCTATTTGAGGTTTTACCCGACAGCAGTCGACTGGCATAGGTGTCGATTCAACTGATCCAAGTCGATGACAATCGAAGTATTTGCGATCGATTGATGTCGGCAATGATCGATTGCCAAGGGGCAGCGATCGCAATGACCGATGGAATGGTCACGGCACATGCGCTTCGATAGCGCTGGTAGTCGGCTATGGCGTTAGCGATCGGCGCCAATGTTGGCAGTCCACTGATGAGTGATCCGTTGGAACTTGTCCAGGGTGGATCGAGTCGTTGTGAGACAACATCTACAGGAGCAGTCGACTGATGGTCACGATCAGTTGACTGATTGGCGCGAAATCAGCTTGATGCAGGCTATAAATAGAGCTTGAGATGGAGGATTTTGTAACAGTTTTTTGGGCGATTTTGGAGGGGAAATGATGCTGCATTCCAGTCCTTCAAGAGCCAAACCAAATAAGCAACAAGAAAAAGTGATCAAAGTCATTTGTGTAAAGTTTTTTTCGTATTGTCTTTGTATTTGCTTGTACTTTTGTATTACCTTGTAATTGCTTGTACGAGGTTTCTCCACCTCCGACTTGTTGTCGAGAAGGAGTTTTATTAGTGTCGTGCGCATAACACGAGCTCATTGAGCTCACCCCGTGGAGTAGGAACCCTAAAGTTCCGAACCACGTATATCATTGTATATTTGTGTATACTTGTATTGTTGTTTAGTATTTCTATTGTTTCCACTGCGCTAATGATAATTGTAGACAAGCGACACGCATGAGCGATCGATTTCCATCATCGTACAAGTATTAGGCTATCACCCCCCTCTAGTCGGCCACCGATCCTCCAATAGAAAGCTAGTATATAAGTCATGTATGCTTAGCCCGTAAACCATGATTGAAATTAAGGTTTAAAAAAATATTTCAAAATCATTTTGAAAAACTCTGGTGAAGTCTATCTTTTGATAGTAATCACCATTGATGGAGTTGATATAAAGTAGGGTCAAAATATTAAAATTTTCAATGATTTTGAACTTTGTGTCAATCTCTCATTTTAATGGGCATTTTATTATAAAATATTTTTCATCCATAATAATTGACTTAAGAATTATACGTATAAAGTTTCATGATTTTTCAAAATACATATAATTACTTATGAATTTACAAATTCCGATTTCTGAATTTGGATTTCTGCATTTGCAGAAATTAGTCAACTGCTATGGATGGCAATCGACTGATTGTTGATCAAGTCGACTACCAATGCTAATTTTAGGTAAACAAGATTGTTTAGCCCATGTTTCATCAATGTTAGGGTACCCTAACTACTAACTCTAGGCTATGCTTTGGAAAGCATTGGAATGGTGAAAATCCATTGGATATAGATTAAGAGAGTTGTTTGTTGGATCGAAGCGGATCGCTAGAGGGGGGGTGAATAGCGATAAAACTTTTTCGTACGAATTCGTTTCAAAACACTTATATGCAGCGGAAAGATAAATAAAAAATAAAAGAGACAAGTAGATTTTTTACTTGGTTCGTAGCCTTCGACTACTACTCCAAGGCCCTAGTGATCCTTGATCACGCACGGAGGGCAAATCACTAATGAACTCCTCCTCGTTGGAGGTAGGAGTTAATCGGATACAAAAACCATGAAAGAGACTCGAGATAGAGGGACACTCCTCCTCTTCTCGTTACGATAAAACCAAAATAAAAAGAAGTACAGAATTGAATTAAACTTAGATTATACCGACGACTCGTAGATGGAAAGATGAAACCCTAGTCGTCGTGTCTGCAGAGCTTCGTCGTAGGAATGTCGGAGACTCGTAGCGTACCGGAAGCACTTGGAAGCTTTTTAATTGATGAAAAATCCTAAGATAAGCCCTCCTTTTATAGCCTTTGAGTCCCTCATCGAATGGATCTTCAACCAATCACAAATGGACACAAAACCTCCTTGAAATGGGGTGATAAGCCTTGACTCCTCGAAGCTGATCATTGACCATCAGTCGACTGATGGCCATCATCAGTCGACTGATGGTAGCATCAGTCGAGTCGGCCGATGAAACGATCTGATGATGAAGGCGGTCGAGTCCTCCAAGTGGCGATGATCGATGCTAGCTGCAAGGCAAAGTTAGCTCAAAGAAAACATTATTTCGACGGTCTTCGACCGTCCGATCTCGACCTAGACCATCGATGGGATGTCTTTGGTCAGATCTACGCTTAAGACCATCCCCGTAAGGAGGATACGACCTCACTTACGCTCGCACACACGAGCTTACCTCGATACTTACCATGTCGCTTTTGCTTCCGGCCTTCCACTCGATTCCTTCGGCTCCCTCCGAAGTCACTCGAGTGTCGCCCGACCACCGCGGCTTCCTCCGGGTGTCGCTAGCCTTTAGCTTCAGCTTTAGCACTTTTCTGCACACTCGATTCAGCTCGTGAGATAATGATATATCCTTGACTTTGCGTCTTTTGCCATAATCAAAATACAGGTTCGACTTAGGTGCCCCTGCACCAACATTGTTTAGAGTGATAATCAAATTTTAAGGTGTGTAAAAGTTCAAGTTTGAATTTTTACCTTTAATTTTGATGATTTAGTATTCCTATAGGCTTAGAGACTCTCCAAGGACATTGTTGGTACAATTGTCAAGGGGGAACAAGCTTTTAGGGGGAGGTTAGTGTTCTTCCTCATAAGGGGGGGGAGGGGAGAATTTTGAAAATTGGAGAATGAGAATTGTCTCTCATTTAGTGATATGGGACTTATCACTAGGAAGAGTGAAGGCATCCTAGATGTTTTTGGACCAAGAGAGAGATTGTAAGATCTCATTGGGATATAAGACATTGATACCCTTAGGGAGAGCCTTTTTTATGTATGTCAAAAAGGGGGAGAATTTAAGATTGCCCAATTGGGAGAATTGGGAGAGTTTGATTGGTTTGAGTTAGGTGGCCTAACTCAAAGGTTTTGTGATTTTTGTCAAACATAAAAAAGGGGAAGATTGTTGGTGCAATCGACCCAGGTCAAATTGACCGGACTCGAGTTTGACTCGAGCGGTATTTTGATGTTCGACAAAACGTATGACAAAGTGATTGTCATGGGAAGTCCAAGTCTTAGGTACTTAGCATGGGAAGTCCAAGTCTTGAGTACTTGGCATGGAAAGTCCAAGAATGGGTCTTAGCACATGGAAAGTCTAAGTCATGGGTCCTTGGCAATTGGAAAGCCCAACATGGAGTTGGCAAGGAAAGTCCAAGAATGTGATAATGGCAGCGTAAAGTCTAAAGGTGGAGTCTTGGCAGCATAAGTCCAATGTTTGGCAGCGTAAAATCCAAGGGTGGAGTCTTGGCAGCATAAGTCCAAATGGATTTTGGCATTTGGGAAGTCCAAGGATGTGATAATTAGCGGCGTAAAGTCCAAGCAGTAGTCTTGACGGCATAAGTCCAATGTTTGATGGCATAAAGTTCAAGTGTGTGTCTTAGCAGCGTAAGCCCAAATGTACCTTGGCAGTGTAGACTCGATTAGCATGACAATAGCCGATGGAAGCACCTGAATGCTAGCGCATGGATGAACAAGCCATGGATAACTTAAAGGGATTCAATAGGCGTGAGGCTGACAGAGGTGGCTAGAAGGCTTAGGTCTAGGCTAAGGGTGGTCTAGCAAGTATGAGGGCATCATACTTGGGGTAAATCTAATGGTTGTGATTTATCAGTCGACTGGAGTTATGGATCAATCGACTGGTCAAGTGTTTCCGAGTCGACTCGCGATCGATTGGGATTACCGACCGGTGGTGGGAGTCGATCGACATTCAATCGTGGCTCGCGGTTCTTGCAGCCGACCGCCTTTTGGGCAATCGATTGGCCTTGAGCAGTCGACTGCCATGGAGGGCAGCCGACTGTTGGGTTTGGTCGCAAGTATAGAAAGCTCGGTAGACGACTGAGCAGTCGGCTACGGGCTTGGCAGTCGACTGATGGTAATGGCAGTCGATTGCCAGTGTATCCGTTGGCTGAAATACCGACATGGATTAAGTCGTTGTGAGACAACGACTACAAGGGCAATCGACTAGGGCCTTTGGGCAGTCGACTGCCAGGCGCAGAATCAATCCAATGTAGGGATAAAAGGAGTAGCTCATGGAGGATTTCGACCATGGTTTCTTGAGGGGTTCTTGAGGTGATTTAAAGGCGAAGTATTGGTGCATTTCAGGGTCCTTCAAGCTCATCCAAGCTACCAGCAAGCAAAGCATTCAAGCTCACATTTGTAAAATTTTCTTTACGTTATTTTTTGCATTGTCTTTGTATTTGCTTATATATTTTGTATTACTTTTGTAATTCTTTGTACGAGGTTTCTCCACCTCCGTTGGGTCGCCGAGGAGTGATTTGATTAGCGGTGTGTGCATCACTAGAGCTCGTTATCGAGCTCTCCCCGTGGAGTAGGAACTAGGGTTCTGAATCACGTTATATGCTTATGTTGTGTTTGTGTATTTTATTATTGCTTTATATTTCCGTTGCGTATACTTACAAATTATAGAGACAAACATGATGGAATTCCATCAAGCAACAGAAATGTTATTCACCCTCCTCCCCTCTAGCGACGTCTAATCCCCTACAAAATGGAATTTTGAGTTTGCTCTTCTTCTCTCCTAGAGTGGGATGCTTCTTGCTCTTCCTCCGGAGTGGAAGGTCTCTCCTCCCCCTCAATCCTAGAGGTGGAGGCTTCCTCCAATCACTACAACAAAAATGTTAAAAGACAACACCACAAAGACAACGGTTTTAGAAAAACTCGTTGTGATTTTGGTAAAAGACAACGGTTTTTGACAAAACCGTTGTCTTTGAGCGCCCATATAACATAAAAGACAACGGTTTTACACTATCCGTTGTCGTTGAGCATATTTTTTTAATCAACAATGCATTTTATAACGGTTTTCCAGAACTGTTGTCTTTAAGATTTTTTTTTTAATCTCAACAACAGTTGGGACAACGGTGCAATCAACCATTGTCAATGAGAATATTTTCGTAACGTTTGGTACAACGGTCAAAAATTATTATTGTTGTGATAATAATACAACGGTTTTCAAACGTTGTCAATGAAATTATAACGGTTGTCTTTTTCCCAGCTTAAAACTCATGCCAAAAATTAAGACACATGTGTGACTTTCATTAGTAATCACAAAAAATAAATTAAATGTAGCAAAACTTTTTTTATCTAGTAAGTGATGGTTACGGTGGAGAGATGAATGTTTGAAATTTATTTATTAAATTTTTAAAAAATTTTGAATTTTTTTAGAATTTAAATTGAGTTGATATAGTAATTCACGGGGAAAGATCAAATAGACTTTTATAAAATCTATTTGGATCAAGTCATAAATACTTAAACCTAGGTTTCTTTAATTTTCCTATTCTTTCCAAATCACCGATCTCTTTTTTCTCTCCCGCGCCTTCCTCACCTTCCTTGTGTCACCGTCGCACACCTTATCACCGCTGGCCACTTCGACAAGCTCGACCTCGTTGCTGCCCTTGCGTTCACCACCAGCTAGCGTCAATCAAGCTCAATGGCGCACCTGCACGCAACGATCGTTGAGTGGATCTGCGCACGATGACCACTGTCGCCCCTATGCACGATGATCGTCGGGGTGCCCCTACGTGCGATGACCGCAAAGCCACTGTAATATGTCGGAAAAAAATAAATTAAATTAAAATTAATTTAAACAATATAATATAATTTAAAATGAAATAAATAAAATAAATGTATTTATTTATTAAAAGAAAATTTAGTTATTTATTAGTATTTTAGTTGATAATTTAGGGATAAAATTTTATTAGATTTGATTAAGTCTAATTATTTTATCCAAAAATATTGATTAAGTCAATTAATATAAGATTATATAAATCAAAATCTAAGTTAGGGTTTAATAAAAAGCCTAAGTAGTAGAATTAGGGATTCAAGCGATTTCTCTTTTCCCTCTAGCGTCTTCTCTTCTCGCGAGCTCAATCCACCGCCGCCGCCTTCTTCTCCGCACACAGCACCGACCACCTCCCCTTCTGCTCACGCGCCCACCCTGCCGGGCTGCCTCCGCCGCTGCAGCTTGCACCGCGGCCGCCCCGCACGCGACACCACTTCGTCGCGGCCTGCCTTCGGCCCGTACGCGACTCCGGCGCCCCTTCTTTCAGCGGCCGAGCATTGCGAGCTCGACCTCGTCGGGAGATCGGCCGATGCAGTCGTCGCACGTACGCAGTCGCCTTCCGACCAATCACCGCCGTCACGCGCCGCCCACGCTCGTGCTCACAGCGCCGCCCTCGCCCAGCTCGTCGTCGCCATTGCACGCGGTCACCTTCCGACCGATCGCCGCCGCCCACGCTCGTGCACCACAGCGCCGCCCTCACCCTCTTTGCTTATTTTAATTGAGTCCTGCTTAATCTAGATTCTCTGTTTATTTTGTATGTCATAATTAATTGTCAGAGAAGGTGTAAGAGTTGTATGGGGATACGTTGACCGAATCTTGGGTCAACCATCACTGATAAGAGAGTCATCCCTAGGAAAATACCCCTGGTCTGGTTTTTTCTCACGGGTTGTTAACTCTGCATCAAACAAATTGAAAGTGAAAGATTCAGGAAAGAAGATAAATGGTTTAGGTGGTGTAATTCTCCATCCATCCCTTCAAAAAAGAATTGAGCAACTCGCCCATGCAACTGCAAACACAAAGACCCATCAGGCTCCATTTCGTAATATGCTCTTTTATGGCCCCCCTGGAACAGGAAAGACGATGGCTGCACGAGAATTATCTCAAAAATCTGTATGTTGCTTTATGATTGTCCATTTTGAGAAATACTTGTAAAGTCATCTCACTTACATGGTGCTTGATTTTTCTCCAGGGCCTAGATTATGCATTGATGACTGGAGGTGATGTTGCTCCATTGGGATCACAGGCTGTGACCAAAATACATCAATTATTTGATTGGGCCAAGAAATCTAAAAGAGGTTTGCTTCTTTTCATCGATGAGGCGGATGCTTTCTTGTGTGAGCAAGTCATTTTTCTCTCTATATTATCCTTTATGAAACTGTGATGTGGAATTTGTTAGTTAATCAAATTTTTAGTTGAGGCGCATTGCAACTATTTGCATTGGGTTGCCTTTTGTATCTTAGAATCCCAAGACCTGCTATCTACACAATCATCTAGGATCTTGCATTCAGCAAAACCTCACGTGTTATATGCACCATAATCTCCAAGTACATATATATCAATTTTTGGTTGCTTCTTTCTTTTTTGTCAGAGTGGTTATTGTTTATATTATTCTCTATAGGAGTGGTTCTTGCTTATATTTTCTTAGCATCCAGCTTTAAATATAGCAGTTGTATTTGTATCCTCAGCAGAGTAGCAGAGTAGTTTTGTTGGATAGCTTTTCTAGTTAAGAAGGTTGCGTGGATGCTGCTTTCCCTTTACATAGGCAATCTCATGATATTTGTTTAGTAATATAAAAGAAAACTCTAAATGAGCCTTTTAATTTTCAAGCGCAACAAGACCTACATGAGTGAAGCCCAAAGGAGTGCTCTGAATGCTCTCCTTTTCCGCACCGAGGACCAATCAAAGGACATTGTGCTTGTCCTCGCCACCAACCGACCTGGTGATCTTGACTCTGCTGTAGCCGATCGCATCGATGAGGTACTCGAATTTCCATTGCCTGGGGAAGAAGAGCGATGCAAATTGCTCAAGTTGTATCTGGACAAATATATTGCCAAGGCTGGGCAGAGCAAGTCCGGTTGGTTTAGTTTATTTCGGCGACAACAGGAGAAAATAGTCATCAAAGGCATATCAGATGAGGTGATCAGAGAAAGCTACTGCTAAGACTGAAGGATTTTCTGGTAGGGAAATTGCTAAGCTGATGGCCAGCGTTCAGGCTGCCGTCTATGGAAGCAAAGAATGCGAATTGAATTCGGAGTTGTTTCGAGAGGTTGTGGATTATAAAGTTGCAGAACATCAGCAGTGGAGAAAACTCGCTGGTTCCGAGACTCCAGGGAAAAGCATATGATGATTTAGGTGACTGTATTATGTATAATACTTTTGGTGCAGTACTAAGCATATGACGTGTAATTATTTTGTTACAGTACTTTTATATATATATTTTTAAGAGTGATCATTTAAAATGGGATGATGTGAGTTTGTATTTTACATTGTTACAAGTACGAATGTATATGTGTTTTTTATAATTCTTTTTTATGTTGTTGTATGATTTATATTAAAAACAATACTATAAATCGACAACGGTTTATTGTTCTCTAGAGTAACCGTTGAGAAATGACAACGGTTAAAATAACAATGACAATACAAATGACATCGGTTAATAACCGTTGTCTATGATTCAAAAAAATTATAATAAATCCATGCGTTGAGAAAAATAGGATGTTCAAAGACAACGGTTATGATCCATTGTAATTTTAGTTGAAACACAACAGTGAAAAATTATTGTCTATGATTAAAAAATCCATGGTAAATCGATCTGTTGTGAAAAGTGGGGCACTCAAAGACAACGGTTAAAAACTATTGTTTTTTCTTTAAATCGACAATATTTTTTCACCGTTGTCTTTGAGCGCTCTACTTTTCACAACGGGTCGATTTACCATGGATTTTTTGGATCATAAACAACGGTTTTTCACCGTTGTCTATTCGAATTTTTGTTGTAGTGAATTCTCTCACTTCTTCTATCGATTCGGATGTTGATTCCTTCTCAATCTCCGAATCTTCACTCTCTTAAGAGGATGAGCTTTCTTCCTCCTCCTTGGATTCCTCCTTATCCTCTTGGACCAATTGAGGCTTCTCATAGAATTTTGGCAATTTGCTTCAAAGCTCCTTGGCATCCTTATATTCACCTAATCTACATAAAATATCATTAGGGATTAAATCAACCAAGAATTTTATTACCTTATTATTTTTCTCGAATTTTTGAAGTTGTTCCTCGGTCCATTTCTTTATCTTAAGGAATCCTCCCTTCGACCCTCTTGGATATTCAAATTCTTCCATCAAGATGAATCAATCTTCGATGTTCATCATAAGGAAGGTTTCTATACTCTCCTTCCATTGGTTAAAGCCTCCAATTTCGTAAAATCCATAAGGCGGTGGAGTGTTGAGGTCACGACCTAGTCTAAGATTTGGCAACTCCATCCTTCTCTTCAACCTCTAGCGATGCTCTCTTAGCGGTTAGTCTGTAGAAGAGCTCCTAGCTCTGATACCAATTGTAGGACCGTAAGTGACACACTAGAGGGGGGGAGGGGTGAATAGTGTTTCACATTTTTGTTGCTCGATTATATTCATTCTTGTCTACAACAAGATTAGCACAGCGGAAATACAAAATACAAATACGAGTACACAACACACAAGCAACACACACAAAAGACAAGATATAACGTGGTTCGGAACCTTAGAATTTTTACTCCACGGGTTGAGCTCAAGTGAGTTCTAGTGATACACACCACCACTAATAAACTCCTTTTCGAAACAATCCGGAGGTGGAGAAACTTCGTACATTGTTTACAATAATAAACAAGAAAATACAAATGAAATACAACAAACGACGTAAAGAAAACTTTACAAGAGATCACTTTGAATGTTTTGCTTATTGGTTGCTTGGATGAGTTTGAAGGACCCTGAAATACACTAGCACTTCACCTTAAATCTCCCCTAAAATTGCTACCAAAATCCTTCCTTTCGTGCTCCTTATAAAGTTGCAACTCGGACTGATTTTCACCTAGCAGTTGACTACTTATACCTAGTAGTCGACTGCTCCTGTAGTCGTTGTCTAACAATGACTTAATTCGCGCTAAAAAAACTCTAACGGATAGTTGATCAGTCGACTACTGTCCCCCTTCAGTCAACTGCCCAGTCAACTACGAAACTTTCTATGCTCGTGGTCATAAACAACAATCGACTGACCTCCATGATAGTTGATCGCCAAATTTGCGATCATTGCCAAGGCCCGCTTGACGCGATCGACTCAGCCGATCATTGCTAGATGACTAATTTGCCAAGTGTCAAAACACTTGATCAATCGACTGGTCCATAATCTCAGTCGACTGATGAACCTCAAACATGATGTTTACCCAAGTATGATCCCCTCATACTTGCTAGACTACCCTTAGTTTAAACCTAAGCCTTCTAGTCACCTCCATCAGTCTCACGTCTATCGAATCCCTCCAAGTTATCCATGACTTATTCATCCGTATACTAGCCTTCATGTGCTTCCATCGGCTATTGTCAAGCTAATCGAGCCTACACCACTAAGGTACATTTGGACTTACACTGCCAAGACACACGCTTGGACTTTATGTCGTCAAACATTGGACTCATGCTATCAAGACTACAACTTGGACTTTATGCCGCCAATATCACATCCTTGGACTTCCCTTGCTAACTCTATGTTGGACTTTCTAATTGCCAAAACTCATGTTTGGACTTTCTAATTGCCAAGTACTAATGATTTTGACCTTACCATTTTCAAGCCAAGACTCATGCTTGGACTTTACCATTGTCAAAACTTATGCTTGGACTTTCCAATTGTCAAGTATCAATGACTTGGACTTTCCAATTGCTAAGCCAAGACTCATGCTTGGACTTTACCATTGTCAAAACTCATGCTTGGACTTTCCATGACAATCACATTGTCATAAATTTTGTCAAATATCAATGACAATCACATTGTCATACGTTTTATCGAACATCAAAATACTACTCGAATCAAACTCGAGTCTGGTCAATCGTGATCTAGGCAGATTGCACTAACACAACTGAGTCAGGAGGACCAGACAGTTGATAAGAATTCTTGGTGGGTTAAGGATTGGACATCAAGTAGAGGAAGTCCTTTGAGGATGGATAAACTTGAGAGGAAGTCCAATGTGTTCTTTCGTTTGAGGGAGGGGGAATATTTTAGAGTATTGAGAATATAATCAAAGTTCTACATTGGTAAGACATGAAAAATATCATGTGTTTATAAGATGAAAAAAATCTCTCTATTGGTATGAGGTTTTTTTGGATAAAGTTCAAAAATTAAACCAAGAGGGCTTAAGCAAAAGTGGACAATATCATACAATTGACAAGATATGCGAATCTTATTTGCATTAACACCGAGCACTGCACTCGGTCACATTCCCGGGCATCCCGAGCACCTCTACTTGCTTGGTAACTCTTGTGCGGGCGAGAACTTCATGTCTCGGACATCCCGAACACCTCGCGTGTTTGGGAATTTCTTGTGTGCGACTCGAGCATTGTTTCTCTGTCGCGGACAAGCCGAGCAGTGTACGCGCCCGAGCACCTCTGCCCGAGTATCTCTACATGCGTAGATGTCTCGAGCACCTTCTTTCACTATGCCGAGCACCTAAAGTGCTTGACCGACTCAGAGAAATCTGCGACAGATTTCTCTCTCTCGGAATTTCTATGAGAAAAGAAAGCGCTTCATGCTTTGCTGTCTCGAGCACCCAAAGTGTTCGGACAACTCGTTTCTCAGTCAGGCATCCACTCGATAAAAATTCACGGTTCATCTTCTCATAATGAAATTGTGAACTAGTCAACCATTCCTAAGTGTTAACTCAGAAATTTGTCGAACGATTTGCATTCAACTTGGCTCTGATGTCAATGTTAACTTATGAAAATAAAATGCAAAATCATAAGTATACCTCAAATCTGTAGATGTTAATCAATCTGGAACTGCTCAGGAACTTTGCTACGAACTGGACCTCATTGAACGCTCACAGTTAGAATGAAAATCACAAATATTAATTCCAACTTTCATCGCAGTTTCACAACATCTCAACCCTAAACCCGTTGACGACGATGATCTCTTATTTTTCTCAATAAAAGATGAGAATTCTCTCTTCCTTTGCAGTGTCTGTCTTCACACAGAGCAATTGCACACGAAAACTCACAGCTGTCAACTCAGCCTTTTAATCCTCTGCTTTTGGTGCACACTCTAATTTCATCATCTAACCTTGCTTCTCATCAAGAAGGTTATATGTATAGGAAGTGGTATAATGAGTGGTTATCCATTATCCATGACAACATACTTCAACGTGAACATATAACCAACACGGTCAAACGACCCGACTCTCCCCACTAGATCGACAGAAAAAAAAGGCTATCGTCCACTTTTGTACATTAGTGATTGTCGCGCGATGTTGGAATGTTCTCCCCAGATGTTCAATGCAATCATTACTCTTAGCTAATTAAGGTATGTTGTGTCCTGGACCTGCATGATCTATATCCAAGGGTATATCTTTCCCGGAAGGTAAGCTTTTGGGTGCATTAACTTGTGTTATACTAATCTAAAACCTCAAAACTTGCTCCTATTTCACAGCATCATTAGCATGTTAACAGTACTGTTGGTTCTCTTTCTTCATCCTAATTTGCGCTTTCGTCTTGGTGCCTAAGCTGAGACGAGTACTGGAGATCAGGTATTAACTCAATTATCGAATAAACTCTCGTAGTTGTGCATAAAGAATATGACCATAGACTAGATATAATGCTTTCTTTATAGCATCCTTGCAAGTTAAAACTCCCTGCTTTTTATCTGCACATTTGTGATATACAATTTTCCTCTCATAATGGTGAATATTAATTGTTCATGTCATCCATGGCGAAGCTAAGCCCTGAGATAGTTTCTTCATATACTTCTTGGGTGATCCACTCGATTGTCTTGTTATTTTTCTTGCTCAACTTGAAATTGTTTCAATTAATCAAATTGAATACCACCATAATTCTTTTCCTGCCAAATGCTGAATTAATGTTTGGCTAGATGGAGCAATTGCTTATGTATATATTATCACAGTTTAACCGCTATTATTATTTTTAAATGTATTGATCGAATATGGTTATCAATGCAATCTCCTATTATTATTTGAAGCGAGTAAAAAAAAAGAAATTCTAGATGAACAATTACTTATAACAATTTTTTTCTCCGATATCACCACCCCTCGTTGTCCAATCTAATTAACCACTATAATCTTTTTTTTTCATGTGCCTTAAAATTGTATTTGCAACTTGTAAATGTGATTTTAAGGGTGGGCATCGAAAACTGAAAATTTGATTAAATGACATTAAATTAAAAAAAAATCAGTTTAACAAAAAACTGATCTAAAAGAAGCAAACAATTTAATTATTTTATTTCCAAAAAAAAAAAATGTTACAGGAGTTGAAACAGGGATGATCACAAGCGTAAATCCAAACTCACGCTCTCCTTGGCAGTTGGCCGGAATTGGAAACCGAGTTGGGATATGGGAGACGCAGAGGAAGTAGAAGCTGCTGCAGCGATTACACTATTACCATTTGCGATGCCATGATCTCCTCCTCCGCTCGACTCCGTTCGGTCTCCTGATCCTCTCATTATCAGTGGCGCCGCCGGCATCGGCGACTCCACGTGGGCCACCGCGCCGTGAGCTAGCAAGATCGCCGGCAGCGGGCTGCTGCTGATGGGCTGGCCCACCGCACCGATTCCGGCGAAGAAAGTACTTGCATGGTGGTGCCACGGAGGAGGGGGGTACTGGTGGTGAAAGTTAAAGAGGTCGTAGACGTGGCGGCGGCCGTCGATGGCCATAGGGCTGTGGTGGGACTGGAGGTGAGCCCTCTTCGCGTTCTGGCGCTCGCGCTTGTGGGCGTTTTGGTGCCCGCCTAGGGCTTGGGAGGTCGGGAATTGCCGGCAGCAGTAGTGGCACTCGAACTTGCGCGCGCTCTCACCGTAGACGGACGTGGCGGCGGCAGCGATGGTGGCGTGGTCTTTGGTGGTGTCTTCTTTGGCGTTCTGGCAGTGAGCGACTTCGATGCCGAAGAGGCGAATGGCCGGAGCGTTGCTGGCGGCGGCAGGTCTCGGAGCGGCCTGGCGGATGAAGGGAAGCTGCGCAAAGGAATCGACTGTGCTCATGAAGTCGCGCGCCTCGCCCTCGCTCATCTTTCTTGCCGCCGCTCGTTAACTGTTTGTTGAATTGTCTCTCCTGGCTTCGGGCTCCTAATAAGAGGGAGATGTTACAAACAGATCTATATCTTTTTGCTCCCTTTTCTTCGCTTGATCCAAATTCTTTGAGCCATGAAGTTTCATATCTCCCTTTTCTTAGCAGTTTGGAGGATGAATGAGGTGTGCTGTCTACTAACAGTGAGGTAGAGAAAGAGGAATATGGACAAATGAAAAAGACCCCATCTGTTGAGAGCAGTATTGACACTAGATGCAACAGTTTTTTGCTGATGTTGGTGATGCAGTGATTGAGTTGGTCCGGTGGTGGAGCTGGCTTTTGGTCTGTCAAACAACCACCAAGTACCACAGCAACAACACCATCACCTCTCCATGGGTCAATCTGCTCATCTTTCACTCTGTTATCAATTATCTACTTTACAACTTTGGCTTTTATGCATGTGTAAGAAAACATCACCGGCAGCAGTAGAGGAGTAGTTAAGTACGTGATCAATTCTGCTTCGCCTCTCTCTCTCTCACTGTATGTGATACTACATCGGGTACTGCCTCTTTTATAGCTGTTGCCTCTTCATATCTGGTGGCTGGATGCGCAGAGCAAAGAAAGTGGTCCTGGAGAAATAAGAAGGTATGGGTTGGATCTTGATGATTAATTTAGCTGTGTGCATGCTCGGTCAAGTGTGTTCTTGCCATGGGCATTTATCTTTGCGAAGTTTAAATTGACATGCACTCTCAAATTTATTTTTGTCTCTAGATGATGTGATAGTTAAGATACGATAGAATTTATGGATAAAATAAAAATCGATTTCAGAAAAGATTTAAAAAATTTTCTTGGATTCAGATGATCTTCACGTATCTTTGTCACCATGTCAGGCCTATAAAATTCTTCATAATTTATCTTCCTCATAATGACCGTAAAATAGATCAGTGGAGATCATTAGATTGACGAATTTCAACCTTTTACTAACTATATATATATATATACTTGATCAAAATTCTACTTCATTTGGCTGAGACTTCAGTAGATGAACATATTATTTTTAATGGTCATCGTCAGTTTATCACAGAAAAGTATCCAAATATTACACAGGTGTGTTTTATAGATTACATAAGAGATAGTTTTAACATGTAGGTAGATTTGATCAATGCTGTACAATGGAAATTAATGTTTAGTCTAACAAAAGGACCTCCTAGTCATTATCAAGGAAAGGGACCAGCATTGGCATTGTCCACAAAAATCTCATTTTATAGGTATATTGTCCGTGGAATTTACTTCTTTCATTAATATGAGCCACAGAAGACAAATTATGTGCATATGACTAGGTAAGGTTGATTTAAGGTTCATTCCTTCCTCTTGTAGTATGCAGAACCAATTTTGGGATTCTAGTTGTCCAGTTATCTAGGCTACTATATTTGTGGCTAAAATTAGTAGTTCTATGATCTGAGTAGGATCCTTGGTAAAATATTAAAGTTGTTATTTTGTGATTTAGAAACCACGAATTCGAGTATTGAAAATAAACTTTTACAAAGCAGAATAAAAATTTATATAATAGATTCTTCTTCGAAATCTCACGTGATAGAAATTTTGTACACCGAACTATTTTTTTTTTTTTATGTGTGCTTGGGATCCCTCGTACAGTAGCAGTAAAGTAGGGAGGACCATGGTAAAACATTTTAGTCTCATGTACAATGTACCTTTGTATATATTAACTATTGCAAAAAAATTAAAATAATTTCACAATTTTGAAGACTTTGCCGATTAACAATCTGACATCAAAAGTATTGCAAGATTAATGTTAAGTTGGCTTGTTTCTCAATCCATAATGGAAACCCGAAGGAAACTAAAACTTTTACTAGGATATATATTTTTTTTGGTTATCCTATGATTGCAATACCTGTATTCGAAATGACCATGAGACTCTTGCCAATATGCTACAAGGCAAGTACCAACTCATAAATCTTGGACTTGCGTTGTAATAGGTAATTTGTGTTATTGCATCTTGGTCATCCAGGTAGTGCATGGTGTGGCAATCTTATCATTACGCTAAAGCTCGCTGCCTCTTCCCTTCTCTCTATATATCTAAGCAACTGTATGAAAAAACGCCTCTTTATTCATTCATGACAGACATATTCAGTAATTTTTAGCTCTTACTTCCATGCTTCTTTTTTCTATTCTCTTCTCGCTCATTTTGACAATTTATGATTAATGTTGTTGATTTCTCAAGCTTTTAATATGTTAGGTGGTTGGTAAAATCCTAAACTTCTTTGCCACATCGACAATTTTTCAAGCAAACAATCTATTCAATGGTTGATAAAACCCCAAGCTTTCTCAAGCAAATAATTCATTCCTAAGCTTCTTATCTATAGCACTGGTGATTTCTCAAGCAAGTAATCCATCCGGTAGGCATTAAAACCCTAGATGTTTTCTTTGCAGCATATGTAATTTCTCAAGCTTTTAACATGTTTCACTAGTGAATGTGAACCTAAGGAATGTGTTCATTATCTTTAACCATGACTTGGACTCTTTATAGGCCACCAAGGTGATCAGTAGGGCTCTAAACGAGTCGAGTCAAGCCAAACTTTATAATATTCAGACTTGTTTGATAAGATAACCAAGTCAAGCCGAGCCGAGCCGAGCCAAGTCTAAAATTAACCTAGCTATTGAAAAACCTGTTCAAGTTTAGTTTGGTATTTTTTTTTTAACTTGAGTTTGGCTTGAGCTTGAATTGAGCTTATTGAGTATCGAGCTTCTAATAAAGCTTGATTCAAACTTGTTTAAATTTGACTTATTTAAACGTTATCAAACTCTTAAGTCAAGCTTGTTTGTTTATTTAAAATTTTACTAATTTAATCTTGATTTATAAATGAGTATAAATAAATTCAAAAATAATTTTTAAAAGAGTCTAATCATAAATCGTCTTGTTAATGTTCACGTCTAACATATATATGTTCAAGTTTGTTTATTTAATTTATCAAGATGTTTAAGCTTGTTTATTAATTGACTTTGATGCATATTGAACGAACGTAAACGAGCTCTTGCCGAATCGAATACTAAATTTGTTCATAAACACTTGATTTGAATGTCTATAAATAAGACAAAATCATGTCATATCGGTTGAAATCAATATGATTATCATACTAGAGATATCTTAAATGCATTCCCAATTACTAGCAAATATATGGGACTATAATGCCATATATAAGCTCCACCTAACTGTACCCGTTTAAATTGTCAAAATCATAGACAATATATCGATGTGACTTTTGGATAATTATATATATTAAAGAAAAAGAGCGCACACAAAAAATGTATCGAATATAAAATTTACAAAATATCAAAGTTTTATCTTCAATAATTCTAGTTCTTAAATTCGTTGACTAGTAGCCCTTAGGTGATTCAATTTTCAAGCATGTTCAAGAATAAAACAAATGAGGTGTTATTTGATTAGCTCATGTGCAGATCACTAAGACGTATAAGACATTGACCCCTTGCCCTCGAGGGCAAAAGCCAACAGGTATATATTTCACAGGGAAAATATAATTCGATTTTTTATTGTAATATTGTTTGACGATGAATTTATGAAAAAATTATTTAGGTGGTCTTGAAGCTCAAGAGTTTATCCGATGGATAGAGTACGACTTCGATATTGAATCGTCATTTAAAGATGATCATTATAAATCATTGAATCGTAAGAAAAAGCGGTAAATCTTCTCAGATTTTATTTTTGGTGGAAAATACTTGAAACGATCTTATCTGACTCAGCTGTTGATGAGATATTTCGAATATTCGTAGGATAAGACTGATCATTCTGAGAGATTAATCGAATCGAAAATTCTAATGTGCCAAAAGAAAAAAACAATGACCCGTGTTCTGACGTAATGTCTCGGAAAAAAAAGAAATTGAAATGATAAATATTGATCCACCTTTTTGTGATCAACCATTTGTCTCTTTCTCTATGTAAAATCTTCTTTAATGTCATCTGCTCTAATAAAATAACAATCAAGTTTAATTTTATTCCACTGAATAGGTGACCTATATATAGGTCCTCTTGTATCATTATGTTCTATCTCTTATTAAAAATTAATTTTATTCTATTTTATCATTGCTAATCAAATTTTTTTAATCTCTCCTTTCTAAATTAATATATATATTTATCAGATTTCATATCGCCTAAATATAAATTTTAATCTTAAATTAATATGTCTTTCCAAGTTTTATCTCGAATGGTCTTTCCAAATTTTCTCTTAAATGGGATTACCATTTTGGCATGTTTGAACCCATCAAACTGTTTTGACTAAAACAATTTAATGGGTAAAAAGCCTTTCCAAATTGGTCATCTGGGATAATAAATTGGATGTTTGAAGTATCTTGGACTCACTAGTGAACCTTTGGATGACCAATTTAAATAGTTTGAAAGCCTATCAATGTGTTTTGTCCAAAACACTTTGATGGGTAAAACCTTTCCAAATTGGTAATCTAAGTTCACGAATACATTAATTGTTTATAAAATAGTAGACTCTCCGATGGTCCCAGATGACCAACTCGAACAAGTTGCAGCCATTAAGATGTTTTAGCCAAAACCACTTGTTGTGCAAAAAACTTTCTAAATATGAGCATAGATGGATTGCTTGAACCATATTGAACCCTATCAAATTGTTTGAGTATAACACCTTGATGATCCAAGACTCCCCAAATTGGCCATTTGAGGCCATTAATGAGTTCAATATACTTCAAGCTGTATACATGGTCTTATTTGATCAATTGATCACCTAAAACCATGAATTGAAAGTTTGAAGTATTTTGAATTCAATAGTGGTCTCAGGTGACTAATTTGGAGAGTTTTAGGTTAAACATCTTAATCGCTGAGCTCTAACTGCCTTGTATTAATAAAATAACAAGGAAGGCAACATTCTTTTTTGTTTGTACAGACAGAAACTACAACATACCTCCTTAGATGATCAAGCGATGGAAATATAACATTTAGGCATAGTAGAAAAAATAATATGAGAAATTGGCAAAAGAATCTTGGTGCAATAGACCCCGAATCAATGTTGACCAAATTCGAATGAGATTTGAATAATGTTTTAATGTTTGATAATGAATTTGACCATTGTTTAACTATATAATTTGACCATATGATTAGTGGATGATTGAGATATCAAAGTCATATGGTAAAGATTTTTAGGGCGATTTTAAAAGGGAAGTACTGCTACATTCGAGACATTCAAGAACAATCCAAAGCAACCAACTAGCAAACAATCAAAAACTCTTTGTGTAAAGTTTTTTTTACTTGTATTTACTTATTGCTTAATATACTTGTCGTATTTGATTGTATTTCGTGTATTAGTGTTGTAATCTTATTGTAAGATGTTTCTCCACAGCCGGAGTATTTTTCGAGAAGGAGAAGTTTGGTAGTGATGGTGTGCATCACTAGAGTTCGTCCCGTGGAATAAGAATTCTAGTTCTGAACTGCGTTAAATATCTTGTGTTGTGCTTGTGTGTATTCATTGTGCATTTTATTTCTATATTCCGTTGCGCACTAATTTATTATAGATAAGCACGAGATTGATCAAATTGAGCGAAATCGAGAAAATTACTATTCCATCCCCCCCTTCTCTAGCGTGATATCATCAACCATATAAAGAATAGACTATAATATATTTTTATCTTCAGCAAAGGAAACTAGAAAAACTTTTTGAGAAATCATAGAATAAAAAAAAGAACTTATATATGTAAATGTTGTATCAACCGTCAACAACTTGATATCACTGACATTGCAGAGAAGAAACTTGGGTTTTACTAACTACCAGATGAATTGCTTGTTTGAGAAATCACCAACATTATAGAGAATATTTTGTTGTGTCATCATCGATCATTTGAATTCAAAATTGATTACATATTCAGAAAGCATCCAATGACACGACCTAAACTTTCTATTGGTAGTTTGATACCAAAATTTTGAAGTAATATCGCGACCTTGAGACGAGCCGTCAACCCTTGTGTCACGTCGGAGTTGTGCGAGAATTTGTTCACTGTCATCGACCATTGTGCAACCTGGGAGGATGGGACAATGAATTTTAGGAAATTTTGACCTTGATTTCAATCCTAACTCGATAATTCAGAGGTTGTTAGAGGATGAGCAAATTTTTATATTGATTTGTGTGATTTTGATATGAATAATTGATATTTATTGTATCTTTGAATGTAGGTACAAACATTGCATTGATTTGAGGTATCGAACAAATTTTCAAATTTGTTTGGGCATTTTTCAAAAATGTCAGCTTGTTTAATTGGAGATTTTCGAATTTCTAGTGTCGTATAATTTGATTTTTGAATGTTTTATTGCTTTAGAATTGTAAATGCAAAATTTAAAAATCTTAGTTCAAATTTTGAAACGGAATTAAGAAAAATAGACACTTGAATCTTAGTTTAGTATTATTTGAAGATACTATTGAAACTATAAATGATTAATTTTAGGATTTTAATATAATCTTACGATTTTAGAAATTAATGTTCCTAAATAGTTGGAGTTGAAATTATTGGTTTAATATTTGATGAAGATAAAAAGTTAGATGTTTTTTTTATGTTGTATTTGAACTAATTTGACTTTTTCATTATTACAGGTTTCATATACTTCAAATGAAAAAATATATTGCAATTGATAAGTTTTTTCAAAGGAAGAGAGCAAATAAGTTAGATTCAACTACTCATATAATCTCATCAACAAGATCAAATAACAATGATCTTCCATTTAATATTTCTCCTAAGTGATTCAAAATACAGAAACTAAGGAGGTTGATCTAAATTTTTTAGAGCATGATCTAAGATGAGATTCGTCAAGTTTATTTGAATATGAAGGCATATCAATCTATTCTTCGAGAATATCCATTAAATAAAAATGTTAAGCACCCTCGAAGATTTCAGTTGGTTTGGTATGAACAATTTCCTTAGTTGGAGCATTCACTGGCTAAAGATAAAACATATTCTTTCCATGTTTGAAATGGAAAAGCTTGTGCTTTTCTAGACCATATAGGGAAAGATAATGTATCTTCGCTCTATCATAATGCTGAAAAGACATTTGAGGATTTGATGGACCAACCACAATATATATTAAGGAGATTCAACAATTTTAATATTGAACAAGTCGTAACTAATCGTGTTCGATTAAAGGCTCATATATATATGGTGTTGCTGCTTGCTGCACTTCAAGGATTCCATTTAGAGGCCATGATGAGAAATTTAGTTTATATAATCGTGTTAATTTTCTTAAAATTTTGTATGTATTAACCATATACAATGATGAACTTTCAAAGACAATTGCTAAAACTTCAAAAAATGTCAAGTATACAAGTCACGATATTCAAAAATAAATACTTCATGTGCTTTCAGTGAGAGTGAAAATATAATTCGTGAAGAAAATTAGAGTTGTCAAGTATTGCATGATTGTTGATGAAGCTCAAGATGAATAAAAAAGAGAGTAAATATCTATACTATTGAGGTTCATGGATACAAATAAATATATTCAAGAATATTTTTTTTTAGCTTGTTCATGTATCCGATAACTTTGACTTTAAATGATGCTATATATTCTGCTTTGTCTTGCAACAATTTGGATGTTCAAAATATTAGAGGTCAAGATTACGATGATGCTAGTAATATGAGAGAAGAGTTTAATGGATTGCAAGCTTTAATTATAAAAGATTGTAGAAGTTCTTATTATGTTTAGTACTTTGCTCATCAGCTACAATTGATTTTAGTTGCAACATCAAAAAATGTGACACCTATTCATCAATTATTTGACAGATTAACTTTTATAATTAATATTGTTGGTTCTTCATTCGAGCGCAATGATGAATTGAAGAATGCTCATGCGAATGACATTGTATATTTGATTGCTATTAATGAACTCGAGACAAGGCATGAACTTAATAAGATAGGTACTTTACAGCGAGTTGCTAATACATACTGAAGTTCTCATTTGAGATTGTTGTCAGACTTAATTAGATATTTAGTGCATCACATACGGTATTACTCAAGGTTATGGAGGATAAGCTTCCTTCTCTCTCAATGAGCAGATGCAACATCTGTTTATGATGAAATGACTTCTTTTAATTTTGTATTCATCTTGTATCATATGAAAGAGATTATGGGGATCACAAATATCCTTTGTCAGACTTTACAAAGTCTCAAGATGTTATAAATGTAATGGAGCTTATATTATTTACTAAGATTTTACTTCAATAGTGAGGGATAATAAGTCGGATGATTTGCTTATAAAAGTGAAGTTTTTTATGAACTTTGAAATATTGATATTCTTGATTTTCAATGCTTTGTATATTAATAGACGAGGTTGAGTATGTCCTCGTCAAGACAATTTCACCATTGAGCATCATTATCAGGTACACTTCTTTTATACTTTAATATATTCACAATTGCAAGAAATTAATAGATACTTTAGTGATGATGCTATGAAATTGTTCGTTCTTAGTAATGTCTTTGTCACGCCCCGAGAGCATACCGAGCCGAAAATCAAACGGACGGCACCTCCCCTGTATGTGGCAACATTTCGGGTTAATACATGGCCCGTAGGCCCACAATAACAACAATATATATGTCTGAAAACAAAAACTACACAAGACACAGCGAAAACATACTACAACAATAGGATATCAATCCCACACATGCATACCGGTATGACTAACACAACACAACAACACAGAACCTCGATAAAATCTGAATATACAATATGTACATCAAGAAAACTCCAAATACAATACACGGCGGACAGCAGGCCCAAAATAAAACATGGGAGCCTCGTGAGATGAGATGCGTCGGCACGGTGCTCAAGTACCACGAAGTCTTACATTACAGGCGTGAAAAACCTGTGGTCCACGGGGGGTGGTGAGTAAAACTCAGCAGGTAATAGAAAACATGTATATATATAATATCACATGTATTTCGACAACATAATCTAGATGTACAACGGGTATATCAGCATAGTATATAAATACAAGCATATACCGTCTAACTGAAATGAATAACATAAAATACTGAGTGCACCAAGTGCTACATGCTACTCTGATCCAACCTGAACATATATCAAACATATATATAACAGGAAGAGTAATACCAACACATAATCTACTCATGTTACAGGCCAAGGTATCTATGGTCTATCCAACCCATACCAATATCCGACACACTGTATAACATATGCAAGAAACATGCATGAATATGATGTCCACCCAACTGCAGAAAGCATAGTACAAACAAATCCAACATCACAATAATCATATATATATAGAATGTATCCATATATATATTAATCACAATCGTCCATATATATATATACATACATATATATATATATATAAAGTGTCATCGATACGGCAAGAATGCGAATGCATGGTCATGTCGGCTCACCCTAAAGCTACCACGACCCCAGTGTGGCTTCGGTGGCTCGAGCATGACAACTGTCCCAACTCAACACCAACCACTACTCTCGAGTGGCCGAGTGGGCAGTATGATCGAGTAGCATATAAGCGTAAAGAGCAAGCTACACGATGGGGGTCCCTGCTGTTGGTCACTCCGACAGTCACTACCCATGAGTGGTCGAGTACCACACACGCAGGACTACGACACGCAAATCCAACTACCACCGTCTATAGTGGTAGAGTGCGGCACCACAATGCTCGCTCTCACACACGGGTGACTCTCCTATGAGTAGCAGTGGAGGCGGGAGGGCGCGACCCTCTCAACCACAAGGGAGACCTCGTTGCCAGCGTGCATGTAAATGCATGAATGCAATGTCTCACATACAGACATCCACCATAGACTCTCTATCCTGTAGAGAGTCATACCAATCTACTCGACGCACTCTCTATCCTGTAGAGAGTCGTACTCAACTGATCATAATACTCTCTATCCTGTAGAGAGTCATACCAATCTACTCGACGCACTCTCTCGTACTCATCTGATTATAACAAGCTAGGACCACGGTCCGTAGGCGATACCCTAAGTATCATTCCTCTGACCATTTACACAACACATGTTCGATGGTAACATACAACCTAAGGGAACTAGAACTAACCCTAGGTTAAAAACATTATTTACCTACGGATGACCTTTTTGCCCAATATACAATCAGGTTGTCATCCGGACTTTACCATTTGCACTTAACTTAAACAAATTCTAAGTTACTTGCATCACCTATATGTATAACTCCTAATCATGGTAAAATAAACATGATGTCAACAATGGAGTTAATAGCCAACGGTAAAAGATCAAGCATACGATAAAAAGAGCAGGGTCAAGATAATATGAACACCTAACATGCTCATATCTATGACTAAATCTGAATGAAATACAACTACCCGGACCAGGTAGGAAATTACCCACCTGCTATGTAAACCGTAACTGTCTTCTCGTCCAAAAGACTATTCCCAATCAAGGTCCTGCAGTTACAAAACATAAAGAGTAATTAAATGCTAGCATAACCCTAATGCTAGAATAATTCTCTAAATCACATCCTAACCCTTGCTTAGTCAATTTAATCATGTAATAATGTACTCATCTACACTTCATTTACTAATCATATTTGATCCATGATTACTTCACAAGCAATACTACTGTGACATATCATATCGAATCAAATATCTGAAACGGTAGAATCTAATCCAATCTTAATCCCCAATTAATTAATCAAATCTCACAGTGGCATAATCTCATTCCATTTATTAATACCCAACCATTCTCTATTCTTACTCAAATTAAATTCACCGTATATTTCATGAATCAACTCTAGCATCAACAATAAAGGTAACACATCCTACATCATAACGTACCAAATCAAAGCTTACCTTCCCTTATCCGATTTGTAGATCTGCCTTAGCCCACCGTAAGCTATGATGATACGAGAATCAACACCCTTGTAGAATCTGCTCCCCTTGAACCCTAGCTGGACTCCTGAAACACCAAAGTTCTAGATCAGCATACTCATTGTAGGTCAACAATGAAGCTAAATAGAAATTGAAAAGAACCGATCAATTACCAAGAATTGAGCAAGAACATAACCACTTAAGCTTCGATCACCTAGCTCGAATCCCTCCTCCCACAGCTGATCACCCAAAAAAAAAAATCCAATCGGCTGGAATCTGGGCTAAGACAGAGGATAACCAGTAACATCAACAAACAACCTAACAGTGCCTAAAATCAAAGCAGTAACTATAGCTTACCTTCTCATCTCCCTCCAATCGAACACCAACCCTACCACAGACGCAGCCCCAGCTCCGCTACTGAATTTGCCCCTTGAATCCACAGAGCTACTACTAGCAATTGGAGGTGGCGGCAGATAGAGAAAATCGTCGGCGATAGAGGGAGAGGCCGGTGAAGCTGTAGCTATGGTAGAATAAATGACGACAACCACAACGATCACCGTTCTTTGCGGAGGCGAGCCAAGCTCGCGTCGCTCAACTCAAACACGCAATCGGAAGGTTGAAGATGCCATCGTCGTTACTTCCGCCGATGATAGCTGTGATTCTCCCTCTCGGACTCGAAATCTCCTCGTGAGATGCTGTTGATGGCTGGAGGTGCTTGCTACCGCCAAGATCGAGAGGAATAAGGTACAACCGGCGGAGATCAGGCTGAGACAACGACTGGCGAACGAGGAGAACTCGAGAGGAGACTGCGGCAGTGGTGTGTGCGACGAGCGGATCGAAGAGGCGACCATGGGTGGCGACAACGAGCTCGGGCGGAGATCAGGCGGAGATGGGGCGAGCTCGAGCGTCGGCGGCGCGTGCGTGGAGAAGAACAGGCTGAGGAAGAAGACGCGATCGCCTCTGGTCGCTTCGGAGAGGAGGGAAGGCGTTCGGGAAGAAATCGATCGGGCGAGCATAAAAGAAATCGACGAAATGAAGAAACGCCCGTGGAAAGCGACGATCGGGTTATTTTAGTTGGTCTAGCTAGCCCAAGTCTAACCCAATCATCTATTTAAGCCTTCATCTTCCTCCGATTCAGTCATATGAACTCAATTAAATTCCAGAAAATTTCTAAAAACTTCTGAAAAATTCCACAAGATATTTTATCAATTACCGAGGAATTTTTTTTTTTTCGGTATTTTACATTCTCCCCCACTTATAAAAAATTTGGTCCCCAAATTTTGTACTAACACGCAAAAATTTACTTCAAGCAAGTTTCCGAAAGGACCACATACCTTCCTCAAGTGACCAGATGAGACCATCGAGCTCGGATAGTATCTTCCAGCTCCCACATAGCCTCCTCATCGGTATGATGCTGTCATCCAACTTTTATGAGTCGGATGGTTTTCGTCCCACTACTGTCGCTCCTTGCGACCCAGGCTCCACCCTGGAACCACCTCGTAAGTTACATTAGACTGAGGTAGTATCGGAACCTCTTACAGAACATGATCAGATCGCGACACATATTTCCTCAGCATATAAACATGAAATACGTTATGGACACCCGCAAGGGTCGGAGGTAAAGCCAACCGATAAGCTACACCTCCATAATCCACGACACAAGATCTGAATAGATCCTCCAACGTCTAAATGATACACTCAAACTGTTCATCTATCTGCGGGTGAAACGTTGCACTAAGCCGAAGCTCTGTGCCCATAGTCTGGTGCAGACTCTGCCACAATCGCGAGGTAAATCGCGAATCTCTATCAGATAGGATACTCAAAAGTACCCCATACAATCTGAAAATCTCTCGGCAGTACAACTCTTTCGGACGATCCAACAGATCCGACCCACAAATAGGCAGAAAATTAACTGATTCGGTTAGTCGATCCATGATCACACAAATCGCATCATGTCTTTTACGGGTCCTAGGCAATCCTGTAATGCAATCAATAGTGCTATGCTCCCACTTTCATTCCGGAATCGAAATTTTCTAGAGCAATCCAGCGAGTTTCTGATGTTCAGCCTTCACCTACTGACATACTAAACATCGAGCAGCAAAATCTGCTGTAACTCTCTTTATACCATTCCACCAGTATAAACATTTCAACTCTCGGTACATCTGAGTACCACCAAGGTATATAGCCCATCTCGGATGATGTGCTTTCTGTAGCAACTCTTCTTTAAACACAGCAACTCCGGAACCCACTATCCTTATCAGAGATGGGAAATTATTTTCTCAAAAGAGAAATCCGTCAACCATCCAAGATACACTCCACACACGCTGTAAGAGCATGGAAGACTATAGTGACCAATCTCCCTTGTTGCAACTGTTCATGTTCCAGCAACTCTACAGTAGCTACCGAGTAGCTAGTTAAATTCAATGAGCACTTCTGCTCCATACATCCACAAATCTAGATAATAACTACTAAAGTCACATCATGCATATGACAGACTATCTCGTAGTTTCTTAACTGACGTAGGCATAAGATATGCCTCATTCAACTTCATCGGAATCGTTCCGATCCCTGAAACGATGCATCCGCGTACAACCTCCTTTTTATCCACTCCGGAAGGATTAACTAATACTTGCGTAAAAGTTAACCGCCATCTAGGTCTCGTAACTGGTTTCACCAGCTTCTGACTAAATAATTTCCAACATTACCATTGTCAAACAAGTTCGTGGTATACTAATGCTTAAAAGCATCCCATCCACATCTACAGTACTAACCAAACCATACAAGGAAAACCACCAACTACGGTGGTCGAGTGCGCAACTCCAACTACCACAATCAACAGTGGCCAGGTTACGCAACTCCAACAACTACCAACTGATCCAATCGTATCCAGGATACACGATTCTCGAATCCAGTGGCGACTAAATCGTTAATTAGCCTAGCAACTTAATCAAAACTCATACAAATTCACACCAAGTATGAAATTGTCGTCTTTACACACCTGCATTCCCTTTACTCTACATTGATGATATATCAATCATCACAATGACAATGATAATTGTATGACATCGTGTCACTACAATATCAATGCTCCAGTCGTAAACCAACCCTAGAGTATACACAAGTGTCTTTGGCTGATCTCAATAGATCATCTATCCACAACGAAGGATATTCTTCACAACAACTATTGTATTCCATCATCGATAATCGATGCATACTTTCAAAGGTCCATCTCTCTTTCAACAAAGAGTTCCGGATCTTCTCAAGGAGGAATACTGAGATAGATAAATATCCCCTCCAACATCTCCTATAATCGTAACTCACGTTCTTCCAATTCTTTTTATAGTGTTTAACAACACTGATACCAACAAAAAATATCACTCGATATGTGATCTTCGATACCGGACTATTTTCCGCAATCATTTATATCGCCTACTCCACTTGCCTATGCAACGACAAGGCTAGGAGTTCATCCGAACTACATCTGAAGGCTCTCAGATTATACGCACATCCGAGAGACATATCGTTCCATGCTTCCAACAATTTGACCATCCGTAAGGATATGTCTACAGCAAAAGTATGTCTATCAAAGTCTAAGGGTATCCCTTGACTTCTTAATTATTGATCCACATCTCACCAGACGGTAGAGATACCACCGACCCACAAGTTGATGTAAAGGACCCTTCTAATCCAACTAAGAATGTTCTAGACGAAGATACCTGTAAACTACAAGTATCTCTCAATATATTAATCCAGAGGGTAAAAATAGAGTAATACCCTGAACGATCAAATATATGTTGATCCGATCCAAAAGGCTCCATGCAGGTCTCGGCCCTTCTCCGAAGAGAACCAGATCAGATCCAATAGTTCGAGACAAAGAGGTCACATTTCTGCAACGAATGCCGTGAGTATTTTTTTTTCCTAGACCATCTGATCTCATCACTCAATCCTACGAGCTGCAACTATAGAATACTGAATAAATACGACCATTGTCGTATACTCTCTCTGTACAAATCAAATCACATCTGGAGGTAACTGCTTGTTGTTGTCTGCTGAGTCTTCTACAATATCTTCTGCTGATGATGTTGCTTCTGTGCTGATCTCTGCTGAAGGGTAGTATCAAGGAACTTCGACCACGCGTGAGGTAGTAGGTTGCTGCTGATGAGATAACTCAATCTTCTATGTTGATCTCTGCTGTCGAGCTGATACATCATCCTCCCGGAACACCATTGGTAGTCTTCAACTGAGTCTTCAAAGTACACCTCCACTGTACTGGTTGCTCACAATAGCATCAGATGAATTATTCCAACAGGTATTCTGACTTCGTGTATCTTCGTGATCTGCACTGCACACACACAATCCCTTCGAAGTCTTTGTTCTGATTTTGCTGATATCCTCGAGAATATCCTGATGATCTGCGGTTGGTCTTCTATAATCAAAAGGTAGCTCAAGGCCTGTGACCCTGATATTGCTCTTTTTTTTTTCCAACATTCAGAGACTTCTAACTCTATTAAGTTGACCTGCAATATTTGCTTACCGGTCTCCAACTCTTAAACTCTTGTACGGAGTCATTTTTAAACTCCTGTCTTAATCCAACGTCTTCCGGTAGGATCTGGTAGCAAATTCCGGCATCCTAATCCAACTATAAGCCAATAGCTCTGGGCGACTTAAATCATTCATTCATCTTCTTGAGCTATTAGGTGGTCGTAACTCCTGCACGTCTCACGACTCTGTACAGTACACTGTTACTAACCGAGCACCCTTTCTTGAAGCTCAAGAATTCCTTACAATGTGTCACTAAAAGTGACACGAGGAAATACACTCTTTCAACATCACTAAACCATGATCAAGTGATGTTTTATTTCCCGAAGATTATTTTCTGCATTTAACACCAAATATCGGCTTGATCCCGGTAATGGTATGCAACCAATTCTTCTTTCTCGGTATAACATGAGTTAAGTACTTAAAAGTACTCTCAAAGTTATACAACTCAGTACGAACAACTCAGGGATAAATTCCCTATGAAACTCCATAACCTAGCCTTCCGCTATCTGCATCACAATAGTCTAAGTACATTCATTACCCACTGTAATGATCCGACTAATCTGATTAGTGAAATCTCTAAGACTGTAGTCTCTCGATTTCCATAATAAATGTCTGTTTTCCGACTGTCGATCGGCTCTCAAAGGTAAATCATTTTCTCGACACAGGTTCAAGACTCACAGACTCAATAGGTCATTCCCGTGGTCAACTCATATCACGGTTACAAATAATAACCAACACACTACAGGTTATTTTCTGGTAAAAGCATCTAAATGCATAACCAACATAACCAGGAGTATAAACCCTAAAGGTCACTCCGGTTGATCGTCTCGGTGGACGACCCCTACTACAAGTCTGCACAGGTGTCATAACTATACTGTATACACCTACTGATTAAGTTTAGATAAATATCTACTAAACCATAAGTTATCAGGAATTTTTACCTCGTGTTGCTTGGAGCTCAGGCCGCTGTCCATCTCATCTCAGAAAACCAAAACCGAATAAATCGACTCCCGAGAATCCAAGACACAACACAAAAATAACATTATATGGCATCGCAGAACCTTGGGCTCTGATACCACTAAAGTTGTCATGCCCCGAGAGCATACCGAGCCGAAAATCAAACGGACGGTACCTCCCCTATACGTGGCAACATTTCGGGTTAATACATGACCCGTAGGCCCACAATAACAACAATATATATGTCTGAAAACAAAAACTACACAAGACACAGCGGAAACATACTACAACAATAGGATATCAATCCCACACATGCATACCGGTATGACTAACACAACACAACAACACAGAACCTCGACAAAATCCGAATATACAATATGTACATCAAGAAAACTCCAAATACAATACACGGCGGACAGCAGGCCCAAAATAAAACATGGGAGCCTCGTGAGATGAGATGACGTCGTACGGTGCTCAGTATCACGAAGTCTTCTACATTACAAGCGACGCGAAAACCCAGGGTCCGCGGGGGTGGTGAGTAAAACTCAGCAGGTAATAGAAAACATGTATATATGTAATATCACATGTATTTCGACAACATAATCTAGATGTACAACGGGTATATCAGCATAGTATATAAATACAAGCATATACCGTCTAACTGAAATGAATAACATAAAATGCAGACGTACCTGAAGTCTGCTACGCTACTCTGATCCAACCTGAACATATATCAAACATATATATAACAGGAAGAGTAATACCAACACATAATCTACTCATGTTACAGGCCAAGGTATCTATGGTCTATCCAACCCATACCAATATCCGACACATTGTATAACATATGCAAGAAACATGCATGAATATGATGTCCACCCAAATGCAGCAAGCATAGTACAAACAAATGCAATATCACAATAATCATATATATATAGACTGTATCCATATATATATATTAATCTCAACCATCGATATATATATATACATACATATATGTATCTATATATGGTAATATGCAAAGTGCCATCAGATACGGCAATGCGGCATGCATGGTCATGTCGGCTCACCCTAAAGCTACCACGACCCCAGTGTGGCCTCGGTGGCTCGAGCATGACAACTGTCCCAACTCAACACCAACCACTACTCTCGAGTGGCCGAGTGGGCAGTATGATCGAGTAGCATATAAGCGTAAAGAGGAAGCTACACGATGGGGGTCCCTGCTGTTGGTCACTCCGACAGTCACTACCCATGAGTGGTCGAGTACCACACACGCAGGACTACGTCACGCAAATCTAACTACCACTGTCTATAGTGGTAAAGTGCGGCACCTCAATGCTCTGCCCTCACATGGGTGACTCCTCCTATGAGTAACCGTGGAGGCAGGATGACTGGCGACCCTCTCAACCACAAGGGAGACCTCGTCGCCAGCGTGCATGTAAATGCATGAATGCAATGTCTCACATACAGACATCCACCATAGACTCTCTATCCTGTAGAGAGTCATACCAATCCACTCGACGCACTCTCTATCCTGTAGAGAGTCGTACTCAACTGATCATAATACTCTCTATCCTGTAGAGAGTCATACCAATCTACTCGATGCACTCTCTCGTACTCATCTGATTATAACAAGCTAGGACCACCGGTCCGTAGCGATACCCTAAGTATCATTCCTCTGATCATTTACACAACACATGTTCGATGGTAACATACAACCTAAGGGTACTAGAACTAACCCTAGGTTAAAAACATTATTTACCTACGGATGACCTTTTTGCCCAATATACAATCAGGTTGTCATCCGGACTTTACCATTTGCACTTAACTTAAACAAATTCTAAGTTACTTGCATCACCTATATGTATAACTCCTAATCATGGTAAAATAAACATGATGTCAACAATGGAGTTAATAGCCAACGGTAAAAGATCAAGCATACGATAAAAAGAGCAGGGTCAAGATAATATGAACACCTAACATGCTCATATCTATGACTAAATCTGAATGAAATACAACTACGGACGGTAGGAAATTACCCACTGCTATGTAAATGTAATCGCTCTTCTCGTCCAAAAGACTATTCCCAATCAAGGTCCTGCAGTTACAAAACATAAAGAGTAATTAAATGCTAGCATAACCCTAATGCTAGAATAATTCTCTAAATCACATCCTAACCCTTGCTTAGTCAATTTAATCATGTAATAATGTACTCATCTACACTTCATTTACTAATCATATTTGATCCATGATTACTTCACAAGCAATACTGACATATCATATCGAATCAAATATAAAAAGCAGAGAATCTAATCCAATCTTAATCCCCAATTAATTAATCAAATCTCACAGTGGCATAATCTCATTCCATTTATTAATACCCAACCATTCTCTATTCTTACTCAAATTAAATTCACCGTATATTTCATGAATCAACTCTAGCATCAACAATAAAGGTAACACATCCTACATCATAACGTACCAAATCAAAGCTTACCTTCCCTTATCCGATTTGTAGATTTGCCTTAGCCCACCGTAAGCTATGATGATACGAGAATCAACACCCTTGTAGAATCTGCTCCCCTTGAACCCTAGCTGGACTCCTGAAACACCAAAGTTCTAGATCAGCATACTCATTGTAGGTCAACAATGAAGCTAAATAGAAATTGAAAAGAACCGATCAATTACCAGGAATTGAGAAAGAACAGAACCACTTAAGCTTCGATCACCTAGCTCGAATCCCTCCTCCCACAGCTGATCACCCAAAAAAAAAATCCAATCGGCTGGAATCTGGGCTAAGACAGAGGATAACCAGTAACATCAACAAACAACCTAACAATGCCTAAAATCAAAGCTGTAACTATAGCTTACCTTCTCGTCTCCCTCCAATCGAACACCAATCGCTATCGAATTTGACCCTTGAATCCACAGAGCTACTACTAGCAATCGGAGGTATGGCAGATGGAGAAAATCATCGATAGAGGGAGAGCGGTGAAGCGTAGCTATGGTAGAAGAAATGGCTCAACCACAACCACAACCAAATGTCACGAGGCGAGCCAAGCTCGCGTCGCTCAACTCAAACACGAAATCGGAAGGTTGAAGATGCCATCGTCGTTAATTACGCCGATGATAGCTGTGATTCTCCTCTCGACTCAAATCTCTCGTGAGATGCCGCTGATGGTCGGAGGTGCTTGCTACCGCCAAGATCGAGAGGAATAAGGTACAACCCATGAGATCAGCCGAGAATCGCAGCGAGCGAGGAGAACTCGAGAGGAGACTGCGGCAGTGGTGTGTGCGACGAGCGGATCGAAGAGGCGACAACGAGCTCGGGCGGAGATCAGGTGGAGATGGGGCGAGCTCGAGCGTCGGCGGCGCGCGCGCGGAGAAGAACAGGCTGAGGAAGAAGACGCGATCGCCTCTGGTCGCTTCGGAGAGGAGGGAAGGCGTTCGGGAAGAAATCGATCAGGCGAGCATAAAAGAAACCGACGAAACGAAGAAACGCCCGTGGAAAGCGACGATCGGGTTATTTTAGTTGGTCTAGCTAGCCCAAGTCTAACCCAATCATCTATTTAAGCCTTCATCTTCCTCCGATTCAGTCATATGAACTCAATTAAATTCCAGAAAATTTCTAAAAACTTCTGAAAAATTCCACAAGATATTTTATCAATTACCGAGGAAATTTTTTTTTTCGGTATTTTACAGTCTTAAATCTTCAAAATGTAATGGAGTCTTTCAGAATTATGGATATATGTAAATTAATTAAAAAGTTTTATGGCCAAGATTTTACAAGAAATGTAAAAGAATTGGAGATGCAATTAAAATATTACGAGTATAATGTAGTCAAAGGGTTTGACTACAAAAATCTTTCAATAATTTCAAAGTTATGTCAATGGTTGGTGAAGAGTAACAAGTATATTACATACAATCTAATTTTTAGATTGATCATTCTTGTGCTTACTCTTCTGATTATTGTTGTTACTATAGAATGATCATTTTTTACGATGAATATCATGAAACAAGGTTTTGAAGTAAAATAGACGATGTTTTTCTCTCAGATGTATTAATAGTATATATTGAGAGAGAAATTGCTAGAAATATAAACATAGAAGACTTTGAAAATTTAATAGAACATTAATTTCTTTTTAGTTAGAAAATTATATTTGATACTTAATTGAATATATCTTTTAAGAATTTTTTATTTTTATTTTTTATAATATACTAATATTAATTTTGTGTATTTGATTTATTATTTTAATTATTGTTTTTTTGTTATCAAAATTTTTATACAATATATATAATAATTATTTTCGTCGCTTGTATATTCTCCAAATTTAAAATCTTGGATCCATCCTGAGAGAAGAAGCATAAGATTTTATCAACCACTTAGATACATTAAAAGCTCGAGAAATCACCAGTGCTACAGAGAAGAAGTTTATGTTAGTTGTATATGAGAGATGTCCTAAGGCAAATCGCCTTATAGTTATACTATTTATTTGATAAATGAAGATTCACTATTTGAGTATACATATTTTTATGTATTTGATTGGATCTTAAACTCATTTACTGAATGTCCACAATACGATTCACAGTATGAGAGAATTTGTGATTGGATCACAACTAATGAGTATCTCTACATGTGTAATTATGATGTATTGGAATTATCCCTAGTCGACGAATTGATGTATTTGGACACCATCAATTCTGTTGATACTAGTAGGAGTTATACTATTTGGTTTATCCAAGCAACTGTTTTTCACTGGTTGGAGACATTGGGATGTCTGGAGTTAACCGTGGATGCTAGTTATGGTAACTAGTTCATTGGAGTAACTAGTTGTAAGACTTCATATGGTTATCTACATATATGAATATGTCAATGAAATTCTTACTGTAACTTAAGTGTGATGTTCTTTCGACTTGCAGTATTCAAGTCATCTTGGTCATGTAGACTTATGCTTTGACATCTTAAGTAAACATCTCCGATGAGATATGGACTCGGGATGATTAGGTATAAGTTGAAGTGGCCGAAAGTGTTTGAATAGCCTACAGAAGATTCACCACTCCTTGCGAGGATATGTATACTCTATGACATCTCATTGGATTGTTACAAAAGTTTTTTGCCAAAACATTACATGTTTAAAGTATGATACTCTTGGAAACATGTGCAGTAACTAGAATCCGTAGGACGAGGAAGTAATACTTAGGCTAGGTATGACGTGGTCAGCCTAGTGGGGACTGACACATAGACTATGTCTTGAATCAAGTGGATATAAGATGAGCGAAGGGAACGGGGCACGATACACTGTAGTTGTTGAAGGGTTTTAGAAGCATTATGGGATCAATAATTGATTTTTTGATTAATTGGGGATCATGATGTACTACTAGGTGTCACTCATGATCGTTCTATAATTAATGGTTATTTATAGACAACCTGTTGGATCGAAGCGGATCGCTAGAGGGGGGGGGGTGAATAGCGATAAACCTTTTTTTTTAATTCGTTCGTTAAAACTCGAGTAGACAGTTAATTGCAACGGAAAGATAAAATATAAATAAATGAGACAAATATTTTTTTACTTGGTTCGTAGCCTTCGGCTACTACTCCAAGACCCTAGTGATCCTTGATCACGCACGGAGGGCAATTCACTAAAAACACTCCTCCTCGTTGGAGGTAGGAGTTTGACGATTACAAAAAAAACTTCGAAAGAAAAGATAGAGAGACAAACCCTCTCTTCTATTAATGTAAAGTGCAACGATAGAAAATCTCGATTAATAAAAGGAATTGCAATATTTAAAGAGACGACAAAATAAGAATATCAACAACTAAAAGAGTAGAAAGCAAACTAGGGTTGTTGACAGCACTTCGTCGTAGAGTCGTCGAAAAATCGCAGAGTTGTGGAGGTTTGTGAGCACTTAGAGATGATGAAAAACCCTAGGAGAAGCCCTCCTTTTATAGCCTTTAAGCCCCTCATCGAATGGGTCTTCAACCAATAGGAATTGGGCACAAAACTCCTTGAAAAATGGTGATAAAGCTTGAATCCTCGAGGCTGATTTTTGACCATCGGTTGAACTGGCCGGTTAAACTGGCTCGGTTGAACTGGCCCGGTTGAACTGGTTGGTTGAACTGATGGCCAGGATTTTTGACTACAATAAAGAGTTAGCTCAAAATATAAGTGAATTCGACGGCCACTTGCCATCCGATCTCAACATAGACTTTCCATGGGAAGTCTTGGGTCGGATCGTCGCCTAAGGACGTCCCCGTACAAATGACACGACCTCACTTCACTTTACTCACTCGAGCTTACCTCGATACTTACTATGTCGCTTTTGCTTCCGGCCTTCCACTTGATTCCTTCGGCTCCCTCCGAAGTCACTCAAGTGTCGCCCGACCACCGCAGCTTCCTTCGGGTGTCGCTAGCCTTCAGCTCCAGCTATAGCAATTTTCTGTACACTCAATTCAGCTCGTGAGATAACGACATGAGCTTAACTTTGTATCGTTTGCTATAATCAAAACTCAGGTTCGACTTAGGTGCCTACTGCACCAACAATCTCCCCCTTTTTGATTTATGGCAAACCTACATACAAAGTTAAGAAAAATAAATTAAGTGCATTAAGCAAAATGAGCAAGAGATATGCATGAATGAGCAGGAGTATAAAAAAGCATGAATGAGAAGGAGTATATAAAAACTTTTTTTTCAAGTGCTCCCCCTTGAGGAATCCTACCCCTTGACCGAGGGTGAGTACTTGAGAAAGAGTTTTAACTCTCCCCCTTGATGTTTGCTACTAAACAAAAGAATTAAGTAACCGCAGTTACTTAATATTGGCCATAGTGTTTAAAATAAGTTTTAAGTTAAGAAATCAAAAAATTGATTCTTAACCTTGGCCTTTACTTCCGTTTTGTTAACAAGTTAACTTAAAGTTAAGTAAACCTTTCCGTTTTGTTAACACGAACAAGTTAACTGAGCCTTGGCCATAAAAAAAAAATTGTCCCTTAACTTTGGCCTTTTTCTCCCCCTTTTGTCATATATCGAAAAGAGTGGAATAAAAAATAAGTATTAATTTGAAAATGTTCCACATTATTTTGAAAATAATATACTGAAAATAAGTTCATCTATAAAATGTTCGACTCATATTTGGCTTGATTGATATGAAAGATCAACCAGTCCTAGTCAGAGTCGGTTAGTATGTATGATTATACTCTGTGGTTCATGGCGATGCACTAGCTCTACATCTGGAACCAGGAGTAAGGTCCTAACATCTCATGCCCATCTACGTGGCTAAGTACACAAACACATTAGTCCTATGTGTTGTGAGATGTATTGGCTCCTTAAATCTATAGGTGCATGATATCTAAGGTATGTCCTATGCTAGTTCCATAAAAAATAAAAATTAAGAAATAGTAGCAATATAATTTGCAAAGTCCTATTCTACTACGCACATGCCCAATTTTCGTCTTAATAGACTAAATTCGGCTTCGAGTAGGGGTTTAGTAAATAGGTCTGCTAAGTTAGACTTCGATTCGACGTATTCGAGTTGTATGACTCTGTTTGCCACATGTTCTCGAATGAAATGGTGTTTGACCTCTATATGTTTGGTCCTAGAGTGACATATCGGATTCTTAGTAAGATTAATTGAACTAATGTTATCTACGTGGAGTTTCGTGTTCGTAAAGTCTAACTTAAAGTCGCGGAGAGTGTGCTTCATCCAAAGAAGCTGAGTGACACACTCACCCATCGCGATGTATTCGGCTTCGGTGGTAGATAAGGCAACACAGTGTTGCTTCCTACTGCACCAACTCACTACTAGACTTGGTAGAAGTTGACAACAACCACTCGTACTCTTTCTATCGAGCTTACTACCGGCATAGTCCGAATCGGAGTAGCCGGTTAGTTCGAACTCGGTAGATCTAGGGTACCAAATACCAACATTAAGTGTACCCTTTAGATATCTAAGGATACACTTGACTAGAGTTAGGTGAGACTCCTTGGCACAGGTTTGGAACCTTGCGCACATACTTACTGCAAATAGGATATCAGGTCGGCTTGTAGTTAAGTAAAGGAGACTCCCTATTATGCTCCTATAGTATTTTAAATCAATTGTTTCCGATTAAATCTTCTTCTATATTAACATTAGTTGCCATTGAGGTATTAATAATTTTAGCGTCTTGCATTCCAAAGCGTTTAATTAATTCCCTAGTATATTTGCATTGATGTAGGTATATTCCATCCTTAGTTTGTTTAATTTGTAGACCTTAGAAGAAGTTTAACTCGCCTACTAAATTCATTTCAAATTCACTTTCCATAAGTGAAATGAACTCATTTAGTAGGATTGAGTTGGTGGTTCCGAAAATAATATCATCTACGTCGATTTGGGCTATGAATATATCTTTACCTAAGGTTTTCACGAAAAGGGTTGGGTCAACTACACCTTGGTTAAAATCTTTGGACTTAAGATAAATCGAAAGTCTCTCGTACCAAGCTCGAGGAGCTTGTTTAAGTCCATAGAGAGCTTTCTTTAACCTAAGGACATGATCGGGTTTGTCTAAACTTTCGAAGCCGGGAGGTTGACTAACATAAACTTCTTCTTTAATGTATCCATTTAAGAATGCAGATTTTACATCCATTTGAAACAACTTAAATCCTCGATGTACTGCATATGCTAATAGCATTCGAATGGACTCTAATCTAGCTACTGGGGCATAGGTCTCGTCGTAATCTAAACCTTCGACTTGACTAAACCCTTTAGCAACTAGTCTAGCTTTATTTCTAACTACTTCACCTTTATCATCAATTTTATTTCTAAACACCCACCTTGTTCTAATGATTATTTTATCTTTAGGTGGTGGTACTAATTCCCATACTTCATTCCTAGTGAATTGAGCCAACTCTTCTTGCATTGCAATAATCCAATCGGGATCAAGAAGAGCTTGGTCAATAGTTTTGGGTTTGAGTCTACAACTTGATCCATAGGATGACTCGTTTGAGTTCTAGTTTGGTTGGAGTCATCTATCACTTGGTCGATAGAGTGACTTGGTTGACTTAGGTTAGGATTAACACTAGACCTGATCTCCGGATCAGAGTTAGGTCTAGTATGAGTCAGCTCGCTAATTGGGGTTGCCGGGGGTTTTGTAGGTTCGTGTCCTTCATCAAATACTACATTGATAGTCTCCTCGACTCTAAGGGTGTCGTGGTTATATACTCTATAAGCTCTGCTTGTAGTCGAGTATCCTAGAAAGATTCCGGTCGTGGTTTTGGATGTAAATTTCCCTAGGTAATCCTTAGTGTTTAGGATATGTACCTTACACCCAAATACCCTAAAGTACTTGATGTTAGGTATTTTATCGTGATAAATCTCATATGAGGTTTTAAGGTGCCTCTTTACCATAAGGATCCTATTTTGGACATAGCATGCCATACTCATAGCTTCCGCCCAAAACCTATCGGGTAGGTTATACTCATTTAACATTGTCCTAGAGGCTTCTTGTAGGGTTCTATTTTTGCGTTCTACTAGGCCATTTTGTTGTGGAGTTCTAGGGCAAGAGAACTCATGGTGGTATCCGGTTAGGTTACAGAATTCTGTAAACCTATAGTTTTCGAATTCACCACCATGATCAGTCCTAAGTCTTTTGATTTTAATGTTTTGTTGATTTTCTATTAACTTAAATAGGTTGATTAATTGATCTAGGGTATTACTTTTGTGTTTGATGAACCTAACCCAAGTAAATCTAGAGTAGTCATCAATAATGACTAAACAGAATTTACTTTCATTAAGTGACTTAGCTCCGTGTGAATCAAATAGATCCATGTGTAGAAGCTCAAGCACACTTTTGGTTCGTTCTTGATTAGTTAGTTGATGTTGTGTCCTAGATTGTTTACCTTGTTGACAAGCATTACATATTTTATTATCCAAGTTATTGAGGTTAGGCAAACCTCTGACTAAATCACTCTGACTTATCTTGTGGATGAGTCTTGGGTGTGAGTGATCGAGTCATCGGTGCCACAACCATGATTCCTCTTGCCGTGTCATAAGACACTTAGTTGAGGAGTTAGTTAAGTTAATAGTGTAAATGTTGTTATTTCTAGTTCTCTTAAGAATTGTTTTAGAGGTTTTGTTTGTATTAATTACGCATTCATTTTCTAGAAATATGACCTTATAGTTATTATCACACAATTGGCTTACACTAAGTAGATTATATTGAAAATTTTCTACTAATAAAACATTTTGAATAACAAAATTTGAGTTAAGCTCAATATCACCTGATCCGATGATTTTGAGCTTGCCGTTATTTCCGAAGGCTACCGATCCTTGTCGTTTGAATCGAAGCTTCGAAAACTTAAGTTGATCCCCGGTTATGTGTCGGGAGAAACCACTGTCCAACATCCATTGATCTTACACGCAAGGTAGTTGGATCGGATATTGGATTTATTAAAGATTAGTTGAAAATTATTAACCTAAATCATCTCACCCATGTCTATATGATCAAACATGTTAACCCTATATGTTCTTGTGAGATGACTTCTAATTTTACTTGATTTAAATTTAATGACTTAAACACTTATCAACCTTGCGTTAGATTCGGATTTGACCTTAGGCTTATCAAGTCGCCTTTTCAAGATCATGGTTTCCAGGTCGTGGCGAGGCACAGAGGCCTTCTTTGATCGGAACAACGACCACTTCCTCAGACAAAGCCATTTTCAAGAAAATAGAGACTTGACTCACCTAAGACCACTTCCTGGTCTAACTAGTCTAGGATACGGCGAGGTAGCTTCAACTAGTTCCGCTCGGTCAAGTGCACCAAACTAGATACGCCTTATCTAGCCCGAATACACAAGACTCCGCTTTCCTAGCGTACTATCATCTCGCCGCGTCCTGGTACTATGTTATCAAGTATTGACGAGTTATAGTCCTATCTAACCATTCTAAAAAGAAAAATCAAACTAAATAAAAACCTAAGCATGCAATTTCTAAGTTAAAACACAAACAAATTTCGTACTAGCTCCGCCTGGACCGTTGAATCGATTCGGTCTCTCCACATAGTGGATTTGGTCCTTGGGAACCCAGTACTGGTTTGATCCTAAGTTTAAAATCAAGGTGGTCTTAGGGACCCATGCTTGGACACGTTTTTTATGTCGATTTACAATCGACATATACGACTTATTGGTCGTGTTTGAGCTAAACCCTAGCCCGACCTTGTTGTACACGACCCTTTGCGATCCAAGTAGGAGGTCAAGTCCTTTGGATCCCAAAGTAAACCTTTACAACGTATTCCTAAGATCTTCGACTTGACTCTTCAAGAGTGAGTTCTCAACTTCGAGTTTTTCAACTCGAGTTGAGTCCTTCTCTTGAACTCGACTAGTCGAAGAGGTTAGGGAGACCTCGTGTTTGAAGAGTTTAACTTCCTCAACCAGGGTCTCGACCTTGGACTCGGACTTAGCTAACTTTCTATTTAAAAACTTAATTACACTATAAAGTGTAGTAATGAGAGACCGACTTACCTTGAGTGTATCTTTTGAACCGGATGCGTATCCGTGGCTTGTCTTGAATAGTGCTTCGCAGTCTGACTTGTCTTCGGTTTTCGATTCAAGTTCCGGTTTCGACTCTGTCTCCGATTCCACCGGTTTAGCCATGAGGACTCGATCACCGTCTTCTTCCTCGGAAGCTTCTTCCCATGTAGCGTTGAGTGCCTTTTTGTATTTTGGTGCTTTGCTTTTGAGCTTTGGGCATTCAGACTTGATGTGTCCAAACCTGTTGCATTCATAACACCTAATATTAGAACTTTTAGGCTTACCTTCGTTGGGTCGAGTGACGGTTAACTTTCGGCCCTTAACTATCCTCCAAACTAGGTTGACTAGTTCAGCCTCCATTTCCGGGTCGACCTTCGAATCGGACTCATCCTCTTCTTCCTTCGGGGGTGACTTGCTAGCGGTTTTCTTCTTTGAACCTGCAAATAGTGCTATACCTTTCTCGGGTTTCGAGTTAGACTGCTCATGAAGTTCAAAATCAGAAAAAAGTTCATCTAACCTAAGTTTAGAAAGATCCTTTGAGACCTTGTAGGCATCGACCATGGATGCCCACAAGGTAGTCCTCGGAAAGGAGTTTAGGACATACCTTATAAGGTTGCGGTTTTCGACCTTTTGCCCGATTGCGTGTAGATTGTTGACTATGTCCTGGATGTGGGCGTGGAGTTGCGTTGCCGTTTCATGTTCCTGCATTTTTAGATTATATAATTTATTAAATAAAAGGTCGTGCTTACATACCTTGGCTTCATCGGTCCCTTCGTGTAGCTCCACTAGCTTTGTCCAAAGGTCCTTTGCGCTAATGAAGGGGCCGACATGATTTAACTCCTCCTTGGACAAGCTGCATTGGAGGATTTGTGTTGCCTTGGCATCGACTTCGACTTGTCGTTTTGTCGCAATGGTCTATTGGTCATAACCCAAGGATTCACCCACTTCGTTAGTCGGAAGTGTGAAACCCGTTTGGATTATGATCTACATCTCTATTTGGGTTTTGAGAAAGCATTCCATCCGACCTTTCCAGTAACGGAAATCATCTCCGTTGTAAAACAGAGGTCGGACGGTGCTAAAACCCTCGAGATGGGTCATTTGGAAGGGAAACCTTGCACAAAAAATACCAAAAAAAACACAAAAAAGGTTCCAAGACTTCGCCTTGGATTAGTAATGTAGGAAATGAAAAGAAACAAAAGGAATAAACGAGAAATAACCAACTAAAATAAAAGATGAGCACTTACAACCTTCGATGTCCCGGAAATGGTACTAAACGATGGTTTTTCAGGATGAATAAGCTTGTTACAAGGGTTTACCCTGTAACAAATGTAGATCTTTCCGAGAGCTTCGTTTTGGTAGGTAGACCGTTTCGTGGGTCAACTTGTACGAAAAGTTATGCCCGTTTTACCGTCGGCTACTCCAAAAGCGAATACTTGCAAAACAAAACCAAACGAAGAGTACCAAGACTTCGTCTTGGATTAGTAGTGCGGGAGAAAAATTTAAATGAACGAAAAATAAATCTGTAAAAAATGCTAGATTGGTGGTTTCCCCAAATCTAAGCGCCCCCGGCTCTGATACCAATTGTTGGATCGAAGCGGATCGCTAGAGGGGGGGGTGAATAGCGATAAACCTTTTTTTTAATTCATTCGTTAAAACTCGAGTAGACAGTTAATTGCAGCGGAAAGATAAAATATAAATAAATGAGACAAATATTTTTTTACTTGGTTCGTAGCCTTCGGCTACTACTCCAAGACCCTAGTGATCCTTGATCACGCACGGAGGACAATTCACTAAAAACACTCCTCCTCGTTGGAGGTAGGAGTTTGACGATTACAAAACACCTTTGAAAGAAAAGATAGAGAGACAAACCCTCTCTTCTATTAATGTAAAGTGCAACGATAGAAAACCTCGATTAATAAAAGGAATTGCAATATTTAAAGAGACGACAAAATAAGAATATCAACAACTAAAAGAGTAGAAAGCAAACTAGGGTTGTTGACAACACTTCGTCGTAGAGTCGTCGGAAAATCGCAGAGTTGTGGAGGTTTGTGAGCACTTAGAGATGATGAAAAACCCTAGGAGAAGCCCTCCTTTTATAGCCTTTAAGCCCCTCATCGAATGGGTCTTCAACCAATAGGAATTGGGCACAAAACTCCTTGAAAAATTGTGATAAAGCTTGACTCATCGAGGCTGATTTTTGACCATCGGTTGAACTAGCCGGTTGAACTAGCCCGGTTGAACTGATGGCCAGGATTTTTGACTACAATAAAGAGTTAGCTCAAAATATAAGTGAATTCGACGGCCACTTGCTGTCCGATCTCAACATAGACCTTCCATGGGAAGTCTTGGGTCGGATCGTCGCCTAAGGACGTCCCCGTATAAAGGACACGACCTCACTTCACTTTACTCACTCGAGCTTACCTCGATACTTACTATGTCACTTTTGCTTCCGGCCTTCCACTTGATTCCTTCGGCTCCCTCCGAAGTCACTCGAGTGTCGCCCGACCACCGCGGCTTCCTCCGGGTGTCGCTAGCCTTCAGCTCCAGCTATAGCAATTTTATGTACACTCGATTCAGCTCGTGAGATAACGACATGAGCTTACCTTTGTATCGTTTGCTATAATCAAAACTCAGGTTCGACTTAGGTGCCTACTGCACCAACACAACCAACATAAATCAGAAATCTATTTGGTCACACACACTATGAGTGTAATCCGAAGGATTTAAAATGAGCTTGAAAATAGGATTCTCACATTGAGAGAGACATGGTTTGGTTGGACCAAACAAAGAGCGAGTATTAAATTGTTTCAGTCGCAACAGAAGCGTAGATGGGCCGAGTCTTATGAAGACATGATGGATGAACCAAATCGATTTGGTTCTCATCCAATGGTGGAAAATAAACCAAAGGGTTTGGTTTGTTTTAAACGAATGAACCGAAATTGGTTCGGTTAGTTTTAACTTAAAATAGACCAACGCAGTTTGGTTTATTTTAACTTAAGTTATTAGAGCGGGTTAACGGATTTTGGTTATGAATCAATAACCATTAGGAGAATATGTTCTCTATAAAAATACGACTTAAGGGTTTTGTAATCAATGAACCACTTAGGTTTTGGAAACCCAAGCCATTTTTCCCTTCTTCTTCTCTCCTTGCTCCTTGCCGCCCAACCCATTGGAGCCGCCCAACTTGTTGTGGCCGCCCCTTCTCCTTGTCGTCGGCCAACCACCAGCTGCCGACAACCCTCCCATCATCCTCAACCGCCGGCCAACCTCCCATGGACGTCGGTGACCATGGAGTAGCCGACCACTTGTTTGGCCGACCATCTCCTCCACCAAAACAAGCTGTCCTCTTCATGGAGAGGTCGTTTAGTCGACGTTTTATGCTCCGACAGCAACCTACTTGTTGAGGATTGGATCTCCGACAAACCCCTTTGGTGGAGGACCAAGGTTTCGTCAATTGGTTGATGAAAATTGCTTCCGAGAAGCGAGTTCGTGGAACTCATTTTTGGATCCGATTTTGATTCGGATTGTGATCGTCTCTGGGATCACAACGTTTTCGACGCGAGGCTAGTAACTCTTGTGAAGACGGAGCTCGTAGCTTATTGAAGCTATCCCGATAATACTCGGTGTGGATACGGATAGAGGCGAAACTCGCGAGGGTCGCTTGCTTGATGTCATTCCCACTTCACGCAATTCGTCAGGTATACCTAGAGTAGTTTTTCCTTATTACAAAATTTGAAATGATAATTATGTCTACACATGTTGTATCCTTTGTATGTGTGTGGTGTATGTGTTGTAATAAATAGTTTATTATTTATTTTTCTTTCGTTGTGTGCATGTTTACAAAACGTGCTCGAACACAACACCCACGCCGGTGCCGGAGAAATCCAACAGTGGTATCAAAGCCCGACTGTGTTCGAACATAATCGTAAAATTATTTTGCGATAGTCATAATTGTATTTTTGGAAATTTTCTACTTTTGAAAAGTTTAGAAATAATTATAGAAATTTTAATTAGTAAAGAAATTCAAATTGGAAATTTTCTAATGTGATTAGGAAATTACAATTTAGGAAATTTATTTCCTAAATTAAATTTGAATTTTCTTAATTAATATTTTTTATAAATAAAATATGTGATTAGATTTAGAAATTTATTTTTTTAATTTAATCAATATTTGATTTAAGAAATCGAATCTCGAACATATTTTATTTCCAAAATTAGTTATGACAAATAAGGAAACTATTTATAAATGTCATAATTGTATGTCATGTAATTGCATTAGATGCATAATATTATGTCATGCGTGTCGTGACATGTAGATGTATGTCATGTGTGTCATACCATGTAGATAATAGTTATTTGCATGAAAAAGAGGATGAGACTTGAAAACCCTTACACAATATTAAAGCCTACACCTTCCATTAATATGGTTAGAACCAGAGTTTCGTTTCTTGTTTAGGTTGTTGGACTCACTCCAAGCCTGACTTGAACCTGAACATGTTCAAATCATTGGAATAATTTAACATTAATATGATAAGAGTCAGAGGTCAATCGTTAATTTGGGTTGTTGGACTCACTCTAAGCCTGACTAATTGGTTGAATGCGCTCTAACCATATTAAAACTATTTCACGATTAATGGGTCGGCTCTAACTTGGAGCATCAATTTGTTGGACTCACTCCAAGGTCGATGTGAAGAGAGGTGAAGTTGGGTGCTATGCATATGATGCATACTTGTTAATATGTTAACAACCCAATGTATGTGTGAACATTCAATTAGTTGATAGCACATTGTGATAGTTATATATACGTGATATGTAATCGGTATACTTGATACCTACCATCATAGCTAAGAATGACTTGTTGGACTCACTCCAAGGTTGTTCTTATCTATATTGGATATCAGCCCATTCAGAGATGGACCTACGATCTCCCGAATTGATTTTGAGAGTTTTTGAATTCGAAAAAAAAATGAATGGGATTTTGTTAATGCATGTGGATGCATTTTAAATCATCTTTCTCATATATGCTCGATTTGTATTTCTAGGTTAATCACTTGATCATGATGTCTTTGAATTTGTACTCTATTTTGGATTCGAATAAATTGACTGGGCCGAACTTCTTGGACTGACTTAGAAACTTGAGAACTATTATCAAGACTTAAAAGCTTGTGTATGTTCTCGAAGCGCCTCTTCTCTCCCGTCCTAGTGATAATGCAACTTCAGATCAATTATTGGCCCATCAGAAACATATGAGTGATTCTGAACTAGTGAGTTGGATCATGCTAGCTGTGATGGTACCTGAGCTGCAGAAGAAGCATGAGCATATGAATGCTCATACCATAGTCTTTCATTTTTATGAGTTGTTTGATGAGCAAGTGAGATCCTAAAGGTTCGAAGTCTCCAAGCTCCTCTTCACCTCTGAGATGCAAGAAGATTCATCTGTGGTACTACTCAACATACTGAAGATTGTGGAGCCTTCTATGAAGCATGAGCAGGGGACGGTGTTGTTAATTGATTCTTCAAAGAAATGTTCTAAGAGGAAATCAAAGGAACAATACAAGGGGAAGAAGAAGACAAGGAAGGAAGAACCAACTCAAAAGGCCACTTACCATCATTGCAGCAAGGAGGGTCATTGGCGAAGAAACTGCAACATTTATCTTGAGTCCGTGAAGAAGAATAAGGCATCTGGTGCCTCATCTTCTTCAGATATCTTCGTTATTGATTGTCATTCTATTTCCTTAGACACTTGAGTATTGAATACTGGGTGTGGTTCACATATATGTAATAACATACATGGGCTAACGAATAGAAGAAGACTCGTTAAGGGAGAGTCAAATTTATGTGTTGAGAATGAAGCAAAGATTGCTGCACTCGCCATCGAAACGTATTTGTTGAAACTCCCTACAGGACTTGTCTTAGAACTGGACAATTACTTTTATGTTTCTTCGTTGATAAAAAATATCATTTATATTTCTTGTTTAAATAGAAATGGGTATCATTTAACTTTTAGTAACAATTGTTGTTACATAACTTTAAATGATGTTCTTTATGAAACTGGAACTTTAAGCAATGATATTTATAAGTTGGACGTATCCAGTGACATTTTCAATATCAAAGCGAGCAACAAGCGTGCTTGGAAAGATAATCAATTAGACTTCTACATATGACATTATCGTCTTGGCCATGTAAGCAAGAAATGCATGTCCGAATTACACCGATATGGAATTCTGGAATCGTTTGAATTTGATTCATTCGATACATGTGAATCATGATTAAAAGGCAAGATGACCAAGTTACCTTTTACTGGAAAAGGTGAACTGGTGGGAGAGTTTCTTGGTCTAATACATACTGATGTATGTGGACCCATGTTAACTCATGCCCTAGGAGGCTATGACTACTTCATCACCTTTACCGATGATTACTCACGGTATGAATGTAGGATCGAAATGAGCGCTAGAGGGGGGGGGGTGAATAGCGCAAAACGATTTTTCTTTTCTTTTGTTGTAAAAACGATAAGTGAGAGATAAACGCAGCGAAAAAGAGATGGACACAAGGAGTTTTACTTGGTTCACAGCCAACCGGCTGCTAATCCAAGGCCCTAATGGTCCTAGACCACGTACGGAGGGCAATCACTAAAACACTCCTCCTCGTTGGAGGTAGGAGTTACGATTACAAAACTTTCGACAAAAACACAAGGATGAGAGACAAGCCCCTCTCTCCTTTTTGATATAAAAGCTCGAAAAACACAACTTAAATTAATCGACTAAAACGATTACCAACACTTTAACGGTGAAGCTTCGTGTTGGCAGCACTTCGTTGTAGTAGCGTCGTCGTAGAAGAGCGGCGTTGTGGAGGCGTTTGAGAGCTTTGTAATAATTGTTGTATCTAAGATGTGAAGCACCCCCCTCTATTTGAAGCCTTGTCCGCCCACTTGAGATCCGACCACCTCACCACCAATTGAGGGATAAGTTTCCACCTTGCTTTTGACCGGCCACCTCACCAAGATTTGGGGGATAAGTTGCCACCTTGCTTTTAGTTCCTTTTGCCCATTTTCAGGATACTTTAGTTATTTAATTTTATTTCAATTCGAGTTCTAATTTTAATTCGAATTCGAATAAATTCGAATTCTAATTTTAATTCGAATTAGAGTAACTTCGAATTCAAACAAGGGTTAGCTCAAAGCAATATGTAGAAATATTAAATGTGATGGATTTAGATGGTTTCTAACCATCCGATCTCGACTTAGACTTTCATGGAAAGTTTTGGGTCGGATTGTCGCCTAAGATCAACTCCTAAACGGAGGATCCGACCTCACTTACGCTCGTCGGACACGAGTCTTACCTTGCACTTACTGTGTCGCAGATCTCCAACTCAAGCTTAACCTGTTTCTGCACACTCAAGTAGACTCATGAGATAACAAAATAGACTTAACCTTGTGTCTTTGCTATAATCAAAACACAGGTTCGATTTCGGTGCCTCACTGCACCAACAATCTCCCCCTTTTTGATCTATGACAAAAACACACAAAGTTAAGGAAATTAAGTGCATGAAACAATAAAGACATGAAGCAAAAGTAGGAGTAGTAAAAATATTTCTCAAGTTCTCCCCTTAGAGGAACCCTCCCCCTTGACCGAGGGTGAGTACTTAAAAAAGACTTTTAGTTCTCCAAACACAAAAGATAACGAGTTAAGTAAATGGCATTACATAACTTAGGCTCCTTAGAGTCAAAAATAAGTGCAAGTTAAGTAATCAAAAGTTAAGTCAAAAGGTTTAACTTTTGATTTCTTAACTTGGGCCTTTAAAGTTTTCAATTCCGAAGAGTTGAAACCTAAACCTTACTCCCCCTTAACTTAGGCCAGAATCAAAGTTTTAAGTTAAGTTATCAAATTCAAAAATTTGAATTTATTGAACCTTAACTTTGGCCTTTTCTCCCCCTTTTGACATAAATCAAGAAAAAAAGTGGGGGGGGGTTAAGAAAACCCTAAGTCCAAGCATGATGATTTTGAAAATAGTATGTGAAAATAATTCATCTAAATGTTCAACTCTAGTTTGACTTGATTGAAATGATATTATCAACAAGTCCTGATTAGAGTTGGTTAATATTAGTTGCATATTTATACTCCGAGGTTCATATTGACGCACTTGATCTACATCTTGGAACCTGGAGTAGGGTCCTAACATCTCACGCCGTTCTAGGTGGCTTAATACACAAACACATTAACCCTATGTGTTGTGAGATGTGTTGGCTCCTTAAATCTATAGGATCATGATATCTAGGGGAAGTCCTAAACTAGTTCCATTTGCATAAAGAAAAAAATGAGAAAAATAAAATTTTTGAAAATAACATTTGAAAACTTTTGCTAACCTATTCTATTACGCACAAGCCCAATTTTCGTCTCAAGAGACTAAATTCGGCTTCGGGTAGCGGTTTAGTAAATAGGTCTGCTAGGTTAGACTTCGAGTCAACATATTCGAGTTGTATGGAGCCGTTGGCTACATGTTCTCGAATGAAATGGTGTTTTACCTCTATATGCTTTGTCCTTGAATGACATATAGGGTTCTTAGTTAGATTTATCGAACTTATGTTGTCTACAAAAATTTTAGTTTTGGTGAAGTCCAACCTAAGGTCTCGGATAGTGTGCTTCATCCAAAGAAGCTGAGTTACACACTCACCCATCGCAACGTATTCGGCTTCGGTGGTAGATAAGGCAACACAATGTTGCTTCCTACTGCACCAACTCACTAGACTCGAGCCGAGTAGTTGACAACAACCACTCGTGCTCTTTCTATCGAGTTTACTATCGGCATAATCCGAATTGGAGTAGCCGATTAGTTCGAACTCCGTAGATCTAGGGTACCAAATACCAACGTTAAGTGTTCCCTTAAGATATCTAAGGATACGCTTAACTAGGGTTAGGTGAGACTCCTTAGCACAGGTTTGAAACCTGGCTCATATACTTACTGCGAATAGGATGTCGGGTCGACTCGCAGTTAAGTATAGGAGACTTCCTATCGCGCTCCTATAGTACTTTAGGTCAATGGACTTACTTTCTAGGTCTTCTCCTATGTTAACATTAATCGCCATTGGGGTGTTTATTATCTTAGCGTCTTGCATTTCAAATCTTTTAATTAACTCCTTAGTGTATTTTTGTTGATATAGGTATATACCATCCTTAGTTTGTTTAATTTGTAGACTTAAAAAGAAACTTAACTTGCCTACCAAGTTCATTTCGAACTTACTTTCCATGAGTGAAACGAACTCGTTTAGTAAGGCTGAGTTAGAGGTTCCAAAAATTATATCGTCTACGTAAATTTGAGCTATGAATATTTCTTTACCTAAGGTTTTTACGAAGAGAGTTGGGTCAACTAAGCCTTGGTTAAACCCTTTTGACTTAAGATGGATTGAAAGTCTCTCGTACCAAGCTCGAGGAGCTTGTTTAAGTCCATAGAGAGCTTTCTTAAGTTTTAGAACATGGTCGGGTTTATCTAGATTTTCGAATCCGGGGGGTTGGCTAACATAAACTTCTTCTTTAATGTATCCATTTAGGAATGCCGACTTAACATCCATTTGAAACAACTTAAATCCTCGATGTGCGGCATAAGCTAGCAACATTCGAATGGATTCGAGTCTAGCTACTGGGGCATAGGTTTCATCGTAATCTAAGCCTTCGACTTGACTAAACCCTTTGGCGACTAACCTAGCCTTGTTTCTAACTACTTCACCTTTATCATCAAGCTTATTTCGAAACACCCACCTTGTTCCAATTATCGTTTTGTCTTTAGGTGGTGGTACTAATTCCCACACTTCATTCCTAGTAAATTGAGCTAGCTCTTCTTGCATTGCAATAATCCAATCGGGATCAAGAAGAGCTTGTTCAATTGATTTGGGTTCTATCTTTGAAATTAAGGAAATTTGACTAAGGTTCCTATAGGATGCTCTAGTTCAAACTCCTAGATTAGGATCTCCTATCACTTGATCGATAGGGTGGTTAGTCTGAATCCTAGATTGGGTTGGGTTTGTGTCACCTAATGCTTGATCAATGGGGTGACTTGGTTGAACACTAGTTTGACTCGGATCACTTGTCACTTGGTCGACAAGAGAAGTTGGTTGATGTGGATTAGACTCGATCTCAGGGTCGGAGACGAGTTTGGTATCAGTGGGCTCAACACTTGGGGTCATTAAGGGTTTTGTAGGTTCGGGTACTTCATCGAACACTACATTAATAGTCTCTTCGACTTTAAGGGTATCGTGGTTATATACCCTATAGGCCCTACTCGTGGTTGAGTATCCTAAGAAGATTCCGGTGGAGGTTTTGGATTTGAATTTCCCTAGGTGGTTCTTAGTGTTTAAGATATGTACTTTACATCCAAATACCCTAAAGTACTTGATGTTGGGTACTTTATTGTGATAAATCTCATACGAGGTCTTAAGGTGCCTCTTTACCATAAGGATCCTATTCTGGACATAGCAAGCCGTGCTAACGGCTTCTGCCCAAAACCTATCAGGTAGGTCGTATTCGTTCAACATGGTCCTAGCGGCTTCTTGTAGAGTTCGGTTTTTTCGCTCCACTAGGCCATTTTGTTGAGGGGTCCTAGGGCAAGAGAATTCATGGTGGTATCCGTTTAGGTTACAGAAGTCGGTGAACCTTTGATTTTCGAATTCACCACCATGATCGCTTCTAAGTCTTTTAACCTTAAGGTTTTTTTGATTCTTGATTAATTTGAATAGATTGATTAATTGATCTAGGGTATCATTTTTATGTTCGATGAACCTAACCCAGGTAAACCTGGAGTAGTCGTCAATTATGACTAAGCAATATTGACTTCTATTGAGTGACTTGGCTCCATGTGAATCGAATAGATCCATATGCAGGAGCTCAAGTACACTTGAGGTCTGCTTCTTGGTTAGTTAACTTGTGTTGTGTCCTAGGTTGTTTTCCTTGTTGACAAGCATTACAGATTTTATTAACCAAATTATTGAGGTTGGGTAAGCCTCTGACTCATCTTGTGGACGAGTCTTGCAGTGACCGAGCCGGTGCCACAACCATGATTCCTTTTCTGTGTCATAAGACATTTGGCCGAGGATTTGATTAAGTTAATTGTATAAATGTTATTTGTCCTAGTTCCTTTGAGTATTGTTTTAGCTGCTTTTATTTGTTTTAATTACACATTCATTTTCTAAAAATACGACCTTATAGTTATTGTCACATAATTGGCTTACGCTAAGCGTGTTATATTCAAAATTCTCTACAAGTAATACATTTTTAATAACAAAATTCGAGTTAAGCTCGATATCACCGATCCGATGATTTTGAGCTTGCCGTTATTCCCAAAGGCTACCGATCCTTGTCGCTTTAAATCGAACCTTCGTGAATTTGAGTTGATCCTGGCCATGTGTGAGCAACACCATCAACATCCATTGATCCTACACACAAGGTGGTTGGATTGGATGTTAGATTTTTTTTTAAAAAAAAATATTGGTTGTAAGTTGTTAAACCTAGGTCATCTCACCTGTGTCTATATGATCAAGCATGTTATACTTATGTGTTTTTTGTGAGATGACTTCCAATTAAGTTGATTAAGTGCATTTAGGTTCAAGTAATTTTATGTTAGATTTGGATTTGACCTAGGCTTGTCAAGTTTACCTTTCAAGATCATGGCTTCTGTGTCATGGCGAAGCCACGAGGGCCTTCTTTTATCGGATCATCGACCACTTCCTTAGACAAAGCCATTTTCAAGAAAATGATGACTTGACTCACCTAAGACTATTTCCTAGTCTAACTGGTTATTTTTGAAAAGAGGCTCCCCGAGGCTCAATCTTTTCGAAGGATTTTAGTTGGTTATGTATGTGTTCTAAGTGAGTTCACAAGTTTTAAAAAAAATTTTAAGCATGCAATTTCTAAGTTAAAGCACAAACATGTTTTGTATTGGCTCCCCCTAGACCGTTGAATCGGTTCGGTCTATCCACATAGTGGATTTGGTCCTTGGGAACCCAGTACAGGTTGGATCCTAGAGTTGAAATCAAAAAGTTCTTAGGGACCCATGCTTGGACATGTTTCCTATGTCGACTTACAATCGACATATACAACCTATTAGTCGTGTTTGAGTTAAACCCTAGTCCAGCCTTGTTGTACACGGCCCTTTGAGATCCAAGTAGGAGGTCAAGTCCTTTGGATCCCGAAGTGAACCTTTCCAACGTGTTCCTAAGATCTTCAACTTGACTTTTCAAGAGAGAGTTCTCAACTTCGAGCTTTTCAGCTCGAGTTGGGTCCTCTTCTCGAACTTGACTAGTCGAAGAGGTTAGGGAGACCTTGTGTTTGAGGAGTTTGACCTCCTCAACCAGGGTCTCGACCTTGGACTCGGACTTAACTAATTTTCTAGACAAAAACCTAACCGTATTATGTAAAGTATTAAATAAAGTTCGACTCACTTTAAGGGTATCTTTCAACCGGATGCGATCCGTGGCTTGACTTCAAGGTAGCTTCAGAGTCCGAGTCATCCTCGTGTTCACTCAAGTTCGTGAGTTCGGTCTCCATGTCTGACTCAATCGATTTCGCCATGATGACGTGGTCTTCGTCTTCTTCGGATGACGCTTCTTCCCATGTCGCGTTGAGGGCCTTCTTGTGCTTAGGTGCTTGGTGGTTGAGCTTGGGGCACTCGGACTTGATATGTCTAAACTTGTTACACTCATAACACCTAATATTAGAACTTTTAGGCTTACCTTGGTTGGGTCGAGTCGTGGTTCGCTTTCGTCCCTTGGCTATCCTTCGAGCTAGGTTCATTAGTTGATAACTCCGGGTCAACTTCTTCTTCGGACTCGTCTTCCTCCTCGGTTGGTGGTGGCTTGCTTGCGATTTTCTTCTTCTTTGAACCTGCAAACAAGGCTATACCCCTCTCGGGTTCCGAGTTGGACTGCTCATGTAATTCGAAATCTGAGAATAATTCGTCTATTCTAACTTTAGCTAGGTCCTTAGATACCTTGTAGGCATCGGCCATGGATGCCCACAAGGTGGTCCTAGGGAAAGAATTTAGAACATACCTGATTAGATCTCGGTTTTCGACTTTCTGTCCTATTGAATGCAGCTGGTTGACTATGTCCTGGACGCGGGCGTGCAATTGTGTTGTCATCTCGTGTTCCTGCATTTTTAGTGTGTACAATTTATTGAACAACAAATCACGTTTGCAAACCTTAGCTTGATCCGATCCTTCGTGTAACTCGATCAGCCTCGTCCAGAGATCTCTTGCACTGATGAAGGGTCCGACTCGGTTCAGCTCCTCCTTGGATAGCCCGCACTGCAGGATTTGAGTCACCTTTGCATTTGCCTCGACTTGTCGTTTAGTGGTAATGGACCACTAATTGTAATCCAAGGATTCACCTTCTTCATTAGTAGGAAGGGTGAACCCGGTTTGGATCACAATCCACATCTCTATTTGGGTTTTTAGGAAGTACTCCATCCGACCTTTCCAGTAACGGAAATCGTCACCGTTGTAAAACGGTGGTCGGACGGTGCTAAAACCCTCGAGATGGGCCATTAACACGAAATTGTAAGAAGAGAAAAAAAAAACACACAGACAACAAAGGTCCCAAGACTTGCGTCTTGGATTAGTAGTGCGGGAAGAAGAAAAGATAAATAAATCAATCAATAGATTAACTGATTAGAAAATTAATTTTAATTCTGTAAAAAAAATTAATTAATTAATTAATTTCGAAAATTAATTAAAAACTATTTTGTAGGAAAAAAATCTAATGTTGAAATTAAGTAAAAAATATTGAAAAACCAAACTTATATTCTAGACAAGATTTAAAAATTAAAATAAGTTTTTAATTGATTAAATTTGAAAATTGATTGAAAATCTATTTTAGTGGAAATAAGATTTAATTCAATGCTAAGATTAACGAGAAAACTTTATAAAACGAAATATAAAGATTTTAGGGTTTGAAAAATTCAAGTATTTTTAAAAAAAATATGAAAGAATTTTTAATTCTGGGAAAAACTAATTTTAATCAGTAATAGAATTAAAAAATCATAATTAAGAGTTTTTTTTTTGTTAGGATGATCAATAGAAAGATTAAAAGCGATAAAATTAAATTAAAGAAAAGTCTGGAAAAAAAAATTTAGAAAAATTAAAAAAAAACAAAAATTAACGTAGACAGAAACAGAGGAAACAAAAGAAATAAAATTACTCAAATTGGTGGTTTCACCAAATTTGAGTGCCCCCTGCTCTGATACCAATTGTAGGATCGAAATGAGCGCTAGAGGGGGGGGTGAATAGCGCAAAACAGTTTTTCTTTTCTTTTGTTGTAAAAACGATAAGTGAGAGATAAACGCAGCGAAAAAGAGATGGACACAAGGAGTTTTACTTGGTTCACGGGCAACCGACTGCTAATCCAAGGCCCTAATGGTCCTAGACCACGTACGGAGGGCAATCACTAAAACACTCCTCCTCGTTGGAGGTAGGAGTTACGATTACAAAACTTTCGACAAAAACACAAGGATGAGAGACAAGCCCCTCTCTCCTTTTTGATATAAAAGCTCAAAAAACACAACTTAAATTAATCGACTAAAACGATTACCAACACTTTAACGGTGAAGCTTCGTGTTGGCAGCACTTCGTTGTAGTAGCGTCGTCGTAGAAGAGCGGCGTTGTGGAGGCGTTTGAGAGCTTTGTAATAATTGTTGTATCTAAGATGTGAAGCACCCCCCTCTATTTGAAGCCTTGTCCGCCCACTTGAGATCCGACCACCTCACCACCAATTGAGGGATAAGTTTCCACCTTGCTTTTGACCGGCCACCTCACCAAGATTTGGGGGATAAGTTGCCACCTTGCTTTTAGTTCCTTTTGCCCATTTTCAGGATACTTTAGTTATTTAATTTTATTTCAATTCGAGTTCTAATTTTAATTCGAATTCGAATAAATTCGAATTCTAATTTTAATTCGAATTAGAGTAACTTCGAATTCAAACAAGGGTTAGCTCAAAGCAATATGTAGAAATATTAAATGTGATGGATTTAGATGGTTTCTAACCATCCGATCTCGACTTAGACTTTCATGGAAAGTTTTGGGTCGGATTGTCGCCTAAGATCAACTCCTAAACGGAGAATCCGACCTCACTTACGCTCGTCGGACACGAGTCTTACCTTGCACTTACTGTGTCGCAGATCTCTAACTCAAGCTTAACCTGTTTCTGCACACTCAAGTAGACTCATGAGATAACAAAATAGACTTAACCTTGTGTCTTTGCTATAATCAAAACACAGGTTCGATTTCGGTGCCTCACTGCACCAACAATGAATATGTGTTCTTGATGAAACACAAGTCTGAAGTCTTTGAAAAGTTCAAAGAATTTAGAAATGAAGTAGAGAAACAACTTGGAAAAAGTATTAAAATACTTCGATCTGATCGAGGTGGTGAATACTTGAGTCAAGATTTTCTGGATTATCTAAGGGACAATGATATATTGTCTTAATGGACTCCGTCGTATACACCACAACTTAATGGTGTGTCTGAGAGGCGAAACTGAACCTTATTGGACATGGTTAGGTCAATGATGAATCACGCGAATCTTCCCAAGTCTTTTTGAGGCTATTCACTTCAGACAGCTGTTTACTTAAACAGAGTCCCGACCAAGGTAGTCTCCACTACTCCATATGAGATATGGAATAGTAAGAAACCTTATTTATCTTACTTGAAGATATGAGGTTGTCCTGCTTATGTGAAGCGGATTGTATTAGACAAACTGGATGCTAAGTCTGATAAATATCTATTTATTGGATACCCTAAGGAAACGAGGGGTTACCAATTCTATCATCCTGTGGAACAAAAGGTGTTTGCTTCAAGGTATGTTGTATTTTTAGAGAAAGAGTTTCTCTTGCAAGAAAATAGTGGGAGCGTCGTTGAACTTGAGGAGGTTCAAGAGACTCCGGTAGACATTCATGAGATACCTGGTCAAGCATCTCAACCGATAACTCATAGTGATGAGCCATTGGCTGAACCTATTGTGACACTATATATTTGTAGATCTGGTAGAACATGCAACATTCCTGAGAGATATGGATTTCTCGTAAGTGAATCGAACAACGTATTACTCATTGATGATGAGGAGCCTACCAATTATGAAGAAGTTCTGAAAAGTTCAGAAAGAGACAAATGACTTGAAGCTATGAAGTCGGAAATGAATTCCATGTATGAAAATCAAGTTTGGAACTTGATGGACCCACTTGAAGGCATTAAGACAATAGGGTGCAAATGGATTTTCAAGAAGAAAACCAACATGGATAGTAATGTAATTACCTTTAAGGCTAGATTAGTGGCGAAAGGCTATCGTCAAAAGCAAGGTGTTTATTATGACGAGATCATTCACTGGTAGTTATGCTTAAATCCATTCGGATGCTCCTGACCATAGCGACTCATTATGACTATAAGATATGGCAGATGGATGTGAAAGCGATTTTCCTTAATGGAAACCTACTCTAGGACGTGTATATGATACAGTCCGAGGGTTTCATATCGATTGATAAAATCAAGGTATGCAGCTTCGACGATTCATATATGGATTGAAGTAAGCATCCAGGAGCTGGAATATCCATTTTGATGAGACAATCAATAGGTTTGATTTCTCACAGAATCCAGACGAACCCTGTGTATACAAGAAGATTAGTGGGAGTGCAGTTGTGTTCCTAGTGTTATATGTCGATGACATATTACTTATAAGAAACGATATATCTATTTTATAGTTAGTCAAAATTTGGTTATCCAAAATATTCTCCATGAAAGACCTAGGAGAAGCGACCTACATCATTGGGATTAAGATCTATAGAGATAGATTGAAACGGTTGCTTAGTCTTTCGTAGTCTATATATATAAACCGAGTGCTAAAGAGATTTAGAATATCGGAATCCAAGAAAGGTTTCCTTTCCATCAGGCATGAGATACACCTTTCGAAGTCTATGTATCTGCCCACATAGGAAGAGAGGATTTGCATGAGTAAAATCCCTTATGCATCCGCAATAGGATCTATCATGTATACTATATTATGTACAAGGTCCGATGTATCGTATGCTCTGAGTGTCACGAGCAGATATAAGTCTGATCTAGGAATGGATCATAGGGCGGCTGTTAAGATAATCCTTAAGTACTTAAGAAGAAATAAGGATGTATTTCTAATATATGAAGAGGGTGTTATGGTAATACGCGGGTATACGAATGTCAGCTTCCAGACAGACAAGGATGATTCTATGTCTCAGTCTGGTTATATATTCACCTTGAATGGAAGCGCAATAAGTTGGAAAGGTTCTAAGCAAGACACTATAGCGGATTCTGCCACTGAGGCAAAATACATTGTAATTTTGGAAGCAGCAAAGAAAGCGGTTTGGATCAAGAAGTTCATCTATGAACTTGATGCAGCCTCATCAACAATCCAAACATATGCTTCCCCACTATCTTCTGACCAGAGAGATCATTAGTAGGAAAAAAATACAAATCGAGAAGATTCCCACTGAAAAGAACTTAGTGGATCCTTTAACTAAGGTCTTACCTCAAAGTAAGTTTGAGGATCATGTTAGAGCTTATGGTATTGGATACCATGGCGATTAGCATTAGGCCAAGTGGGAGTTTGTTAGTTGTATATGAAAGGTGTCCTAAGGCAATCGCCTTATGGTTGTACTATTTATTTGATAAATGAAGATTCACTATTTTAGTATATATATTTTCATTTATTTGATTGGATCTTAAACTCATTTACTGAATATCCGCAATATAATTCACAGCATGAGAGAATTTATGATTGGATCACAACTAGTGAGTATCTCTACATGTGTAATTGTGATGTATTGGAATTATCCCTAGTCGACGAATTGATGTATTCGGAAACCATCAATTATGTTGAGACTAGTAGGAGTTATACTATTTGATTTATCCAAGCAGCTATTTCTCACTGGCTGGAGACATTGGGATGTCCAGAGTTAACTGTGGATGTTAGTTATGGTAACTAGTTCATTGGAGTGACTAGTTGTAAGACTTCATATGATTATCTGCATATATGGATATATCAATGAAATTCTTACTGCAATTTAAGTATGATGTTCCTTCGACATGCGATATTCAAGTCATCTTGGTCATGTAGACTTATGCTTTGACATCTTAAGCAAACATCTCCGAGGAGATGTGGACCCGGAATGATTGGGTATAAGTCGAAGTGGCCGAAGGTATTTGAATAGCCTTTAGAGGATTCACCACTCCTTGCGAGGAGATGTATACCCTATGATCTCTCATTAGATTGTTACAAAAGTCTTTTGTCAAAGCATTACATGTTTAAAGTATGATACTCTTAGAAACATGTGAAGTAACTAGAATTCGTAGGGCGAGGAAGTAATACTTAGGCTAGGTGTGACGTGGTCAACCTTGTGGGGATTGACATATAGACTATGTCCTAAACCAAGTGGATATAAGATGAGTGAAGGGAACGAGGCACGATTCACTGTAGCTGTTGAAGGGTTTCAGAAGCGTTCTAGGATCAACCGTTGATTTTTCGATTAATTGGGGATCATTATGTACTACTAGATGTCACTCATGATCGTTTTATAATTAATAGTTAATTATAGACAACCAACATAAATCGGGAACCTATTTGGTCACAGACACTACGAGTGTAATTTGAAGGATTTAAAACGAGTTTGAGAATAGAATTCTCAGATCGAGAGAGACATGGTTTGGTTGGACCAAACAAAGAGCGAGCATGAAATTGTTTCAGTTGCAACGGAAGCGTGGATGGGTCGAGTCTTATGAAGACATGATGGATGAACCAAATCAGTTTGGTTCTCATCCAATGGTGGAAAATAAACCAAAGGGGTTTGGTTTGTTTTAAACGAATGGATCGAAATTGGTTCGGTTAGTTTTAACTTAAAATAGACCAATGCGATTTGGTTTATTTTAACTTAAGTTATTGGAGCGGGTTAATGGATTTTGGTTATAAACCAATAACCGTTAGGAGAATATGTTCTCTATAAAAATACAACTTAAGGGTTTTGTAATCAATGAACAACTTAGGTTTTGGAAACCCTAGCCGTTTTCCCCTTCTTCTTCTCTCCTTGCTCCTTGCCGCCCAATCCATTGGAGCCGCCCAACTTGTTGTGGCCGCCCCTTCTCCTTGCTGCTAGCCAACAACCAGCCGCCGACAACCCTCCGGCCATCCTCAGCCATCGGCCAACCTTTCATGGCCACCGGTGACCAAGGAGCAGTCGACCACCTGTTTTGCCGACCATCTCCTCCACCAAAACAAGTTGTTCAATTTTGGACAGCTTATTGTCCTCTTCGTGGAGATGTCGTTTGGTTAACATTTTATGGTCTTTCAGTGATCTACTTGTCAAGGATTGAATCTCCGACAATCCCCTTTGGTGGAGGACCAAAGTTTCGTAAATTGGTTGATGAAAATCGCTTCCGAGAAATGAGTTCGTGGAACTCATTTTTGAATCCGATTTTGATTCGGATTGTGATCGTCTCTCGGATCACAACATCTTCGATGCGAGGCTAGTAACTCTTGTGAAGACGGAGCTCGTAGCTTGTTGAAGCTATCCCGACGATACTCGACGTGGATACGAATAGAGGCGAAACTCGTGAGGGTCGCTTGATTGATGTCATTCCTGCTTCACGTAATTCGTCTGATATACCTAGAGTAGTTTTCTTTTATTGCAAAATTTGAAATGATGATTATGCCTACATATATTATATCTTTTACATGCGTGTGATATATATTATAATAAATAGTTTATTATTTATTTTTTTTCGCTGTATGTATATTTACGAAACGTGCTCGAACACAACATCCACATCGGTGCTGAAGAAATCCAACAGTTTCTTTTTCCACGATTACAAGCGAGAGGAAAAGAATATTGAGTTTTCACCGAGGTTTTGGTAGAAGTTTGAAGCAATTGGTTTGACGACTTCGGCTTTATTTTCACATGGTTCACATGACAGATTCTTTGCATGTGTTTTGGTATACGAGTTCGGGTGGAAAGATATATTTAGTCATTGCACTTTGGAGAAATTTGTCCTTTGATAAATATTAAAGTACGGTGTGTTTTAGTTAACGTGTAACTTTGGTGCACATTTTCATATATATTGTCTACATCATGTTATACTTGCAATGATCCTGTGAAACGCCGGTCCTCCCTCACAGGCGCTGTAAAACAAATGTCTATCATAATTAATTTTTTCGTATTGACCGTAAAACTGATTGACAAAGAGACTGAAGATAAACAAATTGCCTTTTACATCAATGATCCTGTGAAGCAGAAGTTCCCTGAAGTCGACACAACCTATATAACAAAAGTTCTCTGAAGTCCTCCCAGACCTATTCATTCCCCATATACCCTAAACCCCCATAACCTTAGTAATTACAAAATCAAATTATGTTTAACCCTACTAACCCATCACAACCAGGGGTTCCTGCAAGCTTGTTTTCCATAATTCCTACTACGTGCGCAACTCGATCACCTACCCATTGTCTTTAATAGTGGACCAGAGATGTAATTGCTTTGTCCCCTGGCAAATCAGCATACGAATTGCAATTGGAAGGGTTTAATAAGCCAAGGTTAATTACGTTCTCAGATATAATTATATATGTATTTATCTTAATTAGGTACATGCATACAAAAGCCAGGTCAGTGAGCTGAAAGAAATTAAAAAGCATGTCCCCAACGCATGCACACTCCAGATGTTCATAACTACCTTGAGAATATTTCACATCTTATATATGGTCAATCGATTTGGGGTCCATCACATAGATATCGCCTAGCATATTTGTTTCAGGTGATTAATTATGTATATCTTTTATAATTGCCCTTCAATCATATTCTTTCCTTTTCTTCCTTCTCTCAAACAAAATACTGTTAATAATGTTTGAAAATATCTGAACTAGAATTAATCCACTGATTGCAGAGCTAGAGGAACCATTTAGAGCAGAATCTGTGGCACGAGAGAGGAGAATAATTCACTTTTAACTACAGAAACTTTATCTATCGAGGCCATTTAGAGCAGACCAGGTATGATATATACACTGACATTTGAATCAATTATTGAACTACTTTGAACAAGAGGATATTGTTTCTCTTGGTGCATGATTAACCATCAATGCCACCAGAGCTCTTTGGTGGTCTTCTCCAGGCACGTAGCGATTGTGCTGTCGGTAGAAAGATTTAATCATAGGACCACTGTAGAGGAAGTATGATCGCTAAGCTGAAGTCCTCTTCAATCAAATAAATTGCAGTTGTTGTCTTCTGAGCGAAGCCAAAAAAGAAAGGAAAGTGACGCGTAGGGGTGGCTAGTTCTTCTTTTCTCATGTGCTATGAATGCCCATGAGAGGGGACATGGGACTTGGCTTTTAAAAAAAGCTCGATTCGAGTTGATTGATTAGCTCTTGTCATTTTCATCTGTTGCATTTGCTTGTGATTATCCTACATCTTTCCTAATCTTTTCCTCCTAATTTTTTATTCTGCAAGGCTATGATGTGAACTGCGAAAACAAGTTAATTAGCTGAATTAAATGGTTTTGATTATCCATATACCATAGTAGCTAGGAGAAAGCTGCGGAGAAGAGGGCGGCCTATTTAATTTGCTTGTATACTAAATAATGTGCACGGTAATTCTGCAGAACTATCCTCATATTTACATCTCACTACTTTTGCAGGCTTTGGATGCTGTGGATATTATTGATGACAGGGAGGTTTAATTAGCTAATGACAATAGAAAACATGCTAATAGTAATAGCCCACGTATTAAGATCTCCTACATAATTAACCATATTATCACCATCCTAATAATTCAAATTAGTCTGCCCATTTGTATAACTGTTGCTTCAAGTGACAATTATTACATCTTGCTGTCTGAAAGAGCCTAATGGGGGATCACATTATTAATTTTCAGGAGGATATTTCATATATATAACACTCGTTTAAACAGGTCAAACTTAATGAAAGTTCTTTTTTATTTCCCATCGACAATATCACTTTTAATATTGATTGTAACTGACCTAGCTTGTTTAAATGTCATATCTACCTCAGGTTCAAAGCGTCAGCGACAGGTGGTCCTTCACATTTCTATACTTTTACTGCACATATATATATTTTTTAATTTTTTTCCATTTATTTGTCTTCATCATCGAGAGAAGTGGGAAACTAATAAATATTTATTTGTGTTCGTCATCAAGAGAAGTGGCAAACTAATAAAGCAGTGGAGTGGAAGTCTAATAAAGAGTCGCTGTTTGCATTAATTTTTTTAGTGTTGGTTTGTGGGGGATCATCATCATCATCAGCATCAGTCTGCATCGATGTCACCAATCACTCTTTGTCACCCTTAATTTCTTGCATTTGCCTAAGATTTCTATCGAGGATTTGATGGTCAAGCGGAGCTGCATCACTGATGTGATGGACAGGGACTAAATCAGTGCAGTACTAGGCCACAAGTAAAACACGATGATACTAAAATAGCCACATTATTTATATAAATGCATAGGGTTTGTGAAGTCAAATTTTATAGAATTTAAAATTATTTAATAAGGTAATTAAATTGAGCCGAGTGATGAAATAATTATTTAAGTTTGGCTTAATTTTTTTTTTTTAGTTTGAGCTCGGTTAGAATCTAAATTGAGGTTGACTATCGAATTTTTAATCAAATTTAGTTCAAGTTCCAATTAAGTTTGATTAAATTTGTTTAAGTTTCATTTATTTAAATATTATTGAGTTCTTAAATTAAATTTATTTATTTGTTTAAAATTTTAATTTTTATTTAATTGATTACTATAAATAATTCAAATGAGTACAAACAATCTCATAAATAAATTTGATTATGAATATAACTCACGAATTTTGGTCCATCAATATAGTTTATAAATTATGTTCATGAACATTGTTCTTGAATATATTTATAAATATTATTAGTGAATAATAACAGAATAAATACATATAAAAAAAATTTATAATTCTGACGGTTCTCACACACGGTAACTTAGGCTTAATTCATCAGATCTGTAATCTTATCTTGTTTTTTTTGTAAGAGGTTATTTTCAGGATTTAAACCCGTAATTTTTTGATCACAAAATAATAATTTTACCGTTGTACACTACTTTCTTCAAAATGATTGCCATGACAATTTAACTTTAATATGACCATGATCAGGATCAAAATGATTGATAGTGTGCAGCAGTACTCTCACAGCCATTTTCATCAAGCAAATTCTGAGATATGTCGAGGAACGTGAACTTAGTCTGGTGCCAGGAAAGGACCACAAATAGGACCACAACACATTGATATACCTGACAACATATTAATCGCTCCCCAATGGGCAATGGCCCAACCCACCAGTTGATGGGATCTGTATTTTATTTTATGGACAATAAGAATATATTTATGTTGGTTTTATTATTGTTTAAATTGGTATTTTAGCTAAGCTATAATAACCACGATGTCTCGAATTAAGTTTAATAAGATTTTAATAGAAAATTTTAATAAATAAATGAATAAAGAATATTATATTACTTTGGAGCAAAAAATAATATATTTATTTCAAATATTTTTCATCATCCATTTCATATTTAGTTGAAAAATGATAAATTATAAAAGATATTAATCAAAAATTAAAATAATAAGAAAATAAATATCTCGAAAAATTTTACAGCCTTCTCGATCGAGAATAATATTTTCCATGTATTATTACTCTTTATAATGCTGCCTATATACATAAATGGACCAATTAAATGATAATAGCCCATGTTTTGCTCGAGCCTGCCAACTACGAGGCTAAATGATAAAATGGACAAGACAAATTAACAAGTTGGAGTACATTATTAAATACGATAAGATAGCCCTCTAAGCCTGTAGACGGAAAGTGTTTATGCAATCTCTTAAATATTCAAATTCGATTCCGAACTATGATCTATTATAGAATATTTTTTTTTAATGAAATGAAAATTTTAATATGTTAAATTGTTGAATCATCCGTCGTATACATTTTCAAATTTATTCTAAAAAATTTCAATAGAATTTGATCGGTAATTTTCAAAATTAATCGATTCAAAAAATTGAATATATGATATCAATAACAAAAATGAAATAGATAAATGAATAATTTATTAACTTTGTCAAATAGATCTCTGAATAATTTTTGAACAACCTTATTCATAAATTTATCTAACATGCATATATGATTGTATTTATATTTTTTTATTCAAAAGTATTTTTTTAAATTTGAAGTTTTAAATTATTTATTGTAAATTACAAATAAATAATTACGTTCGTCTTTAATATGTTTCACTGTCGATTTTTCGATGATGATGAAAAAAATAAATTATAAAAAATCTATACTCTTTGATTTGATGAAAATAATAATAATTTTTTTTTGAATTTGAATGAAAATTTTAAATCTCATATTCAAATTTAATTCTTATCCATATATAACACCATATGTATTATTTTAGCCCGAGTGGATATAATTAATCCACTCAAACTCTAATGCGGATGAAACTAATCCATTAAATAATGGATCCCACTTAGGTAAGGAAGGCTTCATTTGCATTGCATTACCTCAAAGTCCAGGCTTCGCCACTGCTCAGTGTAGAATAGACGTCGTATTTATTCAATTTATCTAAAAGAATTTATAAAAAATATTATAGATATAATTGATGCGGTGGAAATCTGATGTCTCATTTAGAGTTGTTGATGAAGTTTTTTTTCCAGGGACGTGATCCACTTTGCGAGAAATAATATACGTCGGAAGACTCGTCGGGAGTTTCGAGAGGAAAGAGAGAATAGTAAAGTAAATGATGTAAGCATGGTTTACAGAATCGCAATTGATGCGGTAACGGAAAAAAAGATATGTTGATTTTCTTTCAATGCGATGGAGTGCGAAGGAAATTTAGAGGGTTTTTTCCGACCGCAACAGTAAAAATGAAAATGTGAAACAAAGATACACAAGCTAACACAGACAACAAATTAAGACACAAGATATAACGTAGTTCGAAATAAGGATTCCTACTCCATGGAGGTGAGCTCTCTCACCGACTGCTGTGCCAAAACATTTCACTATGAACATCCTCTTTCACGGAAAGGAACTTCCGGAGGTGGAGGAGAAAATCTCTTACAGTCAAGTCAAGATACAGGAAACAGTACAAAAAAAATAAAGATCACCACTCTCCTTCTCTTCTTCTCCGGCGAAGTGGTAGCTCTCCTCTCTCTCAATGTGCCTTCGTCTCTTGCTGGTTGGAATAATACGGATTCCCCTTCCTTCTGTCATGCTTCTCCCTTTTATTCTCCCCCTCTGATCAGTTGTTGCATCGCAAGCTTGCCCCGTCGTACATGTGACCACCATGTTCATCTGAAGAATCATTCTGTTACAGACACGAAGAGCGAAGGCTTCTCGAAATATTATGTGGGGGTCCCCTTCTGTGGTATAACAACTTCTTATCTGTATTTCGAGAAATATGCTAGCCTGTCCTTTTCAACCATTTACCTTCGGCGAAACTAACCTATAGCTCACGTGTGGCGTAGCCTTTAAGCTTTACCTAGCGGTCCGAACCAACTTCTCTTTTTCCCGTATCAAACTATTTCTGGGTTGGCTATGCCGAACCGGTTCTCACCCGTCCCATCTACTTCTGGGCCTACCAAGCCGAACCGATTCTCGCTCATCTTATAACAAATTGACCTCCGCCATCGCTCCGCTGTATCGATTACCTCGACTAGTCCTCCCGTTCCAATTGTCCAAGATGATCGCGCTCGAACCATTCTACCTTACCCTCTTTGCCGAACCGATTATTTGGTTCGGATATTGTCTTACACACAAGCCCTTTTACCCATTTTACAGAGAAGAGGTAACAACAGTATCATTAGTCAACCCCCAAAAATAGTCAAACGCAGCTAGAAGCTTGACTTGCTAAACGTCTAAAGCCTCTACTTCACCCTTTGCTCACCAATTCAAACTCACTTTCCTCTTACGACCCTACCCCATATATTCGAGGCGGCTTAATGGGCCCATGGATCCCGCTCCTCCTTTTCTTTTAGATAGTCGAACAGTCACACGAAACCCTATATAAATCTTCGCCCCTTCCTTTTATGCATGACTTAGCATGCCTAGCACTCCAGTCCTTTCCACTTCTCCCTTCCAACGGTTTTCTCCGGCAACGTTTCAGCAACCTAGCCCTTTCTTTAACAAACGTTCCTCCTTCAACCTTCAAGTAAGTGCCCTTCCCTGTTTTGTACCTATGACCCCTAAGACCTTGACCTCGCCCCCTTGGTATGAGCACACCGTCACACAACTAAGCTGCGACCATTACTTCTTTAACCTGAGGGACCAATTCATAGATCATTCCATAAAATGTTGTTTCACTACTAAGGTTCACCGACCACATCGTTCTCCTCCCGGTCTGACGTGCTTCTTTTCTGAACAGTTCCTTAATAACTTGTTTTTACCTGCGCCCTCTCCCTACTTAGAAATCTTAGATTTCTACGGGCTGTCTCTAAACCAATTTACCCCTAATTTTTTTCGTATTTTATCGGGGGCTATTATAGTATTTCAACACCTAAATCTCCCTTTGTCCCCTCAAATATTCCACTGCTTCTTCCAATTAAAATCCTCTAAGGCAGGTCTTTTTTACCTCTCTAGCCGCACAGACTGTCAGTTCTTAATGAATATGCCTACTTCCCACAAAGGATGGGAAGAATTGTATTTCTTTGTTCAGCTTCCAACACCCCTATCCTACTCAGATACTTGGAAACTAAACCTTCCCGAGCTGCCTCTCTTCCGCGAAATGAGGACCCAATATCCTTTTTCGGAGGTTTACAAAGTATTGGGAGAGTCCCACTACTGCTCAAACCATCTAATGAAAACCCCTCTCCTTAGTCACTTCAGGCTGTCCCCTTTCCCCCCAACGGCCCCGACCGTCATAGGTAGGATGACATTCATATTTTAATATAGCTTCTTATTTGGATCAACACATCTTTCTCACCAATGAATTTTGCAGATAACCTAATGCAGGACGCTCTGGTAAAGGGCGAAGAAATCGAAGCAGCCAAGAAGAAGAAGACTTCCACGAAGCAAGGTAAGTCCACGGCTGTCCCTTCCTCACCTAAAAAGAAATTGCGTCTTACTAAGGAAGGAGATCCCAGTTCTTCATGCCTTCCCAAATCCCCTTCTAATTTGGAGAGAACTAAACGCCTAGTCATTTATGAACCAAGAATGAGGGATACTACACTGGCCGCCTCATCCTCCTCTCCCCAAGAGGAAAACTCTCCTTCTTATTCCCCTGCTTCATCTTCTCTTCATCTTGACTCTCCCACACCTTCCCAAACCAAATCTATCCCAGTCACCGTTCCCTCAGAAACACATCCTTCTCCCACTCCCCTTCAGCGTGTAGGTCCCCCCTCCCCCTTCGGAGGGGGGAATCTTCCTTTCCCGAACCCTTCATTGGTTACGCTTGGGGTCCCTTCTGAAAATCCGTCACCTCTCAGAGGTGAAATTTTTCAACCAATCCGGTATACAGGGCCCCTGCGATCAGATGAGCAAACTGCTGGCTGAGGTAACTATTTTCCCTCTTTTCCTCCACCATATATACAAATATATACGTCTGTGTGCCAACACTTAACATTTGCCTCCTTTTTCCTTCAGTAAAATGATATCCCATATAGCCCAATTCCAGTCCAATGTGGAGACGCACCATTTTGCCTCCCTGGCGCACCAGAAATAGCTCACCCAACGGTTGAGCGAGAAGGAGCAAAAAGAATCTTATCTAATCGGCCAATGTGAAGACTCCATGATCCAATTGGCCTTGGTTCAGAGCGAGAAGAAGGAACTGCACTGAAAAAAATAAATATCTCGAGAAACAAATCTTCCTGTAGTCCAGCCAGCTTCAACAGGTGGACCTTCTCTCTCACGAACTAACAGGGTATAAAAGACAGCTTGGGGACGCCATTATTCAAGCTGCTGACTCCTCAACTACTATTCAGCAGTTGCGGCAAGAACGCCAAGCGTGAGAGGCCACCTAAAAGTCTTGCTTGTAGAGGTGCCAAGAACTCTCTTCATTGGTGGCTACCTTTCCCGAAGCCCTGTTGGTTGTGGCTCGGCAACAAAAAGAACTCCATCGAGAATATACCGAGGCCTTTTCGGCCCTGGGTCAACGGGCCATGATGGCGACAACGGAAAGAGATGGTCTGACAACCCAATTATCTGAAAGCCAAGCCCAGCTAGCGGTGTGTCAAGCCCAACTTGCTACCTGCCAGTCCCAGCTGAAGGAGTAGGAGGCCGACCTGAAAGGGCGTTATGTCAAGAAGGGGGTGGATTTATTTATACTTGGCTTCGATGGGTCCTCGGCTTTAAACGTTGAATGAGGGTATCCTCCCTCCGACACGGACACTAGCTATTTAAACTCCATTGACGCTTTATCCAAATGCCCCCCCCTCGAACCTTTCAAATTGTAATCTATCCCACTTTGATCCTTGTAATGACTCTTTTGTTATTGAAGAACGTTGGTATTGACACGACTTTTTGTTGTACTTTACGCATATCTTGATGTGGGTCGAGAACCTTGGGTCTGCTTTGCGTTTCTTTCTCTTTACAGCTGCGACCCCTTTTCTGCCTTGTATAAATGAAAAGATGGCACTCCCCGTCTTGGACCCTGCTCGGGATATCCTCGGAGAGATTTTTTCCTGGCTCGAACCAATTTTTGGGCTCAGCCGACCATTAACTTGCTTTAACCTTTTGATATTCTCAAAATAATTAATTGCTTCGGAAATGATATCTCAATAATTTCCTATGCTGACGCCATTATGATGTTAGTCCTTTCCTCTTCCCCCCTTTCCAAGGGCGAATGCAATTCCTCCTCCCTCGATTATAAATTATCATCTCAAGTGTCTTCGTACTCCCATTTTATTCTCATGGCTTCCGCGGAACATCCCATTGAGATCTCTTCAGATTCTGACTCCTTTGAACTGCACGACTGGACCACTGAAGACATAGAGGAATCTGAGACCCGCTCGATGGCAACTTCGGCTTTTTGCCCCCCCTCTTCTCCATCCTTAACCACTGTTCCAATCCCTACCGTAGGGAGGCCCTTCCGAGCACCCTTCCCTTCCTTCCGCAATCGGTTCTGGAACCCTCCCTTGACGTGGGAATACACAATAGGAGATCCCCGAGCCTCTGCTGAACTTCCTCCGCTTCCACCGGCCCTAGCTTTCGTTCCAGTCCCTTTAGCGAGGACTCATCCACCGCCTTTTGATGGAGCTCCACCAGCGGCACCTCCAGTTCAAGGCGATCTTTACAGAGTCGTCTTGGTGCCTTCTCCTTCGGAGGACCCCTTTGACGATCCTCCTATTAGTGATAACCCTAAAAAACTTGTATAAGGGTTAACCGAAATTGTCACGCCCCAGGGAAGTCCCCGCTAGACAAAAATCCGGCAGCATCTCCCCTGTACGGGTGACAATACGAAACTTACATACAAGACCCACACGACCTACTATTCATCGGTTAACACGACCGGAACAAAAATTCACACATGCAGGTCATAAATAGGCCTCAAGCCAACAATCAAAGTAAATAACAAAAGTCTATAATATTTAGACTTACCCCCTTTGCCATCTGAGCAGGAATACTCAACCAAACCAATCAAATAAAAGTATGAATAGAAGTCCATAAGGACATAACAAATACGACCAAAGTATCCACGAGTACATAATCAAAACACAAATCCTAAACATCTCTTCTAGTAAAAAACCAAAGCCATAAGACTAATAAAATAACAAATTCATTTTGACGAGGGGATTGGCAACTGGACTCTCCTGGCAGTTTCATCCTGAAAAAAAAAATATAATGCAACGGGGTAAGTTCAATGAACTTAGAGGATAATAGTCGATATCGATGACCTAAGTAAAATAGGGAAGGTATAACTAAAAGCTGATCAAATGCATGTATCAAGTAGGCACAATAACATACAAGGCAGTTAAACATAAAAATTATTGTAAGCTATAACCAACTAAGCATATCAATATGACATTATCTAAAAGATAAGTCAAAATACCCGCCTGCAAAATGCTCAAAATAATGCAAATGTTTACGCCCGTGGACCTGTCTCGTGACCGAAACCTGCATAAAATATAATACACTCAGATTATATCGCCAACCCCAATATCAAGTCCAAAACCTAATGAATTAAGCTATCCACTTAACCGATCACTCACTGTCATATCAAAATATAATTCATCATAACCAGCTTAGGCAATCAACTTTATTAACCCCAAGTTTAATTACCACTTGATTAATATCAGTTTACCCCAAAAACCCAAACCGTACTATTTGATTAAACATATTAATTAAATCCAAATTCATCCAATTACTCCTAATAATAGATTAATCAGATTAACTCCATTGTTTCAAATGATTAATCCCTTACTTTGATTAACCAAATTAGTTAATTAGTTAAACGGACTAATTAACATGAAGCAACAACCATCGATTAATCAAACAATCGATTCTGCCCTTACCTCCTTCGTTGTCGGAACAAATTGGCGGTCGATGAGTCGTCGGACTCTGATCGTGGCTGAGCAGAGGCTGACAGCGAGTCAAGGCGATATCAGCATCGGATTGTTGCGACACGGTGTGGCCGTGCACCGGTGACATCGGGAGGGAGGAAGATCTCTGCCTGCTACCGAGCGGGAGACAGCGATGGTGCCGTGAGCGTTCAGCGGTGTCGATGCGAAGGGCAGCCACGATGCTGCGAACACTCTTGTATCCCCGACGAAGCTCGGCCCGGTAGTCGCAGTGCGGTGAGATCTATAGCGGCGGAGGCGTTGGTGTGCGAAGGCAGAGCACGAGGAAGTGGAAGACAGAGGGGCAGGGCGACGAGAGGGTCGGCGGTCAGGGGTGCTATCGGAGCCGTGTGTGTGTAGGGCGGGGTTGGCAACCGCAACCAATAGTCGCGCAATGTGACCGTGTGTGCAGCGATTGGAGGCGGTGTGTCCGTCTTGGGCGAGCGGCGGCGGTGACTGTGGACTACGGCGTCGGGTTGGACACGAGAGAGGGGAACCGAGAGGAGAAGAGCGAGGTGGTGATGGATTGGGCGGCGATGGTTGGGAAGAGGTGCGGAGTCGGCGACGCGAGATGGGGAGGAGTGCGGCGCGCGGAGAAGAAGGCGGAAAAAAATAGGGATCAGGATGGGGAAATCGCGAGAAACCGAAGAAGTTGAGCGTTGCGGAGAAAAAAACTTGGATCGGTTCTAAAATAACCCAAATTAATTAAACCTAGATTAGGTTTCTAATTAAACCAAAAGCTTTAACCCTAGGCTTTTAGTTAACCCATTAACCCCTCAAAAATTTATATTTTTAAATAGGCCCTTTAATAGTCTATTTTTCTTATCCCTGTAAATAGCCCGTATACGCTCCGTTTAATTCCAGAAAAATTCTGAAAAAAATCCTAAAATTCTCTAAAAATCTCGAAATAATTCCTAGAATTAGTTTTCCTAAATTTTGGCCATTTAATTTAGTATTTTAAATTTTTTGTATTTAACATTCTCCTCAACTAATAAAAAATTTGGTCCCCAAATTTCTTACTCAAATGCATAATGAGTAAGAGATACCACAAGTACTGAAAAATATATCTCACGCACCTTAAGTAAACAGGTGGGGGGTATTGAGCTCTGATCTTTTCCTCAAGCTCCCAAGTAGCCTCCTCATTGATGTGGTGACTCCACCCGACTTTAACGAGTCGCACAGTCTGGTTCTGAAACTATCGTTCTTTGTGATCCAGAATCCGTATCGGAACCTCTTCGTAAGTAGCATCAGGTTGAATGAAACCTAACACATCTGACAAAATATGTGTAGAGTCTGACATATACTTCCTCAGCATGGACACATGAAACACATCATGGATACCAGCCAAGGACGATGGTAGCGCTAGGCGGTAAGCGATTGCTCTGATCCTCTCCAAAATCTCGAAAGGCCCAATGTACCTTGGAGCTAACTTACCACGGAGGCCAAATCTCTTTACCCCTTTCGTGGGTGAGACTTGCAGGAATACATGGTCACCAATAGAGAACTCCCGAGGTCTCCGTCTCCGATCTGCATAACTCTTTTGATGATCCTGCGCCTCTGCCATCCTTCGTTCGATAGTACGGACCAACTCTACCTCATGCTGAGCTCTATGGGGTCCTAGCAACTGGGCCTCCCCAACCTCCTCCCAGAGGGTGGGTGTACGATACTGTCTACCATATAATGCTTCAAACGGGGTCATTTGGATAGCCGAATGATATCTATTATTGTAGGCGAATTCCACTAACGGCAAGTTATCCTCCCAGTTGCCCCCGAAATCCAAAATGATATGCTTGCACTTCCATTTCAGAATTGGAATTTCCTGAAGCATCTCTTCCTTAAACTAATGCAACTCCGGAAACCACTATCCTCCTCGAAGTCAGAGACGGAGAATTATCTTTTCACAAGAGAAGTCCATCTATCGTCTAAAATCCACTCCACCACACACTCTGTAAGTGCATGGGAGGCTATCGCGACCAAACTTCCTTGTTACAACCGTTCGTGTTCCAGCTACTCTATAGTAGTTATCCAGTAGTTAGCCAAAATCCCATGAGCATTCCTGCTCCTCACCTCTACAAAACAACATAATCACTGCTAAGTCCACGTCATCTATATGACGGCTTATCTCGTCGTTCTTTAACTGTCGTAAGCTTAGGATACGTCTTATTCAATAGCATCGGAATCGTTCCGATCTCCGAAATGATGCATCCATGTACACTACCCTTCCATCCACACTAGAATGATTAACTAACACTGATGCAAAAGTCAACCATCGTCTAAGCCCTGAAACTAGTTTCACAAGCTTCAGACCAAGTAAATTCCATCACCTTCCTGGTCCAATCAGTCAGCGATGTAGTACCACTAGAGCATCCTATCCATATCTATGATAATAATCAAATCAATACCAGGAAACCACCATCTACGGTGACTGAGTGCGCAACTCTAACTACCACCATCAACAGTGGCCAAGTTATGTAACTCCAACGACCATAACTGATCCAATCGTGTCCAAAATACATGACTTTCCAAATCCCTAGATGACTAAGTCGTCAATAAGTCTAATAAGATAATCAAAAGCTCATACAGTTCATACCAAATATAAAATTATCGTCGCTACACACTTGTATTCTCTTTACTCTAGGCTGATGATATAATAATCATCACAATGACAATGATAATTGTATGACACTATGTCACTACAATATCAACACACCGGTCATAAATCAATCCTAGAGTATACAAAGGTGTCCTATAGCTGATCTAAATAGATCTTCTATCCACAACGAAGGATATTCATTTCCTTCTATAACTACCATATTTTATCATCGATAATCAATGCATAACCTCAAAGGTCCATCTCTCTTTTAACAAAGAGTTCCGGATCTTCTCTAGAAGAAATACTGGGACAGATAAATATCCCATCCAACACCTCCTATAATAAGGTAAAACGATCTTTCATTGTCTTGACTAGTGTAGGTATACACACCTTATCCATAACCAAATCACTAATAGTAGGGACTGATATTCTTTGAGGGTTTACTCCTTGACTTTCAAATGGGTGGCTAGCAGGCCAAATCCCTAGCTTCCTAATTCGACATCAGTCGACACCTCTAAAGAGTCCATACTTCTGAAATCATGGTTAGATTCCGCAAGGTCAATACGTCGTCGATCTCGTCCACGACCATGAGTAGGGGCAATTTCACTAGGTAGCATTTCCTACAATGAGTAAGTATCTAACAAGAACATAATGTCAACTTCCTATTACATAAGAAAAATATGGTAACCACTAAAGACAATACTTTTCCTATAGCTCAGAGATATCCTTCAGCTTGTCTGATCCCAAAACACAAGAACTCCCAAAAATCCAAGGAAAAGAAAATCCTCGAAACACAAAACCCACAAACCAAAATCGCAAACCAATAAAATTGTCATGCCTCGGGGGCATATCTGTCATCCAAATGATGGAGGAGCCCCTCAGTGATAATATTCAGAAATACATGGAGCAGATCTGGTAAAAACCTCGAAATAAAAATAGAAATACAAGTATTTTATTAACTGCATGCATGCACGACTAAACATAAATCAATTAAAGTAAAATAGTTTTATGACACCAAATCAAATTGCGATAAAATCCAAAGTGCATAAACAAAATGCAATATCGATAAAGTAAATAAAGCGACATCTCGACGATGCAGTGGGACAAGCACGACGATGCAGTGGGACAAGCACGATAAGGGACTCTCTGAGCGACACGAAGGTAGGTCAACAGGACACGTCCTCCATCAGTTAACCTAGAGGATAAGTGAGGAGGTGGTGAGTACAACCACTCAGTGGATGGATAGACAATAGTGCATAATCGTAATGCACATAATGGAAGTCAAAGGAAAGAAACTAGAGTAACCCAACCCTCAGAGTATCAATATCAGTCTGCAACTAACCTGGTCAGCAGTATAACAAATATACCCACAATATACACAACCACTGCAATCTACAAGCAACACACATCCAGATACCACGATAAAGCCTCGTGGCTCTTGAGATAATACAAAGGGAACTATCTATTAGCTACCGCGAACGGAACTCGTGGGTCGACAATCAATATACTAAGCACTGTCTACGCGCAACTACATGCTACCATGAATGAGACTCGTGGGTAGACAGGCAGTAGAAAGACTCAATGTCTGCGGGCAACGATATGCTACAACGAATGGGTCTTGTGGACAGATAACGCATATAGATATCTAGTTATTGACTGCATGCAACAACATGCTACCACTAATGGGTCGCGTGGGCAGTCGATTATCCTAGGTTGTTAAGCCCAGGATTATCCAATACATCTAGCATAGAACGACTATCAAAGTCGATAAAGATTGTCGATATACAATTAATCCCATTGAGGCGGTCAAGCGAGGGTTTCAACACCTCTAATACGAAATGTTTACCAAAGTCGATAAAGATCATCGACTTATAAATAAATACATCGAGATGGTTAAGTCTAGGGTTCCAACCCTTCTAACATGAACGGTTATCAAGGTCGATAAAAAAAAATTCATAAGTCATAGGGTTTCGTCCCAGCTAATAGGAAACATCTATCAAGGCTAATAAGGACAACCCCTCTACTAACAAGCACGACAAGAGGGTTAAGCCTAAATTATATAATTTCTACCAGTTTAATCATGTATGCTATAACATGCTACCATGAACAGATCTCGTGGGTACTTAAGATGTAAAGTAGCTGTCTAGCTATAGACGTCATACGAATCCGATTATCACCAACTCCGAACGGATAACACAAGAGTATAACCTTACGGTAGGTCATCTCAACCATAATTGGGAGGCATGATTGACCACAAATATACAAAGCACCTATAGGGAAACACTACTGTAAACTTTTCTCAACCACGATTGGGTGATAAGTTGGCAGTCGATAGATATGCATATCGTTATATACCCTCTAAGGATTAATCGCCTTCTAATCATACGACCTCTACTAGTTCGATCACCATATCAACTGAAATAGTAAATGGATAATCATATATCAATAAGCACATCCGGATTATTATGCCTAGGGTTCCAACACCTAGGGGTTTTACTAATGTTTCATTCCTAAGATTCGCTCCTACGGAACAACCTCATCTAAGTTATTCTATCCCTACTAGTCTCCATCATGGTATCCACCGCAATAACACATAACCAAATAAACACATAACAACGATATCTAATAAACGACAACCTAGTCATACTAATAGAAATTAATGGCTGAAATTAATTAGGGTATAACTATAGGAGGTCATGGCAGTACAAAGTCAAAGCAATATGCTATAGAGCATCAAGTGCAAATATACCCTAAACCACGTAAACAATGTAATCATATCATCATGCTCTAAATCTAAAGAATTTATCTCTAGAATTTATTCACCTGTTAGCCGTCTGGAGATGTCCTGTCGCTGCCAAATCCCCAAATTGACCTCATCAATAATACCTCGAATTTCCGAAACATAAAAATCGTCGAAAATCCGTACAAATACGAAAATTCCCAGATTGACTCGCAAAAACCTGTCAAATGTGGCGAACTCCAAAAAATCCAAAAACCCCTAGGAACTCGAAAACCTAAGCACTCTGATACCAAATAAATTGTCACGCCCCAGGGAAGTCCCCGCTAGGCAAAAATCCGACAGCATCTCCCCTGTACGGGTGACAATACGAAACTTACATACAAGGCCCACACGACCTACTATACATCGGTCAACACGACCAGAACAAAAATTCACACATGCAGGTCATAAATAGGCCTCAGGCTAACAATCAAAGTAAATAACAAAAGTCTATAATATCTAGACTTACCCCTTCTGCCATCTGAGTAGGAATACTCAACCAAACCAATCAAATAAAAGTCCGAATAGAAGTCCATAAGGACATAACAAATACGACCAAAGTATCCACGAGTACATAATCAAAACACAAATCCTAAACATGTCTTCTAGTCAAAAACCGAAACCATAAGACCAACAAAATAACAAATCCATTTCGACGAGGGGGATTGGCAACTGGACTCTCCTGGCAGTTTCATCCTGAAAAAAAATATATAATGCAACGGGGTAAGTTCAATGAACTTAGTGGATAATAGTCGATATGCATAGTAAGATATAACTAACAATAATAATCATGTCAGTACAGTCTGCTAATCAATAATTGGAAATGCAAGAAAGAAATGCAGAAAGACTGTACTTACCTGAATCTCCTATCCTGACATAGGGGCATGTGCCATACTAGCACAAATAAAGTCGTCAGACCAAATACAAAAAAATATATCTTGTATGCATGACAATCACATGCAACATCCAAGGCAACAACCAAAATGCAGCAAGCACAATAAAAATGTCATCCATGCAAAATGCATGCGATGCAAATGACATGGTCACCTCTGACGCCAGTCAGCCACCTCACATGCGATGGTGAAGTTGAGTAGGTAGGGATATGACAACTGTGCACTTTGTCATCACTGCTCCTGAGTGACTGAGTGGACAGGATGCTGTTGGAGTACACCTATCCTCTTGCCTCAAACAGAGTGGGGGAGCAATGCTCTCATCTCCCGGTGTCGTAGATCAGAGGAGGGATCCCTACCCACTACCACGCTGCCTCACCGCTACCCATGAGCGGACCAGCGGAGTTTGACAGAGCTACTGCATACACCCTCCTGATGTACCACTAACCTATAAGTGGCTGTGTGTGTAGAACATGTAACTGGCTGCGGGCTCGACTACAAAGGAACCCCGTCCAGCCAGCATGCAATCATGCAAGATGGTGCATGACACTAAAGCATGTAACACCAACTAAAATATGTCTCCGAATAATATGCACAACAAATAGGTACATATCGATGACCTAAGTAAAACAGGGATGGTATAACTAAAAGCTGATCAAATGCATGTATCAAGTAGACACAATAAGATACAAGACAGTTAAACATAAAAATTATTGTAAGCTATAACCAACTAAGCATATCAATATGATGTTATCTAAAAGATAAGTCAAAATACCCGCCTGCAAAATGCTCGAAATAATGCAAATCTTTACGCCCGTGGACCTGTCTCGTGACCGAAACTTGCATAAAATATAATATACTCAGATTATATCACCAACCCCAATATCAAGTCCAAAACCTAATGAATTAAGCTATCCACTTAACCGATCACTTACTGCCGTATCAAAATATAATTCATCATAACCAGCTTAGATAACCAACTTTATTAACCCCAAGTTTAATTACCACTTGATTAATATCAGTTTACCCCAAAAACCCAAACCGTACTATTTGATTAAACATATTAATTAAATCAAAATTCATCCAATTACTCCTAATAATAGATTAATCAGATTAACTCTATTGTTTTAAACGATCAATCCCTTACTTTGATTAACCAAATTAGTTAATTAGCTAAACTGACTAATTAACATGAAGCCACAACCATCGATTAATCAAACAATCGATTCTGCCCTTACCTCCTTCATTGTCGGAACAAATTGGCGGTCGATGAGTCATCAGACTCTGATCGCGGCTGAGCAGAGGCTGACAGGAGTTCGAGGCGATGTCAGCATCGGACTATTGCGGCACGGTGTGGCCGTGCGCCGATGACATCGGGAGGGAGGGAGATCTTTGCCTGCTACCGAGTGGGAGACAGCGATGGTGCCGTGAGCGTTCAACGGCGTCGATGCGAAGGGCAGCTGCGATGCTGCGAACGCTCTTGTATCCTCGACGAAGCACAGCCCGGTAGTCGTGGTGCGGTGAGATTTGTAGCGACAGAGGAGTCTGTGTGCGAAGACAGAGGGCAAGGCGACGAGAGGGTTGGCGGCCAGGGGTGCTGCCGGAGCTGCGTGCGTGCAGGGAGAGGCTGGCAACCACGACCAATTGTCGTGCAATGTGACCGTGTGTGCAGCGATTGGAGGCGGCGTGTGCGTCTCAGGTGAGCAACGACAGTGACTGTGGGCTGCGGCGTCGGGTTGGACACGAGAGAGGGGAACTGAGAGGAGAAGAGCGAGGCGGTGATGGATCGGGCGGCGACGGTTGGGAAGAGGCGCGGAGTCGGCGACGCGTGATGGGGAGGAGTGTGGCGCGTAGAGAAAAAGGCGGAAAAAAAATAGGGATCGCGATGGGGAAATCACGAGAAATCGAAGAAGTTGAGCGCTACGGAGAAAAAAACTTGGATCGGTTCTAAAATAACCTGAATTAATTAAACCTAGATTAGGTTTTTAATTAAATCGAAAGCGTTAACCCTAGGATTTTAGTTAACCCATTAACCCCTAAAAAAATTATATTTTTAAATAGGCTCTTCAATAGCCTGTTTTTCTTATTCCTGTAAATACCCTGTATAAGCTCCGTTTAATTCTAAAAAAATTCCTAAAATTCTCCAAAAATCTTGAAATAATTCTTAGAATTATTTTTCCTAAATTTTGGCTATTTAATTTAGTATTTTAAATTTTCCGTATTTAACAGAAATAATGTAACAATGACCGAAGATATTAATAAAAAGAAACAAGAGAGGGTACTGAGACTTCTTTTTGTCATTTTCCTATAAATGTAAAACAACTGCCACCAGAAAAGACTGTCGTCCCATCTGAACTTACTTCCCTTTACTGCTTTCGTGGAATTTAAGTCGTCCTTCTCAAAGTTACTGCGCTAATAACTTCCACCCACTGTCTTTACATTTCTTCTTCTTTACTAGCATTTATTATTTTTACCTTCTCCATTAGTCAAGGTACCTTCTTCTTTCGCCGTTATAAGGACCCCCATCCATCATTTGGTTAACATTCATCTTCTCTCCACCATGGAACAAACCTCTGAATAGGGTAGCAGCTCTTTTCCTTCCGAAGAGAAGACCGAAGAGCAACGTTACATCGCTAATCTGAAAGAGCAAGTGGGATATCTACAACGACACTTGAGGGAGGCTTCCACCAGCAACTACTCCCTGCGCCAACTACTAGCCGTGTCCTAGAAGGACTTGTCCAAGCACATCTTCATACAACAGTCTTACCTTCGGCAGCTATGGCGCCAACCCCAGCCCTGCAAAGAGGCTCCTTCCGTACCTCCCAATAAAGAACTGTAATACCCTATGAATAAGGGCATCTTTCGTTATTTTCTTCTTTTAAGGGAAGTTGTAATATGTAGCCTTTCTGAAGTAATAAACTTTCTGCCCTACAAGCCTTCGCTTACGTCCTTCCCCGCTTATCCTCTTCTTCTGTCTTTCTTCTGACTGTGTCAAATTTTACACTTCTTTATGAAAATCAAATAGACGTACAACCTCTTCATCCCTTCATCACGCAGGGATTGCGTATACACCTCCCCGTACGAGAATAAAATAACATACAGCTAAGGGAATACTCAGCTCTTTCGTTCCGCCACCACACGGGGATAACAATGACATATAGTTGAGAAATGCACTCAACTCTTTCGTTCCACCACTGCACAGGGATAAAATAATAGATAACTGAGGGATACTCAGTTCTTCCGTTCCACCACTGCACGAGGATAAAATAATAGATAACTAAGGGATACTCAGTTCTTCCGTTCCGCCACCATACGGGGATAAAATAATAGATAACTGAGGGATACTCAGTTCTTCCGTTCCACCACCGCACGAGGATAAAATAATAGATAACTGAGGGATACTCAGTTCTTCTGTTCCACCACCGCACGAGGATAAAACAATAGATAACTGAGGGATACTCAGTTCTTCCGTTCCACCACCACACGAGGATAAAATAATATATAATTGAGGAATATACTCAACTCTTCCGTTCCGCCACCACACGGGGATAAAATAATATACAGTTGAGGAATGAACTCAACTCTTCTGTTCCACCACCACACAGGGATAAAATAATATATAGTTGAGGAATGCACTCAACTCTTCCGTTCCACCACCACACGGAGATAAAATAATATATAGTTGAGGAATGCACTCAACTCTTCCGTTCTACCACCATACGGGGATAAAATAATAGATAACTGAGGTATACTCAGTTCTTCTATTTCTCCACCACACGGGGATAAAATAATAGATAACTGAAGGATACTCAGTTCTTCCGTTCCGCCACCGCACGGGGATAAAATAATAGATAACTGAGGGATACTCAGTTCTTCCATTCCGCCACCACACGGGGGTAAAATAATAGATAACTGAGGGATACCCAGTTCTTCCATTCCGCCATCACACGGGGATAAAATAATATACAGTTGAGGAATAAACTCAACTCTTCTGTTTCGCCACCACACGGGGATAAAATAATATATAGGTGAGGAATGAACTCAACTCTTTCGTTCCACCACCACACGGGGATAAAAGAATAGCAACCAACACCCTTCTACATAAAGAGCGCGCTAACCTATCCTCCGGTTATGCCATCATACTGCTATTGTTTCTTCATTCGTCTTGAAGTTGAATACCCTCGTCCATCCCATCATATGTGAACAAAGGTTCTAGAAGATAACCGGCCATCAAAGGAATAAATCCTCATTTCTCTTTTTCTTAGGGCCCTTTTTTCAGATTAGTAGCCCAACCGACGATGCCAGCCCATTTCACCCTCCTTTTATATGAAACGCCTCCTCTTTCCTCTCTTATGCTACCATCTTTTTCCTCTGCCTTTTCGTCTTCTTCTACTTCTTCGTCCTTTTTTCTTTCCACTGCCATCCTCTGGTGTTCCAGTCACTAACTTCCGTGCCTCTCTTCTTCCTCTAGCAGGCAAAATGTATTCCTTCTTCCAACTGGAAATAGCAAGCCGTTACCTAGCATCCAAACAAGATGAGGGTTAGCCACCAGCATCATCTTCTCATCTACTTTCATCCATTACTATCGCACCTATTTCATCCCTCTCTTCTCCCCCAGCTTCTTCTGAAATCCCCGTCTCTACCGCTCCATATGAGACTAGGGCAATCGATTCATTCTCATCTCCCATGGTACTTGTAAACCCTAGCTCTCCTGTCCTTTCTCCTTCCGCCTTGGGTATCCGAAAATCACCCTCTTCCCCATCTCAACCTGAGGACGGACACAGAGACATGGTGCGTCAACGCTTGTCGCCGACAGACGTTTCTGTGTCCGCTCCTTCTCTTTCACCGGAGCATTCTCCCGTACCTGAACCCATGATAGTTGATATTCCCCCATTGTCCATAACTTAGGAGGCCTTTTGCCTCCTTTGGATACAGACCAGGGTCCTACTTTTCTCCTTCCCAACGAAGAATTTTCCATCCCAGTGCTCTCTATATCTTCCTCCCCAAACTCCTTGCCGGACCAATCCCTTTCTACAGATTCTTCTGTACCCGTTTCACGAACAACCACACTAAGTCTTCCACCCCCCACTTCTTCTTCTCCTCTCTCGGCCCCTATCTCTTTGACCTTCCTTACAGGAGCTCCTTCTTCTTTCCCTTATGAATCTCTGACGCAACCTCCTTTTCTCATCTTTCCTTCCCCCATCATGAGTGAGACTTCACCCCTGGTGTCATCCGTCCCTTCTTCTTCCTCTCCCAGGGGACTTCGAATATTAAACTTGGAAGAACTCATCCCTCGGATGGAAGGCCTGTGCCACGCTCTGGAATTGGTATATTCTTCAAATCGACTTCTCTGATTTTCTTTACTTGATAACTTCTTTTTAATAAATGATCCCTAGGCCTTCACCAATTATCAAGAGCTGGATCGCTCCCTCCAGCAATATCAGGCTCAATCTCTAAAATGGGAGCTACAACAAGGGAGGATCGATGACATACCTGTAACCGAGAGCAATCCCTATCTCAAGAAATTAAACAATGCCAGAACAATCGGCGTAAGCTCGCTAACACCAAAAGGATGCCGAAACTATAGCGGCACTACAAGAACAACAACGGGCTCATACAGAATCGCTACCTATTCGATGGGACATTCAGCTGGAACAGTCTGACAGAGAGACTTCCCCTTCTCAAGAATTAACAAATCTTCGAGAGCAGGTAGCGAAACTCCTTCGAGAGAAGCAAAAGAACTCTGATATCATTGCAAACCTGTGGATTCAATACCAGAAAGCGGAGGACAAAATAGGGAATCTTCGCACCCGCCTATGCAAGGAGGTACAAGAAAACTCCTCCTTAATAACCTCTAGGGCGCATGCTCATGCCCGTATCCACAGGAAGGAAACATCCCTCCAAAGACTGAGCGGTGAACTCATTCACACCAGATCCTACACGGAAGCGGTAGAGGGGATTTCGGCTTCAATATGCCAAAATATGATGGACATGATAAGGCTCCTTCAGTAGGACCAAACTTCCCGAGCGGATGACATCTCGGTCCTGGCTGATGCTATTATGGAAATATCCCGACGTTATAGTGAAATGCATCGATCCCTCTGGGAGCATCAAGAGAATTGTCACAGGCTCCATCGAAATCGAAGTCCCGACCGCCCAAACCGATAGGAGCGGCTAATAATCCTGATGCGTGCCACCTATCAAGATGGGTTTAATGAGGCGGTTCGGTAGTATGCTGACAAAGGACTTCTCCCTGTGAATCATCCTGCTCTCTCCTTGCACTGGGAAGCCGACTTCCGACGCTATCCTCCCGATCGTTTTAAATTGTAACTTGATGTATTTCTTTGGGACATGGCTCCCTTTTTATCTTCCTTTCTTTTCATAGCTTGCCATAGGGAATATAGTATTAATGTAAATGATTCATCAATCAGACTTGAGTTCGCCGCACATCTAATCAATATAACAAATTGTCAAATACATTTCTCCAGGAACCCCTCAATTCCTTTTCTTCATACATCACCCCTTATACAGTATAAAAATATTTCAAGTGGATAGCGTTCCAGGGTCGAGGAAATTCCTTGCCCTGGTCATCCTTCAGATAATACGCTGATCCTGCTACGCGGTGCGTCACTTCATAGGGTCCCTCCCAGTTCGGAGCTAAATTTCCAGGATCCCCAGTGGGATTAACTTTACGCAGAACCAAATCCCCCTCTTGAAATCTTCGGGGCATCACCTTTTTGTTAAAGGCTTGTTGCACTCTCCGCTTGTAAAACTCCGCTTGCCTCCGTGCCACTTCCCTCTTTTCTTCCACCAAGTCCAACTCAATGCTCCGAATAATTTGGTTCTGCTCTGGCTCATAAACTTCCACTCGGGCGCTACTTAAAAGGGCTTCCATCGGAATAACAGCCTTAGTCCCGTATACCAGGCTGAAAGGAGTTTCTCCCATTGCAGTTTTCGGTGTGGTTCGGTAGGCCCACAAGGTCCCAGGCAACTCTTCCACCTAGTTTCCTCTCTGAGCCCCCAATTTAGTCTTTAGTCCTTAAATAAGGATTCTATTAGTGACCTTGACCTGCCCATTAGCTTGAGGATGGGCTACCGAAGTAAATGCCCGCTGGATATTAAGACTTTGACACCATTCCTTGATCTTTTTGCCCTGGAAATGCCGCCCATTATCGCTAACTAGCCTCCGGAGAATACCATACCGACAGACAATATTCTTCCACAGGAATTGTATCACAGCATTCTCAGTAATTTTGGCAAGGGGTTTTGCTTCCACCCACTTGAAGAAATAATCCACAGCCACCAATAAGAACTTTTTCTACAACGACGCCACAAGCATAGGACCCACTATATCCATCCCCCACTGATCGAAAGGGCATGAAGCAACAATGGCTTTCATTAATTCAGCCAATTTCGACGCATTATGCTTTTGACAGTCGAAAGGTGTTTACACTATATATGAGTCAGATCTTGTTGGATGGTGGGCCAAAAGTATCCCGCTAGCAAGGCCTTCCTCGCCAAAGCTCTCCCTCCCAGATGATTGCTGCAACAACCTTCATGGATTTCCCGAAGTACCCATTCAACATCTTCCTTTCCCAAGCACTTCAGCAGGGGCCGTCCAAAAGATGTCTTATATAAGTCTCCGTTTAGGATAGTGAATCGTTTGGCTCTGTTCATTAAAGTAGAGGCCTCCCCTTTTTCTTCCGGAACTTTTCCCTGCTGTAGATAAGCTATAATGTTAGTCCTCCAATCAAGGATCGAATCTGGCTCGGGCATGGCCTCCTCTATGTTGCATATCATCAGAGAAGTAGGGATTTCCACGCAGACCGTTTCAAGTGGCTTCACACCTTCCATCGCGCTAGCCAATCGAGCCAATTCATCTGCCTTTCCATTGTTCTCCCTCGAAATCTGCTTTAAGAGGACTTGATGAAAGTGAGCTTTTTCTTTCTCGAAAGCCTTCAAGTATTTTTGCAATCTTTCTTCCTGAATCGTAAAAGAGCCCTGAAGTTGTGATACCGCCAACTGGGAATCCGAGTGGATTACAACAAAGGTTGCTCCTATGGCTTTGGCGGCTTGTAACCCTGCCAAGATAGCTTCATATTCAGCTTCATTGTTGGACGCCCAGTATCCCAGGTGTACAGCTATGCGAGTTTCTTCTTTCTTAGGGGATATTAATAGGACTCCCACCCCGCTACCTGCAGACCCAGAAGAGCCGCCCACAAATTCATTCTATGCATATGACCCTTCTTCTTTTGTCGACGAGCTATTTCCTGAACCAACGAGTACTTCAGCCAAAAAATCAGCAAGAGCTTGAGCCTTGATAATGGTTTGAGGTTGGTAGTGAATGTCATATTTGCTTAGTTCTACTACTCATTTAGCCAATCTCCCAGAAAAATTAGGCTTAGTGACCACCTTACCTAATTCACTATGAGTCAAAACAGTGATAGGGTGAGCTAGAAAGTATGACCTCAACTTATGGGCAGTCAAGACTAGAATATATGGCAACTTCTCCAGCTCCATGTAACGAGATTCATTCCCCTTCAGAATATGGCTGGTATAATAAATAGGTTGTTGATGAGAACCTTCTTGCTTCAACAAAACTGAACTGATAGCTCCCTCTGAGACGACTAAATACATCCACAATGGCTCTCCTGTCGCTGGCTTGGCTAACAGCGGAAGTCCAGCTAGATACTTCTTCAACTCTTGGAAAGCCTGCTCGCACTGATCATCCCATTGAAATTTGGTAGCTTTGCACAAAACCTTAAAGAAAGGTAGCCCTTTGTCCGCCGATCTGGCTATAAATCGAGATAAGGAAACAATTCTCCCCACCAGTTTTTGAGTCTCTCATAAGTTAGTGGGTGACTTCATATTGCATAATGCTTGCACCTTCTCTGGGTTAGCCTGTAGTCCCTTCTCAGTTACAATATATCCCAAAAATTTTCCGCTCTTCACCCCGAATAGACATTTTTTAGGGTTCAGTTTTATGTTGTACCGCCTCAGGGTAGCGAAAGTTTCGTTTAGGTCCTTAACCAAATCCCGAGTGGTTTTTGATTTGACCAGGATATCATCCACATAAACCTCCACATTTTTTCCTTTTTTCTCTGCAAAGATTTTATCCATGAGCCGCTGGTATGTAGCCCCCGCATTTTTTAGGACGAAGGACATTACCACATAAGCATATAACCCTCCTACTGTTACAAAACTGACCCTCTTTTGATCTTCTTTAGCCAGTGGTATTTGATGATATCCCTGGTAAGCATCCATTAAGGACACCACCTCATATTCTACTGTGGAATCCACCAACTGATCAATGCGAGGCAAGGGGTAGCAGTCTTTAGGTCATGCTTTATTTAAATCGCGAAAGTCAATACACATCCTTCACTACCTAGAAGGCTTGGTGACCAGAATTACATTGGAGACCCACTCGGGGAATTGGATTTCTTTCACATGACTCGCTTTTAACAATTTATCTACTTCTTCTACTATCACCTTGTCCTTCTCAGGTCCAAAGTGTCACCGCTTCTGTTGAATGGGTCGGACTCCTCTGGTGATATTGAGGTGATGTTCAGCAACGCAAGGGTCAATTCCCATGAGGTCATGCACATCTCCCGCAAAGATGTCTTCGTTCTTCTTCAAACAGGCCACCAACTCCTCCTTGGCCTCCAACTGCTGTGCTACCCGCGTGGCCTTTTCGGGAGCTATCTCTACCAGCTCTCCTTCCTTTATTTTGTCCACCTTGGGAGGAGATTCTTCCAGGATGCAGACATCAGAAATTATGATGACCTTCCCTTTGAAGTCATCGGTTCGGGCCTTCTTTTGATCATCCCGAACCATCTACACGTAGCAGCTTCTTACAGCTTTCTGTTCACCTCTGACTTTCCCAATCAGCTGTCTGACTGGGAATTTCACCTTTTGGTGATACGGAGAAGCCACCGCCTGAAAAATGGAGAGGAAGGGGTGACCCAAAATTGCATTATAGGTGAACAGAGCATCCACAATAAGAAAAGAAACTATACTGGTTTTCTGGCTGGGCTTTGTGCCCAGAGTCAGGGGAAATGAAATCTGCCTTGTGGGGTGGACCACATGCTCTGCAAACCTGAAGAGGGGGGGGTGGCCACATCTTCCAGCTGGGTATTTCTTAGCTGCATCTATCCATAGGCCTCCTGAAAGAGGATGTTGACAGAGCTCCCCAAATCAACTAGTACCCTGGTCACTTCATAGTTGTCTAGGGAAATACGGATCACCAAGGCATCCGTGTGAGGCAACAGAATGCCTCGGAGATCTTCTGGTCTGAATGAAATCGAAGGTGCTATTTGGATAGCCTGATCAGTGACGACAGCTAGGCTTTCCATGAGACGGGTGTATGATTTTTGCACCCGGTTGGAATCCCCATCAGTGGATCCTCCTGCAATAACGTGAATAACCCCCGTGTAGGGGCGTTATTCATATCAGATGAGGGGCCTTCACCTGATGGGCCCCCTTGTGAAATACCCTCCAGAATTGGAGTTTGAGGATCCAGAGGGAAAGTAACTTGCGGTGGTTGGTTGTATGGCCCTGGACGAGCCACATTGGTTCGTTGGCCTTGCCATGCCGGTCCTCCAGTCTGAGGCCGCAGTTGCGGGTAAGCGACTCGGAGGCGCTCCAGCTCCTCTTGCAATTTGAAACATCGACTGCTAGCGTGGCCATACTCCATGTGGTATTGGCAAAAGAATAGAGCGGGTGGGTTGCGAGGTACTCCCCTGTACCCCATATGCTTCTGTAATAGACCTTGTTGATCGTAGAATTCCATCTCCCGCTCCTTCCAAGTCCTCGCGGGAGGAACTGCATTGGCAGCCATGATCTGCAATGGCTGCGCGGGGCGAGAGTCCTGTAGCAATAATCGAGGCCTGGGAGCTTCTAGTAGAAGAGGTCGTGCATATCCCCGTCTGGGAGGTGCTTGAGGGGCTGCGGAGCGATTTCTTTCGGCAGGGACCATCGCGGAGGCTCATTCAGCTCTCCGTACCTTCAACCCTTCTTCCTCGTTGATATACTTCTCCGCACGGCTTAACAGCTCCTCGTAGCTGTTAGCAGGCTTCCTCAAGAGTGAGCTGAGGAAAGGGCCCTCCCTCAGCCCGTGCGGGATGGCTACTCTGAAAGCATCCGATATTGCTGAAGGGATGCTTCTGGCGGTGGAGGTGAACCGATGAAGATACCCTCTGAGTGATTCTGAGGGCCCCTGTGTAATATGCAACAGGATGGAGGCATCGTGCTTGTACACCTTGCAGCTGGCAAACTCTTGATGAAACATCCCTTGAAAATCAGCAAAACAAGTAATAGACCCTGGGGGTAGGGTGTTAAACCATTTTTGTGTTGAGCCGGTTAAGGTGGTACGGAAGACCCGACACTTGAGGGCGTCGGTATAGCAGTGGAGCGAGATCGCTCTAGCAAATTGTGATAGATGTTCTTCCGGATCTGTTGTGCCATCGTACTTGTCTACTTGGGGATTCCAGAAGTATGATGGCGGGATTTCAGAAAGGATGTCCATGGTAAAAGGGTTGGGCTCATAAACCTCCGGAGCCCTAGTCGATCGACTTTCGCCCTGTTCTTCTCGTCGATTCTAGGTTAATGGTAGAGTGTTCTGATGTACTCGCCCTCCCAGCTCCTCTCCAGACAATACTTCAATGTTAGTGGTTGTACGAGGTGGAGGGGGCATCTCTGGTGGTGGTCCACGAGAAGAAGGTTCACTAAAATAAGGATGAAGATATCCTGTCCTTCTCCTTTCTCTGGCGAGGGCCTCAGCCATGAAGTTGTACACCATGGCTCTTAGTTGTGATGGTAGTATCGTAATGGGGTTTTCCTCCGCTGTGGAGGCAACTGGATGTTGTATCTCTTTTGGCTGCATCTCTACATCTCGCTAAAGTGTTCCCACAGACGACGCCAACTGATGCGGTGATGGGGAAGAAGATCTGTTGACTTTCTTTCAACGCGATGGAGCGCGAAGGAAGATTAGGGGGTTTTCTCCGGCCGTAATAGTAAAAATGAAAACGTGAAGCAAAGACACGTAAGCCAACATAGACAACAAACCAAGATACAGGATATAATGTGGTTCGGAATAAGGATTCCTATTCCACGGAGGTGAGCTCTCTCACTGGCTGCTGTGCCAAAGCACTTTCACTATGAATGTCCTCCTTCACAGAAAGAAAATTCTGGAGGTGGAGGAGAAAACCTCTTACAGTCAAGTCAAGATATAGGAAACAATACAAGAAAGATAAAGATCACCACTCTCCTTCTCTTCTTCTCCGGCGAAGTGGTAGCTCTCCTCTCTCCCAATGTGCCTTCGTCTCTTGCTGGTTGGAATAATGCGGATCCCCCTTCCTTCTGTCCTGCTTCTCCCTTTTATTCTCCCCCTCTGATCAGTTGTTGCATCGCAAGCTTGCCCCGTCGTACATGTGGCCACCATGCCCATCTGGAGAATCATTCTGTTACAGACACGAGGATCGAAGGCTCCTCGGAATATTATGTGGGGGTCCCCTTCTGTGGTGTAACAACTTCTTATCTGTATTTCGGGAAATATGCTAGCCTGTCCCTTTCAACCATTTACCTTCGGCGAAACTAACCTATAGCTCACGTGTGACATAGCCTTTAAGCTTTACCCAATGACCTGAACCAACTCTTCTTTTTCCCGTATCAAACTATTTTCGGGCTGGCTATGCCGAACCGATTCTCACCCATCCCATCTGCTTCTGGGCCTACCGGGCTGAATCAATTCTCGCTCATCTTATAATGAAATGACCTCCGCCATCGCTCCACTGTATCGATTACCTCGACTAGTCCTCTTATTCCAATTGTCCCAGATGATCGCGCCCGAACCATTCTACCTTACCCTCTTTGCTAAACCGATTATTTGGTTCGGATAGTGTCTTACACGCAAGCCCTCTTACCCATTTTACAGAGAAGAGGTAACAACAGTATCAGCGATCCTGAATCGTAGGATCGTACGATCTTACGATCCAAAATCTCAAAATGCTCCTGGATCATATAGGATCATTTTTTGCTGTGGGATCACATTAGGATTGTTGGAATCGTTCATAATCGGTGGGATCGTACCGATTCTACGTTTTAACCGATCCTATCAAATTGAAATATTTTTTTAGCCTTTTTTCTCTTCCACAGCCTTTGCATCATTCGTCGCATTCGCCAAAGAAAACAAAGTGGCAAGGGAGGCAATCACAATGGAGGCACTCGTTACCTCGGTCGTGGTAACGGGGGAAGACGACAAGGAGATGGAGAAGGGGAGGGACTAAGGGAATTCAACAGCGAGAGTTTGTGTTGTTGCTGTTGCACCTCCTTGAGGAAATGATTGCGTACTCCAATAACACTTGAAGTAGAGGTTCATCATTGCGAGACTCCCAAAGAAGTTGCAGTTGTTGTCGCAAAGACAGTGGCCCTATTGCAAATGCTGCTCCTCCACTATCATTTGAGGAGTCTGAGCTATCCCCTTTCGAATCATTCGATCTACATATACAAAGACAAATTGATATTAAAAAATAAATCAACCACAACACCTTATCCCTCCTAAAAAATAAAATAAATATTTAGCTTTGAGATTAATTAACCAATCGATTTCAAATTAAAACAACTAAACTACATTGAAGAAGATAATGATGAACATAAAAAGAAGTAAAAGAAGGAAAAAGCAGATGGAATAACAAGAAGCACGTTGATGAATTGATTTAAGACAGTCAATGAGGTTTAGAAGATACAGGAAAAAGACTGAAAGGGAATAAAAAGAGAAGTGGTACTAGCAGAGTTGGCTTCTAAGGCTGAGATTGGAAACAAAAAACCTCCAAGTTGGATCATAATTTATAAAAATTTAATAGGAAAATAAAGTTAAGGAGAAGAAATAGAAATGAGATATAATTTATAATTGTGATATAAATATAATAAATAGAGAAATGACTAGATGAATAATTAGACGGTTAATTAGTGATAGAGTTATTTAAAATGTCTTGGTGGGTGTATTTTAGATTTTTTTTAAGTTAAAGTATATAATTTGATTGTAATAATTATTATATATATAGTCAATGCAATATTTTTTTAACTCCAAATACAAATCCGAAAATTTATTTCTTCGTCTTATTATGATGTTCCCTTTTCATTTTATTAGCTCCCTTTAATTTTAAAGGGTAGTTATTTAGTGGCTATAATTATTCTTTACTATTTGATATCAAATGTTATGAAATAATACAAAATTATTAATCTAATTATATATAAATGATTTTTTAAATTATTAATTAGGTATAATTAATTATAATAATATTTAACCATGAAATTCTAAAAGGTTTTGATAGGATCATACGATTCTATAATCCGATCTCAATCGATCCGATTCTGATCCCAAATCGATCTTGTGTAGGATCACGATCCTACAAACTATGGATGTAAGGGAGAATAACGTGGGTAGAGAATAATATGATATAACATAATTTGACATAATTTATCCAGTTAATGTTGGTGTCGTTATCTTATATATAGAGAGAAGAATCATGGAAAACTACACTCATTTGTTTCATATTTATCAAAGGGGACATGCTTTCTGTTATCGTAAGTCACACCTTGTCCCCGTGGGGATGATGTGATGACTAAAACACGACGGTACTTGTAGAAGTGACATGAATCGATTATGGAGAAAGTCTAAAATTCTTTCTTAGATTCAGATGATCTTCACATATTTTGACTACCACGTCAAGGCTCATAGAACCCTCTATAATTTATCTCCCTTACAATAGTTATGGGATAGGTCGATGGGGGTTGCTAGGTTGACAGTTCTAATCTTTTACAGAAGTAAGTCACACCTTAAGATACTTAGGCTCAGGCTTTCGAATCCTCAGCATCCAACTAATTGGGAGATTGGGGCACTCGGACTCAAATTCTCGAGTGCTCTTGAGTCCTCGAGCACTCGAGTGCTTAAGCAGTTTGGCAGTTCGACACTCGGGTATTTAGACACTAGAGCACTTGATCATTCAAGCTTGTCTGACCACTCATCGCTTGGTCACTCGAGTCTTTGGTAACTTAACATAATGACTTGGTTGTCTTGGGATGGGGCCATGTAGATGTGTTCGTACTGACATGAATTTAAATAACAGAAAATAATACCGTACTACGGAACTTATAACGATCTCTAGGGATGTAGATGTGTTCGTACTGACATGAATTCTTCATGCTTCCTGGATCTGTAGGGATGAAGATCTCTCGATCGTTTTCTCACCATCTAGAAGACAATTACATATGAAAAGTCTCCTCTGATCCATGAACCAAGATCCAACCACGCTTTGATATTCTCAAGATCACTCTGTTCTCTCTGGTAGAGCTTATGCAGCGATCCATGAATCACGCGCAGATTTCAGCAGCCTTTCGGCGTTGCTCATAGCCTCACACACTCTAGCCTTCACCTCTTGCCTATACATCTTTCACTAGCCCCCTATCCTCTTGTGAGGAAGGCCTTTTATAGCTTGGATGACATCAACACAAAATGTGCACATTGCCCAATAACGTGCACACGAATTGACGTGTGCCTTTATCTTCCACTCATCCAAGTTATGTCGCATAGGCAAATGGTCACATAGACCAATAAGATGTATTTAGTCACATAGACTAAAATAGAGTTGGAGTTCATAGTCACATAGACTAATAAAATAGAGATTAATAGTCACAAATACCATTAGAATATCCAATTCATACATAGATAAATGGTTCGCGCAACAGCAAGCACACTGAGCATTCATTAATAAGAAAGTTGTTACACCTTACATAGCTGCTCATAGAGCGATTAATGCTAAGAAAAGTTGTTACATCTAACTTAGTCACTCCACAAATGATACATAACCCTTCTATGAATGACACATATCCATTCGTCTGATGGCACACAACCATCCTCTAGGTGGCACACAACCATTTTTTAGGTGGCACAAAACCATTCTCCTGGTAGTACACAACCATTCTCCTAGATGCATCTATATCTTGCTATTTACCCAGATTAAATGATTTTCATTTACATCAATATGAACATCTCTAATCCCTCATAATGACCATCAAGTCAAGAGCATGTTCCATATTTTCAATATTCATAATCATTTTTATACACAACAAAAATGAATCGATCAGTGAATAATTCTTAAAAGATGTAAATCTATTTAATCTTCCTTTTTAGCGTGAATCCATTCATTTTAATCAGTCACTTTTCTAGTCATGTTCCATAGACCAAATCATCCATAGTCAATAGGTTTGCATACTAAAGTAGCAAAGCCTGATTAAAACTTCAAGTAGACAGCTAAATAATCACAAAGGGCAAATGCTGAGATTAACATATAATCTCAAAGGGCTCACATAGTAGAGAAGTAGGGATCCATTCTCTTACTACCCTTATTGTCACCTTAGCACATGTGGTATGAATCACATGCTACGATATTATTATCTTTACTAATAAAGAGTGCATGTTTTTCTCAAATCAACATCGTACATATTTCGATCTAGACATTCCCAATGCCTAATCCTGAATTCAACATATGAATTCTAATCTGTCTCCAAACAGGTATAGTAAATGGTGGGAGAATTTACTTCGATTACTTTTCTCAAATGATCTTATCTTGATACAAATAACAAGATGACCCCAACTTATAGGCATGTATCTCTATATATATAGCTTCCAAAGCTATCCTATAAGTAATGGTCTTACTCCTATTCACACTTAACAAATAGAGATGATTGTCCATGTGAGAGGACCAATCACTACCTGCTAACATGCTCACCGAGATCTTATTAGAATGTAACATCACATACACTGAATAAATTATGGCTAGCATTTCAAGCAATCAAATTACAATATCCGATTGTCATTACAAAATTGTTACATTCTACGAAGTCCTATAGACTTTACATGCTCATTAAATGACTCTATAGTCATCGACTTAGTAAAAGGATCTGCAAGCATAGCACGTGTAGGGATATATTCAAGAATCACCTTCTTTTTAGCAACAATATCCCTTATAAAGTTATACTTTATAGCTATATGCTTGCACTTGTTGTGATATTTGGGATACTTGGAAAAAGCTATAACAGTTTGACTATCATAGTTGTGGCCATCGGACTCCATAGTCTTGATAATCTTGGATGCTTCAGAACCTCTTTAACATCGCTTCTTGCCATATTTAACTTCCATAATTGACAAGGCCACACATGCTTGTTTCTTGCTGTTCGAGGAGATGACGCCACCATTCAACAAGAACACATAGCTTGATATGAATTTTCTATCATCCAGGTCCCTAGCTCAATCTGCATTTGAATAGCCCTTCAGGCTCATATATGATCCTTGATAACAGAGACTATAACATGTTGTCACTTTCAGATATTTGAATATCCTTTTCACTCCTTCTAGTGCCTCGGTCCTGGGTTTGACTGGAATCAGATGACTAAGCCATCAACATAGCTAATATCGAGACGAGTACACAACATTGTGTACATCAAATTACCTATAACACTGAAATATAATTTTTTATTCATCTCAACTATTTCTTCAAGAGTCTTGAGACTCATACTCTTGCTCAGAATAGTACTTTTCACAATGGGTGTATATTCACTGTTGCAATCAGGCATGTTGAAATGTTGTAATATCTTATTTATATAAGACTCTTGAGACAAACCCAAAAGTCTCTTAGATCGATCTCTGATGATCTTAACTCCTAAGATGTATTCAACTTCTCCCATATCTGGTGTGTTAAATTGTGATGAAAGCCACTTTTTGACTTCTATCACAAAATATATATCATTTCATGCTATTAGCATATCATCAACATATAATAATAAAATTGTTAGTGTCAGCTCTTAATGTCAATCATGACATGACTGATTAGGGATCATATGTATCATATTTCATTAATAATAGACAAGGTTTGTTTATTATATTATTCCTTATTTGTGTTATATGGATAATATAATAATGTTCTTGAATAGTAAGTTCAGGTTTACAGTATATCAATTGGTTGAATTGATAGTGTATATATATATATATATATATATATAACACTACTCCTAACTATTCCTAGTCGATTATTAATATACAAGGACAATATTAATATATAGACACCAGTATGTAGGTCAATTGATGACTTAATCTCACAAGTCATGTATATGTGATATCAAGTTGACACATGAGTACATATTAGAGACTATGTACTGAATTGATCCGCCATGATAATGTTTCATGGATCATTATATAAGTGTTATAAATATTCTCATGTGACTATTGGTATAAATAGTCCTTAGACCTGAAGTCACTACGGTTCCTTACACAATGAGTTGTATACTTTAGCTTCGTCAAATGTCACCTGTAATAGGGTGATTATAAAGGCGATCACTGGATATACAATAAGTTTGCGGAGGGATATGAGTGATGTAGATGGAATCTATCTCTTCTATATAACGGAAGTGATATCTATGGGCCCCTTGATAGAGTAGGACTACTAAAATGCATGACCATGCTCAAATAAGTCAGTATGAGATATTGAGCTTATTTGGTTAAGTAGTCTACTTGGATGACACAATATCTATGTCTCATTGATCAATCTAGATATCAAGGACACAATCTAGATATTGAGCTCAAACAAATGCATGACCATGCTCAAATAAGTCAGTATGAAATAACTCATGATTGATAAAAGGATGACACAATCTATGTCTCATTGATCAATCTAGATATCAAGGATAGAAGGACTGAGTCATATAAGATAATAGTCATGGAAAGGTTATGTCAAATCTCGACATTCTCGTCACTTGAGTAGCAATAATGTATTGCTAGATATCGCTCATTGCTTATGTCTCTAAAAGGGTTTTAGAAACATTGCCAACGTTACAAGAGCATATTGGGTCACCCACTTAGGACATGTGAGTTGGAGATGACTCATATGATGAGCCATTGGGCCATCGGATTGAGTCTAATATAGATTAGACTCATTAAGTGGGACTTAAGGTATACCCAATAAATTTGACCTGAGTTAGACTCAAGTTAAATTCGTATTGAGTAGAACTCAAGGTATACTTAATGAATTTGACCCGAGTTAGACTCAAGTTAAATTCGAATTGAGTGAAAATCACCATTAAGAAGGGTTGCATGATCATTAAGATGAGATTAATGAGTTATTAATTCCATGGAAACCAAGAGTCACAAACCCTTCATATTCAATGGTTGAATATAAAAAGGGATTGGATGAGACTTAATATTTGCGTGTTGTTTTTGTAGACTCTTGAGTGTGATCTTCTTCTCCTTCTTGTTCTACCTCCTTGGTCGAACCAACATCTAGTGGCTAGAACCACAGTTTGGTTCCTCTTCATCTCACGATTCGTGTGGATACCGTGGAGGTGCGGACATCTTGACCGCATTAAGATCCAGACACCTTAAACACAAGTGTTGCTGACAAGATTGTGAAGGGTTCGCATCGAAGGTAACTACGATTCTCATAGGATAGAATCAATCAAACAAGTATGATTTTCGCATGAATCTCTGGAGGGATCCTATTTTTCCGCTATTTATGTGCCTGTAAAATGTTTCCAAGCGTGCATAGATTCCCTACAAAAATGACATACTTTCCTTTTTTCCTTTTTCAGGAAAACATAATGATCTTCATTGATCATTTTGAAACCATAAGATAAAATGACTTCATTAAATCTTATATTCCACTATCTTGATGTTTGCTTTAGCCCATATATAGATTTTTTCAATCTACATACCTTTTCTTCTTGGCCTTAAGCAATGAAACCTTTTGGTTGAACCATATAGATTTCCTCATCAAGCTCACCATTAAGGAAAGTGGTTTTTTACATCTATCTGATGAAATTCCAAGTCATAATGCGCCACAAAAGGCAAAATAACTCGGATTGACACAAACTTCACTATGAGAGAAAATGTCTCTTCAAAGTCTATATCATCCAATTGGGTAAATCCTTTTGCAACTAAACGAGCTTTGTATCGATTAATCGATCTCCATCCAATTTCCTCTATATTTTGAGAATTCACTTATTTTCAATAGCCCTTCGGTCAGGAGGAAGATCTACTGACTCCCAAACATGATTCTGAATCATTGACTCTATCTCTTCAACCATTGCCTTTTTCCACTTATCTTTAACTCTACATCCTTGGGTTTCCTCAACTGATTGAGGTTCATCATCGTCAACTAGGAGTGTCATCATTGCCTCATTCTCAATATCAAACATCTTCTTAGATTTGATCCTACAAACACTTCTTCGTAAGTTGGGCTCCTGAGAAGTTACCCCATGACTAGGCAAATTACTCCCATTGGATTGACTATGTTCAGGTATCCCACTTGACACCTATTTTGTTGATAATGACTCATCCTCCTCAAATAGAGGAACTGTCTTATCAACCTCACCTCTAGTTGGGAACTCATTTTTCAGAAAAGTAGCATCTTTTGAATCAAATTCAAAGATGATTTCATCTTGTTCCTCACCTATGAAAACATAACCTTTATAGGTCTCATAATATCTTATAAAGATACATTTCTTATCTCTAGGTCCTAATTTTCTATACTTGTGAGAACTATCATGAATATAGGCAGCTGACCCCCAGGGTCTCAGATTGCTCAAATCTAGTTTTCTACCTGTCCAACATTCATATAGGGTAGATGGAACTGACTTTGAAGGCGCTTTGTTAAGTATATATGTCGCAGTTAATAATTCATCTTCCCAATAGGAGATCGACAAATTAGTCTGCGCCATCATAGACCTAACCATTTCTAGAAGAGTCATATTTCTTCTTTTAGCAATCCCATTTTGCTGTGAAGTTTCAGGGATTGTTAACTGTCTAATAATCCCTTTATCATTACATATTATCTTGAATAAATTAGATAACTATTCTCCTCCACGGTTAGTATGTAAAGTCTTAACCTTATATTCCGTTTGATTCTCAACTTTATTCATATAACAAATGAAACAATCTAATGCTTTAGATTTATGAGAAATCAAATACACATGGCTAAAACGAGAGAAATCATCAATAGATGTAATGAAATAAGAAGCTCCATGTCTAGCCTTCACATTCATTGGACCATAAATATCCAAATATATTAATTACAATGGTGACTCAGCTCTAATAGCCTTACCGAATGGTTTTCTAGTTGCCTTTTCAGCTAGACAATGCTCACACATAGACAAACTAATCTTAGCACAAGATACTAAGTAGTCCTCGCGCTAGGGAGTTGCACTTTGCCGCGGTGCCGAGAAGTCAATGCTTAACCACCGCACACCCAAGAACAATGTGCTCGGGCATTGTGCACCTAACGCGGTGCTGAGAACCAAGTGCTCGTGCATTGCGTGCCTGATTTATTCTCGTCGAGTGACCTAGGTGGTGATTTTTTCCCACTCAAAAATTGTCACTCGACCATTGGGAAATCGTCGAGCGATTCACGCTCCTATCTCGAGCATAAAAATGCTCTTGTAACCGCATTTCCTAGTTGGGTTCAACTCGACAATTTTCGCCGTTCATCATTTTTGCGATGAACTGTGAAATTTTAAATTTAAATTAACATGAACAGATGCAAACCAATGTTCACTCGGATACCAATGTTAGAATTATTGCATCTATTGCATGAATTTAAATGACAAAAAATAATACTGTAAATATGGAACTTACAGCGATTCGTCAAATTCTTCGTGCTTTTTGGATATGTAGGGATGAAGATCTCTCGATCATTTGCTCACCGTCTGAAGGACAATTACAAATGAAAAGTATCCTCTGATCCACGAACCAAGATCCATTCACGCCTTGATATTATCAAGATCATTCCGTTCTCTCTGGTAGAGCTTCTACAACGATCCATGGATCACGCACAGATTTTAGCAGCCTTTCAGTGTTGCTCACAACCTCACACACTCTAGCCCTCACCTCTTGCCTATACACCTTGCACTAGCCCCCTAACATCTTTTGAGGATGACCTTTTATAGCTTGGATGGCAGCAGCACAAAATGTGCACATTGCTGGGCAACGTGCACCATGCACACGAATTAACGCGTGCCTTCACGACGAATATCTACGGTATCAAGTCTCCCAACCCCTCCTAATCAAGTTGAAGAGTTGGATCATGAGAGAATTGATGGTAGTGTAGGTCAGTAAGATGTTGAAGTAGGCCTTAAAGAGGTTGGCAGGAAAAGACACAAATTTTAATTAAATAAATGAATATGTTTGAACCTTGAGGTATCATTCCATTTTGAGAAGAGAGAAATTTTAAGAGGACTTTATACCAGACAAAGAAAATCACTAAAGGTGACTTTGCTTTAGATAAAGAAAAATTTGAGATGACTGCATCCAAATGGAGGAAATTACTGAAGACAATTTTGTCTTAGACGAAGAAAAATTTGAGGTGACTCTATCCCATAAGAGGAAATTGTCAAAGGTGACTTCGTATCAAATGGAAGAAAATTTGAGATGACTATTTTTTTTTATTGATACTAGAATATTAAAACCTTTGGTCTGACTAATCCCTGGGAGTGACCGGCTTTATCCCACGGACCTTTGGGATGCCTCGCCAATAGCTAAGCCGGATAAGGTCGGAGCCCAAGTAACCTCCACCGACCATCAAGGGTAAATCAGAGAAGTACTTGCAGCTTTTTCACGGTTCAACCTGGATTCCACGGTCACACCATCCCTGAACGACAGTCTAACATCGAATTATACTCTATCCACCGGGCAAACTCTTGGACCCCAGGGGCACCCGAATGGATTTTTTCTAAATTCACCGTCAAACGATGTCGCAGCAGAGGATCAAATTATGTTCTCCTATGGGATGACTCTCCGTTTTTGCCAATGACTAGAGAGTCATTTTATGAACATGTGAAGTCTTTGGGACTTCAAAGAATGTAACAAAGTTGTAATAATAATCAAGTTTTATTAAATAATTTGATTGAGAAATGCCATAATCTACTTAGTGTATATGTTCTTGTTACATTCAAATAAGATCTTGGTGAGTATATTGACAAGCTGAGATTAGTCCTCTCACATGGACAATTATCTCTATTTGTTAAGTATGAATAGGGGTAAGACCTTGCTTATGGGATAACTTGTGTACCTATATGTAAAGATAGATATATCTATAAGTTAGGGTTGCCTTGATAATTGCATCAAGATGAAATCGTCATTTGTTGAGACAATTATGGTGTATTCCTCAAAGATAAGGGATGTGATTGGGGGACTATTTCTAAGGAAGAAAGGAGAAGGTTAGGGTTTTTTCAAGAAGCAAGAAGCAAGAGGCATGCAATAAGAACCCTCCTCTTTTGATCTCTTATCTTCTATTGCTTATATAACTTTGAAAAGAAACTGTCAACCTCCCCTAAAAGAAACTCCCAACCTACCCTATTAATGTGGCCATCCATCTCATTAAGGAGAAGAGGAAGTGGAGGCTAGTTGGAGGTTACAAGAATTCCATAAGACTTCCTCTTCATGGTGGCTAGAATTCTTCTCTCCCTTTCTTAAATTTTGGCCAACCACCTTAATGGAGAAGGTGAAGAGGTGTGGGAAGAAAAATCCAATTTTTCTTCGCTTCCTTCTTCTCCAAGAAAACCCTCCTTATCCATTGATTATTGTTAATGGGCTTGTGGGTTATGGGCCATTATCTCTCTTTCATCTTGGGCTATTAGGTATTAAAATATTTTTAGAATCCAATTATGAATTTCATAATGAATCCAAGTATAGACCAAGTGTGAAACATTGTCACTCTCCTTGTTTTCATCCATTTATAAACTCTTTTATGAATCATATCGTTTGATCATATCAAACTTTATTCATCAATACACTGTTTGATCACATCAAACTTCATTCGCCAAATTCAACTCCTTGAATTTAACTTTCTCTACGAGAAATAAGGAAACCAATCCTTATGTGACTCTCAATGGTTCAGGGATGCAGATAGTCATGGGTTCACAACTATTTATGATTTAGGAGTATACTTGTTCTTTATTCGGGCATACCCTTAATAGACTCATCCTATGATCAACCCTTTGATTATAGGACGTCAGAACAAATTCTGATTAGCACTCAACGAATTATGATAAGAGCGTCTAGCAGCACCGTCTCCTGACTCCCTATGTATCACTAAATAGTGCATGCAAGAACCAGTCTATTATGGTTAATGTACAATCCAGTTCCTTTAACTCATATATCTCATTCAAATCTATAACCATTGGTACATCAAGTTATATATCGATTTGACAACCATGTGATTTATCTTATAGTGACATCGCATGTGCGACTAGGAAACTCCTTTCCTAAAGCATATCTTATAGTCTTGATCAGAGAATTCATACACTATAGAACAATACATTATATAGGATATCCACACCTATGGGTATATGGTGAATCCTAGACTACAATGCACTGACTCCTATATGTTTCGTTATTACACCCAATCTCACCACCTAATGACCCTAATAGAGTCGGTAAATGAGTAAAAGTACAATCCCAACATATAGAGTCTCAATGTTATCGCGGGTCATATGGACTACTAGTGTACAACCGCAATCAAGGACTTATCCACTCGATAAATGATAACCACTTGGTAAGTCCAAGTGAGGGTAGTTCGATGAATTCATCATATGAGCATCCATTTGTATGCTTGAATATCTCCATGTCCTTACCAATGGAACACGATATACTACATCACAAATGTTAGTCTCTAGCTCGAGAACCTTTTATCCTTATTTTTTTGGAGATCTAATTGACTAGGAACATGTTTAGAATATACAGTGAATATTGATATATTTCATGATGGTTATTATATGTACCACCACATCTCACTAGTATATTTAAGGACTTTATCTATGCATCTAGCATGGGTATTAATATAAAATAAATGGCAAACTGAATTAAATTATATTAAAATAGAGGATGTCTTAACACATGAGTCACCATACCCTAGCCAACAGTTGGCTTGTAGGGCACCTACTCTAACAAACACCCACTTGCCCTAAAGCTAACTACTCACTAGTTTTAAATCCATCAATTTGTGATGCTTTTCAAATGATGGTCCTGGCAAGGGCTTTATAAGTGGATCAACAATGTTTTCTGTAGAGGAAACTTTCTCAACTGTGATGTCTCCTCTTTCCACAGTCTCTCAGATGATGTGGAATTTTCTCAGTATATGCTTTGATCGATGATAAGACCTTGGTTCCTTTGCTTGTGCAATAGCTCCAATTTTGTCACAGTGAACCAGGATTGGATCAACTCCATTCGAAACAACACCCAACTCTTGGATAAAATTTCTCATCTAAACTGCCTCCTTTGTTGCTTCTGAAGCTGCTATATATTCTGCCTCGGTGGTGGAATCCGTAATTGTGTCTTGCTTAGAACTCTTCCATGAAACAACACCACCATTCAATGTGAATACATATCCAGAGGTTGATTTCACATCATCCACATCTGATTAGAAGCTTGAATCAGTGTAGCCTTCCAATTTTAATTCTCTAATCCTGTAAGTCATGAACAAATTCTTAGTCCTTCGTAAGTACTTAAGAATATCTTTCATAGCTTTCCAATGTAATGGACCAGGATTTGCCTGATATTGGCTCGTGATACTCAGAGCATATACTATATCAGGTTTTGTAGATATCATACTATAGATGATACTACCAATGGCACATGCATAGGGAATGCGTATCATCATCTCTATCTCTTCATCTGTCTTGGGTCACATAGACTTGAATAGAGTTACACCATGATACATTGGTAAGTATCCTCTCTTAGATTCTTACATTGAGAATCTATTAAGTATGATATCTATATATGTGGATTGGGTTAGCCCCAACATCCTCTTTGATCTATCCCTAGAGATCTATATTTCTAATACATAAGATGCTTCACCCAAATCCTTCATGGAGAATTTACTGGCTAACCATACTTTGGTTGACTGAAGCATTCCTATATCATTTCCAATGAGTAGAATGTCATCAACATAAAGTATCAGGAATGTCACTGTACTCCCACCAACCTGTTGGGTTATGGCTGATGCGTAGATGTGCTTTTGTCATTTAATAAACGAACGCAGCAAAATAAAATATAATAATTTTCTAAATTATTACAACACACACATCCATGCATACAAGATTATAACACGTGCGAACATATCCACCAAATAAAATTTTACATTAAATTAAGAATAAAACCAATTTTATCCTAGGTATACCTTTCGGATGATGTTGAGTCGGAAGGGCATCAACCAAACGACGCTTGCGGAGCTTCGTCTCTACTTGTGTCCACACCGAATCTTCGGAGGGACGACTTCTTTAAACTACGAGTTTGACCTTCTCTTTGATACTAGAAAAAGGAAGAAGGTCAGGTGATCAGAGAGCAAGAAAGCTGACCCAACAAAAATAGAAAACAACTCTTGTTTCCTTGGTGACCGACGGCAAGCTCCAAAACCCAACTCTCATTGGTTCAGCCAAGGGCACAAAGGAAGAAACCTTTGTTCCAAGCCTTAGCCGAAATTCCCCACTCCCTTGGGGAGGAGTTGGCTAGTCCTAAAGCAAGAGAGGGACTTGCTAGGGCCGGCGACAAAGAGAACCCCAACAACTCTTGTTGGCGGCAAGAAGAGGAGGGAGAAGGAGTAGACGACAAGAAGGAAGAGAAGGGGATTAAGCACGACTATTAATCATGTTTTAGCCTTTATAACTCTTTATATAGGCTCTAAACCTAATGAGTTATGGGTTAGTGGATCAAATCCATAAGTTCATAACCATTAAGGATTAATCTCATCCATTAAACCCTAATTGGGCCCTTAACCAAAAGAAGACTCATTTAATTAAAATCAAAAGGGTTTGGTTTATAATTAAACCTCTTAATGCCCAACCCGTCTTCATAAGATGTGCTCCTTTCGCATTTCTGACTTGACAAATATTTTCATATTTGTTATGTATTTGGTCCGACCAAACTCGATTTCTCTCGATCTTGAGAATCCAATTCGTAAACTCGTCTTTAAGTCTCTTCGAAGGATTCGTTATGCGTGTGACCTTATAGGTTCTCAGTTTATATTGGTCATCTATAATTAACCATTAATTATTGAACGACCATGAGTGGTGCCTAGAGTACATCATGATCTCCAATTAATCGAAAAATCAACGATTGATCTCGGAACCATTTCCAAACCCTTCAACAGCTATAATGAATTGTGTCTCGTTCCTTTCGCTCATCATATACCCACTTGGTTCAGATGGTCTATTGTGTCAATCTCCACTAGGTTGACTACGTCACACCTAGCCCAAGTAATACTTCCTCGTCTAGAGGATTCTAATTACTTCGGCATGTATCCAAGAGTACCATACTCTTCACATGCAATACTTTGGCCAAAGACTTTGAGTAACAATCCGACGAGTGGCCATAGGGTATACATCTCCTCGCAAGGAGTGGTGGCGAACCCTTTATTGGCTATTCAATCACTTTCGAGCACTTCAACTTATACCCAATCATCCCTTACCCACACCTCCATAGAGATGTATCGACTAAGATGTCAAAGTATAAATCTCCATGACCAAGATGACTTGAATACCTCAAGTTGAAAAAAACTCGCACTCGAGCTATAGTAATAACTTCACTGACATATCTTATGCGTAGAGAACCATGTGAAGTCTTATAGCAGGTCACTCCAATGAATTAGTTACCCATAATCAGCATCAATGTTTAACTCTCGACATCACAATGTCTCCAGCCAGTGAGAAGCAGCTGCTTGGATAAACCAAAGAGTATAACTCGTGCTAGTCTCACAGAATCGATGATGTCCGAACTCATCAATTCATCGACTAGAAAATATTTCAATACTTCATAATTACACATGTAGAGATACTCACTAGTTGTGATCCAATCATAAATTTTCTCATGCTATGAATCGTATTGCGGATATTTAGTAGATGAGTTTAAGATCCAATCAAACACATATGAGTTGTACACTCAAATAGTGAACCTTTATTTATCAAATAAATAGTCATAAGACGATTGTCTTAGGACACCTCTCAAACATAACATAATCTTCTTGTACACACATAGTTTCTCATGATTTTTAATAAAATTAAACTCTTTAATTGTGTCATCAAATCTGAGATTCCAACTTCTCAATGCTTGTTTGAGACCATAAATTGATCTTTGAAGTTTTCATACCTTATGCTCACTTCCAACAGATGTGAAACCTTCAGGCTGAGACATGTAAATCTCTTCCTTAATGTCACCATTAAGGAATGTCATCTTTACATCCATCTGTCATATCTCATAGTCATATCATGCAGCTATGTCAAGAAGTATCCTAATGGACTTAAGCATTGCGACTGGTGAAAAAGTTTCATCATAGTCAATTCCTTGTCTTTGATTATATCCTTTTGCCACCAATCTAACTTTGAAGGTTAGCACCTTCCCATTAACTCCAAGTTTCTTCTTGTAGATCCATTTGCATCCAATAGGAACAATCCCTTCAGGTGGATCCACTAATGACTAAACTTGATTTGAGTACATGGAATCCATTTCGGATTTTATGGCCTCTAGCCATTACGTCAAGTCGATATCAGATATTGCCTCCTTAAAGGACCTTGGATCACATCCGTGATCAAACTCATTCTAATTTCCTTCAAAGAATAGACCATACCTTACAGGTGGTCTTGAGACCCTTTTAGATCTCCTTAGTGTGTGTACTTGTTATACTAGTTGTTGGGGTGTGGGTTCTATTATTTCAGCTGTAGCATTATCTCGAACTTCTTCGAGTTCTATTATCCCGCCTTTTCTATCAAATAGAAATTCCTTCTCCAAGAAGGTGACATTTCTTAAAACAAATACTTCTGTTTTCTTGGGATTATAGAAATAATATCCAATAGAATTCTTTGGATATCCCACAAAATAATTCTAAATGGATCTACTATACAGTTTGTCTCCCACTGCATGCTTCACATAAGCAGGACATCCCTAAATTCTCAAATATGAATACCTGGGAGGCTTTCCCATCCATGTTTCATAAGGTGTCTTTTCTACTTCTTTTGAATGAACTTTATTCAACAACATCGCCGCAGTTTCGAGCGCATAGCCCTAAAATAATGGTGGTAACTCAGTGAATTCCATCATAGATCGAACCATGCCCATTAACATTTGATTATGAAATTTTGCTACACCATTAAGCTGTGGCGTGGAAGGAGTCCACTTTGAGAGAATCTCATTCTCTTTTAGATAATCCTTAAACTCAGTACTCAAGTATTCTCCACCTTGATCAGATCAAAGTTTCTTAATCCTTTTTCCTAGTTGATTTTCTACTTCATGTTTGAATTCTTTGAACTTTTCAAAAGATTTAGACTTATATTTCATCAAATATATGTACCCATACCGTGAATAATCATCGATAAAAGTAATGAAGTAGTGATGGTCATGTTTGGTGCTAACACTTAGCGGGCCACACACATCAGTATGGATCAAATCCAACAAATCATGTGCACGTTCCACTTGACCTTTAAAAGGAGTCTTAGTCATTTTTTCTTTTAGATAGAATTCACAGGTTGGTAGAGAATTTATGTTCGACAAATCAAACAATCCTTCACCTACTAACTTGGTCATCCTTCATTGGGAAATATGACCTAGTCTAGCATGCCATATGTGTGCTTGATTTGAACTATCTTCTTTTCTTTTCTTTGTGGTTGATTCCGCTTGGACATTGTTTAATGGAAGATATTTTAATTTTAAGTTATAGAGATCATTTACTAATTCCTCAGTCCTAATCAAACATTCATTCTTGTAAATATTATAAATACCTTTTGCAAATAAACAAGAATATTCACTTTTATCAAATATAGAAATAGAAAAAATATTTTTAACTAAGTCTGAAACAAATAAAACATCTCTTAAATATAATTTAAAATTATTGCTCAATATCAAAGTAACATCTCCAATAGCTTTTGCAACAACCCTTGCTCCGTTTCTAAGTCTCAAGAAGGTCTCACCCTCTCGAAGTCTTTTACTTCTTACAATCATCTGCAATCATTACAAAGATGAGAACCACAACTGGTATTTAATACCCAAGAAGTAGAGCTAATAGAGACATTAACTTCTATATAGAGCATACCTATGCCAAAACGCTTCTGGGCAAGATAATCCTTACAATTACGCCTCCAATGTCCAGTCTAGTTGCAGTGGAAACAAACCTATAATGACTGATCAAGCTTAGTGGGCTTTGCCTTTTTGCTAGGATTATTCTTCTTTTCAGGGGTAGAACATTTCTTTCGTTTTTCTTTGATCCCTTCTTGGATCTAAAAGATGACCCCACAAGGAAAACAAATTTTTCCTTTTTAATGGTCACTTCATAACTAGATAGCATGTTGACTAACTCTTCAAGGGTAGCCTCCAGCTTGTTTATATTTAAGTTCACTACAAAATTGTCAAACAAGGAGGGGAGGGACAACAATAAGATGCCCGTCGATAACTCGTGTGGTATTACTAAATCAAGGCTCACTAAGTTTTCAACAAGCCCAATCATCTTGACTCCATGCTCATGGACTGAAGCCCCATCTCACATACAAGCTGTCATGAGCTCCTTGATAGTCGCGTGTCTGATTGAATGAGTTTGTGTACCATACAACTCTTGCAGGTGAAGGTGAATCTCAACATCATTCATCGTCTCCTCAAACTGCCTTTGCAGTCCATTTGACATTGAAGCTAGCATATAACATCATGCTTGAAGATTATGGTCCCGCCATTTTTCAAGCTTTTCCAACTCATCAATTAATTTGTTTTGATCAATGATCAGACATAATGGATTTCGAGATGACATATCATAATATACTGAAATGAAAAATAGACAATTAACATTGATGTCTATTTTAAATAATTCATAAGACAAAATATGTGGACTTTCGTATTTTGTATTCACCTCCCACTATTTTAGCATTTCCATCACCCTCTAATGGAAATGGAAAATTGTATTTCCTTAGTGAGTACACAAAGCCCAATTACCCAATTATGATCCCTGAATGATATCATCTGATCACAATTCCTAAATGATAGAATTCAATTGCATCACATGCAACCTTTGTGTAATTTGCCTCACGTTTAATAAGGGTCCAATAATATGACGTCGATTATCTTTATGTGTCAAGCCAACCCATCAATATTAGATCATAATGGATGGTCACTATGTGTTCCCCCAATGATATGAACCAAAGGCATGTGAGTTCCACTCAATCCACATCACTTATGTTAGTGGAAGTCATAGCTTTTCGACGTCTATGCCTCCCCAATAATATGAGTCAGACACTGATCGTGGGTAGCGTTCATCATGCAACTACCTTTGATGGAAAGTAGGGAAAAATAAACTCTTTTATTTTTCCCATTATGACTTGATATAAATTTTGAATCTTATTCAAAATGAGGGATTTTAATTTAATTATTGGTCTCATCATTTATGAAGATATGATTTGTTTGATGTATGTTTATCGGATTCAAGCAACTATGTTATCAAATAACATACATACATTTTCTTCATATGCATAATATCAAATATTATACATCAATTAATTAACAATTAATTAATTGATTAAATATGCTTCCTATTAATTCTGTTAATTGACCACATGATTATCAAACAAATTGACAAATCAATTTTTCTATAATCAAATTTTGATAGAATAATTATCCTTCATAAAATCATATTTTACCAAAGATAAAATAACATTTTATCATAAATAATTAAGATCTCATATTAATTATTCATTTTGTAAGAAAATGATTTCTATCATAGGTGAAATCATATTTCACCAAAAGAGATTTTGATCTCATCAAATTCTCTATGATCTAATTTTCTTACATGGTCATAACTAATTTATGCAGCGCGCTTATCACATTTTTGTTTCAAAAACCATATGATAAACACAAAACCTGCCTCTAATACCACTATTGGTGCACCGCGGCATCCGCAGGATATATCGTACATATTTCGGATACCATAGTTGATTCACGTAAATCTAGCATTTGCGTGTTATGTTTCTATACCCCTATGTACAATGGAAGTTTAAATTTTTTTATGATTTAACAATTAAATCAAAGGAGTGTTCATATCGTTTTAAAACAAATATAAGTATGATCTTTTAATCTAAGCATACAATACTATCTAACTCTTCAAGCAAGATCTTAAAAGCATAACAAAGAAAAATTATCATGTGATTGAGCATCTAATGTCAATCTAATCATTTTATTTAGACATGCTAAACTATCTAAAGTAAATATGTCAGATCTATTGGAGGATCGGTGGCCGACTAGAGGGGGGTGAATAGCCCTTTTCGTATACGATGGAGGTCGATCGCTTAATTGTCTACATACAAGGTTAGCACAGTGGAATAATAAAGGTAAAGACAATTAAGACAAAACAAATGAAGAGAAGAAACAAATGCAAACACGTCGATGTAATGTGGTTCACGACCCTTATCACTAATCCACGAATGATTCGTTCGGCGAATCACTCCAACCCAAATCCACTAGTCTCTCCTTCAAGGTGGAGGTAAACCTTTCTTACAATAAAATTGAAATAAAAGCAAGTAAGAGGAGTAGAAAATGTTTAGGCACTTGGGAGTATGTTTAGAGATGAAGCATTAACCTCCCAAAGTGATCCAAGGCCTCTTCTTATAGGGAAGAGGTCATTCTTCTCGTTGGGCACCGAGCAGTCAACTGATGAAATCATCAGTCGACTGCTGCTGTAGTCGTTGCCTCGCAATGGCTTTATCCACGTTGGCTTCCGGCCAACAACTCCCATATCAGTCAATTGATCATCCCCATCAGTCGACTGATGGAGCCAACATTCGAGTGACCGAAGTGATCAGTTGACTCCAAAACCCTCTGTGCTCAAGTTTCCCTTGATCGATCATTGTTGGGCGGAAGATCTTGATCGAACACGATCGAGTCCATCGACCAGAGCGATCGGCCCGATATCTATATCGATCGGTGGTGTCGGGTAAAACCTCAAACAAACTATTGTTTGAGCAACCGACGGTAAGGTAAAACCTCAACCAACTTGGTTGAGCATCCGACACTTGACTTAGTCATTCGGACAAGTTCACCTATGAGCTACATTACATTTTGCTCATTCTCTCATCTCACTTGAAGTCCCTCGCCGAAGTTCTCTTTGTCCGGCCACGTCCCTCGAATGCACCAAGCACACGGCTTCGCAATGTCATCCTTTGCGTCTCGCCCTGAAGTCTACTTCCTTGGCTTCACTCTAATGTTGCTCGTCCGACGGTCCCTCGAATGCACCAAGCGCACGACTTTGCAATGTCGTCCTTCACCAACTCAAAGACCCGAGCCATGAGATGATAAACTCACCAATGCTTTCGTCAAGCCAATCCAATGTGTCAATTACTAAGTCCTGCACGACTTCAACACACATATCAAATCAACATAATAATTCTAACTTAAACCCTTTGCTACACACATCAAAACCACATCATACAAGGGTTGATTGCCCTAACAATCTCTCCCTTTTTGATGTGTAACAATCCGTTTATGTTAGTTAAAACAATATAAAACATATAAGGAAGATAAGCATGTAAATCAAACATGGAAATCAAACCTATCCCTTAATACATGCAAACTCTCCCTTAACACATGCTAATTCCCTCTAGCATGATTAACTTAAACTCTACATTTCTCCCCCTTTGACACTATGAAAAACATCTAATATATGTTATACAAGCATGACATCAAGTCTAGGGAACGAAAAATACAAAAATCAAACTCAAAACCTAATGAAACATGTTACTGTGCTTGTGCACAATACATCAGTCGACTGGTTCGGACTACCAGTTGACTGGCCCCAGTAAAAATAGAATTTTTTATTTCGGAACCCGATTTCAGAAATGCATAAAAAATTCCATAAAATTTGAAAAATCATGAAATTCGGGGAACATAATTCTAATAAGTTCCTTTATCAATGAAAAATGATTTTTCTTGAAAATTCATTCCATTTTTGAAAGTTTGGAAAAAACTCAAAGGTGTTGAAAAACACTAAAGTTTTTATCAACTTAAAAGTCTAGTTTTGCCTTGAAATGATTTAAACTATAAACATACATATTATCAAACATAAAATGGTTTTAAAAACATTTGAAATATCCAACCATGATCTTTGGACAATATGTCTATGAATTAAACATATGCTTTCCCCATGATTAGTCTATTATTGCTATCATGATACCTATAATGACTCATCAAAATGTTATAATCATAAGTGAGTCATTTGTATCATCCTAATATCTCACTCATGCTATGTTTTCAATCAAGTTATCCTATAGTGAGTGTGAGATGTGCCTAGAGGTATTTATACTTAACCAAAAATTTCATGCAATTCTATCAAAGGTTAAGTATTATCCTAAAAATCTATCATGATCATAAAACAAGTATTATCCATGCTTCTATATTATGATCACAAATCAAATATAACATTCAATTCATAAAGCATACATTATCATCACCCAACACTACCATTCAAATCATGAATCATGATTATAAATATGTATGTCAAGTATATCAAGTATCATGATTTAACAATATAACCAAATCATCCACCATGCTCATAATAACAAATATCATCATACTAACCTCCTCATCATCCTAAGTAAACTATTTAGCATGATATAAATTAAGTTCACTTATGGTTGACTCTCCTAGGTTCTCCTAACCCTTAAGGATGGACTTAGGAATCCATTATAGATTATTTCCAATAGGATTCACTAAGTATTCCTTTGGGATCCATTTTCTAGCTACCATTGTAGTTTTGGCTTGTCCTCTAGCAATCAAACAATGATAGTGTAAGGGATTTTAGAAGGCTAGAGGGGGTGAATAGCCTCTTTTCATTTCTACAATAAAGGTTAGTAGAAGCAAAATAAATACTAAACGAAATTAAGAAACTAAAACACAATCACTAACAAGAGGGATTTTACGCGGTTTGGAGATTAAGCTCCTACTCCACGGTGATCCTTAAGGTGGATCAATCCAAGCAATTCTCCACTAAAAACTTTCTCTTACAAGACCCTCCTCTTCTTACAAAAGATGAAGACGAAGATTAGAGAGGAGGGGAATTAAAAACACTTAGAAATATTTAGGAAAAATGTGGGAGCTTGAGAGTATGATTGGAATATAAGCATTAGTCTCTTCAAGCACCCCATGGCCTCTTTTTATAGAGAAGAGGCTGATTTTCCCATTGAGCTTCGATCAGTCGACTGATGGTCTCTATCAGTCAACTGCTGCTGTAGCCGAAGCAATCCAATGGCTTCTGACAAGCTAGATTCACGATCATCACTACCCAACAAGAAGCTTATCAATCGACTGATTGAGTAACCAGTCGAGTGCTCCAAGTGATCACTCGACTGAAGAACTCTCTGTGACGAAATCCACTTATAGCAGTCGATTGCTAGGGTATAGCAGTCAACTGATAGGTGGATCAGTTGACTGTCAAACCCTAGCAGTCGACTGTTCGACCACAGAATCAGCCGTCATCAGTCGGGTGACTGATCAGTCGACTGGAACAAGTCACCAGTCGACTGGCACACTTCAAGTATGATAAATTCATGCTTGAAGTCAACTCTCTAGACCTAGACTCAATCTTCTAGCTCTTCTTTCAGCCTTGTGCCTCCAGGATCCCTCCGAGTCCGCGACTCCTTCATCCTTGCACTTGCTTCCAAGAGCTTCCATTGGTTTCGTCATGTCTTGGATTTCTCTTTTGCCAAAGGACTGCTTGGACTTTACGGCGCCAAGACTACATGCTTGGACTTATGCTGCCAAGATATTGCCTTTGGTCTTCCTTTGCTAAGGTTCGCTTGGACTTTACGCCGTCAAGACTACATGCTTGGTCTTACGGCGCCAAGACCTGATTTTTCTGATCTAACTAGTTAAAAAGTTGGATGATATTGAACCAGTTAATTTGGTCTCACAGGCTAAACACTTCCACAGAGGAAGAAGCTATGAAGAAATAACTAAAACTCACAAAGATTATGCATAAAATTTCACCATATTCATATTAGAAAAGGAAGAAAAGCACTTTTTGTAGGATCAATAAGATGGTTCTTTTCTCAAGTGAATAACATGTGGAGCAAAGCATAAACAAAAAATATGAAACTATGTCCTAACTTTGCACAAACAATATAAATTTAGGGGATGAAAAGATTTCATTATGAAGCTCCCCTAAAACAATGCATCAATCAGTCCTATACCCTTTTAATTACTTGAATTATCATACCATAGGGTTAGAACACTTAAGATTACACTTAAGTCAAGAAAGAAGGCTGATATGTAGAAAAATCAAAGTAGAAGGCGACTGAATACTGAATCAGTCGACTGCCACACTTGAAACGCCATTTTTAGGATTTTCAGCCCAACTTCAGAAATGTGCCAAAAATTCAAGAAACATAAAAAAATCACAAATTTTGTGTACACATTTCTTAAATCATTTTCTATAAAGAAAAAATAATTTGAAAAATATATGATTTTCATATTTCAAAAATGATACAATTTTAAAAACTAGCAAAATCTTTAAGAATTTTGCAACTTTGTATCACCTTTGCCTAGCAATTGAAAACTGTTTTCCAAAGTATGATAAACATTGTTTAAAATATATCTTGTTTGACATTTCCAATCATGTTCTTAGAGCTATATGCATATTAATTGTACATAAGTCTTCCCAATGATTGGTCTAATGAAGGATTAATGTTTCTAGATGACATTTTGATTCATAGTAATGCATCATAACAAGCATGATGAACCAAAAACATCTTTCTAACATCTCACATATTGTCTAAGTGGATCAATACAAAAATCATGATTTCTTAGGTCTTTTGTGAGATGCTTAGAGGTATAAATCCTAGGGTTTCTATAGGATCATGCAAACCTAGACCTCTATTCTACTAAACACATTCCAAGTTCTCTCCTAAGTGATGAAAATTCTGCTTCAGGGATTGATGAATATGTCGGCTAGGTTGGACTTGGATTATATGTAATTGAGTTCAATATCCCCCTTAGCCACATGATCTCTAATGAAGTGATGCTTCACTTCAATGTGCTTAGTCCTAGAGTGATGTACCGGATTTTTGGTCAAATTTATGGTACTCACATTATCACAATAAACCTTGACATTGGAGTAGTGTAGCTCATAGTCCTCTAGAGTGTGTCTCATCCAAAGTAATTGAGTCACACAACCACCCTAGCCACATATTCGGCTTCGATGGTGGACAAAGCAACACAAGGTTACTTTCTACTACTCCAACTAACTAGGGAGGATCTAAGAAATTGGCATCCACCACTAGTACTCTTCCTATCTAACTTGCAACTCGCATAGTCAGAATCGGTGTACCCAACCAAATCAAAAGATTTTATCCTAGGGTACCAAAGTCCTACATTTAGTGTGCCTTTGATATATCTTAAAATTCTCTTAATGGTTACTAAATGGGACTCTTTGGCACAAGATTGGTATCTTGCACACATACCTACCGCAAATAAGATATTGGGTCTACTAGCGATTAGGTATAAAAGACTACTAATCATACTCCTATAAAGCTTTAGGTCAATTGATTTAACTTCTTGATCATTATCTATATTTGTGTTGGTTGCCATAGGAGTTGATATTACCTTAGCATTTTCCAAACCAAATTTCTTAATCATTTCTTTAGCATATTTGGTTTGGTATACATAAATTCATTCATTTGTTTGTTTGACTTGTAAGCCTATGAAGAAATTTAGTTTCCCAACTAAACTCATTTCAAACTCATTCTCCATATTTTTGATGAAATCTTGAAGGAGTTCATCATTGGTTGACCCAAAAATTATGTCATCTATATATACTTGGGCTACAAAGATATCCTTTGATTTTGATTTTATGAAAAGAGGTTGATCTACTTGACCTCTTCTAAACCCCTTAGAGACTAAGAAGGATGAAAATCTTTCATACCAAGCCCGAATTGCATCGGAAGATCTAACAATCAACCGGAGCACGATGGCATTTCAAGAGGGGTATAGCACGGCGAGGCCTCCATTCTTCAACAGCAACGACTTTGGATATTGAAAAGATAGGATGGAATACTACCTTATGAACGATATTGAGAATTGGTTTAGTATTGTAGATGGGTTCGAGAAGCCAGTCGTTGAATTCGGAGCGCCATTACCAACCAAGGATTGGATGAGGGAGATGGCAAAGAAAGCACAAGCAAACGCAAAAGCAATAACCACACTTCAATGTGGTCTATCAAAGGAGCAATTATCCAAGGTCAAGCCCTTCAAATCCGCTAAAAAGCTTTGGTAGAAGCTCATCGAATTAAATGAAAGATCAAAGGAGACTAGACGAGCCAAAAGAGACCTATTGATAGGCCAACTCCAAAGCTTCACCATGAAGACCAACGAGACCGTGAGACAAATGCATGGTCGATTCAAAGAGGTAGTTAATGGACTACACGTAATAGGTGAGAAGGTCGACAATCGAGACCTTGTGAGGTATATACTTCAAGCTTTCCCTAGAACAACTTTATGGGCATCAATGGTAGATGTTTATAAGGTGTCTAGGGATCTTTTATTAGCTAAACTAGATGAACTTTTTTGTGAATTTGAGTTGCATGAGCAAGCTAACACTTCGTCCAAGGAGAAAAGTGTAGCTCTTTTTGTAGGTAAGAAGGACAAGAAGAAGAAGGAGAAGAAAGAAGTCTCTTCATCATCCGAGTCATAGGAAGAGTCTTCAAGTAGTGATGAGGAGCTATCGGCTAGTGAGGTGGCTCACTATGTGAAGAGGTTTGGTGGGAGATCAAGGAAGCTCACCAAAAAGGATGTAAGGAGGATGTTCCAATCCTCAAAAGGAAAAACTTCTAGTAGTTCAATTTCTACTCCTAATGTTACTTACTATGGTTGCAACAAAAAGGAGCACATCAAGTCAAATTATCCGGAGCTAAAGATAAAGGAGGAAAAGGAAAAGAAGAAAAATGAGAAGAAGAAGAAGAAGAAGGAAGCTATGGTAGCCCAAACTTGGGATACACAAATCCTAGAAGGCTCATCTCAATGAAAGCACCAATTGTTGGTGCAACAATGCCCTAAGCATTTATATGTTTTGATGTTTGGATAATCATCTATAGTTAGGCAATGTTTTATGATCTAACTGTGAACGTGTTAAGTGATAGGAAATCCAAGTATAAAGACTTGGCAAAAGAAAGTCCAAGAATGATCTTGGCAAAAGAAATCCAAGGGAAGGTCTTGGCGGTGTAAGACCAAGCATGTAGTCTTGGCGGCATAAAGTCCGAGCGAACCTTGGCAAAGGAAGACCAAAGGCAAGGTCTTGGCAGCATAAGTCCAAGCATGTAGTCTGGGTGGCATAAAGTCCAAGCGGTCCTTTGGCAAAAGAGAAACCCAAGACATGACGAAACCGATGGAAGCTCTTGGAAGCAAGCGCAAGGATGAAGGAGTCACGGACTCGAAGGGATCCTGAAGGCGCAAGGCTGAAGGAAGAGCTAGAAGGTTGAGTCTAGGTCTAAGGAGTTGACTTCAAGCATGAATTTATCATACTTGAAGTGTGCCAGTCGACTGGTGACTTGTTCCAGTCGACTGATCAGTCACCCGACTGATGACGGTTGATTCTGTGGTCGAAAGTCGACTGCCAGGGTTTGACAGTTGACTAATCTACCCATCAATCAACTGTTATACCCTAGCAGTCGACTACTATAAGTGGATTTCGACACAGAGAGTTCTCCAGTCGAGTGATCACTTGGAGCACTCGACTGGTTACTTAATCAGTCGACTGATGGTATAATAAGTAGATTGATAAGCTTCCCGTTGGATAGTGACGATCGTGAATCCAGCTTGTCAAAAGCCGTTGGATTACTTCGGCTACAACAGCAGTCGACTGATAGAGACCATCAATTGACTGATCGAGGCTCAACGGGAAAATCATCCTCTTCTCTATAAAAAGAGGTCATGGGGTGCTTGAGGAGACTAGTTCTTATATTCCAACCATACTCTCAAGCTCCCACGTTTTTCCTAAAGCTTTCTAAGTGTTTTTAATTCCCCTCCTCTCTAATCTTCATCTTCATCTTTTGTAATAAGAGGAGGGTCTTGTAAGAGAAAGTTTTTAGTGGAGAATTGCTTGGATTGATCCACCTTAAGGATCACCGTGGAGTAGGAGCTTAATCTCCGAACCACGTAAAATCCCTCTTGTTAGTGATTGTGTTTTAGCTTCTTAATTTCGTTTAGTATTTGTTTTACTTCCACTAACCTTTATTGTAAAAACGAAAAGAGGCTATTCACACCCTCTAGCCTTCCAAAGATCCCTTACAATTGGTATCAGAGCTATGATCCATGTCAAGTCATGAACCTCGAACGAAGGAAGTTGAGCTCTCATGTCCAGATCAAGAGAATCGGACATCAGGCAAAAAGTCCAGTTGGGTCGGGAGGACAAAACAACTGGCAGGAAGTCCAGTTGGGCTAGAAGGGCTGGACAACTGGCAGAAAGTCCAATTGGGTCAGGAGGACCAGACAGTTGGCAGGAAGTCCTGGTGAGTTGAGGATCGAACATCAAGCAGACGATGTCCTTCGAGGACAGATAGGCTTGAGGGGGGTCAATGTGGTCCTTCGTTTGAGGGGGGATTATTGGAGTATTAAGAATACAATCAAAGTCCCATATTGGTAAGACATGGAAAATATCATGTGCTTATAAGACGAAAAGATATCTCCATTAATATGAGGTCTTTTGAGTAAAGCTCAAAAATAAAACCATGAGGATTTAGACCCAAAGTGGACAATATCATACCATTGTGGAGATATGTGAATCTTATAGGCACTAACAGGTATGCCTTCTCATTCTTGGATATCTTATATCCTAGGCCTTTCTTATTAAAGTTTTCTCTTTGGCTCTCAATGATCATATTTAGAGTGTTGGAGCCAATTGTAAATTTTTCTAAGGCCTTAGTTAAATAATCTACTTTTTCCCTTAAGGCCTTATTTTCTTCTATTAAGCATGAATCACTAGTCATAGAAGAAGAAGCATTATCATTAACATTTAAACATGCATTTTCTAGCTTTTCTTCTAATTTCCTAATTTCATCAAGCATGCTTTTATTTTTCTTCTTAGCCTTAAATAAATCCCTACTTAGGCTAGTAATCATAGAAACTACATCATTGGAGGGGAGTTTTGTTACCTTGCTTACCCAATCCCCTTCCGACGATGATGATGAGGATGATGAGGCTCCCCCTTCACTCGAGCTCTCCTCACTTGAGCTTGTTTCTTCTTTTTCGGAGGAGGTGGAGTCCAAGTCATCTATTGCCATAAGTGCAAGACTTGTGAATGCTTGGTCTTCCTCCGATGAGGATGATGGATCATCCCACATCACCGCTTTAAGATTGTGGGGCTTTGACTTCTTCTTTTCTTTGAGCTTCTTCTTTTCTTTGGGCTTCTTCTCTTCTTTATTTTTTCCCTTCTTCTTGCTATCCTTTTTCTTCTCTTCTTCTTTGCTTTTGTTCAATAAGGGACACTCATCCCTCATATGTCCCTCTCCTTGACAATTATAGCAAATGACCTTTCTCCTTGGCCTTCTTCCCCTATCATGAGATTTATTAAACTTAAAATTCTTTAAAGCACATCTCACCTTCCTTACCATGTAGGCTTCTTCATTACTATCCATGGAGGAGGAAGATTCTTCATCGGAGGAAGAGGGTGGAGTCTCCTTCTTCTTCCTCTTTTCTTTTTTCGCCACTAATGCTACTCCCCTTGGCTTTATGCTTGGTTCTTCAATTATGCCTTCAAGCCTAGTCTCATGAAGTTCCATAGTTGAAAAGAATTCTTCTAGAGTACTTACCTCTAGATTCTTGGAGATGTAGAATGAATCTACCATGGAACTCCATTTTGAAGATCGTGAGAAGGCGTCTATGACTTTCATGATCATATCCCGGTTTGAAAGTTTTTCTCCTACACTTGATAAACCGGTTATTATTTCCTTGAATTGAGAATGTAAAGAAAGTACCTTTTCTCCTTTTTCTAATTTGATGTTGCTTAATTGTGATCGGAGAAGGTCCCTTCTTGCTAGCTTTGCCTCGGAAGTGCCTTCATGAAGCTCTACAAGATTTTCCCATATTTCCTTAGCACTAGAGCATTCTCCAATTCTATTAATTTCTTGTTGAGGGAGCATATTGTATAGATGGTGCTTGGCCTTTGAATTCGCAAGGTGCTCTTCTCTTTGCTTCTTTGTCCATCTTGACTTCTCTAATGGCTCTCCTTCTTCATCCCTAGGCAACTCGAAATTGTTTTCCATAATAAGCATTATATCAAAGTTGGTCTTGAAGAATACCTTCATTCACTTTTTCCACCAAGCGAATTCTCCTTCGAATTTAGGCGGATGAATGTTAGAGCCGACCATTTCTTATCATGCCTGTGTTGGCGAAGAGTCCTCGACAAGCTCCTCACTCTGATATAACTTGTTGGAGGATCGGTGGCCAGCTAGAGGGGGTGAATAGCCCTTTTCGTATACGATGGAGGGCGATCGCTTAATTGTCTACGTACAAGGTTAGCGCAGTGGAATAATAAAGCTAAAGACAATTAAGACAAAACAAATGAAGAGAAGAAAAAAATGCAAACACGTCGATGTAACGTGGTTCACGACCCTGCCGCTAATCCATGGATGATTCGTTTGGCGAATCACTCCAACCCAAATCCACTAGTCTCTCCTTCAAGGTGGAAGTAAACCTTTCTTACAATCTCTCCCTCTTACAATAAAATTGAAATAAAAGCAAGTAAAAGGAGTAGAAAACATTTAGACACTTGGAAGTATGTTTAGAGATGAAACATTAACCTCCCAAAGTGACCCAAGGCCTCTTCTTATAGGGAAGAGGTTATTCTTCCCGTTGGACACCGAGCAGTCGACTTATGAAGTCATCAGTCGATTGCTACTATAGTCGTTGCCTCACAATGGCTTTATCTATGTTGGCTTCCAGCCAATGGCTCCCACATCAGTCGACTGATGGAGCCAACAGTCAAGTGACTGAAGAGATCAGTCGACTCTAAAACCCTCTGTGCTTGAGTTTTCCCTTGATCAGTCAACTGTCATCCCTTAGCAGTCAACTGATGGTAGAGCAGTAGACTGCCAAAGACCAACAGTCGACTGTTGGGACAAAAGATCTTCAGTCGAACACCGGTCGAGTCCATTGACCCAGAGCAGTCGACTAATATCTATATCAGTCAACTGGTGTCGGGTAAAACCTCAAACAAACTATTGTTTGAGCATCCAATGATCGAGTAAAACCTCAACCAACTTGGTTGAGCATCCAACACTTGACTTAGCCATTCGACCAAGTTCAGCTATGAGCTATGTTACATTTCGCTCATTCTCTCATCTCGCTTGAAGTCCCTCGCCGAAGTTCTCTTCGTCCGACCACGTCCCTTGGATGCACGAAGTGCACGGCTTCGTAATGTCATCCTTCGTATCTCACCCTAAAGTCTACTTCCTTGGCTTCACTCCAATGCTGCTCATCCAACGGTCCCTCGGATGCACCAAGCGCATGACTTCGCAATGCCATCCTTCACCGACTCAAAGACTCGAGCAATGAGATGGTGAACTCACCAATGCTTTCGTCAAGTCAATCCAATGTGTGAATTACTGAGTTCTGCACGACTTCAACACACATATCAAATCAATATAATAATGCTAACTTAAACCATTTGTCACCCACATCAAAACCACATCATACATAGGTTGATTGCCCTAATAAGATCTTTTAAGCATAATCTAAATAAAACTATTATATATATATATATATATATATATATATATATATATGAAATATTCGTAAGCATAAATTTATACCTTCCAAACCACCTTAGTTTGTGATGTCTTGATCTTATGCTTCCTCCGTCTAATCTAGTCCACGATCGGAAACTCTTTTCCAATGATTGAGCACACTAGAGATCAAGAACCCTTTATCATTGAGACAACTAGGGTGTATTTTTCAAATATGAGGGATATGATGGCACACTCCAAGAAGATTGTCTTTTCTAGATGGAATCAAGGAAGAAGATCTCCTATCGTCTTCTTTGATAGGGGGTTGGACTTCCAACCTCCCCTAAAAGAAACTCCCAACCTACCCTATTAATGTGGTCATCCATCTCATTAAGGAGAAGAGGAAGTGGAGGCTAGTTGGAGGTTACAAGAATTCCATAAGACTTCCTCTTCATGGTGGCTAGAATTCTTCTCTCCCTTTCTTAAATTTTGGCCAACCACCTTAATGGAGAAGGTGAAGAGGCATGGGAAGAAAAATCCAATTTTTCTTCTCTTCCTTCTTCTCCAAGCTAACCCTCCTTATCCATTGATTCATAATCATGAACTTGTTAATGGGCTTATGGGTTATGGGTCATTATCTCTCTTCCATCTTGGACTATTAGGTATTAGAACATTTTTAAAATTCAATTATGAATTTCATCATGAATCCAAGTATAGACCAAGTGTGAAACATTTTCACTCTCCTTGTTTCCATCTATTTATAAACTCTTTTATGAATCATAACATTTTATCATATCAAACTTTATTCATCAATACACCATTTGATCAGATCAAACTTCATTCGCCAAATTCAAATCCTTGAATTTAACTTTATCTACGGGAAATAGGAAAACGAATACTTATGTGACCCTAAATGGTTCAGGGATACAGATAGTCGTAGGTTCATAACTCTTTGTGATTTAGAACTATACTTGTCCTTTATTCGAGCATACCCTTAATAGTCTCATCCTATGATCAACCCTTTGATTATAGGACATCAGAACAATTTCTAATTAGCACCCAATGAATCATGATAAGAGCATCTAGAAGCACCGTCCCATGACTCCCTATGTATCACTGAATAGTGCCTACAAGAACCAGTCGATTATGGTTAACATACAATCCAGTCCCTTCAACTCATATATCCCATTCAAATCTACAACTATTGGTACATCGAAAGTTATATATCGATTTGACAACCATGTGATGTATCTTATAGTGACATCGTATGTGCGACTAAGAAATTCCTTTCTGAAAGCATATCTTATAGTCTTAATCAGAGACTCCATACACTATAGAATAATACATTACATAGGATATCCACACCCGTGGGTATATGGTGAATCCCTGACTACAATGCACTGACTCCTATATATTTTATTATTGTACTCAATCTCACCACCTGATGACCCTAATAGAGTCAGTAAATGAGTCAAAGTATAATCCTAGCATATAGAGTCTCAGAGTTGTCAAGGGTCATAAGAACTACTAGTGCACAACCGCAATCAAGGACTTATCCACTCAATAAATGATAACCACTTGGTAAGTCCGATTGATGGTAGTTTGATGTACTCATCATATGAGCATTCATCTGTATGCTTGAACATCTCTATATTCTTACCAATAAAATATGTTACACTACATCACAGATGCTAATCTCTAACTCGAGCGACCTTTTATCCTTATTTATTTGGCGACCCAATTGACTAGGAACATGTTTAGAATGTACAGTGAATATTGATGTATTTCATGATGGTCATCATATGTACCACCACATCTCACTATAGTATATTCAAGGACTTTATCTATGCATCTAGCATGGGTATTAAGATAAAGTAATTGCTAAACTGAATTAAATTATATTAAAATAGAGGATGTCTTAACACATGAGTCACCAAAGCCCTAGCCAATAGTTTGACTTGTAGGGCACCTACTCTAACACTTTTTTAGCAAAGAGAATAATATCGTAGCATATGATTCATACCACATGTGTTATGATGACAATAAAGTAGTAGGAGAATGGATTCTTATTTCTCTACTATGTGAGTCTTTGAGATTATATGTTATATTAGTATTTGTCTTGAATGACTATTTAGCTGCTTACTTGAAGTTTTAACCAGGGTATGTTACTTTAGATATAAACCTTTTGATCATGTATGATTCAGTCTATGGAACATGACTAGAAAAATGACTGATTAAAATGAATAAATTCGAGCTAGAAAGAAAGATTAAATAGATTTACATCTTTTTGAAGATTATTCACTAGTCGACTCATTTGTTTTGAGTACATAAATGAAATTGTGAATTTAAGAGATATAAAACATGCACTTGACATAATGATCATAATGAGGGATTAAAGATATTTATATTGATATAAATATTTTAATCTGGATAACTAGCAAGTCATGGAAGTCTCCTGGAGAATGGTTGTGTGGCATCTAGAGAAAGACTTGTTGAGAGTATAGGGAATACAATCAAAGTCTCACATTGGTAAGACATGGAAAAAATCATATGCTTATAAGATAAAAAGATATCTCCATTGGAATGAGACTTTTTGGGTAAAGTCCAAAAATAAAACCATGAGGGATTAGGTCCAAAGTGGATAATATCATGCCATTGTGGGGATATATGAATCTTATAGGCACTAACAATTGATATCAGAGTTATGGTCCATGTCAAGCTATGAACCTCGAACGAATGAAGTGGAGCTCCCATGTTTGGATCAAGAGAACCAGACACCAAATAAAAAGTCCAGTTGGGTTGGGAGGACCAAACAACTGGTAGGAAGTCCAGTTGGGTCAGAAGGGTTGGACAACTGACAGGAAGTCCAGCTGGGTCAGGAGGAATAGATAGTTGGTAGGAAGTCTTGTGGGTTGAGGATCGTACATCAAGCAGAGAAAGTCCTTCAAGGATGGATAGGCTTGAGGGAGGCTCAATGTGGTCCTTCATTTGAGGGGAAGATTGTTGGGAGTATAGGGAATACAATCAATGTCCCACATTAGTAAGACATGGAAAATATCATGTGCTCATAAGATAAAAAGATATCTCCATTGGAATGAGGTCTTTTGGGTAAAGCCCAAAAATAAAACCGTGAGGGCTTAGGCCCAAAGTGGATAATATCATGTCATTGTGAGGATATATGAATCTTATAGACACTAACAAGACTATATGCCACTTGGAGAGTGGTCGTGTGTCATTTGGTGAGTGGATAAGTAAGGTGTAACAACTTCCTTAGCATTAATCACTTAATGAGCAACTATGTAAGGTGTAACAACTTTCTTAGCATTGATTGTTCAATATATTTATTGTCATAAGAACCATTTTCCTGAAGTATGAATTGGATATTATTTTATCTAGTCTTTGTGATTGTGTACCTCTATTCTATTAGTTTTTGTAACTATATGGTCTCTGTGGCCATCTGTATTTGTGGCATAACTTAGATGAGTAGGAGATATTGGTATTACTATTTGATGCAGAAGAAGTTATTGCTATGTGAGCAGTTATCACACCATGCACGGAGTGCACATGGTGCCCTCATATATGCAAGTACTGTTGGGATGTATACTGAAAGCCTAGCATTTTTGTATGAACATCTTTATTTTGAAATAAGAATCACATGATCATTGTTTGCATATTTTTATGATTATGCAAAATTGTCTAATACTTTATATTGTAGATAACATGGTGCTTGGGTGTGGCACAGAAGATCATGTTATCAGTCCCTTGTAGAGTATAAGTAGAGGCTCACAACCAAGATGGTTTTGGACAAACCATTGGCATGGTTGTAGTGTAGCTTGGTATTGTTTTATCTTGAACATAGAGTTACACTGGTACACTTAGGTGTATTGAGCAAGACCGACATAGAGGCGATTCAATTTGTTGCTGACTACATAATTGAATCGGACCTCGGATATTATGTTGTACATGCTCTTAATCCCGATATAATAAAAGGCACATGTACTTAATATTTATTTCTTTGATTTACCAGAGGGTGAGATTTATATGGATTAAATCAATATGTCCGGTAAGTTGAGAAATGATATTATTTACATGGCGTGTCGTTGATTATAGGAGGAATCCGTGTCCTATGTATTAGGTTGATGATGTCCCCTTGAGGAGCTCATAAGGTTCATCATGTAAACCCTGTAGGTTGACTTAGTCAACATGATGATAAGGTTGAGTGGTACTACTCGAGGAGTTAGATGTTAATTAATTGATGATCAGCAAATCAATTAATTGACGGACATTCGATATCTTAAACACGGGGAGATGGATGTACAAATAATATATGGAGCCCATATTAATTTATGGGGGTTGGTGAGGTAGTTCGATGATGATCCTCTAGTGGAATGGAACATCATTGATGGATCAAGTTTGTGTGGTTCCGATCCATCGGGTGGCCAAGACCCAACTCCTCCTCATGGTCTCTATCGTAGCCTAATATAAACCTCATGAAGTATAGATTAAATCCCTAGAACCGACGGTTGAGATTAAATCTCTAGATTCGACGATTGGGATTAAAACCCTAGAACCGACGGTGGAGATTAAACCAAGGCCTAAACCTAACTCTATATATATATAGGCTTAAGGTGGGCGGCAAGGGTAATTGATCATGGATGGTTTAGGGGATTAGGGTTTGCTTCCTTTGGAGGCTAGGAACCCTAGTTGGTTTAGAATCTTTTGGGCGGCTAGGGTTTGGGAGAAAGGTATGGGGCGGCAACAAGTGGAAGAAGAGTTTCTTCTTCTTCCTAAGGCATGGCCGGTCCCTTCCTTCTACCCTTCTACCTTGGTTGGTCCACATTCTATTCTTCTATCCCCTCTTCCATGGCCAGCGCATAGTTGATGGAGTTGGATGGCTTGGGCGGCAAGCAACCCTAAGGAGGAAACCCTAATTAGGGTTTGGCTCCTTTAGGGTTGGGTGGCCAAGGTTTGGAAGGAGGGTAGGCGACATCTTGTGGAAGAGTTCTTCTTCTTCCAAGGAAAGGTGGCCGGTTTAGATCTCCTCCTTCCACCTTGGTTGGGCGGCAAGAAGACCTAAGGAGGAAACCCTAATTAGGGTTTGGCTCCTATGGTTGGGCGGCTAGGGTATGCAAGGAAGGTGGGCGGCAACTATAGGAGAGGAGCTCTTCCTCTTCCTAGGTTGTGGCCGGCTCCTTCCTCTATTCCCTCCACCGTGGCCGACGCCCAACATATTCCCTTTATCTTCTTCACTCCATCTTGGCCGGCGGCACCAAAATAAGGGTTTGTCCCTAGTTCGGTACCTTGGTTGTTTCCATTATGTTCTCTCTATTCTTGGGGCCAGCGGCATCAATCCTTTTGTGGATTGGTGGTTGGCTCAAGCAAGAAGGGAAAGAGAGTTCTTCTTTCTTTGGATTGAAGAAGATCTAGGAAGCTTCAACTTGTGGAGGATCTTCGCCCACACAAAGTCTACAAGGAGGTTAGGACATACGATAGAAGATCAAGAGGTATAAAAGTTTTACAACTTTTATTATTGTTCTTTGCATGTTCTTATTGATATGCTAGCTTATGTTCTTTATGTTAGTATATGTTGATTATACTAGTTTACATTTGCATGTATTTGTATAATCATTGACCCCGAATAAGAAACACAAAAACCGGTGATCCGTCCGTCGTCTCTTCCGCGGCTAACCGACTAGAAGAGTTGTGTTGCTTGAACAACTAGTTTGTTCAAGCGATCGCTCGAGTCGTTGGCACGACGACGAATTGGTTGTGCTTAGGAAACTCATCCCATCCGGATTACTTTTCATTAGTGAAAATTTTAATCCGGGGACATGGGAGCCAATGAGCCTCCGAGGAATAGCACATTGCCAACAATTGGTATCAGAGTCACGGTTTCCGGTTTTGTGTGTTTTGGATTCGGTTACTTTCATGCACTTATCATATATTGTGTATGCCGGATAATAGTAGGATGTGCGTAGGCTAACTTTTTGGTTGCAGGCATAAGGTCCGACTATTATGGCTATATGTGTGTATGTGGTTGTTTGTGTGTGATTGTGTGTATATTATTTGAATCCTCGGGGTTGACGAGGCTAAATTAGTATTTAATTTTTGTAATTGAATACGGCAATGTTTAGCCACTCTTTATTTTATTTTACTTTCGATCTAGATTTCATGTACACTCCCTCGTGGAGTATAGGATCGATGGATGTAAAATAAAATAGGTTTTATTCTCGGCTCGGATCTCCGGATGGCTTGTACATGGCGTAGGAGGAGCGGACGAGGTGGCGACACGACGGGAGAACAATGCCATAATAGTTGGAAAAATTCTGATTTTTCCATATTTATTGCTGATTTATTTTATATGCATGTTGTGTGTGCTTGAAAATTCCTCATTTTCAATTTACTAAGTGGGAGAGGGATATTTTAATTAATTCCCGCGGCCTCCATTACAATTTGACATGTGATGCAACAAACTTGTGTGTCGGCTCTGAGTGCCTTCCTCCCTGAGGACGGGTTTGTTTGCGGATCACTAGGTCAAATAATGGTTATAGGAAATTATCTAGGAGCATGTGTACTTCCACAGAGGTAAGGCACATAATCCAAAATAATTCCCTTAGTATCGTGTAATAGTGGACACTTAGATGCAAATAAAAATATCCTCCCCATAGGAGTCACTGCTTTTATTTGTAGGGCCAAAGAGGAACCAACTATTAATTTTATTTGTCAAAAAGTAAGGTTGACAAGATAATAAAATTAATGGGTAAAACCTCCTCTTACAAATGTAGAATTCGTATACCTCCACACTGCGTGGCATGCGATATTCTCGGTGTTTTGAAGTGTTGGTTGATTTCGGAATTTTATTGTTTTAAGGAATCAATAATATTTGAAATCTAAAATAATGATCTATGTGATTCTTAGGATTTTCAAAATTGACTTTCAGTCCACTTACTGTGATACTAAAGGAAATAAAATTACTGTATCCAAATAATATTGATTGGAAAAGATTCTAGATATTGTCTTATCTGCTAAGGAGTACAAGTATGCACTCTTCAAAGAGTGTCCTCAAGCCATCATTGCTCAAAAGGGTTTCTACTTCTAAGCCGAAAGGCAAGAAGAAGAAGAAATAAGGTGAAGCAAAGATGGTCGGAGGATCTCAGGGAAGAGTGAAGAAGCCGAAAGGCAAGTACTTCACTTGCAAGCAGGATGGACATTGGAAGAAGGACTGTCCCAATCCAAAACAGAACAAAGGTATATCTTTTGGACTAGTCATTGAAACATGATTAGCGGTGATATCTACAGACACCTGGTGAGTAGATACGGGAGCCACTAATCATGTCTGCAACAATTTGCAGGGGTTCCACGAAACCCGATGACTAGCTAAAGGGGAGATTACCATTTACTTGGGCAATGCCATGATGATGGCGGCTATTGCAGCGGGAGAAGTTTTATTTATCTCTTGAAAATAATAAAACTTTGGTTCTGGAAAATTCCCTTTATGTACCTTTATTTAGAAAGAATTTAGTTTCAGTTTCTTAATTATTTAGGATGGATATTCTATTTCTTTTAATGTGAGTTGTTATAAAAGGAATAGGGAGAATATCTATTCAGGTACATTGAAAGGAAATTTGAACCAAAACCTCCCACGATGCAAATTGAAGTTAATAACTCATCTTCTAATTCCAATAAGAGAAAAGAACCTTCGAAGATGAACCAAACATATCTTTGGCTTCTTAGGCTTGGTCACATTAACCTAGCGTAATTCAAAGGTTGATAGGATGGACCTTTGGGTTCATTAGTGGTGGAGGATCTCCCAACCTACGAATCTTGCTTGGAGGGTAAGATGACCAAGAGGCCTTTTTCAAGGCCAAGGGGTACAGATCCAAAGATGTGTTGGAATTGGTTCATTCTGATTCGTATGGTCCTATGTCTATCCAGACAAGAGGTAGTTTTGAACATTTCATCTTTTTCATAGATGATTGTTCAAGATACGCATGACACTACGATCTGATCGTGGTGATGAGTACCTCTTGGGAGAGTTTAGGAACTACTTATCAGAGGCTGGGATTCAATCCCAATTGACTGCGCCTGGCACACCCCAGCAGAACGGTGTAGCAGAGTGAAGGAAAAGGACTCTTATGGAGATGATTAGATCGATGATGAGTTATTCTGACTTATCAGATTCGTTCTAGGGATATGCTCTAGATACGATGGTATACATTCTGAACCTGGTTCCATCTAAATCAGTGCCTTCTACTCCCACAGATTGTGGGATCAGTCTAAGACATATTTAGATATGGGAGTACAGCACATTGGCTGAAGGCAGATACTGGTAAGATGGAACCTCGTACAGAAGTACACATATTCGTTGACTATCCCAGGGGAACGAAGGGTGGATTGTTTTATAGTCCTAGAGATCAGAGGGTGATCGTTAACACGAACGCTAGATTTCTAGAGGAAGACTATGTGATGAGCCACAAGCCCAAGGGTAAAATTGTTATGGAGGAGTTAAAAAGGGAAGTCACTTCTTTAGTACCACCGGTATAAGAGGACATACCACATGTCACTGCACCGCGTGTCACAGAGGATACACAGGTGATACCTCGTCGTAGTGGGAGGATTGTTAGACAGCCTGAGAGATTCATGTTCTTGGGAGAATCTTTTGATTTGGTCCCTAGCAAACATGAACCTGATCCCTAGACATACGACGAGGCAATCCAAGATATAAATACAGCATCTTTGCAAAGTGCAATGAATACTGAGATTGAATCTATGGATTCAAGTCAGGTCTGGGAGCTCTTGTGCACTGCAGCTCATATGGATTATGAGTTGTGGCAGATGGATGTCAAGACAGCTTTCCTTAATGGAAGTCTTGAGGAAAACATCTATATGAAGCAACCAGAGGGATTCATTGCTAAGGGCAAAGAGCATATTGTATGTAAGCTTAATCGGTCCATTTATGGACTGAAGCAAGCTTTGAGGTCTTGGAACATCCGCTTTGATGAGGTAAATCCAGACTTATGGATTTATTCAAAGTCCGGATGAGTCTTGTGTATACAAGAGATGTGACGGAAACATAGTGGTATTTCTTGTACTATACGTAGATAATATTTTGGTAGTTGGCAACAATATCAGAGTGTTATCAGACGTAAGGGTATGGTTGTCCAAACAGTTTTGAAGGACTTGGGAGAAGTGGGTCACAACCTTGGGATCAAGGTTGTTGTGCTTATCCCAAGCTTCATACATAGACATGATTTTGGATCATTTTAGCATGCAGAACTCCAAGAAGGGTTTTCTACCTTTCAGGTATGGAGTTACTTTATCAAAGGAGATGTGTCCTAGATCATCTGAGGTGATAAAGGAGCTGAAGGCAGTTCCTTATGCTTCGGCAGTAGGAAGCCTCATGTATGCTATGTACGAGACAAGATATCTGCTTTGTCGTGGGCATGGTTAGCAGATATCAGAGTAATCCAGGACAGGGACATTGGACTGCGGTAAAAGCATATATTATAGTGCCTGAGAAGGACTAGGGATTATATGCTAGTTTCTGCAAGGCACTCAATTACTCTCTGGGTTGCATGGATTGCGATTTCCAATCAGATAGGGATAACAGTAAGTCTACCTAAGGTTTTGTGTTTACTTTAGGAGGTGGAGCCATTGTATGGAGGAGTGCCCAGCAGAAATGCGTGGCGGACTCCACCATGGAAGCTGAGTATGTGGCAGCCTATGAGGCAGCCAAAGAAGCTGTGTGGCTCAGGAACTTCCTGATGGACTTGGATGTGATTCCTGGTTTGCCCAGAACTATCACAATTAATTGTGATAATAATGGTGCAGTTGCAAACTCGAAGGAACCACGAGCACATAAGGCTAGTAAACACATAGAGTGTAAGTACCACCTGATACGAGAAATCGTAAAGGAGGTAGAAGTTGTTGTCGCCTAGATTGCATCAGAGGATGACCTGGTAGACCCTTTCACTAAGGCCCTTCTAGCGGGAGCTTTGATAGGCATGTGGAGGGAAGGGGAATCAAATGTATGGCAGTATGATGACAGCATAGTCTTTTAGTATAAGTGGGAGATTGTTGGGATGTATACTGAAAGCCTAGCTCTTTTGTATGAACATCTTTATTTTGAAATAAGAATCACATGATCATTGTTTGCATATTTTTATGATTATGCAAAATTGTCTAATACTTTACATTGTAGATAACATGGTGCTTGGGTGTGGCACAGAAGATCATGTTATCAGTCCCTTGTAGAGTATAAGTAGAGGCTCACAACCAAGATGGTTTTGGATAAACCATTGGCATGGTTGTAGTGTAGCTTGGTATTGTTTTATCTTGAACATAGAGTTACACTGGTACACTTAGGTGTATTGAGCAAGACCGACATAGAGGTGATTCAATTTGTTGCTGACTACATAATTGAATCGGACCTCGGATATTTTGTTGTACATGCTCTTAATCCTGATATAATAACGGGCACATGTACTTAATATTTATTTCTTTGATTTACCATAGGGTGAGATTTATATGGATTAAATCAATATGTCCGGTAAGTTGGGAAATGATATTATTTACATGGTGTGCCGTTGATTATAGGAGGAATCCGTGTCCTATGTATTAGGTTGATGATGTCCCCTTGAGGAGCTCATAAGGTTCATCATGTAAACCCTGCAGATTGACTTAGTCAACATGATGATAAGGTTGAGTGGTACTACTCGAGGAGTTAGATGTTAATTAATTGATGATCAGCAAATCAATTAATTGACGGACATTCGATATCTTAAACACGGGGAGATGGATGTAAAAATAATATATGGAGCCCATATTAATTTATGGGGGTTGGTGAGGTAGTTCGATGATGATCCTCTAGTGGAATGGAACATCATTGATGGATCAAGTTTGTGTGGTTCCGATCCATCGGGTGGCCAAGACCCAACTTCTCCTCATGGTCCCTATCATAGCCTAATATAAACCTCATGAAGTATAGATTAAATCCCTAGAACCGACGGTTGAGATTAAATCTCTAGATCCGACGATTGGGATTAAAACCCTAGAATCGACGGTGGAGATTAAACCAAGGCCTAAACCTAACTCTATATATATATAGGCTTAAGGTGGGCGGAAAGGGTAATTGATCATGGATGGTTTAGGGGATTAGGGTTTGCTTCCTTTGGAGGCTAGGAACCCTAGTTGGTTTAGAATCTTTTGGGCGGCTAGGGTTTGGGAGAAAGGTATGGGGCGGCAACAAGTGGAAGAAGAGTTTCTTCTTCTTCCTAAGGCATGGCCGGTCCCTTCCTTCTACCCTTCTACCTTGGTTGGTCCACATTCTATTCTTCTATCCCCTCTTCCATGGCCGGCGCATAGTTGATGGAGTTGGATGGCTTGGGCGGCAAGCAACCCTAAGGAGGAAACCCTAATTAGGGTTTGGCTCCTTTAGGGTCAGCGCCAAGGTTTGGAAGGAGGGTAGGCGACATCTTGTGGAAGAGTTCTTCTTCTTCCTAGGAAAGGTGGCCGGTTTAGATCTCCTCCTTCCACCTTGGTTGGGCGGCAAGAAGACCGAAGGAGGAAACCCTAATTAGGGTTTGGCTCTTATGGTTGGGCGGCTAGGGTATGCAAGGAAGGTGGGCGGCAACTATAGGAGAGGAGCTCTCCCTCTTCCTAGGTTGTGGCCGTCTCCTTCCTCTATTCCCTCCACCGTGGCCGGCGCCCAACATATTCCCTTTATCTTCTTCACTCCATCTTGGTCGGCGGCACCAAAACAAGGGTTTGTCCCTAGTTCGGTACCTTGGTTGTTTCCATTATGTTCTCTCTATTCTTGGGGCCGGCGGCATCAATCCTTTTGTGGATTGGTGGTTGGCTCAAGCAAGAAGGGAAAGAGAGTTCTTCTTTCTTTGGATTGAAGAAGATCTAGGAAGCTTCAACTTGTGGAGGATCTTCGCCCACACGAAGTCTACAAGGAGGTTAGGACATACGATAGAAGATCAAGAGGTATAAAAGTTTTACAACTTTTATTATTGTTCTTTGCATGTTCTTATTGATATGCTAGCTTATGTTCTTTATGTTAGTATATGTTGATTATACTAGTTTACATTTGCATGTATTTGTATAATCATGGACCCCAAATAAGAAACACAAAAACCGGCGATCCGTCCGTCGTCTCTTCCGCGGCTAACCGACTAGAAGAGTTGTGTTGCTTGAACAACTAGTTTGTTTAAGCGATCGCTCGAGTCGTTGGCACGACGACGAATTGGTTGTGCTTAGGAAACTCATCCCATCCGGATTACTTTTCATTAGTGAAAATTTTAATCCGGGGACATGGGAGCCAATGAGCCTCCGAGGAATAGCACATTGCCAACAAGTACGTGGTGCACGTAGTGCACTATCCAGAAATGCAATCCATTTAAATGGATCGTCCAAGTGATGAAAGAGGGGGTGCATGATAAAGAATTTGACAAAAGCTTTGTCAAAATTCAGACTGAGTGTTTAAAAGATAAAACCATCCAAGGATTTAGTTTATGGATCAGTAGAGAGGACTTTTCGCATTGTAATTGTTTTCCCTACTGCAAGTCTGACCTCTTAAGGTTTAGAAAAATCGATGAAATTTCTACACCCTTAGACTTTTGAAATGTCCTTAGGTAGGTTTTCTTCGTTATGAAATATTACACAACAATTACCAACTAGCTAGTAATCTTGTCTCTGTAGACTCTACCATTACATACGCCACTACAACCTCCCTGACAAAAGAGGAAACTAATGGACTTCTAATGTCACTAGTTCTCGAGCGGAGGAGCCATCCAGTGCAATTATTGCTTCATCCTCCCTATAAATACAAGATTTTCCTCCAGCCATGGAGGGTCCTACTCAGCCACCAAGTGCCTTCGGCTACTCTACTGTTCTTTCAAATTTGCCTTCACAGATGATCGTTCCTGAGCCAACATCCTCCCACTATCAAAAGATACAAGTGGGGCGTGTGAAGACTACCACAGGTGTTAGAACCTCCGGAATCTCTATATCCTCCCCTGCAACTAAATCACCAAAGACCTCCACAACGCTTTCTCCCCACTAACTTAGAGAGAGAGGCTCTCCCTTCTCTCTAGGATTGCCCTAGAGGGGGTGGTTGGCGATTAGTTAGGAGGCATTTAGAGGGTACTTGGTCGCACCGGTGGTCTTCTCTGGTGGCTGACAGAGTTCTGTGTGTTGTGTGGATTGACAAGTTCTCCGGTAAAGGTGGCTTGTGGGTTGTGTAGGGAATAAGCGGTAGGAGGCCTAGTGTGGCCAAAGTTGAGCGGTTGTGATTTGTGTAGTCCCTGTGTGTGGGATGTGAGGGATGTTAGGACCTATGCGCCCGTTAGAGGGGGGGGTGAATAGCTCGTATTCGTCGGTTCATAGAATTTGATCGTTCTTACGTGCTTGTCTGCAATGATCGTTAATATATGCAACGGAATAATAATAAAGCAATAACAAAATGTACAAACACACAATACACAAGAACACGAGAATATAATGTGGTTCGGAACCGTATGATTCCTACTTCATGGATTGAGCTCAAATGAGCTCTAGCGATGCAATCAACACCACTAATCAATAATACTCCTTCTCGACAACATATCGGAGGTGGAGAAATCTCGTACAAGTGATTACCCTAAGTAATACAATGAACAACAAGCATATACAAGTAAATACAATAAAAGAATGCAAAAAACACTTTACAAAAATCTTTTGGAAGTTTGCTTGTTGATTATCTTGAACTAGCCTTGAAGACCCTGATTTGCACCAGCAAATCGCTCCAAATCGCCCAAGAAAATCGCTGCCAAAACCTCCCCTTCGAGCTACCTTTATAACTTGCACTCGGGTTATTTTTGCGCCTGATAGTCGACTGTCATAAAACCCCAGTCGACTTCCAATACTGTTGTTATGAGACAACGGCTCGATCCACGCTGGAAAAGCTCCAACGGATCACTTGGAAATCGACTGCCAACACCGTAGTCGACTGCCCGATCGACTACTGAGCGTTCTGCGCTCGCGACATCAAACCATCAGTGGACTGCTCCAATGAGCAGTCAACTGCAAAGGCTTTTTCGGCCCTAAACCGTAGTCGAACACTAGTCGACTCACAACAGTCGACTGGTTATAATCCCAGTTGACTGATGAGTGTCGACTCGGTTGCCAAGTGTCAAAACACTTAACCAGTTGACTGGTCCATAACCCCAGTCGACTGATAAACCTCATCCATGAGGTTTAACCCCAAGTATGATGCCCTCAAACTTGCTAGACCACTCTTAGCTTAGACCTAAGCCTTCTAGCCACCTCCATCAGCCTCACGTCTATCAGATCCCTCCAAGTCATCCATGACTTATTCTTCCATATGCTAGTCTTCAAGTGCTTCCATCGGCTATTGTCATGCTAATAGTGTCTACACTGCCAAGGCACATTGGGATTACGCTGCCAAGACCACGCTTGGACTTTACACCTCTAACCATTGGACTTATGTTGCCAAGACTCCACCCTTGGACTTTACGCCGCCAATATTCCCCTTGGACTTCTCAATTGCCAAGTACCTATGACTTGGACTTTCACCGCCAAGACTACACCCTTGGACTTACGTAGCCAAGACTACGCCCTTGGACTTTCCATGCTAACTCCATGTTGGACTTTCCAATTGTCAAGAATCAAGCTTGGATTTTCCCTTGCTAAGACCCATGCTTAGACTTTTCATGCCAAGTATACAAAACTTGGACTTTCCCAAATACTAAGTGTCCCACTTAGACTTTTCATGCCAAGTACCCATGACTTGGACTTTCTTCATCACATGGTCATCCCTAGTCAATCATCAAAATACCCCTCGAGTCAAACTCAAGTCTGGTCAATCATGACCCGGGTCGATTGCACCAATAATCCCCCCAAAACATTGTCAAACATCAATTTCAAATATCAAAACACTACTCGAGTCTGGTCAATCGTGACTTGGGTCGAATGCACCAATAATCTCCTCCTTTTTTATGATTGACAAAAACCAAATACTTTTGAGTTAGGCCTAAACCCTAACTCAAATCTTCTTACCAATTCTTCCAAATTGGTAATTTCATAAATTCTCTCCATTTTTGACATGCATCAAAAAGATTCTCCCTAAGGAGGTCAATGTCTCATACCCAATGAGATCTTATAATCTCCCCCTTGGACCAAAAACATCTAGGATGTATTTACTCTTCCTAGTGATAAGTCTCATATCACTTAAGAGAGGCTTCCTATAAACTCTCCCAATTCTCCCCCTCATGAGGAAGAAAAACATCCATCATCCCATGATAGATACCTCCCCCTAAAGGCTTGCTCCCCCTTGACCATTGCACCAACAATATCCTTGAAGAGTCCCTAAGCCTATAGGAACACTAAACCATCAAAAATTAAGGTCCATAATTCAACATTGAACTTTTACATACCTTAAAATTGATACACACCCTAACAACTCTTCTAATCCATATCCAATGATTTTTCACCCTTTCTAATATTTTCCAAAGTAAATCCTAGGGTTAAGAGCAGTTAGGGTAACCTAACATAGCTGAAATCAGGCTAAACCAACCTTATTTATCCGAAATCAGGCTAGGCAATCGACTCCTTACAATCAACAGTTCGATTGTCATTCATCAATCGACTGCCATTAAGTGGCAGTTGATTGATAACTGAAATTGCCCAATTTCAGTTTCAGAAATCGAGTTTTGAAAAAGTATAAGTAATTCTATATATTTTGAAAAATCATGAAAATTCATACATACATTACTTGTAAGCAGTACAATGGGTGAAAAATATTTAAAAAATGATTTAGCCATAAAATAGTGATTTTGATACAAAGTTTAAAAATGAGAAAAATTTCATTATTTTGGGCTCACTTTGTATCAACTCTATCATTAGTGACTTCTATCAAAAGATAGGTTGCACCAAGGTTTTTTAAAATGACTTTAAAATAGTTTTAAAACCTTATATTGAACCATGGTCTATGGGTTTAATGCACATGACTTATATACAAGCTTTCCTCATGATTCATCCATGGTATAAAAGTGAGTTTGAGTTCATCTAGATGCAAGAACTATGCACTTTGAACTTAACTCATTGTCTAGCATCTCACATGTGTCTAGGGTGTATCAATACATACACATGCCAATGTGATGTGAGATGTGGGTTTTGTTCATCTTAATCTAAGGTCTCATGTATTTTCTAAGGCAACACTATTTGATTCCCTTATACATGGAACTTCAAGTCGTGTCATAGTCCTTAAATAAATTTTAATTACTTTAAATGCATGAATGATCATGACATAAATGATGACATAAATAAGCATAGCCAATGATCATGATGTCATGACATATGATATAACCTAAGCATTCATGACATTAAAACTAAATATTGATTATGACATTTTATATGATAAAAATAGATATGATGTCATGACATGACATATGACAAATCAATCATGGCAAATAAAATGTAAAGGTATAATAATACCTAAGTTTTAATATTAATTGTCATTTGTTACTATTTAGTCCATTTTGCCATATTATTACTTATCCCCCAAGTGTGTCAAAAATCAAAAATGACATACTATGACTCTAAGATCTAATTGTGCCAATTTGATTGATTTTTCACTTTCATACACGACATTGGCACATTCTAAAAACCTTTAGGATTAAAAATCATTATTATTTCCAAAGTACCCCATTACCTTGGAAATGGCCTAAAGTGTCACCTTTACTATGGTTAGGTTAACTACCTATCTATTCAAAGTTGCCACACCTAAATCCATTTAGCATGAATCGATCACGCTCCTAGGAACCCAATACCTATTGGAGCTCCTTGGATTTACTAGGTGTTCGCTAGGGATAACTTCCCTAGATACCTTCCTAATGACCCTCCTAGGCTTAGAAGCCTTGGTCATTTGGGTCTTATCTATGTTTGCTGTAATAGGTAAAAAAAAATAAATTAAATTACAATTTAAATTTAATATAATATACTAATAATATAATTTAAAATGAAATAAATAAAATAAATTTATTTATTTATTGAAAGTGAATTTAGTTATTTATTTGTATTTGGTTGATAATTTTAAAATAAGATTTTATTAGTTTTGACTAAGTTTAATTAGGATGTTGATTTAGTCAAGTAATCTAAGCTTATATAAATTAAGCTTAGGTTAAAGATTTTATCTAAGTTTGGTTTGGGAAATTAAACCCTAAGTTATTTCCTTTCCCCCGTTTTCTTCCCCGTGCACTGCACCTCCTTTCCTCTCGTGCCCAACCACGCCGTCGTCGCTACTTCGCCGCCCTTTCCCGTGCCACTGCCTCCTCGCGCGCACCCGAACCTGGTTGCCACCGTCGGTGCCCCCTGCAGTTGCGCATTGAAAACCAGCGTCGATCGCCTTCCAGCCAGTCACGATCGCGACCGTACCACACATGAGCCACCGCCGACCGTGTCCGTCACGTCGCCGCCATCGCACACACGCACACCGCCCACAACCAGCTTGTCGTCACTGCCCTTCCCTTATGCCCAACCTGACGCCGCCGTCATTCCCACTGGCTCCGGCGATGGGCAAGAGGTTCTTGGCCTACTTTGATACTCCTTAAAGTGGCTTCGAAAGTACTACAGATCCCAGAGGCAAGCCCCTATTCTTCAGCTGGAGTAATGCTCGATTTGAGGACTTGTGAGAGTGTTCCTTCATTCGAAACCATGGTTAAAGCATTTGGTTTGGCGTTAGATGAGCATTTCTTAACTTTGTTTTAAATTCTGATTTCCACAATGAGTTAAGAGTTTTTGAAGGTATCGTTAGCTCGCTAGCATCGGAGTTAGATGGCGAGGCAACTGGAGTCTTGGCTAGGGTAGATGGTCATAATCTGGAAGTGGAGCGATAGCCGGGGTTTGAAGCTTTGGAGATGACCAAGGCTATGCTAGTGTTGAGGATTGTTGACCTGGTGTTGTTTGACAAGTATGTGGAGGATTATAGAGAGTTGGATACAACTGACCTTGATACAGAGCTACTTATCGTCGGCTTAGCATGACTCTCTCTCTCTCTGATTGTAACAGAGATAACTGGAAAAGATTTGAGAACGGATGCAGAGCTTCGGATTGGAAGATTACTAGGACGCTTTACAGTTAGAGGTGGGTGGATTCTATAATTTCATAATTTAGTGCATATTTGTATTGGTTATGCGGTTTACTTAGGTGGTATCATGTTTTCACTTTGTGATTTATCTAGTATTGTTTTAACCTTATATCTGTTAGACTGTTAAATTTTGAGGTTGTTGTTTTATCGTTAGCATATGGTTATTAATTGCTATTATTGTTATATGTAGCTAGTTATCATTGGGATATAAATGATTAGATATTATTGGTAGATGTTTACCTCTTAATTGTTGGACTAGTATTAGGATTAGACTAGTAGAATAATATGACTAAGATAGATAAATTCGTAGAAGGTATACATATAGGTTCTTTGATTCCCTAGATCCTAGTGCATGATAACATGATTACATTGCTTACATAGTTTAGGGTATATATATAGGCACTTGATGCTTTATTTAGTATTGCCTTGACTTTGTACTGGCATGATCCCTTTAGTTATACACTAATTAGTTTTAGTTATTGATCTCCATCAATGTGTTTTTGCTATTGTTATTAGACATCATGGTTAAATGCTTATTTGGTTAGGTATGGTCGCGGTTGATACCATGATTGAGACTAGTAGATAATATATTTTAGATGAGGTTAGTCCGTAGGAGGGGATCTCAGGAATGAAACGACACTAATAGAACCCTAGGTGTTGGAACCCTAGGCATAATAATTCGGACGTGCTTATTGGTAGATGCTACTGGTATATGTTTGATCTACTCCTTGGTTCGGTGGATATTATGATTGAACTATCAGAGGTAGTATGATCCTTAGAGAGTATATACCATTTCTCATATCTCGACTGTCGACTAGGTCTCTCATTCATAGTTGAGAAAGTGTACAGTAGAGTTTTCCTATGATTGCTTTGTATATCTGTGGTCGATCATGTCTCTCAATTATGGTTGAGATGACCTACCATCAAGTCATACTCTGGTATTATCCGTTCAGAGTTAGTGATAATTGGAATCGTATATCGGTTGTAGCTAAATGACCACCTTACATCTTAAGTACCCACGAGACCTGTTCGCGGTAGCATGTTGTAGCATGCATGATTGAATTGGTAGAACTGGTATAATTTAGACTTAATCATCTCAATGTGTTTATGAGAAGGTTTATGATCTTATCGGTCGTGATAAGTGTTCATGTTAGAAGGGTTGGAACCCTAGGCTTAACCACCTTGATGTACTTATTTGCAGATTGATGATCTTCATCGACTTTGATAGACGTTCTATGCTATATGTATTAGATAACCCTAGGTTTAACACCTTAGGATAATCGAATGCCCACAAGACTCATTCGTGGTAGCATGCGGCTGCATGCAGTCGATAACTAGATAAATATATACCCTGACTGCCCACAAGACTCATTCGTGGTAGCATGATGTTGCGTGTAGACAACGCTTTGTATATTGCTTGTCTTCATATGAGTCTCGTTCATGGTAGTTCATAGATAGTTTCTTTTTTATTACCTCTAGAGCCATGAGGCTTTGTCGCGATATCTTGATGTGTATTGCTTATAGATTTGAGTGACTAATGGATATACCTTGCATATAAACTTATGTACTTAGGCTATTTGATATGGGCTCCTATGGGTACATACCATAGGTAGCCATGGATTGATAGGTGTATCGTGCATTAGTGACATGCATCATCTTACATTATTGCATGACTGACTATCATTGGCTCTTCGGTAGGAGGTGATGCTACTTAGTAGTTGAGCCCATCATCAGTTACATTATCTACACACACAACCACTCGTGGGTTAGTGGTATTTCATGTGTGTATGTAGTTGTTCTGTCAGGGCACCACGGCGGTCGCTCAGGTGATTAGTATTGCGACGTGGTAGCAGACAGGGATCCCTCCTTTGTCGTGAGACGAGGAGATGAGACGAGGTGATTATCCCCCATATACATATATGGGGTAGGAGGGGCATACTTCGCCAGCATCCTGTCCACTTGGTCACCTAGGTGTGGTGACATCAGAGTGCACAGTTGTCACAACCCTACCCACTCGGCCGGCACACATGACATGTCGGTGGCTTGACTGGCGTCAAGGGTGACACAGGTGATTGCATCATGTGCATACGTTTTTACTATAAGCATTGCTTGTTGCACTTTTGGTTGTTGAATATGATTGTCATGCACATACAGGAGGTATTATGTATGTTTGTTTTTGGTGATTCTACATATATTTGTATGGATGTATTTTATGTCCGTTTAGGTGATTTTGGTATGTACCATTTTCAGGTATGTATTTAGTGTTTGTAGATTTGCAGTTGGTTATATGTGTCATAGGTGTATTTATTATATTGTTGACCAGGTTAGTGGCGAACTGATATGGGTACTCTGAGGTTTGAGTTACGCTAGTTTGTTTTTTTTACTTTCATTATGTTCATTATGTCCAGCCTATCCATTATGTCCATTATGATTATGCACTTTATTCTATCCACCCATTGAGTGGTTGTACTCACCCCCTCTTCTCCTATCCTCCAGGTTAGCTGATAGAGGACGAGTCTAGTTGACTTACCATCGCATCGCTCAGAGAGTCCCTGGTCGTGCTAGTCCCACAACATTCGATTGAAATGTCGTTCGATTTTTCTTTATTGTTATCGTTGTTTGTTTACGCATTTTGGATTTTGTCGCAATTAGATTCAGTGTCAAAGAAAAAAAATGTATTTTACTTTTAATTGATTTTTATTTAGTCGTGCATGCATGCAGTTAATAAAATACTTATATTTCTATTATTATTTTAGAGTTTTTACCATATCTAGTTCCAGTATTGTGTTTATGAATATTGTCACTAAGGGGCTCCTCTATCATGTGAATGACGAATATGTCCTCGGGGCGTGACATTTGCTCTAGGGGTAACTCCTTTTGTAACCTTCTTAGTGGCTTCCCTAGATTTCCTTGAAATCCTAGCCACTAGGCATCTACCTTGGTCAACCTTAGGGATGACTTCCCTATTGACCTTGGTTTTCCTAGACTTGGATTGAGTTCCATAATCGAATGGAACATTGTGATAGGTCTTTTTGGGCTTAAGCTTGTCCTTGGATTATTCTTGTTTTCTAGGCCTTTGACTTTGACTCCTAGACCTAGATTTTTTATCACTTGACCCTTGAAATTGATTTTGCATTTTCTTAAGGGTCTTCTCCAATTTCTCAAATCTTGACCTCAAGGCTTAATTTTCTAATTCTAATCTTCTCAATTTTGAATTTTCATATGTCCTTTGGGAATTGTTTTTCCTAGGCATATGTCTAGTCCATTTAGGATTAAAATCTAGGTGCTCTTCTACCTTTCTAATTGTCTCCCTAGGTAGGATTTTTCTAGGATTATTTGTCCCAAATTTATCTTTATTTATAAAATTATAACTCTTAGCACCTAAGCAATAAAGTCTATTATTTCTAGCATGCTCCTTATGATTATGTATAATTGCAAGAGTATTAAAATTATTTCTAGCATGCTTTTGCCTATAACTTGAAGAATGAGCATTATTTAAATATACCTTATGGTTTGCTTTAAAAGCTCCCCTACATGTGATGTTCCTTCCTTGCCTTTGCTTTCCTTCTTCCTAGGGCATTGCCTCCTATAATGGCCCCGTTGTTGACATTTGAAGCACACCACGTGCTCCTTACTTTTAATTGTCGGGGGTCCGGCTTCCTTTGACTTCTCTTGACTTTTAAGCACCGGTGGAGTCCTTTTAACCTTCTTAGGGCACTTGCTCTTATAGTGCACATATTACCTACACTCAAAACAAATTATATGATTTTTATTTTTACTTAAATTGCTTGAGTTACCTAGAGTGGTGGTGGAATGAAATGGTTCTTCATCTTCTTCTCGACCGGAGGTAGATAGTTTCTCTTGAGTTTGCTCCGGTGTGGGAATCATCTCCTCCCCCTCAATCCTAGAGGTGGAGGTCTCCTCTTCCACTTCTTCCACCTCTTTCGATTTGGACGTTGATTCCCTATCAACCTCCGAATCCTCAAGCTCTTGGGATGAAGATGTGTTTGCTTCTTCTTGAGCTTGAGAGGATGAGCACTCCTCGGACTCTTCCTCTCCTTCATGAACCGGTGATGGACCTTCATGGAACTTTATCAATTTTTCCCAAAGCTCCTTGGCATCTTGATATTCACCTAGTCTAGACAAAATATCATTAGGTATCAAATCTTCTAAAAGTTTTATTACCTTGACTTCGGTCTTAAACTTTAGATGTTGCTCTTGGGTCCACTTCTTCAATTTCAAGACATCTCCCTTCTTATCCCTAGGGGGTTCAAAACCTTCCATGATGACGAATTAATCTTCTATGTCCATCATCAAGAATCTCTTCATTCTCGCCCTCCATGTCAGAAAATCTTCTTGGTCATATGGTGGCGGTGTGTTGATGTCCCATTCTAATTTTCCTTCAAATTTCATCTTCTTCCTCTAGCAGTGCTCTCTTGGTTGTTAATCCTTGAAGAGAAATCTGGCTTTGATACCACTTGTTAGGACCTATGCGCCCGCTAGAGAGGGGGTTGAATAGCTCGTATTTGTCAATTCACGGAATTTGATAATTCTTGCATGCTTGTCTATAATGATCATTAATATGCACATCAGAATAATAATAAAGCAATAAAAAAATGTACAAACACATAATACACAAGAATATGAGAATATAATGTGGTTCAGAACCATATGATTTCTACTTCACAGATTGAGCTCAAATGAGCTCTAGCGATGTGATCAACACCACTAATCAATAATACTCCTTCTCGACAACATGTCAGAGGTGGAGAAATCTCATACAAGTGATTACCCTAAGTAATACAATGAACAATAAGCATATACAAGTAAATACAACAAAAGAATGCAAAGGACACTTTACAAAAATCTTTTGGAAGCTTGCTTGTTGATTGCCTTGGACTAGCCTTGAAGACCCTGATTTTCACCAACAAATCTCTCCAAATCGTCCAAGAAAATCACTGCCAAAACCTCCCATTCGAGCTGCCTTTATAACCTGCACTCAGGTTATTTTCGCGCTTGGCAAACAACTGTCATAGGGCCCTAATCAACTGCCAACACTGTTGTTGTGAGACAACGGCTTAATCCACGTTGGAAAAGCTCCAATGAATCACTTGGCAGTCGACTACCAACATCACCAGTTGACTTCCAATGCCATAGTTGATCGCCGTCGGCTCAGGCGTTACGTGCTCGCGACATCAAACCATCGATCGGCCGATGTCGATCGGCGCTCAATGAGCGATCATCGCCAAGGCTTTTTCGCCCAAAATCACGCGATCGAGCACTAGTCGACTCACGTGATTGAGTCGTAATCCCGATCGATGAGTGTCGACTCAGTTGCCAAGTATCAAAACACTTGACCAGTCGACTGGTTCGTAACCCTAATCGACTGATAAACCTCATCCATGAGGTTTAACCCCAAATATGATGCCCTCATACTTGCTAGACCACCCTTAGCCTAGACCTAAGCCTTTTAGCCACCTCCATCAGCCTCACGTCTATCGGATCCCTCCAAGTCATCCATGATTTGTTCATTCATACGCTAGTTTTCAAGTACTTCCATCGGCTATTGTCATGCTAACGGTGTCTACATCGCCAAGGTACATTGGTCTTACACTGTCAAGACTACGCTTGGGCTTTACGCCGCCAACTATTGAACTTATGCTGCCAAGACTCCACCCTTGGACTTTACGCTGCCAATATTCCCCTTGGACTTCTCAATTGCCAAGTACCCATGACTTGGACTTTCACCGCCAAGACTACACCCTTGGACTTACGTGGCCAAGACTACACCCTTAGACTTTCCATGCCAACTACATGTTGGACTTTCCAATTGTCAAGGCTCAAGCTTGGACTTTCCCTTGCTAAGACCCATGCTTGGACTTTTCATGCCAAGTACACAAGACTTGGACTTTCCCAAATGCCAAGTGTCCCACTTGGACTTCCCATGTCAAGTACCCATGACTTGGACTTTCTTCATCACATGATCAACCCTAGTCAACCATCAAAATACCCCTCGAGTCAAACTTGAGTATGGTCAATCATGACCCGGGTCGATTGCACCAACAATCTCCCTAAAGAATTATCAAACATCAAAACACTACTCGAGTCCAACTCGAGTCTGGTCAATCATGACCTGGGTCGATTGCACCAACAAGGGTGACTGTGCAGGCAGAGTAAGTTCTGCATCTTTGATTTTCTCTTGGGTGTGAGTGTTTCTTTCTTGGATTTGGCATAAGAAGGGGGTGCCCAAGGGTTGTGTTAATTTTCCTCTCATCAATGGTGGTTTGTGGACTTCTTTTTGGTGCTTTCTATGTGCTCTGGTGTTCACCGAAGCTCTGGTTTCCGGCGGTTGCTAGATGAGGAAGGAAAGAAAGGCAAAAACAGAAGGTGGAGCTGCCTTAGGCAAGGGAAGATTTTGCCTTTGATAGGGGTGGTTTCCATTTTCTAGCGAGATCTTCTATTATAGGTGGAAGGCGGTTTACAACTAGTATTTGTTGTGTTCTTCATCAATATGGCAAAGAAACGTTAAGGCTACAAATCAAGGGAGGTTGTTATAGAGCAATATGAGGTTGTGGAGCAATTTGCGGAGGTGGAGGTGCCAATCAGGGTGGTTGGGAAGGCAATAAAATCCATTAGGCCAACTAGGGTGTATGTTGAGGTGACACTAGTGTCCTAATTGGCACCACAAAGCAGTGACCTAGCAACAATGGTGACTGAGGTTGACATGGCAAATGATGTTGTGGCACACGCAGATGTGCAGGAGGATGCCTTGGCTGGAGACAGAGTTGTGGCTACTAGAAATCCACATACTGTTACTGCCCAATCGGAGGACTCGTTGGTGGAAGGTGTTGCTCACGTAGGAGAGGCGGCCAAGGGCAAGGACTGGTCAAATCTTTTCTGAGATAACTGGAATACAAGCTTGGCATCTCCTCTCGACTAGTAAGAACGCATTAGAAGGGTTGTGGAGATTGGCTACGAGGATACCAACTTAGTAGAGCGAGCCATGGGACATTTCTTAGTAGGGTGCTTCATGGGACAACACCTGGGTCGGCGAGGGGTGGAGTTCATTTGATAAAAATAGGTTGTGCCATGTAACTTCCATCTACACAAGAGAGGATGGGTGATTTTCAAGTTCAATAAGGCAGAGGAATGTGATCACATTCGAATGTTGCCTTGCTTTCTATTTTGTGGAGGATGATAGGTCTGTCCCGGCTTGAGTCCAAATCCATGGCCTACTACCAGATTGTTGGACTCCGAAGGTGCTTAGTTTGGTGGGCTCAGATCTTGGATGACCACTCTATACGAATAAGCTCACTCACACTCGTGAATGCCTCACCTATGCTTGCTTTTTAGTGGAGGTGGATGTGATGAAGCCAAGGATTTATAGGGTTCCAATGGACCTACTGACAGGGGCTAGCATTGATCTCCTTGTTGGGTATGAGGTAATGTCGGATTTTTGCAGTCTATGTCAACGTTTGGGCCACAAGAAGGAGTTGTGTAAGAAGGTTGCCCATGTGGCGAGGCAGACCCTATGAGGTGCAGAGTAGGTTTATCAGGTGAATAACAAGTTGGGGTAGACAGACATGCCCCATGCGGGCGAGGGGGGGGTTGCACAGGTGGGTAGTGCTGCAACACAGGCTAACAGGCCCCCGCGAGGGCTAAAGGTGCCCCGTTGGTGGGGGTGGGGGTGGGGGAGACGACACACACCGATGGCGGGCCATCCCTCATAGGCAAGGCCAGCAGACTAAGCACTCCCGAAGTAGGAAGCAACACCACATGTGGTAGCCTTAGCGACCTATAGTGCATTGACTGAGCAACAGGTGGGAAATGGAAGCCCACAGCAGAGCCCGACACAAGTAGATAGGCCCCTGCAAGAGGTTGACGGTGCCCCACGGGGGGCTGGCAATGGCACATAGATGCAAGTAGGCCGATTTCCTGCCAAGAAGAGCTTGACACAAGCAGATAGGCCCCCACTAGAGGGGATTGAGGTGTGGCACAGACGCCGCCATGCGGGCCTCCTGCCACGCACTACCTGATATAGACAAAACAAGCCCCCGCCCCCCGCCCCCCCCCCCCCCCCCGCGCGGGCGCTGGGGATGGGGGGGCGCTGACGGTTTCACAGGGGGATGACGGTGCCATGCAGAAGCAGGCAACTGAACCCCCTGCTAGCTAGACAGGCTGTGTAGAGTGTGACGTTGGACTCAGCGGGCACCAATGCACCTATAGATGGAGAAAGTAGTAACAAAACCACCCCTAGGCTCTGACATCGGGGGTGCAGTTGATTGGCAGCCAACGGGGAGGCGACAAGTGCGAGTAACCAAAGCACACCGTTCATGAAGCTAGCGTCATGGAACATAAGGGGCTTTCACAAGATTTTTAAGCTTGGGGGGGGGGGGGGGGCAACACCTCCTCGCAAGTAAGAGGATACAAGTGATCGCACTACTTGAGACAAAGCTCACGAAGGACCGCCTTGCTCATATTGTTCGAGACCGCTTCGTTGGTATGGATTTTGTTCATAATTTTGGCTTTCTGACTGTGCTCGCATCTTGCTTCTATGGGACACACTCTGTGTATCAACGGGGGTTCTTGAGGTAGCAGAGCGATTCTTACATTGTTAGCTACATTGTCTTGTCACAAAGAGGGCCTTCTTGGCCACTTTCGTGTATGGCCTCCACTCGATTGTCACTTGGTGGGCACTTTCGAGTCCCCTCACATGCATTGGTGAGAGCATCTTGGAGCCTTGGATACTAATGGGCGATTTCAACTCATTGTTGAGCATTGATGACAAGGAATGAGACCAATCGACTTCCAATTATGAGTTGTGGGACTTTAGTTCGTTAGTGCACACTTGTGGCTTGGCGGACCTCAACTCCATCGGTTGTCGTCTTATATGGACCAATGGTATGGTTTCTTCCAAACTCAATCGTGCCATAGTTAACTCTCATTGGATGACAGTGGAGTATGAGTATGATAGTCTTGTGGAGTTCACGTCCCCTGGATGCCTCTCAGATCACTCATGTTGCATTGTGTCCACCTTCAAGCGGGAGTGTGCCACCAAGCGACCCTTCAAGTTTTACAACATGTGGACATTGCATGGAGGCTTCCACCACTTGGTGGAGGAGTCTTGGGGAGAGACGGTGTTGAGCTTCACTTAATTCACCCTCAAAACCAAACTTACAAGGCTTAAGGGTCGGTTGCAATAGCTCGATCGGTTTCACTTTAGCCACATCTCTGAGAGGGCTAAAAGAGCGAAGGCAGAGCTTGAGGAGGAGCAGAATACACTGTTGGACGATGCCGTAGATCAAAATAGTGACCTTGGCATTGCTCAGGAGTTGGTAGCCATCAGCCAGAGGCAAACTATTGATGCAGTAAGCATCACTCCTTAGTTTTGATGTATGAACTACAGTTAATAGTTAGGACTCACATGTGATCTAATATAAGTGTTAAGTATGCAGGCTTAACAAAAAGTCCTAGTAGGTTATGTTGATGGGGATACTAGGCATGAATCTTAACAGATTAGGAGGATCGGACACCAGGCATGAAGTCCAGATGGGTCGCGTGGACTGGACATCTGGCATGAAGATCGGTTGGATCAAGAGATCGGACAATCGGCAAAAAGTCCAGTTGGGTCAGGCAGACCGGACAGCTAGTGGAAGCCCTGGTGGGTCAGATCGGATGTCAAGGATGGTAAGCCCGGCAAGTAGCCGGCAGATAAGCCTCGAGTGAAGAGGTGAAGTCGAGTCCTCTGTAGGGGGACAAACCTAGGCATCGATCCGACGAAAAGTCCGTGTGGGACTTAGTAGTCGAGATCGAGCAGTATTACTACTACTACTGTATTTCATATTATTTGTTTTGTGCTAATCCTATTTTGCATAAATCAGTCGACTGAATGGATTCAAGTCGACTAAAGTCCAATCGACTGAAGATGTATCAGTCGACTAGATACCTATTTGGCAGGATTAGCTGGTGATCGATCAAAGATCGTGCGATACAGATGGAAAGGGCTTGAGTCAACTGAAGAGTTTGAGTCGACTGAAGAGAGAAATTTCTCGATGCGGAGCCGAGTGACGTGGAGTCGACTGAAGGGGATTCAGTCGACTGGAAAACCACGAATATCATATCGACGGGCTGATGTGGAGTCCACTGGAAGGCATTCCAGTCGACTGGAAAGAGTTTATAAAAGTCATGTTCAACCAGAACTCTAGATGAACATTTAATCAACGTCGAAGTGCTACCGAAATACTTGCTCGTCCACTAAAATTTCATTCCACAACAAGACGACCTTCCGACACACTGCAACTACCTCTACAATCTCTTAGTGTCGGTATAAAGTCTTGTACTTTATTTTAATTTATTTTTTCACTTCTGTACTTAATTTTAAGAAGAGTGTGTAGTGTGTTACCCTTCTTCATCATTTGTAAAAAGTGAAACCCTTCGAAGTCGAGAGTTCTCGAGTCAGAGGGTATTTAGTGAATTGCCCATCGAGGTAGCTCACGGGAGAGCTACGGGCCTTGGAGTAGCAACCCAATCCGGGTTGTGAACCAAGTAAATTGCATGTGTTGATAATTGTCTTTATATTTTGCTGCGTACTTTGATTAGAATAAATAATATAAAATTAGTTTAAAATTATAGAATACTGAAATTCATCCTCCTTTCTTGGTTCACTCGATCCTACAATTGATATCAGAGCAGGGGCGCTCCGAGTTGGTGAAACCACCATCATGAGCTTTTTATTGCATTAGAATAATTTTTATTGCTTTAGAATAATTTTTATTTTATTAGAATAATTTTTATTGCTTTAGAATAATTTTTATTGCTTTAGAATAATTTTTATTGCAGTAGAATAATTTTTATTATATTAAATTAATTTTCTACACTTTAAAATTAGTTTAAAATAATTTTTGCACATTAAATTTATTTTTTTTCATTTTAAAATTAGTTAATATCATTTTCTGCATATTAAATTAATTTTTTATATTTTAAAATTAGTTAAAAGAATTTTCTCCACAATAAATTCATTTTTTGCATTTTAAAATTAGTTAATATTATTTTCTGCATATTAAATTAATTTTTTGTATTTTAAAATTAGTTAAAATTATTTTCTACATATTAAATTAATTTTCAGTATTTTAAAATTAGTTAAAATCATTTTCTGCTTATTAAATTAATTTTCTACATTTTAAAATTAATTAAAATATTTTTCTGCATATTAAATTAATTTTTTGCAATTTAAAATTAGTTAAAATAATTTTCTATATTTTAAAATTAGTTAAAATAATTTTCTACATATTAAATTTATTTTCTACACTTTAAAATTAGTTAAAAATAATTTTCTGCACATTAAATTTATTTTTTGCATTTTAAAATTAATTAAAATCATTTTCTGCATATTAAATTAATTTTTATATTTTAAAATTAGTTAAAATAATTTTCGGCACATTAAATTCATTTTCAACATATTTAAATTCGGTAAAATAGTTTTCTACATATTAGATTCTTTTTAAAATCAATTTTTGTCCTTAGAAAATATTTCATTGATAATGTTACACTTAGAGGGATACAGTATCGTTCGCCCTCCTCTCTTTAACGGAGAGGACTTTTCCTACTGGAAAAGTTGAATGGAGTGATATCTGAAAACCGACCTAGAGGTCTGGTTTTCAATTAGGAAAGGATTTATAGCTCCGGTATATGACTAAGGAGAGTTATTAGAACCGGAGAAATGGACATCGGATATTAGGAAGAGAGCTCAAGTCGATTACAAGGCACTTAACACCTTGCAATACGGACTTACTAAAGAAGAGCTAAATAGGGTAGGTCCATTTGAAAATTCTAAAGAATTATGGGAGAAGTTAATTGAATTGCATGAGGGTATAAATGACACTAGGATAGCCAAAAGGGACATACTTTTAAATAAATTATTTAATTATAAAATGAACAAAAACGAAAACGTTAGTTAACTTCATACTAGGATTAAAGATATATTAAATGGATTACATTTAATAGGACACCAAATAGAGAATAGGGATTTAATTAGGTATACCCTTAAGGCATTCCCGAGAAATGCCTTATGGACATCGATTGTCGATGCCTATAAGGTATCTAGGGATCTCTCCACAATTAGGTTAGATGAACTATTTTGTGAACTTGAACTACACGAACAAGCTAACTCGGGTCAAACCGAGAATGGTATAGCTTTGATGGCAGGTTCAACTAAAAAGGAAAGAAAAGTGAAGGTTGAGTCCGAAGACGAGTCAGAGTCGGAAACAAACGGAGAAGAGGAGATTGTAAACATGGTAAGAAAAATGTTCAACCGAAAGAAAAGATTTACAAAGAAAGATGCCAAAAAGGTGGCCGACAACAAGCCGAGACCTCGATCGGAAGTAACCTGCTACGAATGTAACGGAAAAGGACATTACAAGTCTAAGTGCGCAAATTTGAAAAAGAAAGAAAAACCAAAAAAGGAAAAGAAGAGGAAGGCTCTTAAGGCAACATGGGATGAGTCGTCATCTGAGGAGTCGGCTGCGGAAGAGACAAAGAAAAGCTTCATCGCGTTTATGGCCGAATCAAGATCCGGAGCCGAGTTGAGTTCCGAATATGAGTCTGATTCCGAATCTGAGAGAAGTCACGGATCCATATCCGTTTCCGAAGGTTCAAATGAGGTAACTTCTCTATTAGAAGATAAATTATATAATATCATTGCATGCTTAGGTAGGAAGTTAGCTAAGTCCGAAAATCGAGTTGACTCGCTACTTAAGGAAGTCCAAGTACTTAAGGAGCAAGTCGACTCGAAGACTTCGACTTGCCAATTTAAGGATAGAGACTCAACTCAAGTTGGAAAGCTTGAGGAAGAGAACTCAGTCCTAAAAAAGCAAGTAGAAGATCTAACTGGATCTTTGGAAAAGTTTACTTCGGGTTCCAAGTATCTCAACATGATGCTTGGATCTCAGAGAGTTGTGTACAACAGATCCGGACTCGGGTATAAGGCTAAGTCCACCTATAAATCTTACATGTCATTACTTAGCCGAAATGCTAAGAATCGAGTCCAAGCATGAGTTCCTAAGTCTAGCTTAGTCAACCAAGTTGAACCAAATCAATTTTGGGTTTGCAAAAGTCAAGTTCACTTAGTGATCAAAACTCAAACTATCTACCATTTAGGGGGGGCTAACACCTTGCTTGTTTCCTTGTTTAGTTAAACACTTGCATGTTTTAGTTAACTTTTCTTGTTTAACACTTGATTGTGTTGGTGCAGGGGCACCTAAGTCAAACCTGTATTTTGATTATGGCAAAAGACGCAAATTCAAGGATATATCATTATCTCACGAGCTGAATCGAGTGTGCAGAAAAGTGCTAAACCTGAAGGCTAGCGACACCCGGAGGAAGCCGCGGTGGTCGGGCGACACTCGAGTGACTTCGGAGGGAGCCGAAGGAATCGAGTGGAAGGCCAAAAGCGAAAGCGACGCAGTAAGTATCGAGGTAAGCTCATGTGTGTGAGCGTAAGTGAGGTCGTATCCTCCTTACGGGGATGGTCTTAAGCGTAGATCCAACCAAAGACATCCCATCGATGGTCTAGGTCGAGATCGGACGGTCGAAGGCCGTCGAAATAATGTTTTCTTTAAGCTAACTTTGCCTTGCAGCTAGCATCAGTCGACTGCCAGCTTGGAGGACTCTCATTGCCCTTCATCGATCGTATCTCACATCAACACTCGGTGATGCTACCATCGATCGATGATGGCCATCACTCGATGGTCAATGATCAGTTATCACCCCATTTCAAGGAGGTTTTGTGTCCATTTGTGATTGGTTGAAGACCCATTCGATGAGGAGCTCAAAGGCTATAAAAGGAGGGGTTGTCTTAGGGTTTTTCATCAATTAAAAAGCTTCCAAGTGCTTCCGGTACGCTACGAGTCTCCGACATTCCTACGACGAAGCTCTGCAGCACGACGACTAGGGTTTCATCTTTCCATCTATGAGTCGTCGGTATAATCTAAGTTTAATTCAATTCTGTACTTCTTTTTATTTTGGTTTTATCGTAACGAGAAGAGGGGGAGTGTCCCTCTATCTCAAGTCTCTTTCGTGGTTTTTGTATCCGATTAACTCTCACCTCCAACGAGGAGGAGTTCATTAGTGATTTGCCCTCCGTGCGTGATCAAGGATCACTAGGGCCTTGGAGTAGTAGCCGAAGGCTACGAACCAAGTAAAAAATCTACTTGTCTCTTTTAGTTTTTATTTATCTTTCCGCTGCATATAAGTGTTTTGAAACAAATTCGTACGAAAAAGTTTTATCGTTATTCACCCCCCCTCTAGCGATCCGCTTCGATCCAACAATTGGTATCAGAGCCGGGGGCGCTCAGATTTGGTGCAACCACCGGTCGAGCATTTTTATTTTCGTATTTATCGTTTTAAGATTTCTCCCACACTACTAATCCAAGACCAAGTCTTGGTACATAGCTTTTGGTTGTGTTTTTGCAAGTATTAATCGCCTTCGGAGTACCTCACGATCAAACGAGCATAACTTTTGCTACAAGTGAACTCACAAAACGATCTACCCACCAAATCGAAGCTCTCTGAGAGATCTACACTTCTATTGGGGGTTTACCTCGTAAAAAGCTGTTTTTATCCCCAAAAAACGACGTTTAGTACGCTTTCAGGGACATCAAAGGTTGTGAGTACTTACTTTTTGTTTAGTTTCTTATCTCTTTGTTTAACTTTCTATTTCTCGTGTGTTTCCTTTTATTTTCCGCACCACTAATCCAAGACTCGAGTCTTGGCAAGTTTTTTTTTGTTTTTTTTGTGTGTGCAAGTTTTTCTTTATGGCCCACATTGAGGGGTACAGCACCACCCGACCTCCGTTCTTTAGTGGAGATGATTTCCGTTACTGGAAAGGTCGGATGGAGTGTTTTCTAAAAACACAAGTTGAGTCTTGGATAATCATCCAAACCGGATTTGCTCTACCCACCAATGATCAAGATGAGCCCTTGGATTTCAACAAGTGGACCAATGCAACCAAGAGGCAAATCGAAGCCGATGCAAGAGCAACCCAAATATTGCAATGCGGTTTGTCTAAGGAAGAGCTCAACCGCATCGGACCCTTCATCTGCGCAAAAGATTTGTGGACAAAACTCATAGAACTACACGAAGGGACTAATGATGCGAAGGTAAGTAAGCGTGACTTACTACTTAATAAATTGTATAACCTAAAAATGTAGGAATGTGAGACGGCAACGCAACTACACGCCCGCATCCAGGACATTGTCAACGGATTGCACACCATCGGACATAAGGTCGAAAATCGTGACCTCCTAAGGTACGTTCTTAATTCATTTCCTAGGACTACCTTGTGGGCATCTATGGTTGATGCCTACAAGGTCTCTAAGGACCTTTCAAAGCTTAGGTTAGACGAATTATTTTCCGAGTTTGAACTTCACGAGCAAACTAACATGGTCTGGGCCAAGAGAGGTATTGCTCTACTTGCAGGACAAAGAAGCAAGCCACCTACTAGGCAAGTAGATGAACTCAAACCCGAAGACGAATCGGAGTCCGAATCGAAAAAGGTGGAAGCAATAGTGAACGTAGTGCGGAAGATCGTTCGGAGGGAAAGGAGGCTACTAAAGAATCAAAAGAGGGCACAATTCAAATCAAATAAAAAGAAGGCTTTTCATGCAACATGGGACAACGAAGAAGGCGGCAGCATAGCATGCATGGCAAGACCCGAAGAGTCCGAGTCAGAGTCCGAATCTGAATCCAATTACAACACCGACTCCGAACTCGAGGACTATTTCGAGAAGCAACTCAAAGCCGGATCGAAAGATAAAATTAAGGTTAGCCGCTCACTAATTCATACGCTTTACAATACGATTAAATTGCTAACTAGAAAATTAGCTAAATCCGAGTCTAGGGTCGAGTCCTTGGTTGAGGAGGTTGAAACCCTCAAACAAGAGACACCCCTAATCTCTTCGACTAGTCGAGTTCAAGAGGACTCAACTCGAGTTAAAAAACTCGAAGAAGAGAACTCTCTCTTGAAAGGGCAAGTCCAAGAGCTCGAAGCTCGGTTGAACAAGTTCTCGACGGGGTCCAAGAATCTTAATCGACTTCTTGGAACTCAGAGAGTCGTGTACAACAGAGTCGGACTCGGATATAGCTCAAAGACTACGAATATATCTTACATGTCTATCGTAAACCGTAGTCATCATCGAGTCCAAGCATGGGTCCCGAAAACTTTATTAAACTCACATATAAGGACCAATAGGTTTTGGATTCCCAAGGATCAAGTTCATTACTTAACCAGACCATATCGGTTCAATGATCCAGGGGGAGGTAATACCAAAATAGTATATCCGATAACCTAAACCTCTTATTTCTTTTAGAATGGTTAGATAGGACTATAACTCGTCAATGCTTGATAACATAGTACCAGACGCGAGATGATGATAGTACGCTAGGAAAGCGAAGTCTTGTGTATTCGGGCTAGATAAGGCGTATCTAGTTCGGTGCACTTGACCGAGTGGAACTAGCTGAAGCTACCTCGTCGTATCCTAGACTAGTTAGACCAGGAAGTGGTCTTAGGTGAGTAAAGTTACTACTTTCTCGAAATTGGCTTTGTCTAAGGAAGTGGTCATTTTTCCGATCAAAGAAGGCCCCTGTGCCTCGCCACGACCTGGAAGCCAAGATCTTGAAAAGGTGACTTGATGAGCTTAGGATCAAATCCGAATCTAACGCAAGGTTGACAAGTTTCAAATCATTAAAACTTAATCAAGATAAAATTGGAATCATCTCACACAACATATAAGGTGACCAATTCTAAGACACTTAGAATGGGTGAGATGAATAAGGAACAAGTTCAATTTACATACTCTTTTCAAAAATGTTATCTATTTTTCAAACTATCGAGCTTAAACATGTACTTATACTTGGACAAAATTCTAAATATACAACCTTCTAGGTCAATGTTTAGCGCCCCCTAACTCTTCTGTACCTTATATATTTGATTAAGGGGGAGAGCAAACTAACTCTAAGAGTTATATATTTTTTCAAAAGTTATTAGCGTATAAGTATTGTGGAACTCAAAGCTAATTTTTTTTTAAAATCAAACTTAGTTTCCAAAAACTTTCATTGTTGGTGCAGAGGGCTATACCTCAAACCAAATTAAATCAAGACACATGCTTGGACTCATGTTAGATAATCTTTATGCATGCTACCTTTTCTATTAAAAAACCCCTACTTTTTATAAACAACCCCACACTGTTTTATAAAAAACCCCACACTTTTTTTTGATTCATGGTAAAAGGGGGAGAAGAGCATAAGTTAAGGGGGAGAACAAAATTTAAATTTTTGAAAATTAAAATTTTGTTTTAAAACTCTTACTCATTTTCTTCTTTATATTTTCCCTTAACTTTGCGTAAATTTGCCATAGGATCAAAAAGGGGGAGATTGTTGGTGCAGGGGCACCTAAGTCAAACCTGTATTTTGATTATGGCAAAAGACGCAAAGTCAAGGATATATCATTATCTCACGAGATGAATCGAGTGTGCAGAAAAGTGCTAAAGTTGAAGGCTAGCGACACCCGGAGGAATCCGCGGTGGTTGGGCGACACTCGAGTGACTTCGGAGGGAGTCGAAGGAATCGAGTGGAAGGCCAAAAGCGAAAGTGACGCAGTAAGTATCGAGGTAAGCTCGTGTGTGTGAGCGTAAGTGAGGTCGTATCCTCCTTACGGGGATGGTCTTAAGCGTAGATCCGACCAAAGACATCCCATCGATGGTCTAGGTCGAGATCGGACGGTCGAAGGCCGTCGAAATAATGTTTTCTTTGAGCTAACTTTGCCTTGCAGCTAGCATCAGTCGACTGCCAGCTTGGAGGACTCGACTGCCCTTCATCAGTCGACTGTCTACTGTCAGCACTCGACTGATGCTACCATCAGTCGACTGATGGTCAATGATCAGCTTCGAGGAGTCAAGGCTTATCACCCCATTTCAAGGAGGTTTTGTGTCCATTTGTGATTGGTTGAAGACCCATTCGATGAGGAGCTCAAAGGCTATAAAAGGAGGGGTTGTCTTAGGGTTTTTCATCAATTAAAAAGCTTCCAAGTGCTTCCAGACGCTCTACGAGTCTCCAAGCATTCCTACGACTCTGCTCGGCAGGTTTCATCTTTCCATCTACGAGTCGTCGGTATAATCTAAGTTTAATTCAATTCTGTACTTCTTTTTATTTTGGTTTTATCGTAATGAGAAGAGGGGGAGTGTCCCTCTATCTCGAGTCTCTTTCGTGGTTTTTGTATCCGATTAACTCCTACCTCCAACGAGGAGGAGTTCATTAGTGATTTGCCCTCCGTGCGTGATCAAGGATCACTAGGGCCTTGGAGTAGTAGCCGAAGGCTACGAACCAAGTAAAAAATCTACTTGTCTCTTTTATTTTTTATTTATCTTTCCGCTGCATATAAGTGTTTTGAAACGAATTCGTACGAAAAAGTTTTATCGCTATTCACCCCCCCCCCCCTCTAGCGATCCGCTTCGATCCAACAGATTGCTTTAGTATACCTTCCTTGTTTTAGTTTACTTGCTTAATGTAGAATGGACTATATAGGAAACAAAGTAGCTTAAACTTGAACAACCTAGTACTAAGACAAGTGAACTGATAGTAAGTTGGGGAAGCTTTTCGAAGTGCATGTCTAGGAAGTGGTCGTTGCTCCGATAATCAAGAAGGTCATGTGCCTCGCCACGACCTAGTGCACTAAGTCGAGTGGAACTGACCAAAGCTAACTCAGTAAGTCTTTAACTAGTTAGACCAAGGCTTAATCTAAAGTGAATCAAGTACTTGATTCCTTTATTGACTTTGTCTAGGAAGTGGTCGTTGCTCCGATAATCAAGAAGGTCATGTGTCTCGCCACGACTTGGAAGTCAATACTGGAAAAACCTACTTGGCTCAAACCAAGCCTTAATCTAACACAAGCTTAAACACTTTGAAATTGCTCATTTAATTTAATAAAGATAAAAGAAATCCTCATCTCACAAAACTCATAAGGATAAGTGTATTTAAAACCTAGCTTGGGTGAGATGATTTAGGATTAAAATACACGTCAACCAATTTTTTTGACAACATACTCTAGTTAACCTACCTTAATTAACTCAAACTAAACAAATATACCTAACTAAAACAAATTATGACAACTCAAGCTAATTTACTATACTTAAACTTAAATAAATCTAACTTATTAAATTTATATTAACAAAACTTAACCCAAACTAATATACTCAACTATAACTTACTTGCCTAACAAATTTACAACTACATATATTCATCCTACTCAAGGTTTGAATTATCTTAAATTTTTAATCCATGTAGGACTCCAAAATGGACCAATGGATTTTGGATAGTGGCTGCTCCAGATATATGACTGAAGATAGTCAAAAGTTCTCGGAATTAAGCTACAAGAACCTAGGAACAGTTGCATTTGGAAACAATGGTAAACTTAAGGTAATTGGATCAGGTAATATTGAATTAGAATTTAATTTTATTATACAAAAAGTTCTGCTAGTAGATAATTTTAAATTGCTTAGTATAAGTCAGTTATGTGATGCTGGTTATGTAGTAAAATTTTTATCTAATGAATGCTTTATCAAAGATATTGAAAATTCAAAAATATTACTTAAGGGAGTTAGGGATAAAAATATATATTCAATAAGTTTAGAAAGATCCTTAATTAAATGTCATATGACACGACAAGAGGAGAGCTGGTTGTGGCATAGGCGACTTGCTCACACCAACTTTAGGAATATATCAAAGTTAAGTGAAACTAATCTAGTTAGAGGGTTGCCCAAACTTAAAAATATTGAAAATAAAATTTGTAATGTTTGCCAACAAGGGAAACAAACCAAGTCTCAACATAAATTAACCAATCAAGGTAGAACAAGCTCAATACTTGATTTAATACACTTAGATTTATTCGATTCACATGGAGTAAAATTACTAAGTGGTAATCTATATTGTTTAGTAATAATAGATGATTACTCTAGATTTACATGGGTAAAATTCTTAAAACATAAAAATGAAACATTTGAGGTATTTAAAAATTTTAGCAAACAAATAGAAAATAAAAAAGATCGTAAGATAAAAAGAATATGAAGTGATAACGGAGGAGAATTTAAAAATGACAAATTTACATTAATTTGTTTAGAAAATGGATATCATCATGAGTATTCATGCCCTAGAACTCCACAACAAAATGGTATAGTAGAAAGAAAAAATAGAACTTTACAAAAAGTTGCTAGGTCAATGATAAATGAATATAATCTACCCAATTACTTATGGGTCGAAGCTATAAACACTGCATGTTATGTGCAAAATAAAGTAATAATTAATAAAATACATGACAAAACATCTTATGAAATTTTTAACAATAAAATACCTTCAATAAAATATTTTAAGGTATTTGGGTGTAAAGTATTTATTTTAAATACGAAAGACCATTTAGGTAAATTCTCTTCAAAAGCTGACGAAGGAATATTTTTAGGATACTCGAACAATAGTCGGGCCTATAGGATATATAATAAGAAAACCCTAAAAATTGAAGAAACAACAAATGTAAAATTTGATGAGGAAGAAACCACTAATAAATAATCGAACACATTGAAAAATAATCAAAATGATCTAAATAAAATTACACACGATGAAGAAGAACAACTTAATCCAAATCAATGTGAAGAAAATCTAAAGACATCTAGAATTAATCCTAATCATCCAATAGATCAAGTATTGGGAAATCCAACCTTAGGAGTTTAAACTAGATCAGCTCTAAGAAACTTAACTCAAATCACATTAATATAAAAAATAGAACCAAAAACAATAGAGGAGGCCTTACCAGACACTGATTGGATAATAGCCATGCAAGAAGAATTAGCACAATTCGATAGAAATGAAGTATGGGACCTAGTGCCTCCACCTGCAAATAAATCAATAATAGACACTAAATGGGTGTTTAGAAATAAATTAAATGGTCAAGGAGAAATAGTAAGAAATAAAGCTAGATTAGTAGCTAAAGGGTTCAGTCAGGTAGAAGGGCTAGATTATGATGAAACCTACGCACCAATAGCTAGACTTGAGTCAATTAGAATGTTGCTAGCGTATGCGGCAAATAAAGGGTTCAAGTTATACCAAATGGATGTAAAATCCACATTCTTAAATGGAGTAATAAAAGAGGAAGTATGTCACGCCCCGAGAGTATGCCGTGCCGAAAAGCAAACTGACAGCATCTCCCCTGTACGTGGCAACATATCGGGTTAATACAAGGCCCGTAGGCCCACAACAACAATATAATACAAAGATATCAACATACCAAACACAGCGGAAACATACTACAGATAAAACAAGATACAAAGACCCAATTGTGCACTCCGGAGTGACTTGACACAACAAGAATCATAATAGAAACCACAACAATGGCCAAATACATATAATACGTCCGTATATCACAAATATGGAAACAATACAGGCTAAAATCCAAAACAACAATACGGAATACATCAATCCACAAGAATACAACAAATCGTAAATAAACCTCCATCTGTTCGGTGTGAGATGGGATCAGCTGGCGGAGCTCCGAACGTCCAAGGAATCCTCTACCTATTACCTGGGCGACAAGAAGCCCAGGGTCCCGGGGTGGTGAGTATAAACTCAGGGGTAATATGTAGAGAGTGCATGAACATATAGGGTAAAGAGATCTACAAGTATACATGTGAAGATCTACAGGTATATAACATGAGTCCAATAGACATACAGTCCTATCCAAATCTAATAACAAGTAACCACAGTATAGTCATACTCAATGTATATACTAAACTGATCAACTGAACATGAAGTAATGTACCAACGTACCTGACGGTCTGCAACACCATAAGCTATATCATCCTGAACAGATTTACAATAACATAACTCATATAACGTACCAAGTCAATCTCATACCTGACCAATACTCAGACATATGAACAGTATATAATCACATGTAATAACATCCCGGTCCATACCACACTATGACATGACGCTAATCAAGTGCATACATCAGTCTGGACCAACACATATATCATGTTCAACACATTGCAATATATAAAATGCAAATGGCATGTATCATGATGAACAACCATATACAGCAATCATAGTTCAATCAAATGCAGCATCTCACAGGCATATGTAAAACATATATCAAATACATGCATACATATATATCAGCAATGCATATGCATGGTCATGCCTGCGCACCCAACTCGCTACCACGACCCCAGTGTGGCCTAGGTGGCATGACATGACAACTATCCCGACTCCAGCCGCCACCACTCTCGAGTGACCGAGTTGGGTAGTATGAAACAGTAGCTAGCCGTCATAAAGCTATATGCTACTCACACGGGGGTCCCTACCCATGAGTAGACGAGCACCGTACACAGGACAACTGCACATCACACGACCACCGTCTATAGTGGGTGAGTGTGCTAACTACCACTCCGCACAGTGGCCAAGTGTGCATCTCCAGCTACCACCATCCATAGTGGCCGAGAACGGCACACATAACAATGCTCTGCCCTCAACCCTGCTACCACTACCCCGAGTGGCCGGGGAGGCAGGATGACTGACGACCCGTCTCAACCACAAGGGAGACCTAGTCAACAGCATGCATGCAATGTAATGATGCATAGCTCCATACATGTATCCTCGCCACACTCCCTATCCCACGAGGAGTCCTGGTCAACTAAAAGTCAACTATGCAAGGACTACAATCCATAAGAATCTCTCTCTATCATACAAAGAGTCATACACACCTGACAGTCAACCATGCTAAGACCTCTAGTCAGTAGCGAGATACTATCGACCGTCCATATAACCATACACAGGCACACAATCCATAAGGAATATACCATCACGCTAAGACCTCTAGTCCATAGCCACATACCAACAACCACACACTTATCTATGCACAGACAACTAGATCCACCATAGATTCACCACTAATACGGGTATGATATAACAATCGACTCCATAATCCAATCCATCACCTAATTCTAGTGATGCAACACAATAACTCAATCTGAGGTCACAAAGATAACCCTAACCACCTATACTTACTGAACATCCATCAGCTAACACATAATAGGGTTTATAGTTCCTATCCGTGCTAGATAATCAATGAAGTAACAGAGTATATATCTCAAAGGTCAAGGCAGTACAAGCATATGATTAAATAAGAGTGGATCTAAGATCAAAGTAATAGCATAAGTCCAAATTCATGCACTGGAATTTGATCAAAACTACTGGACCAGGTAGATATTACCCACCTGATACGAAGCTCGAATAATCCTCACGACCGCGGACCTGCTTCGTATCCCAAACCTGCACAATAATAACAAATTATGATTAAGTACAAGTCTCTAATAATTATACGAACCAAATACTAATTCGTTCTATATTCGCATCCTTCCCTCGTCCACGAGTTAAAACTCTGATTATCCCTAGATCAATTAGGATAAATAGGTCCCATCAATACTCATAATAAATCACCGACATCCTCAAGATTAATTACGGTGAATAGATCTAACCACACTTACTTAATCCAATCATCATCTCCCTAACAGAGCATAACCAATACGATCCAATACACTAAAATCTCCAAATCAAAGCATATCAGACATCAACTAGTATTAACCGAACATAAATCAATACCCGAAACCAGTAATACCACTCCAATCACAGCTCCACCCCTAACTGTGCAGAACAACCTCCATGTATACCACTCTTGATCGATTACTCAATATCACAGATTAATCTGCTTATCTATTGCTACGCTAAGGTGAACACAACAACCTATCAGATCGATCTGAATGATCGACTGTAACCACAATAACTAGGAGGATCAAACATTACCTCATGTTAGCAATTGACCAAAAATCCATCGAATCCCAACCACATCAGTTCAGAAAACACAGTAGCAAATTCCTAACAATCCGAACACCACAGTTCTGATTCTCAACCTCATCGCTTAAATTGAAAAACCACAAGTTCACATCGATCACAAACACATCTGAATCAAACGAATACCCAAAATCACAATAACAGAACACCAACCACACTCGTATCAACGGATACCACAACTTCCAATCGAAAAATCCATCACAGACGAAAAGAATAGGTTAGATTAATTCTTACCGGCTCTAATCTCCACCGGCAACCAACCTTTCCCGATCTCACCACGCTCCGAAGCAATGGTGAAGGCAACCCCAGCAAGCACAGATTGTCAAAAAATCGAATCTGCCGCGACAATGCCAGGTTTTTCAGCCAAACTCCGATCAACACAACAAGAACTATGGAACGATAAAGAAACCTAGCTAAAATGAAAACCACCACACCTGCGTGGTAGCTCACCGCCACGACGACAGCGCCGCCCGTCCGTCGGAAATGTCGCTGAGATTTCCCCAGGCGAACACCCCCTTGATCCTTGGCCGGAGATCAGCCAAGTGGTGGCGCCGTCGAACTGCTCCCGCCAGACACCGACGAGCTGAGGAGGAACAATGAAATCGCGCGGCGAAGAGATGTGCGACGCGGAGAAGAAAGGAAATCGGTGAGGTCGCGAGAGAAATAGTCGATCTGTTCGTTCAGTTGTTCGTTCGGCAACCCTTTTAAATGTCGTTCAACCAAATCTGGTTAACCCAGCCCAATCCAAACCCAATCCGATTGGGTTCAGCTCAGCCAGTTCAGCCCAATCAGCCCAAGCCCTACGCAGCCCAAGCCCAATACCAGCCCAAGCTCAATACCAGTCCAAGCCCAATACAGCCCAATTAGTCCACTTATTGAGCCCAATTTAATCCACTAATTAAACTCAATTAACCCACTAATTAAATCCAATTAATTAAAGGGTTAATCCATATAATATTTTTTTTCGTATTTTACAAAGTATACGTAAGTTAACCTCCTGGTTTTGAAAGCTTAGAAAATCCTAATCATGTATATAGATTAAAAAAGGCATTATATGGATTAAAACAAGCTCCTAGAGCCTGGTACGAAAGACTATCATCATACTTAAGCTCTAAAGGTTTCAGACAAGGTCAAATTGATTCAACACTTTTCATAAAAACCTTAAACAACGATATTTTTATTGCTCAAATTTATGTAGATGACATAGTTTTTGGATCAACAAATTCAAATTTGTTAAAGGAATTTATCACCCTAATGGAACAAGAATTTGAAATGAGTTTAGTAGGTGAGTTAAACTTCTTCCTAGGTTTACAAATAAAACAAACAAGAGACGGTAATTATATATATCAAAATAAGTATGCAAGAGAGTTAATTAAGAAATTTGGTATGGAAAATGCGAAAGACATTAAAACACCTATGGCTACGAATGTAATATTAAATGAAGACAAAGAAGAAAAATCTGTAGATCTAAAGTACTATAGGAGTGTCATAGGTAGTTTACTTTATTTAACTGCAAGTAGACCCGACATACTATTTGCAGTAAGCATGTGTGCCAGATATCAAACATGTGCTAAGGAGTCACATTTAACACATGTTAAAAGGATATTAAGATACATTAAAGGAACAATTAATGTAGGAATGTGGTACCCAAGATCTAGTACCTTTGAGTTAATAGGATATTCTGACTCGGACTATGCATGATGTAAACTAGATAGGAAAAGTACCAGTGGAGGATGTCAGCTCTTAGGATCTTACTTAGTAAGTTGTTCAGTAGGAAGCAACACTGTGTTGCACTTTCCACAACTGAAGCAGAATACATAGCATTAGGTGAATGTGTAGAACAATTATTATGGATGATGCATACACTTAAGGATTTTGAACTAAATTACAAAAAAAGTAAAGACTTTAGTTGATAATATAAGTTCAATAAATTTAACAAATAATCCAATTCATCACTCACATACTAAACACATTGATGTTAAACATCACTTTGTAAGAGATCATGTGGCGAAAGGTAACATTAAACTCAACTATGTTGAGTCCAAATCAAACCTTGCCTACATATTCACTAAACCACTTCTGGAAGCAAAGTTTAGCATTCTTAGAAGACAATTAGGGTTATGCTTGGTAGACTAGGAATTTTCTTTTTGATTACCATTCCGAATTATTTTGAAATGTAATATTATATTAAGAAAATTTAAAAATTATTCTAGAATATGTCAATCTAGAATTCATGATCCTATAGATCTAGGTAGCCTTCGCATCTCATAAATACCTAGGTTTACCTGTTTGTGTACTGAGCCACAAAGATGGGCATGAGATGTTAGGACTGCACCCCTAGGTTCCAAATGTAGATCAAGTGCATCGACATGAACCAACATGAGGTTTACAAAAGCAAATCGATCACTTCGGTGACTGACTGCAATTCAAAGCTTAATGATTTACTCTATATCATTTGAGCTAGAAAAAGTTGGACATTTGCTTTAAGGACAATTTTTAGATGTGTATCTTCAAAAGCTAAATGTAATAGGAATTCATGCTTGGGCTTACTCCCTATCATTTGTGCATCAAATTTAAATTAAAAATAAATAAATAAATAAAAAATTGTTTGAAATTTTTTAAAATTATTAAATTTTTCAGGGGGAGTTTCTGAAAATGTTTGAAAAATTCTAAATGAGGAGTTTTTTTAAAATGTTTGAAAATTTTGAATTTTTCATGGGAACTTATGAATACTTTGAAAATTTTTAAGGGGGAGTTTCTAAAAAAGTTTGAAATTTTTTTGAAAATTTTAAATTTTTCATGGAAACTTGTGAATACTTTGAAAATTTTTAAGGGGGAGTTTCTGAAAAAGTTTGAAATTTTTTTTAAAAATTTTGAATTTTTCATGGAGACTTGTGAATACTTTGAAAATTTTTTAAAATTTTCAAGGGAGTTTCTGAAAATATTTGAAAAGTTATTATTCATGGAAAAGTTGTTAATTCTTGAAGATTTTTTTAAGGGTTAAATTGTTCAAGGGTAGTTTTTAAAAATGTGTCTTGATAAAATATAATATATCTTTAATTTCACCCTTATTTTGATGTATGCCAAAGGGGGAGAGAAGAGATATAAAATTAGAGAGATAAAATTAGAGAAGATGAAAAAATTTGATAAGGGTTAATGCATGTCATACATGGTTAAATTTATTCATCTATATTCATTACAAAAGTTGTAAGTTCATTTCTTATACATGTTAAATATGGAGATTGGTATTTGATTCTCCTATCTTTAACTGATGTGTTGTCATACATCAAAAATGGGAAGATTGTTGATGTAGTAAGCATCACTTCTTAGTTTTGATGTATGAACTACAGTTAATAGTTAGAACTTACGTGTGATCTAATATAAGTGTTAAGTGTGCAAGCTTAATAGGAAGTCCTAGTAGGTCATGTTGACCGGATACTAGGCATGAATCTTGACATATCAGGAGGACTGGACACCAGGCATGAAGTCCAGATGGGTCGCGTGGACCGGATATTTGGCATGAAGACTGATTGGGTCAGGAGTTCGGACAATCAGCAAAAAGTCCAGCTGGGTGAGGCAGGTCGGACAGCTGATGGAAGCCCTGGTGGGTCAAATCGGATGTCAAGGATGGTAAGTTCGGCAGGTAGTCAGCAGGTAAGCCTCGAGTGAAGAGGTGAGATTGAGTCCTCTGTAGGGGGACAAAGCTAGGCGTCGATCCGACGAAAAATCCACGTGGGACTTAGTAGTCGAGATCGAGCAGTATTACTACTACTACTGTATTTCATATTATTTGTTTTGTGTTAATCCTATTTTGCAGGAATCAATCGACTGAAGTCCATTCGACTGAAGATGTATCAGTTGACTAGATACCTATTTGGCAAGATCAGCTGGTGATCGATCAAAGATCGTGCGACACAGATGGAAAGGGCTTAAGTCGACTGAAGAGAGAAATTTTCCGATGCGGAGCCGAGTGACGTGGAGTCGACTGAAGGGGATTCAGTCGACTGGAAGACCACGAATACCATATCGACGGGCTGATGTGGAGTCAACTGGAAGGCATTCCAGTTAACTGGAAAGAGTTTATAAAAGTCATGCTCGACCAGAACTCGAGATGAACATTCAATCAACGTCGAAGTGTTGTCGAAATACTTGCTCATCCACTAAAATTTCATTTCACAACAAGACGACCTTCTGACACATTGCAACTACCTCTACAATCTCTTAGTGTCGGTATAAAGTCTTGTACTTTATTTTAATTTATTTTTTCTCTTCTGCACTTAATTTTAAGAAGAGTGAGTAGTGTGTTACCCTTCTTCATCATTTGTAAAAAGCGAAACCCTTCGAAGTCGAGAGTTCTCGAGTCGGAGGGTATTTAGTGAATTGCCCATCGAGGTAGCTCGCGGGAGAGCTACGGGCCTTGGAGTAGCAACCCAGTCCGGGTTGTGAACCAAGTAAATTGCCTATGTTGATAATTGTCTTTATATTCCGCTGCGTTATTTGATTAGAATAAATAATATAAAATTAGTTTAAAATTATAAAATATCGAGATTCACCCCCCTCTCTCGGTTCACTCGATCCTACACAAACAACCCCCTGGCCCGAGGAGAGTAGATAGATTGGGAAGTGTGCAATGGAAGACCCAGGCAGCAGACAATAGGTAGGCAGATTGCCTAGGAATTCCTGCGTGGAGCACTAACAATCCCCCCTATGGGTGGCAAGCAATGGCACCCGACCTGAGTACGCAGAGCTGAGGCAAGCGACCACCTTGCTCGCGGATGCGCTGTAACTCTTCTATCGACAACAGGCAAAGGTGGCCTATTTAAAAGTCAGGAACCGATGCACTCGCTTCTTCCATGGGTCAAGCAGAACAACAAATGGAACACCATCATGTCTCTCATGAAGGTGTACGGGGAGCGGACGACCAGCCTAGATGAGGTTGTTGCACAGTTTGTGTAGCATTTTTGTAGGCTGCTGGGTGTTGTAGATGACTGTCTATTTTTGGAAAACAATGGCTTTCCTAGGCGACAGCTCACAACAGCCTAGGTAGATAGTATGTGTGGACCAATCTATGCGGACGACATCCGAAAGGCGCTGCTTGACATCCATGGGGACAAGACACCGGGGTCGGATGGGTATAACTCAAAATTTTATACTACCTCTTGGGACATTGTTGGTATAGATTTTATAGTGGCAATCCATGAGTTCTTCTGTACCGGGCGACTACTCAAGCAATGGAATCATACTTTGATTGCTTTGATTCCGAAGTCGACACACGCCTCCACCTTGAATTATTACCAACCTATTTCATGTTGCACGGTGGTCTACAAAGTGATTTTGAAGATACTTACCTTGCGATTGGAGGAGGTTATTGACGATCTACTGGACCCGAGATAGATGACCTTAATTTGTTTGGGACCAAAATATTGGTGAGAACATTCATCTTGCAGGAACTTCTTTGGAAATATGCACACAAGCGGGTTTCTCTGATATGTACGCTCAAGATTGGCTTAAGGAAGGCCTTTGATACGGTGAACTTGGGCTTTCTAGCGGTGACTCTTGTTTGTTTTAGATTTCCCCAACAATTCTGTGATTAGATTCATGAATGTATTTCCATAGTCTCCCACTCAATTAGCCTTAACGGTGACATTCATGGTTTTTTCTATGGCCAACGGGGCCTTAGGCAAGGGGATCCTCTCTTCCCCTTGCTCTTTGGTATATGCTTGGAGGTCTTCTCAAAGTGCTTGACGAGGGAATCACATTAGTCGGCCTTTCATTTTCACCCAATGTGTGAGGTGACTCGGATCACACATCTTGCTTATGTCAATGACCTATTGGTTTTTACACGGGCAGATGCGTCAACTCTTTCGGTGGTCTCCTGATGCTTGGAGGAGTTTGACGACATGGCGAGCTTGAGGGCTAACCCCCTCAAGTCCAACCTCTACATGGCAGGGTGGGGTGGATGGACGGACTAAGGCGGAGCTCCTTCGGATTATGAGCTTCCAAGAAGGCACATTCCCATTCCACTACTTAGGTATATCTTTGGTGGTGGAGAAGCTCCAAATTGCCAACTACGCACCGTTGCTTGATGCGGTGAGTCGGAAGATAGTGGCATGGCCCAAGCACACACTGTCATATGTGGGCCGCTTGGATCTTGTTCGATCCATGCTCCAAGGAGTGGAGTGTTATTGGCTCTCCATCCTTCCTATACCAAGAGGGGTGGTGGATAAGCTCTATGGGATATGCCGATCCTTCGTATAGTCCACCAAGCATCCAATGATCTCTTGGAGCACCCTATGCCTACCCAAGGCGAAGGGTGGCTATGGTCTTCGTAATTTGGGCACATGGAACTCCACCTTGCTTTGTCAGACACTATGGAACATCCAATGCAAGGCGAACTCGCTATGGGTGTGATGGGTATATCACCACTATCTCGAACGTGCGGACATTTGACATTGGCAAGCCAAGGCATCAGAGTCCCCTTTGCTCAAAAGGCTTACACAAATCTAGGATCTTATGGTGCAACGGATGGGTGATACGGAGGTAGCCCAAGCAACATTGACGAACTAGTTTCCTGCATCATCAAGACTTGGCACATACAACGGCCCATGGGGGGCTGACGGAGGCCCGTGGTGCAGGTGGCAAGAGCACCATGGGGTTGCTAGCACTAGGTGGACAGATAACTACCTGCGAGGGACTGACAGAGGCATGTGGTGCAGGCAAACAACGCACCATGGGGCATATGACACTACGCAAATAGACAACCCATGCAAGGGGGTCTGGTGGAGGCATGTGGTGCAGACAAACAATTCACAATGGGGCATCTGGCACTAGATGAATAGACAATCCCCCCCCCCCCCCGTGGGGGGTTGACGGAGGGTTGTAGTGCAGGAAGACTATGCACCACGGGGCAACTGGCACTAGGCGAACAGACAACCACCCGTGGGGGTTGATGGAGTCCCGTAGTGCGGGTAGACAATGCACCATGAGACAAACAACACCATACGAATAGACATCCCTCCGCGGGGGGCTGACGGAGGTCTGTGGTGCAGGTAGACAGTGCACCATAGGGCAATTGGCACCAAGTGGACAGATAGCCCCTCGTGGGAGGATGACGGAGGCCATGGTGTAGGTAGATAGCGCACCACAGGACAGATGGCACCATACAAACAATGCGGCGCAAGGTAGGAGCTACATATGACTTCTTCTAGCCACGAGCCCAGGCGGTGCATTAGGCAACAGTGGTGTGGCAGCCTGCCATCATGCCAAAGCATCACTTTGCCTAATGGTTGATTGCACATGGTCGACTATGGACAGCACATCGCATGTCATATGAGCTGCGTAAGGAGTGTTCACTGTGCCACCGATGGATGAGACCAACTCTCACCTCTTCTTCAAGTGTCCGGTCACCTAACAACTGTAGGACAATGTCTGAGCATGGTGTTAGGGCAATCAACCCAAGTATGGTTTGGTTTTGATGTGTGTGGCAAAGATTTTAAGTTAGGTTGTTTATGTGATTTGATGTGTGTATTTAAGTTGTGCAGAACTTAAGTGAATCATACATGGTTGACTTGATGAAAGCATTGACGAGTTCACCATCTCATGACTTGGGTCCTTGAGTCGGTGAAGGATGACATTGCGAAAGTCGTGCGCTTGGTGCATCCGAGGGACCGCCAGACGAGGATCATTGGAGTGAAGCCAAAGGAAGCAGACTTTAGGGCGAGACGCAAAGGATGACACTGGAGGAGCCGCAGGCTTAGTGCATCCGAGGGACGTGGCCGGACAAAGAGAGTTTCGGTGAAGGACTCCATGAGAAGATGAGAGATTGAGCACTTGTAACCTGAGATAGGGTAGCTCAAAGGTGAATTTGGCTGAATGGCTAAGTCAAGTGTCGGACGCTCAAACTTATATTTGAGGTTTTACCCGACAAGTCGGATGCTCAAACTTGTGTTTGAAGTTTTACCCGATAATTGAATAAGTCTGATGCTCAAACATGAGTTTGAGATTTCTACCCGACGAATGAAAGTGTCGGATGCTCAAACAAGTGGTTTGAGGTTTACCCGATCGTCGGATGCTTAAACAAGTATTTGTTTGAGGTTTTATCTGACAACAATCGACTGCTATCTATAGCAGTCGACTGATCCAAGTCGAGAGCAATCGACTGGTGTTCGACTGATGGGTTTCTAATCCAGCAATTGACTGCTAGGGTTTGACAGTCAACTGTTGCACCATTAGTTGACTGCCAAGGGACGACAATCGACTGTTCAAGGGTGTCACAAACACAGAACCATTTTGAGTCGACTGATTGCTTAAAGCAATTGACTGATGGTTCGATCAGTCGATTGATGGATTATCCGTTGGCTGGATGCCAAGGTGGATGAAGTCATTGTGAGATAACTACTACAGCAATAGTCGACTGCTGCATGCCCAATGAGAAGAATGACTTGCTCTCTATAAGAGGAGGCCTTGGGTGCCTTGGGGAGGTTAATGCTTAACTCCCATTCATACTCCTAAGTGCCCTAAATGTTTTCCACTCATCTTCCTTGTGCTTACTTCTATTCTATTGTAAGAGGGAGTGATTTGTGTAAAGAGGTTACCTCCACCTTGTGTTAAGCTAAAGGAGAGACTAGTGGATTGAGTTGAGGAGTGATTCGCCTTACGAATCGTCCATGGATTAGCAGCAAGGGTCGTGAACCACGTTACATCTCTTGTTAATATTTGCATCTCTTAATCTTTGTCTTTAGTCTTAATTGTTTTTGTTTTAGCATATTTCGCTGCGCTAATTACTCTTGTAGACGATTAAGACGCAAGTGATTTCCATCTATGATCATCGGGGCTATTCAACCCCCCTTCTAGCCAGGCCACAATCCTCCAACAAGTGGTATCAGAGCGAGGAGCTTATCGACGAACTCATCGCCAAAACAAGCACGACAACGAAATGGTCGGCTCGAGCATTCATCCGCCAAAGTTCGAAGGGGACTTTGCTTGGTAAAAAAAAGCATATGGAGGTATTTTTTGAAATGGACTTTGATATTATGATTATTATGGAAATCAGTTTCGAGATACCTAGGGATGAAGAGGGAAAGTCAATCGAAAAATCAAGATGGACTAAGAAGCAAAGAGAGGAGCACCTTGCAAATTCGAAAGTCAAGTGTTAAATACGAAAATTTAAAATATTAAATTAAATGGTCAAAATTTAGGAAAAATAATCCTATGTATTATTTTAGGGATTTATGGAGAATTTTAGAAATTTTTTCGAAATTTTTCTAGAATTAAACAGGGCTTGTACAGGGTATTTACGGAGATAAGGAAAACAGACTTTTAAAGGGCATGTTTTAATTATTCAATAGGTTTAATTAACCTAAGTTATAAACCTAGGTTATAAGTTAACTATTTTTCTCCGATCTCGTTTCCTCTTCTCTCGATTTCTTTGGCGCCGCTTCGCACGACACGGTCATTTTTCTTCTCCCGACCTTGCACAACCGTCGCCCTCTCCCGCAAGCACCGTCGCCGTTTCTTCTCCTCGTGCGCATCTGCTGCCATCGCCGCAAGCCGCCATCATTCCTTGCCTTCCCCGCGGCGAGCAAGGGTTTCACTGCCCTCTTCTCCTCACCCACCGGCGTCGCGCGACTCCAAATGGGTGATGTCGGCATCGTGGCTCGCCTTAGCGGGCACGCCGCCTTTCTCGGAAAACTCGGAAACGATGAGTTTGGCCAGCATCCGGCATTCCAACGGAGACGACGTTGGAGTTCTGTTTGACACCGGCACTCGCACAACTCTCGTTTCTGACACCCTCCGTGTCGATGGCGAGCAGTGGTTCTGTCCCTTCGTCGGCCTCTTCGAGTGGGCTCAGCCAGGGATCGGCAGCGAGTTCACGCGACCGGCCTGGGAGCTTCCCTAGTCGATCACTGCTGGAGCGAGGTGAGTTGATGTCGTTACTCGACCTTGGATGAAATCCCTTTCTGTTTGTTATTCCTATCACGTTGAGTGGGGATTTTGTGCAGCAGTGACAGGCAGTGGGTAGGGGGTTTTACAGTCGGTGGTCGCCGGAGCAAGGGCAGCGATGTTTTTCCGATGGACTGTGGAATTGGGAAGGATTGGTTACCAATGGGGTGCAGGGTTGGTAAGCTTATTATATTCCCTTGTTTTTAGTCGTAAATTGCTAAGTTTAGGTGTTGTGATCTGTGATTGGAGGTTACTGTCGATGGAGTCGGCTGTGAGGTTGTTCTTGGCTGCGAAGGGGGTTGTGAGTTTATTGTTAGGTGAAGCTGTGAACGGTCATACGACTGTGGGCAGGAGAATTAATGGTTGTAAACAGTTGTGATGACTATGAATGGGTTAGATCCCTAAATTAGTGAAATTGGGAGTTTATTTGGGAAGGAATTATATTTTGATACGACAGTGAGTGATCGTTTAGGTGGATAGGTTAATCAATTGGGTTTTGGACTTGATATTAGGATTAGCAATATAATGTCATATTGATATGCTTAGTTGGTTATAGCTTGCAATAATTTTTATGTTTAACTGCTTTGTATGTTATTGTGCCTACTTGATACATACATTTTATCATCTTTTAGTATACCTTCCCTAGTTTACTTAGGTCTTTGATATGTAACCATTTGTTTGTGCATATTATTCGGGATACGTATTTTGGTTGGTGTTACATACTTTAGTGTCATGCACTATCTATTGGTTCAGTAGGCACCTAAGTTGAACCTGAGTTTTGATTATAGCAAACGATACAAAGTTAAGCTCATGTCATTATCTCACGAGCTGAATCGAGTGTGCAAAAAATTGCTATAGCTGGAGCTGAAGGCTAGCGACACCTGGAGGAAGCCGCGGTGGTCGGGCGACACTCGAGTGACTTCGGAGGGAGCCGAAGGAATCGAGTGGAAGGACAGAAGCAAAAGCAACACGGTAAGTATCGAGGTAAGCTCGTGTGTGCGAGCGTAAGTGAGGTCGTATCCTCTTTACAGGGATGATCTTAAGCGTAGATCCGACTAAAGACATCCTATAGGTGGTCTAGGTCGAGATCGAACGGTCGGAGGTCGTCAAAATAATATTTTTGTTAAGCTAACTTTGCTAGCATCATTGCCAGCTTGGAGGACTCGATGCCGCCCATCGATCGCTTACGGTGCCAAGATCATTCGATCGAGTCTTCGCCATCAATCAACTGATGATGGCCATCAGTCGACTGATGGTCAAGGATCAGCCTCGAGGAGTCAAGTCTTATCACCATTTTTCAAGGATCCATGTGCCCAATTCCTATTGGTTGAAGTTCCTCTCGAAAAGGGGCTCAAAGGTTATAAAAGGAGGGTCAATCCTAGAGTTTCTTCATCAATTCTAAGCTTCCAAAAGCCTCCGCCAAGCTACAACTTTCCGACAATGAAGTGCTTCTTCTCCGACATCTAGGTTTAATTGTTTTCTTTTTATTACGTCGGTTTAAGTTGTTTATTTCAGTTCATTACTTTCAAATCTCGGAGCTTTTATCGTAACGAGGAGAGGGGGAGTGTCCCTCTACCTCAAGCTTTTTGCTTTTATTTGTAACGATTAACTCCTACCTCTAACGAGGAGGAGTTCTTTAGTGTTTTGCCCTCCGTTCGTGGTCAAGGACCACTAGGGCATTGGAGTAGTAGCCAAAGGCTACGAACCAAGTAAAAATATTTTGTCTCCTTTATTTATTGCTTATCTTTCCGCTGTAATTAATTATCTACTCGGGTTTTAACGAACGAACAAAAAAAAGGTTTTATCGCTATTCACCCCCCCCCCTCTAGCGATCCGCTTCGATCCAACAATTGGTATCAGAGCCGAGGGCGCTTAGATTTGGTGAAACCACCAATCTAGCATTTTTTACAGATTTGTTTTTCGTTCGTTTAAATTTTTCTCCCGCACTACTAATCCAAGATGAAGTCTTGGTACTCTTCGTTTGGTTTTGTTTTGCAAGTATTCGCTTTTGGAGTAGCCGACGGTAAAACGAGCATAACTTTTCGTACAAGTTGACCCACGAAACGGGCTACCTACCAAAACGAAGCTCTCGGAGAGATCTACAGTTCTTATATGGGTAAACCCTCGTAACAAGCTGTCTTCATCCCCAAAAACTATCGTTTAGTACCATTTCTGGGACATCGAAGGTTGTAAGTGCTCATCTTTTATTTTAGTTGGTTATTTCTCGTTTATTCCTTTTGTTTCTTTTCATTTCCTACATTACTAATCCAAGGCGAAGTCTTGGAACCTTTTTCGTGTTTTTTTTTGGTTTTTTTTTGTGTAAGGTTTCCCTTCCAAATGGCCCATCTCGAGGGTTTTAGCACCGTCCGACCTCCGTTTTACAACGGAGATGATTTCCGTTACTGGAAAGGTCGGATGGAATGCTTTCTCAAAACCCAAATCAAGATGTGGATCATAATCCAAACGGGTTTCACACTTCCGACTAACGAAGTGGGTGAATCCTTGGGTTATGACCAATGGACCATTGCGACAAAACGACAAGTCGAAGCCGATGCCAAGGCAACTCAAATTCTCCAATGCGGCTTGTCCAAGGAGGAGCTAAATCACGTCGGCCCCTTCATAAGTGCAAAGGACCTTTGGACAAAGCTAGTGGAGCTACACGAAGGGACCGATGAAGCCAAGGTATGTAAGTGTGATCTTTTATTTAATAAACTATATAATCTAAAAATGCAGGAACACAAGTCCGCAACGCAACTTCACGCCCGCGTCCAAGACATAGTCAACAATCTACACGCGATCGGGCAAAAGGTCGAAAACCGCGACCTTATAAGGTATGTCCTAAACTCCTTTCCGAGGACTACCTTATGGGCATCCATGGTCGATGCCTACAAGGTCTCCAAGGATCTTTCGAAACTTAGGTTAGATGAACTATTTTCTAATTTTGAACTTCATGAGCAGTCTAACTCAGAACCTGAGAAGGGTATAGCACTTTTTGCAGGTTCAAGGAAGAAAACCACAAGCAAGCCACCCCCGAAGGAAGAAGAGGATGAGTCCGATTCGGAGGTCGACTCGGAAATGGAGGTCGAACTAGTCAACCTAGTTCGGAGGATAGTCAAGGGTCGAAAATGAACCGTCACTCGACCCAACGAAGGTAAGCCTAAAAGTTCAAATATTAGATGTTATGAATGCAACAGGTTTGGACATATCAAGTCCGAATGCCCAAAACTCAAGAGCAAAGCACCAAAACACAAAAGGCACTCAACGCTACTTGGGAAGAAGCATCCAAGGAAGAAGATAATGATCGTGTTCTCATGGATAAACCGGTGGAATTGGAGACGGAGTCGGAACCGGAACCTGAATCAGAAACCGAAGACGAGTCGGACTGCGAAGCACTATTCAAGACAAGCCACGGATACGCATCCGGTTCAAAAGATACACTCAAGGTAAGTCGGTCTCTCATTAGTACACTTTATAGTGCAATTAAGTTTTTAACTAGAAAGTTAGCTAAGTCCGAGTCCAAGGTCGAGACCCTGGTTGAGAAAGTTAAACTCCTCAAGCACGAGGTCTCCCTAACCTCTTCGACTAGTCGAGTTCAAGAGGAGGACTCAACTCGGGTTGAAAAGCTCGAAGTTGAGAACTCACTCTTGAAGAGTCAAGTCAAAGATCTTAGAAACACGTTAGAAAGGTTTCCTTTGGGATCCAAAGGACTTGACCTCCTACTTGGATCGCAAAGGGTTGTGTACAACAAGGCCGGGTTAGGGTTTAGCTCAAATACGACCAACAAGTCCTATATGTCAATTGTAAGTCGACATAAAAAAATGTGTCCAAGCATGGGACCCTAAGACCGCCTTGATTTCAAACTTAGAATCGAACCAGTATCGGGTTCCCAAGGACTAAATCCACTATGTGGAGAGACCGAACTGATTCAACGGTCCAGGGGGAGCCAGTACAAAACTTGTTTGTATTTTAACTTAGAAATTGCATGCTTAGGTTCTTTATTTAGTTTGATTTTTCTTTTTAGAATGGCTAGATAGGACTGTAACTCGTCAATACTTGATAACATAGTACCAGGATGCGGTGAGATGATAGTACGCTAGGAAAGCGGAGGCTTCAGTATTCGGGCTAGATAAGGCATATCTAGTTCGGTGCACTTGACCGAGCGGAACTAGCTGAAGCTACCTCGTCGTATCCTAGACTAGTTAGACCATGAAGTGGTCTTAGGTAAGTCAAGTCTCTATTTTCTTGAAAATGGCTTTGTCTAAGGAAGTGGTCGTTATTTCGATCAAAGAAGGCCTCTGTGCCTCACCACGACCTGGAAGCCATGATCTTGAAAAGGTGACTTGATAAGCATAAGGTCAAATCCGAATCTAACGCAAGGTTGACAAGTGTTTAAGTCATTAAATTTAAATCAAGTAAAATTGGAAGTCATCTCACAAGAACATATAGGGCTAACATGTTTGATCATGTAGACATGGGTGAGATGATTTAGGTTAATAATCTTCAACCAATCTTTAATAAATCCAATATCCGATCCAACTACCTTGCGTGTAGGATCAATGGATGTTGGACAGTGGTTGCTCCCGACACATGACTGGGGATCAACTCAAGTTTTTGAAGCTTCGATTCAAACGACAAGGATCGGTAGCCTTCGGAAATAACGGCAAGCTCAAAATCATCGGATCAGGTGATATTGAGCTCAACTCAAATTTTGTTCTTCAAAATGTTTTATTAGTAGAAAATTTTCAATATAATTTACTTAGTGTAAGCCAATTGTGTGATAATAACTATAAGGTCATATTTCTAGAAAATGAATGTGTAATTAATATAAATGAAACTTCTAAAACAATTCTTAAGGGAACTAGAAATAACAATATTTACACTATTAACTTAATTAACTCCTCAACTAAGTGTCTTATGACACGGCAAGAGGAATCATGGTTGTGGCACCGACAACTCGGTCACTCACACCCAAGACTCATCCACAAGATGAGTCAGAGTGACTTAGTCAGAGGTTTGCCTAACCTCAATAATTTGAATAATAAAATATGCAATGCTTGTCAACAAGGTAAATAATCTAGGACACAACATCAACTAACTAATCAAGAACGAACCAAAAGTGTTCTTGAGCTCCTACACATGGATCTATTTGATTCACACGGGGCTAAGTCACTTAATGGAAGTAAATTCTATTTAGTCATAATTGATGACTACTCTTGATTTACTTGGGTTAGGTTCATCAAACACAAAAGTGACACCCTAGATCAATTAATAAACCTATTTAAATTAATAGAAAATTAACAAAGCATTAAAATCAAAAGACTTAGGACTGATCATGGTGGTGAATTCGAGAACCATAGGTTTACAGAATTCTATAACCTAAATGGATACCACCATGAGTTCTCTTGTCCTAGAACCCCACAACAGAATGGCCTAGTAGAACGCAAGAATAGAACCCTACAAGAAGCCGCTAGGACAATGTTAAACAAGTATAACCTACCCGATAGGTTTTGGACGGAAGCCGTGAGTACGGCATGCTATGTCCAAAATAGGATCCTTATGGTAAAGAGGCACCTTAAGACCTCATACGAGATTTATCACGATAAAATACCTAACATCAAGTACTTTAGGGTATTTGGGTGTAAGGTACATGTCCTAAACACTAAGGATTACCTAGGTAAATTTACATCCAAAACCTCGACCGAAATCTTTCTAGGATACTCGACTACGAGTAGAGCGTATAGAGTATATAATCATGACACCCTTAGAGTCGAAGAAACTATCAATGTAGTATTTGATGAAGGACACGAACCTACGAATCCCCCGGCAACCCCAATTATTTGTAACGATTAACTCCTACCTCTAACGAGGAGTTCTTTAGTGTTTTGCCCTCTGTGCGTGGTCAAGGACCACTAAGGCCTTGGAGTAGTAGCCGAAGGCTACGAACCAAGTAAAAATATTTTGTCTCCTTTATTTATTGCTTATCTTTCCACTGTAATTAATTATCTACTCGGGTTTTAATGAACGAACAAAAAAAAGGTTTTATCGCTATTCACCCCCCCCCTCTAGCGATCCGCTTCGATCCAACACCATCTTGCATGATTGCATGCTGGCTGGACGGGGTTCCTTTGTAATTGAGCCCGCAGCCAGTTACATGATCTGCACACGCTGCCACTCATGGGTTAGTGGTACATCAGGAGGGTGTGTGTAGTAGCTCTGTCAGGCTCCGCTGGTCCGCTCATGGGTAGCGATAAGGCAGCGTGGTAGCGGGCATGGATCCCTCCTCTGGTCTACGACACCGGGAGATGAGAGCTTTGCTCCCCCACTCTGTTTGGGGCAAGAGGATAGGTGTACTCCGACAGCATCCTGTCCACTCGGTCACTCAGGAGCAGTGATGGCAGAGTGCACAGTTGTCATTGCCCTACCCACTCGGCTTCACCATCGCGTGTGAGGCGGCTGATTGGCGTCAGGGATGACTATGTCATTTGTTGGGTTTCCGGCACCGCGGCGTGTGTGTGTTCGATCATGTTTCGTAAACATGAGCACAGCGGAAGCAATTAAAATAATAAATCTATATTTATTACAACACACACAACACACGCATGCTATTACAACAAGTGTAGACATAACCGTAAATTAAAATTTGCAATAAAAGGAAATTAAACTACGTTATACCTTCCGTATGACGTGTAGCGGGAACGGCATCAACCGGAACGATCCTCGTAAGAATCGTCTCTATCCGTATCCACGCCGAGCTCCTCGGGATGACTTCGCTAAGTCACGAGCTTCGTCTTCGTACGGGTTACTAGCCTCGTGTTGAAGACGACGTGATCGAGAGATGATCACGATCCGAATCCAAATTCGGATCCAAAACGAGTTCTCAAAACTCGCTTCTCCGGAGAGGTGTTCGTCAACCATTTGACGAATCCTTCGTCCTCCACCTCAGAGGATTACCGGAGATCAAATCCCCGGTAAGTTAGCCGCTGTCGGAGCACTAACCGTCGTCCAAACGACGCTCCGACGAGAGGAGAAGAAGCTGTCCAGAAAACTGGACAGCTTGGTGGAGGAGTAGGCGCCGCCAAAACAAGGAGAGAAAAGCCTCACCTTGATGCCAAACCTATAGGAGATCACCGGAGGGTCGCCGGAGGTTCACCGGCTGGAGCTTGGACGCCGGCAAGGAGCTGGACGGCGCCACCACAAGCTGGGCGGCAACAATGTGTTGGGCGGCAACAACATGTTGGGCGGCTAGGGTTTGGATTAGTTTTAGGGTTAGGGTTTAAGCCCTATTTTATAGAGAACTAATTCTCTTAATGGTTAATGGATCATATCCATAAAGCCCGTTAACCCGCTCCATTAAGATAAGTTAAAATAAACCAAATCATGATGGTTTATTTTAAGTTAAAACGAACCGAACCAACCTTTGGTTCATTCGTTTAATATAAACCAAACCCTTTGGTTTATTCTCATCCATTGGATTAGAACCAAACCATTTTGGTCCATCCATTATGTCTTCATAAGACACGGCCCATCCACGCTTCCATTGCGACTGAAACAATTTCATGCTCGCTTTATGTTTGGTCCAACCAAACATAGTTTCTCTCGGTCTGAGAATCTCATTCTCAAGCTCGTTTTAAATCCTTTGGATTACACTCGTTGTGCGTGTGACCAAATAGGTTCTCGGTTTATGTTGGCCGTCTATAATTAACCATTAATTATAGAACGATCATGAGTGGCACCTAGTAGTACATCATGATCCCCAATTAACCGAAAAGATCAACGGTTGATCGAACTATTTCAAACCCTTCAAGAGCTCGAATGAATCGTGCCCCATTCCCTTCACTCATCTTATACCCACTTGGTTCAGACATGGTCTATTGTGTCGGCCCCTCACTAGTCGACTACGCCACACCTAGCCCAAGTATCATTTCCTCGTCCCTGATTCTAGTTACTCCACATGTATCAAGAGTACCTTACTCTAAACATGTAATGCTTTGGCCAAAGACTTTAGTAACAATCCGACGAGAGGCCATGGGTATACATCTCCTCGCAAGGAGTGGTGAATCCTTTATAGGCTATTCAAACACCTTCGATCACTCGACTTATACCCAATCATCCGGGTCCACATCTCCTTAGAGATGTTTGCTTAAGATGTCAAAGCATAAGTCTCCATGATCAAGATGACTTGAATACCGCAAGTCAAAGGAACATCGCACTTAAGCCACAAAGAAGAACTTCATTGACATATCTATATATGCAGAGAACCATATGAAGTCTTACCGGTCACTCCAATGAACTAGTTACCATAACTAGCATCCACGATTAACTGACATCACTATGTCTCCCGGAGAATCACCGCTTGGATACACCAAGGAGTATACCTCGTGCTAGTCTCAGCAGAATTGATGGTGTCCGGATCCATCAATTCATCGACTAGGATAATTCCGATACATCACAATTACACATGTAGAGATACTCACTAGTTGTGATCCAATCACAAATTCTCTCATGCCGTGAATCGTATCGTGGACATTCAGTAAATGAGTTTAAGATCCAATCAAATACATAAAACATGTATACTCAAATAGTGAATCTTCATTTATCATATAAATGGTTCATACATAAGGCGATTGTCTTAGGACATCTCTCATATATTACTAACAGACTCCCACTTGGCCTAATGCCAATCGCTACGGTATCCAATACCATAAGCACCAACATGACCCTCAAACTTACTTTGAGGTAATGCTTTAGTCAAAGGATCCGCTAAGTTCCTTTCTTCAAAGGGGAATTTTCTCGATTTGTATTTCGTTCCTACGATGATCTCTCCGATAAGATGATAGCGTGAAGCACATGTTTGGATCATTGATGAGACCACATCAAGTTCATAGATGAACTACTCGATCCAAGTGTCGCAGAACGATTCGCCTTAGTGGCGAGATCCGCTATAGTGTCAAGCTTGGAACCTTTCCAACTTATTGCGCCCATTCTAGGTGAATACATACCTGCATCGAGACATGGAATCATCCGTCTATCCGAGTCGCATCCGTATACCCACGTATCACCATGTACCCTTCTCCATATATTAGGAACACATCCTTAGTTCTTCTCAAGTACTTAAGGATCGCCTTAACACCGCCCAATGATCCATTCTGGATCGGGTATATGCTCGTGACACTCGTGAGCATACGATACATCGGGCCTCGTACATAACATAGCATACATGATAGATCCTATTGCGGATGCATAGGGAATCTTACTCATGCAAATCCTCTCGCCTTTGTGCGCGACACATAGACTTGAAGGTGTACCCCATGCCCGATGGGCGAGATAACCTTTCTTGGATTCCGACATGCTAAACCTCTTTAGCACTCGGTATATATGTAGACTGAAAGACCAAGCAATCGCTTCGATCTATCTCTATAGATCTTAATCCCAAGGATGTAGGTTGCTTCTCCCAGTCTTTCATGGAGAATGTCTTGATAACCAAACCTTCACTGATTGTAAGATTGAAACATCGTTTCTATAAGTAGTATGTCATCGACATACAATACTAGGAACACGACTGCACTCCCACTAACCTTCTTGTACACACAAGGTTCGTCTCGATTTTGTGAGAAATCAAACTTTTTGATTGTCTCATCAAAACGGATATTCCAGCTCCTGGATGCTTGCTTCAATCCATAAATGGACTGTCGCAATTTGCATACCTTGGTTTTATCAACCGATGTGAAACCCTCAGGCTGTATCATATACACGTCCTCGAGCAGGTTTCCATTAAGGAAAGCTGTTTTCACATCCATCTGCCATATCTCATAATCATAATGAGCCGCTATGGCCAGGAGCATCCGAATGGATTTAAGCATAGCTTCAGGCGAATAGGTTTCGTCATAATCAACACCTTGTTTTTGACGATATCCTTTCGCCACCAATCTAGCCTTATAGGTAATCACATTACCATCCATGTCGGTTTTCTTCTTGAAAACCCACTTGCACCCAATAGGCTTTATCCCTTCAGGTGGGTCAACCAAGTTCCAAACTTGGTTTTCATACATGGAATCCATTTCCGACTTCATGGCACCAAGCCACTTATCCCTTTCTGAACTTGTCAGCACTTCTTCATAACTGGTAGCCTCCTCATCATCAATGAGTAACACGTCGTTCGATTCACTTACGAGAAATCCATATCTCTCAGGAATGTTGCGTGTTCTACCAGATCTACGAAGATGTGGTGTTACAATAGGTCCAGCCGATTGCTCATCACTATGAGTTGTCGGCTGTTGTGCTTCACCAGGTATCTCATCAAGGTCTATTTGAGTCTCTCGAGCCTCCTCAAGCTCGACGACACTCCCACTGTTTTCTTGCAAGAGAAACTCTTTCTCTAGAAACACAACATGCCTTGAAACAAACACCTTTTGTTCCACAGGATGATAGAATTGGTAACCCCTTGTTTCCTTAAGGTATCCAATAAATAGACATTTATTAGACTTAGCATCCAATTTGTCTGATACAGTCCGCTTCACATAAGCAGGACAACCCCATATCTTCAAGTAAGATACATGAGGTTTCTTACTAGCCCATATCTCATATGGAGTAGTAGAGACTACCTTGGTAGGCATTCTGTTTAACAAGTAAACAGCTGTCTGAAGTGCATAACCTCAAAAGGACTTGGGAAGAGTCGCATGATTCATCATTGACCTGACCATGTCCAACAAGGTCCGGTTACGCCTCTCAGATACACCATTATGCTGTGGTGTATATGGCGGAGTCCATTGAGACAATATGCCATTGTCTCTTAGATAATCAAGAAACTCTTGACTTAAGTATTCGCCACCTCGATCCGATCGAAGTATTTTAATACTTTTGTCATGTTGTTTCTCTACTTCATTTCTGAATTCTTTGAACCTTTCAAAGGTTTCAGACTTGTGTTTCATCAAGAACACATACCCAAACCGTGAGTGATCATCGGTGAAGGTAATGAAGTAGCTATAGCCTCCTAATGCTTGAGTTGACATAGGTCCACATACATCAGTATGTATTAGACCTAGTAACTCTCCCACTGCTCACCTTTTCGGTAAAGGTAACTTAGTCATCTTGCCTTTTAAGCATGATTCGCATGTATCGTATGAATCCAATTCAAACGATTCCAGAATTCCACATCGGTGTAATTCGGACATGCATTTCTTGCTTATATGGCCAAGACGACAATGCCACATATAGGAGTCTATTTGATTATCCTTTCGAGCACGCGTGTTGCTCGCTTCGATATTGAAATCGTCACTGGATACGTCCAACGTATAAACACCATTGCTTAAAGTTCCAATCCCATAAAGAACTCCATTCAAAGTTATGTAACAACAATTGTTACTAAAAGTCAAATGGAACCCATTTCTATTTAGACAAGAAATAGAAATGATGTTCTTTATCAATGAAGGAACATAAAAGCAATTGTCCAGTTCTAAGACAAGTCCTACAGGGAGTTCCAAGAAATACGTTCCGATGGCGAGTGCAGCAACCGTTGCTCCATTCCCAACACGTAAATTTGACTCTCCCCTTGACGAGTCTTCTTCTATTCCTTAGCCCATGTATGTCATTACATATATGTGAGCCACACCCAGTATCCAATACCCAAGTGTTTGAGGAAATAGAATGACAATCAATAACGAAGATATCTGAAGAAGATGGGGCATCCGATGCCTTATTCTTCTTCACGGACTCAAGATAAATCTTGCACTTTCTTCGCAAATGGCTCTCCTTGCCATAATGATGGCAAGTTTCCTTTTGTGCTAGTTCTACCTTCTTAGCCTTTTTCTTCTTCCCCTTCTGTTGTTCCTTTGACTCCCTCTTAGAACCTTTCTTCGAGGAATCAACTAACAGCACTGTCCCCTACTCATGCTTCTCAGAAGGCTCCACAGTCTTCAGCATGTTGAGCAGTACCACAGATGAACCTCCTTGCATCTCAGAGGTGAAGAGGAGCTTGGAGACTTCGAACCTTTTCGAATCTCACTTGCTCATCAACCAATTCACAGAGATGAAGGACTACGATATGAGCATCCATATGCTCATGCTGCTTTCGTAGCTTGGGTTCCATCGCGGCTAGCATGATGCAACTCATTTGTTCAGAATCACTCACATGTTTCTGATAGGCCAACAATTGGTCTAGAGTTGCATCGTCACTAGGACGGGCGGGAAGAGGCGCTTCGAGGACATTTGCAAGCTTTTCAACCTTGAGAACAATTCTCAAGCTTCTAAGCTAGTCCATGAAGCTCGGCCCAGTCAATTTATTTGAATCCAAAATGGAACACAAATTCAAATACATCATGATCAATATATTAACTTAGAAATACAAAACGAGCATATATGAGAAAGATGATTTTAAAATGCATCAATATACATTTATAAATCCCATTCATTTTTCGAATTTCAAAAACCCCAAAATCACTTCGGGAGATTGTAGGTCCATCTCCGAATGGGCTGATATCCATCATAGTTATGAACAACCTTGGAGAGAGTCCAACAAGTCATTCATAACTACGACGGTAGGTATCATCTATACCGATTGCATATCCCGTATATGCAACTATCACAATGTGCTATCAACTAATTGAATATTCACACATACATCGGGTTGTTAACACATTAACAAGTATGCATCATATGCATAGCACCCAACTTCACCTCCCTTTACATCGACCTTGGAGAGAGTCCAACAAACCGATGCTCCAGGTTAAAGCCAACCCATTAATCAGGACATAGTTTTAATATGGTTAGAGCGCATTCAACCAATTAGCCCAGCTTGGAGAGAGTCCAACAACCAAAGCTAACGATTGACCTCTGACTCTTACCATATTAGTATTAAACTATTCCATGGTTTGAACATATTCAAGTTCGAGCCGGGCTTGGAGAGAGTCCAACAACCCAAACAAGAAACAGAACTCTGGTTCTAACCATATTAATGGAAGGTGTAGGCTTTAATATTGATTAAGGGTTTTTATGTCTCATCCTCTTTGCATGCAAATAACTATTATCTACATGGCATGGCATACATCTAGATGTCACGACATGCATGGCATAATGTTATGCATCTAATGCAATTACATGGCATACAATTATGTCATGTATATAATTTCCTTATATGTCATAACTATTTATGGAAATAAAATATGTTTAAGATTTGATTCTCCAAATCAAATCATAATTAAATTAGAAACAAATTTCCAAATCTAATCACATATTTTATTCATGGAATTATTTGATTAAGGAAAATCTATTTAGGAAACCAATTTCCTAAATCTTTAAAACTACTTATGGAAATTAAATATTTTAAGATTTGATTTCCCAAATCAAATCATGATTAAATTAGGAAACAAATTTCCAGAATCTAATCAAATATTTTATTTATGGAAAATATAAATTTCCATAAATACTTCCAACTTTCCAAAAGTGGAAGATTTCCATAAATACTTCTAGACTTTCCAAAATTGAAAATTTTCCATAAATACTTCTAAATTTCCAAAATTTAGAAAATTTCCAGAAATACATTATGACTATCGCAAAAACATTTTTACGATTATGTCGAAACACAACCTGGGCTCTGATACCACTGTTGGGTTTCCGGCACCGCGGCGTGTGTGTTCGATCATGTTTCGTAAACATGAGCACAGCGGAAGCAATTAAAATAATAAATCTATATTTATTACAACACACACAACACACGCATGCTATTACAACAAGTGTAGACATAACCGTAAATTAAAATTTGCAATAAAAGGAAATTAAACTACGTTATACCTTCCGTATGACGTGTAGCGGGAACGGCATCAACCGGAACGATCCTCGTAAGAATCGTCTCTATCCGTATCCACGCCGAGCTCCTCGGGATGACTTCGCTAAGTCACGAGCTTCGTCTTCGTACGGGTTACTAGCCTCGTGTTGAAGACGACGTGATCGATTGATGATCACGATCCGAATCCAAATTCGGATCCAAAACGAGTTCTCAAAACTCGCTTCTCCGGAGAGGTGTTCGTCAACCGTTTGACGAATCCTTCGTCCTCCACCTCAGAGGATTACCGGAGATCAAATCCCCGGTAAGTTAGCCGCTGTCGGAGCACTAACCGCCGCCCAAACGACGCTCCGACGAGAGGAGAAGCTGTCCAGAAAACTGGACAGCTTGGTGGAGGAGTAGGCGCCGGCCAAAACAAGGAGAGAAAAGCCTCACCTTGATGCCAAACCTATAGGAGATCACTGGAGGGTCGCCGGAGGTTCACCGGCTGGAGCTTGGACGCCGGCAAGGAGCTGGACGGCGCCACCACAAGCTGGGCGGCAACAACATGTTGGGCGGCTAGGGTTTGGATTAGTTTTAGGGTTAGGGTTTAAGCCCTATTTTATAGAGAACTAATTCTCTTAATGGTTAATGGATCATATCCATAAAGCCCGTTAACCCGCTCCATTAAGATAAGTTAAAATAAACCAAACCATGATGGTTTATTTTAAGTTAAAACGAACCGAACCAACCTTTGGTTCATTCGTTTAATATAAACCAAACCCTTTGGTTTATTCTCATCCATTGGATTAGAACCAAACCATTTTGGTCCATCCATTATGTCTTCATAAGACACGGCCCATCCACGCTTCCATTGCATCAAACAATTTCATGCTCGCTTTATGTTTGGTCCAACCAAACATAGTTTCTCTCGGTCTGAGAATCCCATTCTCAAGCTCGTTTTAAATCCTTTGGATTACACTCGTTGTGCGTGTGACCAAATAGGTTCTCGGTTTATGTTGGCCGTCTATAATTAACCATTAATTATAGAACGATTATGAGTGGCACCTAGTAGTACATCATGATCCCCAATTAACCGAAAAGATCAACGGTTGATCCAGAACTATTTCTGAAACCCTTCAGTAGCTCGAATGAATCGTGCCCCATTCCCTTCACTCATCTTATACCCACTTGGTTCAGGACATGGTCTATTGTGTCAGTCCCCACTAGGCTGACTACGTCACACCTAGCCCAAGTATCATTTCCTCGTCCTACGAATTCTAGTTACTCCACATGTATCGAAGAGTACCTTACTCTAAACATGTAATGCTTTGGCCAAAGACTTTAGTAACAATCCGACGAGAGGCCATGGGTATACATCTCCTCGCAAGGAGTGGTGAATCCTTTATAGGCTATTCAAACACCTTCGATCACTTCGACTTATACCCAATCATCCCGGGTCCACATCTCCTTAGAGATGCTTGCTTAAGATGTCAAAGCATAAGTCTCTATGATCAAGATGACTTGAATACCGCAAGTCAAAGGAACATCGCACTTAAGCCACAGTAAGAACTTCATTGACATATCTATATATGCAGAGAACCATATGAAGTCTTACGGCTGATCACTCCAATGAACTAGTTACCATAACTAGCATCCACGATTAACTCCGGACATCACTATGTCTCCAGCCAGTGAGAATCAGCTGCTTGGATACACCAAGGAGTATACCTCGTGCTAGTCTCAACAGAATTGATGGTGTCCAGATCCATCAATTCATCGACTAGGGATAATTCCGATACATCACAATTACACATGTAGAGATACTCACTAGTTGTGATCCAATCATAAATTCTCTCATGCTGTGAATCGTATCGTGGACATTCAGTAAATGAGTTTAAGATCCAATCAAATACATAAAACATGTATACTCAAATAGTGAATCTTCATTTATCATATAAATGGTTCATACATAAGGCGATTGCCTTAGGACATCTCTCATATATTACTAACATCATTTGCATCGCATGCATATTGCATGGATGACATTTGTATTGTGTTTGCTGCATTTTGGTTGCTGCCTTGGATGTTGCATATGATTGACATGCATATAGGATACATTTTGTATTTGGTTTGACGACCTTATTTCTGCTGGTATAGCTCATACTACTATGTCAGGATAGGAGATTCAGGTAAGTACAGTCTTTACGCATTTCTTTCTTGCATTTCCTATTATTGATCAGGAGACTTACCTACATGACTATTATTGTTAGCTATATCTTTCTATGCATATCGACTATTATCCGCTGAGTTCATTGAACTTATCCCGTTGCTTTATATTTCTTTTCAGGATGAAACTGTTAGGAGAGTCCAACTACCAAATCCCCTCGTCTAAATGGATTTGTTTTTGGTGGTCTTATGGTTTCGGTTTTTGACTAGAAGACATGTTTAGGATTTGTGTTTTGATTATGTACTCGTGGATTCGTTTTGGTTGTGTATTCTTGCTGGCAGAAGGGGTAAGTCTAGATAGTGTAGACTATTTATTATTTACTTTGATTGTTGGTCGGAGGCCTATTTATGACCTGCATGTGTGGTTTTTATTTCGGTCGTGTTGACCGATGTATAGTAGGTCGTGTGGGCCTTGTATGCAAGTTTCGTATTGACATCCGTACAGGGGAGGTGCTGTCGAATTTTTGTCTGGCGGAGACTCCCTCGGGGCGTGACACCAAGTACCATCTCTACAATGTGCTTCCTCAACAAGAGATTAATAGGATTGGCGAGTGCTCTAGCGCCAAAGAAATATGGGAAAAGCTAATGGAGCTTCATGAAGGCACATCCGAAGCTAAGCTAGCTAGAAGAGACCTTCTCCAATCGCAATTGAACAACATCAAGCTAGATAAAGGGGAGAAGATATTATCTCTACACTCTCGTTTTAAAGAAATAATTAATGGTCTATCTAGTGTAGGGGAGAAGCTCTCAAATAGAGACATGATAATGAAAGCAATAGACGCCTTCCCCTTGTCATCTAAGTGGAGCTCCATGGTAGATTCATTTTACATCTCAAAGAATCTAGAGGTAAGTACTTTAGAAGAATTCTTTTCTACCATGGAATTACATGAAACTGTTGGATCGATTTGAAACGCTAGAGGGGGGGTGAATAGCGTTAAAACTTTTTTTTTCGTTCGTTCGTTTAAAATCCGAGTAGATAATTAATTTGCAGCGGAAAAGATAAGCAATAAGTAAAAGAGACAATTCTTTTTACTTGGTTCGTAGCCTTCGGCTACTACTCCAAGGCCCTAGTGGTCCTTGACCACGTACGGAGGGCAAAAGCACTAAAGGAACTCCTCCTCGTTGGAGGTAGGAGTTAATCGATACAAGATGGAAAGAACTTGAGGTAGAGGGACACTCCCCCTCTCCTCGTATACGATAAAAGCTCCGAAAGATTTAAAGAAATGAACTTAAAATAAAAGCAAAAGTCGACGTTACAATAAGAAAGAAATTAAGACCTAGATGTCGGAGAGAAAGCACTTCGTTTTCGGAAAGGTTGTAGCTTGGCGGAGGCTTTTGGAAGCTTTAGAATTGATAAATAAATCCTAGGATTGGCCCTCCTTTTATAGCCTTTGAGCCCCTTTTCGAGAGGAACCCTAGCCAATCAAAATTGAGCACCAATCTCCTTGAAATGGGGTGATAAACCTGACTCTCGATCATTGACCATCACCGATCGATGGCCATCATCACCGACTTATGGCACGATCACCGAATCGTCGACCTCAGCAATGATCGCTTGACTGACGATCGCTCGACAGAGTCCTCCAAGTCGGGCAAATGATCGATACTAGCTGCAAGGCAAAGTTAGCTCAAAGAAAACATTATTTCGACGGCCTTCGACTATCCGATCTCGACCTAGCCCATCGATGGGATGTCTTTGGTCGGATCTACGCTTAAGACCATCCCCGTAAAGAGGATATGACCTCACTTACGCTCGCACACACGAGCTTACCTTGATACCTACCATGTCATTTTTGCTTCCGGCCTTCCACTCGATTCCTTCGGCTCCCTCTGAAGTCACTCGAGTGTCGCCCAACCACCCAGCTTCTTCCGGGTGTCGCTAGCCTTCAGCTCCAGCTTTAGCAATCTTCTGCACACTCGATTCAGCTCGTGAGATAACGACATGAGCTTAACTTTGTATCGTTTGCTATAATCAAAACTCAGGTTCGACCTCGGTGCCTACTGCACCAACAATCTCCCCCTTTTTAATTTATGGCAAACCCACATACAAAGTTAAGTAAATAGCAAGCATGAAGAATAATGTGCATTAGAAACAAACAAAAAATAAAGAAGATTAAGTTGGAGTAGTAAGGATTTTCTTCAAGTACTCCCCCTTGAGGAAACCTCCCCCTTGACTGAGGGTGAGTCTTAAAGAAAGACCTTAATCCTCCCCTTGAGGGTTTCTTTAAGTAATTACTTAAAGTTGGCCTTAGTAAAACGTTTAAGTTAAGAGTTCTTCTTAACTTGACCCTTTCTCCCCCTTAAGTAAAACATTAAAAATAAGTAAAACGTTGATGGCACAAATAAGTTTAAGTTAAGAATTCTCTTAACTTGGCCTTTAATAAGTTTTCAAAACTTAAAGTTAACTTTTGGTTTAAATATAAAGTAAGAGTTAAACCAAAAAATTTAAAAATTTGACCCCTTAACTTTGGCCTTTTTCTCCCCCTCTTGCCATATATCGAAAAGAGTGAGGGTGTATGTGGAAAACAAAAATAAGTGTTAAATTTAAAGTCCAAGCATGTTCCACATTATTTTGAAAATAATATATTGAAAATAAGTTCATCTATAAAATGTTTGACTCATATTTGGCTTGATTGATATAAAAGATCAACCAGTCCTGGTCAGAGTCGATTAGTATGTATGATTATACTCCGTGGTTCATGGCGATGCACTAGCTCTACATCTGGAACCAGGAGTAAGGTCCTAACATCTCACGCCCATCTACGTGGCTAAGTACACAAACACATTAGTCCTATGTGTTGTGAGATGTATTGGCTCCTTAAATCTATAGGTGCATGATATCTAAGGTATGTCCTATGCTAGTTCCATGAAAATGAAATTTAAGAAATAGTAGTAAGAAAATATAATCTGCAAGTTCCTATTCTATTACGCACATGCCCAATTTTCGTCTTAATAGACTAAATTCGGCTTCGGGTAGGGGTTTAGTAAATAGGTCTGCTAAGTTAGACTTCGATTCGACGTATTCGAGTTGTATGGCTCCGTTGGCCACATGTTCTCGAATGAAATGGTGTTTGACTTCTATATGTTTAGTCCTAGAGTGACATATCGGATTCTTAGTAAGATTAATTGAACTAATGTTATCTACGTGAAGTTTAGTATTCGTAAAGTCTAACTTAAAGTCGCGGAGAGTGTGTTTCATCCAAAGAAGTTGAGTGACACACTCACCCATCGCGATGTATTCATGGTGGTAGATAAGGCAACACAGCTGTTGCTTCATCGCACTAACTCATCGGACTCGAGCCGAGAAGTTGACAACAACCACTGTGTTCTTTCTATCGAGCTTACTACCGCATAGTCCAAATCGAGTAGCCTTAGTTCGAACTCGGTAGATCTAGGATACCAAATACCGACATTAAGTATACCCTTTAGATATCTAAGGATACACTTGACTAGAATTAGGTGAGACTCCTTGGCACAAGTTTGAAACCTTGCGCACATACTCACTGCAAATAAGATATCAGGTCGGCTTGCAGTTAAGTAAAGGAGACTCCTTATTATGCTTCTATAGTATTTTAAATCAATTTGGTTTCCAATTACTTCTTCTATATTAACATTAGTTGACATTGGGGTATTAATAATTTTAGCGTCTTGCATTCCAAAGCGTTTAATTAATTCCCTAGTATATTTACGTTGATGTAGGTATATTCCATCTTTAGTTTGTTTAATTTGTAATCCTAAGAAGAAACTTAATTCGCCTACTAGATTCATTTCAAATTCACTTTCCATAAGTGAAATAAACTCATTTAGTAGGATTGAGTTGGTGGTTCCGAAAATAATATCATCTACGTAGATTTGGGCTATGAATATGTCTTTACCTAAGGTTTTTATGAAAAGGGTTGGGTCAACTACACCTTGGTTAAAGCCTTTGGACTTAAGATAAATCTAAAGTCTCTCGTACCAAGCTCGCGGAGCTTGTTTAAGTCCATAAAGCGCTTTCTTTAATCTAAGGACATGATCGGGTTTGTCTAAACTTTCGAAACCGGGGGGTTGACTAACGTAAACTTCTTCTTTAATGTATCCATTTAAGAATGCAGATTTCACATCCATTTGAAACAATTTAAATCCTCGATGTGCTGCATATGCTAATAGAATTCGAATGGACTCTAATCTAGCTACTAGGGCATAGGTCTCGTCGTAATCTAAACCTTCGACTTGACTAAACCCTTTAGCAACTAGTCTAGCTTTATTTCTAACTACTTCACCTTTATCATCAATTTTATTTCTAAACACCCACCTTGTTCCAATGATTGTTTTATCTTTAGGTGGTGGTACTAATTCCCATACTTCGTTCCTAGTGAATTGAGTCAACTCTTCTTGCATTGCAATAATCCAATCGGGATCGAGAAGAGCTTGGTCAATAGTTTTGGGTTCAATTTTAGAAATCAAAGATATTTGACTAAGGTTTCTGTATGAGGCTCTAGTTCGAACTCCTAGACTTGGATCACCTATCACTTGGTCGATAGGATGATTCGTTTGAGTCCTAGTTGGATTTGGGTTTGAGTCTACAACTTGATCCATAGGATGGCTTGTTTGAGTTCTAGTTTGGTTGGAGTCATCTATCACTTGATCAATAGAGTGACTTGGTTGACTTAGGTCACTAGACCTGACCTCCGGATCAGAGTTAGGTCTAATATGAATCGGCTCGCTAATTGGGGTTGCCGGGGGTTTTGTAGGTTCGTGTCCTTCATCGAATACTACATTGATAGTTTCCTCGACTCTAAGGGTGTCATGGTTATATACTCTATAAGCTCTACTTGTAGTCGAGTATCCTAGAAAGATTTCGGTCGTAGTTTTGGATGTAAATTTCCCTAGGTAATCTTTAGTGTTTAGGATATGTACCTTACACCCAAATACCCTAAAATACTTGATGTTAGGTATTTTATCGTGATAAATCTCGTATGAGGTCTTAAGGTGCCTCTTTACCATAAGGATCCTATTCTGGACATAGCATGGCGACTCACGCTCGCCCAAAACCTATCCGGTAGGTTATACTCATTAAGCATTGTCCTAGCGGCTTCTTGTAGGGTTCTATTTTTGCGTTCTACTAGGCCATTTTGTTGTGGAGTTCTAGGGCAAGAGAACTCATGGTGGTATCCATTTAGGTTACAGAATTCTGTAAACCTATGGTTTTTGAATTCACCACCATGATCAGTCCTAAGTCTTTTGATTTTAATACTTTGTTGATTTTCTATTAACTTAAATAGGTTGATTAATTGACCTAGGGTATCACTTTTGTGTTTGATGAACCTAACCCAAGTAAATCTAGAGTAGTCATCAATAATGACTAAACAGAATTTACTTCCGTTAAGTGACTTAGCTCCGTGTGAATCAAATAGATACATGTGTAGGAGCTCAAGTACACTTTTGGTTCGTTCTTGACTAGTTAGTTGATGTTGTGTCCTAGATTGTTTACCTTGTTGACAAGCATTACATATTTTATTATCCAAGTTGTTGAGGTTAGGCAAACCTCTGACTAAATCACTCTGACTCATCTTGTGGATGAGTCTTGGGTGTGAGTGACCGAGTCGTCGATGCCACAACCATGATTCCTCTTGCCGTGTCATAAGACACTTAGTTGAGGAGTTAATTAAGTTGATAGTGTAAATGTTGTTATTTCTAGTCCCTTTAAGAATTGTTTTAAAGGTTTCGTTTGTATTAATTACACATTCATTTTCTAGAAATATGACCTTATAGTTATTATCACACAATTGGCTTACACTGAGAAGATTATATTGAAAATTTTCTACTAATAAAACGTTTTGAATGATAAAATTTGAGTTAAGCTCAATATCACCTGATCCGATGATTTTGAGCTTGCCGTTATTTCCGAAGGCTACCGATCCTTGTCGTTTGAATCGAAGCTTCGAAAACTTGAGTTGATCCCCGGTCATGTGTCGGGAGCAACCACTGTCCAACATCCATTGATCTTACACGCAAGGTAGTTGGATCGGATATTGGATTTAAAAAAATTGGTTGAAAATTATTAACCTAAATCATCTCACCCATGTCTACATGATCAAACATGTTAATCCTATATGTTCTTGTGAGATGACTTCCAATTTTAGTTGAATTAAATTTAATGACTTAAACACTTGTCAACCTTGCGTTAGATTCGGATTTGACCTTAGGCTCATCAAGTCACCTTTTCAAGATCATGGCTTCCAGGTCGTGGCGAGGCACAGAGGCCTTCTTTGATCGGAAAAATGACCACTTCCTTAGACAAAGTCATTTTCAAGAAAATAGAGACTTGACTCACCTAAGACCACTTCCTGGTCTAACTAGTCTAGGATACGGCGAGGTAGCTTCAGCTAGTTCCGCTCGGTCAAGTGCACCGAACTAGATACGCCTTATCTAGCCTGAATACACAAGACTCTGCTTTCCTAGCGTACTATCATCTCGCCGCGTCCTGGTACTATGTTATCAAGTATTGACGAGTTATAGTCCTATCTAACCATTCTAAAAAGAAAAATCAAACTAAATAAAAACCTAAGCATGCAATTTCTAAGTTTAAACGCAAACAAATTTCGTACTAGCTCCCCTGGAGTTGAATCGATTTGGTCTCTCCACATAGTGGATTTGGTCATGGGAACCCGATCTTGGTTTGATCCTAAGTTTGAAATCAAGGTGGTCTTAGGGACCCATGCTTGGACACGCGTTTTTTTATGTCGACTTACAATCGACATATCGACTTATTGGTCGTGTTTGAGATAAACCCTAGTCCGGCCTTGTTGTACACGACCCTTTGCGATCCAAGTAGGAGGTCAAGTCCTTTGTATTCCAAAGTAAACCTTTCCAACGTATTCCTAAGATCTTCGACTTGACTTTTCAAGAGTGAGTTCTCAACTTCGAGTTTTTCAACCCGAGTTGAGTCCTTCTCTTGAACTCGACTAGTCGAAGAGGTTAGGGAGACCTCGTGTTTGAGGAGTTTAACTTCCTCAACCGAGGTCTCGACCTTGGACTCGGACTTAGCTAACTTTTATTTAAAAACTTAATTGCACTATAAAGAGTAGTAATAAGAGACCGACTCACCTTGAGTGTATCTTTTGAGCGGATGCGTATCAGTGGCTTGTCTTGAATAGTGTTTGATCAGGCTCGTCTTCGGTTTCCGATTCAGGTTCCGGTTCCGACTCCGTCTTCGATTCCACCGGTTTAGCCATAAGGACTCGATCGTTGTCTTCTTCCTCGGAAGCTTCTTCCACAGTAGCGTTGAGTGCCTTTTTATGTTTTGGTGTCTTGCTCTTGAGTTTTGGGCATTCGGACTTAATGTGTCCAAACCTGTTGCATTCATAACATCTTATGTTTGAACTTTTAGGCTTACCTTCGTTGGGTCGAGTGACGGCTCATTTTCGGCCCTTGACTATCCTCCGAACTAGGTTGACTAGTTCGGCTTCCATTTCCGAGTCGACCTCCAAATCCGACTCATCCTCTTCTTCCTTCGGGGGTGGCTTGCTTGCGGTTTTCTTCCTCGAACCTGCAAAAAGTGCTATACCCTTCTCAGGTTCCGAGTTAGACTGCTCATGAAGTTTGAAATCAGAAAAGAGTTCATCTAACCTAAGTTTAGAAAGATCCTTGGAGACCTTGTAGGCATCGACCATGGATGCCCACAAGGTAGTCCTCGGAAAAGAGTTTAGAACATACCTTATAAGGTCGCGGTTTTCGACCTTTTGCTCGATTGCGTGTAGGTTGTTGACTATGTCTTGGACACGGGCGTGGAGTTGCGTCGCGAACTCGTGTTCCTGCATTTTTAGGTTATATAGTTTATTGAATAGAAGATCACGCTTACATACCTTGGCTTCATCGGTCCCTTCGTGTAGCTCTACTAGTTTTGTCCAAAGGTCCTTTGCACTTATGAAGGGGCCGACGCGATTTAGCTCTTCCTTGGATAAGCCGCATTGAAGGATTTGAGTTGCCTTAGCGTCGGCTTCGACTTGTCTTTTTGTCGCAATGGTCCATTGGTCATAATCCAAGGATTCACCCACTTCGTTAGTCGGAAGTGTGAATCCCGTTTGGATTATGATCCACATCTCGATTTGGGTTTTGAGAAAGCATTCCATCCGACCCTTCCAATAACGGGAGTCATCTCCGTTGTAAAACGGAGGTTGGACGGTGCTAAAACCCTCGAGATGGGCCATTAGAACAAAAGACACAAGGAGACGAAGACGAAGACGAAGAAACTAGCAACGACAAAAACACACAAAAAAGTACCGAGACTCGCGTCTTGGATTAGTAGTGCGGGAGTAAAAGTAACAAAGCGAAATAAATCTGAAATAAACAGAATTAAAAAGAAAAAAAAATCTGTAAAATGGCTAGATTGGTGGTTTCACCAAATCTTAGCAACCCCCGGCTCTGATACCAATTGTTGGATCGATTTGAAACGCTAGAGGGGGGGTGAATAGCGTTAAAACTTTTTTTTTCGTTCGTTCGTTTAAAATCCGAGTAGATAATTAATTTGCAGCGGAAAAGATAAGCAATAAGTAAAAGAGACAATTCTTTTTACTTGGTTCATAGCCTTCAGCTACTACTCTAAGGCCCTAGTGGTCCTTGACCACGTACGGAGGGCAAAAGCACTAAAGGAACTCCTCCTCGTTGGAGGTAGGAGTTAATCGATACAAGAAGGAAAGAACTTGAGGTAGAGGGACACTCCCCCTCTCCTCGTATACGATAAAAGCTCCGAAAGATTTAAAGAAATGAACTTAAAATAAAAGCTAAAGCTGACGTTACAATAAGAAAGAAATTAAGACCTAGACGTCGGAGAGAAAGCACTTCATTGTCGGAAAGGTTGTAGCTTGGCAGAGGCTTTTGGAAGCTTTAGAATTGATGAATAAACCCTAGGATTGGCCCTCCTTTTATAGCCTTTGAGCCCCTTTTCGAGAGGAACCCTAGCCAATCAAAATTGAGCACCAATCTCCTTGAAATGGGGTGATAAGCGACTCGGTTGATCATTGACCATCGATCGATAGCCATCATCACCGATCGATGGCAAAGATCGATCGAATCGACCTCAGCAATGATCATTTGACGGCAATCGAGTCCTCCGTCGGGCAATGATCGATACTAGCTGCAAGGCAAAGTTAGCTCAAAGAAAACATTATTTCGATGGCCTTCGACCGTTCGATCTCGACCTAGACCATCGATGGGATGTCTTTGGTCGGATCTACGCTTAAGACCATCCCTGTAAGGAGGATACGACCTCACTTACGCTCGCACACACGAGCTTACCTCGATACTTACCATGTCGCTTTTGCTTCCGGCCTTCCACTCAATTCCTTCGGCTCCCTCCGAAGTCACTCGAGTGTCGCCCGACCACCCGGCTTCTTCCGGGTGTCGTTAGCCTTCAGCTCCAACTTTAGCAATCTTCTACACACTCGATTCAGCTCGTGAGATAACGACATGAGCTTAACTTTGTATCGTTTGCTATAATCAAAACTCAGGTTCGACCTAGGTGCCTACTGCACCAACAGAAACTAGGCTTGAAGGAATAGTTGAAGATCAAATTTAGAAATCAAGAGGAGTAGCATTAGTAGTCGACAAAAAAAAAGAAGAAGAAAAAGATTCCACCCTCCTCATCAATGAATAGCAATGAAGAGGCTTATATGATAAGGAAGATAAGGCGTGCATTAAAAAATTTTAAATTTAACAAGTCTCATGATAGGAGAAGGAGGACTAGGAAGGTAATATGCTACAATTGCTAAGGAGAGGGATATATGAGAGATGAATGTCCCTTATTGAACAATAGCAAAGAAGAAAGGAAGAAAGATAATAAGAAGAATGAAGAAAAGCAAAGCAAAGGAGAAGGAAAAGAAGTCAAAAACCAACTTAAAAGTCACGTGGGATGATCTATCTTCATCGGAGGAAGAAGAAATAGTCTCCCACTTCGCACTCATGGGAATTGACGACATAGCCTCCACCTCATCCGAACAAGAAGGAAGTACAAGTGAGGAGGAGAGCTCAAGTGAAGGGGGAGCGTCTACTTCGGATTCAGAAGAAGGAGATTGGGTAAGTGAGGTAAATAAACTACCCTCCCATGATGTCATTTCAATGATTACTTGTCACGCCCCGGGAGTATGCCGTGCCGAAAAGCAAACGAACGGTATCTCCCCTATACGTGGCAACATATCAGGTTAATACAAGGCTTGTAGGCCCACAACAACAATATGATATATACAGATATCAACATATCAAACATACTAAACACAGCGGAAAACAATACAAACAGATCAACAAGATACAAAGATCAACTGTGCACTCCGGAGTGACTTGACACGACAAGAATCATAACAGAAATCGAATCAAAGACCAAATACATACAATATGTCCGTATATCACAAATACGGAAACAATACAGGGAAAAACTCAAATCAACAATCCGTAAGGATACAACAACACGGAAAATATATCCATTCGTCCGGTGTGAGATGGGATCAGCTGGCGGAGCTCCGAACATCCAAGGAATCTTCTACCTGTTATCTGGGCGACAGGAAGCCCAGGGTCCCGGGGTGGTGAGTATAAACTCAGGGGTAATATATAGAAAGTGCATGAACAACATATAAGGATAGATCTACAAGTATACATGTGAAGATCTACAGGTATACAGCATGAGTCCAATAGACATACAGTCATATCCAAATCTAATAACAAGTAACTACAGTAAAATCATACTCAAGGTATATACTAAACTGATCAACTGAACATAAAGTAATGTACCAACGTACCCGACAGTCTGCAACACCATAAGCTATATCATCCTGACAGGTATACAATAACATAACCCATATAATGTATCAAGTCAATCCCATACCTGACCAATACTCCAACATATGAACAATATATGAACACCTGTAATAACAACCCGGTCCGTACCACACAATGACATGATGCTAATCAAATGCATATAACAGTCTGAATCAACGCATGAATCATGTTCAACACATAGCAGTAAATAAAAATGCAGATGGCATGTATCATGATGAACAACCATATGCAGCAATCATAGCTCAATCAAATGCAGCATCTCACAGGCATATGTAAAACATATATCAAATACATGCATACATATATATATCGCTGCGTATGCATGGCCATAGTCATGCGAACCCGTCAACCACGACCCCAAGATGGCTCGGGTGGCACTAAGATGACGACTAGCCCGACTCACTGGCCACTACTCTCGAGTGACCGAGTTGGGTAGTATGAATGAGTAGCATATAAGCGTAAAGAGCTAACTACTCCCGGGGTCCTCGCTAGTCGCCCGTCACTACTACCCATGAGTAGACGAGCTCGCACACGTGACAGACAACCGACGCCACACAACCACCGCCTATAGTGGGCGAGTGCACACCACTGGCCGTGGCCAGTGCGATCTCCGGCCTACCACCATCCCTAGTGGCCAGCGCAAGACATCCAATGCTCGCCTCAACCCTCAATACCACTACCCCGAGTGGCGGGAGGAGGATGACCGACGACCGCTCATCCATCCACAAGGGAGACCTCGTCAAAGATGCATGCAAATGTAATGATGCATAGATCCACACAAGTATCCTCGCAACACTCCCTATCCCACGGGGAGTCCTGGTCAACTAAAAGTCAACTATGCAAGGACTACAATCTATAAGACTCTCTCTATCGCATAAAGAGTCATACTCATCTGACAGTCAACCACGCTAAGACCTCTAGTCAGTAGCGATATACAATCGACCGTCCATAATCCAATCCATCACCTAACCCTAGTGATGTAACACAGTAACCCAATCTGAAGTCACAAAAATAAACCTAACCACTCGTACTTACTGAACATCCATCAGCTAATACGTAATAGGGTTTATAGTTCCTATTCGTGCTAGATAATCAATGAGTAACAGAGTATATATCTCAAAGGTCAAGGCAGTACAAGCATATGATTAAATAAGAGTGGATTTAAGGTAAACAGATATAAACATAAATCCAAGATCATGCACAGGAATTTGATCAAAACTACCGGACCAGGTAGATATTACCCACCTGATACGAAGCTCGAATAATCGTCACTGCCGCAGACCTGCTTCGTATCCCAAACCTGCACAATAATAACAAATTATGATTAAGTACAAGTCTCCGATAATTATACGAACTAAACACTAATTCGTTCTATATTCGCATCCTTTCCTTGTCCACGAGTTAGAAACTCCAATTAACCCAATTTGATACACCAAAACCAAACTCACTCCCACATCAACAAGATCAATATATAAGTCTAATCAATTCAATACATCCACCGAATAGATCAAACACTTCCCATTGCCATTAATCCACCAATCCAAATCTGCAAATTAGATCACTCACTATCATCACATACACTAACCTACTTCATCCGACTAGATCTAATCCCACTCATCCATCATCTTAACATCAAACTAATCACACACACAAGCTGTTCACCGCTCCACAGCTTCAATCAGTTCACACATAATCAACATCCATTATAGCTCCTCATTACTGAATCAATGACAGCAAACCTAACAACACCCACATCACTGATCCGTGCTAATTAAACCCAAATTGCAACTCTTCCCACAGCAGGAAAACAACCCCACACGATGATCCATGGACAGGAAAAAGAAGGAGCAGCCGGGATATATATATATCAGTAATTGAAACCTACAAAACCATTGCAACTTTATATCCAAGCTCCTCACTTGATACAATCGATCCTACATGCCACCGAAGCTCACAGCTTCCAACAAAGGAACGATTTCCACCTCAACGCGATCCACAGCCAAACCGATCAACATCGAAGGGAAAACCACAACCAATACAACAATTACCATAGGAAAACAAAGAGAACTCAAAGCTTACCTATCTCAGATCTCCACTGGTAGCCCCCTTCCTCGTCCCCTGTTTCCCAATGACAATGGGCTCGTCACGCCAACAAGTGGATTCAAGATCAAAATACAAGAACACCAAGTAAAACAAATCGCCCAAGATCAAAATCGATTCAACATCTTACCTTGCTCCAACAATCCAGATCGCTCCCAACCGGCAAATGCGACCTCTCTCGCTAATCCTCACAGATAAGAGCTCTCCCCGCCCTCGGCGACCCTCCCTCCAGACGACGGACCTCCCTCAGAGGCAAGTGGCGTAAGAGATAAGGCACGATGCCGCCGAGCGCAGAAAACGCCGACACCCCTAGGGCGGCACCTATTGACCTCCACCGAGATCGGCTAAATGGTGGCGCCGAATCGCTCTTCACCGGGCCACGACGACGAACTCGGCGACGCGATCGCGCGGCAAGAACCGAGGCGAGAAGAGAAGGAGGTGAAATGGGGCGATCCGTCGCTCGGCGCTTTTAAATGTCCGCTTCAAGTGATCCGGTTAACCCAGCCCAATCCAAACCCAATCTGATTGGGTTTAACTCAGCCGGTTCAGCCACTTAACCCAAGTCAAATCCAATCCGATTTAGCCCAAATCCAATTCCAATTCAAGCCCGATTTCAGCCCAATCCCAATTGCAGATCAAGCCCAATTTCAGCCTAAGCCCAATTGCATATCAAGCCCAATTTCAGCCCAATCCGAAACCAGCCCATTGGACTCAATCCAACTAGCCAATCAACCTCATTAGCCCACTAATTAAGCCTAATTAATCCACCAATTAAACCCAATTAATTAAAGGGTTTAATCCATATAATTTTTTTTTTCTATTTTACATTACTAGTTTAACTAAGGACTTGTTTATAATGAAAATAAAAATAAATGCATGCTTGATGAAATTAAAAATCTAGAAGAAAAATTGAAAGAAAAAAAAAACATGCTCACATGATGATTGTATCTTCTAGTAGTAATGATGCATGCTTAGAAGAAAATAATGTTTTAAAGGAAAAAGTAGAATTCCTTACTAAGGCCTTTGAGAAATTCACAATTGGCTCAAACACATTGAACATGATTATTGGAAGCTAAAGGGCAAGTTTCAACAAAAAGGGCCTAGGATATAAGGGATCTAGGAATGAAAAAGTCTACTATTGTTTAATTGCTAGAAGACAAGCTAAAACAACCATGGTAGCTAGGAAATGGATCCCAAAGGAGTACTTGGTGAACCCTATTGGAAAGAACTTATATTGGGTTCCCAAGTCAGTCCTCAAGGGTTAGAGAAACCTAGGATAGTCAACCATAAGTGGACTTATTTCATATCATGTTATTTGGTTAACTTATGAGTATGCTGGGTGATAATATTTGAGTTATGTTCATGATGTGAAATTATGGATAATCCTTGTTTTATGATCATGATAGGTGTTTTAGGATGATACTTAACCTTGGATAGAATTGCATGAAGTTATGGTTAAGTATAATTACCATTAGTTACATCTCACATTCACCATAAGGAGAACTTGATTGAAAAACGTAGCAATGGGTGAGATGTTAGGTTGATACAAGTGTTTCACTAATGCTTATGACATTTAGATGGGTCACTTAGAGTATCATGATATAGCAATCATAGATCAATCATGAGGAAAGCTTATGTTTAATTCATGGACATATTGCCCAAAAATCATAGTTGGATATTTTAAATATTTTAAAATCATTTCATGTTTTAAAATCTGTGAGTTCATGTTTTAAAACATTTCAAGGCAAAACTAGACTTTTAAGTTAATACAAACTTTAGTGATTTTCAAACTTTTGAGATTTTGCCTTACTTTCAAAAATTGATTGAATTGTCATGAAAAATCATTTTTCCTTAATAAAGGGACTCATAATAAATGTGTTCCTCGAATTTCATAATTTTTCGAATTTTTTAAAAATTTTAATGCATTTCTGAATTTGGGTTCAAAAATCAGAAATCTGAGTTTTTGGATGTCAGTCGATTGACAATCTGACACAGTCAACTGATGTATTGTGCACGAGCACAGTAACCTATTTTAGGTGAATTTAAGTCAGATTTTGGTCATTTTATTCCCCTAGACTTTGATATCTTGTTGTATAATATTTGTATGATATTTTTGATGGTGTCAAAGGGGGAGAAATGTGAGAGTTTAAGTTAATTCTGCTAGGGGAAAAATTAACATGTGTTAAGGGGGAGTTGCATGTATTAAGGGGGAGTGTTTTGATACTCATGTTATGTTTACATGCTTTCTTTGCCTTAGTGTTTTGTTAATGGATTACCTAACTTAAACATGTTGTCACACATAAAAAAAGGAGAGATTGTTAGGACAATCAACCCGAGTATGGTTTGATTTTGATGTGTATGGAAAAGGTTTTAAGTTAGGTTGTTTATGTGATTTGATGTGTATATTTAAGTTGTGTAGGACTTAAGTGAATCACACATGGTTGACTTGATGAAAGCATTGGCGAGTTCACCATCTCATGGCTCGAGTCCTTGAGTCAGTGAAGAATGGCATTGCGGAAGTTGTGCGCTTAGTGCATCCAAGGAACCGTCGGACGAGGAGCATTGGAGTGAAGCCAAAGGAAGCATACTTCAGGGCGAGATGCGAAGGATGACACTGGAGGAGCCGCAGGCTTAGTGCATCCGAGATATGTGGTCGAATGAAGAGAGCTTAAATGAGGGACTCCATGGGAAGATGAGAGATTGAGCGATTATAACTCGAGATGGGGTAACTCATAGGTGAACTTGGCTGAATGGCTAAGTCAAGTGTCGAACGCTCAAATTTAGATTTGAGGTTTTACCCAACAAGTAGGACGCTCAAACTTGTGTTTGAAATTTTACCCGACAATCGGATAAGTCGGATGCTCAAATATAAGTTTGAGGTTTCTACCCGATGAATGGAAGTGTTGGATGCTCAAACAGGTGGTTTGAGGTTTACCTGACTGTCGGATACTCAAACAAGTATTTGTTTGAGGTTTTACCTAACATCAATCGACTACTATAGATAGCAGTCGATTGATCCAAGTCGAGAGCAATTGATTGGTGTTCAACTGATGGGTTTCTGGCCCAGCAGTCGACTGCTAGGGTTTGGTAGTCGACTGCCAAGGGATGACAGTTGACTATTCAAGGGTGTCATGGGCACAGAACCATTTTGAGTCGACAGATTGTTTGAAGTAATCGACTGATGGTTCAATCAGTCGACTGATAGGGTTTAGCAGTCGACTAATGGGTTATCCATTGGCTGGATGTCAATGTGGATGAAGTCGTTGTGAGACAACGGCTACTACAGCAGTAGACTGTTGGCATGCAGCACATGCCCAATGGGAAGAATGGCTTCCTCTCTATAAGAGGAGGCCTTGGGTGTCTTGGGGTGATTAATATTTAACTCTCATTCATACTCTCAAGTGCCCTAAACGTTTTCCGCTCCTCTTCTTTGTGCTTACTTCTATTTTATTGTAAGAGGGAGTGATTTGTGTAAAGAGGTTACCTCCACCTTGTGTTAAGCTAAAGGAGAAACTAGTGAATCGAGTTGAGGAGTGATTTGCCTTACGAATCGTCCGTAGATTAGTAGCAAAGATCGTGAACCACTGCACGTTACATCTCTTGTTAACGTTTGCATCTCTTAATCTTTGTCTTTAGTCTTAATTATTTTAAGACGCAAGTGATTTCCATCTACGACCATTGGGGCTATTCAACCCCCTTTTAGTCGGGCTACGATCCTCCAACACATGACCCCTCCCCCCACCCCCACCCCAATCCGGCCATCGATATGCTCCATAGCCCACCTCATTCGAGCCTTCCAGAGTGAGCTTCGTGGCAAGGGACGTCTGTGGAAGGCACGAAACTTAGCGATATCTTATATGATTTTTATGATTTGACAGACTCATAATTGGAGTTGTTTTGAGGACATTGAGCTTAGTATCGCCAAAATGTTCCTCAAAATATATATCCATGTCTGTCACTTTACATATCTCTAGATTCTATACACATTTTTAACCTCTTTAATGTTTATATTTATCATTTCCAAAAAAAAAAAAACCAAAGACCTCCACATCCTCAAAGCCAACTCCTCCAACAGCTAAGTCCCCGCTAACTCCCAGGAGAAATATGTTCGAAGTTTGACTCCTCCGGCCATTGAACTCTAAATGCATCTCCCAAAGTGCACCGCCCCGGTATCGATGCCTGGCCAGGATCCTATCGTGAGGGAGACAAAGTTGTTACCTACTTCACTCCTTTGTAGCGTTGGGCCCAGACCCTAAGTGACCGGCTAACGGAGTTTGTATCCCAGGTGATATTGATGATGCCTCCCTTTGCGTGGGTCCGTATCGGTAGGGTCATCTCCCTCCTTCGTTCAAGCGAATAAAAAAATTTACACGTCAACACTAGACGCAGCAATGACTGGTGTGACTCTTTCGACGATCAAATTAGCATGGAGCTGAGAAAGAAAACAAATGAAATAGAAAGCTAGAAGAGTTAATGCGCACGGGAGAGAGTTACCTTTCCCATTGCTTACCTACCCTTTTATAGCAGCGAACTTACAAAATGGAGAACTCTCTCATTTAAAACCTTTCTAAATTGCAACTTAATCACCTCCAGTTGGAACCTTAAAACCTTCCTAAATTCTAACCTGCAATCATTCTGGGCTCGGCACTGAGATATAGACCATCGATACGCCTAAAAAAGCACCCTGATGAATAATTCTGGGCCATCATAAGAATAATCATATGAAAGACAGCCGAAGCATGCACGCAATATATTACTAAATTAACTCTCACCTATCATCGATCTTCTTCTTCATTAAACAAACCACACCAAGGAACCTTTCCATGGAAAGATAGATAGGCTTTGGAGGCGTAGATGGACATGCAACAAAGGCTAGAGGACAAGAAGCAGGTATTATAATGGAGGATCACTAGTGTGCCTCTTGTTGCTGTGGATTTGTGGTCCACTTCATTGTAAATTTGCTTAGCGGGGAGCTGGGCCCTGGGAATTGTAGGAAGATCGAGCAGGAGAAATTTGTTAGGACCGGCCTCTGCCATTCGGCTGCTGCCGCAGTCATATTCCTCCAATGATTATTTGATTGGCCTTGGGGTTCAATTATTTATGGTTTGATTCATGGGCGAGGAAGGATGCAGAGGGCATGCAAGCTTCATCAGTGGTCCTGGTGGAGTGGTGGATCTCTGTGTAGATTTAGCTCTGTTTGATGTACCCCAAACCAATTCCTCGTTCAGTTTCTCGACTCACCGACCATTTTCTATGTGGTCAGGCAAGTTAGCTAGCTAGTCTGTCGATTGGTCTGCATCCCGATTCGACCTGGGTGGAGTTAAATTGAATGCACTAACTGTCACACCAAGAGCTCAAGTGCAGTGGCCATTACAATAGCGATTGATAATTAACTATGCACCCCAACCTGAAGTCTACACAACCAGTCGCATATAGTAATATATAGTGATTTATAACTTAGACACTATTTAGCACCCAAAAGAAAGACGATTAAAGTGGGGGAAAAAAAAGAAAAAGAAAGAAAAGGAAATTTTGGGAGGTTATATTTTAAGAAAACGTTGAGATTGAGAAAAGGAGGCGAGGCGGGTGGTTTCGTACACCGGAAGCTCGTCCATGCGCCCCCCACCGCCGCCGCCGCCGGCGGCGACGCCGACGACTCCTCCACTTCCAGTCGCGGTTAAATTCTCCAACTCGAAGAGATCGGAGCTCGAATCGCTCATCTCCTCTTCCTCCTCTTCCATCCCTCTCAGCAGCTCCTCGACCCTCCTCCTAGCTTCCAATGCCGCCGACGATAGCCGCCGCGACGACGAATCCGGCTCGAAGATGCGCTTCTGACCGCACGGCCTCAGGTCCTCGTCCACAATCACGCTCACTGGGTAGAACCTGACCGTTCGCTTGCCCCTGTCCGCCGCTCTTTCCCTCGTGGACGGATTCTTGATCAGGCACGACCGCGAGTGGGACGACGCCGTGGAGCAAGCGGAGTCGTCGCATCCGCCCGCGGCGGTGGTGGACGAGGAGGGCGACTGCTTTCGCGGCGTCCCTGATACCGCCGATAACAGAGACCCGAGGAAGCCGGCAAGTCGAGCCCCCGGAGACGCCGGCGCCGCCGATCTCGAACCTCGCATTTCGTGGAGCTTGCCGCGGATCGAACCGGATTTCTTTTTCTTCTTCTTCTCGCTTTCCTCCGCCAGCGGCAGCGGTAGAGGGGCGGAGCAGAGTGGAGCCACTCCAGTCCGGATCGGGCGGAGCCGGGCGGCCACGGAGTCTGGATCCGAAGAGGATGAGAATCCGCCGTAGCTGGACATGTCGGAAGAGCTAGATGTGGAGATGGGCGGCAGAGTTCGGCGACAGCTGGCCGTCCTCTGTCTCGCTGCCGCCACGGGAGGCAGAAGAGTCAGCGGAGGGCGCTTCTGGATGCCTACGGGAGCGCAGCACCGATCTCGGGCGGATACGCTCCCCGAGCCGGCGGCATTACCGTCCGACTCGTCGATGGAGCGATAGATGGCGTCGAGGAGGGTGGATGAGAAGGAGGGGTTCTGGTGACCAGCCTTGTAGTTACTCCTCACCCGTCTCTCTCCCATTCCTTGCTTAATCCAAGCCTTTCCTTTCCACAGGCGAGGAAACAACGAAGCAGCTTGGGAAGAAGAAGAAGAAGGAGAAGAAGGAGGAGGAGGAGGAAAGGTGAGCAACAAGCGAGCGGCTTAGGCAACAGGCAACTCGCGCACAGCACGCCTTTTTGAGGCAGCTTCACGGGCGAGTACATGCTGACGTGGAATTTTGCCCCCTCTTTTCTCCCACCTCTACGCGCCGGACCCGTTCGTTGTGGTCCGTCGGATTTGAGATGAGCGGCTTCCGTCACGCAATGGAGGTACGATGATCCCTTCTAATTTCCACCATTTTCTTCTTCTTCTTTTTGTTTGCAATTTCTAATTAAAGTACGCCTACTATTTCACCTTATATCCGAAACTTCTTGCCGGTCGACACGGATGTAGTTTATCGACAATGTAATCTCTAAGCTCGTCGAGTGGCGATCGGTAGGAACTATTTTATGAAATTAATAATAAATCGAGCGACTCGTGATATCCTCTTCTTTCCCTGAACGTCTGCGGTTGCTATTTATATTTGGTGACTAATTAACCTAGTCACAGAAAAGAAAGAGTACTGATGCCTCTGTTCTTTGCTTAGATCTTTCACAGCAAGCCTATGGACTCCTCGATCGTTTTCTAAATTATTTGTTTTATATGTTAATTTAAATGGTCAATCACTTCCTAAACTGCTATAAATGTCAGTAAACAAGTCGATTTTATTGTTACTTTATATGAAATATATATAGATAGCGTTGGGATCAGAACTACAGGGACCATGGACATAACTCCCTTAAGTTTGTATATATAGATAGCATTGGGATCAGAACTATAGGGACCATTGACATAGCTCCATCAAACATGACTTTTGAACATCAATATTATTGCTTCTAATCACTCTTCGACTTGGATATCTAAGGTCAACTGACAATTTCAAATTATATCTTGTTGGTGACCTGGTAATAAATCTAGCTTGCCTTCAGTTGTGTTTTACTCTCATGTAATTAAATTGTTCCATAACTGTTTGGCCTTGGGCGTACCTAATTGTTCGGATGATGTACGTAAACATGTTGCGGTAGTTTAGTCGGAATCATTGCTTGTATCTGACTAACTAAATTAAGGGAAGCAGGCATGGGGAGTATAGAGGTGCGTGTTGCCGCCGTGGAGGCTATTGGTATATATAAGCTAGGTTTTAAGGGCGTAGAATGGTCCATAGAAAATTCTTAATTGTAGAAGGCGAAGTTTCTGAGGCCTTAGAGCATGCTATCTTCACTAGATTCAAGATACAAGATAGGGGCATGAGAATGTGGGAAGAACGACCGTTGAGCTTTAACAAAAAAAATAACAAGTTTCAGCGTTTGCAGTGTGTCTCTTTCTAAGCAGTAGGCTCTTGTCGATTACAATTTTAGTTTTGAGGAAGGTAATTGAATTAACTAATATCCAACGTACCAACATGTGCAGCTGGGGCTGGCCATCTCGAGTCATGAGGCTTCATTAACTGCTAGCTTTCACCCAGCTGATTCATAAGCAGACATGAGCAACAGCTCCAGCTTTTTGGTCGGATTCGAGTACAGTATAAGCTGGAACGGATGGGCAGACACGGACGAAAGACGTGTTTCACAGTGTTCACTGATGAGTAATGACCCTCTTTCTTAGCATTCCCTGGGAAGCCAAACAAAAGCCTTCATTACACATGGTCCCGGGAACTGGAACCTCTTCTTTAGCCTCGACACAGTAATATCCAATGCATGGAATGTGAAGAGACGGGTGGAAAGAAAAAGGAGTCACTTCTCTCTATGTCCATCTTTTATTTTCTTTCCCCTCATTGAAATATTAAAGCAGGGAGTTGTGGGATCGGAGACGCAAAGAGAGAGAGAGAGAGAGACGAAGTGCCAGTGGAGCAGGGAGACAGGAAGAAAAGCTAAGGCGATCCCGAAGAATGAGGAGGAGCAGAGGGAAGGATGAAGGAGACAGCGCATATCTTCTTTTCCCTTCTTCCACAGTGCCTTTGTCCTTGGCTATGCACTTGATCGAGGATCTTTGCCATTAGATCCGACCCGCTTGTGTCCATTTGTTGCAGTGCTAGCTGCATGGTCCACTCCGTTCGCCTCTTTAGTGAAAGCGAAGAAGGAGCATGATGGAGAATGCGATGGGAAACAGATCCGAGGCGGGGATCGACCAGGTGGTGGCTTTCGAGAGACATGAACAATTGAAGAGGAATAAACAGCAGCCATCGATGGATAAGAATAATACAGAACCGAGCTCGTCTGACACATGCCGGCACGCGTGAGCTCCGACCCACGTGCATTTCTCTTTCCCTTTTCTTTACCATGATTTGTTCTGCAACCTGCCACCTCTCACCTCTCACCTCTCACCCCCCAGTCTATCTCTTCGGAAGACGCGTCGACGGTCGATCCCAACCGTGAACGTGTCTTTTTCTCATGCGATTGAGCTGAAGTAGCTAGCCCGCTGTTAATTCATGTGGGGTTGGAACGGGATTGTGAATCTCGTAACCTTCAACTCTCTCTCTCTCTCTCTCTCTCTCTCTCTCTCGGGCTTCGCTACTTTAGGGACTTGCTTTTGTCGCCATTCTCGATCATCTGTGCATGTTTTGAATGGGATTGGGGTGGGCTTTTAAGGTTGTGCCTACGCCAGATCCGATGCAGCTGAACTTTGAGCGTGGTGGTTATCTTTATTTTTGCCTGTCTTTTCTTTTGTGGTTCTGTGGGGGTGAGCAGTCGAACATAACGGTAGTCGTCGCATGCATGTTTCGTGCATAAAAATTCTAACACCCAACAGAAATTCACGCTGGGACAAGCGAAAAAAAAAAAGTGGCAGACTGGAAACGAGGGTAAACATTCCACGAAAGCACTGGTTTCAGTTGTAGTTTTATTAATAAAGAAGGTAACATCGAGGCATCGAACGGATTCTGGTTGGATGGTATGGAGAATTGGAGATTGATGCTGCTAATACTTACGCCGGTGTTAGGTAATCGAAACATAGGAAATCCACCCTAGTTCTCAACACCTTGCACAAACACAAATAATAAAGAATATGAAATTTTGAAAAAGAATTTATTATATACAATCATATTTTATTTTGTAAAAGATTATTTCTATAATTCACATCCATATATAATTTTTAGATCACACAATAGAAACAGAATCGACACAACGTTGATGAGTGATTTTACGTTATTCAAAAACTTCACTATGGATAATTACCTCATGACAATGCATGACTCTTTGGATACTTGATTGCGTAGGTATATTGCTAAGATTAAGGGGTCAGTGGACTACCCAACGACTAGAAATATATATCTTATTGTTAGTAAAATCAATTGGAATAAGTTGGGAAGTCCCTGGCCTTTAGTTAACTTACCCGCGTGTTTTGTAAGATGCCCTAAAGTTCGAGATCTGAGACAATAGAACATAATCAGAAATTAATACCTTAAAGTCACAAAGCTTCGTTATACACAATAATACTGTTGTTACCTTTTTTCTGTGAATAAGATGAGAATACTTGTGCATAGAGCGATATCCAAATAAAGTAGTCGGTTCGATGAGGGAGTCTAGAAAGAATAGTTCGGGCACATCAGTCTGGGGGAATTGAAACGGGAGGACAATTTGAGGTAGTTGGCACGGCGGGGCAATCGTGAAGATTATTTCGGTACAGGACGGACGAGAATCGGCTCGGTCTAGCGGGTCTAGAGATGGTTCGGTACGGGAAGAAGGAGAGTTGGTTCGGACTACTGGGAAAAACCTAAGGGTTACACTACACGTGAGCGGTAGGTTTAGGTTGGTTTCGTCGAAGGCAAGTGACTGAAAGGGATGGGCTAGCATATTTTTCGAAATGTAGATAAGAAATTGTTACACAACAGAGGAGGGCCCCCACATGATATTCCAAGGAGTCTTCGCTCCTCGTGTTTGTAACAGAATGATTCTCCAGATGGGCAAGGTGACCACGTGTACGATGAAGGAGGTTTGCGGTGCGACAATTGGCCAAAGGAAGAAGGATAAAAGGGAGAAGCAGAGCAAGAGAAAGGGGATCCGTATTTTTCCAACAAGTGATAGACGAAGGCACATCCGAAGAGGAGAGCAACCACATCATCGGAGAATGAGACCAGGAGAGTAGTGAGCTTCATTCTTCTGATACTTTCCTGTGTATTTAGGTTAATTGTAAGAGGTTTTCTCCTCTACCTCCGGAAGTTCTTTCCGCGAAAGAGGAAGTTTATAGTGAAAGTGTTCTGGCACCGTAGCTTGTAGGAGAGCTCATCTCCGTGGAGTAGGAATCCTTATTCCGAACCATGTTACATCCTGTGTCTTTGTTCGTTGCTTGTGTTGACGTGTGTTTCTCTTCTTCATATTTCATTTTACTATTGCGATCGGAGAGAACTCCCTAAGCTTTCCTCGTGCTCCCCTACATTGAAAGGAAGCCAGTAAACCTTTCTTTCCCGTTACCGCATCACACAAGTTCTAGATGTTCAAAATTTTACCTAAGCAATTAACCTATATTTACATATATCTACACTCAACGACACAATTCGACATTGCATAACATATAATCATAAGTACATAAGATCTGCAAGTCTTTCTTCAAACTTGATTATCCTGTGTCTAAAACTCTAGATGATTCCTCGATCTCAATGTCTTTCATCCCACGATTGATACCTGATCTTCAACTTAAACACACTAGGGTTGCATACTTGCAGACATATTGGTCACACGTTTAAACATTATAGTTAAATTCAAGCCATTAGAGAGAAATTATTGTCCTAACAATACGTGTTTGTTAAGTCCTCATTGATATATATATATATATATAATTTATCCGTAAACAATTATATTATTCATCGTTCGATTGGATGAGCATTATAATTTTATCTATGATTCATAAGGGGTCGAACGACGAATAATAAAAATGCTCACGAATATTCGTAGATAAATTATATACGGATTTAGCACATTGATTTTAGCTCATTTTATTTGGACTATTTAAAGCTACCTAAGGATTAAACGGACTTTATAACTGATCCGTAGTACTTGCATAGCTGAGCATGAAATTTAGGCTCTATTCCATTAAGACATCGATTAGCATTTATTTGTGTAAAAAATTGGAATTGTCAATTTAGCGGTTCCTATCAGTTCGCTCCTGGGTCATCGTAAGGAAGGTAAATTACGGTAAACTTTTGACCCTTGAAACTAATAATCAGTATACAGAGGGACGGGACTCGTTTTTATATACCCCTTCCCGTGAGGACATCGATTAGCATTTATAATAATATGGGAATGTAACACAGATGGCAAAGTCTTCACTTTATGTGAGGGATGCGAGAGGTACGGTATTAGTACCCTGCATCTTCATTCTTTAAGAATTTTTAGTGTTTTTTTTTAACCAAACATTCAACAGAATTTCTGATCGCAATTCTTCATCACAGTAGTGAATATTTCTTTATACCAACTTCACAAAGCTTCATTTCTGGTTCCTAAAGCCCTAAAGGCGGTGGCGAAGAGCACACGTTGATTTCATGTGGTTTCTTAGCTTTTTCTGTCGTATTCTCAGATGTTACTGTTGAAATTTTGAATGAAAAAAAGGAGAAATTTAGTCTCGCATTGATAAATTAAAAGATAAATTAATTGATTTATATTGAATCATAATATTTATAATTGTGAATATATATAAGTAGTATAAATAAGAGACTTTCACATACACATCGATAGGGACTATAAATTCAGAGTTTATATAGATTATATTGAACCTGAATAACTCGTATGTGAGCACTACTTATGTGCATCAAATGTCGTACTGATTGAGAATTTATCTAAACAAATCAATTTGTATTTTATCATGTAAATCTATTTTTACTATATTGTATGCTCAAGTGCATAATGAACACATTAATTACTAATTTGAGGTAGGCGAATAATTAATTGTGAATCCACAACCGCCCGAATAGAAACAATCGACCATTGATAGTTGTCGAATAATTAACGGTGAATCCACAACCACTTGGATAGAAACGACCAACCATTGATAGTCGATAGTTGGTATTATGACTCAGGCAGTCAAATGTTGGAGATTTGACGCCGCTAGAGGGGGGGTGAATAGCGATGTGCCCGTAGGAAGATGGAATTCGATCGTGATCGTGTCTACAATTTCGTTAGCGCAACGGAATATAGAAATGAAAGCAATAATGAAATACAACAATCACGAACACAAAGATATAACGTGGTTAGGAACCACACGGTTCCTACTCCACGGATCGAGCTTTAACGAGCTCTAGCGACGCCAATGCAATCACTAATCAATAAACTCCTTCTCGACAACAAGTCGGAGGCGGAGAAACCTCGTACAAACGTTTACAACAATAAACGAAAGAAATACAAGCAAATACAAAGGAAATGTAAAGAACACTTTACAAACTAGGGTTTTGAGCGCTTGCTTGTTGGTTGCTTGGATGAGCTTGAAGGACCCTGAAATGCACCTGCAAATCGTCTTCAAATCGCCTCACCAAAGCTCCCAAAAATCTGATACCGCAATCTCCATGAACATCTCCCTTTTATCCTGCGTCGGGCTAGATTTATCCGATCATTGTCGCCATCCCGATCGTGATGCCAGTGTCGTGAGACAATGGCTCAATCCACGTTGGACAAGTTCCAGCGGGACTCTTAGCGATCGGCGCAACATTGTAGCGATCATTGCCAACCACGTAATCGGCCGATCGGCTCTGAGCGATATGCTCGCGGTGAACTAGCGATCGACTCATCAGTAGACATCGATCGGATTCATTGCTCGATGGCGATCATTGCGAGCGATTCGGCTCTTAAGCGGCGTCGAACTCAAGTCGACTCACGGCGGTCGAACTTGTCGACTCAGCGTCGAACCGCCATAATGTCGGTCATTGCCAACCTCAAAGATGAGGTTTTAACCCAGTATGGTGCCCCATACTTGCTAGACCCTGCTAGCCTAGACCTAAGCCTTCTAGCCACCTCCATCAGCCTCACGCCTCTCGGATCCCTCCAAGTCATCCATGACTTGTTCATCCATCGCGCTAGCCTTCAGGTGCTTCCATCGGCTATGTCATGCTAACGGTGTCTACACTTGAAGGCACATTGGACTTACGCGCTAAGACTGCTTGGACTTTCGCCACCAACCATTGGTCTTATCTTGCCAAGACTCACGCTTGGACTTCTGCGCCAATATCAATCCCCTTGGACTTCTCAAATGCCAAGACTCAAGCTTGGACTTTCCCTTGCCAACCCATGTTGGACTTTCCATGCCAAGACCCATGCTTGGACTTTCCATTTGCCAAGACTCATGCTTGGACTTCTCATTTGCCAAGACTCATGCTTGGACTTCTCATGCCAAGTACTCAAGACTTGGACTTTCCTTGCCAACCCATGTTGGACTTTTCATGCCAAGACCATGCTTGGACTTTCCTTGTCAACCCATGTTGGACTTTACATTGCCAAGACCCATGCTTGGACTTTTACATTGCCAAGACTCATGCTTGGACTTTTCATGTGCCAAGTGTCCCACTTGGACTTTTCATGTCAAGTACTCAAGACTTGGACTTTACCAAATGCCAAGTGTTCCACTTGGACTTTCCCATGACAATTACATTGTCATATGTTTTTGTCGAAACATCAAAACATCACTCGAGTCAAACTCGAGTCCTGGTCAATCGTGACCTGGGCCGATTGCACCAACAATCTCCCCCTTTTTGATGTTTGACAAAAATCAAACAAATCATCTGAGTTAGACCACTAACTCAAATCCCTTACCAATTATCCCAAATTGGTAAACACTCTCCAAATGTTCTCCCCCAAACATTCTCCCCCTTTTTGACTAACATCAAAAAGGTTATCTCTCCAAGGAGGTCAATGTCTAATGTCCCAATGAGATCTTACAATCTCCCCCTTTTTGACCTAAAAATATCTAGGATGTCTACCATCTTCCTAGTGATAAGTCACATATCACTCAAGAGAGGCAATCCTATAATCTCTCCCAATTTCCAAATTGGGTATCAAAACCCCATCAATTTTCCCAATTGATGATACTCTCCCAATAACTTCTCCTCTCCAAGGAGAAAAAAAAAATGCATCCATCATCCCAAGATGGATAACTCCCCCTAAAAGCTTGCTCCCCCTTGACCATTGCACCAACAATGTCCTTGGGAAGCTCCTAAGCCAATAGGAACTCTAAACCATCAAAATTAAGGTTCTAAGTTCAACATAGAACTTTCACTCACCCTAAATTTGATACTTTGACCTAACACATTTCCTAATCCATATCCAATGAATTTTCACCCTTTATAATGCTCCCTAAAACATATCCTAGGGTTAGGAGTGATTTGGAACTTTTTCCATAGCTGAACACGGGCTAAACAAACCTTGTTAACCCGAAATCAGACTGTGATCGACTCGTGAATCGATCATTGCTACACATCATCGTTGCCACAGGCGATCGGTGATAACTAAAAATCTCGATTTTCAGCTATCAAAAATGAATTTTGAAAATTCATAAATAATTATACGTAATTCGAAAAATCGTGAAAATTCATACGTATAACACTTATGACACACACAATGGGTGAAAAATATTTGAAAATTATTTTACCCATAAAATAGTGAGTTTGATACAAAACTCAAAACCATTGAAATTTTCAATGTTTTGGCCCTATTTTGTATCAACTTCATCAATGGTGATTGCTATCAAAAGATAGACTTCACCAAGGTTTTTCAAAATGATTTTAAAATGTTTTCAAAACCTTATTTTGGATCATATTCTTTGGGCTCTATGTACATGACTTGTACACATGCTTTCCTAATGATCCACAAATGAAACAAGATGAGTTCTAGTTCAACTAGATGCAAAAACTATGCACCTTGAACTCAACTCATATCCTAGCATCTCACATGTATCTAGGGTGTATAAATACACATACATGTCAATTGGATGTGAGATGTGGGTTTTGTTCTCCCTAAACTAGGGTTTCATGCATTTTTCTAAGGCAACTCTACTTGATTCCCTTATAAATGGGACTTCAAGTCATGTCATAGTCCTTAATTCAATTTCAACCAAATTGTCTTAAATGCATGAATGATTATGGCATTAGAAATGTTATAAATAAGCATATGCTCATAATCATAATGTCATGGCATAATATGAAATCTAAAAACACATGACATTTGAAACCTTAATTCTAGACATGAATCATGACATATAAAATCATAGAACTAGGCATGATGTCATGACATGTTATATGGCAAACAAAGCATGACATATAAAATATATAGGTATAGTAATACCTAAATTTTAATACTAATTGTCATTTGATATAATTAAGTATATTTTGCCATATTAACCTAAATTTTCCCAAGTGTGCCAAAAACTCAAAATGGCACACTAACCTCTAAACCTAAATTGTGTCAATTTTGATCATTTTATCAAACTTCTCAAGTAATATTGGCACATCCTAAAACTTTTAGGATTATAATTCAACCCTATTTCCAAGGTATTCATAACCTTGAAAATAACCTAAAGTGTCACCTTTGCCATGGTTGAGTTAACTACCCATCCATTTAAGGTTGGCACACCCTAACCCATCTAGCGTGAATCAATCACGCTCTTAGGAACCCAAAACCGATTTGAGCTCCTAGGGTTAATTAGGTATTCCTTAGGGATAACCTCCCTAGATACCTTCCTAATGACCCTCCTAGGCTTATTAGCCTTGGTCATTTGGGTCTTACCTAGGTTGACTCTAGGGGTAACTCCCCTTGCAACCTTCTTAGTGGTCACCCTAGGTTTCCTAGAAACCTTAGCCACTAGGCATAACCCTTGGTCAACTCTAGGGATGACTTCCCTATTGACCTTGGTCTTCCTAGACCTAGTTAGTGTCCCATAATCTAATGGAACACTATGGTAAGTCACCTTGGGCTTAGGTTTGTGACCCAAACCTTTCTTGCCCTTGGTTGACTTTTGACTCTTAGGTCCTAGATGTTGACTTTGACTTTTTGACCTAGGAATTTGACCATTAGACCCCTGAAATTGATTTTGTATATTCTTAAGGGTCTTTTCTAGTTTTTCAAGCCTTGACCTCAAGGCTTGATTTTCAACCTCTAATTTCCCAATTGATTTTTGATTAAGTTTTTGGACATTACCATTTTCTCTAGGCATATGCCTACCCTTCTTAGGGTTAATGCCTAAGTGGTTTTCTATTTTCCTAATGCTTTCCTTAGGAAGAGTTTTTCTAGGGACATTAGTCCCAAATTTCTCCTTTCTTGAAAAATTTACCCTCTTGGCTCCTAAGCAAAAATATTTATCTCTAGCATGCTTTTCATGGTGAATTGCAAGAGAATTAAAATTTCTAACATACTTTTGACTTTTAAATCTAGAAGGTGCATTATTGAAATATACCTTAGGGTTTGCCTTGGAGGCTCCCCCTACATGTATAGCTCCCTCTTTGACTCTCTTGCTCCCCCTAGGGCATTGGCTTCTATAGTGCCCCTTTGAGTTGCACTTGAAGCATATGATATGCTCCTTGCTCTTTTGACTTGAGGCACCGACATCCTTTGACTTTGGTTGACTTTTGGATGTCGGAGGAGCTTTTCTTACTCTCTTTGGGCATTTGCTCTTGTAATGCCCACTTTCCCTACACTCAAAGCAAATTATGTGATTTTTATTTGAACCTAAATTGCTTGAGTTACCTAGGGTATTTGTGGTGAGTGCCGGAGCGGATTCTTCATTCCTCCCGGAGATTGAGGCTTCTTCTTGAATTGGTTCCGGCTCCGGTGTGGATGGTCTCTCCCCCTCAAACCTAGAGGTGGATGCCTCCTCCACTTCTTCCCTTTATACGCCTCTTCAAATCCGGATGTTGATTCCTATCAACCTCCGAATCCTCTAGCTCTTTGGCTGTTTCTTCTTGAGCTTGAGAGGATGATGGTCCTTCTTCTTGGACCGATGATAGACTTTCATGGAGCTTGGCCAAATCGCTCCATAGCTCCTTGGCATCCACATAGTCACCTAGACTACACAAGAGGTCATTAGGAATTAAATCAAAAATGAATTTTATTACCTTCTTGTTTTTATCGAATTGTTGGAGTTGCTCCTCACTCCACTTCTTCTTCTTGAGAAACCCTCCCTTTGGTCCCTTAGGATATTCAAATCCTTCCATCAACGTGGACCACTCCTCAAGGTCTCTCATCATCAAAAAATCTTCAATTCTCGCCTTCCAAGAATTGAAACCTTCTCGTCCATAGAAGGAATAGGGAATTGGGGTGTTGATGTCCCATCCCAATTGTCCTTGAACTTCCATCTTTTCCTCTAGCATCTTGACTCCGGGTTGTTAATCCGTAGAAGAGCCCCGGGCTCTGATACCAATTGTTGGAGATTTGACGCCGCTAGAGGGGGGGTGAATAGCGATGTGCCCGTAGGAAGATGGAATTCGATCGTGATCGTGTCTACAATTTCGTTAGCGCAGCGGAATATAGAAATGAAAGCAATAACGAAATACAACAATCACGAACACAAAGATATAACGTGGTTCGGAACCACACGGTTCCTACTCCACGGATCGAGCTCTAGCGACGCCAATGCAATCACTAATCGATAAACTCCTTCTCGACAACAAGTCGGAGGCGGAGAAACCTCGTACAAACGTTTACAACAATAAACGAAAGAAATACAAGCAAATACAAAGGAAATGTAAAGAACACTTTACAAACTAGGGTTTTGAGCGCTTGCTTGTTGGTTGCTTGGATGAGCTTGAAGGACCCTGAAATGCACCTGCAAATCGCCTTCAAATTGCCTCACCAAAGCTCCCAAAAATCTGATACCGCAATCTCCATGAACAGCTCCCTTTTATCCTGCGTCGGGCTAGATTGCTATCACCGACCGCCATAAGTCCCCGATCGTGATGCCACCGCTGTGTCGTGAGACAACGGCTCAATCCACGCTGGACAAACTCCAACGGATCTCTTGGCTGATCGCCAACATTGGCGATCGCTACCACGTAATCGATCGCCCGATCGGCTACGGAGCATTGTGCTCGCGGTGAACTAGCGATCGGCTGCCCTTAGGCCGATCGGCAGACATCGATTCGCTTCCACGATGCCGCCGATCAGGCGATTCGGCTCTTAAACGGCAGTCGAACTCAAGTCGACTCATGGCAGTTGAACCGGCCATAATGTCAGTCAACTGCCAACCTCAAAGATGAGGTTTTAACCCAAGTATGGTGCCCCTATACTTGCTAGACCACCCTTAGCCTAGACCTAAGCCTTCTAGCCACCTCCATCAGCCTCCCGCCTCTCGGATCCCTCCAAGTCATCCATGACTTGTTCATCCATCGCGCTAGCCTCCAGGTGCTTCCCTCGGCTATGTAATACTAACGGTGTCTACATCGCCAAGGCACATTGGACTTACACCGCCAAGACTCCACTTGGACTTTACGCCGCCAACCATTGGTCTTATGCTGCCAAGACTCCCGCTTGGACTTTACGCTGCCAATATCAAACCCTTGGACTTCTCAAATGCCAAGACTCAAGCTTGGACTTTCCCTTGCCAACCCATGTTGGACTTTCTATGCCAAGACCCATGCTTGGACTTTCCATTTGCCAAGACCCATGCTTGGACTTCTCATGCCAAGTACTCAAGACTTGGACTTTCCTTGCCAACCCATGTTGGACTTTTCATGCCAAGACCATGCTTGGACTTTCCTTGTCAACCCATGTTGGACTTTACATTGCCAAGACCCATGCTTGGACTTTTACATTGCCAAGACCCATGTTTGGACTTTTCATGTGCCAAGTGTCCCACTTGGACTTTTCATGTCAAGTACTCAAGACTTGGACTTTACCAAATGTCAAGTGTTCCACTTGGACTTTCCCATGACAATTACATTGTCATATATTTTTGTCGAAACATCAAAACATCACTCGAGTCAAACTCGAGTCCTGGTCAATCGTGACCTAGGCCGATTGCACCAACATCAAAGACATTGAATAGTCATTATTCGATCATTCAATGCAACTGAAGATCCAGAGCCAATCTTCGATATTTTAGGGTCCTGTGTGAAATAATAAAAATGGGTCCTTTTATAGATAAAAAAAAATTATTTTTCAATAAAAATTGGGCCCCTCCCCTTATATATTTTAAAAATATTTCTTTGGGCCCTGGGCGGGCAGGGGGCCCAGCTGCCCCTGCCCAGAGTTGGCTATGTGAAGATCATGTTAGGACCGACTATTAGTGTCTATAAGATTCACATATCTCCACAATGGTATGATATTTTCCACTTTGGGCTTAAGCCCTCATGGTTTTATTTTTAAGCTTTACCCAAAAGGTCTCATATCAATGGAGATATATTTTCATCTTATAAGTACATGATCTTTTCCATGTCTTACCAATGTGGAACTTTGATTGTATTGCCAATACTACAATAATCTCCCCCTCAAACGAAGGATCATATTGACCCCCCCTCAAGTCTATCCATTCTCGAAGGATATTCTCTGCTTGATGTCCGATCCTCAACCCACCAGGACTTCCTGTCAACTATCTGGTCCTCCTGACCCAGCTAGATTTCTTGCTAGTTGTCCAGCCCTTCTTGCCTAATTGGACTTCCTGTCAGTTGTTCGGTCCTCCCGACCCAATTGGACTTCCTGCCTGGTTCTAGTTCTCTTGATCCGGACATGGGAGCTCAACTTCCTTCGTTCGAGGTTCATGACTTGATATGGACCATGGCTCTGATACCAATTGTTAGTGTCTATAAGATCCACATATCTCCACAATAGTATGATATTATCCACTTTGGGCTTAAGCCCTCATGGTTTTATTTTTGGATTTTACCCAAAAGGTCTCATATCAATAGAGATATTTTTTCATCTTATAAGCACATGATCTTTTCCATGTCTTACCAATGTGAGACTTTGATTGTATTCCCAATACTCCAACACCGACATCGTGCTAGGGGGGTGAATAGCGCCTCATTTTTCGATCTCGTTCATCATGCTTGTCTACAAGTCGTTGATGCAGTGGAAACAAAACATATAAACAAAAATAACAACAAGAGCACAACTCACAGATTTTTCATGGTTCGAAATCCCCGATTCTCACTTCACGACCTAGCTCCTATGAATGATCATCACTATCTTTTCTCGTTCTCAAAAATCTTTCGGAGGTAGAGAAACCTCTTACAACCTGAGCTTTACAATATATGCAACCAAAACAAGTGTAAATAAATAAAATAAACTACAAAACGAAAAACACTTTACACGTACATAGAAGCCTTTGCTTGATTGCTATTTGGTTGTTGTGGAAATCTCCTTAAAGGTCTGGATTACAATAGCTAATCCCCTTCAAAATCTTCAAGAAACTGGCATCTCAAAAACTCCGTAAAACCCCCTTTTTATAAGATGTCTTTGGACTAATCTTTGCCTATCAGTTAATTGGTCTTACCTCTAGTCGACTGATCTCTCGATCATTAATTTGCTTCCAACGATATGATCCACGTCGGATTTCAGCCCAACAATCAACTGCACTCGGTCATCAGTCGATTGTTGACCTATCGTTCAAACTGACCATCAATTTAGAGCGCTTTTGTTCGCCTAACATCACAACCAATTAATGTTTCACCACAACAATTGACTGTTGGATCATGAGCCTCCTAAGCATCCATTTTCTCAAGCACCAATTGATTGCCTCAACCCATCAATCGACTGGCTTCCCGAGCACCGAACTCTGAATGCCTCCCGAGCACCCGTTTTCTCAACCCGAGCATTTGTGGCTGCCCCAAGCACTCGAGTCCCTGACCTGAGTGCCCGAGTCCCAAGCGCCTCGTTCTCACTGCCTGAGCACCCACTTTCTTAGTACCTGAGCACCTTCCCCAGTCGACTGATCAACCCATCAATTGACTGGCTTCCTGAGCACTGTCTTCCCAAATGTCAAATCGTTCTTCCTAAGCACCGACCTTTTAAGCATCAACCCGAGTGCGACTTCTTCAGCGCCCGAGCACTACCACTTTCTCAGCACCCGAGTACTAGCATAGTCGACTAGTTAAAACCACTAGTCGAGTGCCCAAGCGCTCACATCCCGAGCACTGCCCTAAGTGCCCATGTCCTGAGCGTCACTTCCTTAATGCCTAAGTATCGTTCCAATCGACTGGTCAAGACCACCAATCGACTACTCGAGCACTTGTTGGAGCTTCTCGAGTAACCTACTCATGAGCATTGAGTCTCAAGTTCCCAGTTGACTGGTGAACCCCCCACCAGTCGACTATTACTTCAGTCTTAAATTATCCTCAAGCTAACTCTTGCTTCACCTGGTATCTGGTTGACCTCAATCTACCAAGACTTTTCTTGTCTGACATTTGATCACTTTTGATCTGTCGAAACCTCACTTGTCTAACATCCGATCAACAGTGACCTACTAGGACTTCTCTTTCCAAGCATATTCACTTTGACCTGCCAAGACTTCACTTGTCAAGCACGGTCATCCTGACCTGTCGAGACTTCACTTGCCAAGCACGGTCATCCTGAACTACCGAGACTTCACTTGCCTTGTCATTCATATTGGGGAGATTGTTTGTGCAATCAACCTCATGTCAAGGTTAACCAAGCTTGAGTGGAATTAAGTAGAGTTTCGATGTTTGACAATATATTTGACTATATGATTGGATGGTATGGGGCATCCATAGTCATATAGAGTTATTGATTAAGAAGTCAAGTAGGTCAAGGTTGACCAGAGACTTGATGAGTAAAGTCCAACTGAGAGTTGGCAATACGGAAAGTCCTGGTAGGTCGAGGAGACCGTGCTTGGCAAGTGAAGTCTCGATAGATCAAGAAGATCGTGCTTGGCAAGGAAAAGTCCAAGTATGGAGACTTGACAAGAAAAGTCCGAGTATGGAGACTTAGCAAGGAAAAGTCCAAGTATGAAAACTTGGCAAGGAAAGTCAAAGTATGAATACTTGATAAGAAAGAAATCCAAGTATGGAGATTTGACAAGGAAAGTTCAAGTATGAAGACTTGGCAAGGGAAAGTCCAAGTATGGAAAGGTGACAATGGAAGTCCCGAAGCATCACTCTTGGCACAGAAGTCCTGAAGACGGAAGACCCTATAGCATGACAAAACCCAAAGAAGAACTTGAAGGTTAGCGTAAAAGATGAGGAGTCGTGGAGGACTCTGATGCATCCTAAAGGCTTAAGGCTGATGGAAGAAGATTGAAAGTTTAGGTCTAGGCTAAGGGTAAGTATCATGTATGAGAAAATCATACTTGATAGGTTAAACCTCAATTTTGAGGTGTACCAGTTGACTGGTGATCTTGACCGGCCAACTAGTCGAGTGCTCGGGCAAGTGAGGACTCGCGACACTCAAGAAGGTGTTTGGGCAATCGACTAGTGGTTTGGACCAGTCAACTGGTCGAGTGCTCGGGCGACGAGGGAAAGCCACTGGGGCACTACGATGCTCGGGCGCTGTGGGTGCTCAAGCGCACGAGTAGTGCTTGAAAAGAGAAATCTTAAGCAGTGCTCAACAAGCCCAAGCAACACTCGCCGCTCGAGAAGCCCGAGCAACACTTGGCGCTCGGGCATAGAGGCACTGTAGAACTCGAGCATTATGGGTGCTCGGGTGCACAAGCGGTGCTCAGACCAAATAGTGCTCAGGAAGAGAAATCTCAACTTGAAAAATTAGGTGCTCGGCCATAGGTACTCGGGCGCCAGTCAAGTGAGAAAGCATTGTTGGGAGTACTATGACTTGAGAATCGACTGATGTGGGAAGCAGTTGACTAGACGAAAGGAAGAGTCAGGGACTCGGGTGCTCGGGAGATCCACAACACAACAGTCGACTGTTGTATTAGAGCAGTCGACTGAGTTTGGCAGTCATGCGCACAAAGAGCCATGGAACAATCGATTGGTGGCTCAAGAAGTCAACTGATGAATATAAGCAGTCGACTGCTCGACTAAAATCTAATGTGGATGAAGTTATTATGAGACAATGGTCGAGTGACCAGTCGACCGGTGGGTAAAAATCAATCAACACAGAGCTTATAAAAAGAGGACACAGAGGAGTTCTTTGATGCTAGTTCTTTGAGTTCTTAAAGAGGAGTTGTTGTTACATTCCAGGTCTTCAAGAAGGCTTCCAAAGCAACCAAATCAACTGCGATCAAAAGCTCACTTATGTAAAGTGTTTTTGTTTCATTCATTCATTTGTATATTGTATTTGGTTGTTTATTGTGTAAGCTCCAGGTGTTTTAAGATGTTTCTCCACCTCCAATGTGATTTCGAGAAGAAAGTTTTAGTGGTGGTGCATCGCTAAAGTCAGATTGTGGACTAGGAATTGGTGATTCCAAACCACGTAAAATCTCAGCATTGTGTTTGTGAGTTTATTATTTATGTTTATATTTGTTTCCATTGTGCACTAACTACTTGTAAACAAGCACGATGAGCGAAATTGAGAGATTGAGTTCGAACGCTATTCACCCAGGACTTCCCTTTACCAAACATCTAGTCCTCCTTGACCTATTTGAACTTTCCTTGCCTTACATCCGATCTCCAAACTGCAAGAGATTTTCTGACACCAAACATCCGATTTTTCTTAACCTACTTGGACTTTCCTCTCTGTGCCAAGTGTCCGATCGATCTTGACTCAGTTGGACTTCACTCTTGACAACTCCCCGTTGAACTTCCCATCATCCTATTATCATATTGTCAAACATTGAAATTCAATTCGAGCCTCACTTGAGCTTGGTCAACTTTGACCTGAGATCGATTGCACCAACAGATCAAAGCCCTATACAAGATGATTACAACCTCAAGTAGAAGAGTAAACAATAAAGACGAGCCCTCCATCCAACTTTGTTAGTGCAATCAACCTCTTGTCAAGTTTGACCAAGTTTGAGTTGAGTTTGAGTTGAGTTTTGATATTTGAATAATATGTGAAGATGTTTTAATAATATGTTTGAATGAGAAGGAGATTGTTAGTCAAGGGGACCAAGCTCGGGTTGATGAGGATTGAAGAGGGAGATTGTTTAGTGGAATTATCATTGGGTAAGATTGACTATGATAGATGTACGATTTGATATTAGTTGATTGAGCAGGAAGTCAAGTAGATCAAAGTTGATTGGATATTTGACAAGTAGAAAAGTCCAAGTGGATCAAGGTTGACGAGACAATTAACATGAGATAAAGAAAATCTAAGTGAATCACAAAGGATCAAACACATGGTGGTAAGAAGTCTAATAGGACATTAGTAAGTAAGAAGTTCAAATAGGTCAAGGTTGATCGGACACTTGACATGAGATGCGTGAAAACCCTAATATGTCGTGGAAGACCAAATGTTAGGTGACTAAAGAAGTCCAAACAAACCAATGATGACTGAATATTTGGCATTGGAGGAGTCTTAACAAGTCAAGATTGACTGAATGCTAAGCGGGAGAAGTCCTGATAGGTCGAGATCAATCAAATACCAAGTGAGGCGAGAGTTAATCTCAAGTAGGACTGAAATTGAGATATCAGTCGACTGATAAACTTTAAACTCTGAGTTCAAGGGTTTGATTGGGTTTACAGGAGTTAAGGATGTAACCAGTCGACTGATAGTATTACCAGTCAATTGGTAACAATGTAGCAAATCACAAAATGATTATTAGTCGATTGAGGAACTCAACTGATAGGCATCAGTCGACTGGTGGTTATGGTCAGTCAACTAATGGTGACATGGATAGAGTTGTTGAATTAATAGATCAAAACAACAGTCGAATCTACAAAGGACCGGTTGACTAGTGTGCAAGGTCAATTGATTGATTGATATAAATCAATTCGACAACAACTCTATTCATGGAGATTTGAAGATACTGGTTTATAGTCTTTGAAGGGGAGATGTTGCATTGTAGACTTTCAATAGAATTTCCAAAGTAACCAAATTATGAGCAAGCAAAAATCTCATTGTGTAAAGTATTGTTCACTTTATATTTCTTTTATTATTTTATGATATTATTATATTTGGTTACAAGTGCTTATAAAGAATAGGTTATAAGAGGTTTTTCTACCTTTGAAAGGTTTTTGAAAATGAGAAAGAGTAATGGTGATACTGCTAAGCTCTAGGCCTGGAGTAGGAATTGAGGGTTCCAAACCCTATAAAATGGTTTGTGTTATACTTATATTGTACTTTTATTTATACTTTATTTCTTCTGCACATTAACATTTTATAAATAATCACATAATCAACAATTGAGTTACGAATGCTATTCGCCCCCTCTAGCGATGTCAAGGTTCTAACAAGGGTATCAAATCCAGGTTGTTCTTCACCGAACTGATTGTCGAGGGAGCGCAACACTAGAGGTAGATGATAAAGATTCAAATTTTGAAGGGGTTAAATAGAGTTCAACAATGATTTTGGAGATTAGGAGGATTTGTTCAATGGAATACAATGATAGAAATGTTCTTCCAAATGAACTTAGAGAATGGTTTATTCTATTGGAGGGATTTGAGGCTCTAAAGGATAGTCGAGGAAGACCTCTCAAAAGGAGCAAATGGACCAAGGAACAAGTCCAAAAATTCAAAGTAAATGACAAGGCAACTAAAATTTTAATTAATTTAATATCTAATGACATTGTGTGTAAATTAGATAAAGTCAAGGATGCAAGTAATCTATGGAGCAAATTAGTCAAGCTCCATAATAATCCATCACCACCATAAAGTGAAGATGAGTTTAAAAAAGAAGATTCATCGGCTCAAGAGTACAAAGATTCGGAGATTGAGATTTGCTCAACATCCGAGATGGAAAAGGTTGTAGAAGTCTCTACCTAAAGGATTGAGGAAGAGGATAGATAATCAAGAACAAGAGGAACCCTTGACCTCCAAAACTAATGAAGAAGAAGTCCGTATTTTCCCTATTACCATAAAGGTAACACAAGCTCAATTCATAAAAATAAGAATCATATAATATGTTTTGAGTGTAGAGTGAATGAACATTATGTGCTCCCGATTAACTAAGAAAAAAAAATCAAATAGCACCAAGGGCAAAGGAGAAGCCAAAGAAGACCAATACCTTGATACGAAAAGGAAAGGAACACTTCAATGTGCTTCTCATACAATCAAGGGGGCATTACTAGAATCAATGTCTAAGGGGGATGTTATGTTTGAGAGGTGCTCTAAGGCAATCGCCTTATGACTATTTATTTGATAAATAAAGATTCAATATTTGAGTGCACATCTCATATGTGTTTGATTGAATCTTAAACTCATTTACTGAATGTCCGCAATATGATTCATAGCATGAGAAAATTTATGATTGGATCACAACTAGTGAATATCTCTACATGTGTAATTATCCCTAGTTGATGAATTGATGAGTTCGTACATCATCAATTCTGTGAGACTAGCACGGGTTATACTCCTTGGTTTATCCAAGCAACTAAGTTATTACTGTAGCTCAAGTGTGAGTTTCCTTCGACTTGAGGTATTCAAGTCATCTTGGTCATGGAGACTTATACTTTGACATCTTAGTCAATACATCTTTACGGAGGTATGGGTAAGGGATGATTGGATATAAGTTGAGTGTCCGAAGGTGATTGAATAGCCAACAAAGGATTCACCGCTCCTTGCAAGGAGATGTATACCTTATGGTCACTCATTGGATTGTTACTCAAAGTCTTTGGACAAAGCATTGCATGTGAAGAGTATGGTACTCTTGGATACATGTCGAAGTAATTAGAATCCACTGGATAAGGAAATATTACTTAGGTTAGGTGTGACGTAGTCAGCCTAGTGGGGACTGACACAATAGACCATGTCCTGAACCAAGTGAGTATAAGACGAGCAAAAGGAACGAGGCACAATTCATTGTAGCCTCTGAAGGGTTCAGAAATGATTCCGAGATCAATCGTTGATTTTCGATTGATTGGGGATCATGATGTATTACTAGGTGTCACTCATGATCGTTCCATAATTAATGGTTAATTATGGACGACCAACATAAACCGATAACCTATAAGGTCATACGCATAATGAATCCTTCAAAGATACTTAAAGACGAGTTTGAGAATTGGATTCTCAAGATCAAGAGAGATCGAGTTTGGTTGGACCAAACACATGACAAATATGAAAATATTTGTCAAGTCAAAAATGCGAAAGAAGCACGTCTTATGAAGACGGGTCGGGCATTAAGGGGTTTAATTATAAATAAACCCGTTTGATTTTAATTAAATGGTCTTCTTTTGATTACGAGCCCAATTAGAGTTTAATGGCTGAGATTAAGCCTTGATGGTTATGGACTTATGGATTTGATCCACTAACCCATAACCCATTAGGTTTAGAGCCTATATAAAGAGTTATAAAGGATAAAATCTAATGAATGATCATGTTTAATCTCCTTCTCTTCCTCCTTGCCACCTACTCCTTTTTCTCCTTCCTCTTCTTGCCACCAACTAGAGTTGTTGGGGTTCTCTTTGTCGCCGACCCTAGCAAGTCCATCTCTTGCTTTAGGTTCGGCTAACTCCTCCCCAAGGGAGTGGGGAACTTCGGCTAAGGCTTGGAACAAAGGTTTCTTCCTTTGTGCCCTTAGCCGAACCAAGGAGAGTTGGGTTTTGGAATTTGCCACCGACCACAAGGAAACAAGAGTTGCTTCCTATTTTTGTTGGGGTGGCTTTCTTGCTCTCCGATCACCCGACCTTCTTATTTCGTCTAGTAGCGAAGAGAATGTCAAACTCATTATTTAGAGAAGTCATCCCTCTAAAGATTCGATGTGGACATGAGTAGAGACGAAGCTCTGCGAGCGTCCTACGGTTGATGCCCTTTCGGCTCAACATCATCTGAAAGGTATACCTAAGATAAAATTGATTTTATTATTAATTTAATGTAAAATTTTATTTGGCGGATATGTCCGCACGTGTTGTAATCTTGCATGTGTGGATGTGTTTGTTGTAATAATTTAAAAAATTATTATATTTTATTCCGCTGCGTTCATTTATGAAATAACAAAAACACATCTACGTATTGGTCGTAACCCAATAGGGGAGACATCCAAGAAGGGGCATAGAAGGAAGTTCAAGCTTAGGGGGAGCTCCTAAGGTAAGTCTCAAGGTATCTTTAATTAATGAAGTCTCATTATATCATGATAAACAAAACATGCTAGAGCTTATTTTTTATTACTTAAATGCTAATTATCATGCTCATAAGAAATATGCAAAACTTAAGAACTATTCTAGGTTTCATAACCAAAGAATACTCTACCTATGGATATGAAGGTAAATAACAATCTATACAATAATACCAAGAAGACTAGACATATGTTCAGGAAGAAAAATATTTAAAGGAAACCTAAAAAATCAAGAATCATAATATTAGAGGAGGAAAATCAAGTATTGAGGTCAAGATTTAACAAATTAAAAAAGACTCTTAAAAAAATAAAAAATATATTTAAAGGGACAAAAGAATAAAATCTAGGATTTGGTAGGCAAGAACTACCAAAGGATAAAAAAGGTATGGGATACTAACCTAAGTCTAAGAAAACCATGCCATCATACAATAGAGTTCCATATATACAATAGAATCAATCCTAGGTCTAACAATGTCAAGATTACAATGGAGGTCATCCCTAGAGTTGACTTTGATGAGACTATAATGACTAAGACTTCTAAGAAGCTTAAGAGAGTTATTAAGAATGTATCAAGGGAGGTCATCTCTAGTGAATTATTAGAAAACTCAATGAGCTCCAATAGGTATTGAGTTCTTAGTGTTAGGACCTTAGCACACTGGGGGGAGGGTGAATAGCATTTTGATTGGATCATCAATTTCATTTGTGCTTGTCTACAATAGATTATACACAGCAAAAATAAAGTATAAATAAAAACAAAACACAAGCATAACACCTTGATTTTATGTGGTTCAGAATCTCCGATTCCTACTCAATGGCTTAGCTCCTATGAATCACCACTATCGTTTCTCCTTCTCAAAAACCTTCCGGAGGCAAAGAAACCTCTTACAACATGAGTCTTTATAGTAAATATAAACAAATACAAGTGTAAGGAAGATAAACTGGAATACAATACGAAGAACGCTTTACACAAGAGAACTTCTACTTGATTGTTGTTTGGTTGCTTTGAAATTCCATGGAAGGTCTGGAAAGTAGCAGCTCTTGCCCTTCTAAGTCTCCAAGAATCGACCTCTTCAAAACACCACAAAACCCCTTCTTATAGGCTCCTTATCAGGTTGATTTTCGTCTACCAATCGACTGACCTTACCTTCAGTCGATTGGTCACTTGATCGTTTGCTCGCAACGGCATAATCTACATCAGATTTTAGTCCATCAATCGATTGCCCCTACCCATCAATCGACTACTAAGCCACCAGTCAAACTAGCTAGTTGATTCAGGATGCTTCTATTCGCTAATTACTACAACCAGTCCACTGTTGGATCGTGAGCATCCCAAGCACTCGCTTTCTCATCCCGAGCACCCGACCCGAGCACCACCCAAGCGCCCGACACCAGTCGATCGATCAACCATCAGTCGGTTGCTCGAACACCGAGCTTCATTCCTTGTCCCGAGCATCGACTTCTCAAGTCGCGACAACCTGAGCACCCAAGTCCCAAGCACCTTCTTGAGCACTCGTGGCTAGTCGATTGATGAACACCATTAGTTGGTTGCCCAAGAATTCGTTCGAATCATCCAAGAGCAGTCGATCACCTCACTAGGACAGTCGATTGCTAGACCCCAAACACTTCTCAGCCCGAGTACCGGGCCTTGTCTTCAATTTTCGAGAGCGAGTGATCAGTTGACTAGTCACACCCACCATCGACTTTCCGAGAACCTGAGTCCCCAACTTGAGCACTTAAGTCCTGATGTTCTCCGCTTGCACAAGCACTTCTTCCCGAGTGTCGCTTCCTCAACGCCTTGAGTGCTTCTCGAGCACCGACTCAATCGATTGATCAAGACCATCAGTTGACTAGTATTGATTAGTCAGCCTTATTTCATGCCAACTCTTTCTTCACATGGTTTTTGGTTAACCTCAACCTACCAGAACTTTCCTTGCCTAGTATCCGGTCAACCGTGACCTACCAGGACTTCACCAACACCAAACATCCGATCCTGCTTGACCTGATTGGACTTTCCACTTTGTGCCAAGTGTTCGATCAATTATGACCTACTTGATCTTCACACTTGCAAACTCCCTGTTGAACTTCTGACTACCAAGTGTCTTATCTTCCCTGACCCACCTAGATTTTTCACTCATCAAGAATTCAATTAATCTTGACCTACTTGACTTTCTATCACACCAACACTCTCCTTCATATGACCTCGGATGTCCCATACCATCCTATAGTCATATTGTCAAAGATCGAAACTTAACTCAAGCCCAACTCAAGCCTGATCAACATTGACCTAAGATTGATTGCACCAACAATATTGTCATATTGTCAAGCATTGAAATTGAACTCAAGCCCAACTCATGCTTGGTCAACCTTGACTTGAGGTTGATTGCACCAAGAATCTCCCCCTTTTTGATGTTTGAAAATATCTCAAAACTCAACTCAAGCTTAACTCAAGCCTGGTCAACCTTTATCTGAGGTTGATTGCACCAACAAAAGTATCATATTGTCAAACATCGAAACTCAACACGAGCCCAACTCTAGCCTGGTCAACATTGAGAGGATGATTGCACCAACACTTAGGAGTGTGATCCCTCCACACTAAATGGGTATAAGGTGTGTTAACTTAGAGTAGAAAGGTAATTAACCTAATTATAGTAGAGTTGACACTTTAGGACATTTTCGAAGTATAGTGAGACTTTGAAAATAAGCTTAGAATTTTATCATAAAGAATTTTAGGATGTGCTAATGAAAATATAAGTTTAAAATTTGATTATGAATGACACATTAAGATAGGATCATTAGTGTGCTAAGTTGGAGGGTTCAATACACTCGAGATAATTGATCCATTCTTATGTCAAATTTTGTATTTGAAATAATTTTAGATCATGATAATTGGATTGAAAACTTAAGTATTTTTATACCTTATTTTCTAATTGTAATTAAGGACAAATGACAATATTTGACATCCTAGGTAGGATGATCAAATTAGAAATGCCTAGATAGAAATTAAATTCATGATTTATTAATTTAAAGAAGAATCATTTCAAAGTTGGACTGAAAAATTAAATTTTCAATTGACTAGTTTAGAGTATTAGTTGATTGTTACTAGTATTAGTAGGTTAGTGTCCTTTATTAGTCAACTGTTAAAGATGCTTTTGGCTAAAACAATACTACTTTAGCCATCTAAGCTAAACCCTAGGTATTTTAACTCCTTTGAACCCTCTAATATACTTGTGCAATCATCCATAGGGAAAGTTTCTTAGTAAAATAAATAAGAGAGTTAAGAAATGCTAGAATCAAACTGTGAATGGGAGGTTAGGATTCATAGTTGAACTTTTGATCTCATGATTTAAAATTTGAAACTCTCTAAAGGTTTTAAAACTCCATAAACATTATTGTGCAATGGTTAAGAGGGAGTATACCTTTAGGGAGAGATTTACCTTCAAAGTGTGATAAATGATTGATTTATTTAAAAAAGAGAGTGAAAGATAGTCGTAGTTTAGCCATACAAATGGCCGAAAGTGGAAGAATAATGTATTTCATATGCTGATAAATGGAAAATGAGCGAGGAGACTTTTTGATGTATACCAAAGGAAAATAATGAAGGTTTAAGTTAAGAAGCCTTCATTATATTTTAGCATAAGAAACAATAAATTGGGCCAATGAGGCTAGCTTAACTTAAACATATTATCAAATATCAAAAAGAGAGAAATTATTAGTACAATCAACCTCTAGTCAATGTTGACAAAGCTTGAATTGGATTTGAGTTGAATTTTGATATTTGAACAATAAATGAAGATGTTTTAACAATATGTTTGAACGAGAGGGAGATTGTTGGTCAAGGGTGAATAAGCTCGAGTTAATACGTATTGAAGAGTGTTGAAGAGGGAGATTATTTAGTGTAATCATCGTTGGATAAGGTTAACCATGATGGATGTAGGATTCAATATTAGTTAATTGAGCGGGAAGTCAAGTAGGTCAAGTTAGACTAGATAATTAATAGGTAGAAAAGTCCAAGTGGATCAAGATTGACCAGACACTTGGCGTTAGATAAAGAAAATCTAAGTAAATCATAAAGGACCGACATGTGGTGATCGAAAGTCCAATAGGGCATTGGAAAATGAAAAGTCCAAGTGGGTTAAAGTCGACCATACATTTGGCATGAGATGGGTGAACATCCTCATAAGTCATAGGATGCCAAATATTAGGTGGGTGGAGAAGTCTAAACAGGTTAAAGATGATCATATATTTGACATTAGAGAAGTCCTGACAGGTCAAGATTAACTGAATGTTAAGCGGAAGAAGTCTTGATAGGTCAAGATCAATCGGATACTAATAGGTGAGGCGAGAGATAGCCTCAGGTAGGACTAAAAATGAGATATTAGTCGATTAGTAAACCTTAAATTTTGAGTTCAAGGGTTTGATGGGGTTTACAAAAGTTAAGGGTGTGACCAGTCGATTGACAGTAATACTAGTCAACTGGTAACACTGCAACAACTCACATAATATTTGTTAGTCAATTGAGGAACTCGACTGCTGGTTATGGCTAATCGATTGGTGGTGACCTGAATAGAGTCATTGAGTTGATAGCTCGGAGCAACGGTTGAATCTATAAGAAACCAGTTGACTAGTGTGTAAGACCGACTATTCGTTGACAAAAACCAATATGACAACAATCTTATAAAAGAGGATTTCATGAAGATTTGAAGATGTCAATTCTTAAAGACTTTGAATGAGAGCTGTTATTGCATTCTAGACTTTCAAGAAGCTTTTCAAAGCAACCAAACTATAGGTAAGCAAAAATCTCGTTATGTAAAGTGTTGTTCACTTTGTATTTATTTTTATTTTATTATATCATTGTATTTGGTTGCAAGTCCTTGTAAAGAACATGTTGTAAGAGTTTTTTGTACCTCCAGAAGGTTTTTGAAAAAGAAAAAGAGTAGTGGTGATACCGCTAAGCTCTAGGTTATGAAGTATAAATTGGGGGTTATGGACCACGTAAAACGGTTTGTATTATGCTTGTATTGTACTTTTATTTATGCTTTTTTTTCGCTACACATTAATGTTTTGTAGATGAGCACATATTCGGCGATCGAGTTGCGAATACTATTCACCCCTTTCTAGTGACGTCAAGATCCTAACAAAAATCACTCCCCCACATTCTCTTTCTCCTTGTTGAGCAACTTACTTGACAACTCTTCTATAATAGCCTACTTGGTTTGTTGTGAACAATCCATACTTGGTTGTGTTTGTGGTCCTCCTACCTTTATATTATGGGAAACATATGTCTGCCCAACCTCAGAGCACAATTGGAGGGGACAAATCTACTTAAAAGAAATTGTGTTAAACATAGTCCTCAACATCTCTTTCTACACAACCACTTGACTTCTCGGTGACTTAGCCCTTGGTTCGGCTTCCCAAGCACTCAACACTCAAATTCGGACTCTGCTCGACCACCTTAACACTTTGCTAGTCGGGCACTCTGTCAACTCAACCAACTCGGACACTCAGCAAGCTCAGGTATAGCCTAACCACTTAGGCAACACTACACTCTGTCAACTCAACCAACTCGAGTACTCAATGCTTAGCTAGCTTGGCATTATGCTTGTTAGGCATTCTACTAAATTTTCCAGCTTAGGTCTTAGCCAACTCGGCTACTCAAGTGGCTCAACACTCGGCAACTTAGTCACTTGGTTAGCTTGACATTCTACAAGCTAGGCATTCTGCTAGCTCATCACTTGATAACTCAACCACTCAACCAAAAAGGGTGTCATCTAAAAAGGGTGTCATCATGATAGATAAGTCTAAATATATTTCCAATAAGTATTTAAATTTTATATTATCCATGTAACTCCAACAAATAATCTTCGATAAAAGATCGTCTAACAGTCTTAAAATAGATCTTTTATTTGTTGAGATGGTCATAGTAGTCATTGAGATCAACAATGTTGAACAAGCTACTCAACAAGTGATGATCTCCTCCACCTTGATTGAGAATATCCCAATTAATCATAGGGAAAAGCAAAGGAATTCATTGGGTTGAACTTCAAACAGTGGTAGTAGAAGGTGCAATTTTAGCATTGAGAGTATTGGGAATACAATCAAAGTCTCACATTAGTAAGACATAAAAAAGGTCATGTGCGTATAAGATGGAAATATATCTCCATTGGTATGAGGTCTTTTGGGTATAGCCCAAAAATAAAACCATGAGGGTTTAGGCTCAAAGTGGATAACATCATACCATTGTGGAGATATATGAATCTTATTTACATTAACAATTGGTATCAGAGTCATAATTCATGTCAAGTCATACACCTCGAATGAAGGAAGTGAGGCTCCCATGTCCAAATCAAGAGGACTAGACACTAGGTAAGAAGTCCAATTGGGTCAGAAAGATCAGACAATTGGCAGGAAGTTCAGTTGGGTCAGAAGGGTCGAACAACTAGTAGGAAGTCCAGATGGGTCGGGAGGATCAGACAGTTGATAGAAAGTCCTGATGGGTTGAGGATCAGATATTAAGCAAAGGAAGTCCTTCGAGGATGGATAGACTTGAAGGGGGAGTTCAATGTGGTCCTTCGTTTGAGGGAAAATTATTGAGAGTACTGAGAATACAATTAAAGTCCCACATTGGTAAAGCATGAAAAAGATTATATGTTTATAAGATGAAAAGATATCTCCATTGATATGTGGTCTTTTGGGTATACCCCAAAAATTAAACCATGAGAATTTAGGCCCAAAGTGGACAATATCATATAATTGTGGAGATATGTGAATCTTATTTGTATTAACATTTACCTCACCATGCTAAACTTGACTCATTTCTTAACAAAAGAACCTCCCAAGGTACATTCAGTGTGTGAGTGACATCCATACCATCATTGTTGTGGAAGCATGGAACCATTCAGAGTTGTTATGTCAAAACTACTATTAGTGATATATGAGAGATATCCTAAGACAATCGTCTTATGATTGTACCATTTATTTGATAAATAAAGATTCACTATTTGAGTATACATATTTTTATGTATTTGATTGGATATTAAACTCATTTACTAAATGTCCACAATACGATTCACAACATGAGAGAATTTATGATTGGATCACAACTAGTGAGTATCTTTACATGTGTAATTATGATGTATTGAAATTATCCTTAGTCGATGAATTGATATATTCGGATACCATCAATTCTGTTGAGACTAGCACGAGTTATACTCCTTGGTTTATCCAAGCAGTCGTTTCTCACCGGTTGGAGACATTGGGATATCCTGAGTTAATCGTGGATGCTAGTTATGGTAACTAGTTCATTAGAGTGACTAGCTGTAAGACTTCATATGGTTCTCTGCATATATGGATATGTTAATGAAGTTATTACTGCAGTATAAGTGCGATGTTCCTTTGACTTACGGTATTCAAGTCATTTTGGTCATGGAGACTTATGCTTTGACATCTTAAGCAAACATCTCCGAGGAGATGTGGACCCGGGATGATTGTGTATAAGTCGAAGTGGTCGAAGGTGTTTAAATAGCTTGCAAAGGATTCACCACTCCTTGCGAGGAGTTGTATACCCTATGACCTCTTGTTGGATTGTTACTAAAGTCTTTGGCCAAAACATAATATGTTTAGAGTATGGTACTCTTGGATACATGTGTAGTAACTAGAATCCGGAGGACGAGGAAGTAATACTTGGACTAGGTGTGATGTGGTCAGCCTAGTGGGGACTGACACATAGACCATGTCCTGAACCAAGTGGGTATAAGATGAGTGAAGGGAACGGAGCATAATTTACTGTAGCTGCTGAAAGGTTTCAGAAGCGTGCTGGGATCAACCGTTGATTTTTCGGTTAATTGAGGATCATAATGTACTACTAGGTGTCACTCATGATCGTTCTATAATCAATGGTTATTATAAACAACCAACATAAATCGGGAATCTATTTGGTGACACGCACTACGAGTGTAATCCGAAGGATTTAAAACGAGCTTGAGAATAGGATTCTCAAATCAAGAGAGACATGGTTTGGTTGGACCAAACGAAGAGCGAGCATGAAATTGTTTCAGTCGCATCAGAAGCATGGATGAGCCGAGTTTTATGAAGACATAATGGATGAACCAAATCAATTTGGTTCTAATCCTATGGTGGAAAATAAACCAAAGGGGTTTGGTTTGTTTTAAACGAATGAACCGATATCGGTTCGGTTCATTTTAACTTAAAATAGACTAACTCGATTTGGTTTATTTTAACTTAAGTTATTGGAGCAGGTTAATGGATTTTGGTTATGAACCAATAACCATTAGGAGAATATGTTCTCTATAAAAATACGACTTAAGGGTTTTTGCGATTTAATCGGTTCAAGGTTTTGGAAACCCTAGCCATTTTTCTCTTCTCCTCCCTTATTGTTGTCGCCCAACCTTAGGAGAGGTGTGGTTGTCGCCCAAGCTCCTTGTGTCGCCGCCCATTGGAGTTGTTGCTCCTCTTCCTTGCCTCTGACCATCCACCGGTCGTCGACAACTCCTCCGGCCATCCTCCCTTGGTTGTTGGCCATCAAGGGCAGTCGACCAAGTCTTTGGTCGGCCATCTCCTCCACCAAAATAAGCTGTCCAATTTTGAACAACTTGTTGTCCTCTTCATGGAGAGGTCATTTGGTCGACATTTTGTGCTCCAACAGTGACCTACTTGTCGGAGATTGGATCTCCGACAATCCCCTTTGGTGGAGGACCAAGGTTTCGTCAGTTGGTTGACGAAAATCGCTTCCGATGAGCGAGTTCGTGGAACTCGATTTTTTGGATCCGAATTTGATTCGGATTGTGATTGTCTCTTGGATCACAATGACTTCAATGTGAAGCTAGTACCTCTCATGAAGTCGGGACTTGTGGCTTTGTGAAGCTATCCCGACGATACTCGGCGTGGATACGGATAGCGGCGAAACTCGCGAGGGCTGCTTGGTTGATGTCATTTCCATTTCACGTAATTCATCAGGTATACCTAAATTAGTTTCTTTATTGCAAAATTTGAAATAGCGATTATGTCTACACTTGATATATCCTTGCATGCGTATGGTGTGTGTGTTGTAATAAATTAGTTTATTACTTATTTTTGCTTCTGTTGTGTGCATGTTTATGAAACATGTTCGAACGCACACCCACGTCGGTGCCGAGGAAACCTAACAGTGGTATCAGAGCCCAGCTGTGTTTTGACATAATCATAAAATTATTTTGCGATAGTCATAATTATATTTTTGGAAATTTTCTACTTTTGGAAAGTTTAGAAATAATTATGAAAATTTTAATTAGTAAATAAATTCAAATTGGAATTTTCTAATGTGATTAGGAAATCACAATTTAGGAAATTTGTTTCCTAAAATAAATTTGAATTTCCTTAATTAATATTTTTCATAAATAGAATATGTGATTAAATTTGGAAATTTATTTCCTAATTTAATCGGGATTTGATTTGAGAAATCAAATTGTAAACATATTTTATTTCCAAAAATTAATTTTGACAATATGGAAACTACTTGTACATGCATTGTATATCATGTAATTGCATTAGATGCATATCATTATGGCATGCATGTCATGACATGTAGATGTATGTCATGTATGTCATGCCATGTAGATAATAGTTATTTGCATGCAAAAAGGATGAGACCTTAAATCCCTTATACAATATTAAAGCCTACACCTTCCATTAATATGGTTCGAACCAGAGTTCTATTTCTTGCTTGGGTTGTCGGACTCACTCCAAGCCCGGCTTGAACTTGAACATGTTCAAATCATTAGAATAGTTTAACACTAATAGGGTAAGAGTCAGAAGTCAATCATTAGTTTGGGTTGTTGGACTCACTCCAAGTCTGGCTAATTGGTTGAATGCGCTCTAACCATATTAAAACTATTTCATGATTAATGGGTCGACTCTAACTTGGAGCAACGATTTGTTTGACTCACTCCAAGGTCGATGTGAAGAGAAGTGAAGTTGGGTGCTATGCATATGATGCATACTTGTTAATGTGTTAACAACCCAATGTATGTGTGAGCATTCAATTAGTTAATAACACATTGTGATAGTTACATATACGTGATATGTAATTGGTATACTTGATACTTACCATCATAGCTAAGAATGGTTTTTTAGACTCACTCCAAGGTTGTTCTTATATATGTTGGATATCAGCTCATTCGGAGATGGACCTATGATCTCCCGAATTGATTTTGAGGGTTTTTGAATTTTGAAAAATGAATGGGATATATAAATGTATGTTGATGCATTTTAAAATCATTTTCTCATATATGCTCGACTTGTATTTCTAGGTTAATCGCTTGATCATGATATCTTTGAATTTGCGCTCTATTTTGGATTCGAATAAATTGACTAGGGCGAACTTCTTGAACTGGCTTAGAAACTTGAGAATTGTTCTCAAGGCTGAAAAGCTTGAGTATGCCCTCGAAGCGCCTCTTCCCACCCGTCCTAGTGATGATGCAACTCCGAACTAATTGTTGGCCCATCAAAAACATGTGAGTGATTCTAAACTAGTGAGTTGCATCATGCTAGTCGTGATGGTACCCGAGCTGCGGAAGCAGCATGAGCATATGGATGCTCATACCATAGTCTTTCATCTTTATGAGTTGTTTAATGAGCAAGTGAGATCCGAAAGATTCGAAGTCTCCAAGCTTCTCTTCACCTCTGAGATGCAAGAAGGTTCATCTATGGTACTGCTCAACATGCTGAAGACTGTGGAGCCTTCTGTGAAGCATGAGCATGGGACGGTGTTGTTAGTTGATTCCTCGAAGAAAGGTTCTAAGAGGAAGTCAAAGGAACAACAGAAGGGGAAGAAGAAAATGGCTAAAAAGGCAGAACTAGCTCAAAATGGTACTTGCCATCATTGCGGCAAGGAGGGTCATTGGCGAAGAAACTGCAAGATTTATCTTGAGTCCGTGAAAAAGAATAAGGCATCTGATGCCCCATCTTCTTCAGATATCTTCATAATTAATTATCATTCTATTTCCTTTGACACTTGGGTATTGAATATCGGGTGTGGTTCACATATATGTAATGACATACATGGGCTAAGGAATAGAAGAAGACTCATCAAGGGAGAGTCAAATTTACATATTGGGAATGAAGCAAAAGTTGTTGCACTCGCCATCGGAACGTATTTGTTGAAACTCCCTACAGGACTTGTCTTAGAACTGGGCAATTACTTTTATGTTCCTTCGTTGATAAATAACATCATTTCTATTTCTTGTTTAAATAGAAATGGATATCATTTAACTTTTAGTAACAATTGTTGTTACATAACTTTGAATGACGTTCTTTATGGGACTAGAACTTTAAGCAATGGTATTTATGTGTTGGACGTATCCAGTGACATTTTCAATATCGAACCGAGTAACAAGTGTGCTCGAAAAGATAATCAATTAGACTCTTACATGTGGCATTGTCGTCTTGGCCATGTGAGCAAGAAACACATGTCCGAATTAAACCGATGTAGAATTCTAGAATCATTTGAATTAGATTCATACGATACATATGAATCATACTTAAAGGGCAAGATAACCAAGTTACCTTTTACTGGAGAAGGTGAACTGGTGGGAGAGTTGTTTGGTCTAATACATATTGATGTATGCGGATCTATGTCAACTCAAGCTCTAGGAGGCTATAGCTACTTCATTATCTTCACCGATGATCCCTCACGGTTTGGGTATATGTTCTTGATGAAACATAAGTCTGAAGCCTTTGAAAGTTTCAAAGAATTCAGAAATGGAATAGAGAAACAACTTGGCAAGAGTATTAAAATACTTCTATCGGATCGAGGTGGTGAATATTTGAGTCAAGAGTTTCTAAATTATCTGAGGGACAATGGTATATTGTCTCAATGGACTCCGCCGTATACAGCACAACTTAATGGTATATCTGAGAGGCGAAATCGGCTTATTGGACATGGTCAGGTCGATGATGAATCACGCGAATCTTCCCAAGTCCTTTTGGGGTTATGCACTTCAGACAACTATTTACTTGCTAAATAGATTCCCGACCAAGGTAGTCTCTGCTACTCCATATGAGATATGAGCTAGTAAGAAATTTCATTTATCTTACTTAAAGATATGGGGTTCTTATGTGAAGCGGACTGTATAAATTGGATGTTAAGTCTAATAAATGTTTATTTATTGGATACCCTAAGGAAATGAGGGGTTACCAATTCTATCATCTTTTGGAACAAAAGGTGTTTGTTTCAAAGAATGTTGTGTTTCTAAAGAAAGAGTTTCTCTTACAAGAAAACAGTGGGAGTGTCGTTGAACTTGAGGAGGTTCAAGAGACTCCAGTAGACATTGAGGAGATATCTGGTCAAGCATCTCAACCGATAACTCATAGTGATGAGACATCGGCTGAACCTATTGTGACACTAAATCTTCGTAGATCTGGTAGGACACACAATATTCCTGAGAGATATTGATTTCTCGTAAGTGAATCGAATGATGTGATACTCATTGACAATGAGGAGCCTACCAATTATAAAGAAATTCTGAAAAGTTCAGAAAGGGACAAATGACTTGAAGCCATGAAGTCGGAAATAGATTTTATGTATGAAAATCAAGTTTGGAACTTGGTGGACCCACCTGAAGGCATTAAGGCGGGTGCAAGTGGATTTTCAAGAAGAAGACCGACATGGATGGTAATGTGATTACCTTTAAGGTAGATTAGTGGCGAAAGGCTATCGTCAAAAGCAATGTGTTGATTATAACGATACCTATTCACCAGCAGTTATGCTTAAATTCATTCGAATGCTCCTGGCCATAGTGACTCATTATGATTATGAGATATGACAAATGGATATGAAAACGACTTTACTTAATGGAAACCTCCTCGAGGACATGTATATATACAACCTGAGGGTTTCACATCAGTTGATAAAACCAAGGCATGCAAACTTCGACGGTCCATTTATGGACTGAAGTAAGCATCCAGGAGCTAGAATATTCGTTTTGATGAGACAATCAAAAGGTTTGATTTCTCACAAAATCTAGATGAACCATGTGTGTACAAGAAGGTTAGTGGGAGTGCAGTTGTATTCCTAGTATTGTATGTCGATGACATATTACTTATAGGAAACGATATATCTGTCTTACAATCAGTTAAAATTTGGTTATCTAAAATGTTCTCCATGAAAGACCTGGGAGAAGCGACCTACATCCTCGGAATTAAGATCTATAGAGATAGATCGAAACGGTTGCTTGGTCTTTCACAGTCTACATATATAAATTGAGTGCTAAAGAGGTTTAGCATGTCGGAATCCAAGAAAGATTTTCTTCCTATCAGGCATGGGATACACCTTTCAAAGTCTATGTATTCACGCACAGAAGACGAGAGGATTTGCATGAGTAAGATCCTCTATGCATCTATAATAGGATCTATCATGTATGTTATGTTATGTATGAGGCCCGATGTATCATATGCTCTGAGTGTTACGAGCAGATATCAGTCTGGGAATGGATCATTGGGTGACTGTTAAACAATCCTTAAGTACTTAAGAAGAACTAAAGATGTGTTCCTAATATATGGAGAGGGTGATATGGTAATACGCTGGTATACGGATGCCAACTTTCAGATAGACAAGGATGTTTCAGGTCTCAGTCTGGTTACGTATTCACCTTAAATAGAGGCACAATAAGTTGGAAAGGTTCCAAGCAATACACTATAGTGGATTCTGCCACTAAGGCAGAATACATTGTATCTTCAGAAGCAGCAAAGGAAGCGGTTTGGATCAAGAAGTTCGTCTTTGAACTTGATGTGGTCTCATCAACGATCCAAACATGTGTTTTGCTGCTATCATTTGATCAGAGAGATCATAAGTAGGAAGGAAATACAAATCAAGAAGATTCCCACTGAAAAGAACTTAGCGGATCCTTTAACTAAGGTTTTACCCTAAAATAATTTTGAGGGTCATGTTAGAGCTTATAGTATTGGATACTGTGGCGATTGGCATTAGGCCTAGTGAGAGCTTGTTAGTGATATATGAGAGATGTCCTAAGACAATCGCCTTATAATTGTACCATTTATTTGATAAATGAAGATTCACTATTTGAGTATATATATTTTCATGTATTTGATTGAATCTTAAACTCATTTACTGAATGTCCGCAATACGATTCACAGTATGAGAGAATTTGTGATTGGATCACAACTAGTGAGTATCTCTACATATGTAATTGTGATGTATTGGAATTATCCCTAGTTGATGAATTGATGTATTCATACACCATCAATTCTGTTGAGACTAGCATAAGTTATACTCCTTGGTTTATCCAAGCAGTCGTTCCTCACTGGCTGGAGACATTGGGATGTTCGGAGTTAATCATGGATGCTAGTTATGGTAACTAGTTCATTGGAGTGACTAGATGTAAGACTTCATATGGTTCTCTACATATGTGGATATGTCAATGAAGTTCTTATTGCAGCTTAAGTGCAATGTTCCTTCGACTTGTGGTATTCAAGTCATCTTGATCATGTAGACTTATGCTTTGACATCTTAAGCAAACATCTCCGAGGAGATGTGGACCCAATATGATTGGGTATAAATCGAAGTGATCGAAGGTGTTTTAATAGCCTATAGAGGATTCACCACTCTTTGCGAGGAGATGTATACCCTATAGCTTCTCGTCGGATTGTTACTAAAGTCTTTGGCCAAAGCATTACATGTTTAGAGTATGGTACTCTTGGATACATGTACAGTAACTAGAATCCGTAGGATGAGGAAGTAATACTTGGACTAGATGTGACATGGTCAAACTAGTGGGGACAGACACAATAGACCATGTCCTGAACCAAGTGTGTAGAAGATGAGTGAAGGGAACGGGGCACAATTTACTGTAGTTGCTGAAGGATTTCAGAAGCATTCTGGGATCAACCGTTGATTTTTCAGTTAATTGGGGATCATGATATACTACTAGGTGTCACTCATGATTGTTCTATAATTAATGGTTAATTATAGACGACCAACATAAATCGAGAATCTATTTGGTCACACGCACAACAAGTGTTATCCGAAGGATTTAAAACGAGCTTGAGAATAGGATTCTCAAATCGAGAGAGACTTGGTTTGGTTGGACCAAACAAAGAGCGAGTATGAAATTGTTTCAGTCGCATTAGAAGCATGGATGAGCCGAGTCTTATGAAGACGTGATGGATGAACCAAATTGGTTTGGTTCTAATCTTATGGTGGAAAATAAACCAAAGGGGTTTGGTTTGTTTTAAACGAATGAACTAAAATTAGTTCGGTTTGTTTTAACTTAAAATAGATCAACACTGTTTGGTTTATCTTAACTTAAGTTAATGAAGCGAGTTAACGGATTTTAGTTATGAACCAATAACTGTTTGGAGAATGTGTTCTCTATAAAAAAACGGCTTAAGGATTTTGTTAATAATAATCAACTTTCGTGTTGGAAACCCTAGCTGCCCAAGCCTTCTCTTCCTCCTTGCTTCTTGCCGCCCAAGAGGAATTGCTGCCCAACCAAGAGTTGCTGCCCAAGTTGATTCTGCCTCTTCCTCCTTATCGCCGGCCACCCACCAGCCGTCGGCAATACCTTCAGCCATCCTCCCTTGGTCACCGATGACTAAAGAGCAACCGACTAATTGATTGGTCGGTCATCTCTTCCACCAAACAAGTTGTCCAGTTTCTGGACAGCTTGTTCTCCTCTTGTTGGAGAGGTTGTTTGGTCGACGTTTTGTGCTCCGACAGTGACCTACTTGTCAGGGATTAGATCTCTGGAAATTCTCATAGGTGGAGGGTTAAGTTTTCGTCAACTGGTTGACGAAAACCGCTTTTGAGAAGCAAGTTTGCGAAACTCATTTTTGGGATCCGAATTTGATTCAGATTGTGGTCGTCTCTTGGATTACAATGACTTCGACATGAGGCTAGTGACTCTTGCGAAGATAAGGCTCGTAGCTTTGTGAAGCTATCTCGACTATACTCGGCGTGGATATGGATAGAGGTGATTCTAGAGAGAGTCACTACGGTTGATGTCATTCCCGCTACACGTGATTCGTCAGGTATACAAAGATTACTTTCTTTATTAATTGCAAAATTTGAAATAACGATTATGTCTACACTTGATGTATCCTTGCATGCGTGTGGTGTGTGTGTTGTAATAAATTAGTCTATTACTTATTTTTGCTTCCGTTGTATGTATGTTTACTAAACGTGTTCGAACACACACCCACGTCAGTGCCGAGGAAACCCAACACATATGTCTTTTGGGAAAAATTTACGTATAACAACTAGAAGTATTCTTTACAATAATACATGACAATCATGTGATTTTAGTCCATATATCTTTCCTTCATTTGCATTCACATGTCTAGATATATTAGTAGCATAACCATCTAAAAACTTCACAGATTTAAAAAATTGACAAAATTCACGCCTGTCATCCAATGTCAATGTGTAACTTGCATACGGTTTTCTGAATTTGTCTCCTACCGACTGTAAATGCATCTCACTCCTTATCCCCATATCCTACAAGTCTAATCTTGCTTTGAGAGTGTCCTTTGACTTTTCGTTTATATTTAATAATGTACCAATTAAAACATCACAGACATTCTTTTCAATATGTATCACATCTAAATTATGTCTCAACTTTAAATATGACCAATATGGTAACTCAAAAAATATAAACTTCTTTACCCAATTTGGATCATCTGAAGATCGTTGTCATTTTTTACTGAATGAAGGATGCTTACTGAATATCACTTGGGGTAACGCATCTAACTGCGCTAAAATCTCATATTCATTCATTACTCATGGTGGTCCTTCTTTTTCAGCCTTTCCATTGAAATTTTTATTTCTACGCTATGGGTGTTGTACATTCAAGAATCAATGGTGACATGTGTAGTATATTTTACTCCTTAATCCTTGAGATTTGGTTTCATTCAGACATACTGGACATGCCTTATAGCCCTTTGTGCTCCATCCAGAAACTGTTTTATATGCTGGAAAGTTATGAATGGTCCACATCACAGCGACATGTAATTGAAATACTTGTTCAGTCGATGCATCATATACTTCCACCCCGTCATCCCATAGCTCCTTCAGTTCATTTATCAGAGGTTGAAAGTATACATCTATCTCTTTGTCAGGTGATTTAGTCCTAGAAATTAAAAGAGACATAATCATATATGGTGGCTTCATCATTTTCCATAGTGGCAAATTATAATTCACAAGTATAACAGGTCACATACTATAAACATTTGACATGTTTCCAAATGGATTAAACTCGTCAGTAGCCAACCCTAAGCAAATATTTCATGGATCGCTTGCAAATATTTCATGTGCATTGGCAAATTCTTTCCATGATTCACTATCAGCTGGGTGTCTTAATACACCATCTTTTTCAACACGGTTTTCTTTATGTCATCTCATCTCTTTGGTCGTATGCTTTGAAATAAACAACCGATTAAGTCTCGGTTTTAGAAGAAAATATTGAAGAATTTTGTGTGGATTCTTTTTCTTATTCATCCCTTCGTACTTATATCTGGGCTTCTTGCACACTGGACATGCATCTTTATTCTCGTGCTCATCCTTCTCATATGTCAATCCTAACTCTTTTAATAATTTTTTGGCTTCATAATAAGAGTTTAGAATCACATTCGGTTTAGGAAATGCCTCTTGCAATAACTGAAGTAATATATCAAAAGATTTATTGCTCCAGTCATTTAACACTTTCACATGCATTAGCTTCACTACAAAATTAAAAATCGAAAAATTAGTACAATTGTGATACAGTTCTTTTTATGCTTCTTCCAACATTGAAATATAACTTCGTCTATAATCATTTGCCTTTGTGTTTATATTGATATCATCTGATTGAGGCTCATTGTTGGTTATATTTTCTATATTTCATAAATCAATAAGCATATCTTCGAAATCATCTACTTTAACATCAACATCATTTTCATCTTGATTGACAATATTTATACAACCAGATGATGTTGACGCTTCTCCATGAAAGTTTCAGAATTTATATAGTCTATCGAATCTCCACCTATAAAGATGTCCTCGCACATAATCCAATTCATATTGAAACAAATTGTCACACCGTCGACATTGACAATGAATTTTTGATAAATTTAGACTGATCATGTTATTCTCTGTCATATTTATAAACTGATTCAACCCATTTATATATTCAGCACTAATCCGATTATGAATCGTTATCCAACTTTTATCCATTTTTTAAAATCCTAGTTAAACATATATAAAATAATTTTGATGTTAATTTTCAATAAAAGGAATTTAACAACTTAAATTTAGTTATCACATATAAAATAATCAAAAAAATTATAATTTAAACCTCACACAACATAACATACACTTTGCATTATAACTCTATGTTTATCATCGAATATTATAATCTAAGAATCAGAAAATCCTAAATTTATCCTCTAATCATAGAATAATCCTAAAATCATCATCTAATTGACAATATATCTTCAAGTTTATCATTTAACAACTGTATATATAATCTACAATAATCTTAAACCCTAACAAAAACCTAAATTCATTATCTGAGTATAACAAAATCTTAAATTTATCATCTAATCATAACAACAATATAAAAAACCCTAAATTTATTTTAAAACCTTAAAGAAAGAATTTGGATAAACCTGAGCTTGAGATGGCGCCGAGAAGAAACTGAATCTGAAGATCGAAGTTGGAGAAGGAGGTCGGAGCTACCGCTAGTGTCGGACAACGGGGAGAAAGTCGGTTTCGTTGTCGGAGATGAGAAGTCGCATGCACACGGAAGCTAGGGCGGCGGGCCGACGAGGAAAGAAGTCAGAGCACGGAGAAATGTCAGAGCCTGTCGTCGGAGAATAGCCGAAGATGAACGAAGAGTCACGCGGAGCTTGTCGCCGAAGAGCAGGAGAATCACCGAAAGAGAGGAAGTCGAGCGGAGAAAATGGGAGAATCGGGGCGATCGAGGGTTTTTTCCGCGAATCTTAGTGACAAAATTTTCAATTTTTGTTGCTAATATTTATATATTGGCGACAAACAACACATATCGTCGCAAAAAATTGACACATCAGTCGACTGGTGGTATCCCCAATCTACTATCGGTAATTTGGCTGACCACAAAATTGAGTCTACTCGACTGGCCAATCAACTAAATAATTTACGATAAATATTTATTTATTTCGTCACTAAATATCAGTCGACTGTCGATAATTTGGTCGGTCATAGAATCGAGTTTACTCGACTGGCCACTTGACTGAATAGTTTGCGACGAATATTTATTTATTTCGTCGTTAAGTATCAGTTGACTGGTGGTATACATCTGTCGACTGATATTATTGTCGACGAATTTATACATATCGTCACTAAACTTAAATATATTAGCGACAAAATATATATTGTTGGGAGTATGGGGAATACAATCAAAGTCCCACATTGGTAAGACATGGAAAAGATCATGTGCTTATAAGAAAAAAGATATCTCCATTGGTATGAGGCCTTTTGGGTAAAGCCCAAAAACAAAACCATGAGGGCTTGGACCCAAAGTGGACAATATCATACCATTGTGGAGATATGTGGATCTTATATGCACTAACAATTGGTATCAGAGCCATGGTCCATGTCAAGCCATGAACCTCGAACGAAGGAAGTTGAGCTCCCACGTCCGGATCAAGAGAACCAGACATCAGGAAGGAAGTCTAGTTGGGTCGGGGGGACCGAACAACTGGCAGGAAGTCCTGGTGGATTGAAGATCGGACATCAAGCAGAGAAAATCCTTCGAGGAGGGATAGGCTTGAGGGGGGGCCCAATGTGGTCCTTCGTTTGAGGGGGGGATTGTTGGGAGTATGGGGAATACAATCAAAGTCCCACATTGGTAAGACATGGAAAAGATCATGTGCTTATAAGAAAAAAGATATCTCCATTGGTATGAGGCCTTTTGGGTAAAGCCCAAAAACAAAACCATGAGGGCTTGGACCCAAAGTGGACAATATCATACCATTGTGGAGATATGTGGATCTTATATGCACTAACATATATTTCGTCGTTAACATTAATTTAGAATATAGTCTAGCGACGAATATTCTTATTTCATCGCTAATATATTTACGTTTAGCGATGAAATATTAAATTTCGTCGCAAATTTAATATTATTTATGATGTTCAAGAAATTCATCGTTAATTCTTCATTTTTTCGACGAATTATTAATTTGTCACTAATATTTCGTCGGTATTTTTTTTTTTTTTTTTTTTGGTTGTTGTAGTGCTTTAAAATGTCCTCAGAGTCCAAATCAAGGCCCACTAATGCTTTAACTTACTTTTACAAAAGGCTCTTGTTGGAAATTAATTCTCTGTAAGCAATGAAATTGAGAAAATGCAAAATTAATATTCAATTAATATCATGTTCAGATCACTCAAATATGAATAAAGGATGATTTACATGAAATTTTTATGTGGCGAACCGTCCATTCAAAAATTAAAAATTTGAATATTTGATATAAACTAAAAAATGCATAAAAATTAATTCGTGGGAGATCAATTTAATGGGAAAAAAAAGTACAGTTCTTCAGTGGGTTAAATTTTTTAGGTCGGTGCAATGTGTTAGGACCTCCGGGGAGGGGTGAATAGCGCGTACGTCGTTGATAGAGGAATTTTTTTACAATCGCGTGTTTGTTATAATTCGATTGGTACTCAGCAGAAATAATAGAAATAAAACAATAATAAAATATATAAGTACACAATCACAACACGCAATATAACGTGGTTCAGAACCAAATGATTTCTACTTTACAGATTAGGTTCGAATGAGCCCTAGCGATGTCAATCACACACCACTACTAAATAACTCCTTCTCGGAACAATCCGGAGGTGGAGAAACCTCGTACAAGTGATTACTCTAAGTAATACAATGAACAACAAACGAAATATGAATGAAATACAACAAAAGAAGTAAAGAACACTTTAGAAAAACTCTTTTGGAAGTTTGTTTATTGATTGCCTTGGACTAGCTTTAAAGGTCATGATTTGTACCAGCAAATAGCTACAAATCATCCAAGAAAACCAATGTCAAATCCCTCCTTCCGAGCTGCTTTTATAACCTACAATCGGGCTGGATTTCGCCTAGCAGTCGATTGATCGGGACCATCAGTCGATTGCTCCTGTAGTCATTGTGAGACAACGACATGAGCCACGTCAGATAAGTTCCAACGGATAGATCATCGATCATTGATGGCTCAATCGATCGTCAGTGTTGGTCGATCACTTTCATTGGGACTTCTTGTGCTCGATTTGAAGCATCGGTCATTGTCATACCCTAGCAATCGTGATGGCACCATCGATTACGACCGTTAGGGTCATTTTCTCATACACCTCGAATCCCTAATCGACTACGCGTGGTCATCAACCGTAGTCTCGGTCGGTATAGTCTCACGACCGAGCACCTCTCAAACATAAGATTTTAACCCAAGTATGGTGTCCTCGTACTTGCTAGACCACCCTTAGCCTAGATCTAAGCCTTCTAGCCACCTCCATCAACCTCATGCCTATTGGATCTCTCTAAGTCATTCATGACTTGTTCATCCATACGCTAGCCTTCAGGTGTTTCCATCAACTAGTGTCATGCTAATGCGATCTACACCGCCAAGACACATTGAGTTTACGCTGCCAAGACTCCGCTTGGATTTTACACTGTCAATCATTGGACTTATGCTGCCAAGGCTTCACCCTTGAACTTTATACCGTTAATATTCCCCTTGGACTTCTCAATTGTCAAGACTCAAGTTTGGACTTTTCCTTGTCAATCCATGTTCGACTTTCCATGTCAAGACTCATGCTTGGACTTTTCCTTGCCAAGGCTCATGCTTGGACTTTCCTTGTCAAACCATGTTGGACTTTCTATGTCAAGACTTGAGCTTGGACTTTTCATATCAAATATACAAGACTTGAACTTCTCCCATGATAATGATCAAATCATCGTCAAACATCAAATGTGATCTGGATCGATTGCACTAACAATCTCCTCAATATACATGTCAGACATCAATATTAAATATTAAAATATTATTCGAATCAAATTCGAATCTGATCAATCATAATCTAAATCGATTGCACCAACGCAATAGTCACGTCGGAATTAAAATGATTTCACCAAACAACCTAATAAATACCGGCAATGGGGATGACGCTCCGTGGAAGCTTAAATTCATTTGTACAGAAGGATCTACTTTGTCAATGCACTGGTACAGTGAAAAGAATAAACAATTGTTTTTATATATGGAGTAAAGTGCAAAATGTGGCTACAGATATATAGCTATTTTGACGAAATATATATACATAAGACAATAATTTTATCAAAAGACCTCTTCACTTTATGATTTACAATTGTAAATCATAGGCAATTCGTTATATAGCTGAAACTTTGTAATTTATAGTGTTCTTGTGTGACATATTGTAATAATGCTCATTCCAAACACCCATCCTGGTTGGTTCCCGATTTAATAAAGGAAGATAAATTATATAACACATCGTATATAATCATCGTAGTAATTATCCGTATCATCGGAAAAAAAATTAAAATTAATTAAGTCGGTACAAAACCGACAAACCAGTATAAATATCGACTTAATTCAATTTATTTATTGGTATAGAACGAATACATTCAATCAAGGATAAATTTCCTTGATTCTTTAGATAACAGTCGACTGAAACGCTTATACCAGTCTACTGATATTTTTATCAATCAACTATCATCTAAGTCCAATTGTTTCAAACTGTTTTGACTTGACACGACCAATAATGTGAAAACTTAAACACCTTCTACTTCTCTCCGAGTACCCCAGGCACTTGAGTAACATGAACGGTATTTTATTTTTACATCGTCCTTAGCCATCAACTCTAGTTCTTATTAACCTATTTATAAGTTGTTTTATTCGAGTTCTATTTGTTTCAAACAAATACTCGACAATCTAGTTATATGTTAAGTTGACCAAAGTCAACTTAGTCAACTTACGTTGACTGACAGTAGGTTTAGCCCTCTGGCCAGACCACTTTGTCATCAATTCAGACCGGTCATATCAAATTTCTAGACTAATTCTGAAAATCTAGGCCGGTCTGTCGAATTTCCAGACTGGTTCTGGAAATCCAAATCAGTCTATCAAATTTCTAGACTGGTTCTGGAAATCCAGACCGACTAGTCTGGAAAGTCTGGAAATCCAGATTGGTCTGTCGAATTTTCAAATTGGTTTTGGAAATCCAGACCGATCTATCAAATTTCCAAACTGGTTCTGGAAATCCAGACCGGTTTCCAGACTAGTTATGTAATCCCGAGCTGTTTTCAATCTAGATCGGTCTGAAATCTCGAGCACTCTCGGAACTGCTCGGGAACACAGTTTCCAAAACATTTCCCAGGGAACCGTTCGGGAAACTAAATCGGTCTGTAAACCAGACCGATCTAAAACTGCTCGGGAAAACAGTTTCTTTAACTGTCCCAGAGAACTGTTCCCACTAGGAAATTGTTCCTTCAGGCCGCTTTCGGGCAGTTTTCAGCTATTCGCCTTGAGGCTGTTCCCACTATGGAACCGCCAGCGATTATCCATTGAGAACTGTTCCATCAGGGAACTTCAATCCCGAGCAATTTTCTCAGGGAATTGTTCCCCCAGGGAACTGTTCCCATCTCAACCGATCTGTTTACCAGATCGATCTGAAAAACTACTCGGGAAGCAAAACAGTTTCATAGGGAACTGTTCCCACCATCGCAACCGGTCTGATTCTCAGACCGGTCTGAAATTGCTCGTGCTAGAGTAGTTTCCCAGGGAACTGTTCCCCCAAGGAACTATTCCCCTTCGAGGCGATGCAGCGCTCGGCAAGCAGAAGCGATTTCTAGAACTATTTCCACTAAGCGCAACTGTCTAATTCTCGAGCGGTTTGAAAGCTGCTCGTAAGAAGCGATTCGGCTATTTTCGAAAATTGCTTGGCAAATTATTGTTTTCCGTTCTCGCAATTCACTTTCGTGATGAACAGTGATTTTGCAGAAAAAAAATTTAAGAGATGCTTCACTAACACTGCTCTAATACCATTGTTGATGGTTAAAGCATCTTTTCGAACTAATTTAAATAGAAAGAACAAAATAAATGAAATGCAAAAAATAAAAACTTACAGAGATTTACAAAACTTGATTTAGCGTCGCAGGGATGTAGCGAAGACAAGATTGCTAGCCGTCTGAGAGTCGATCATACGGCAAAGATCCTCCTTCATGAGCCAAGATTGCAGTCGCGCTTTGGTGTTTTTCTCATTGTTCTTTCCGACGAAACTTCACTCAGCCAAATCTCTCTGATCGCCCCTTTTCCAACAACCCATTGCTTTGGACACTCCCTCCTTTAAATAGGAGTTTGGACGTTCAATCTCATGGAGAAATCACACGCACTTCTTTGAATGCGTGCGCAGATTCGTGCACGGTTACTACGCCCAATAACCGTTCCACGTATTTCAAGAATATAGACAGCAAAGACGACGCTGCAGTACTCATTGGTGTCGAGGACTCGTGTCACCTTAGAAGTCGTATGATATAACACGGCTTGACTCATCATTCAATGGTTTCCACAAAATTTCTGATTCATTCAGCCAAATTAAGTCGAGACTATTAGGCGCATGTAATTTGCTTGAGAAGCTAATTAACCAAGTAGTGAATACCTTATTTTTATTATCAAAAAAAAAAATTAGAAATCAAAGGTTCATCGAATTAATCGATCGAGTGGCAAAATTTTGGATTAGATTTTGTAGCAAATGTGAGAAATAAAAATGCATAATAACGAATCAAACCGTGTAAAATGGGAGCTACTTTTAATGGCATGGAAATCGGCATTCACAGCGCGCCAAGACAATGGTCCGCCTGCGATCGCCCCCATCAGCCACTACGGCGTCCACTAGAACATGGGAATCAAGGCATCATCGTCTAGTTTGGGTGCAGACGCTGGGCAGAACACCAATCCGAACACAACGAACTCGAGTGAGACGTCGACGGGTTTAGGGTTTAGAGGGATGAACTACCCAGTTCTACGCCGCTTCACTCCCGAAGTTGCATGGCCGTCTTATTGACAGATTCATAAAGGCGCAACTAAAGGTAGAAACAGACAATGCGGGACTAAAAATCTCGCCTTTCTCTTCCACGGCCTCTTCACTTTTGCCACTCCTGTGCCAATGACGACATCGCCATCGCCTGCACTGCTCCGGCGGCTTCCACCACCTCCAGAAATGACTATCCTGCTCTGCCACTCTGATCAGCTCCTCCATGTGGACATCCTCCGCCGATTCAACGATTGCGACGACAACCCCGTACTCTATGGACTCTTCGCCTTCTTTTAGTCGCAAGGAATGTGGAGTTGAAATAAAAGAGAGCGAAAGCCCATGGCAACTAACAGAGGAGGGCAAGGCTAAACGCAAAATGAGAAGCAACGAACGCGGTAGAAGTAGAAACCCCAAGCGACACGAACTCACACAGCGCACAGCCCGCATCAAGGAGCACAATGCTGATTGCTGAATCAGAAACCAGATCGTTGGCTGCAGAGAGTCACTTGAGAAAATCTCGAGGCCCCTTGCCTTTCCTCTTCTTTCTCTCCTCTCATTTTAAAAATATGCTGCCATGGAGAGCATCTCTCTCACTGTCGATCGACCTTTCTTTATCCTTAAAAACAGTAAGAAGTGTACATACTGAATCTCTCCCCACTTCCAAACACCAACACCACCACCCAGTAGCCGCCCACTTCTTCCTTCTCTGTTGCCCCTGCTTCCATGTGTTGGTGACTGTGCGGCACCATGTCTGACGGGATTATGGAGCTGCTTTGTCTCATTTGTTGCTCTAAGTGAGAGGAGATTTCGCTCATATTTGCTGCAATCAAGCAACGGAGGTTTGTCTGACGTCAGATTGGTTACATTACTATAAAAATTACATTTAATAATCTGAATGGTGCTTCAAGATGAAGAAGGATGATTAATCTTCAGTTTGTGCGAAAATTACTTAATTATTTTACTCTGTTGATCACTGATGGTGAAAGTGGAAATGTTCCAGGTGATCAGATCAGTCCTCTCTTACAGAGAGGAAATTTTAACTCTTTAATGTAGTTTTAAAAATATATATATAATGACCCATGCAGTAGTGATGTTCATAGTATTTGAGTGCTAAATTGAATGATTATCTTTTATTTTACAGGGTGAGGCAGGTCCTTGCAGTTTAATGATTATCTTTGTCAAGACACTATTCAGCTGAAGTGGGTTCCTGACCTCTGAATGCTACAAAGATCAGTTGTTTAGAGGTAATTAATGGTCCTGTTAGATCTTCTTAGGAGAAACTTACTGAATGACCCAATAAGTAGATTGAAAACTTGAAATTAATTTGCTCTATATGTTTGTGTATATAAACTCACAAGCCAACTGTTTGCGCCAGGTACAAGGTGATGCAGCATAGGATAGACAACAAAGAGGATCATTGTTGTGGAGGCCACTCGTCGTCGTTTGAAGATTTGACAAAATTTCTGATTCAGCAAAATTCCATGTCAAATAAAAGAGATGTATGGTCTGTTAATGCACAACGCATGCAAATAATAAAATATGGATGGTGAAATTGAAACACTGTCAATTACAATCACAAGTTAATCAGTTAATTAATTTTGTCAATTAGAGTCATGCATGACATATGGTGAAATTATTAATCGTATAATGTTCTTTGGATAAAAGGTTGAAATTTGTCTATCTAATGATCTATAAATTATGAAAAAAAATTAATCCAAAGCCCGTTGATAAATTATATGGAATCCTAGAATGCTCAGACCAAGTTGTAGCGTGTCCAAATAATGTACAACCAATGGTATGGAAGCCGTAAATTTATGAAGGTATAATTGCATGCCATTCACGTGAAGGGTTAATATTCAATTTTATGCTTTATAAGTTGAGAAAAGTTAAAACTAAAGTAATAAAATTTTAAATCATCTGGTGTCGAGCGCCTCTAATGGTCGGCCTTTCGACTGAACGAAGGATAGTAAATTATAGGAGGTTTTGCTATGATACAGTGATCTCTTTATATAAGAGAGATCAGAAATCCAATAAAGCATTTCGCATCCGTTGGAAATTAACCCTAAGATACCATGTAATAAGTATCCATGCAGTTACTAACTTCGTCAATCCGTGGGAGCTAAATACAATTTTAAATCGTGAAGTATAGATCAGTGAAAATGTAAATTATAATAACATGTAGGGTTGTAAACGAGTCAAGCCAAGTCAATTTATAGCATTTAGGATTGTTTGATAAGATAATCAAGTCAAGTCAAATTTAAAATTAACTAAGCTATTAAAATAACTGTTCAAGCTCGACTTGGTTTCTTTTTTTATGAGTTTGAGCTTGGTTCAAACTTAAATTAAGTTCGGTTTGTTTAATTGATATCGAGCTTTTAATCAAGCTTGATTCAAACTTGTTTAATCTTGGCTTATTTAAACATTATCAAACTCTTAAGTTAAGTTTGTTTGTTTGTTTGTTTGGTTATTATAAATAATTCAAACGAGTATAAACAATCTCATAAATAAGTTTGATCGTGAACATTTATGTTTTACGAGTTTTGTTCATGAACATAGTTTATAATTAAGTTGTGTTTACGAACAAGGTTCATGAACAGTATTAACAGACATTGTTCGTGAACATATTATGAATACTATTCATGAACATTAACAAATCAAACACATATATGTTCAATATTATTTATTTAATTTATCAAGCTATTCAAGCTTGTTAATTTAATTAACTTTGATGCATATTAAACGAACATAAATGAACTCTTACCAAATCGAACACAAAATTTATTCATGAACGTTTGATTTATTTACAACCCTATTAGCATGGTAGAAACCACCCATTTGTTTTGGTAGTCTTAAGAAACATCGAAGAGTTTTTTTTGTAGTATTATCGATTAATAAGTAGTATACATAAAGCAAGAACTATAAATTATAACTCCCATGGTATTTATCCCATGAGATTTTGAAATCAATTTCTAAACATATGTGAAAATGTCTCGTTGGATTCTTAATCTCTCACATGCAAAGGGACTACTATGCTACGACGAAATCGTCCATAATTTATCATCCTTTATTAAATCGGGAACCAACCAGGATGGGTGTTTGGAATGAGCATTATTACATTATGTCACACAAGAACACTATAAATTACAAAGTTTCAGCTGTATAACGAATTGCCTATGATTTACAATTGTAAATCATAAAGTGAAGAGGTATTTTGATAAAATTATTGTCTTATGTATATATATTTCGTCAAAATAGCTATATATCTGAAGCCACATTTTACACTTTACTCCATATATATAAAAAAATTGTTTATTCTTTTCACTGTACTAGTGCATTGAGAAAGTAGATCCTTCTGTACCAATGAATTTGAGCTTCCAGAGCGTGAAATCATTTTCACCAACCTAAAAAATTCGGTTCTTTGGTGAAATCATTTTAATTTCGATGTGACCATTGCACCAACCTAAAAAATTTAACACACTAAACAACTTTCCTTCTTTTTTTTTTCCATTAAATTGATCTCACACGAATTATTTTCTATGCATTTTATAGTTGACATCGAATATTCAAATTTTTTACTCGATTAATTTTAGAATGGACGGTTCGGCTCCATAAAAATTTCATGTAAATCATTCTTTATTCATATTTGAGTGATCTGAACATGATATTAATTGAATATTAATTTTGCACTTTCTCAATTTCATTGCTTACAAAAAATTAATTTCCAACAAGAGCCTTTTGTAAAAGTAAGTTAAAGCATTAGTGGGCCTTGATTTGGACTTTGAGGACATTTTAAAGGATATTTGTGTATTTTATTTATTTATTCAATTTCATTGGTTACAAATATATATATATATATATATATATATATATATATATATATATATATATATAACAATGAAAGCCTTTGTTTCTGTGCATTTTGTTTATTTATTTTCATAAAACTTGAGATAAAGTGAAGATCTGATAATTATTTTATTTAGCCGGTAGATTTTCATCAAAACTAAATTAAATATAAGTGAAAATACAAACGCCTTTCATTCCTATAAGCTCTTTTTTAATATAATTTTTTATTATCATTTTTAGCCGTAGACAAATGAGTAAAAAAATATATAAAATCGACATGTTATGAGTCGATCTACCAAGGTAAAATCTATTATTTATTTGGGAATAGGTATTTAATGATCAAGTTTTTTAGCTAGCTAATTAAGACTTTTAAGTAGAGTTAAGTTGGATTCGGATAATTAAATTATATATGTAATCGACCTATGGGTTGAATTTAAATATGATTATTATAAATATTTTCTAGTTTTTCGTTACGAATATTGTATATGTATATGTTTTACTTATGTGTTTTATCGCATTATTGTATTTCTATAGGGATGGAGAGGAACTATTAAAACTAGAAATGTAAAGAGGAAAACACTCTCAGTGTCCTCTCCTCCCTTAGACCACTTGGTTCGTCTCCTTGTGGTGCCACAAGTTAATAGTCGACTATCGAAAGACTAGTATTTCATATAGTGTTAGCGTGCACCTCCTCCTTGTACCTTGTCACGATAGAAGGATAACTTGATTCGCAACCCCCAGCAATTACACCACAAGTAATTCCCTGTCGATGCCAAAGATGAGGTCATGTTCTTTGATCGAGTTGGTCAGCAAGATAATTTGCAAATTATGGTTTTAATTATAGTTAGAAACCTATAAAAGTTCATTGTGTCTCGAACTTTGGTTAGGAGTTAATTTGCAAATTATCATTATATTCGAACATAATGCTAATTATCAAATTATGAGTTTTTAAAGTTTTGCAATGTAAGTGTGTAACATATGTTTGTGGAACTCCAAAATAGTTAAAACCTTGAAATTTTATTGTATTTTGGGTTGCAAGTAGTTTATGCCTTTATACAGAAGTGAAATTTAAATAAATTTGGGGATTAGAAGTAATTAACATTAATTAGTGAGTGATTAGGGTATTTTGATACCAGATCATAACAATAGAGTAAAACATTAATTTTAAAACTCCAGGGGTTATACCTAGTTTGGTCCGGCATGAGTTAGATCAAGTGCAACCTGCAAGCCGAGTCAAACTTGACCTGCACATTAGAATTCCTTATGAAAAAAAAAACAAATAAAATCAAAACATCAACCTATTTTTAATAAAAAAAAATGACTCATTCAGTTATTTGTGAGGTATTTTAGTAAACTCAGTCAGAAATCAACTAATTGACCTATAAAATCTAGAAAAAAAATTAAAAATTATCATATAAATGCCTACCATAGTACATCGCAGTGATTCCCTTTGTCCTCCTGCTGTCCAGTTCTCTTCATCATGCATAATAGTTCTTTGAGTTTAGTATCATCTGCTACAGGTGACTGACTCAAATGGAAGAGCTGTCTCATCACCAACATCTTATCAACTTGTTCCTGTTCTCTCAGCACCACAATAAATGCAAGTCAGCGGGAAGATCACACTATCATCCTTTTGTAGATATCTCATGCCCCTAGCGGTCCAATTACTCCACAGGACTGGATTAGCCAACTAACGGGGGGCAATGAAGTTTCAGGAATTCTGCATGAGCACTCGGCACCTTTTGAGAAAAGTGGAATTGTAATAATGTATGATGAACTAACTCACAATTCAACTCACAGCTAAGCTGGCTTTCTTGTTCTCAAATGCAAGTCGGCATAAAAACAAAAAATTAAGATTAGATTAAGGGAGTTGAAACAACCATGAAGACTAGTATGAACTATGAAATATCAGTATCAGCAAAACACAAGAAGACAAGGAGCATCAGAGTCTATGGACCACCAAGACACTGCTGGTAAGTCAACTTTGTGGTGGAATCCTCCTTTGTTAGCTACATCAGCAAACATGGAGGAAAAGCACCCAGAGGTCAATAAAGAGATAAAACATTGGTGCAGCAGCTTTTATTATCAAAACCCTTTTGATAAGGTTTACAGGAGGAACCAGACTAGGTTGCCTTCTCATGGGCTCTCCATAAAGGATGTTCATGTGCAACTTTTTTGCATTTTTATGGGCACTCATACACATTTAAAAAAAAAAAAAAAATTGAATACGAAATTGTACAAGTTATGAACTCCAACGAGAGAATATGCAAGTGCCTGCCCACCACCAGCTAATAAATAAAATGGTCAAAAAGGTTCATCTACTCCCTCATGTGAGATTCTCCAACTATGGTACAAACAGTACATGATTGGGGGCCAAGCTATTAATCCAAAGCAGCAAACTTACCTGCTGATGTCTTAAAAGGCACTCTTATGAGCCCACTGAACTAGCAGTCATTTGTTGTCTCAGGAAAAAGGACCGAGAAAATCTCTCTCAATCCACAGAACAAAAGCTTTGGTGCCATGGCAAGGAAAATATAAAACAACATGCAGGAAACATTATATACCATTCTGGAACACAAACAAGTCAATAGCTTTCCATGGCAACAATGGTGTGATGATTAATTACTAGCTACTGCAATGCAAGTAAATCACCTGTTATTTTGCTCAGCAAGCTACCTTTTTTTTTCGTTTTTTTTTATCCTTCTTCTCGTCTCCAATCTTGCACAGTTTTGAATCCTAATTTGTCGTAGTCTGTGTCATACTCTTCTCTCTTTCTCTCTCGGCTAATTGTTTGACTGATAATTACAGAGGCCTGTTCCTCTTGTGGCCGGCCTTCCCTTCGGAATCTCCCTCCGAGTAAGCGTCCATAGATCTGGTGAAGGAGAGGGAGAGGTCGGCGTAGAGGTCGACGACGCGCCGGATGTTGTTGTTGAGCTCGCGAATTAGGCCGACGTTGCGGGTGAGGTTGTCGGGGATTTTGGACTCGTGGTTCTGATTGATCTCGTTGATCAAAAGCCTGTTTTGGTCTAAGATGCTCTGCACCTGGAGGAAGCTCTTTTGGAAGGTCGCGAAGACTTTGCCGTCAATTTGGGTTCCATTGCCGAACCGTGAGAAGCTATCCCCTTCCATCATTCCTTACGTCGATCCCCAAAAGACCCTGCAAAATAAGCAATTAATCGTATCAAAATCGAAAACTTTTTGCAGTCGGAGATGAAGAACAAAAGAAAAGCTTAATCTCGGCAAGTAAATACGCGCACAAGCTCAGTTCCAATCTACAGAAGGATATATGCAGGCAAAGGACTAAGGACTGAGGGAAAAAGAGAAAGAAGGATTCTGTTGAAACTTCGTCGCGATTCACTAGAACACGAGAGACAGGGATTGTGGAGAAATAATGCCAGATGCAGCTCCTTTTCAGAAAGGAAAACGAGATCAGATGCGCAGCGCGGCTCTTGTTGTATAGTGGCGCACAGAAGCTGATTCAGCTCCCCACGAAGAAATGCTCCCCCATGGCTCATGTCACAAATTCCACTATGAATCAATCAATTCGAACAATCGATGATGAAGAAGAAGACAAAAGAAAAACGGCCATTAGATCGTCGAAAGGAATCCTGATCGGGGAAAAGGTCAAAGAATATGGTACAGAGAAAAGGTTTGCCACTGCAGTTCCACCTGGAATAGAAAAACAAGGAACAAAAAACACACAACCAAACGGATCTGCTCCTGATGCCAAATCCTTCGTTCATCGAGCGACGATCTTGGGTAACGCATGAAAAATAATAATAATGCGACAGAAGCTCGCAAGCATAGAGCGAGAGAGCGATCTTCGTTGTCGCAAATTGGTGGTTTTTGTGCGTCAAACCTCGGAGATGCTGGGAGAGGAAGGAGAAGACGGTGATATCGATGGGGGCGAAGCTGGAGATACCAGCGATTCCTTCGAATCTCGAATGAGAGAGAGAGAGAGAGAGAGAGATCGAAAGGACTGCGGAGAATGAGACGAAGCCGAGCCGCTCCTCCTGCGTGTGCGGCCGCGGATCCTCTCCGCCGCGAGGAGCATAAGCGAACAGTCACCGACATTCTTTGGCGATTGCTCGATTTTTATTATTCAAACCAAGCCGGTCAACCCATCCGGCTCGACATTTGGCTCAAAAAAACCAGTCCGGTCTGAAAATTGAGATGGGATATGGCTATGATTATAAACTATTATAAAATGTTAAATCATTGTTCATAAATAAAATTTATGAAAAGTTTATAAATACTTATTTATAAAAAAAATTAAGGCAAATATCAAAAGATGTCTTTTACAAAAAAAAAAAAAAAGAAGAAGAAGAAGATATTTTATTATATTTTAATTTTGATCTAAATTGATATAAAATATTTTATATAAAATGTTTTAAGTAAGTTGAATTCATTTATTTTTACATGTTATAGTAATCATGCAACTACTTTATCTTTTGATTTTTTTTAAATAACGTCTTTTAAAATGTCCTTTTAATTTTTTTCCTAAATTTTAATAAATATTCGTAATTAGAAGTTGTAAAATGAAATGACTGTTCTTACCGTGACATACTACTATTATATAGTTATTAAATTATTATATTTAATTTCATAATAGAAAAATAATAATCTTTTCGGATAATATGATTATGTATTATATGTCATATTGTCGGAGACATAGTCATGATTTAAAATTATCTTGGGTAGCCGCTAATTATTTGAAGTCATTCACGAAGCGATCACACATAAAATAATTGTTCATTGTCTGGTGAGACAACATCTGCTTCGTGATTGACCATCGTTCGTTGTCTCGCTGATCACTTTTTGAATGATTGATCTTCGTTATTTTTTTATTGGTAATGAAATTGTTTATATTGAATAAAAAATTTAAATTACTTATCGTCTTGTGAGACAACATCTGATAAGTGTCTATAGATCGTTGTCTCGTCGATCACTTCTTGAATGACTAGTGTTTATTGTATTTTTATCGACGATAAAAAAAATTATTGGACAACAAATAAAAAATTTAGATTACCTTTTAATAATGTATTCTTTGTTTACTACGAAGAAGAAAGAAAATAATATTATAAATAAATTTAGGATAAAAAATTAAATAAGTTATAATTAATATTGATGAAGTTAGTTGTTAATCCTTTTGTGTCGAGTCTTCCGACGATGACATTTTCACTTGACCACACTGAGATTCTGTCCAAAATAATACTGATTAGAGGGCGTCAGTGCTCCAGCATTGCTCTTCCAATACTTAAATCATACGGGAGTAGAAAATAGAAAAATAAATGTATATTGAATTAGCAAAATTATAATTATCCTTTTCCGTTTATTTGTCTTCCTCTTTTATATATAGTCTCTTTAACTCCTTGTCATTATTGTACATCTTTTCGATTATCTTAAACTAACGTACTTCACGTCCTTATTAGGTAACCACGTCTGCACATATCCTCTCATCTCGTAGCCACCTCCGCAAATAATATTTTGATATGTTTTCACGTTCATAACTTTTACACATCTTTATTGTAGCTCTTCCTCCTAGATAAGTATTCTTTAAGGGATATTAATGATGAAATTATACCAACCTCGACTTCTAACTTTCTATGGTACGGTCCCACCTCTATTGTACTTCCACCTCCTTAGATTCTCAACTCTTGAGCTTTCGATTCACTGAGATCCTGATTTTTTTAAGTTCCCAACCTACTAGACTCTTAATCTTTTGGGCTTAATTTTTTAGGCTCTTATCTTTCTTATGACTCAACTCCTTAATTTGATCATTCAAATCTCCAACTTTTTTAGATCCCTAAACCTCTAAGATTTTTGTCTCTTTTGTGATTCAATTCTTTAATTTAATGATTTGAATATATGACTTGAGACTTTATTATCAAATATATTTATTAATTTATAAATATAATGATACTTATTAAATTTATCATTCTAACTTAATATTTTTATTTTTAAAATTAATTATTTTTAAGTTAGTATTTTAAAATTGATAAAAAAAAAATGATGAAATTCACACAATATATATTCACAAAGTTTATTCTTAATGGGTTAGATGATGATATACAAAATATGTATATCTAGACGAAGACAACTAATTAATATTCGACAATCTATCAAACAGTCACGTAAAGTTTAGAATTATCCAAATAGTATCATATATTTTTATATTTATCAAATAACGTACTTAATTCCCTTTTTACCTCTTCCGTCAAACAGACTTGCACCACAATGAAAATCTCGAACGTGGTATTGAAAATTCAAACTCCAGCACCACAGTGGTGGTGCAATCCCAGCACCACCACTGTGATGCTGGAATTGCAACTTCCAGCATTATTATGGTGCTGAAATTATAAATTTTAACACCACAATAGTGATGTTGGGATTGCATCACCATTGTGGTGTTGAGATTTGAATTCTCAACACTACAGTGGTATATATCTGTTTGGCGGGAGAGATAAAAAGGGAATTAAGTATATTATTTGATAAATATAAAAATATGAGATACTATTTAGATAATTATAAACTTCATGTGCATTGTATGCATTGTATGTATGTTGTTTGGTAAATCTATAAAGAGAAAGAACGACATTAACTTGAATAAATTCACAATCAAGAGGTGTATAGACTAAAAAATCCACTAAATGAGGAAGATAAGTTCCACTCAGTGTAATGTCATTCGAGATCAATACGGTGGACCCCTTTTCGAAAATAATGGACGGACATTGGAGCCACTTCGTGTACATTCAATCTTTCGACATGAGTTATCTCTCTCGCGATGAAATTTATAAATAAAGTAAGAATTAATTTTGGAAGAGGTCTAAATTTTTTTTAGATTTAAATAATTCTTACGTATCTTGGTCACCACGTCAAGGGTTATAAGACTTTTCGTGTTTTATCTCTCTCACAATGATCGTGAGACAATCTGGTGAGAGCTGTTAGGTCGACGAATTATAACCTTTTATAAATCTTATAACATGAGCACCCTCAGGGGCACGATGCAGTGATAAAAATAAAAAAACATCTCATAGGAGAATATAGTTCGATCCTTTGTTGTGACATCATTCAACAGCGAATTTAAGAAAAAACCATTCAGACGGTTTGAGGCTCAGAAATTTATCCGATAGACGGAATACAACTTCGGGGTTAAAACGTCGTTCAGAGATGACTCGATTGCAGAATCGAAATTGAAATGTGAAAAAACTGTGAACGCTTCCCTGATTTACCTTTGATGGTGGATGAAAATCACTTAGGTTTTGACCTTATCCGCTACTGACGAGGCGTCCCTGATCACTTTCAAAAATTAGTCAGATTGAAAATTCAAATACTTGGTGCCAATAAAAAAAAAAATCTTCAGACATGAGCTCTTTATGAATAACTCTTTGATGTCCAAGAACATTAAAGATGACCTTGAGCATAAAATTAATATTTTATCGTAGCCATGTTAAAATTTGAAATGACAAGGGATCGATTTCTAGAGGTGACGATCAAACTATCGATGACTCCGCATTTCTGCGCTAGTCACCTATGACCTGATTTATTTCGCTCTACACGTAAGAGCAACGATGGGATCCACTAATATAGCAGTTCGACATTTTTTTTTAACTTGTGAATTATTTTTGTATTATATTTTACCGCTCTATGTTTCTTTAATATCGATTGGTACTCTTGATATTAATTTTTTTCATTTGTTCACAATATTCTAATTAAATCACTTTACACCTTCGAAGTTCATTTATCCTTTCTAAATTCAACCTCACCCTTATATACTTTTATATAACTCGATTATAATACAAAAACTTAAAGTACTATTTTGTCAAAAAAACATTTAATGGTTGAGATGGACCTAAAAAACCGTTGAATATTTTTGGTGATAGTAAAGTACCATTAAAACCAGAGCCACCGCTGGGGCAGGGCAACTGGGGTCTCCGCTTAGGGCTCAACAACTATTTTTCAAAATTTTATGTGTAAAAGGGCTTACTTTTTATCTAAAATTAAAATTTTCTTCTATAAAAAGATCCAAATTTAGCTATTTCGCCCGGGGAACCTCAACAACTAGGATCGGCTCTGTATAAAATTTAAAGGGAAGTTCTACAAAACGATGATTAAACTTGCTATGTTATATGCTGTTGAATATTGTGCTATGACTCGAGCACATGAACAAAAAATGAGAGTTGTAAAGATGAAGATCTTAAAATGGATGTGCAAAAGGATGTATGTAATAAGGAATAAGAGCATTAAAAAGAAAGTCAGAGTTGCATCTATTAAAGAAAAACTCCGAGAAACACATTTAAAGTGGTACGAATATATACTTAGATAATCAATAAATACTCGAGTTAGACGATATGAAACGATGATAAATATACACATCAAACGAAGAAGATGAATAATAATAAAACTTAGTTATCAACCATAAAATAAAATATTATTTAAATATAAATGATAATATAATAAAAAATATAATCTAAAAAATTGTCGTTGTAGAATTAATTTTACTTATCTTAGAGTTTTAGTTAAAGTTAAAAAATTGTCGGAATAAAAAATAAAATTTATTTATTTATTTAAATTAAGATACTGATAATGAAAATAAATGTCGCCTTTTAAATTTTTATCCAATTAAATGTATAAATAATCCTCCCGTTTAACGGATCCGGTTTCGGGACGGATTGCAAACCTGCATTGACCGTAACTTGGCCCGGCGTCGCAATAGAAAAATACTCATCTTTTATCGAATGGGAGGAGGAGTCCGCCGCCAACGACCCCAAAGCAGGACTTCCTACAAAACCCATGGCGTGTCTGAAAACCTTCCCTTATCTTCACCGCCCTCGCTCGCTCGTCGGCTTCGGATCCCCCTTTTCTTCACCTCGCCTCTCGTCGTCACCCCATCGCCGCCTCTTCGCCACGCCAACCTACTCATCCTCCTCCTCGACCAACGCCGCTGGCATGGCTGCTGTCTCCATCGTCGAGCACGTGGTCCTCTTCAAGATAAGAGACTCCACTGAACAGTCCAAGATCGACGCCATGATGTCCGGTCTGCAATCCTTGGTCTCTCTCGACGTTGTGACCCACCTCACTGCTGGTCCCATTCTCCGCCACCGATCCGAAGCGGCCTCCGCCGCCGGGTTCACCCACTTGCTCCACAGCCGCTACCGATCCAAAGACGACCTAGCGAAATACTCCGGCCACCCTTCCCACGTGGCCGTCGTCAAGGAGCTCGGCCTCCCCATCAGCGATGACATCATGGCTGTTGATTGGGTCGTCGATCTCGACGGGCCGGTGCTGCCGCCGCCAGGGTCAGCGATGCGGCTCACCCTCGCGAAGCCGAAGGAGGGTGCCGCAGCGGAACTCATTGAGACGCTAGGGAAGGTCAAGGTCTCGGCTCCAGCGGCGGTCACGCAGGTGAGTTTCGGCGAAAACTTCTCGCCGGCAAGGGCCAAGGGGTACGGCGTGGGCCTTCTGACGTTCTTTCGTAGTCTAGAGGAGCTCGACGCGATGGATGCAGGACAGAAGGATTTGCTAGATTCGGTGAAGGAGAAGGTCAGGCCGCTTCTGGAGAGCTTCATTGTGCTTGATTTTGTGCTTCCGCTTCCACCTGCTGCTAACCTTTGATGCTTCTTCCCCCACAATCCACAGAGGTTCATTCGAAACTCCACCTTTTTATGATACAAATGAACTTCTTTTGCTAACCCCTCAAAGAAATAATTTCCTCGGCAAAATTGTATATTTGTTAGCATGTTTCTGGAATTATTTTGAATTGACAAATATTTTGAAACCTCTTTTGTTGTAGTTGTTAAATGATCTTGAACAAAACTGGTCTGAGAAGAACTAGAGTTTTGATTATATAAAAAGACTAGCATAAAACTGGTCAAGATTGGAGTTTGAAGCAACCTCTATCAGCAACTTAACAAATGTTTATTCTAGAGAAACAACTTTGCAGTGAAAAAGGATTGCTTGGCAGCCTTGGGTCAAGCACCGTGTCCTTGTATTGTGAATTATAATCCAACTTCCACAACGTAGATTTACAAAGACTTGTTACAGTGATGTTGACTAAAAAAAAAAATTGTTAGCGTGCTGGCTTAAAATTGTAATGCTAACTGCACTTACTTTTCTAAGTGTTATGATTAGATTTTTCCTGATTAATACAGACATTTCAGATAGTTGGGTCCAATATATTGTTTAATCACTTTCAATTTAACTCAATGTCATCATAAATCATAAGCAACTCCGCCCATGATAAATTAACCTTGTCGTAGCCGATCCTAAGTTTGGATAAAGGAGGAGGATTGTGTTAGGTTGTCGGTCAGCGTTAAACTAAGACAAATGTTCAATGAATGGATCAATCAAACTATTGTGCTAATACTAGATTGTTCCTTGGAAGGAACGCATTATAGGGTCCGACTGTAACGTCTCGGTAAGGATCGTTATATTTTCAGAACTCAGGTGCAGTGATAAATATGCAAGATTTTAGCGTTGCAAGATCTGATTGTAACGTATCAGCAAGTACCACTACATCTCTATGAGAACTTAGGTGTAGTGTTAAATAAGAAAAAGTTCTCACACCATAGGTTGGGTAAAAACAAATATTATAGGAAAACTAATAATCTAAGATTTGGTACATGAAATATAGGAACCCTCACTAGTAAAGCAATGGAGGTAGTAGATACGATGATTAGTAAAATAATTAATATTTTGTATGTACAAGAGACAAAATGGGTAGGCGAGAAGGCAAAGATAATAGAAAACTTGGGTTTTAAGTTATGATATACAAGAAAGAGTAAAACAAGAAATGGATTGGGTATTATTGTAGATAGTTCGTTAAAGGATGAAATTGTAGAAATAGTTAGAAGGGGGATAAAATTATAGCTCTCAAAATAGTAGCGGAGAAAGAAACTATGAACGTAATTAGTGTATATGCACCTCAAGCAGGATTAGATGAAGATATCAAATTAAGATTTTGGGATGACCTAGATGAAGTATTACAAAATATTTCGTCAAATGAAATGATTTTAATAGGAGGCGATTTAAATAAATATATCGGAGTGAAAAATAAGGAATATGAGAGGTGCATGGGGGTTGTGGGTTTGAAATAAGAAATGAAGAAGGTAAAGCTATATTGAATTTTGCGATAACATATGATCTTATACTAGCTAATACGTTTTTTTTTTTAAAAGAGCACTTGGTCACGTTCAAAAGTGGAAATAATAATAAATCGCAAATTGACTTTCTTATAGTTAAGAAGAGAGATAGAAAGATTTGTAAAAATTGTCAGGTCATCTTTGGAGAAAGCTTAACTACAATATAGATTAATAGTATTGGATATACACCTTAAACATATTATTAATGGAAGGAAAATATACACGACTTCTAGAATTAAGTGGTGAAAGTTAAAGGATGGAAAACAAAATATATTTAAGGAGAAGGTATAAGTATAAGTATTAGATGAAATATAAGGTGACCCTAATACGACATGGGATAAGATAGTATCAAAGTTGAAAATAGTAGTCAAGAGTGTACTCGGTGAGTCAAAGGGGTATGCACCACCAAGTAAAGAATCTTGTTGGTGGAATGAGAAAGTGCAAGAGAAAGTGAAGGGAAAACGAACAATTTATAAGGAATTATATATTTGTAAGAATAAGGAAAACTTGAAAAAACATACAATAGCCAAGAAAGAGGTTAAGAAAGCAGTGAATGAAGCTAAGAATGAAATTTTTGAATGATTTTATTGAAAATTATATACAAAAGAAGAGGAAAGAGACATTTATAGAATAACTAAAGTGAATAAGAGGAAGACAAAATATCTTATTCAAATAAAATGTATTAAAGATGCATGTAATATAGTACACTAATAAATGATGAAAAAATAAAAAAGAGGTAGAAGAGATATTTTCATCAACTTTTTAATGAAGGTTTAGGTGACCAACTTAATTTAGGTAATTTAAGTATGTCAAATTAGTATATAAATTTAAATCTTTATCGTAAAATTCAAATTTCAGAAGTCGAACAAGCTTTAAATGGAATGCAAAATGAAAAAGTCATTGGATCAGATGATATTCCGATAGAGGTATGAAAGTTCTTAGGAAAATAAGATACTGAATGACTTACAAAATTATTTAACATGATATTGAAAACAAAAAGAATATCTGATCAATGGAGGATAAGTATTCTAATTTCTTTATATAAGAATAAGGGAAATATATAAACTTGTGCAAACTGTAGGGGTATTAAACTAATAAGTCATACTATGAAACTTTGGGAAAGAGTAATAGAAAAAAAAATTAAGGAAGGAGACTACGGTTCTCGAAAATTAATTTGGGTCATGCCAGAAATGTTGACAATAGAAGCTATACGTCTTTTCAGCCAACTAATTAAAAAGTATCGAGAGCAAAAGCAGGATCTACACATGATATTCATTGACTTAGAAAAAACCAGTAGAGTCCCAAGAGAAATTATATGGAGAATTCTAGAAAAGAGAGGTATTAGTGTAATATATATTGAATTAATTAAGGATATGAATGAGGAAGTAACAACCAGAGTAAAGACTTCAGGTGGATTAACTGAAGCATTTCCAATAAAGATAGGGTTACATCAAGGATCAATTTTAAGTCTCTATTTTTTATACTAATCATGGACAAACTCACTGGACACATTCTAGACACAGTACCATGGTGCATGTTGTCTGCAGATGATATTATTTTGGTAGATGAGACACGTGAATGAGTAAATGTTAAATTAGAATATTGAGGGAAAACACTAGAAATGAAAGGTTTTAGACTTAGTAGAGTAAAGACAAAATATATAGAATTTAAGTTTAGCAATATTAATGAGACAAGTGTTAAAATAGGAGATGACGAATTGTCTGGAATTGAGATATTTAAATATTTAGGATTATTTTTGCAAGGTGATGGAGGAATTAAGAGAGATGTCTTACATAGAATACAAGCAGAATGGTTGAAATAAAGGAAAGCGTCGGGTGTTTTATGTGATCATAAAGTACCTCTAAAATTGAAAGGGAAGTTTTACAAAACGACGGTTAGACCTGCTGTGTTATATGATGCTGAATGTTGGGCTTCGACTCGAGTACATGAGTAAAAGATGAGAGTTGTAGAGATGAAAATATTAAGATGGATGTACGGACATACGAGAATGGACAGAATAAGAAATGAGAGTATCAGAGAGAAAGTCGGAGTTGCATCTATTGAAGGAAAGCTCTGAGAGACACGTTTAAGGTGATACGAATATGTACTCAGACGACCAATAAATATTCCAGTTAAACGATGTGAAACAATGACAAATATACATATCAAACGAGGAAGAGAAATACCAAATAAGTATAGATGATGATATAGTAGAAGATAGAGTCCAATGACGTAGAAGGATTCATATAGCCGACCCCACCTAGTGGGATAAGACTTGGTTGTTGTTATTGTTATTGTAGTAGTAGTATAATATTAAAGCCAATTTAACCAAATTAATGTAATTTTAATTAATTTTTATATAAAAATGCTTTAATAATTTTGGCTGAATAGAATTAATTTTGCTTATCTTAGAGTTTTAGTTAAAGATAAAACATTGTCGGAATAAAAAAAATTTAATAAAAAATAAAATTTATTATTTGGCTGAATAAAATTGCAATACTTTTACAACTAATAAATGCTTGAGTTAGACGATATGAAACGATGATAAATAGACACATCAAACGAGGAAGAGGAACACAAAAAAAAACTTGATTAACAATAATAAAACAGGATTAAATTTATTTAAGTATAGATGATGATATAGTAGGGGATAGAGTCCAATAGTGTAGAATGATCCATTAGTCGATCCCACCTAATGGGATAAGATTTGGTTGTTATTGTTGTTATTATAAATTAAAAGCCACCCTCACACAACATAGACCAACAAAGTTTGTTAGAGAAATGGTTTAAAGTATTAATGCTAACTTCATTTATTTTCTAACTCTTTAGATTAGATTTTTCCTAGTCAATATTGATATTTAAGATGGTTGGTTTTATTTTCCAAGAAGGGGAGTTTTGGTGTAATGTTAAAGTTGTTGCCGTTTAACTTTAAAGTTATGGGTTCAAGTCATAGAAATAACTTCTTGTAATGCAAGATAAGACTGTGTACAACATATTGTGGTCCAATCCTTTCTCAGGTCCTGCATTGGTAGGAGTTTCATGCACCCCTTTTTGATTTTATTTTCCAACTCTTTAAATTATATTTTCCTGATTAATATTGATATTAAGATAATTGGTGCACTATATAATTAATAACTTTCATTTAATATGTCTGGAATTTTTTTCTTCAGTTGTTTTGATCTTATTTGGAGTCGAATGATAGAAGACTGACTATTGGCCATGTTCTTTGGCATTTGTTCTATGGTGATTCTTCTCCTCACTTAGTCAAGATGTGAGGGGCTAGATACACCAATTAGTTTAGGGATCTAAATAATGTAGGTGTAATAATACTGCGATGTCACTTTACATTGGAGAGCTTATGGATAGAGTGTGCATATAAATGACCCAATTTGGTTGGGAGCACAAGCTCACATTCACTAGGTTAAACATTGCTTTTAATAAAATGCCCAAGCCTTTTGGTCTAATCTGAGTAGCTTACAATATCTTGTTTATTGGTTTAGATCCACCCCAACACCCACTTCACCAACCCCCCCCCAATGAATGCTAACTTATCTCTCTATACGGTTAGCAATGTTTAGTGAGGAAAGAATGCGAACTTATCTCTTGAAAGAAAATACATATTGAATATAGTGAACACAAATTTCCTTCCAGGGGCATGTGCTGGTGAAACAGCCTGACCCACTTGATTTGTATCTAGCCCAGCATGACTAGAGTGGGCAGCGATCTAAGATGGCCTTGGCACATCTGCCTTGGGCTCAAACTTAATGAAATAGTATAGTAATATAGAAATAATTATAAGAAACTGAAATCAACAAATACTTTCCAGTAAATTTTGAAGTTGTTTTATGTATAAAAAAGGGTTATATTAAAAAAATAGCTTATGGGCAGTCGAGCTGAATTTACATCTTTATCATTGACCACTGCATTTTTGACAACCTGAGACTATGGGCTTGGGACATCCTTTCTTCAAGTTGAATGCTCTTTCCTTTTCTGGCTATGGGCCAAAAAAATGAGGTATGATTTTTAAATATGGGTTGGCGAGAGGATCTTTTTTGACAAGACTAAAAAAAAGCCTATGGCAGGTTGAATCTCCTTTCGAGCCTTGTGTGGTTTGTGGTGACTTATAAGCTCAAGCATATTTCATGTTTGTGGTGGGTAAGGATGGGAATGCCTTGGAAAAAAAAATGTGAAGTTTAGAGGGTAGAAGGGCTGATAGATGGAGAGTGATACTGTTTGATGCTTGTTGTGCACGAGTAAAACTGTAAAAGAACTAAGAGTTTAATCAAAGGGCACAAAGTCAAAATGCCAGACAGTTATTTATGGGCCAAGAGGTAACAGGTCTTCAGGTTTTGCCAACGTGGTTTCTTGGTTTGACAAGTGATACTACTCGGAAGAAGTTCAATGGCTAGAAAAGATCTTTGGAAGTTGACCCCAAGCCATTGGGGACATTGTGATTGGTTGTTACAATAGATTCTCGCTGTTTCTTCAACTCTTTGATAGTTGAGTTGTACGATACTGATATCCATTTTTGTTAGTTTGAATATTTTAATCAGCCTATACTGTTTCTCAAGCAGTTTGATACGTACAAAGGTGGAAATCGATTAGCTAAGCTTTTGAGTTGACTGCCTCGGTTCTAGTTTTCTTCAGACCCCAGTTCTTATCTACCAAGCTCTATCTAGAAGCTTTCACTAAGTGTACGACTCAGATTCAGTTGCAAGTATAACATGGATGTAGTTCTTAGAGTCCAAAACATCTATTTGTGAAAAAGTATACGTGGTTAATAAGGATGTTGAGTCATGAGTCTTGGTTCGCAGTGTTCCATTATCAATATCAGACAGTTGAAGTGATTAATTAAAAGTCTACATATCACACACATCATGATCTATGTCCACATTCTATATCGTCAACAAATTTTTGTTTCTCCTAGGAGTTCATGTGTGTGATGCTCCTTTTCTCCTGGTAATTTTGAATATTGTTAGTTATTGCTATTTGAAATTTACATATGTTCCATCAATTACTACATGTTCTTATTTCTTAAGGAGTGACAGTTAAAAGATTCTTGAGTTCTAAATTGTAGAAGTGCCACGCTCTTCCTCTTGCAGGTTCTGATGGAGTTACTGTACGTTCAAAGGCATGGTCGACACTCCGACCATTTGCTGGTGCTCTGCATAATAAAGGCATTGTATTTGGTCCTTAATTTCCTGACTTAGGCAAACATTATTTATGCATCTAAATTGAGCTGGACTTTTTCATGTTCAAGATTGTAATCTTTGTTGTCCTTATAATTCTGGTTTCGCTGCTCGCTTTAAATTGGCATGCGGTGATCAAAATCATAAATTCGTCCGACTGCAAGGACATTAAAGTTATCGCCAAGAGAAGCTTCACACTTCAATACAAACCCAAGAACAAAAATAAGCATCGCCCTACAAGCCTAGAACCCAATAAGGATCCAACCTCACGATACTTTTATCGATAAAGCAAGCAAGGCCGATCACGAAGACTAAAGTTATGAGCACAGCCAGGAGCTAGAAGGCCAAGCTGCGTCACAATTAGGGACTCAATCATCACTTTGAGGGTGCATTTAGTTGGGGATTTTTATTGATAATCTTGTTAGGTTATCAATAAAAATTTTGTTTGGTTTAGGTTATAAATAATTACTTGGTAATTGATCATTACCAAGTTATGAACAAAAATCTTTTTAGGGGGAATCGAAAAATCTTAGAGAACCAAGGTTTTTATTGATTCCCGGGGTTAAGTAACTTTTTTTCAATATTATCCCAAGCAATATATTAAATGTCAATTTGTCAAAACTCAATTGATTTGTCGTCCGTCGTCGATCGATCCATCGCCGTCGTCGTCGCCATCGCGGCCGCCCATGTCGCCTTCCGCCGCCACCATCGCCACACCGCCCGCTTCGCCGCGCCGCTCGCCATCACCGTCGCCGCCGTCGTTGCCTTGCCGTCATTGTCGTCGCCACCGCTGGCTGGTCGTGGCCGCCAGCCGTCGCCGTCATGTGGCGCCGCCGTGTTGCCGTCGTCGCCGTCGCCGGTGCCGCCGTCGCTGTCGCTGTCGTTCGCCGCGCCGCGATAATTTAGTAAAATATTTAACTAAGTTATATATTAAAACGTTTAATGTAGATGTCTATTTTATTTTTCATTTGATTTTATTCATAATTGTATGATAATTTAGATGTTCATATTTTGTCCGATTTAATTTTAAAATAAATTTATAAATATATATAAATTATATTTCAAATTTATTTAATAAAAAAATTAAGACTAAAGACTGTGGACCTTTAAAATTAATAGAAGAAAATTCCAATCCTCCTTACATTATTATTTTAAAATTATATAAATTGTGAGATTTATTTATTTATTATTAAAATTGTTGCTTTCGTCTTAGTAGCGGAGAGCCAATGGTAGAGAAAGGGAAGGTGCAATACGAATAATTAAAATAAAGTTTAATTAAAATATTTATTTATTCTGGAATTTATATAGAAAAATAAAATAAAATAAAATAGGGGAAAAAAACTGCCCGGGAGTGACAAAACTCCAGCTCAACTTTGCCTATCTTGCGTGTGAGATTTGTGTTACTCCGGCAATTATCCTGGGCACGGAGGTAAAATCCATCGTCTCCAATTATTATAAAAAAATAAATTATAAAAAGCATTTTATTAGATAAAAATTAATACGAGGAAAAAAAGATAGACATTCTAACAATTTTATAACCTTCAAGATTAATCTTTACTCTTTTAAATAATTTTATCATCCTCGATAATGGAGAAAGAGGGGATGAGGATACAGAGAAGTATTTTTTTTAAGATTTAAAATAATCTTCCTCTTGATCATCAACCATTAACTCTGTGTTTTTATAATCACTATCAAATTTTATTAAACACCCATTTAAATTTCATTCTTTCAATCCTCTTAAAGATGGAGGGAAGAGGGGTAAGAACTCGACAATTATACAACAATAATAATAAAGTCTTATTCTACTAGATGAGGTTGGCTATATGGATCATTCTACGTCATTGGACTCTATCTCCTATTATATCATCATTTATATTTAAATAAATTTTATTTTATTTTATTATTGCTAAGCAATTCTTTTTTGGTCTCCCTCTTCCTCATTTGATGTGTATATTTGGTATCGTTTCACATCGCTTAACTGGAGCATTTATTGGCCGTCTAAGTACATATCCGTATCACCTTAAACATGTCTTTCGAGCTTTCCTTCAATAGATGCAACACCAACTTTTTCTCTAATTCTCTCATTTTTTATTTTGTCTATCCTTGTATGTCCGCACATCTACCTTAACATCCTCATCTCTGCAACTCTCATCTTTTGCTCATGTACTAGAGTCATAGCCCAATATTCAGTTCCATATAACATAACAGGTTTAATCGTCATTTTGTTGAACTTCTCTTTAAGTTTCAGAGGCACTTTACGATCACATAAAATACCTAATGTTTTCCTCCATTTCAACCATCATGTTTATATTCTATGTAAGATATCTTTTTCAATTCCTCAATCATCTTGCAAAAATGATCTCAAATATTTAAAGCTCTCAGTTCCAGATAACTCGTCATCTTCTATCTTAACACTTGTCTTATTACGTCTAATATTACTAAATTTAAATTCCATATATTTTGTCTTTACTCTACTAAGTTTAAAACCTTTTACTTCTAGTATTTTTCGCCAAGATTTTAATTTAGTATTTACTATTTCATGTATCTCATCTACCAAAATAATATCATCTGCAAACAACATACACCACGGTACTGTGTCTTGAATGTGTCTAGTGAATTCATCAATGATTAGTGTAAAAAGATAGGGACTTAAAACTGATTTTTGATGTAACCTTATCTTTATTGGAAATGTTTCAGTTAATCTAACTTAAGTCTTCACTCTAGTAGTTACTTCCTTATATATATCCTTAATTAGTTCAATATATATTATACTAACACTTCTTTTTTCTAAAATTCTCTATATTATTTCTCTTGAAACTCTATTATAAATTTTTTCTAAATCAATGAATACCATGTGTATATCCTGTTTTTGCTCTATATATTTTTCAATTAGTTGTCTAAGAAAATGTATAACTTCTATTATCGACCTTTCTGACATGAATCTAAATTGATTTTCGAGAACCGTGGTCTCTTTCCTTAATTTTTTTTCTATTACTCTTTTCCAAAATTTATGACCCATTAGTTTAATACTTTTATAATTTCCACAAGTTTGTATGTCTCCCTTATTCTTATATAAGGAAATTAGGATACTTACCTTTCATTGATTAGACATTTTTTTTATTTTCAATATCATATTAAATAATTTTATAAGTTATTCAATATTTTATTTCTCTAGATACTTCTATGCCTCTATCAGAATATCATTTGATATAACGACTTTTTCATTTTGTATTCAATTTAAAGTTTATTCTACTTTTAAAATTTGAATTTTAAAATAAAAATTTAAATTTTTATATTCATTTGACCTATTTAAATTACTTAAATTAAATTGGTCTTTTAAATTTTCGTTAAAAAATAGATGAAAATATCAAACTCGGCAATTATCCTAAACAATATATTCAAAATCTTTAACGACTATTATTTCAAACCATAAAGTATTTGGATGAAAAATAATGAAAATACTAAAATAAATGGATAATGATTGACGGTTCATTTATAAAGACGAAAACAGATTGTCCAGCCCGCGGGCCGCGACGGCGTGACCTTTCTCCTCCTAGAATCTCCGGTCGAGCTCTCTCTCTCTCTCTCTCTCTTTCTATCTCTCAACCAGTCTTGTTGCTTCGAGCAGCGCGTGTTGCGAGATCGATGAAGGCAGTGGCCGCTCCGCTGTCGGGTCTCCGGCGATCTTCGCCCTTCCGCACACAAGATCGACGCAAACCCTGCAAGACATGCGTCTTTGCGGTTATGTGAGTTGGTTGTTTTTGATCAATAGGGCAGAGATTCTTTTTCCTCGTTAATCGGGTTAACGGCGAAATCGAGATGGAATTCTCTTCTTCCCAAGTTTCTTTTCCGTTCTTGTTCGCTGTCTTCCGTACCTTTGGTTCAAGAAGAGGATACAATTTTTAGGGCCCTAATCTTTCAAAGCGAATTGTTAGGAAAGATGGATCTGTGGCATCCTCGGATGCTGAGGAAAACGAGGGTAATTCCGGCTGCTTCTATACGTCCCCAAAGTTTCCGCAGCTCGAGATGGCTTCTAATCAATCTAGTCTGGCGCCGAAGATTCTTGAAATCGACGCTTCATATGACGGATCGAACTTTCGGTTTGACCGTCCGCAGCCTACGGATGAAGAAGGAAACTGGAAGCATAAGAGAACATTCGGAAGATTTATTGCACGGGAGGCCCTTCTGAACGAAGAACTATGGGTGAGCTCAAACTTAGATTGTAGGCGCTGAACACCATTGGTACATTCGTCTGTTTATTCCCGTTTTATTTTTTAAAGATACCTAACTTTGTTGTCTTCATTGCAGGCGGCAGCATGGTTAAGGGCCGAATGTCATTGGGAGAACAGTTCAGATGTTCGGTCTGCATTCTTGCAACTTACTTTGTCCTTCTTTTGTCTTTCCACTATTTTTTTATTTTGAAAAATTTTGGTATGCAACTGAATTCTAATATTGGATTTTTGTGTGCGCTCGCATGCAATCCAATTTTTGCAGCTATCTTGATATCCATAAAAGACAATTTGCAAATAAGGTATGAATTATTTTGCAATTGATGACTTTGACATCTTTTGGCATTGGAAACACCGTTTCACTGATAGTCTAAAACATTTTTAGAGATAGGAAGATTTAGGAAAATGAAAATACTAACTAATGAGGATTGAATCGAGAAGCTAAGTTTAGGATGGTTATTAAAGGTGATATATTTAATAATCTCAATCAAGAAGGTTGATGTGCCCATGGTGGATGAAGATACAAATCAATTCTATTACATGTTCTACTATTCCTGAAAGTTACTTTTTTCTTTCTTTATGAACATGCATTAATTTACTCTAATTGGTTATTAATTATAACATTTTTTATTTCATTTATCTCTAGTTCTTTTAATAATTGTAGTTTGACCCGCTGAAATTGATTCGAAGCAGGAACAGGTAAGATTGTCAGTTTCTTTGACATATACGATGGGATCTGGCATGTTAATATCCAACAATTACCCACATCGTACTATTTATCAATTTTTACATCAAGTAATGTGCGTTGTTCTTTTTCCATAAATTAGCTAGTGAACCTCATTAGCAATATATGCGGAGTTGTATGTTTGAATTCAATTCAAACTAATTAACTAGTTTTGGCATGATAAACATTATTACTGTCACTTCTGTTGGCTTGCCCTTGATTTTCTGTGTCTTCTTTTGAGCATGAACTTCTCAAGCACTTCTGCTGGTTGCCAGTACAGTACATACTATTATTTTCAAAGAAGAAAGAAAAAGCAAAAGAACTAGTTTTGAGTTTCATTCACTTGCAGTATCACAAGTAAATAAAGAATTGGAGGACTCATGAGGAACACTTTTGCATGCACTATTTGAGAAAAACACAGTTGTTGAATACTTTTGACTTGTCTATGATACACAATATAAGGAAAGACTAGCTTTTTATTATTTTATAAAAACAGTAGTCACTTTTCTTTTCTCATTTTTTGTAAAGGGCTTGGATTGCATTTGGATAGTTAAATTATCTAACAAGTTTATAATATAGAAATCGATCAATACTGACAAATCAGAATTTCACATATATATCTACAATTTTTTGTGAGAGTACAGCTATCAATTTTAAGGTACTAGATCATCATTATACCCCAATGACTTAAACAAACAATATCATATTTCTTTTGGGCATTTGAATTTACTTGTTAATTAAGTATGACCTCAGCTGTGCCATGTGGAAAACCATTTATGCTGTTAATATAATCTGATGCAGGAGTTTGATGCAATAAAGAAGAGGTGCAGCGCACAACAAGCTGAGAAATGCATTTGCATTGTTGTGGTATAGTAACTTTTAGAACCTAAGATTAGTTCTACAATTTATACAAATCATTAGAAGTGATCTTCAGTCAGCTATGATTTATGAATATTTAGCCGCATATTATACCATTAGAAATTGTTCCTATGAAAAATCTTCACATACTCCACTTGTGCAGGCCGATAGGCTTATATAGTGAGGGATCAATTGATGAAAGCATAAGGATTAAGGACTATGTAGACTAAACCTGAGTCTATTTTGCTTAAATTCAAATCATGTCCATATTATGTCGGTTTGATTGGACCAATTTTGCCAAATAAACAAACACGAAGCGCGTGCGGGCACACAAACACTTGTTTGTAGTGATTGCTTGGGTTGACTAATTTAATATATTATATAATGGATTTAAACTCACATTTTCATGATGTTATATAATATTGTTAAGTAATGTTTATCTTTCCAAAACTTGACTATTTATGTACCCAAATATGTGTTTCATAGGCCACATGCACATTATGCAATGACTAGATTGTGTACTATCTGTATATACTTTTTAAATTCTTGCTAGATATAGAATTGACAATACGGATACTTGCAAAATAGATTGGTATTTATGCTTGAGAAGCATTGGTCAAGCAACCACATGGACTGCCTAGGGTCACTTCTAATGCAAGTAAAGTTAATCTTAAGGCCAAACAGAAAAAAACCTAACCCTAAACTAGCAATAAAAAGATACATGGATTTGAAAAATCTTGGAATCACCGTACTGCTCCTAGCCTAAAATCAAATTGAAGTCCTAAATAACTGAGAAACTAATTCGCAAATATGCCAAACAAAGCAAGTCATGTATGTCTATGTCTAATAGTTTCTTCTGATCCTCATGTTCATTGACTGAAGATGTGTCATTTAGAGTTACTCTTCAAATATACAGTATACTGGAGTGGCTATATGATGAAAATTTCATCACCTTTACATAAACATTATTTTATTGATAATCATAAAGTATTTTCCTTATTTGCAAGAAGAAATTTTGATTGTTTCACCTTCTTCATGTGATCCTTACTTTGCCCTTTATCTCTTGATTGCATCTTTTTCGAGCACTCATGTCTTTCCCCCTACTTTTGAAGCATATTTTAAACTCATTTTAGATGCTGTATTTTGGGCACTTAGTTCCTGGTCTTCAATGGAGAACAGAAGAAACTAAATGCTTCCGATCAATTTAACTCCATGGCATCATAACTAACTTTTTAAACCCACTGATTCTAACATAGGCTATAGATCAGGTGGCCTATAATGCTTCAGTCTAACCTATCACTTAATACAGGATCATCCAATACTTTTGCCAATCAAATCCAGCATGTCCTGTTTTGTAACTAATTACAGTCGAAAATGATAAATCAAATCAATGGAGACATCTACTCCTGTATATTAATGCAATTCATTCATTCTCTTTTCAATGTCAAATAAATAGGGGATTTCGAGTGGGTCCTAAGTAATATATGTAACAAGTCTAGCATTCTATGTGGATATAGCATGAGAAAACTGCTCAAATGGAGAAGATGATCCACGTCTCAAACGTAATCTCTGTTCTGTGGCCACTTCATATTTTTCTGCATTTGTATTCCTATCCACCATTGTTACAGCTCATCTAAATTGAAACTCAGTAGTCCATATGACTCAGAGCCTAGTGAAATCTAATTTAGATAGCTGCTCGTCCTTGCTCATTTATTTCAAGTGGATTGTATCCCTCCCATTCATTTGTTTCCCCATAGTTTCTGCTTTATCATGTAGCAGGTAAAGAAGGATGATAAGAATTCTAAGCGCACTGCACTGAGCAGCATTATCGGGACCCTGGATTTAAGCATACGACAACTGTTGGTCGGAGAAACATTTCCTCTGGTATGCAATTTATGTTGTTCCTTGTTTTCTTCCTTTGCTAAATTCCTTTAATAAGTTAGTGCTTAAATTGTTCACCAGGAGCGCATAAAACAACCTGTATCCTGCAGTATCTACCGAGTAGATCGACCAAAATATGCCTACATTTCTGATTTATGCGTTTCCAAGTATTATCGTCGCAAAGGCATTGCAACAAACATGTTACTTTTAGCTAATGAGGCAGCCACAACATATGGTGAATCATGAGCTTTCATCTAGTTTTCTTTTCTTTTGTTTTTTTTTAAAGTGCCTACATGCCCCGGCAAGAATATGGCAATAGGAGCTAGGTAGATCTGGAATTTCTTTGTATTTGTACATTTTGTCGAGCATACTAAGGAGGTTTGATAGTAAACTCTCGTTGATCCCAGGGATCAACAAGATATTTGTGCAAGTGTACAGAGATAACACGGGGGCTCAAAAGCTTTACGATCAGATGGGATTTCGGGTATACATCCAGTGCTGTCATTGCAAACCTTTGCTTCTGACCATCTTAATTCTTACACTTATTGTACACCCCTGCAGATCGTCCCCGAGGCTGATCGTCGTTTAGTAGCAGAAAACAAACACTTGTTGAGTTTACAGATATGAAGATTCTTCCTTCCTGATTGATTCCACGTTGTAGAAGTCCATTAGTCCATTATGGAGAAGGAGAAGAAGAAGCAGAAGAACGGCGGCGGCGGCGTCAATTACATTTTGATAGAATAACACCAAAAGTTACTAGTTCATTAATTCATAACCATCTTGTGGCTTTACCTGTAGATTTTCTTTCTTTTTCTTTTACCCTGAAAGAGAGAGAGAGGGTGAGAGTTTTTGCATCAAGCTACTTGGCTAATCAGTCAGCATTAGATCTGCAACAACATATAGTTATTTTGCATTTTGTAATAGAGTTCACAATGCACATGGTCCTCGTAGTCAGCCGAGAGCGGACACAAATTTGCAATTGGGGTGAGCACCCCATTGCGATCGACTAAACCATCTTCGATCTGGGTTATTTATAGCTAAACATTGTATAATTCGACAGAAACTAGAAATCAATGGGAGAGATCTTCCTTCCTTCCTTGTCATTCTTCACCCACTGCCCCTTCTTGTTCCTTAATTTCTCTTCGAGCTTCTTGGCCGCGGCCGCCGCGTTGGCGATGGCCTCCTCCTGCACCCTAGCCATCCGCCTTCTCCTCCTCCCTGACGCCTCCTCCCTATCAGCCTCCATCTCCTCGAACTGACGCTGCCACCGCTGTCGCAGCGTGCAGGCCGTGACCAGCGCTAGCGACTGCATCAGGAACATCCCCAATAACAATGCGGCCTCCACCCGGGCCAGCGCCCGCTGCTCCCGCGCACCGCGGGCCGAACCTAGCCAACTCAGGCTGGGACCCGGCCGAAGGAGGAGCGCGAGGAAGCCCAGAGCCTGGCCGACGGTTGCAGCGAGGACGACGAGGAGGTGGGCGGCGAAGCAGGGGCGGGCGAGGTGGGAGGAGAGGAGGCTGAGGAGGGCGGAGAGAACGGTGAAGGAGGAGACGGCAAAGAGGGTCCAGCCAAAGGAGGTGGGGGAGGTGCGGAGGAGAAAAAGAGGGGCGAAGGAGGCGGAGGCGAGAACGAGGAGGAGGAGGTTGAGGGAGGAGAGGAGGAGGGCGTGGAGAGAAGACGACGAAGACGCTGAAAATGAGCTCCTAAGCTCCACATGAAGGTGAGCGTGAGCGTCAGTAGTAGTAGAAGAAGAAGAAGTCATTTTGCTCGATCTCTTTCTTCTTCGTTGGTTGGAGTCGGAAACAGGAAGAAGTGATTAATATATAGGAGAGATGGATGGAGTCTGGTCTTTGAACGTTGGAGCGGAAGCAGCTTAACGGCTATGGCAAGGAATTTGGAATCGGAACCTGAAAGCATTTTCTGCTTTTGTTGTTATCCTTTGTGAGTTTGAACACCAATGAGCGGGAACAAAAATATCTCTTAACTACTTAATTAGTAAAACTGTTCCTGTTTCTATTTCTGCAGTGCAGGAGGGAAGCCTTGTCTCTTTCAATCCGTGGGTTTTCCATTCTATTTCTATAGCTTCACCTTCTTCCATTGTTCGCATGAGTTGTCGATCTATGAATCGCACCCCTTCTTGGCTTGACTGAGCTTTGCTGCCCCTTGACAATGCCCATCAATGGGATGGATATATTGATGGATAGTGAGGGCCGGCCGCCATGTTCAATAATAGAAGAGAAGTTTCTAGTTTTAGTTGCCAAATAGTCGTGGTCAATCGGTAAATCTTGTTCAAAGTAATTAGATTGTTAAAACTTATGAGTTCGCATATCCTATGCGATGCTTTCGTGTGCGTCCATGTGCGGCTCAAATTCGTTGTCCGTTCTATCGCACACGATGTTCAATTTATCATTCGATTATACGGAATGTACAATAATTGAAAATGTACAGTGCTTCCGTCGAATGTTCTATAGTCCATCTCTGAATCTGTCAAATCGTCTGCATCGTTTTCACCGCGACATTGTCATCGGCAACAAGCCTACGGTAATTATATCTGAGATAAAGAAAATAAATTTATATTAATTCAAAATTTATTCACTGTATAAGATTTTAATTTTCTTTTATAGTTTAATAATATAACCTAAATAATCCCTGATAAAAATTAAATAGCTTTTGGATAACTTTAAGTAATTTTAAATATAATTAAAATTCTAAATACGTTGTTTGGAATTTGGACTTTGTTAGCATCAATTTTTTTTAATTGATATTAAGCATTTAAATCTTCGGCTGGCTCGATTAATCGATCTAATTTTATAAATATTTTTTTATTAATTATTAAGATAAATCAAAAAGTATTCACAAACATTTTAAAAATTTTCATCCTATTTAAATAAAAAATCCATATAATTACACCGCAACTTTGGATAATATTATGGATAAGAAAGATGGATAGCTACTAACTTTCATTAAAACCTTTGATGGGACAATTGCTCGTCCCAACTTTAAGAATCAATTGGATTCCAAATTTTTGTGTAGACTTACACTATGGATAAGATTCAATAAATATGACGTTAATGTTCAAAACATAGTCGATTAAGAAGAAATTTTAAATCGATTGTTGATATTGCTAACAAATAACACTACAAGCAAAATCGAAATTTTTATCACTAATCGATTATCACTAAATTGATTTAGTGACAAAAATTTACCGTTGTAATTATTTTAATTATTGATTAGTTTAGTGATAGAAATTTATTTCTGTCTCTAAATTTAATGATGAAAATAAACGTTCGTTATTAAATTTAATGACTTCCGTCGCTAAATAATAAATCCTCTCGGAGAACTTTAGACTTAAAAAGGTTTTACAAAAATATTCTTAAAACTTCTTCAAACAAATGTCTAAATTAGTTAGACGAGCTGAAAGGCAAAGAGTCATGCTCATGCTCTTATTATTCTTCTTATTTTTTTAGTTTTATATTTTATTCAATAAGGGAGAAAAAAAAGGTTACAATAAACACCTTAAAGTTGGAATTATAAAAATAAAAAAAAGGAAGTTCTACCCTATTTTATGAAAACTTCTCTGCCATGGAGTTTTTTTTTTTTGTTGAATCAGTTCAAATTCAATACGAGTTTAAATGGATCGAAAAAAAAAAAGAAAATCGAACTGAATTAGATATTCTCGAATTATTTTCCTTTTATTTTATTTTTCCTGGCGGTTCCGGTTCGACCGACCGGAAAAATCGTAACTAGATGCGTTGTATTATATAAAGGGCGGTTAATTGAACGGAGAAGGCTCGATTCCAATTGAACGCACGCTTAGTACCCGCGGCCGCAGAGACCACGTTCCGTCGCCAATCCGGAGAAAACCGACCCCCATCGAATTCCCATCTCAGCCCTCGCGCTCCGCCTTTTCGGTCGGCCGTTTTTCACTTAGTATAAATACCCTACCCTCGTATTTGTTTTCTTTAGAACCCTCTGCTCTCTTCTCCCGTCCGCTGCCACCGTCGTCTTCATGCTCGTTGCCGCCGCCGCCGCCGCTGCCGCTGATTCGTCTCTGTGCAAAATCCACTAAATCAAAGCGCCTTGAGTTTTCGTAACAAGCCGCCGAGAGCTGATCGATCCCTTCCTTTTCCTCTTTCCCGGTAAATAATCGCTCATCGAGCCGATCCGGCGCTAGGGTTTTCTGGCGGAGCGCTTGCGAAGAAGGCGCCGATGGAAGACCTTGAGAAGGCGATAGTCATCTGTTATGAGGCTAGTGCTGTAGATCCTGCGCTCCGCGCTCAGGCGATGGCCTTCTGTGACCGCCTGAAGGATGACCCTTCGGCACTCATCCACCTCTGTCTCGACCGCCTTCGGCGTTCCCCGCTGGTTCCCGTCCAGTTCTGGTGCCTTCAGGCCCTCCACGAGGTCATCCTCCTACGGTACGCCTCCATTCCCCCCGCTGACCTTTCCCGCCTCCTCCCCGCCCTCCTCTCCCTCGCATCTGATCGCCCCCTACCCGCCGCCTCCCCTCCTTTTCTCAGGAATAAACTCGCCCAGGCCCTCGCCGCCTTTATCCGCTTCGAGTACCCTGCGTCCTCCTGGCCAGACCCCTTCCTCTGCATACTCCCCTCCCTTCCAGTTACTGATCCCGCTGCCATCGACATGTTTGCTCGCTTTCTTGCTGCTCTCGATGAGGACCTTCTTAGTTTTGACAATCCCCGCTCCCCTGAGGTGGCCGCCGCTGCCTCACTGGTTAAGGAGACCATGCGCCGACAATGCGTCCCCCAGATTGCCCGCCATTGGTTCGACGTTGTGTCACTCTATCACTCCTCGGACCCTTCCCTTGCCGCCTTAGCCCTGGATACCATGCGGCGTTACATCACATGGATCGACATTGGTCTGGTCGCCAATGATGCATTCGTCCCCCTCCTCTTCGGCCTCATTCTCGCCCCTGCCTCAACTGATCAACTGAGGGCTGCTGCTGGCAGTTGCATTCTCGCAATCATTCTTAAGAGAATGAATCATCGCCAAAAAATGACGCTTCTCTGCAGTCTACCATTAAGTATGGTTTTTGTCGACCCTGATTTAATCCAGAAGGTTCCAGCTTTGGTCACTGGTTATGCTGCAGAGGCACTAGAATGCTACCAGAAGTTGGGCTCTGCAGACGTAGATGGGCATTCACCTCTCAATCTCCTTGAGGAGGTTTTGCCTTCTGTTTTGTATGTGATGCAAGAAAGTGAGGAAATGAAATCGAGTAATGTTGTTGATTTTCTGTCAGATTATGTGTCCACCATGAAGTTCTCCTCTGAAAAACATGCAATGTATCTAAGGCAGATACTTGAAGCTATTAGAGTGCGAATACTCTATGATCCTCTTTACAGAAACAATCTTGATATCCCGGATAAAATTGGTAAAGAGGAGGAGGATCAGATGGGAGAACATCGGAAGGAACTACTAACACTCTTTTGTAGCATTTGCCGTGTTACACCCAATGTCACCCAGCTTTTTGTTCGAAATTTAGTAATTGCAGCCTTGTCTTCTTCTGAGAGTAGTGTGGAGAACGTGGAAGCCATGCTTACTTTGTTCTACCGGTTGGGTGAGACAGTAAAAGAAGAAGCAATGAGAACTGGAAATGGTTTGTTGGGTGAGTTGGTGCAGATGCTCCTTTCAGCACGTTTTCCTTGCCATAATCATCGACTTGTTGCACTGATTTACCTTGAGACTGTCTCAAGGTTTATGAAGTTTGTGCAACATAATCCTCAATATATACCTCATGTGCTGGCTGTCTTCATGGATGAAAGAGGTATACGCCATCCAAATCTCGATGTGAGTAGACGAGCAAGTTATCTTTTCATGAGAGCTACCAAATTACTGAAAGCTAGGCTTGTGCCTTTTCTGGACTTGATTTTACAAGTATGTTCCTTCTTCTATCATGGTATTGTTTCTCATGTTAATGATATTTTTTTAATTGATGATGTTTCATGTGTTTTTCTATTACAAAGCAGGGACTACATGATATTGTGGCTCAGTTCACAAATTCAGATTGGACTACCAAAGATCTCAAGTTTTCAGGTCCTGAAGATGGTAGCCAAACGTTTGAGGTCTCAGTGTTTAAACATCTTCTCTTTATAATCTCATTTTGTTGATATAACTTCTCATTTCTTGCCTGTTTCTTTTCTGGGTTTGTAGGCAATTGGATTATTGATTGGCATGGAAGATGTTTCCCCAGAAAAACAATCTGAGTTTTTGGCAGCACTTCTTGATTCTCTTTATCAAAAGGTTAAAATGGAACCTGAGAAATTCCTTTCTTTTTTCTGGGCCATTTTCTGGCTCATTTTCATAATTACTTGACATCATCTAATCAATAACCAAAAGTTGACTAATGCCTTTTATTATCCAGCTCAAGGGGCTTCTTTCAGATGCCAAAGCACATGGCTTGGAAGAATCTTCAGCAAAAGTCTCAACCATCCAGCAAATTATTATGGCTTTGAATGCTTTAAGCAAGGTGTGGTGTTTTGCATTCTAAATAGTTGATATGTATAATGCTGTGAGCAGTATGAACTCCAATTTTTTCAAATTTTGAGCTCTATAGCACTGCTAATATTAAGAATGAAAATATTCTTTCTGTTTTGTTAATTACGGAAGTTGATTGTTCCTCATAATTCCTGAATGGTCAACACTTGTTGATCAGATGTCTAGAAAAGGTTTTTTTTTTATTCTATTGAATTTTATGTGTAGTCTACATATCACAGTATATTCTGGTTAATGATTTGTTTCTTAACATATCAAAATTTTCAGAAATGATGGAGATTCTCTTGAAAGGAAAACTAAAAAATTCAAGAAGTTTTTTCTCCTTTGGTGCTTTTGCTTTTAGAAGTGCAAAAATAAAAAAGTGTTTGGGTTTGTAAGTTATAATTCATCGATCTTTTGCAGAATAATTTGATTTTGTGTTCTTTTTTAGTGAGGGTTAGCGCTTGAATTAATTTGGAATTTTTAATCTTTACCTCTGATACAAGGATTTCAATTTATTATAAAAAAAACATATATATTAAAGTTAACGTTACCAATACCAAAGTATCCTTGAATATAGTGTTTCATATTAGTGTTTTAACTGTTGTGTGCTCCTTTAACAAATGCAAACAATATTATAGATAATGTCTGCCAATTCAAGCAATTAAGTCGTGTCATAAATGGTATCATTGGTAAGGACAAGTATTTTTCAATTTGACAAATTGAATCAACTAAAGGTTTGGTATATATGTTCCTGCCTTTTTTATTTGCCTTCTTGTTAACTTATTATATATTCAGTAGAAATTGCTTTCGAATTTAATAGAGTATAAGTTGGATGTATTGCTTGTACTTATGTAGAGTTATATGAATAAATCTCTCTTATCTTTATTTGTATTCCTTGTGAACAGGGTTTAAATGAGCGACTTGTCATGAGTAGCTGCCCATCCATTGGAATTATGTTTAAAAAGGCTAGTAAATGCCCAAGGCATACATACTCTTTGCACATATTCTTTTAACTACATTTGGTTTTGCGTAATTGAAGAATGATGATTGATTTCAATCATGACCTTATAGATATATATCTGAGAGTTCTTTTTTTCCTTCCATTTTGCAGATATTGAGTGTTGTTTTGGAAATCCTTCCCTCTTGTCCAAATATTAGAGCTATGCGACATAAGGTTACTTATGAAACTTTTGCAATGCCCTTTTCATCCTTCAATAAATAACGAATGGGGTGGTTGCAGATTACATCATTCATTCATTGCATGGTTGAAATATTAGGAGCATCTATTCTTCCATTCCTTCCTGTGCTTCTCAAGCACCTTCTTGTGGAGAGTGAGGTACCTTTACCTCTCTACCTTCTGCAAATTTAATTCTCTTGTTTTTCCAAGTATTCTATATCATTGGATGATTTTGCTTGAGTTATTCACTTTATCTAATTGCTCTAAGTTGTTTTTTCCATCATCATCACATTGGGGATGGTACTATTGTAGAAGGTTGATGTAGACAATTAAGAAAAGTAAATAAATTTGGATTCTAACTTATGAAAAAGTAATAAATTTTTCATAAATATTAAGAAAATGCAACTCTTAATGGATCAATTTTATTTCTGTATTGTCTCATTTCTAAATTTTCACCATACTTTCCTGTTCTATTTTTAGAGCTATTAACAAAATTATAGCACTAACAACGCAAACTATGCCACTATGGAACTTCTATATTCTGATTGATGTCATCATCAATATTTGGAAATTATAACTATAACATAAATGATGCAAATCAGTATACTGGAAAAGAAAATATTTTGAAATAAAATTGAATTTCTGCATATCAATTGATATTATAACAGTAGAAAAAATTAATGATGTTCTTTAATATTTAATGTTTATGTTAGTCCAATATATTATTACAACTTTAATAATACCCCAACCATTAACATAAATTTTTAGCATTAATTAATTTCAAACTAGACCATCTCTGAGTCCGAAGTTTTCTAGATTTGAAGACTTGAGCTTGTCCTAATCCTACTAACTAAATAGAACTGAAGTGTATATTTTATTAATAACAAACTGGCTCTATTCTTTTACATGTCCTACCGCAGCTTGACATAGTTATTATTAATGAATTTTCCTTTATGTGGAAATCAATAAGGGTGTCAGGTTCATGTACCCAACTTCAAGTAGTTTGATAGTTGAGGGACAGCTTGTGGTAGATTTGGTGTTTAATTGTTCATATCATTTAGCAGGAAGATATTCATATATTTAAAAGTTTCTTTTCAGTAAATATAATCTCTTTAACTGGTGCTTTTGCAGCCAGAAGACATGGTTGAGTTTCTTGTACTGGCCAATCAACTAATAAGCAAATTCTCCACTTCTTTAGAGCCCATACTAGAAGATGTATTTCCTGCTATTGCAAGTAGACTGATAGAAACACTTCCTAAGGATGCATTTTCAGCAGCACCTGGATGCATTACAGAGGTATTGAAATTTGGCCCTTTTTAATTGTCTATTCTGCAAAGTGTTGGTTGAGATTGATGGCAATTGATAGATTCTATTCAGTAAAATTGGTGTAATGTATTATAGTCTGGTGCTTTTTGTTGAAAGTTGGACCATCCATTAAATCCAATATGAATTTCAAATGACTCACTCAAAGTTGTGTGTAGAAATCCCACTCAAGACTATTCATAGAAATCTCTAACAAGGGATGATTAGGTAGTTGGTTTTTCATATTGCTGGTGGAATTATTTGACCTTACCCCAAGTAGCTCCCTTCTACCATTATATATTATTAATGGATCGAGAATATTACAAGGGCACCCTTATAATAGTTCACATTAGCTTATAATACTCAAGTTGGTTCGAGTATACTGTAGAAACCTAGCTGATCCCATCAGTGTTCCATGATCTGGAGTATTTTTGAGGTATTATAGTATTCTTTAGGTTGCTATCCAGTCGTCATGACTTGGACTCTCCAGAATCGTACTAACAACAAATGAGATGTCAGGTTTGCTAACTGTAAGATAGTTCAGTTAATTATCCCACTATTCTGGGATCAATTCATGGCTTTTATAATGCTATGTTTGGGAGGAGGTGAGGGAAGGGTAAGTAAGGGGAAAGGAATTTTAACCTTGTTTGGGAAGGGGTGAGGGAAGTGTAAGCAAGGGGAGGGGAATTTTAAATCTTGTTTGGGAAGAAGTGAGAGAAGGGGAAGGAAGGATAAGGAAGGGTAAGTTTTAACCTTCTTTACCCATGAAAAGGAAGATTTCCTTACACCCCAATTTGGGGTGTAAGTTTTAATCCTCTCTTCCCCTCCCCTTTCTTCCCTTCCCCTCCCTTCCCTTCCCTTCCCTTTCCATTAATGAACCTTCCCTCACCTCCTCCCAAACATAGTGTAAGATCCATAGGAGCATCTATCTTTTTATTCCCCAACATTCCAACCTCTGAAAGTATATCAAGTATGTACTTGTACTATGAAAATGTAAATATCTCCCTCTGAGAGAACAACTTCTATATCAAGGAAGGTTCACACAAATCTTTAATATAAAAATGTTGATAGAGATGATCTTCAATGGTGCAATTCCAATAGAGTTATCATGATAATGTCTCCACCTATACTATAAGAAGAATGTCTTCCTGAGTTACTGGTTTCTTATATTCCTGATACTTTGTTTTGATTGAAACTATTTTTGAAAATTTGATCATATTTTAACTACGGTTAAACTTTATAATATCGCCATGAGTACTGTTTATTGACATGACTCCTTGTCTACTTGACTTATAAGGAAGTGCGAGAACTTCAAGATCTGCAGAGAACATTTTATACCTTCCTTCATGTGATGGCAGACCACAATCTTTCCTCAGTTTTCATCGCTCCAAGTTGTAGGGGATGCTTGGATGTAATAATACAGCTACTTTTGATAACTGCTTGTAGTCACAAAGATATACTTCTTAGGAAGGTGAGTGGAAGTTTTTTTTTTTTTTTTTTGCTGTGTTGTTTCATATAATGTTAGTGTGTGATCAACTCTGTTCTAAAACTGTCCTCATGCTTGTATTTCATTGTTATTATTTGGTAGATGTGCGTACAAATTTTTGTGAAGCTCATAAAAGACTGGTGTACCAATTATAATGGCGGCGATGTGGTACGTCACTTAATATGTTTTTGAGCACATCTACCTACATTCTATCTTCTTAATGATCTTGTTAATTTGTTGATCATTTTCTTACTTTTTTTTAGGTTCCTGGATTTCGCAGCTTTATAATTGAAAATTTTTCTACCAATTGTTGTCTGTACAGTGTCCTTGACAATTCATTCGATTTCCATGATGCAAATACGGTATGGTTCTTAACTTGTAGCTAGACATGCAATAGACTTTTATGTTGTATTGAGGTTTGATGATTGTTTGCAACTTGTTCTGTCTTTATTTAACATAATCCCACCACCGGATGCTAATAGGTGAATCATTTATTGCTCTGATTGCAAGTCTAATAAATATTATTCCCACATATTTTTAAATTTTTGTTGCATTCATTGATTTATTTTAGAGCTGTTAAGAATGCCACTTTTTCCAATTACTCGGAATAACGAAGTACAATAAGTCATATAGTCACAGACTCACAGCTATTGATTTCTGTTTCATATTGCTATGTGGATTCGAACTTCATTGTGCCTATCGATGCCAGTCAATTATTTTGTATTGGTATTGACATGGGATAGATATTGTTGCCTTTTGTGACCTTTATGGTATGACAACTATATTTGCACCATTCTGTATCCTGATAATAGTTCTCGTAAGAGTTACCTTTTGCCTTTTCCTCTAAATTTATATTCAGCCTCAAAATGTGATTTTTAATGTTATATGTCCATATATTATAAACTTGGGCTTAAATAGTTGTTACCATTAATTAATTTCCTTCTAAACTATTTTCCAACGTACCTGGTAACAGTTGATCCTTTTTGGAGAAATCGTGCTGGCCCAGAAAGTAATGTATGAGAAGTTGGGTAGGGACTTTGCTATTCATTTTGTGTCTACTGGGTTACAAGGAGTTCACTGCCCACATGAACTAGCAGAACAATATTATGAAAAGTTGCAGGTATGATAACTATTCCAATACTTAGTTTTATTGTCTGATTAATATTAAGGTATCTGTGTGTTGAAACTCTCAATGAACTTCTTGTTGCTTTATGCATGGTATATGGGATATTGTAAATTTGTTAATATAATTGGAGTTCTAAACATAAAAGATATTTGGAAATCATCAGTGTTTATAGAATTGGATAGGCATGTGTTTTTTCATTAATATCTCAGCTTTTGGTATTTGATGATTCATCTAACTAGTTTCATTTTGCTGTAAAAGCATATTGTATTTATATGGCAACATTTTCAAGTACTTTCTTTTAATTGGTATATGCTTTTCTGCAGACCAATGATGTGAAGGATTTGAAATCTTTTTATCATCAACTAATTGAGTATTTGAGACAGCAGCAAAATGGAAGTCATGTTTTTAGATAGAATATTTTCATGGTATGTTCAGGAGTCAACAATGGAGACTAGTTCCACATTTTGATGATCTTGGGCCTGCTTGTGTTGTGCAAGCATTCCGGTACTTTATTCTAATAATGTTTTCTTTCTTGTGTGCCTTTTTATAAATGCTTATGGTATTAATTTTTGCAGGAAAGTTTTGCCATGTACATAGTTGAGATATATTTGAAGATGAGAAGGTATTCTTTGTCATCATTGTAGTTATTTATAAACATGATTTATTTTTTATGTTTTGTTTTCTTCTATTTATTCTGTATAGAATCAAATCTAATGCATGATTACTTGAGTTTTGCAAATACATGCTCCATGCCAACCAATTAGATTTCAAGCCTTTTCAAAAGGTTTGGATTACTCTAGAAGAATCAAGGTTTTGTATTTCCTCCATTGAATTTGCTTTCAATGTATGAATAGTCGACTTGCCCATGATGTCCCTACGTGTCTTAAACTGAAAATAAGAAAATTTTGGTCGATCTAGATTGCAGAAAGAAATGGAGAGCATAGTTAGATGAGTTCAAATAGGGTCGAATTTGGTTAAAATAGCTTAGGGTTGTTTGAGCTCACCTGAATTGTATGCAAGTCTCATGCTATTTGGAGTCTGGTTCACTTTGCCAAATGAGGATCTTTGTTAGGCCTGAAGTAGTTGAGGACTTGCTTGAGTTTGCCTGAGTTGGATGCAACTCACATGAAATTAATGAATTGTTTGTGTTGTCCGAATTGAACATAGTTCGGTCCACTTGGCTGAATTAAGTTGAAGATAGGGTCGAACAGATCGAGTTGGAGCATTTGGAGTGGCAAACTTATCTTAATCTGAAGTACATACAGGCGAAGGGCTCTTTTGTCCCTTTGTCTACTAAATTTGCTAAAGGCTTTCAAAAACTGTGAAAAGTTGTGTAAGTTATAGCTCCTTGGCTCATACCCTTGGTGCCGATCCAACAATTAGTGGTAATTTCTATCCACATAAACAACTAGTTTGGTACTTTTTCCCCTCCACGGACCACATATAAGATGCACATTTATCATTTTATACGTAGTGTCTGTTACTCCTTTGGCCCTCTACTATTAATGATAAACAAAGGTGCAAATTTTGACTTACAAGCAGTTTCAAGTGTCAAGAGCATAGCAATTATATCTCTTCACATACGTACTAATATATTTTTGTTAGGTCATCTCTCATATTTCACCACTTCTTTATATTTGGGTTTTTCATCTTGCACCTCTCCACTCATGTCAGGCACCCACTTAGAGTTGGCATTGAAACATTGATCATTTATAAAACCTTTTAGGAGCACCTGTGTGACACAACTAGATCCAAACACATTGTATGTTCAATACTTAGGCTCAACAGTGTGTTGCGATGTAGGTTATATTTAACAAAGTCTGCTGTTATATTATCTTTTATATAGGATATTATTTGAGTTATATCGCTACGTCTTCTGAACATTTTATCTGATTGTTAATATGGAATTCACTCTCTTTGCTTTGCATTTGCAGATGACGCTTTCTTCCAAAAGAACACAAAGGAACTCCCTTATATTTTTTTTTTTGGGATAAGGAAGGAACTCCCTTATATATGCTTATTGGAGCGAGGTTTAATTAAAGGGAGAAAGGAATCAATAAAACCTTCTCCATATTTTTTGTTATTCCAAAGGAACAATTTGATTGTAATATTTTGCTTTGTTCTCGTATTAATTTGTTCATTTTATCATGTGATATTAATGTTGTTTTTTCATATCTAGAGAGAATAAGAGTAGGCCTTTGTCCTGCATCCTTAAATTGTAGTTTGGTCATGCTATCTTATGTGCATCAACAAGTGTCAAGGTTCTTCTCATGTGGCAAAAATGTAATAATGTTTGCGTCAAGTGCTTCTCATGGTCGACTCCCAGATTAATGACGTGCGTGGTAAATTATGAAGGGTTCTGCTCTAGCATAGTGATCTTTTTATACGGAGAGATTAGAAATTTAACAAGATATTTTGTACTCATTGAAAATTGATCTTAAAATTTCGTAAATACTCGTGTAGTTCCTTCTCAACACTATTATAGTCCAGTTGATTGACGATGAATCCTCAAATATTTAGTAAATTTGCAACTGGGATATTATCCAATATTTTAATGCTTCAGTGGATGTGTGGGAGAAAGGTGTGAGCATAATTATGGTGGATTAGGAACAAAATCAGACGAGGGAAGTGATGAAACAGCTTTGTTTTTAGCTGGTTGGTCAGAGATAGTTGTCAGTGGTGTAGCATGATAATTAGGCAATATCAATAGAATTATTGTTCATTCGGATAAGATAATCCGCTTTTGCTTAAATTGGAGGGCAAAAATAAGTCTCCCCTGTGAAGGATTTAATAGTTAGCACGTCCAGATGTTGCATCAGAATTAATTTTTCGTAAATATGAGAATGTCATTTTTCCATGCACTAATTATTAGTCTCAAGAACCAAAGATCTATCGTAATTTACATTCCTTATGATGATCCAAAGGCGAATTGATAGGAGCCGTTAGATTGACGAATTTTAATTTTTTTTCTTTTTTTTTCACCGGAGGACAAAAATAAATAATATATCGTGAAACCTTAGGTTTACTAAATGAGGGATCTTTGGGCTCAATTTTCTAGGCTTTGCCCAGAATTACAAGGAAAATATGATGTTTCTTTTTTTTTAAAAAAAAAGAAAGAAAATTGTTCACATTTGTATTTACTTGTATTTAAAAAAAAAACTCTGACATAAATTGAAAATTATTAAGTTGTCTCATTAAAGGCAGATTAGAATTCTAAAAACCTCTCTTGAATTTTCTTTAATTTGACTATCAAGTAAATTTGATTTTGTCTGTCGAATAAATTTAAAGTATATTTTATAGATGAAAAGTCTTAAGACTTCCTTACACCGAGGAGAAAAAAAAATCAATAACTACGTGCTCTAGAAAAAAAAAATGGAACAATAAAAAAATATTTTGAAAAATGCCTGTTTTCATATTGTACACAAATTAAAAATATGATCGAGTGCTAGAAAACAATTTGAACCGGAGAAAATGTGGAATTCAAAAATATGATCGAGTGCTAAAGTAAAAAAAATAAAATTGGAATGATCACATTAGTGACCTCTTTCGATCGACTTTCTCCATTGGTAGAGGAAATAAATTAGGAATTCAATTGGCAAGCAGAGGAAAGGATCCATTGATAGTCTAGAGGGATGAATTCTCATAGAATTAATCTCTGTTTATTTAAAAGTTAATGTTGCCAGTCGAGATAGGGATGATGAGGTGTCCCACGACAATGATAAACGACAACGATCGATAACGATTGACAACGGTTGATACGGAGGAGAAAGATGATACGAACGTCGCTCGCGGCTGAGTCGAATCGAGGGGGGTCGAGCCGAATCAAGAGTCCTGCGAAACAGCAAGCGGTTAAGGGCACCGAGATAGATCTCGACAGAACTCCTCCGACACTCAAGGCAGGGATTAGCAGAAAAATAGTGAAGAGAATGGACAAGTGGAGTAGAGAATGCGCGAATCTCTTTTCTCCTCCTCTGGAGAGGCTATATATAGAAGAGAAATCCTCCTGTCAAATGGTACTGTCGATAAGGGCAGTATGACTTCATAAGATTCGTACGTCTGCTCTAAGAAGTAATAGGGTCATTACCCTCATAAATGTTGCAGGCGCATGAACTGCAATTAATATACGTCGTGTGGTTGATAGGAGACAACTCATTAATGCAACAAACATTCCTCTGAAAATCAGTATGAGCATCTGCTTCTTGGTTGGAGAGAGATACTGACGAGGATTGTCTGATGGACCCTTGAATACGAAATATCCACCACGTTCTTTGACTAAATAAGATAATTTATGTTGAGAAGTCATATATCCGAAATAATATATCTTTGTCGAGATGTGAGATGGATGAGCTGAGATGCGGAACATCTAACTTAATACCGGACCAAGACGCGGGGCGTCTGACTTAATACCGGACTGAGACGAGGGGCATATGACATAATAGATATCCGAGCTGAGACACGGAACGTCTGACTTGATGCCGAACCGAGACACGGGGCGTTTGACATAATAAATGACGTGATATAGTCAGTTATATGCCTAGTGATAGATTAGTTTTTCGGTATCTTACTCTTGTGTATTTATAAAAAAAAATTCAAGTGCTAAAGAGATTGGGGCCGGAAGAAGTCAGAGAGATATTGCTAAACCAGCAATGCTCGGCAAAGCCAGCGGACTGACAAGCAACCTTCTTTGCTCAGTATATAATAAGCAGGCTAGAAGGTGGAGATTTGGGCATCGCATCGCAAGAACTAAACTTTTGAGCAGTGAAGCAAACAAAGCTAGATTTTAGATTCACCTACCAAGTAAATCATATATCAGAACTAGGTAGATTTGGATCACAATGCAAGTAGTAAATCGATTCTCAGGACTTCCATGTATAGGCTACAGGACTTCGCACTTTGTGCTGCTTACTGGCCCAGGTGATCCGACCAAATGCCTCGCCGGTAGATTTCCCTCTTTCCTTCGATACGAACGTCACACTGTACTTGAGCTTCTGATTGACACGTTTGAACACGAGCTGTGTCGGCTTGACTGTGGCGGCCACATCGTCGGGTCCAGTCACCTTCGCTTCGTAAACGGACGATGCAGGGCCGACGTTGGTTACCTCCCTTCTGTATTTCACCACCCTCCGATTCTTCTGGAACACGACCGAGAACGAAGGGTAGTTGAGGTCGCCGGGCCTCGAAAGCTTCCGCGGGCAAGTGACATTTCGCTTTGCGATGGCCTTGATGTGTGGAATGGTGTAGCTCAAGGAGCACAGGAAAGAAATGTAGTCGTCGGTTGCGATGTCGTAGATGAGGCCCGGAAAGAGAGCTTTTTGCGGATCGACATGGCCGGCGCCAAAAGCAAATGGCGTGGCGAATGAGCCTCCGGCGGCGTCGCGAATGGGAGATTTGGTGTTGTCGAGGAAATATGCAGTCGTCGTTAGGGCAGACTTGATGGCGGCAGGGCTCCAGTCAGGGTGTGCACCTCTCAGCAATGCTGCAACTCCACTGATGTGTGGGCATGACATTGATGTTCCTGTATCAAGAAGAGTGTTTTGAGATCGACAGTTTCGTGAACGCGTAGAATTATGGCAGACAAATCTCAAATCGAGCAGTTTTGATCAGCGCGTGGCAGAGCACGTACCGGACATTATATTGAACGGAGTTCTCCGGCCATCCTTGAGCAACCCCGTTGGCCCGACTGCGCCCGACCATCCTGCCAAGATGTTCACTCCTGGCCCGATGAAGTCCGGCTTTAGTATCTCAGGTGACACCGGATTCGGCCCCCTGGAGCTGAACGCTGCCACCACCGGCGATGGTCGGACACCCAGCACTGTTCCACCGAAGGCCAGCGCTCCCCTCGGCTTCGCGTCGGAGGTGATGTACTGCCTTATCGAGTCACCTTCTTTCTTCCCCACGGCCACAGCCGGCAGCAGGTGGCTGTCGGCGACCAGTTCCTCCCCGTTGGCCGCCGTGTTGGCTAGAATCATCCCGGCCCCTCCGGCGGCCTTCACCACCGCTCCCTTCTCCACGCGGGCGCTCACTCCGCGGTCACAGAGCACCAGTTTCCCCCGCACGCGCGCGTGGTCCAGTGTTCCCGCGAGGCACAGCTTGCTCGCGTTGGTGCTCCCGGCGCCGTACACTAGCGGGATCAGCTTCTTCCCCGTGCCTTTGCCGCTATAGAGCGAGACGCCCGTGTACTCCGCGCCGTTACCGAGACGGGCGTAAGCCGGGAAGTCGCGGTCGAGAGTTCCGGCACCGATGGTGGCGATCCAAGGGGCGCCGTTCGCTAGGGTTGCGGGGCCCGGGCCACTGTTTCCGGCCGAGCAAGCGACGAAGATGCCGCGATCCGCTGCGGCGAAGGCGCCGATGGCGATCGTGTCGTGGAAATAAGGGGCGGATCCACCGCCAAGGGATAGAGAGAGCACGTCGGCCCTGTCGACGATAGCGGCCTCGATCCCCGCAAGGATGTCGGCCCCGAAGCATCCGGAAGCCCAACAGACCTTGTAGGCAGCGACCCGAGCAGCGATCGCCATGCCGCGGGCGGTCCCAGCAGCGTACCCGAGCAGGCTAGCGTTCGCCACCGCGGATCCAGCAGCCGTCGACGCCGTATGTGTTCCATGTCCGTCCCGGTCCCGAGGCGACTGGTACTCCTTAGGCTTTCCCTTGACATTGCCGTCCCCGGCAACCGCTGCAGCTGCGTGGAAACCCCGAGCAAAGCTCCGTGCGCCAACAAGCTTTCGGTTACATAGCGAGGGGGAGAAATCAACTCCAGCCTCACAGGCGCCGCGCCACCGGGATGGGACCTCAGGGAAGCCAGCGGGGACGGAGAAGCTAGGAGCCTCCGGCCAGACACCAGTATCCAGCACAGCGATGAAAACATCTCGCGAGGCTGCTTCGACGGCGTCGATGGGGCGGGGCAGCACGGAACCTACGTCGGAGGCGAGACCGAGGAACTGAGGGGATCGGGTGGTGTGGAGATGAAGAACGGGGTCAGGATGGAAATGGAGAACTGCGGGGGAGGAGACGAGGAGGGGGAGGTGGTGGGGGAGGAGTGAGGCGGCGAAGCCGTGGAGAACATCGGAGTAGGTGTAGAGGAGGTGGCGGTCGGGGTCGATGTCAAGGGACTGGAGGTGGGCAGCGTACCAGGCGCCGTAGGTCGGGTGGACCGTCGGCCGGAGTGCCGAGTCCATGTAAACGATGTAAGTCTGGTTGGCCAAAACAACGGCGCCGGCGAAGGAAAGTAGGACGAACACCAGCGCTGCGACACTCGCCATGGCAGTAGCAGCTGATGCAACGATCGCCAAAGAAGCACTAGAGGAAGAGAGAGAGCTCCATGGCGATGACCTTGAAGCAGAGAGGATGGGAAGTTCGAAACGAGAAGAAAAAGGAGGAAGGAAACGGTGCCAATGCGGTGGGAATCGGCTGCGCAGGAAAAAACGTGGGGGGAGTGGAAGTTGGAGACGGGCAGCGGGCGGGCAGGCGGGCAGGCGGGCAGCACGAAATACGAACCCCGTGGGGTTTCCGGCTTCCGCTGCTCTCGATCTGCCCCGCAGTCTGCACCGGGCTCAGCGACGAATGCAAAACACGGTCAGGGTCAGGCCGTCTCAAGCAAGGACACAAGATTTGAAATTATTCAAACGGATAAAAGTAAAATTCTCATTTTGGCCCCTATAACTTTTCCCTTTCCACCATGTCCCTTCCAATTTGGCCAAATACTTTCTAAATGCATTTCTATTCCAATAAAAATTTGTCAAAGTCTCAAGAACAGTCAATTAAAAGGTAAATTTCTTTGCTGGTTATTTATAGATTTTTTCTTTAATTGAGATGATAAATTAAAAATATTATAGTTGTTGAGGTTATCTATATAAGTACATTTATCGATGGAGTATATCTCATCTAAAATTTATTTAGTATTCTGTTAAATATCTATAGAATAAAATTGATTATTTTCAAAATTAATCAAATCGAAGATTTGATCATTGATGTTAATGTTAATAAAATAAAAAAATTCCATCCACGCTCGGAAAATATGAATTTTTAAATGTATAAACTATACTTCAAAATTATTTCTTATTCTAAAGTCCCAACACATCTCGGTTTACTACATTTTGGGACGGCTAATTTTGATGTACTATGAAAATTTTTGAACTTTTCTGATAAATTGGGTTGTTGTTTTTTTTCTAAGGAAAAATAAATCGATTTCTCGGCACATGTTTTATTTAGGGTTTTGGAATCTTGCGTAAATTGGATGGTACGAAAGGTTTTTATGTTGGTTCCTCAATTACCGGTAAGTGGGGCCAACCCGCAGTATTTTCTGCCTCTCTGTTTCTGAAAGAAACCTCCGAAACTGGAATATTCAAAAACCGCCATTTTCTACGAAAGAAAATTTTTCCAATCTACCAAAATGGTGCCTCCACGTCATTATTTGGATACAAACAAATTAAGAAAATATATCGGCAATTTATCAAAGAACACACCTCAAATTTAAATTGTCCAAATAAAATTTTATAATTTCATATTTATAAAAGAATATACTTCATTCTCTTTTTATCTCTCCCGTCAAATATATATTTAATGATCAGATACTGTATGCATCCAAGCTACAATTGAAAATTCTGAACCATCCAAACGTAGTGCTGAGAATTCAAATCTCATAATCACTATGTTTCTGGAAATATAATTTCCAACACCACCTTTTTTCGTCCTGATTTATGATTTATATCGACTTGATTTTTGAAATATGGCTGTGGATATCAAATAAAACCTTAAATATCAGAAATTTTGGACGGATACACAGAAGAACACTTCACAAATCCAATGGACTTAAATTGGATCGAAGAAGAGATGAATTGGATCATCAATAAGTTTTGACCGAAATCTGATATTTGACCTAGAGGAGTTCAAATTTCGAAATCTTAATATGGACCGAAATATTTTATAGCAAGAATTGTTGATGTGTCAAGGAAAATTGGTTGTGATCCTTCTACCTCTCAATTTTGGTTGCGTGCAATGTATAAATTCATGTTGGGCGAGAAAAAAGATGGTGCTGGGAATTATATTATCAGGAACATAGTGGTGCTGAGATTTAAATTCCTAGCGTCACGTACAATATCAAGCTAGTAATATAATTCTCAATACCACCTTTTTTCGTCCAGCTTGATATTGTATGCAGTGCTGGGAATTTAAATTCCCACACCGCTATGTTCATAGTAATATAATTTCCAACATCACCTTTTGTCTCGACCCGTTTGAAATTGTATGTGGTGTTGGGAATTTAAATCTCAGGACCTCTATGTTCTTGGGAATATAATTCCCAGCACAATCTTTTTTTCTCGATCAGCTTGATATTTTATGTGACACTGAAAATTTAAATCTCAGCACCACTATGTTTATGGTAATATAATTTTCAGCACCATCTTTTATCACGATAAGCTTGAAATTGTACGTAGTGCTAGAAATTTAAATCTCAGGACCACTGTTTTCTTGGGAATATAATTCCCAACACCATCTTTTTTTCTCGGTTAGTTTGATATTGTACATGGTATTGGAAATTTAAATTCCAGCACCGCTATATTCTTGGTAATATAATTCCCAGTACTACCTTTTGTCTCAAGCAACTTGAAATTATACGTGGTGCTAGGAATTTAAATCTCATGACCACTATGTTCCTGGGATTTAAATCCTAGGATCATTATGTTCTTGGGAATATAATTTTCAACATCACTTTTTTCTCGTCCAGCTTGAATTTATACGTGGCATGCGCCAAAAATTACGAGATAAGAGGATCATAACTAAGTTTCCTCGACATATCAACAATTCATACTGTAAGATCTTTCAGTCTATGTTAAGATTTCAAATTTTGAACTCCTCTAAGTCCATCAATGAGTTTCAATAAAAACTTATTGATGATCCTATTCATCTTTTCGATCAAATCAAAGTCCATTGGATTTGGGAAGTGTCTCTCTGTATATCCGTGCTCAAAATTTCTGATATTCAAGATTTTATTAGGTATCAACAACCATATTTCAGAAATTAAGTTGATATAAATCAGAAATCAAGTAAAAAAAAAAAAGATGATGCTGAGAATTATATTCCCAGAAACACAATGGTCATGAGATTTGAATTCTCAACATCACGTTTGGATGATTCAGAATTTTCAATTGTGACTCGGATGCATGTAATATCTGAGCATTAAATTCACATTTGACAAGAGGGATAAAAAGGGAATGAGGTGTGTCCTTTGGTAAATATTAAACTATAAGACTGTATTTGAGCAATTCCAAATTTGAAGTGCACTCTTTGATAAATTACCGAAAATATATTATCAATGGGATGAGTTTTCTTTTCCGACATGCTCGAATTCCTCCACTTCCTTTATCATAAGGGATCTGAGTTTGCTAGTCCGTCGAAGAATAACAGTGAGAAAGTTTAAAGAAAAAAAAAATATCTCTGTGTACTATGATAGAGAACGAATCATCTTCCTTTTCTTTATTTTCATGAGTTTTATATAGCTCCTCCATACGATCTTGGCGACCTAGCTCATTTGATGGTCATATTCTTTGACAATTTGTTAGAGAATAACAGTTCTATGGAATTTTTACCTGTCATATTTTGTTTCTTACTTGCTATATATTTTGAAGAGATCAGAATAGAATATAATACGTGGACCGCCAACTGAGTCTTATTATTAGAATAATCAAGAAGATCAATAATACTGAAAAAAACATTGTCGGAAAAATTATTATTTAGAAATACAAAGGAACACTAATATAATAAAATTATTACTTTGGAACTGTGATATTCAAAAATATTAGAGGGTGTTTGGTAGGTAGAAAATTTTCAATTTTTTATTTTTATTTTTTGAGAAAATAAGAAAACTTATTTGGTTGATATTTTTCATCTCTATTTTAAAAAAAAAATAAAAAAGTATTTTCTGAAAAATTAAAAAATACAAAAAAAATCATTTTTTATTTTTATTTTTCAAAAAATAAAAGAATATTTTTTGAAAAATTAAAAAACATAAAAAAAATTATTTTTTTATAAAAAAGAAAAATAAAAAATTCTTCACAAATCAAACACTCCATTAACATTTGATATTTGATAACAGTGGAGATCGAGTGAGCTGATGCTCGAGAATATTATAATAGAATTAGATTTGAGCTGTTCAAATCACAATTTAAGCATATTCGAACTATTAAATTTTAATTTTAAAAAATAGTAGACAAAAAGAAAATATTATGAATTTAAATTCGGTATAAAAGTGAGGGTATATATTTGAGTTAAGAAGGCATGTTTACTTCCGCAGAAGGAATAAAACTTAAATTCGGTAAAAATTAAACGGACATTTAAGTATTATAAAGTGGGCTCGCTCGGTGGGTCATTGTGCGCATTATTAATAATGGCCATTCAAGTGTGGCGTCTCACTGATTTCCCTTCTACCTTTCTTATATTCTAAGAAAAAAAAATAAATCAAAAAATATTTCAATAGCTTTCTCTTTTTGATTTGTCATTTTATTTAAACCTTTTTTTTATAAATTCATCATAATTAAAAATTAAAAATATTCGACAATCTAATTGTCTTCATCGATTTATCCTATATAGGAGTATAAACGAATCGAATCGAATTAAAAAAAAAAATTAGTATTCGAGTTCGAATTCGAATTGACATATTCGACTTCGATTCGAAGTTCGAAAAGTTAATAATTTTGGGCTCGAATTCGATTCGAATTAAAGTTCGAGTTCGGATTCGATTCGAAATTTTCGAATATTAATTCAAACGGTTCGATTACTATTCAAAATTGAGGCTCGATTTAATATTCGAATGATGCTCGATTTGATGTTCGAAAATTGATACTCGATTTAATATTCAAAAATTTTTAATAATAAAAAATTAAGGTTCGTGAACAATTCGTGAACAATCGAATAATATTATTTAATTGTGAATTCGAACCGAATATTATTCGAGCCGGCTCGAAAAGTTCGCAAACTGACTTGGTGATCAAAATACGTAGAAATCATCTGAATTTTAAAAAAAAAATTTAAACCTTCTATAAAATCGATCCACTTTATCTATAAATTTATTCGTATCTTAGTCATCATATGATCCCCGTGGGACACCTTTCTTGTATTCTAAGGCTATTTAGGCGTGTCCAATGACCACTCGAGGTAGCTTTAAATTAGATGAAAAAAAAAAGACTTTTAAAGTTAATGATGTGGGATCATGACAACTAGCAAGTGCAAGGCAGGAGTGCGAGGAATGAATGAATGGATCTCTCTCTTTCCTACTCGTCACATTCCACAGACAAACAAAGGATAAAAAGAAAACAAAAGAAAGAAAAAAAAAGAAAACAAAAGAAAGAAAAAAAAAAGAAAAAAAAAAGAAAAATTCAGAATCTCAAGTTCAGTGGAGTATCCCTGTCTTCCTTTTCGCTACATGCTCATGGCACGCCCAGTGGCTGTCTTCTCTCCATGTGGATCTACTCCACCGATCGAACATTTCGACGATAAGGTAACTGTGGTTGAGCCAGGCATGATCTCGATTCAACATGGGCACAAGAGTAGTTGCGAGAGTAGAGCTGTCAAGTTGAATTGAACTCGTCAGATTGACTCACTCCGTCAAATAATTTAAATGGATTGGATTGAAATTTTATTAATTCATCATTTTGACGAATCTAAACCGAATTAGCGGATTAATGCGGTGTCTGACGGCTAAATTTCAGCGACACGGGTTGACCTGGATCAAAAACGAAAATGCAGATGGAACATACAAAAATAAAATTGTATGAATGTTTTTGTCAATATTTTAATATTAACAAGATAAGTTCTTCACCATCACAATCCTCTTCTATCACACATACACCTCAACAAAGTATAAAAGAAATTAAAAGTAAAGAATAAAAGAATATTTTTTTATATTCTAATTATTTTTTATTATCTTGTCACTACTATTCCAATCAATATAAGAAATAATGACATATCAAAATCAAATAATTATCTAGACTAAAAAAATCTCAATTGAATCTTTATTTGGAGGAGAAAAAAATTTACATTTACATATTATTAAAATTTGGATATTTTGGAACATTGGAAAGGAATCAGAAATATCGGTACTCAACTTTGTAAGTTGATAATTGAATCTCAATTATAATTAAGATTTTAGCTACTTTAAATATTTATTTTTTTAATCATAGTATTCTATCTATCTTATAGATCATTACCTCAAGCCTTCAACACCTCAGTAATTTTAGATATATTTTTTAAATTTATGTGACCTGCAGATTGACCCGTCTAACCTGCAACCCGCCTTAGATTGGATTAGGTTGAAAATTTCTCAACCCGTCGAGATGGTGGGTCGGTCCACCTCTCTCCATTAAATATTGAATTTACGATGGATTGATCTGTCCCATCATAAATCTACCTATTTGACAACTATATGCGAGAATCCGAGTCCGAATTTGAGAGTTTGGGCTTGAATGGACCGACGACTAAAACCATTAATTAAACTTAGCCCTTCTCATGCATAGCATGGAAATTAAGAGCAGCAGTTGGCACGTTGGTTGGTTGATGATTTATAAATAACACGATCTAATTTATGATTAATTGTTTTTTTAATAATTAACTTATATATAGTGTAATATAAAATTAAATTTGGGGGGGGGTGGGTTTGACAGACCTTAATTAATTTTACTTAAACGATATTTGGAAATTAATTTATACGATGAAGAACTAGTAATTAACCTATAAAATGTATCTTTAGGTAAAATATAATTAATTGATTGAAGTTTTAAATCACGAAAAAGTCACTCGTAAATGTATATCGGCATACATCTAAATGTACAAGTCGATCGTTATATTTTTGTCCCGTCGCATCAATTTAAAAGGTTTCGTTGTACAATTTTTTCGATTAAAATTAATTTTCAAGATCATAAATGTGGTCTAGTAGAGATATTGACCGTCCACTATATGATTAGCGGGATTACTGTAAATCAGTAAGAGTAAATGAAAAATTAATAGCAAATATATATATATATATACACACGAGTAACTCAAATGAGTATGTCGATTATCTAAAAGAGTGCGTTAACGAAGTATGATAATTGTGTGGCTAAATTAAATAGCTTATTCAAAAGGGTATATTAACTAAGAACATGACTAATTCATTTTTTTTACTGGCACTGTATATCTAGATGTTTAGTCCGACTAATTCTAAGAGCGATTGATTTTGTCTTACAAAAATTTTTCATCAATCATTAGAATAAATTGAAAAAATACTCATAACGAACAGTTCAACAATCTAACTTTCTTAGTTTCAACATCTTATTTGGAAGAAATTCCTATAAATACATTACAACTGAGGCTCAAACCTTAAATGCTTGAGAAATTATATGGACATCCAACTGCTACACCGTAGCTCTAGGACAATAATCCATCTCTTCAATCTATTAATTACCCGGCCTCTTGAAGTAAATTAAAGTGATGATTAATAAATTAGGTCGACCATGATTTCTATGATAAAGTTCAAATATTAGAGATGTTAATTGAGCTAGCTATGCCATCTATAATACAGTGGATTGGAGTAATATTATGATTATATATATTTGTTTTCTTAAATGTAATTTCGCTAATTAATTAGACATCACAGTGCATGAGATCTATTTTTTTTTAAAGGGAATTTATCTAAATAGCAAATTATCTAGACATATACGTTATATATATATATATCCCATTTGATATCTTGATATTTAAGAATCAAGGAATTCTAAATATCACTGCGTGTACAAAGCACAATATATATTATTTACTTCTATATATATATCAAATTTATTCAGATACGATGCTCAGTATTAGAAAAAAAAATTAAAATCATCACATTAATAATCCTATTCAATTGTCTCTATTGAAAAGAGAGATAAATAAGACGAATATTAATATAAACGGTCTCAATAAATTCAAAAAGCTCTGTCAAATTACGCCCAATGTACTATAGATTAAATGATTTATTTATCTATACACAATGACTACTTAACATTGAAGTTCCTTTCAGAGTTTGAACTCACGCACGGAATTATTTATCAGAGAAACATTTGAGGTTGAATGAATGTCAACGGAGCTAGCCAGGTCAACTTTCCATGGTCAAATTCTACATCTTGATTATCAAGTTGAGCGGCCAAGTCAGCGGTCAGAAACCATATGCATGCATGCCTTTGCTTGCTCGTGGTATCTTTTTAAATAAATTAAAAAAAAAAAAGAAAAAACTTTGTTTGGAGGAAACAATAAAGAAAGCAATCGTAGCTTCCAGAACAAATTTAGATGATTAATACAGCCATATTAAGATTTGAAAGGGCAAAGGATCGATTTTTGGAGGTGATGATCAGACTATCGATGACTCTGTATTTCTGTGCTAGTCATCTGAAATCTAATTTACCCCCTCACACGTAGGGACAGCGATGAAAAACTACTAATACGACGGTTTCACATTTTTTTAATAAAGAAAGCAATCGTCGTCCAAAGTTTCCACGAAATTTTCCAAGCAATTGCTAATTGAATTGAACCGAGCTGGCCGTGGAATGGCCCGTTCGACCCGGCGATTGGATGTGGAGAAGTTATCAATTTACCGTATGCTTGTGGAAACGCTCCGTTTGCCTTCTTTTGGATCAAAAACTTTTTTTTAAGCTTTGAAATAATTTTTTTCTTTCAATATAATAATTACAAAAAAAAAAAAAATTCACGGCGAGAAAATCATGATTTATCGACTGAACCAACGACGGAATTAGCTTCCGTCGCTATATTCGGTCGTTAAATAGAGACTGATAAAATTATTGGTCGCTATATATTGACCAATTTTATTTCCGTCGTTAATTAACGATGGAATTATAATTTTGTCGCTAATTATTGACGGAATAATATATTCTGTCGGTAATTAGCGATGAAAATTTTAAATCGATCTCTATATAACGATCGATAATTTTTTCTGTTGCTAAATTAGCAACTGTAATATATATCGGCGGTAATAACCGACGAAAATCTATTTCGATCACTAATTACCAACGGAATATATAATTCCGTCGTTAATTAGCGACGGAATATATTACAGTCGCTAATTTAGCGACGAAAAAATCGATCGAATATTTATCGGTCGTTAAATACGGTTGCTAGGTCATTCGTCGCTTTTCACTTTCCCTTTTCACGACTGAATATTTATCTTCCGTCGCTCTTTTCACTTTTCCCTTTCACTTCCTATCGCTTTTCAACTGCTCCCCTCCGCCCATCCTCCAGCGTGTCATGATAAGTCATCGTCTTTAAGAAATCGCTAGTTCGTGACAATGCTGGGAAGAGGTTGCTAGTCCACAGCGCGCCGCAACCGGCGATCGCAACGGCAGCCTTGCGCTGACCCGCAAGATCGCAGTGTATAGCGCCGCACGATTCGCGGCTGCCGCGATGCGACTAATCCGCGACGCGCGCCGCGGCCACGCGATCCGCGCTTCTGGCGGCACCACGACGCATCCGCGGTAGCCGCCGCGCGACGCCCGCGATATGCCGCGCAACACGTCCGTGGTAGCACCGCGATGCGCATCTGCGGTAGCACCGCGATGCGTCTGCGACAGTGATGCGACCAGTCAGCGAGCATGCCCGCCAACACCGTGATAGCCACAACTACAACAATGGTCTGATTGTGTGGTTGCGAGGTTATATTTGTGATTATTAGTTATGATTGTGATTAGTGTAAGATTTAATTATAAGTTTTACAACAGTTGGTTATCTTGTTGTTATTGAATATATAAAAAATTATTATTGTTAGTTTGTTGATTATTGTAGTTAGTTGTTTTTTATTTTGCTGATAATATTTCTAAATTTTGTAGAGATTATAATGGCAGATCAGACATCGACACATAATAGTCAGATAATGCTTCGAATTATTGGTGATAAGTAAGTTGTTTAATTGATGTTATTAAAACTTCTTTTTCATATAATATTTTTTTATTATTATGAAATAAACAAGTCATTTTTCCTTGTAGATTTACTCCAAATGGACATGGTGTATATGCATATATTACTGATAAATTTAAAGAACGACAATGCACTTCTGGTTATACATGAAAAACATGTAGATTTTGAAATGAAAAAATTCTATTATAAAGAGTTTTTGGTAATTGTTGAATATATTTTTTATGTTGCATAATATATCCTTATACTAATTTTCTAAGTTAATTGTTACAGAAAAAGTATATTTGGGAGCCTGGATATGAGACTGGATTTAAATTAACATGGAACTTGTATTGTCAAAAACAACACAAGGATTTATTATATAACCGGAGACAACTTGAATCAAAATCATCACATGTACCAGACGATGTTTGGAATTCTTGGCAAACAATTTGGAGTAGAGATAAATGGAAATAAAATTCAATAATTGCTCGAAATAACATAAAATCTGAGATTGTTGGCCCAAGTATAGGAGTCTCAAAACATATTTTTAGATCACGCTCTAATGCAATACAGTTGATGAGTTTACAAAAAATAATTATTTGCTTTTCTTTGACTCAATGAAGTTTATTACTATGCGTCTCTAGATCTTATAATTACGATGAGAGTAGTAGTTGTTAATAATTTATAATTACTTCGTTTCAATGATCCACATAAGGTGCATGAGTAGATAATTAAAAAATATTGTTATAATTCCCATGACACTTAATGTTGACAATGTGAGTACCTATTAATGTGTTTAAGGAATATTGCTTATTTATAATTATCAATGAATTAATTTTTATTTACTTAATTATATTATGCAGAAAGAAGCTTTACAAAAGTCATCCAATTCATGAGAGTTATTTCGATAAGAAAGGATGACTTTTTTATTGATACTCACTCCAAAAATATAGATGTAAATATCTAAATTTCATTACCTCTTTGATTTAACTATTTATTTGTTATATTAGCTATTAATTATATTTTTTTTCATAGGATGATATGAGTGATAGAATAACACTAGCGTCTCAATCTACTATAGAGGGAGAGAAGCCACATACTTCATATATCACATGATGTAATTAATGAAATATATTATGACGTTGTTGGTGGGGCAAAAAAGAACTCTGTCTACGGTCTTAGTTCCCAAGCAAAGGTTATTTTTGATCGTCAGATGTGCACTTCTAAGCTTAGGAGTCGTTCGGGTTCTTCATCTACAAAATTTCAAGCATTAGAGGAGGAGAATGCAACATTAAGAGCCCGAGTGACGACATTAGAGCATTCGATGCAATAATTTTTTGATCGTTTTGAATTGTCTCATTCGTTAACGAGTCCTTCTGCTTTTCCAACCCCCCAAACCCCCCATGGTTTTACTTCCCATGAGACTCAAGACCCTAGAGCTCCTAACGAGCGGCTAGCACCATGAATGTCCAAAATAATGACGCATTTCAAAATGAGGAAATTGAGAAGCATTCAATTGATTCACATATTCAATTGACATCTCAGTTACTTGTAGATGTAAATATTATGTACGAAGAATTAGATGATGGAGAGGCATCCAACAGTGAGGAGCTTGGACACTATTAATGTTAATGATTTAGATGGTGATGACGTACGTTAAATTGTAAGTTTCAAACCTTTAGTTTAGCCAGTTGTTTATAAACACAATGAAGTATCGTAGTGAATTTTATGACAGATCATGCAATAATGATGAGCATTGAGCAAAGATGAATTTGAAAAAGAAAGCGATACAAAATAAAGAATGGAATTGAGATGTTGTACTCTCAAATGCAGTTATATTCATGTGACATAATTGTTTCTCATTTAATGTCTTTATTAGTATTGATCGATATATTCAAAATGCATGTCTTTCCCTAATTACTATGTAGGTAATTTATTTTGAAGTCAGTTATTGGTAGAAGTGTCCATTGTTTAGTTGCTTCCTGTACCTCCATAAAAAGGCCTAAAGAGGTAGTCTTTTTTAAATATTTGAAAATTTTCATATATTTGTTCTCAAACATTGTTAGGTTTTCAGTAAGAGTACAACTAATTAATGTTTATGAAACACTTCTTGATATACCTTTGTTAATTTTTGAAGTAATTGAATATGCATCTTTTAGTTTTAAAAAATTATTGTTGATTCACAATTATATATTTTTGGTCTTATATTTGTTAGCATGGTTTTTGCAGGAGATAGATATTCTTTTCCTAAAGGGAAGCAAAGGATTTGCTCTTTGTGGTCCACTAGGCTTATTGAGCAAGCTCAAAAACCAAGACACTTAAGTTCGATGCAAAAGTTACAGAAGAACATGTTAATTTGATTGTATTTTTTTTTATTGTGGTATAATTTATGAATTATAGTCACCCCATAGAAAATTACAAGGTGTTAGAGTTATTTGAAACGATCAATTTATATTTTTAAGTTACTAATTTACATATTATTATTGAATTGCATATTAAACGTTTGGTATTGAAATATTGTTTGAATTTGTTAACAGGTTTGTTAATCTATTAATTTTTAATTTAATAAAAAATGGAATTTAGCGACGGAATATAAATTCGATAGCTATATTTACCGACCGAATATAAATTCGATAGCTATATTTAGCGATCGAATAAAATTTCGGTCTCTATATTTAGCGATCAAATTTATATTCGACCGATAAATATTAACGATGGAGCAAATCGTGACCAACTAGATCATTTTCTAATATGAATTAGCGACCGATTAGCGACCAAATTATCCGTCGATAAATAATGATAGTCTTGTAGTGTTTTCTTTTAATCAATTTTGTCCACTTGAAATCGATCGGGCGAAAAGTGTGGGAAGTTCTAGTTTGCTCTCGATCATGAATGCTTTGATTCAGCCCACGCAGGTGTGACACGTTGCTAAGTCAATGGGTAAAATTGTACAATAGACAAGGGTCTATTCCGGAGACAGTCTAAAATCCTGCCTCGGGTTCAGATGATCATCCATTACCTTTCCAATCACATCCACAGGTATAACCCTTCCGTGATTTATTCTCTCTCAAATCCTAGGGGGTCGAGACGAGGAAGCCGCTAGGTTAGCGATTTCAACATTTTTGCACAATGAATGCTTTGATTCAAAGTGTAAGCATTAGTGCATTTAAAGGCACGAAATGCACATTCATTGTGCAGCTTTCACAGCCAAAGCTCTTCTACTGCGCAACCAAAGCCTTAAGTGCAGGTAATGAACTTATTGCATAATGAAAATGAAGAGGCACTGCTTCCCTATATAAAGGTTCGTCCAAGGGAGTGATAGAAGAGAGAACTCGAGGTGAACATCCGAGAAAAAGAAAAGGGGATTTTGTTTGTGAATCTGTGAATGACTTTTCCTTTGTAATCATCTTTCGACGATGAGCACAGATCGAAAGGATGCTTACTATAAGAAAAGGGGATTTTGTGATATTTGGAAGCTACAAGGAGTACTGTAGCTAAGTCAACATAGGTTGACTAGCAAAGTTGATGAAAGTCGACTAGTCTCATAACCAAAGTGCTGAAATAAATAACTCAAGCTAGGGGCATTGAAGGTGCTTGTCAAATTGATTTTGGTTGAGGCTGATTCAAGATTAATTGAGGATGCCTAAGTAAAATCCATGAAGACTCGGAATTTTATTTTCGAAGTTTATAATTGTCAATGACGTTGATTGGTTAGTAGGACTTATCGATCGAAAACTCCTAAAATCAAGAAGATTAGTTTTTTCTTGATTATTTGTGTAAGGTCGATGTCTATATAAATTGAATTAAATCGATTTTTGTACTGGTTAGTCGGTTTTGTACTGACTTAATTAATTTCAAATTTTAGATAACAAGGATGATTACTACGATGACCCATTGTGATATATTGTGAAACAAACTGAGGAAAGCTATCCAGAGGATAGTTTATATTCTTGCTTATGGGGTCATCGGACACATTGGGAGGCTCGATGGTCTTTTCTGGAGACTCGAACAACAGGAGTTTTCGATACTCGACAACTACCGAATTTGGGCCTTAGTGCGATCTCTACCAAACAATCTCATGATAGTTGCACATCACATATGAGACCGCTATGAAGGACGGATAACATATGCTGAATTGTGTTGGGAACTATTACAAGACAAGGATTAGGAGGATTCTTAGAAGATTGAAAAGAATTCTGAAGCCGGTTAGCCTGAATCTACCCTAGTGCAGCCATGGAAGATAGGATATGAAATTATTACTACTATGCTATTATCTGTCCTAGTGAGAGTAGAAATAGCTTATCTTGTCCAGTAGAATTGTTTAAGTTATAAATACAAATTGTTATATGTTAATCATTTTTTTATTTTTGAAAGTATGTTATATGTTAACAAACTTTTGAATAAGATATGATTAATTCATTTTCTTTTGAATAATGATTAATTCATTAACTGTAATGTATGTGATTTAGATAATCAATGTCGATCTGATTGGAACATACGAATGATGAGTAGAAATATAGTTGTTACTTGATTTTATAAATCAATTTAGATTTACATTGAGTCAATCAGAAATTGCATATATAGGATTTACACTGAATAACTAAATAATTTATTTATTTATGTAGATTGTGACAACCAAAAATATCATAGTTGAACTTAACAAGGGTGAGAAATTGAACGGGAAAACTATAAAATCTGACACCTCAAGATATAATATATTCTTGAGTAATAAGAAGTTCTTGAGGTTATTCATCTGGTTATGATTGAACCTGTTGATGGTACAACTGAACAATACTGACATGATCTTGATACCTATAAGGTATGGAAGAAAAATGACTCCATTGCTAAGGGCATATTGATTAGTTCAATGATAGATAACCTGATTTTTGAGTATGAGTCATATCCAACGACTCATGCAGTCTAGGTAGCCATTAGAGACAGATGCTATGGAGTTAGTCCGGGCAAGCTTTGACAGCTGACAATTAAGTTTGACAACTATAAGAAGCATCCAAATGTTTTCATGGTTCAACATCTAAGATAGATGTTAAATATGATTCGAGAGCTTAAAACTGTAAGTCATGAGTTGACTGATGAACAACAGATTCACGCAGTTATATGTTCCCTTCTTAATTCTTGGAAAACCATGAAGTAGAACCTGACTCATAGTGAGAGTATCAAGACTTTCACTGATGTCTCATATTATGTAGAATTGGAGGTGGAAAGAGTCAAATCCGTGAGGATTTCAGGACAAGCTTATGTAGCTGTCAGTTCTGCTGAATCATGTGGATCCAAAAAGAAAAAATGGTATAAGAAAGGAAAGGGAAAGGAATGTAATGTTGCTACAGGGATGGGCCCAAACAAGAAGAAAGAAGGGAAGAAGACTGGAAAGAAATCTAAAAGTATGTTGTCTTGCTTTAACTCTGACAAGAAGAGTCACTTTGTTCGAGAATATACCAAGCCTAAAAAGGTAAATCCAAGTATGTATTTTTTTTTTTAACATTGTGTTGCTAGTTCTATATTGTTAGTTGATTCTTATCTTTTTTGGATTATTGATTTAGGAGCAACCAACCATGTAGCTCGGGAGCAAGTTACATTCATGGAGTAACGTAGGGTACCAATTGACAATAAATGGATATATGTAGGAAATAATGTAAGGGTTAAAGTCAAAGGACTTGACACGTGTAAACTCAACCTTCGTGGTGGACGTACCTTGTTTCTATATGATGTCATGTGTGCTTCTAAGATTTGACAGAATTCAATTTTCATAATATGTCTTCTTGATTTGGATTATTGTATGAATTTTTACAGTCGTTGTGTAGAACTTAAAATTGACTCTGTTTTAATTGGATATGATTTTTTTAACTACTGATTTCATGGTTCATGATGTGGAATCCTATATCAATGGAAATGATGTTTTAAAATTGACTCTGTTTTTTTAACTCTGTTTTTCGAACATTGCTCTAACTAGTGATGTAGATATATCTGATGATGTTTGACATGTTAGGTTAGGATATATAGAACAAGAATAAATGAATCAATTAGGAAGAGAGGGTCTACTGGGTACTCATGCTAAGATTAACTTGTCTATATGTTAACATTATCTTATTGGAAAGGCAATTAAGAAACTATTTAGTAAGGTTATTAGGGTTGATTCTCCATTGTAATTAATTCATTCGGATCGATGAATGCTAAGGTTAGACATGGAGCTTCCTATTTTTCATTAGGTCCATTGATGATTTCACTCATTTCGGTCATGTGTATTTGATTTCTCATAAATCTGAAGCATTTGATTATTTCATTCGTTATTATAACGAAATTGAGAATCAGTTGGATCATAAGGTTAAGACTTTATGCATTGATCGTGAAGGTGAATATTTGTCTGATTTATTCAAGATAATTTGTAATGATAAAGGAATTATTAGACAACTAACAATCCCAAGAACTCCACAGTAAAATAGAGTTGCTAAAAGAAGAAATAAAACTCTTCTTGAGATGGTTAGGTCTATAATGACTTAAGCTAATTTGTCGATCTCCTATTGGGGAGATGCATTATTAGCAACAATCTACATACTTAACAAAGTATCTTCTAAATTAGTTTCATCTATTCTATATGAACGCTTGACAGACAAAAAACTATATTTAAGTAATTTGAGACCCTAGGGATCGCTGTCTACGTTCACTACAATTCTCATAAGTATGAAAAACTAGGATGTAGAGGCAAGAAATGTAACTTTATAAGATATTTTGAGACCTTCAAAGGTTATATTTTCATCGGTGAGAAACAAGATGGAACCATCTCCGAAATAGAGTCGTGAGATGTAACTTTTCTCGAAACAGAGTTCCTAGCTAAAGGTGATGTTGATAAAATAGTTTCTCTGTTTGAGGAGGATGAGATATTATCAACAAAAGAGGTGTCACAAGGGATGCCCGAATCTAATCAACTGAGTGGGAGTAATTTGCCAACTCATGAGTTGACTTCTCAACAACCTAACTTATGAATAAGTGTTCGTAAAATCAAACTTAAGAAGAGGACATTTGAGATTGAGAATGAGACAATGATGACACTTCCAGTTGACGATGATGAATCTCAATTCGTTAAAGAAGCATTGGGATATAGTGTTAGAGAAAAGTGGAAAGAAGCAATGGTGGAAGAGATGGAGTCTATGATGAAGAATCATGTTTGAGATTTAGTCGATCTTTCTCCTGGCAAAAGGGATATTGAGAATAAGTGGATTCTCAAAATAAAGAGGAAAACTAATGGATCGATTAATCGATACAAAGCTCATTTAGTTACAAAAGAATATACCCAAATAGAGGGTATAGACTATGAAGAGATATTTTCTTCCGTAGTGAAGTTTATGTCAATACGATTTATTTTGACTCTTGTAACGCATTATGACTTGGAACTATATCAAATGGGCGTAAAAATCACTTTCTTTAATGGTGAGTTTGACGAGGAAATCTATATGGTACAATTAGAAGATTTCATTACTGAAGACCAAGAGAATAAAGTATATAGACTGAAGAATAAAATGTGTATATATATATATATATATATATATATATATATATATATGAAAGCTAAAGCAAACGTCAAAACAATGGAATATAAGATTTAACGAAGTCGTTTTATCTTATGGTTTCGAAATGATCAATGATGATCATTGTAGTTTCCTAAAAAAGGAAAATGGAAAGTATATCATTTTATCATTATATGTTGATGATTTACTGATAGCAAGAAATGATATAGGATTTGTGATAGAAGTCAAAAAGTGACTTTCATCAGAGTTTGACATAATAGATCATATGTGAGAAGCTAAATACATCTAAGAAGTCAAGATCATGAGAGATCGATCGAAAAGACCTTTAGATTTGTTCCAAGAGACTTATATAAATAAGATGTTACAACATTTCAGCATGTCTGATTGTAACATTGAACAGACGCCTATAGCGGGAGGTACTGTTCTAAGCAAAAATATATGTCCCAAAACTCTTGAAGAAATATCCGAAATGAAAAGTAAATCGTATGTCAGTGTTGTTAGTAATTTGATGTATACTATGTTGTGTACATATCCCGATATTAGCTATGTTGTTGGCTTAGTCAGTCAGTTCTAGTAAAACCCAGGATCGAGACATTGAAAGACTGTGAAAAAGATATTCAGATATCTGAAAGCGACAATAAATTATTGTCTCTGTTTTTAAGGATCAGATATGAGTCTGAAAGGCTATTCAAATGCATATTAGATTGGGGACTTGGATGATAGAAAATCCACATCAGACAATGCCTTTTTGTTGAATGGTAGTGTCATCTCATGGAACAACAAGAAATAGGCTTGTGTAGCCTTGTCGATAATTGAAGCTGAATATGTGGGCATGTTTAATGACTGTGCAAGAGGATGTTTGGCTAAAAAGGTTTCTAAAGCATCTAAAGATTTCTAGTAGGAGTCCGATTACTGTCTACTATGACAGGCAAACTACAATAGTTTTTTCGAAGAATTTCAAATATCACAGTAAGGGCAAGCATATAGTTATAAAGTATAACTTTATAAGGGATATTATTGCTAAGAAAAAGGTTGTTCTTGAGTATATCTCTACCCGTGCTATACTTGCAGATCATTTTACTAAGCCAATGACTAAGGAGTCATTTTATGAATATGTGAAGTCTTTGGGACTTCGAAGAATGTAACAAAGTGGTAATCACAATCAGAGTTTAATGAGATGATTTGATTAAGGAATATCATAATCTATTCAGTATAAATATTCATGTTACATTTAAATAAAGTATCAATAAGCATGTTAGCAGGTTAAGATTGGCCCTCTCATATGAATAATCATTTCTATTTGTTGAGTATGAATAGGGGTAAGACCATTATTTATGGGATAACTTATGTAGCTATATGTAAATAGAAACATACTTATAAGTTGGGGTCGCCTTGATAATTGTATCAAGATGAGATCATTTGTAGATTTATGATTGAAGTAAATAAATCCACCATTTACTAAATCTGTTTGAAGCTAGATTAGAATTCATGAGTTGAATTCAGGATTAGACATTGGGAACAGAGTCGATCCTGATTTTATAATTTGAACTTAGGGACCTGGGCAAAATTTAGAAATTGAGTCTCATTTTCTATTGAAAAATTTGAAAATTAGGCCCTCTTTATGGAAAAAATTTTTGGGGCCCCGGGTGACGGCCCCAACAACCCCTCCCCCAAGGCCGTCTCTAATTGGGAACGTCTAGATCGAAATCTATACGATGTTGATTTGAGAAAAACATACGCTTTTTTAGTAAAGAGAATAACATCATGATATGTGATTCATAACGCATATATTATGACGACAAAAAAGATAGTACGAGAATGAATCCCTATTTCTTTACTATGTGAGCCTTTGATATTATATGTTAATATCAAAATTTTCCTTTAATGACTATTTAGCTGTCTATTTGAAGTTTTAAATTATGATATGCTACTTTAGCATGTAAACCTATTGATTATGGATGATTCGGGTTATGTAACATCACTAGGAAAGCGGCTAATTAAAATGAATGGATTCTAACTAAAAAGAAAGATTAAAATGATTTATATCTTTTGAGGTTTATTCACTGGTCGATCTATTTCTATTTAGTACGGAAATGTATTTGTGAATATTAAAATATGAAATATGCTCTTGACATAATGATATTATGAGGGATTAGAGATGTTCATATTTATGTAAATGATTTAATCTGGGTAAATTATAAAGCATTGATTATCTCATGGAGAACGACTGTATACCACCTGGAGAATGGTTGTGTGTCAATTTGAAGTGTGGCTATGTGTCATTTGGTGAGCGACTAAGTAAGGTGTAATAACTTTCTTAGCATTGATTGTTCAATGAGTAGCTAAGTAAGGTGTAACAACTTTATTAGCATTGATTAATCATTATGTTTGTTGTCGCACGAATCATTTTTCCTAAGTATGAATTGGATGTTGTTCAATTAGTCTTTGTGATTATCTAGTCTCCATGACTAGTGACCTCTATTTCAATTGGTCTTTGTGACCATTTACCTTTGTGGCTTAACTTGAACGAGTAGGAGATGTAAACATTAGTGCATAATTAAAGGCTAGAAATGCACATCCGTCGTGCAGCTTTCGCAGTCAAAGCTCTTCCGTTGCACAACCAAAGTCTTAAGTACAGGTAATGCACTTATTGCAGAATGGAAATGAAGAGGCTCTGATTCCTTATATAAAGGTTCGTCCAAGGGGGTGATAGAAGAGAGAACTCGAGGTGAACATCCGAGGAAAAGAAAAGGGAATTTGGTTTGTAGGAAGGACATTTCCTTTGTAATCGTCCTTCCGGCGACGAGCACAGATCGAAAGGTCTTCTTCAGAAGCTTGGATCTCAAATTCTTCGCTAGAAAAATGTAGGTGTTTACAGTATTATAGATTCATGCTTGTTGTTGTAATCTACTAACACAAAGAAGGTGATATAGTTAAATATTCGGTAAACTAAGTGGATAAGATGCCTAATATACATACCACGAATTTGATATTCTATATGACGGATTCCTTTGTGCCTGTGTGTGACTGTGATCCATCGTCTATTTCGTCGTGTGTTCACCATTTGATCATGCGGATGTGAGAATGCACAATAATTTTTCTCCTCCGCGCATCCGAGCACCCCGCTTCAGCACTCGTAGCCACTTGGCATCGTCGGAATCCGACTGGATTCCAAGCGCGATTCAGTTGGAACCCAGCCACAATTTGATCGAAACTCAGCTGCGATCCAGTTAGATTGCAACTGCCAGCATTGCGACCACTGGGGGATGCGATTGGGTCAAATTCTGACCGCGATTCTACTGTAATTCGATCAGAATCCAAATCTAACCTAATTCTAGTCAAATTGTGATTAAAATTTGACCCAATTGCAATCGCTACTGGCCACGATCGAGCCAGATTCCGAATGCGATCCGATCGAATTTTGGCAATGTCGAGCACCTTCCTAGTAGTGCTTAAGCACGAAGAAGAAATCCCATTCCGAAGACGAGTAGATGAACTTCTAGAGTTCAGGTGTTGAGCTATAACACACATGGCGACTCGACAATGAAGGGATTGGATGGGTGGCAGCGGGAGTAGAGTCATACTAACACTATGCATTTCCATTTATGTACAATTGGACTACAACTTACGAATGCAACGAACAATAAATCTATGTTGTGCATGAACGCACGGGGAAGAATCGCTCAGGAGATCACTCCTCGTACATACCAAATGTAAAGTAGCTAATATTGTTAAATTTTATTTTTTTAATCATTTTTTCATCCTTAGATATATGTTAGTATTCTTAATTTTACTATTCTTTATTAGGAATTCTTATATAATTATTTTTTATTTTTACACTCCATTATATCCAAGCATATTCTACCATATTTGAATATTTAGATATCCTAAATTCTTACAAAAAACATTATATTTTTATCAATTTTTTTTGTTTTTTAAATACCCAACTGAAATTTATATACTTTATATATTTTTAGAATTTTCTTTTTTTGGTGATTAGTTGAATATTTGGTTAATCTAAGGACATGCGCTCAAATTAAGTTCTTCGGGCAATCAACCAACCGGCATTAGTCCAATGGGCCGTTATTTTTCTTTTTTAAAAAGCTTTTAAAATAATTTAAAAATAGTTTGAATATTAGAGATCTTAAGAAAACTTTCAAGAGAATCTTAGGATGGATTCAATATTTTACTAATAACATGGAATTTGAAGAACTAAATCCCTGAGTTTTAATTCTTCATTGTTTACCTTAAAAAATAAAATCATTTTTGCATAGACTTTTTTTTAAAAAATGGAATGATAAATTTTATAAAAATATCCGTCGTGAATACTTTTTGATTTATTTTGATGATTGATAATTTTTTTAAAATTAAACAAATTGAAAATCTGATACCAACTTAAAGAAAAAACATAAAATCAGGTCACCATAGGATAACATATCAATTCCTCGTAAATGTGAGGGTGTCGTCCCTTCATGCATTAGTTATTAGTCTCAAGGGCCAAAGATCTAACCTACCGTGATTTACCTCCCTTACGATGGTCCGGAAACGAATTGATAGGGACCGCTAGGTTGACGAATTTCAACCTTTGCACCATAAAATCAGGTCAATCTAATAGCGATGTCAAAGCCAAATCTATGCATGTCTAGCCGTGAAATCCAGATTAGATGGTTTAGCGACCCTACGTAGGGTCGAACTAAAATGAAAAAAAAAATTATTTAATAAATTGTTAATATTTTTTTTTATAAAATCGAATCGGTCTTTGATACTACTGGTACTTTTTCTACCTAATTCCCAATGGAAGAGTTAGCAGGTGACCCGTGACCCGTCCCCAAAACACCTGGTTCAGCCAAAGGGGAAAAGGAGAAACAGTTCGGGCGAGAGCTATCAAAAGCCATTGATATGGGCGAGAGTTATCAGAAGCCATGGGCACGGGCGAGAGTTAGACGAAGCCATTGGTACGGGCGAGAGTTATCAGAAGCCATTGGCATGGGCGAGAGTTAGACGAAGCCATTGGTACGGGCGAGAGTTATCAGAAGCCATTGGCACGGGCGAGAGTTAGACGAAGCCATTGACATGGGCGAGAGTTATCGGAAGTAATTGACACGGGCGCAAGTAGCGAGAGCCATCGGCACGGGCGAATGCTAGAAGCTAGGGACGCAGGTGGAAAAGAGGCGGAAGGCACTTCGCTAACAGAAGACTAGGAACTGGTTCAACTAGGCAATTCCAGAAGCCAATGGGATGGAGGAAGGGTCAACTCAACCTAATCGACGCGAAAGAAGTTTGGTACGGGCAAAAGGAGAATTGGTTCGGTTTAAGGAGAAACCCTAAGGCTAGGTCACCTATGGTATAGGGGCCTAAGTTAACTTCACCCAAAGCAGAGGGGTGAGGGAGACAGTTTAACCTCGTTGCCTGAAAAGTAAAGAAAAAAGTACTATGCAACGGCTTGGGGGGCCCCATGCAATATTCGGGGGAGTCCTCGTTCCTCATATGTGTAACAGAATTATTCTCCAGGAGGAGATGGTGGCCACATGTACGATGGAGATAATCCACGACGTTACGTGGAAGGAGGAGGGGAGATAAAAGGGAGAGAGGGAGGAAAGGAGGAAGGGGATCGATCCGCAATCATTGGCATCCAGCAAGAGAGAAGAGGAGACGAGAGAAAAGGAAGAGCGGTCTCGCCGGAGAAGGAGGACGGAGATCTGCTGTTTGATAAGTCTCTTGTATTTTCCTCATCTTGTAACATCATTGTAAGAGGTCCTTTCTCCTCCACCTTCGGAAACTTGCTTTCTGTAAAGGAGGATCTTCATAGTGAAAGTGCTTAGGCACCGCATCTGGTGAGAAACCTCACCCCCGTGGAGTAGGAATCCTTATTCCGAACCACGTTACATCTCGTGTCTGAATCTCGATTGCTGGTGTCGGGTTTTCGCATTTCGTCTACTTCATTTTCTTATTCTTTCTTGATCTGCCGGGGAGAAGGTTCGAGACCTCCTCATCGCTTCATCGCCTTAAACGGAGCGAGCGGATTTTTCCACACACCGCATCGGTTGGCGCCGTCTGTAGGAACATTTGAGCCGGACGCGTTGAGATGCAACCGAAGAAGTGCAACAACTGATATCTCTGCGGTGGAGGAGCGCCCCATCACCCTTCTACCATCGCAACTAAAGGCCTTAATGGATGATGCTATCACAGAAGCCCTCGCTAGAGAAAATAGAAGGACCAGATATCTGCATCCGCACTCCGGGGAACCTTCTTCTAGAGATCCTCCCGTAAATGCCTCCTCCCTCTCGTCATACCGCCATGGTGATGTGTTGCCTGAGGCGGACTCGGGAAGAACACCCTGAATACTACGCCTTCACCCAAACGCCACGGGAGGAACAGGTGAAAGTCAATCAACCGACCTCCGAATTCTACGAGCCTAGCCCCTTCACGATGGACATTCTTTCGAGCTCCTCCATCCTACTTCCAAATCCTCAGTGTCGTAAGTACGATGGTTCGATGGATCCGAAGAGCACATATCACACCGATGGAGCGACCTCGCTTCACCATTATCGACGCTCTCAAGTGTCGAGTCTTCCGACCACTCTGATTGGTTCGGCGTAAAGTGGTTCACTACTCGCCCCGGATCTATCACCTATTTGACTTCCGAGAATGTTCAATGAGAATTTGTCACCGTAAGGCGATAAGCAAGACGCCTCTATGTTAATGCATATCACCCGAGGACCTTAGAATCCCTTAGGGGTATATCCATCGATTCACCTCGGCCAGGGAATCCCGCGGCGTCTGAATCCTTCCGAGGTGCCATTCGACGCGGGTGAAGGAGGGCCCCTTCCTTAGTTCCTTGTTGAGACAGCCTACGGATAGCTATGAAGAGCTGTTGAGCCGAGCAGAGCAGTTTATCTGCGAAGAAGAAGGATTAAAGGTGATGAGAGCCGAGTGAACTGCCGCAACAGTCCCAACTGAAAGGGCTCGTCACGCTGTTCCTCAAGCTCCCCCTCGGCGGGAGTATACAAGACCTTTTCGGCAGGAGGTTCCGAGGCCTCGTCCGATGCTACAGGGAGTTCGCCCCGCCCCGCCATTGCAAATCATGGCTGCTGAAGTGCTTCCTCCTGTGAGGACTTGGAAAGAACGTGAAATGGAGTTCTACGATCAACAGGGTCTGCTACAACGACCCTTGGGACATAGAGGGATCCCGCGTAACCCCCCTGCCCCGTTCTTTTGCCAATATCATACAGAGTACGGTCACAGTAGCAATCGATGTTTCAATATACAAGAAGAACTAGATCGCCTCCATGTTGCATATCCACAATTGAGGTATCCAGCCGAAGGAACGGCACGGCGAGGCCCCCGAACCAATGTCGCCCGTCCGGGGCCGTATAATCAACAACCTCGGGTCACTTTCCCCCAAATGCCGTCCCGAGAGGTGGTCTCTCAAGAAGGTCCATCAGGTGAGGGCCCTTCCTCCGCTTCAGATGACCTTCCCCCTCGGGGAGTTATCCATGTGATAGCCGGAGGACCTACTGACGGGGACTCTAACCGGGCACGGAAGTCATACGCCCGTCTTATGGAGAGTTTGGCCATCGTCATCGACCAGACTGTACAAGCGGCGCCGCCCGTTTCGTTCGGGCCAGAAGATCTGCAGGGTGTTCTGCTGCCTCATACAGACGCCTTGGTTATCCGTATATCCCTGGCTAATTATGAAGTGGCCCGGGTGCTAGTTGATTCGGGGAGCTCTGTCAACATCCTCTTCCAGAAGGCCTTCAGTGCGAATCTGGGAAATGCCAGCTAGAAAATGTGTCCACTCCCTTTCGGTTGCGGGCACATGGTCCACCCAGTAGTGATTTCATTGCCTTTAACTCTGGGTGAAAAGCCCCGCCAAAAAACTAGTATAATCCCTTTCCTTATAGTGGATGCTCTATCCACTTATAACGCTATTCTTGGGCGCCTCTTTCTCACCCTTTTCGCCTGGCTTCCCGTACCACCTAAATTTCCGGGGACAATTGGTGGGAGAAGTTCGGGGAGAACAGAAGGCCTCCGAGTCGCTATGTGCAAATGGTTCGGAGACGATTAAAAGAAGGCCGAAGACCTAAAGGCAAAGTCATCGTTCGACGCGTCTCGTCTGGAGGAATTTCCAAGGCCGATAAGATAGAGGAGGGAGAATCGGTGGAGATCGCTCCTGGAAAGGCCACACGTGTAGCACAATAGTTGGATATCAAAGGAGAGCTGGTGGCCTGGTTATAGGAGAATGAGGACATCTTTGCAAGAGATGTGCATGATCTCACGTATCCATCCTCAAGTAGCGGAACACCACCTCAACATCATTAGAGGAGCCCGACCGTCAATGAAGAGGCGACATTTTGGACCCGAGAAAACAAGATCATAGCCGAGGAGGTGGATAAGCTACTAAAAGCGGGCCATGTAAAGAAATCCGGTTTCGAATGGGTTTCTAATGTAGTCTTGGTCCCCAAGCCTTACAGGCAATGGAGGATGTGTATCGATTTAGTGATTTGAATAAAGCATGCCCTAAAGACTACCCCTTGCCTCGCATTGGATTCTACTGTAGGATATGAAGTGGTTTCCCTAATGGATGCCTATCAGGGATATCATCAAATACCTTTGGCCGAAGAGGATCGAAAGAGGGTTAGCTTTGTGACTGCAGGGGGATTATATGCCTATGTGGTCATGCCGTTTGGATTGAAGAACGCCAGGGGCTACATATGGCGCCTTATGGATAAAATTTTTGCGAGCGTAAAGGGAAGAATGTGGAGGTCTCGTGGATGACATCGGTCAAGTCGAAGGTCACTCGGGATTTAGTCAAGGACTTGAATGAAACCTTAAGCTACGTTAAGAAGGCGATTTAATATGAAGCTAAACCCTAACAAATGCTTGTTCGGGGTAAAAAGTGGCAAGTTCTTGGGGTACATTGTGACTGAGAAGGGGTTGCAAGCCAACCCCGAGAAGGTGAAGGCCTTATGCAACATGAAATCACCTACTAACCTGCAAGAGACCCAGAAGTTGGTGGGCAGGATTGTTTCTTTATCCCGATTCATAGCCAGATCGGCGGACAAAGGGCTACCTTTCTTCAAGATCTTACGCAAAGCTACTAAATTTCAGTGGGACGATCAATGTGAACAAGCTTTCCAGGAGTTGAAGAGATATCTGGCCGGACTCCCGTTACTGGCTAAACCAATACAGGGAGAACCACTATGGATGTATCTGGCCGTCTCAGAAGGAGCCGTTAGTTCGGTATTACTGAAACAAGAAGGTTCTCACCAGCAACCTATTTACTATACCAGCCATATTCTGAAGGGGGCAGAATTCCGTTATACGGAGTTAGAGAAGCTGGCATATATCCTAGTGCTAACCGCCACCAAACTGAGGCACTACTTTTTGGCTCATACTATCACAGTTTTAACACACAGCGAATTGGGCAAGGTCGTCACTAAGCCAAATTTCTCGGGAAGGTTAGCCAAATGGGTGGTAGAGCTAAGCGAGTATGATATACACTACCAACCTCGCACGGTCATCAAGGCCCAGGCACTCGCGGATTTCCTGGCCGAGGTACCTTGTGGTTCGGAAGAAGGTTCAGCTATGAAGGAGAGGGAATCAAAGGCATGGAATATATTCGTAGATGGCTCTTCAGGATCCACAGGCAGTGGTGTTGGTGTTCTATTAATTACCCCGGAGGGTGAAGAAACTCGATTAGCCGTTCGCCTGGAATATCGGGCATCTAATAATGAAGCGGAATATGAAGCTATCCTAGCGGGATTGCAGGCTGCTAAAGCGGTAGGGGCTTCTTCCATTGTGATCCACTCGGATTCCCAGTTGGTAATATCCCAACTTCAAGGTTCCTTTGCGGTTCGGGAGGAAAGACTGCATAAGTACTTGAAAGCTTTTGAGAAAGAGAAAGCTCAATTTCACCAGGTCCTCTTGAAGCAAGTCCCGCGGGAGCACAATGAGAAGGCAGATGAATTGGCTCGGATGGCTAGCGCTGTGGGAGGAATAAAATCATCGGAGACGATCCAGGCGAGAATTCACACTTCCTTAGCAATATGCAACATAGAGGGAGACGCACCCGAATCAAGCCTAATTCTTGATTGGAGAACCGATATCATAGCTTATTTACGGCACGGGAAGATTCCTGAAGGGAAAATTGCGGCATCTACTTTAATACACCGAGCCAAACGGTTCATCCTCTTAAATGAAGACCTGTACAAGACCTCTTTCGGGCGACCCTTGTTAAAATGCCTAGGAAATGAGGATGCGGAATGGGTACTCCGGGAGATCCATGAAGGATGCTACAGCAATCATTTAGGAGGGAGAGCTTTAGCAAGAAAGACCTTGTTGGCCGGATACTTTTGGCCTACTCTTCAACGAGATGCGGCTCGTATAGTGCAAAGTTGCATCGCTTGTCAGAAACATAGCAACCGTTCTGAGCGACCAGCTGAGTTAATGAAAGCTGTAGTCTCTTCCTGTCCTTTTGACCAATGGGGAATGGATATAGTGGGTCCGATGCCAACGACACCTTTACAGAAGAGGTTTTTATTGGTCGCTGTGGATTATTTTTCCAAATGGGTGGAGGCCGAGCCCTTAGCCAAAATTACGGAGAATGCCGTAATACAATTCTTATGGAGAAATATCATTTGTCGGTATGGTATCCCGCGGAAAATAGTCAGTGATAATGGGCGAGTTCCCAAGGGAAAAGTTTCAAGAATGGTGCCAAAGTCTCAACATTCAAAAACTTTCACTTGTAGCTCACCCTCGCGAATGGACAAGTGGAGGTAACTAAGGATCCTCATTCAAGGATTAAAGACCAAGTTGGGTGCTCAGGGGGAAACTGGTGGAAGAGCTACAGCGCCTGTGGGCCTATCGAACCACACCTAAGACAATGACAGGAGAGACTCCTTTAGTTTGGTATATGGGCGGAGGCCGTTATTCGGTCAAGTTTTGTTGGATAGCGCTGTAAAAGCATACGAGCCGGATCGTAACCAACTTATCCAAGCACCGAATTAGATCCGTGGAGGAAAGGCGGGAGATGGCCCTGAGGCGAGCGGAATTTTACAAGCGAGAGTTCAATGAGCCTTTAATAAGAAAGTGGTGCCTGAGATTTCAAGAAGGAGATTGGGTCTTATGAAGGTCAATCTACTGAGATCCGGAAAGTTGGCTCTGAATCGGGAGGACCCTACGAGATAACTGAGCGTGGTCAAGATATTATCCGAAAGACGACCAAGGCAAAGAGCTTCCACGACCTTGGAACGCCCTTCACTAAGCTCTTTCACTGTAGATGAGAAATATGAAATAGAAAAGGAGAAATTATGAAACTCGAGGGGTGTTTATTGAATTGATTATATCAATTAAATGCCAAGTGCTCTCTAAATTTCATTAAGGGTTATTTTTAAGGGCAATACAAGATACTAATGAGTATTGAAGGAGAAACAGAAAAATGTAAAGGAAATTCTCGCTTTCAAAATGAGATATTGTATTACATACCTTAAATCGCTCAGAGGATAACGCTTGAACTCACCTCCCAATTTAAAGAAAACGAAGGATAAGTTGAGGAGGCAATCCTGGGCGATATATTGTCTAATCGCCATTAAACTGGCCCCGATAAGTGGCGCGCATTAAAATAACGAGTCGCTTCCCCGCGGTTCGGCTCGTGGCTTCGCTTCTCGATGCCGCCTCGTGACTTTTCTTTGTTGTTCGCGAAGATTTCGACGCACGCCCACATAGCGCCGTGACACCTCCATAATTGCGTCACCAGAGTGGAAACATCATCGCTCGAGAACTTTGGTCCTCGCTGCACAAGATGCGCTATCTCCACCATATTCCGACGATAGAGGCCGAAATCCTTCCACCGCTTCGAGTAAGATGGTCGGGACGAGTTCGGTGTTCATCCTCTGAAGGGAAGTCTCTGCACTGCGTAGCGGGCATGAGCATGCGCCCGGAATTTATAAGGGAGGAGTTTTCTTGTACCTCCTTACGCGGGTCGGAGGTCCCTATCTTATCTGTGCTCGTTGGTATTGAACTTGAAGGCGGCGATGGTGTCCGCGTCTGTTGCTTCCCCTTGAGGAGCTCACACCGCCCTTGAAGGCCAATAGCTCTTGGTGAGGATGATTCCGTGTCGAGAACTTGATGGGATTTCTATTTGAGGACAAGTGGCCCGCCCGGCATGGTTGTTCCTTTATCTGCGATAATGTACATCTTGTTGAATTCTTTGGCGAGCTTGATTAATTGCTCACAGCACAGTATGATTGTTGTGATAGAAGTTGTTCTCGGCTCGAGCATTAGCAAGTCTTCCGTTCTTTGCGCTCCCATTCTTGAGCTTGGGCCCGGTATTGGTGAAGGGAACGATCCAATTCTCGGTGGTTGGTCAGGGCCTACATGTCGGTTGAGGAGACAAGAAATGGGTTAGTTAAACAAAGATAAGAAAATTGACTAAGAAAAGCGTGCAGTCAAGCATGGCGAGCCTTCCATGCAGTCATCTCCTCTAAGTTCGGATCAGAAGACTCACAGGAGAAAGGGAAGAAGATGGGACGGATGACGTGAAGGGTGAATTTCACCTCAAAGGGAGAATGGAGGCGGTATTCATTGGTGGAGAAGCGGAGAGAGGAGGAGTCTCGATTCAAAAGGCCCATGGAAGTGGTGGTCAGGATGGCATATCCAGGAGATCGGGAGAATGGGCGTCATGTTTGTCAGGAGATGAAGTCGGAAGAAAAATGGAGGGAGGCTGTCGGAGGAGGGTTACGAGAAGATGAGATGATGAGCCTTTGGGTCGGGAAGCCTTGATATGGGGATTTTAGAGGTAGAAGGACCACTGGTTAGGGTCCGAGGAAGGAAGGACTCTTGAGTGGATAAACAAAGGGGAAGTGGCGGTGAAGGAAGGTCAATCGCCATGGGTTGAGGAGAGGAATAACGGGAAAGAGCGGTGAGGTGGTATAACCTCATCACGGTGGCATGAGCATCTCCTTCCCGGATGCCTCCCGGGTTAGGGAAGAAGAGGCGATTTCGAATATCGTTGATAGAAGGAGGCAAAGGGGAAAGTTAGGGCTTATGCGGTAGGAGGAAGTGAAGAGGAATGATAACCAGGCTTCGCCGGGATGGGGAGTAGCGAAAAGTCAGAAGGAGGAGAGGAGAGCAGCGAGGTGATTCTGTATAATTGGTGATCGAAGGAGGTGAAGAAGAAGAAGAAAGCTAAGTGTGACACACGTTCTGATTTATCTGTAGCCCGCTATTTCTTGGAAGAAGGTGGAATGCATCTCGGATATCTGAAAATAACGAAAGACGAGGAACCAGGAAGGAAAGATCGAAGAAACGAAATTTGGCGGCGGAGGAGCAAGCAGACGAAGAAGAGGAAGACCAAAAGGAGAAAGGATGAAGATAGCAGAAAAAACGAGGACGAAAGAGTCCCCTGTAAAAAGAGGAAGAATGGACTTGCAACTGTTAATGGGCTTCGCGTCGGTAGTGAAAGGGGAAGAAGGATTTATTTTTCCTAAATAGCCCATTATATACAAAAAGGCTATCCCCGCAGAGCGGAAGTTTATCCCCGTGTGGTGGTGGAACGGAAGAACCGAGACTCCTCGATTACTATTTATTCTATATATGAAATGCTATCCCCGCAGAGCGGAAGTTTATCCCCGTGTGGTGGTGGAACGGAAGAACCGAGACTCCTCGGTTATTATTTACTCTATATATGAAATGCTATCCCCGCAGAGCGGAAGTTTATCCCCGTGTGGTGGTGGAACGGAAGAACCGAGATTCCTCGGTTACTAGTTACTGTATATCGTAAATGCTATCCCCGCAGAGCGGAAGTTTATCCCCGTGTGGTGGTGGAACGGAAGAACCGAGACTCCTCAGTTACTATTTACTCTATATATGAAATGCTATCCCCGCAGAGCGGAAGTTTATCCCCGTGTGGTGGTGGAACGGAAGAACCGAGACTCCTCGGTTATTATTTACTCTATATATGAAATGCTATCCCCGCAGAGCGGAAGTTTATCCCCGTGTGGTGGTGGAACGGAAGAACCGAGACTCCTCGATTACTATTTATTCTATATATGAAATGCTATCTTGAGAGCGAAGTTTATCCGTGTGGTGGTGGAACGGAAGAACCGAGACTCCTCGGTTATTATTTACTCTATATATGAAATGCTATCCCCGCAGAGCGGAAGTTTATCCCCGTGTGGTGGTGGAACGGAAGAACCGAGACTCCTCGGTTACTATTTATTCTATATATGAAATGCTATCCTCGCAGAGCGAAAGTTTATCCCCGTGTGGTGGTGGAACGGAAGAACCGAGACTCCTCAGTTACTATTTACTCTATATATGAAATGCTATCCCCGCAGAGCGGAAGTTTATCCCCGTGTGGTGGTGGAACGGAAGAACCGAGACTCCTCGGTTATTATTTACTCTATATATGAAATGCTATCCCCGCAGAGCGGAAGTTTATTGTCACGCCCCGAAGGAGACCCCACCAGACAAAAATCCGACAGCATCTCCCCTGTACGGGTGACAATCCAAATTTACATACAAAGGCCTACACGGCCACTATACATCGGTCAACACGACCGGAATCCAAACTCACACGCAGTTATATAATTTGGCCTCAGGCCATCATCCAAAATAAATGACAAACAGTCTAAAATAAATAGACTTACCCCTTCTGCCATCTGGGCAGGAATACTCAACAAAATCCAACCAAACCAAAATCCAAATAAGGTCCATAAGGACACCAAAACCAAATACAAAATCAATCTCCAAACCTATACATGTCCTCTAACCAAAATATCCAAATACCGTAAAAAAAACAAATATCCAAATCAAAACTTTACGACGAGTGGGGTCAAGAATCGACTCTCGATACTTCATCCTCGAAATAGATATAAACCAACGGGTGAGTTCAAAGAACTCATGTAAAGTAGATATGCAAAATCGTATAGCTAATAAAAAATATCATGCCGCATATCTCACATAAATAGGGTATGCAAGCAAGAAATACAAAATGATCAGACTTACTGAATCTCCTACCCCGATATAGGAGCATGTGCCTCGACTAGAAGTAATAAAGTCCTCGATCATATATAAGCATGTATCCTCAGATGCATGACAATCATATGCACATCCAAGGCATCAATAAAAATGCAGCAAACACAGTACAAATGCAATCTATGCAAAGTGCATGTCGTGCCAATGACATGGTCACCCCTGACGCCAGTCAGCCGCCTCACACGCAATGGTGAAGCCGAGTGGGTAGGGCTATGACAACTGTGCACTCTGCCATCACTGCTCCTGAGTGACCGAGTGGACAGGATCTTTGAGTACACCTATCCTCCCGCCCCAAACATAGTGGGGAGCTAAGCTCTCATCTCCGTGTCATAGGCGGAGGAGGGATCCTCGCCCGCTACCACGCTGCCTCGCCGCTACCCATGAGCGGTCCAATGAGCTCGACAGAGCAATCAGACACACCTCGATGTACCACTAACCCATGAGTGGCGGTGTGTGCGAGCCATGTAACTAGTCATGCTCAACAATAATGGAACCCCGTCCAGCTAGCATGCAATCATGCGAAAATGGTGCATGATACTAAAGCATGTAAATCCTACTCATAATATACCTATCCGAATGATATGTACAACCAATATGTACATATCCCCAATCCACATACTATGATCCAAATCAAACAGGTAAATATAATCATATCCTAACACATGCATGTATCTAGTAGGCACCAAAAACATATCAGGCATATAAACATGAAAATGTTATTGTAAGCTATCCTACTAGCATATCAATTTGACTTAATCTAAACGTTAAGTCAAAATACCCGCCTGAAAATATATCCGCAAGAAGAACTGAATCAATCCACGATCGGGACCCGCCTGATCAAAACCATATAGCATAATTATAGTCAAGCACAAAATATACAATTCAATGACAAATCGAATAAATAAATCGATTTCCTTTATATCCCAATTAAACCCAAATCTCATATCCTCCAAATATCATACAATATCACCCAAATCGACCAATCAAGTCACCCGTCCTAGGAATTCCATCCACAGCCATTCCTTTCCCAAATTAGATCTCCAACTCAATTTACAGTGGCTCACACATTATTCACAGCCAACCTTGCACAATCACCTCCAACCTTAACAGCACGACGCCCCCAAATAGAACACTCACAGCCCCTCTCAAATCAACTAGCCGAAAAACTAAGTACTTACCGAAAACCCACTCTCACCGCGACACTAAGGAGCTCGCGGCAGAAGGCAAACGTTGCCGGTGCTTACAAAAGGACAATGCGTGGACTCGGTGGTGCGACCACAGAAGCAGAGTAGCGGCTTGGGCCCCGGAAGGTGGCGCCGGCTGTCGGAGGGATGGCCGCAAGACACAAAGTGCAGACGGCGCGCGTGGAGGAAAGAAAAGAGGGCTTCGGCCGGCGAAAGACAGACGCGTCGGGGCGGTGGCGGTGCTCGCGTCGGGCTGCGTCGGGCGCGGCGACGTCGGGCTGTCGCGAGGAAGAAGGGCTCGGCGGCGGTCAGAGGTGAGGTGCCGGCGCGATCCTGCTGCCGGCGCGTTCCTGCTGCCGCGACTGTGGCCGGCGAAGAAGAGGGCGTCGGCGAAGGTGAGGACAGCGGCTCAAAGGCAAGGACCGGCGGCCAGAGCACCGGGAAGGCGACGGTGGACGGCGAGCTCACGTCGCGCCGATGCTCGCGGGAGCGCAAGCGAGGGTCGCGGCTTGGCCAAGTGGCGGGCCCTTGGCGAGAGAAGAGGGCTCGCGAGGAACCGCCAAGGGATTAGCGGGGAAAAAGGGAATAGAAAAATAGATATTAGGGTTTCCGGTTTAGGATAATAACCCTTAAATAAAGCCTATCTATTTTATCCCCGTAAAAATCTCGTACAGAGTCCGCTTAAATCGTAAAATTCGGAAAAATTCCTAAAATTCCATAAAAATCCCGATAAATTTCCAGGATTATTTCCCCAATTATTTGGCCATTAAATTTAGTGTTTTAAATTTTCCAGTATTTAACATTCTCCCCCACTAATAAAAATTTGGTCCCCAAATTTCCTACTCAAATGCATAACGAGTAAGAAATACCATAAGTACTGAAAATACACCTCACGTACCTTAAGTAAACAAGTGGGGGTATTGAGCTCTGATCTTTTCCTCGAGCTCCCAAGTAGCCTCCTCGTCGGTGTGGTGACTCCACCCGACCTTGACAAGTCGCACAACCTTGTTCCGCAACTGTCGTTCCTTGAAATCCAAAATCCGTACCGGAACCTCTGCGTAAGTAGCATCAGGTTGAATGGAACCTGATACATCTGATAGAATATGTGTAGAATCTGGCACATACTTCCTCAGCATAGACACATGGAATACATCATGTATACTCCAAAGATGGGGTAGCGCTAGACGATAAGCAATCGCTCCGATCCTCTCCAAAATCTCAAACGGACCGATATATCTAGGAGCAAGCTTACCACGAGTCAAACCTTTTCACCTTTCGTGGGTGAAACTCGCAGGAATACATGATCACCAATAGAGAACTCCAAAGGTCTCCGTCGACGATCTGCATAACTCTTCTGGCGATCCTGCGCCTCTGCCATCCTACGTCTGATGGTACAGACCAACTCTGCCTCATACCGAGCTCTCGGGGTCCTAGCAATCGGGCCTCCCAACCTCCTCCCGGAGGGTGGGTGTAATGACACGCCTACCATACAATGCCTCATACGGGGCCATTTGGATAGCCGAATGATAACTGTTATTGTAGGCGAATTCTACTAACGGTAAATGATCCTCCCAGTTGCCTCCGAAATCTATAATACAGGACCTCAGAAAATCCTCTAGTGTCTGAATGGTCCGCTCAGATCGGCCCATCACCATGGATGGAATGCAAGATTAAACCGGTGTGTGCCTAAAGCCTGCTGCAGACTCTGCCAGAACCTAGAAGTGAACCGGGGATCTCTATCTGATATAATGCTCAAAGGAACACCATGCAATCTGATGATCTCCCGACAATATAGCTCTGCCAACCGATCCAGAGAGTCGGTCTTCCGAATCGATAAGAAGTGCGCGGATTTGGTTAGTCGGTCTACGACTACCCAAATCGCATCATGGCCTTGACGTGTCCTCGGCAAACCCATCACAAAATCCATAGTAATATGATCCCACTTCCACTCAGGAATAGGAATCCTCTGAAGTAATCCAGCTGGTCTCTGGTGCTCAGCCTTGACCTGCTGACAAATCAGACATCTAGCTACAAAATCCGCGATGTCTTTCTTCATACCGTTCCACCAATACAACCGCTTTAAATCTCGATACATACGGGTTCCGCCTGGGTGGATCGCAAATCGAGAGCGATGTGCCTCCTGTAATAACTCCTCCATAACCGGGTGAGGCTGAGGTACACATAATCTACCTCGGAAATATATAATACCCTCATCATCTAGGGTGAACTCAGTCTGCTGTCCCGAAGTGATCTGACTACCAATGAACTGTAAATGCTGATCACTGGCCTGAGCCTCCCGGACTCTCGTCCGGATAGACGACTGAGCAACCATGGTAACTAGAACGCCCTGCTCTGTCGGTCCCTGCTCCTCTAAGCTCAACTCAGAGAAACCCTGAATCAAATCCGTGACCAAAACTCGGAAAGAAGCTAAAGTCCTCGGGACTTAGGCTATGCATGCATCGGCAACCACATTGGCTTTTCTGGATGGTAGCTGATGGTACAGTCATAATCCTTCAGGAACTCCATCCATCTTCTCTGTCAGAGATTGAGTTCCTTCTGTGTAAACAGATATTTGAGACTCTTATGATCAGTAAGAATCTCAAACGTAATACCATATAAATGATGCCTCCAAATCTTCAAGGCATAGATAATAGCGGCAAACTCTAAATCGTGAACTGGGTAGTTTTTCTCATGATCCTTCAACTGTCGAGAAGCATAGGAGACTACCCTGCTTTGCATCAATCGCGCTAAACCTGTAGAGACGCATTCAGTATAAAGAACGAAACCATCGTCGATGGCAATACAGAATCGGTCGACACCAATCTCCTCTTCAACTCACGAAAACTAGTCTCGCACGCCTCGTCACGTGAACTTCACGCCCTTCCTGGTAAGACGTGTCAATGGCATAGAAATGCTCGAGAAACCCTCAACGAACCGTCTGTAATACCCGGCCAAGCCTAGGAAGCTGAACCTCTGAATCGATTTGTTGCTCCCAACTAGTAATGACCTCGATCTTACGGGGTCAATGTGAAATACCTCTACTCGAAACCACATGTCCCAGAAAACAGAATCATTGTAACCAAAACGCGCATTTATTGAACCATATATAGCCGCTTCTGTCGGAGCCTATCTAGAACAAGTCGAAGATGCTGCGCGTGTTCCTCCTCGGAACGAGAATAAACCAGAATGTCATCGATAAAAACAATGACGAACCGATCTAGAAAATCCATAAATTCACGGTTCATTAAGTCCATGAATACCGCTGGAGCATTGGTAAGCCCAAATGGCATTACCAAAAACTCATAATGTCCATATCTGGTACGGAACGCTGTCTTCTGAATGTCAGAATCTCTAACTCGTAATTGATGATATCCGGACCGCAGATCAATCTTAGAATAGACTGATGTACCTCTGAGCTGATCAAACAAGTCCTCAATACGTGGTAGGGGATATTTATTCTTGATAGTGACAGCGTTCAATTGCCTGTAGTCGATGCACAGTCTCATCGAACCATCTTTCTTCTTCACGAAGAGAACCGGAGAACCCCAGGGTGATGCACTAGGGCGAATAAAACCTCTGTCCAAAAGTTCCTGGAGCTGAACCTTTAACTCATCCAACTCTCTCGGGGCCATACGATAAGGAGCTTTCGATGCCGGCGCCGTCCCAGGTATTAACTCAATCATGAACTCCACTTGCCTTCTGGGAGGCAGACCCGGTAACTCCTCTGGAAAGACATCTGGATACTCTCGGACAATAGGGATGTCCGCGATCTGAGAATCACCACTATCTTCTACATTGACCATAGATAATAGAAAACCCTGGCAACCGTGAAATAAAAGCTTCTGAGCCTGAATAGCTGAAATGGTCGCTATACACAGTGTCCGGATGCCAGTGAAATCCCACGAGGGTTGGTTCGGAGGTCTAAATGTGACCACCCTCGTCTGACAATCCACTGTGGCATGATATGCTGACAGCCAATCCATGCCAAGAATAATATCGAACTCGACCATATCCAGTACCAATAAATCTACCGTAAGAATGATGTTACCAAAATCTAAAGGACAACCTCGGACCTCCTGGGTAACATCCAATGTATTGCCAGATGGTAGGGAGACGACTAATCTCTGTGATCTACTAGCCGGTAATCTACCAATCTCTCTCATAAAAGTACGAGAAATAAACGAATGCGAACTACCAGTATCAACTAGCATAATAGCTGAAAATGCATAAAGTGAAACCGTACCGCGAAATACGGATTCGTTGGCTCGCTGCGCATCCTCTCTGGTAATCGCATGAATCCGCCCAGTCTCCGGTGGCGGTGGAGGTGGTATCACTGCCAAAGGTGGTTGGCTCGAGCCCGAGATCGATACGAAGATCGTACGGCGTCGATAGGAAGGTATAATGGCCGCGATCGCATCATCGGCGTGGTGATCTGAACTAGCGGCGGCGGCGGCCGCCGTATCGATGGCCGATCCGAATAGTCTGTAGGCCGGGATCGATCTGCGCGTCTCAAATCAACCTGTGACACCGACGGCACGGTGTACTCGCCCATGAATACCATAGGCGACTCAAGGGGAGCTGCCTCGCGGGCGTTGCAAGGTCTGGCCCCCTCTCTCGAGTCCTGCATCGACGCAACGGTCCTCCCCGAATAGAAACCGGAAGCCACATGCCGAGCCTTCAACGAACAATCTCGGCTCATGTGTCCAGCACTTGCAATAATAACAACCGCCCCAAGGTGCAGCCGAGATGATATGCTCTTCGATCCACAACGAGTAGAGGTGTCTAATGGGCGGCCTCTCTCAAAAAGACCGCGAGGGCCCACCAAGATCGCCCCGATTTAGGCCTAGATGCCCTGAATGACTCGACCCGGATCGCGGCCACTGGCGATGTCCGGTGATCCGTGGGTCGATGGGTCCGACCAGTAGATCTTCACCGCTTCTTCCTCTTCTGATAACCCTCGCTGAGCCGACTCGATCAACAAAGCTCTATCCAACGCCTCGGTAGGAAGAACTACCAAATCCTGCCATCCCCGACTGTAGATGCCCATCCCCTGCATAAACTGCATCATCCGTGACCTATCCTCGAACTAACTCTGGGCAAAACCTCGCTAACCGATTAAATTCGTATTATACTCCATCAATGGGCGATTATTCATGTCTTAGACTCGAAAATCCGACGTCTCATCATCGATATGCCCGCTGAAATATCGACTCAAAAGCCTCTCTAAATCTCGCCAGTAACCCGCCGCCGCTAATAATCGAGCCTGATATCCCACCGGATCTCGGCCTCGCCTCGTAAATGGAAGGTCGCTAACTCGCCTTCTCCCACTCGGAGCGCACTATAGTAGAAGGTACGCTCCATCGTCTCGATCCAAGGCTCGAGCCACGATCGGATCGGTCTCTCCGAATAAAGTGAACCGCTCTTCATCGACTTAGCGATCTCGAATCCGAGCTCGCGCAGCCTACATCGATGGGATAAGTAGGGGCCGACATCCGAGGGTCGACCGCTCCGCTGGGCTGTGGTCTGTAGTAGAAGGTCCTCTGGCGGGGTTTGATGTGTAGCGAGGATCTCCCGGCCGGTACATCGGATGCCCCAGAGCGGGTATCTCGGGAGGAGGATCCGCCGAGGCCGAGGATCCACAACTCCGTAGCACCTGTGAATCGACCTACGATCAATATGCTCATCCTCGGTAGATCTCTCGCGGGCCATCAAAGATCTGGGTCCTCCGGGCGTGGCCGCCCCACACCACGCCTCTGCCAGCGTACGCCACCTCGCCTCATATCTTAAATGAATACGATATTACCATAAATAAAAACATATCAAATTTATCATCATACCTATTTCACCGTCCGAGAGGTCCGAGCGCCAAAACCCCATATTAATCTCAAAAATCCTAATTTCCGAAAACATAAAATCGCTTAAATCCATACCAATCAATTACCAAATTACGCAAAACCCGCCAATACATGGCGAACTCAAAAAATCCAAAACCCTAGGAACTCAAAACCTAGGCGCTCGATGCAAATAAATTGTCACGCCCGAAGGAGACCCCACGGATACAAAAATCCGACAAAGATCTCAGACGGGTGACAATCCAAATTTACATACAAAGGCCTACAGCCACTATACATCGGTCAACACGACCGGAATCCAAACTCACACGCAGTTATATAATTTGGCCTCAGGCCATCATCCAAAATAAATGACAAACAGTCTAAAATAAATAGACTTACCCCTTCTGCCATCTGGGCAGGAATACTCAACAAAATCCAACCAAACCAAAATCCAAATAAGGTCCATAAGGACACCAAAACCAAATACAAAATCAATCTCCAAACCTATACATGTCCTCTAACCAAAATATCCAAATACCAGTAAAAAAACAAATATCCAAATCAAAACTTTACGAAGTGGGGTCCAAGAATCGCACTCTCTCGATGCCTTCATCCCGAAATAGATATAAACCAACGGGTGAGTTCAAAGAACTCATGTAAAGTAGATATGCAAAATCGTATAGCTAACAATAAAATATCATGCCAAGATCTCACATAAATAGGGTATGCAAGCAAGAAATACAAAATGATCAGATTTTACTGAATCTCCTACCTCGATATAGGAGCATGTGCACGACTAGAAGTAATAAAGTCACGATCATATATAAGCATGTATCTGTATGCATGATAATCATATGCACATCCAAGGCATCAATAAAAATGCAGAACACAAGATACAAATGCAATCTATGCAAAGTGCATGTCGTGCTAATGACATGGTCACCCCGACGCTACCACCGCCTACACGCAATGGTGAAGCCGAGTGGGTAGGGCTATGACAATGGCACTCGCCATCACGCTTCCCGAGTGACCGAGTGGACAGGATGTCGCCGGAGTACACCTATCCTCCCGCCCCAAACATAGTGGGAGCTAAGCTCTATCTCACGTGTCATAGGCCGAGGAGAGGATCCTCGCCCGCTACCACGCTGCCTCGCGCTACCCATGAGCGGTCAGTGAGCTCGACAGAGCAACTGACACACCTCCCACGATGTACCACTAACCCATGAGTGGCGTGTGTGCGAGTTATGTAACTAGCGGCTCAACAATAATGGAACCCCGTCTATAGCATGCAATCATGCGAAAATGGTGCATGATACTAAAGCATGTAAATCCTACTCATAATATACCTATCCGAATGATATGTACAACCAATATGTACATATCCCCAATCCACATACTATGATCCAAATCAAAGCGGTAAATATAATCATATCCTAACACATGCATGTATCTAGTAGGCACCAAAACATATCGTGCATATAAACATGAAAATGTTATTGTAAGCTATCCTACTAGCATATCAATTTGACTTAATCTAAACGCGTTAAGTCAAAATACACTACCAAAATATATCCGCAAGAAGAATCAATCGTCACGATCGGGACTCGCCCGTGATCAAAACCCTATATAGCATAATTATAGTCAAGCACAAAATATACAATACAATGACAAATCGAATAAATAAATCGATTTCCTTTATATCCCAATTAAACCCAAATCTCATATCCTCCAAATATCATACAATATAACCCAAATCGACCAATCAAGTCACCCGTCCCTAGGAATTCCATCCACGGCCATTCCTTTCCCAAATTAGATCTCCCTCACACATTATTCACACCAACCTTGCACAATCACCTCCAACCTTAACAAAGACGACGCCCCAATAGAACACTCACGGCCCTCTCTCAAATCAACTAGAAAACTAAGTACTTACCGAAAACTCCACTCACCGCGACACACAAGGAGCTCATGGCGGCAGAAGGCAAGCAAAAATCGGCCGCAGGACTCGGGTGGTCGCGACACAGCAAGTAGCCGTGGGCCCCGGAAGGTGGCGCCGGCTACTTGCGGAGGGATGGCTGAAGACACAGCCGCAGACGCGGTGGAGGAAAGAAAAGAGGGCTTCGGCCGCGAAGAAGACGACGCGCTGGGGTGGGCGGCGGCGGCGTCGGCGGCGGGTCAGCCGCGCGAGGAAGAAGGGCTCGGGCGGCGGTCGAGGGAGGTGCGCGCGCGATCGACGCTCGCCTCGGTGCGGCGAAGAAGGGGCGCCGCGAAGGTGAGGATCAAGCTCAGCGCAAGACCGGGCACCGGAAGGCGAGCGGAAAGCGGCGAGCTCAGCCGCTCGCGCGGAGCGCAAGCGGGCGCGGCTGCGGCAGGCGGCCATGCATAGGAGAAGAGGGCTCGCGAGGAACTAGAAGGGATTAGCGGCGGGAAAAGGGAATAGAAAAATAGATATTAGGGTTTCGGTTTAGGATAATAACCCTTAAATAAAGCCTATCTATTTTATCCTCGTAAAATCTCGCAGAGTCCGCTTTAAATCAGAAAATTAGGAAAAATTCCTAAAATTCCATAAAAATCCCGATAAATTTCCAGGATTATTTCCCCAATTATTTGGCCATTAAATTTAGTGTTTTAAATTTTCCAGTATTTAACATTTATCCCCGTGTGGTGGTGGAACGGAAGAACCGAGACTCCTCGATTACTATTTATTCTATATATGAAATGCTATCCCCGCAGAGCGGAAGTTTATCCCCGTGTGGTGGTGGAACGGAAGAACCGAGACTCCTCGGTTATTATTTACTCTATATATGAAATGCTATCCCCGCAGAGCGGAAGTTTATCCCCGTGTGGTGGTGGAACGGAAGAACCGAGACTCCTCGGTTACTATTTATTCTATATATGAAATGCTATCCTCGCAGAGCGAAAGTTTATCCCCGTGTGGTGGTGGAACGGAAGAACCGAGACTCCTCAGTTACTATTTACTCTATATATGAAATGCTATCCCCGCAGAGCGGAAGTTTATCCCCGTGTGGTGGTGGAACGGAAGAACCGAGACTCCTCGGTTATTATTTACTCTATATATGAAATGCTATCCCCGCAGAGCGGAAGTTTATCCCCGTGTGGTGGTGGAACGGAAGAACCGAGACTCCTCGATTACTATTTATTCTATATATGAAATGCTATCCCCGCAGAGCGGAAGTTTATCCCCGTGTGGTGGTGGAACGGAAGAACCGAGACTCCTCGGTTATTATTTACTCTATATATGAAATGCTATCCCCGCAGAGCGGAAGTTTATCCCCGTGTGGTGGTGGAACGGAAGAACCGAGACTCCTCGGTTACTATTTATTCTATATATGAAATGCTATCCCCGCAGAGCGAAAGTTTATCCCCGTGTGGTGGTGGAACGGAAGAACCGAGACTCCTCGGTTACTATTTACTCTATATATGAAATGCTATCCCCGCAGAGCGGAAGTTTATCCCCGTGTGGTGGTGGAACGGAAGAACCGAGACTCCTCGGTTACTATTTACTCTATATATGAAATGCTATCCCCGCAGAGCGGAAGTTTATCCCCGTGTGGTGGTGGAACGGAAGAACCGAGACTCCTCGGTTACTATTTACTCTATATATGAAATGCTATCCCCGCAGAGCTGAAGTTTATCCCCGTGTGGTGGTGGAACGGAAGAACCGAGACTTACTATTTATTCTATATATGAAATGCTATCCCCGCAGAGCGGAAGTTTATCCCCGTGTGGTGGTGGAACGGAAGAACCGAGACTCCTCGGTTACTATTTACTCTATATATGAATTGCTATCCCCGCAAAGCGGAAGATATCCCCGTGTGGTGGTGGAACGGAAGAACCGAGACTCCTCGGTTATTATTTATTCTATTTATGCAAATTGCTATCTCCGCAAAGCGGAAGATATCCCCGTGTGGCGGTGGAACTAAGAACCAAATTCCTGCTATTATTTGTTCTATGTCTCAGTTGCTTGTATTAATCAACTTTATATGGTTGTATTCTTGTGCAATAGCAGAGTCGGCTCGTCTAAGGGGTCTATATACCCAGCAGATTGAAAAGACGGGAGAGCCGAAATATGCCCCAAATTACATGTAAATACAAAAGGAGTAAAGAGTAGTACAACTCAGAAGGTCCTGGAGGAAGGAGATAAACTAGGGAAGTTCGATGATACGGGAGAACTACATACTCCCAGCCATCTACAAGGAGAAGCAACAAGAGAAACCCTAATACATCTAGGGTATTACAATTCTTTGTTAGGCGGAACAGATGGAGTTTCTTCAGGCCTGGTCGCAAAGAGTATTGCCAAGATAAGACTTCTTCAAGAAGATTTGCTTGGATGCTTCTTTTGGGACCCGATCAGTTGTTGGCGCAGGGAACGATTGTTGGCAGAGGTTTCCTCTAGCTGTTGCTGTAAACACCTCACTTGTTCCTCCAAGACGACTATGTACCGGCGGTCATTTACCTGTTCTTTAGAAGGCGAGGAATCACGCTCTATTCGATATTCTGTCCATGACAAACAAAGGAAAAAGGAGAACGGTGGAAGCTATCAGGTAAAGGTCGGTGGATTTTTATAGCAACGAAGGGGAGAAATGCATTTATTGGTAGAAGAGGTAGAGACCATAAATGCCAGTAAAGAAAGGGAAACGTGGAGGCGGTAGTGGGAAGGTCGACGGGCAGACAACCGTAATTAAGAGGGTCCGAATCCCTGAGAACTGACAGAAAAGTGTGTGTTCGATCCGTACCATCCTTCAAAATGTAAACCTTACTTCTACGTAAAAGACAAAATCAGATATCGCTTTCTTCTTTGTTTCATTAATATATTTGAAATAATTACATTGGCTTGATTTATACAAACTTTCCCGATTACTCTTGGACAGATGAGACGAGATGTCTCTTTGGGGGAGAAGGAGCCAATATGACTCAAACGCCGCTTTGAGGTGGAGGAAGAACTGGTGGACCTTCATCGAAAGGGGAAGGAAGAGTCCTCGCCGGGGGAACTGGCACGAAAGCCAATGCTGGCGGAAGTGGGGGAAGATCAGCGGTCGCATGAGGATCTCCCACCGTATACTCCCACGTGAAGGGAGGATTCCACACCCCGCTGCGGAAGGAGGGAAAGGAGCGGAAGGATCTCCGCCGAGGGGTGGGAGTTGGACCGAAGGCGGAAAAGGTAGGGATGGAAGACTGAAGTGGCGCTGATGGGTCTCCGACCAGATCATCCTCGAGACCCACCTGTATTTCAAAAGACTCGATTCAAGAAATTTCAATGGGATGCCCTAAGCCATGATGGTAAGATAACAGTGACGTAAGACAAGGGGGACGTAAGGATTTATAATGAAAGGAGAATGGCGAAAAAGTTCGGGAAGGGGAGAAGACGAAGAGGCCGCATCTTTTCCGCCGAGGAAGGATAGGGAAAATCAACGCAAAAGGCCATTTAAAGTGATGTCCGAACCAAAATCGGGTCGGATGTGGATACTAGTAGGCAAAATCCCGTAAGAGAGCCCCGAACCAGCTAGGCGATGGCATTATATGGTACGGGTAAAGAAATAACAAGGGAAAGCTCAAAATTGGTCCAGAAACCCCGACTCGCTAGGGAACACGCAAAGACCGTAATGGACGGACATATTAATAAAAGCCGCTCTTAACAAGAAAGAAAAAGTTATTACGAAAAGACAAGATCGAGGTTACAGCTCAAATCGCTCGGGAACATTTAGCCAACGCTGATACAGATCTAAGGTGTGTCCGCGCCAGAGGCGGATATCCTTGTTGGCTTTTTGAGCCACCCTCAAACCTAATATGAACAAGTCTACTCCCTTCTTGACGATTCGCTTGAGGTCAGCCTTCCGCTCCTTCATTTGATTTTGACATGGGCTAGTTGGGCTCGATCGTCCGCCTCGCCAGAGCATCTTTCTGGTCGTCAGATGGCTCGGCCACCCACAGCCGAAAGAGCTTCATGATATTCTTGATGAAGAAGGGCTTCGCGAGCATCGAGCCATTGTGGACAAGGTTTGAGGAAGAGCCGCCACTGGGGAAGAGAGCTCCGCGCATTTCGCACAAGATTTCCGGTGGCCTCCTAAGCTCGACGCTCCAATTGAGCTCGGAGCGCTCATGCCAAGTCAGAGGATGGTGGTTGAGGATTTTGCAGAGTCAATCATGGCATCTCCTGTGCCCTTTATACTCTCGCCTCGCGCCAATTCATCTATCCGCTGCACCACTAGACTCGAGGAAAATCCGCCGCCCAATTCTCATTCTTTCCTGCAGCCTCTTCTTTCACTCAAGCAGAGCCACTTGCATCATCTTCGCGCCCTCATATCCTTTTCGCCTCTTGCTCGCCACTTGTCCGGACGAGCTTTTTTCGCTGAGACACGGCGGTGAAGTGGCGAAGTTTCCTACCGATCGAATCGGGCCAGATGGGTTATCATACTACTATATTGGGTGGCGGCCTGAAGAAGAACAAGCTATCAGTACGCGCCAGTATATGAAAATAGGCAGGGTGAAGAAGAAACGAAGAAACAATAGATACCTCCGCCAGTAGTTTGCCTACTTGTTCACAAGGGCTCAGACCCGATTGATTGAAGAACTTCACCTCCAAGGATGCCAATTTTCAAAGAAGGATCCTAATGGCCCTCTGAGGAACGGAGAATAGAAGGGTCTTCCCCTTCAGCAGAGGCGAAGGTCCGATACAACGAAGGGGGAACAGAGCCGCCTGCCCAAGGTTTGGGAGCGGGGGGAAGTTCTGTAGGAGAGGACGGGGGCGACTCGCGCACGGAAGAATGTAAAAATGGGAGGGGAAATCCTCTCCTTGAGGGGATGAAGAAGGGGCAGGGGAAGTATTGCCTCCTCTCCTTGTTTCATAGATGGCTAGGGAACGAGACTCTAACTGGTCCGAAGATGAGGGAGGAAGAGCCGAGGAACTCGAGGCTCCTTTCTTGATGAGCCGTAGCTTTTTACGAGGAGATTATGGAATCAAGGTTGATTTACCTCTTTGGTCGAGGTTTTCTTCTTCTCGGCCTCAATCGCCTCCCCTTCTACCAAAGCCTTCTGCATCAGGTTATCTGCAAGGTATGTTGTCAGGAAAGATGAATAACGCAGAAATGAAGTCCTATTGCCAGTTAAATATCACCCTACCTACAAAGAACCAAGTCAGAGGTAGAGGAGACAATCCAAAATGACGCAAGAGGAGTCTCTAGCAATGGTTCAACATTAGAGTGTAGCTCTCCTAAAACTCTATACACCTCCGAAAGGACATTTGGTCCTCATGTCCCTAAGGAAGGTAATTCGGGAAGGTCTACCTTCCAAGTATCGTAATAAGGTAAAGACTCGTGAAGTTGTACAAAGAAGTATAGTGCTTCCCACCCTTGTGGGAAGTAGGCAGTTCACTAGAAATTGGCACCAACGACTAGACAAATAGAAGAGGTCGCTTTAGAAGACTTTAATTGGAAGAAGCAATGGAATAGTTCTGGGGTCAAAGGAGGTTCAAATGTTGGAACACTATGTGAGCCCCGATAGAATTCTAAGGAGTTGGGGTGAATTGGTTCAGGTAGTCCATAGAAGTCTAGAAGGTCCAAATAGACCGAGGGTACCGGCAAGGATAGGCCTGCTAAGAAATTGTTCGAGAAAAAGGTGTCAAAGCCGAGGAGAGTTGTGAGGTCGATGTATTTTAGTTGTGAAGCAGCATTTTATAGAGGGGGCTATGTAGTCGTTCTTAATGTTAAAGAAGTAATGGTTGCAATCTAACTGAGTTACGGTATGTTCGTACTAGGCAGGTGGAAGGGTGGTCCTAGGAGCCATGGGTGTTAAACTAAGCAGAGCACTTACTCGGGGGAAAGGGAGAATCGCGTGAGAAGGGGGGGACTGAATCGCCGAAACACCGCCGGTGAAAATCGCGGAAGAAGAAGAACAGACTGGATTGTTAGACACGCTAAATGATACCTAAGAGGAGAAGGCGGAGGTTTATATAGGGTTTCCCGTGACGATTCAATTTCACGGAGAGAGAAGGAGAAGCGGAGCCCATGGGCCCATCGGGCCGCCTCGAGGGCATACAAGGGAGTTATAAAGGAAAAGGTGGATTCAAGCGGAGGAATGAAGAATAGGGCATAAACTTTATGCACATTTGGAGAGTCAAGCTTATAACTTCGCTTGACTATTTTTCGGGGTTGACTAATGATACTACTGGTACTTTTTCTACCTAATTCCCAATGGAAGAGTTAGCAGGTGACCCGTGACCCGTCCCCAAAACACTGTTCACCCAAAGGGGAAAAGGAGAAACAATGGGCGAGAGCTATCAAAGCCATTGATATGGGCGAGTTATCATAAGCCATAGGCACGGCAGAGTTAGACGGGCCATTGGTACGGGCGAGTTATCGGCCATTGGCATGGGCGAGTTAGACGGGTCATTGGTACGGGCGAGAGTTATCGAAGCCACCGCACGGGCGAGAGTTAGACGGGCCATTGGTACGGGCGAGTTATCGGCTACCGCACGGGCGAGTTAGACGGCTTACGACACGGGCGAGTTATCTGAAGACATCGGCGCAAGTAGCGAGAGCCATCGACGGCGAATGCTAGAAGCTAGGACGCAGGAAAAGAGGCTAAGGCACTTCGCCAACGTAAGACTAGGAACTGTTCAACTAGGCAATTCCTGTAAGCCGGGATGGAGGAAGGGTCAACTCAACCTAATCGACGCGAAAGAAGTTTGGTACGGCAAAAGGAGAATTGGTCTGCTTAAGGAGAAACCCTAAGGCTAGGTCACCTATGGTATAGGGGCCTAAGTTAACTTCACCCAAAGCAGAGGGGTGAGGGAGACAGTTTAACCTCGTTGCCTGAAAAGTAAAGGAAAAGGTACTATGCAACGGCTTGGGGGGCCCCACGCAATATTCGGGGGAGTCCTCGTTCCTCATGTGTAACAGAATTATTCTCCAAGAGGAGATGGTGGCCACATGTACGATGGAGATAATCCACGACGTTACGTGGAAGGAGGAGGGGAGATAAAAGGGAGAGAGGGAGGAAAGGAGGAAGGGGATCGATCCGCAATCATTGGCATCCAGCAAGAGAGAAGAGGAGACGAGAGAAAAGGAAGAGCGGTCTCGCCGGAGAAGGAGGACGGAGATCTGCTGTTTGATAAGTCTCTTGTATTTTCCTCATCTTGTAACATCATTGTAAGAGGTCCTTTCTCCTCCACCTTCGGAAACTTGCTTTCTGTAAAGGAGGATCTTCATAGTGAAAGTGCTTAGGCACCGCATCTGGTGAGAAACCTCACTCCCGTGGAGTAGGAATCCTTATTCCGAACCACGTTACATCTCGTGTTTGAATCTCGATTATTGGTGTCGAGTTTTCGCGTTTCGTCTACTTCATTTTCTTATTCTTTACTGATCGCTGCCGGGGGAGAAGGTTTCGAGACCTCCCTCATCGCTTCATCGCCTTGAAAACGGAGCGAACAGATTTTCCCCCCGCACCCGCATCAGTCTTCAAAATTAATCGTACCGAAAATTTGAATACCCAATATCAACTTAAAAAAAAAAATCATAAAATCATGTCATCTAATAGCAATGTCAAAGCCAGATATATGCAAGGGCCTAGCCGTGAAATCCAGGTTAGGTGGTTAAGCGACCCCCCTAGCAATGGTCTATTTAAGTGGTTGCTAGAAGACGACCTAAAACGGAGGAGAAAATTAAATGCATAATTCAGTAAATTATAAATAAAAATATTTATTTTTGTTTTTTTTTGGCCTTTGAAAATGCCAGCAATAACGAGATCTGCCACGTAGCCCCCAGAAGCACATTAAAAAGGATCGAAAATTCAATTTTATGCTCAACATCGATGAATTAAAAAAAAAATTATTTGGATGATTCTAGATTTAAAAATTTATTCAATGGATAAAATATAATTTTGATATTGAATTATCAATTCAAAAATAAAACGACTATGAAATTCGAATTAAACTATGAACATTTTATTTTATTTACGATCGATGATCAATGAAGATCACTTGAGTTTCGATCTTATCTGATTTAATTATTAATGAGATATTTTGAAAATTTATAAGACAGAATCGATCATTTTTAAAAATTAATCGGATCGAAAATTCAAATACTCCGATACAATAAAAAATAAAATAAAATTCAGAGAGTCAAATAAAAAAAAAAATTCAAAGAGTCAGATCGAAAAAATGGGGGTGAGTGGGAAACTGAACCACAGCCATTGCCAATTTGCCATCGTTACGAAGCATCCTCTTTTTTTCCTCCCGATTGACTTGGTCTGGGAATTAAAATATTCCAGTCATAAAAAACCAAACTCTTCCCTTTATTTATTTTTTTATTTTTTAATTTTTGCTAAAGTCCCCTCCCTGGAAATGCAATCAAACAAGAAAAACGTGGCCTAGGTAAGAGACTAGAATTCAACGGGGGGTTAGCTTTGTATAAATGCCATCCCGCATGCTACATAGGCACAACATCATCGCCTCTGCCAACTCTGAGCCGCCTCCTCCTCCTCTGTCTCTGCCAAGAACAGGGCAGCGAGAAAGCAGCCAGCCATCTTCGCCTTGCAAAGAACTCGACCTCCTTTCGACAGAAGAATGGCTGCTTGCAGTGAGATCATGGGTTTTCTCCAGCCTTCTTTCCTCCACGGCGATGGATCCCTTTCGCTCAGGGGCAATCAGAAGAAGCTGGGTCTTGCCTTCCCGGTCCTCGGCACCGACGGCCGAGGAAGGAGGAGAAGGCTCGGGTCGGCGGAGAAGACCGTGGCGACGCCGGTGAAGGCCGCAATCAATGAGGATGTGATCAGGATGGTGGCTGGGAAGCAGGCGAAGGTGGGTAAATCCATGCTCAGGGCTGCGCTGACCGTGAGAAGGAAGCACAAAGAGGATATCAAGGATGTGATCGTCAACCAGCTCGATGCTCTTACAGATAAGATCGGCCGGAATGTGATGTTGGAACTCATCAGCACCGAGATCAATCCGAGTAAGCCTTGTAAAATCTTTAAGATGTTTGTTCCTAAACATGAACCTCGAGCTGCTGCTTGATCTCCTCCTGCGTGATGATTTAGAAAACACAACAACAACAAAAAAGTTTGATCTGAGAGCAAAAACCAGAATATTCTGTTTATTTTACAAACTAAAATACTCTGCAGATCCCCAATGATCGAAAGTTCAAATTCCCCAAAAGTAGGCATCTCGTACTTCACTTTGCTCTTTGTCCTCTCGAGAGCAAACGATTATTCTACACCGAAACCTTTTTTCCTTTCTGCTTCCCCGTAATTGATAAAACCTCGTTTCGTGTCTCCCCTCGGCAATTCGCTTACTGTTCTTGGGCTTGCTTCTGTAACTTAGAAACCAAAAAGCAAAAGACGAGCGGGGAGACGGTGATCAAGGACTGGTACGAGAAGAAGAACGTCAAGGGAGAGCGCGTGGTGTACACTGCAGACTTCGAGGTGGACTCCAGCTTCGGTGAGCCTGGAGCAATCACAGTGATCAACCGCCACCAGAAAGAGTTCTTCTTGGAGAGCATAGTCATCGAAGGCGAAGGCTTTGCGTGCGGACCAGTTCACTTCTCCTGCAACTCTTGGGTTCAATCCACCAAGGACCTCTCCAAGAAGAGAATTTTCTTCAGCAACAAGGTCAGTACCAAAATTTTTCTAGCTTGCTATTGACAGCCATTCGAAGGAGGTTAGATATCACTTTCCTTAGCAATTTAATGGATCTCCATAATGACCTGTCCAAATTAACCAGAGAATTCTCTGTGCGACATTGAAACACAATTAAATCTCAGAGGTCATTTGTTCAACTGCCACAGTCATGATCTAGAATAGGAAGCATTCCGAGCGCATCATCTGTTATCCGTGTCAAAAATATAACAAAATTCTCAAGGATAGAAAGATGAGAAAGTGCTGATAGATGCTCTACTTGCAGCTGTAGCTCTGAAATCGAAGAAATTAACCATAAAGAATTCTGTCACTTGTTGTGCAGCCATATCTACCATCTGAGACACCTGAAGGACTCAAGGAACTCAGGGAAGCCGAGCTCAAGGAGCTGAGAGGGGATGGAAAAGGCATTCGGAAGTTATCAGACAGAATATATGACTATGCAACATACAATGACTTGGGCAATCCTGACAGAGGATCTGAGTTTGCGAGGCCGATGCTCGGGGGTGAGAAGATCCCATATCCAAGGAGATGCAGGACTGGTCGTCCTCCTACCGACACAAGTGAGTTCTCTTTACACAATTTCTTCTACAGTATAGCAGGAGATTTCTCCATGACTTAGAATCGACTGGGTCAGTGCAAACTCCCAACTCTATGACCTTAGAATCATTGAGTCTGGTGGTCCGTGTGACAGATCAAATTTAGAGGATGATAGATGGATCATTGACTTGGCCCACCATGGATGAGTGACTAAATTATTGTCTCGAAAAGCAACCATTAAAGAACAAGTGCATATCATCTAGAAACTATTCACTTTCAGATGCGTGGTGAAAGCAGCACCGTAAATGCATGTCTAATTCTCACCAAAAGTTGTATTCATGTATTGAGAATAATTCCTTGATACCAATGAGTAGTCAGGAAACAACTTACCATGAATCGTCTCATCGCGCAGACATGCTAGCTGAGAGTCGAGTCGAGAAGCCACATCCGATCTACGTGCCCCGCGATGAGGCATTTGAGGAGCTAAAACAGGGAGCTTTCGCTGCTGGAAGGCTCAAGGCTGTGCTGCACACCTTCATCCCGTCACTCATTGCATCCATCTCTGCGGATAACCATGACTTCAAAGGGTTCCACCACATCGACAACCTCTACAAGGAGGGCCTCATCCTGAAGCTTGGCCTCCAGGAACAACTCCTTAAGAAGCTCCCATTCGTTAAAAAGATACAAGAATCAAGCGAGGGTCTGCTTCGATATGATACCCCAAGCATCCTCACAAGTAAGTGAAGCAACGTGCTCTTTGCTATCGACTTTCTGGCATTCTAACAGTAATATACTTGTTGAGATCAAAATTAACAATGCAAATCCATTAAAAATGATCAAACTGAAACAGAAAGAACAACCTAATGATTAAACATTAGTACCTTAATGACTTAGAAAAGTGATTTTAATTTGCTATATGTATTGAAGCAAGTCTTCAAATGCCAAATCAATAACAAGAACCAGTTCTCATGCTGACATGCTCATGTGGTTTGCACTGCAGAGGATAAGTTTGCATGGCTCCGGGATGATGAATTTGCTCGGCAGGCAGTTGCAGGGATCAACCCTGTCAGCATAGAGAGGCTTCAGGTATCTCCATGACTTTCACTTGTATATTGAACTGAGTTGCAAACAATCAGTAACGAGGCTACTATGGCACAGTCGTTCCCTCCGATAAGCAAGCTTGACCCTGCAATTTATGGCCCACCTGAATCTGCAATCACGGAAGGCCACATAAGCTGTCAACTCGAGGGGTTGACAGTCCAACAGGTGAAACAAAGTGCATTGCCGTGTTTATCTTTCACAGCATTTCGCTTACAGCTGACCCTCGTCGTGTTATTAATACAAAAAAAAAAAAAAAAAAAAGGCTGTGGAGGAAGGGAAGCTGTTCATGTTGGACTTCCACGATATATACCTGCCATTCGTCGACAGAATCAACATGATGGATGGCCGGAAAGCATATGCGACGAGGACCCTCTTCTTTTTGAATCACATTGGGACACTGAAAACGATCGCAATCGAGCTCGAACTCCCTCCACAGCAACCAGGCGCATCCCGTCCCGGCATGGTGCTGATGCCGCCTCGTGACGCTACTACCAATTGGCTGTGGATGCTCGGCAAGGCCCATGTCTGCTCGAACGACGCTGGCGTTCATCAACTCGTCAATCACTGGTATGAAAATGTACCAATTTCATTACTCAAATCTGTAACGACATCACCTTTAGCTAAGTGGGTTCCTGTTCATGGAGTAGGTTGAGGACGCACGCGGCGATGGAGCCATTCATACTGGCAGCGCACAGGCAGCTGAGCACGATGCATCCGGTGTTCAAGCTTCTGCACCCGCACATGCGGTACACATTGGAGATCAATGCGCTGGCGCGACAGAGCCTGATCAATGCCGATGGCGTCATAGAGTCCTGCTTCACTCCTGGTTCCGTAGGCATGGAGATGAGCTCCGCCTACTACAAGCACCACTGGCGGTTTGACCTCGAAGGGTTGCCGGCTGATCTCATCCGAAGGCACGTTCATCTTCGATCCGATCTACACTCTCAGCGGACTTTTAACAAATACTTGTGCGAAATTTCAGGGGCATGGCAGTTGCAGACCACACGCAGCCACACGGCCTCCGCCTCATCCTCCCGGACTATCCCTACGCCGACGACGGCCTGCTTCTCTGGTCCGCCATCACCCGCTTCGTTGGCGCCTACGTCCAGATCTACTACCCGGACTCGGACCCCGACCGAGTCCGCTCAGACTCGGAACTCCAGGCGTGGTACCGTGAGTCCGTCGACGTCGGTCACGGGGACCACCGCCACGCCTCGTGGTGGCCGCCGCTGGACACCGCGTCCGACCTCGTCGTGTTGCTTACCACCCTCATCTGGATAGCATCGGCCCAGCACGCCGCCCTAAACTTCGGTCAGTATCCCCTCGGTGGCTACGTCCCGAGTCGCCCTCCGCTGATGCGGCGACTCGTCCCTGACCCCGAGCGAGACGCGGACGAGTACAAGGCCTTCCTCGCCGATCCGCACTGTTTCTTCCTTTCCTCCATGCCCAGCGTGCTGCAGGCCACCAAGTTCATGGCAGTGGTCGACACGCTCTCGACGCACTCACCGGACGAGGAGTACCTCGGGGAGACGAGGGATGGCGCCGCCGCGTCGACAGCTGACGAGGAGGCCGCGGCGGTATATAGAGCATTCGCAGCGGAAGTGGCGGCAGCGGAGGAGGAGATCCAGAACCGGAACGCGGACCCGAGTCGGCGGAATCGGTGCGGAGCCGGGGTGCTGCCCTACGAGTTGCTGGCACCGAGTTCAGGACCCGGTGTTACGGGACGGGGTGTGCCGAATAGCGTGTCCATATAATGGGAGGTAGCTCCACCGGGTGGTGGCAGGAACATCCGTCTCTGTAAGTAAGAGCATGCATTTCCTTTGTCGGATAGCAAATTATAAAATATTTGATATTTAACGTAGACCGCATAGAAAGTGGAAATCTTTCTCTAGGACTTTTTTTTATGGATTCCGCAGCCAGTCAAAAAAGATAGTTGAGCAAATATTGAAATTCGGTATCGTTAGTCTATCTCATAATTATTACAAAAGAGATAAATTATGAAAAATTTTATAAGAATAGTTAAAATATATGAAGGTCATCTGAATTCATAAAAAAAATTTTAAATCTCCTTCGGAATCAATTTTTATTTTATCTATAAGTTCTGTCGTGTCTTAATCATCACATCATCCTCGTAGGTAGGTATACTTATCGATTCCTCGGTTTTGATTCTGAATCCATCAATGTTGGAATCGGTTGGAATTGGTTCAAAATTAGTTCTTAATCGGTTCAAAACCAATTCCAAATCGATTCCAATTCCAAAATTTTAATTTTGAAACCAATTCAATCCTGATCGGTTCCGATTTGATTTCGAAATGGTTCCGGACCGATTCCGAAATAGTTCCAAATCATCATCTTCGAATTTGAGCTTCCAAATTCATCTATTGCGTCGATGATCCTATTCTTTTTTTTTTCTGTTACAAAATAATTTTGCAGACATATTAACATGCTAAGAATTTTCATCTTTAAATTAACAATCGGAACCAGATCCAAATCGAAATCAGAACCGGTTTCGAATCGGTTCCGAAATGATTTCGAACAGGTTCCGAAACATTTTCGAATAAGTTCCGAATTGATTTTGAAATCGATTAGAACTAAACCGAATCAAAATCGGAACGGTTCTGATTCGGTTCCAGAACCTATTCATTTGGTTTCGTTTTCGAATTTAATGAATTGATTCTGATTTAGTTCCGAATCAAATCAATCTGTTAAACATGTGGGAAAAAAAAGCTAATCAATCTTGGATTGTATTAATATTTAAATACGATGAGATCGATATCTTATATTTAATAGGAATTGATTCTTATTCACTGTGCTAACCATTTAATTTTATTCACGGAACGATATTTAACATAGGCATCATTACAGACGGTCGATATTTAATATCTGAATTCATTTTTAAATTTGTTAAATTAATAAATAATTTGTATAGTGATTCACGTTATACAATAAAGAAATACTTTTTTTTTAAATATGATAGTGCAATGTGGAGCATAGAATTAAAAAACAGACCGAAAACTAAACTCGGTTGGGTAATGATATAAAATAATTAGCACATGACCAACATAAATAAATGTAAAAAAAAATAGTTTAATAGGGCAATGCCAATATGATTATATTTTACGCAGAGAATTTTAAGATTTAAATTAAATTATTAACAAATCACTTTGGTAAATGTCAAAATAATTTTTTCTCAAAGAAAAATGTAAAAGAGTTTGGGAAAAAAATTTAACTTTTTCTATTAAATTTATCTTCATAGAAACCGTTGTATATTCTCTATTCTTTTTTAAAAAAAAAAAAAAAAGTTAAACCCTACCTAATTTAACACATCAGTTTTAATAAACTCATGCATATAAAAATGAATTTAAAAATCAAATTGTCATTGTATTCCTCCTAAGCAAGATTCATATGAATAAACACAAGTGTCCTCGGACATTGATAATTTTTCAAACAATGAGATTTATACGGTACAGATTAAATGTATGTAATATTTAAATTATTAATGATGCTGGACTATCTATCGTAATTCATTTATACTTTATGAATTTATTTTGATGATTAATAATTTTTTTTTATAGAATCGAATCATTCACTTTCAAAATTTAATCGAATCATACCATATATATCTGAATTATTAAAAATAATAATAATAATAAACACAAGTAGATTATTCTGTTTTGCAAAGAATAAAAATTTTAGGCGGATTCAAAGAGCAAAGTTGGATGGAGGAGCTGGCGAGTTCGGTAGCAACTATCAGATCTGACCTCATTTCGGGCCATGGGATTAGTATTCCTCATTTAGTCAATTCCGACGCGAGATGCGTTTTCAAGAAACAAAAAAAATAAAAAATAAAAAAGTCCTGGTCATATTTCTTAGAGCATTTGATCTCTCATGCATTATACACGGACAAAAATCAAATTTCAATATCAATTTAAAATTCTCATTCGAATTCAAAAACTCTTCGTTGATATATTATAAGTGAACACAAATCGAATCTCGATATAAAATCTAGAGCTCTCACTCAAATTCAGAAATCCTTCGTTATTTCTGATCAACCTATCAAAGAATATAATCCTTATGATTTACTTCTCTCTTTTCATCGTCGAAGGGCCAACGGTGAGTAGGAAGGACGAGTGTAATAACTTTTTGCTATAAATACCGTTATTAATATAAATTGCAGTGGTTTTTGCTAGAATTACAACCACATTTTTTTTATGGCTGCATTTTGCGCACCTTTTGTGGAGTTCCTTGATCTGGATTGATAGTGTGCTTTGCCCTCCCCACTCACGATCATGATCATCTATTGTGGTTTCATTTTGCTTTCGATGGAACTGCTCGATTGCAATTTCTTTTGTTTTCCGCATCCATATATCTTGGCCTTTGTTTTCCAAATAAAAGAAAGCTCTTGACAGATGAATCTACAAGGGGCAACCATAAAACAAAAAAAAAAGAAAAAAAAAAAAAGCACCGTTTGATCATGATTAGTTACGTCGACAAAGCACCCATCATTGAGAAATAATATGCAGCAGAGTTCACAGATGGGTTCGAGCATCCTCAATCTAAGCAAAGTTGGAACATGTTTTAATCAAATTCTGCAGACAAAACCAGCAGTGGCCGACATCACGAGTGCCTCAAGGGGCTCTGGGAACCTTCGATGTCAACTTCCTGACATGGAAGTATGCATCCCTAATATGGTTGTCGATCTCGTCTTCCCATCGATCATAGGCATACAAACCAAAGAAAGCTATAGCAAGTCCTGCAACACAATCAAAGAGCTCCTTTGTTACATTAACAACTAGCAGGATGGTAAGGTTCGAGTATAATAACTTGGAAAAAAAAAACTACTGTTTACCTAATTTATACATCGTCTGCGGCGACATGTATCCAAGGACATTGAGAAATAATAAGAAGAAAACAACCTGTTTGATTCCACACAAGACAAATATCTTCAGGAACCCCCCTCAGCTAAATTTGGTTAAGAAATCTAGGATCTTATAAGAGCAATGTAAATTGTAAAGAAATTTAGGGAGCAAAAAATTAACAAAATATATTAAGACAAACCTTAAACATCAATGTCCAATCCTTTCCCTTGCAAAGTGAGCGCAATATGATGATACCGTCGTTCCATATATGGGTAGCTGAATGAGCAAGCTTACGTGCCTGCTCTTCTGACAATTCGAAATACGAAGGTGATAATTTCTGAATATTATACCCTAATCTGCAGACAATTAAAAGTATAATAACTGGAAATACTGAAACCAAAGAGGAAACTAAAAGATAATAGAGGTAAATCATAACATTTGAACTTTGAAGAAACGAAAAACTCTTACATTTTTGAAGGCAAAGCACCATGGATAAACAAGAACAAAGCAACAACTGAGATTAGCTTTGCCACTGCTGTAATCATTGTATATCCATTTGCAAATAAGTAGTTATATATGGCAACCAACAGAAGCAAGGTTGTCAATGATTGTTTCTTATCTTTCCAAAGGAGTGTGTCGGCGACTGAAAGCAGAATGGAAGTATCTGTCAGCAAAATCATCAAGCAAATGAATTTACGGATAGTTCATCCGTACCTTTTCCATCACCCAAATAGGTAGAAACTTTAGATGTCCTCATTTTCTTGTCAGCTTTAAGATGAGAGTATGACTCGATTGTCCTTTGGATACCATCCTATGTTCATAAAAGAGAACATCTCGTATAACAACAGAAACAGTTTTACCTACGTAATGATAGATAATAGATCAAATGAATTCAGTTGGAACCTTAAGAGATACAATAGGCTCATAATCAATATGATCTTTAGCTTTTGTACAGCTGAAAGTCCTATTGCATGACAAAAGTCTAACTCTTGAAGGCGTCAGTTGGGGCACAGGCATCCCATACTGTGAAAAGATCTTGTATGTCCATTCTACTAAGTGAGCAATTGGCATCATAAAAGAAACTGGAAGTTTGGTATTTGGCCTGCAATCAATAAACTCATGATAATTATCAAAAGAAAAGGGAAAAACACAAATCTTATATGTTAGCGGAGAATGGCAGGAGGAACCAAAGAAGAAAATCTTGGAATAAATGAATTCAAACATTTTATTATATTTTCCTTTCAAATATTGCTTATCATCTTCTAGTAACAATTTTTTAACCTTGGTCGAAGTACATATATGATTTAGCATATGAAAAAAGAACCGAATGGTCTGTGCTTATCCATCTTTACTGTAAATTCGTCTTTTCCATTGTGTAATAGTCAATGCTATAAAACTTCCCTGAAGTGGGGAGCATAACAAAATAAAGTAACTAAGTAGGTAGGAAGTGGCTTTATCATCACAAAAATTATACATACCTTTCATATCCAAGACCTTCTAGTATTAATGACATGAATTCCCAAAATTTTATTGGTTCTCCATTTGTTATGAAATAGGCCTGCAGTAAAAAGTATGTTACTGGTACCGTCACAGAAACATAAGAAAAGAAAGGATATACCTGTCCTGAAGCTTTCTTAGCACCTTCTTCAGAGGATAGAGTGCGCTCAGCACATATATGGGCATATGCCACATTTTCTACATATGTGAAGTCATACAGATTATTCCCATCACCAATGATATACTGATATGGAAGGGAAAAAAGAGTATATTGATCAGTAACAACGCACTGATTGAAGAGCACTAACACATTATGATAACCAATCAGATCAGGGACATCAGACAAACTAGTAGAAAGAGTTTTTTTTAACTACCACATATATATATTTATGAATTTTATGTACTTCAGAGTCGGATTTGGTTGCAGAAGATCAATAATAGAAAGAGCAAAATCCTTGACTTCTTGTTCAATTAAGAACTAGATTGCTCAAGGCCAGAGGAAAAAATTCTTAATTGCAAACTGAAACACAACTGCTTGAAAATTTTCTCACATAGGTTGAATATTTTACCTTACTCTTGCCAACCTTTGCAGCAGCAACTAGGGAAGGCACCAACAATTTGTCACCAGGGCCAAATATACTACTAGGTCTTATACAACATGTCAAAAGCCCATTCCTGCCATTAGCTTTTAAAACCAGCTTTTCTCCTTCTGCTTTAGTCTCTGAGTATGAATCGTTGAACTAGAAAGTCGGAAAATAATCAAGAATCAGAACATGATAAAATGCACAAAACAAAAAAAGGGTCTTTTCCAGAAAAAGATTATAATTTAAATAGAACCTTCTCTGGATATGGAAGTGACTCTTCCCCATTGAAAATTCCATGAACACCATCAAAGACCACACTAGGAGAACTAGTATGGATTAATCTCTTCACTTGGCATTCAGTACACGCATCAATAACATTTTTGGTACCTGAAAATGCATAAGTAATTCTTATTGCAGGAACATCAAGGTTAACCAAAATATTGATGTATAAAAATTGTTCTGAAAATGTGCTAACACAGGTTACATTATTGACACGCTTTACTCAGTCTAGCATTTATGCTAAATTAGAGTGCTAAAATCAGCATAGACATGAAATCTAACCATCAACATTCACAGAGAAATGAAGCTGGTAGTTGTTGATAGATGAATCAGGAGCAGCCATATGAAAGACAACTTCAATTCCTTCAAACGCTGTAAAAGGAAATCGCCAAGAAAGAGCAAGTGTAAGTGAGATCATCCACTAAAAATAATTAAAAGAGTGTCTTTTATCTTACATTGCATAACTATTGGAAAATTAGTATGATGAACAGAGAACAAAAAAAGGGGAATAAAATCCCCTTGAACAGCAAGAACTGCTAAAAGGAAAATGTATAGTTTTTTTTCTTATTGCAATCTAGTTCGCCAATTCTCCTTTATCTTGAGGTTTCCCATCCCAGGTTGACTATATTGTACTCAAATATGACAACATTTCAAGACAAAAGATAAAAGGCAGATGCTCCCTAGTTTAAGAAAGATCAATTTTCTTTGACCACAACAGAAGTTATTCCATGAGTGGAGCTGCACAAGTGAGTCAGAAGGAACCTTAGAGTCTTGATAGTCTTATATTCATCTGATGAGATTGAGTCACCAAAGAAAACTGAAGAGTGACTATAAAGCAATAAAATGAACTAAAAATGGAATATATCTAGTTCTTCAAGGAACCAATACCTGCTAAAACAGCTTCAACACCACGGCCAAGTAAACAAAGAGACTAATATGCAAAAATTAATATAGTTTCTTTTCTGTTAATCAAGGTACAACATCCCATTAACTCCGCCCATGATAAGTTAACCTTATCGTGGCCGGTCCCAAGCCCGGATAAAGGAGGAGGGTTGCGTTAGGTTGCCAGCCAGCGTTAAACTAAGACAAATGTTCAATGAATGGATCAATCAAACTATTGTGCTAATGCTAGGTTGTTCCCCGGAAGGAACGCGTTACAGGGTCCGACTGTAATGTCTCGGCAAGGACCGCTACATTTTCAGAACTCGGGTGTAGTGAAAAATATGCTAGAGTTCACGTTGCAGGGTCCGACTGCAACGTATCGGCAAGGACCGCTACATCTTCATGAGAACTTGGGTGTAGTGTTAAATAAACAAGAGTTCTCACACCATAGGTTGGGTAAGAACAAATATTATAGAAAAACTAATAGTCTAAGATTTGGTACATGGAACATAGGAACCCTCACTGGTAAAACAATGGAGATAGTAAATACGATGATTAGAAGAAAAATTAATATTGTATGTGTACAAGAGACAAAATGAGTTGGTGAGAAGGCAAAGATGATAGAGAACTCGGGTTTTAAGTTATGGTATACAGGCAAGAGTAAAACAAGAAATGGAGTGGGTATTATTGTTGATAGTTCGTTAAAGGATGAAGTTGTAAGAGTAATTAGAAAGGGGAATAGAATTATAGCTCTCAAAATAGTAGTGGAGAAAGAAACTATAAACGTAATTAGTGTATATGCACCTACGTAATTAGTGTATATGCACCTCAAATAGGATTAGATGAAAATACCAAATTAAGGTTTTGGGAGGACTTGGATGAAGTATTACAAAATATTCCGTCAAATGAGATGATTTTAATAGAAGGTGATTTAAATGGCGTATGCTGGAGTGAAAAACGAATATGAGAGGGTGCATGGGGGTAATGGGTTTGGAACAAGAAATGAAGAAGGTAAAACTATATTGGATTTTGCAATAGCATATGATCTTATACTAGCTAATACATTTTTTAAGAAAAGAGAAGAACACTTAGTCACGTTCAAAAGTGGATATAATAAATCACAAATTGACTTTCTTATGGTTAGGAAGAGAGCTAGAAAGATTTGTAAAGATTGTAAGGTTATTCCTGGAGAAAGTTTAACTACTCAACATAGGTTAGTAGTATTGGATATACGCCTCAAACATAGTATTAATAGAAGGAAAATATACACGACCCCTAGGATTAAGTGGTGGAAGTTAAAGGATGAGAAACTAAATATATTCAAAGAGAAGGTAGAGTCAAGTATTAGATGGCATATATCTGATGACCTAATACTGACGATAAGATGATATCAAAATTGAAAATAGTAGCTAAGAGTGTACTCGGTGAGTCAAAGGGACATGCACCACCAAGTAAAGAATCTTGGTGGTGGAATGAAAAGTCTGAAGAGAAAGTCGAGGAAAACGAATAAGCGTATAAGAAATTAAATATTTGTAAAATGAGGAAAATTTGAAAAAATATACAATAGCCAAGAAAGAAGCTAAGAAAGAGTGAATGAAGCTAAGACTAAAACTTTTGAACGGTTATATCGAAAATTAGATACAAAAGAAGGGGAAAGAGACATTTATAGAATAGCTAAAGTGAGAGAGAAGAAGACAAAAGATCTTAATCAAATAAGATGTATTAAAGATGAATCTGATAGGGTACTAGTTAATGATGAAGAAATAAAAAGCGGTGGAAGAGATATTTTTATCAACTTTTAATGAAGGTTTAGGAGACCAACTTAATTTAGGTAATTTAAGTAGGTCAATGAGTATAGAAATTTAAATTTTTATCGTAGAATTCAAATTTGAGTAAAAGCTTTAAATGGAATGAAATGGAAAAGCCGTTGGACTAGATGATATTAGATAGAGGTATGGAAGTGTCTAGGAAACAAGGTATTGAATGACTTACAAAATTATTTAACATGATATTGAAAACAAAAGGATGCTGATCGATGGAGGTAAGTATCCTAATTCCTCAGTATAAGAATAAAGGAGACATACAAACTCATGAAAACTATAGTGTATTAAACTAACGAGTCATACCATGAAACTTTGGGAAAAAGTAATAGAAAAGATTAAGGAGACCATGGTTCTCGAAAATCAATTTGGATTCATGCGGAAGGTCGATAATGATACACATCTTCTCAAAGAACTAATTGAAAAGTATAGAGAGCAAAAGCGAGGATCTACACACATGATATTCATTGATTTAGAAAAACATGATAGAGTTTCAAGAGAAATAATATGGAGAATTTTAGAAAAAGAGGTGTTAGTGTAATATATATTGAACTAATTAAGGATATGTATAAGGAAATGTAACGACAGTGAAGACTTGGTGGATTAATCAAGCATTTCGATAAAGATAGGGTTACATCAAGGATCGGCTTTAAGTCTCTATCTTTTACACTAATCACGACGAACTCATTTGGACACATTCAGACACATTCGCGTGGTACGTGTTGTTTGCAGATGATATTGTTTTAGTAGGTGAGACACGTGAAGGAGTAAATACTAAACTAGAATCCAAGGAAACACTGTATGAAAGGTTTTAAGCTTAGTAGAGTAAAGACAGAATATATGAAATTTAAATTTAGCAATATTAGACGTAATGAGACAAGTGTTAAGATAGGAGATGATGAGTTGTCTGGAATTGAGAGCTTTAAATATTTAGGATCATTTTTGCAAGATGATGGAGGGATTGAGAGAGATGTCTTACATAGAATACAAGCAGGATGATTGAAATGGAGGAAAACATCGGGTATTTTATGTGATCCTAAAGTGCCTCTAAAACTTAAAGGGAAGTTCTACAAAACGACAATTAGACCTGCTATGTTATATGGAGCTGAATGTTGGGCTATGACTCGAGCATATGAGCAAAAGATGAGAGTTGCAGAGATGAGGATGTTAAGGTGAATGTGTGGACATACGAGGATGGACAGAATAAGAAATGAGAGCATTAGAGAAAAAGTTGGTGTTGCATCTGTTAGAATATTGTAGATATGATTAGGGATAATTGTTATCCCTAAATATCATTAGGAATAATTATTACGTAGGATAGAATTTTGATTTATTCCTAGGATAAGGTTTGATTTATTCTTTTGAATAAGCCCTAATCTTGTCTATAAATAGGGCTTCTTTTTATGTAAGTTAAGTATCCTGAATTACAAAATTAACATGGTATCAGAGCCCTAATTTTTAAAGCTTCCGCCGCGTTCTTCTCCCGGCCGCGTGCCGGCTTTCTTCGCTCGCGAGCGGCGACACGCCACGTGAGCGAGACAGCTTCTCCACTGCGGCGGTGTGGCGGCGTGACGCTTCTTCCTCGGCGGCAGCGACAACGACGACGTGCGGAGCGATGGATTCACGCCGACCCATCGATCGCTGGCCAGCCGGCGCCTGGCTCCTCTCCTTTCTCCGTCGTTCGTTCGCAGGCGAACGAGCGGCGAAGGAAAAACCGACGCTCAGCTTCTTCACAGCCACCGCCGCCGGTATCAACGGCCTCTCCTCCCCTGCCGCGGATCACGATTCGCCTCCTTCCGTCGCCGCCTCAACTATCATTTCGGCCCCTAATTTGCCCGCCGATCACAAGATCGTTGTCGAAGCCGCTCCTCCGGGATCCAGTGCGTCGCGCCCCCCACCCCCAGCTCCTCCTTCCCCAGCTCCTCCTTTCCACTTGCCTTGGCTACTCTTCGCGGAGTAGTTCCTCAACAAGAGGCCGCTCTTCACAGATCTGGTTCCCCTCGACCGTCGTATCGACTTTGATCCCCTGCTGCAGTCGCCCACAGAGCGAGGGTAACAAAGAGTAGCCACTGTGCGTCATTTACGACTACCTCCAATACTTCAAAGCCGGAGGAGTTTCCGATTTTTACCAACCACGTGGCAAGACCGCTCGTCCTCGAGTTCTTGGATGGTAAGAACTACTCCTCTTGGGCTTCTTATATTGAGCTTTGGCTTGTTGGACAGGGATATGAAAAGCATCTCATACAAACTGAAGAGAATATTCAAGTGGCCGATTGTCCTTTATGGAGAAAAGTTGATGCTCAGTTGTGTTGCATTATCCGAGCCACGATCCATCCATCTCTTCGGGATGTCTTTCGAACTCATAAGACCTGCAAGGATATTTGGATACAAGCTCAACAACTTTTTACGAACACTTCTCGGCGACTCTATCAAGCTCATGACTTTGATGATTCTTAATGCCCGTGATCAAGGAGTCTATGCCAACTTATTCGGGATCGCCTATTTGGGAGTTCAACGACCGCTTCCCACCGCGGCCCTCTATGCAGAGCTTTCGGAAGAAATTTTTATGTCTTCACTGGTCCGCCACTCTTATTCGCGATCGATCTTGAAAATGGAAAATGGATTTAATTTTGATTCACTGACTCTGGTTAGCCTTCGTCGAATCGCCTGATATTACTTCTCCGACCTCTTCTAGTCTCATCCGATCTGACTTGCACCAGAATCTGTACCGCATAACGCGACTTACAGGCGACTCTCGCCGTGTCTCTACCAAAGTCTTGACATTACCATCCTCCGTTCCAGTTGACTCTTCAGCATTGGTCTCTGGAAATAACAACAAACCTCCACCGCGTAAGAATGGCAAAGGACGTCCTTGGTGTAATCATTGTCACCGACCAGGACACACGATTGATAAATGTTGGAGTCTCCATGGTCGACCTCCTTGTACTGCTCAGATCGCTCGAGTTACACACGCGTCTTCGGCCTAGGTTCGCGATTAACACCGGCTCAACTCCACCACACCTACCAACCCGGCCCAACTCCACCGCCTTCCTACGATGACTTTCGAAGTGGTATGAGGGTCGACAGGAGTCTAATTCCCTTGCTGTCGTTACACAAGCTGGTAATTCCTTTGCTGGCATATCTCGCTCTTCGGGTCCTTGGGTACTTGACTCTGGGGCCACCGATCATATCACTGGTAATAGATCTCTTTTTTCCTCACTATCTACTTACAGTTATTTACCTTCATTACTACGGCAAATGGTTCTCGACTTCGATCAAAGGTATTGGTATTGTCATTCTTCTCCATCTCTTCCCATTCGTAATGTTCTTTATGTCCTGAGCCCCTTTAATTTATTATCAATAAGCCAGCTCACTCGATCTCTTGATTGTGTCATCTCATTCACTAAATCTTGCTTCATCAGGACCGAGTACTGGGGAGGATGATTGGCTCGGATGTAGTCTCACGTAGTCTATATCAACTTCACCAAAACTCTCTTGTTGGTACGGCAAAGATCTCCACTTGTTATCCATGCTCAATCGGGACATCCCGGTCTCGATAAGTTAAAACAATTACATCCTAGTCGCCTCACTTAAAGTCTTTGTCTTGTGAGTCATGCCAGTAAGCACGACGTAGTTCATTTTCTCCTCGCATTATAAGTCGCCACGCCTCTCGCTTTCATTCATTCGATATTCGGGTCCGAGTCGTTACCTCTACATCGGGGTCACGATATTTTGTTACTTTTGTAGACGATTTTTCCCACAGACTTGGTTATATCGATGAAAGATCGCTCAATTGTTTTCTATTTTTCAATCTTTTAACGGTCAAAACACATTTGGTATCCTCTTCGATCCTTGCAGAGTGATAATGCACGTGAATATCTATCTACTCCGCTTTCAAACCTTTTTGGCATCTCGGCGATATTACATCTAAGTCTTGTCCTCATACCCCAATGAATGGAGTCGCGAACGCAAGAATCGCCATCTTCTCGAGACCACTGGACTCTTCTCCTCCACTCTCATTCCTCTTCGTTGTTGGGGTGATGCATCACTGCGTATGTTATCTCATCAATCGATGCCTTCCTCTACTTTACGGTGGTCAAATACCTCATCACGTACTTTATCCGGCGTCCCTTCATCCTTTACCACCTAGGGTCTTTGGTTCTACGTGTTTGCTCGTACGCTTGATCTATTGATAAACTCTCTCCTCGTGATAAATGTGTTTTCCTTGGGTATCCAAGGTCTCGTAAAGGGTATAAGTGTTATTCCCTACTCTCGTTCCAGATTTCATCTCACGCCACATTCTTTGATCGATTCCTTTCTTTTGGTCTTTAGAGTCATCGTCCCGAGTTTCATCCTTCTACGTCAGACGTCTTTGATCCTCCGAAGTTTCTCTATCACCCCACCCAATTCCTCCTCCGCTGCAGTTTATCGGCCTGCTCGCTCGCTTTGCTTGGCTAACACCGACTTCCACGGAATCATCTCAGAGCCGAGATCCTCCGCTCCCTCCTCCGGTCGCACTCAATCTGATATTCCATTGCCTTCGAAAAGGTATACGCTCCACTGTAATCCTTCTCCACATTATGTTTTCTTTGAGTTACCATCGCCTTTCTCCTTCCCTGCTTTCTTCCAAAGATCGCAGAGATGCATTCGCTTCATCCATAAACAAAGCATGTTAGATTTAAATGAGTGCTTTACAGAGTCAGGACTTGGGATCTCGCCTCTACCACCGGAAAGCCGATTGGGTCATTGGGGTATATACATGAAGGTCGGGTCCAGACGAATCGGGCTGATCGGCTTAAGGCTCGCTCTCGTCTGCTAAAGGTTATACTCGGATCTTCTGATTGGATTATGGGGACACGCTTTTCTCCGCTGCAAGATGTCCTCTATACGCTTACTCACGCCCATCACGCGATTCAACATCGGTCCCTTTATCACTTGGATATCAAGAATGCGTTTCATACGGTGACCGCTCGAAGAAGTCTATACGAGCAACCTCCGTGTTTTGCCGTCGGGGAGTCTTCGGTCTTGTGCGCGCTGCGAAAAATCTTTATACGGTCTCAAGCAATACCCGCAGTACGGTTTCTAGATTTAGTATTGTAATTCAACAGTGATGACTGAGCGGTCGACCATTCTGCTCTTTTATCGCCACTCATCTACGGATGCATCTACCTAGTGGTTTATGTTGATGATATTGTCATCAGGTGGTGATCATCTCGAGTCTCAAGTGAAACAACATATTTTCAAACATTTTCGACAAAAAGGATCTCAAGAACTTAAATACTTCTTGGGAATAAGAAGATAAACCGTAAACGGAGATCATTATATCTCAAAGGAAGTACGCAATGGATATTCTGAAGAAACAGGAATGTTAAACTCAAAGACAATGACAACCCTATGGATCCTAATGTCAAGCTCCTACCAAATAAGGGGAGCCTCTACTAGATCCCGAACGATACGCGACAAGTAGGAAGACTAAATTACCTCATTACTCGTCCAGATATCTCATTCGCAGAAGTGTAGTAAGTTAGTTTCTCAACTCTCCGTAAAGAACATCGGGACGTGATTCGTGATTATTCGATATATCGAGACGCTCCAGAAAAGGTCTTGTATGACAAAGGACATACTCGAGTTATAGGATATTCGACGCAGATCGGGCAGGATCTCCCATCGATAGAGATCTACTGATTTTTGTATATTTCCGGAAATAACCTTGCTTTCTTGGAAAGCAAAAAGCAAAATGTTGGGCAAGATCCACAGAGGCGTAATATCGAGCTTAACATAGATACCAAGAACTTATATGGCTCAAACAAATGCTCAGAGCTAAAATTTGGAGACGTTACACAAATGTCACTTATATGTGATAACCAAGCCGCCATGCATATCGCCTCAAATCCAGTTTTTCATGAGAGGACAAAGCATATAGAAGTTGACTGTCACTTTGTCAGAGAGAAAGTCATATCTGGAGAAATATCTACTAGTTTTGTTAACTCACATGATCAGCTAGCAGATATATTTACTAAGTCACTAAGAGGTCCCCGAATTGACTACATATGTAACAAGCTGGGTGCATATAATTTATATTCTTCAGCTTGAGGGGGAGTGTTAGAATATTGTAGATATGATTAGAGATAATTGTTATCCCTAAATATCATTAGGAATAATTATTACGTAGGATAGAATTTTGATTTATTCCTAGGATAGGGTTTGATTTATTCTTTTGAATAAGCCCTAATCTTGTCTATAAAATGGGCTTCTTTTCATGTAAGTTAAGTATCCTGAATTACAAAATTAACAACATCTATTGAAGGAAAGCTCCGAGAGACACGTTTAAGGTGGTACGGACATGTACTTAGACGGCCAATAAATGCTCCAATTAGGCGATGTGAAACGATATCAAATATACACATCAAACGAGGAAGAGGAAGACCAAAAAAGACTTGGTTAGCAACAATAAAACAAGATAAAATTTATTTAAATATAGATGATGATATAGTAGGGGATAGAGTCCAATGACGTAGAAGGATCCATATAGCCGACTCCACCTAGTGGGATAAGGCTTTGTTGTTGTTGTTGTTGTAAGGTACAACATCCCATTCCGGGTATCATATAAAATAACATTTATAGTGCATCCCCGAAATAATTCTCTCTCTGAGTAACATACAGATCACACTAATCAAACATCAGATTCTAGCAGTTGAAATGTTAAAAAACAAGTGCCAGTTGCAGTGGAAGTCTCATATGGTTCGGGCGAACTGACATCTAGAAACTTGTAAGAACTTTGAACATTCGACGCTGATTTATCAACAGAAACTCTGAACAAACATCAGTTTACTTTATTAAACTCCCAATGCAGTATAACCTAAACGCAGGGAAGTAACGGCATCAAGCTTTTAATTAAAGAACCGAGTTCCGTCGGTTCCAACTATGAAATTGTAAGAGAGGATCTGGTCCATTGAGTAGCTGAAGAAAAACTTCAGATCGAAGCTTTAGAAAAATCGAAACTCAATCGACAATAAAGACCGAAATAAGTGGAACCATTGTAGATCAAGACAGGAGACCGACAGATGCTCCCACAACAGCGGATTCAGGTAAGGATGTCACTCGCCTTTAACGACCTGTGCCTTATTGCGAAGATCGGCGGACACGTAGGCGGCGCGGCCAGATCGGAGTGCGCGGCCTAGGACACCAGCCTCCTCGTGGGCCTCAAGCGAGATGGAGGGGGCGAGATCGGCGACGCGAACGCACCAGTCGTCGGTGCGGAGAAGCATCTCCACCAGGTGCCGGGCAGCGAAGCCACGGCCGCCGGTGACCGCGCACCATCGCTCCGCTCCACCTCCGCCCATCCTCACTGTGTCCCTTCGCTCGTAGTGCCAACCCTTGACAATGAACTCAATCGACGGGGAGGATGATGACGGGATGGGAAGGACGCCGTTTGTTACCGTCTTTGCGGCGTTAATCGACTACAAAATTCGCGAGGGCCATCCCTTTGTGAAAACAGTGTCAAACCAGGCCGTCTAATGTTTTTTTTAAAAATAATTTTTTATATAAATTTAATTTTCTGACTTTTTTTAATGACAAAATTAATAATTAAAATTTTATATTTAAATGCTGATAATATTTTTTTTAATTAATAAATATTTCTTAAAATATTGTTGAGTGCAAATAAAATTTTATTAATTTCAATTTAAAAAAAATCTTTCTATTACTTAAAAATTTTATTCTATTAGATTTCTATACATTGGGGGAAAAATTATTAGTTCTTTCAAAAATTTTAATTTTGAAAATAAATCTAAACTATGAATATCAAATAACATGTTATATTTAAAAATAAAATAAAATAAAATTCAAATATTTTTATTTTAAAAAATCATCATTAAGCATTTTTAAAAATTTTACATTATAAAAAATCAAAATGATATTTATTATATTAAATTATGGAAAAAATAACATGATCAACAGTATAAGTGAGATAATTAATTTTAAAATATTTTCAATCGAAAATCTCACCTTATTAATTTCTTTCTTATCAAATTATAATTTACCAAACAGCGTTCCTGAAATTTGGAATTGCCCAAAAAGCGCCTCATATTTATCAAATAACATACTTAATTTCCTTTTTATCCTTCAAAAATAGCGCACTTAATTTTCGAATATGGTGCTGGGAATACAAATCCCAGTACCATAGTGGTGCTGAGATTTAAATTTTCAGCGCCACAGTGGTGCTGAGATTGTAAATTCCAGCACCACAGTGGTAGTGCTGGAATTGCACCACCACTGTGGTACTGGGAATTCAAATCTTAACATCATAGTGGTGCTGAGATTTGCAATTCCAACACTACAGTGGTACTGAAATTGTAAATTTCAGCACCACAGTGGTGGTACTGGAATTGCACCACCACTGTAGTGTTGAAAATTCAAATCCCAGCACCACAGTGGTGCTGGGATTTGAATTCTCAATACCACGTTCGAAAATTAAGTGCGCTATTTCTGAAGGGTAAAAAGGGAATTAAGTGCGTTATTTGTTAAATATGAAAGTATGAGACGCTTTTTGGATAATTCTAAACTTCAGAAGGGTTGTTTGATAAATCGCCGAATTATTTATTTCTTCTAATCATACATTTTTTTTTTAATAAAATTTTAATTTTTACATTCATTTCATTTGTAATCTCTTCGGCAAAAATTATAACATATGTGAATTCATTTTCTCTAAAATCATTAAAAATGAAATAAAATATTTCAATTGATTCAATGTAATAACAATATTCATTTTTTTATCTTCACTAAAAGAAATCAATAAATTAGCGACCAAATATTAATTCGTCGCTAACAGTAGGAATTACCGACGAAATTTATAATCATTGTAAATGATACTATTGGTACCTTCTCTACATAATCCCCGATAGAGGGGTTAGCAGGTGACCCATGATCCGATCCAAAATACACGGCTCAGCTAAGGAAGAAAAGGAAGAATGACACGGGCGAATATCAGAAGCCATTGGCACGGGCGAACATCGAAAGCAATTGGCACGGGCGAAAGCCATTGGCATGGGCGAATATCGGAAGTCATTGGCACGGGCGAATATCGGAAGCCATTGGCACGGGCGAAAACCATTGGCATGGGCGAATATCTAAGTCATCGCACGGCGACATCGAAGCCATTGGCACGCGAGCATCGAAAGCCATTAGTACGGGAGAATTAGTGAAAGCAATTAGCACGGTAAGAAAGGAGAGAAAGGCGCCGCCAAGAGGTTCAACCTGAACTCGATCAATACGGAGGAAATTTGACATGGGAAAAAGAGGAATTGGTTCGGGTTGATAAGAAGCCCTAGGGCTAGGTCACCCGTGAGCTATAGACCTAAGCTAGCTCCACCTAAAGTGGATGGTTGAAGGAGACAGTCTAACCTAGTTACCTGAGAAATAGAGGAAAAGACGTTATGCAATAATTGGGGAGGCCCCCACACAATATTCCGAGGAGCCTTCGTTCCTCATGTTTGTAACAGAATTATTCTCCAGGTGGAGGTGGTGGCCACATGTACGGTGGAGATAATCCCCGACGTTAAGATGAAGGAGTAGGGAAGATAAAAGGGAGGAGGCAAGGAGAAAGAGAGAGGTCCACAATCATTCCAACCCGGCGAGAGAGCAGAGGACGCAAGAGGAGAAGGAGAACCACAGTCGCCTCACCGGAGAAGAAGGAAGGAGATCTATCGTTGTCACGTCTCTTGTATTTTTCTCGCTTTATGACATCACTGTAAAAGGTCTTCTCTCCTCCACCTTCGGAAACTTACCTTCCGTAAAGGAGGACCTTCATAGTGAAAGTGCTTAGGCACTGCCTCCGGTGAAAAAGTTCACCTCCGTGGAGTAGGAATCCTTATTCCGAACCACGTTACATCTTGTGTCTGAGTCTCAATTGCTAGCATCGGTTTTCTTGCGTTTCACCCATTTCATCTTCTTATTCTATCGATCATGCCCTGTGAGAACCCTCTCGAGACCTCCCTCGCTTCACTTCATTGAAAACGGAGCGAATGGTTTTTCACTGCTCCGCATCACTTGGCCAGCCGTCGGGAAAAATTGAGGACGCCGAGATGCAACCGAAGAAGTACAACCACCGCTACCTCAAGAATGGAGGAGCGCCCCATCATCCTTCTACCCTCGCAGCTGAAAGCTCGATGGATGACGCTATCACGTAAGCTCTCGCTAGGGAAAGAAGAAGGACGGATATCCGTGATCCGCATTCCGGGAACCTTCTTCCAGAGCCCACCCCGTAAATGCCTCCTCCATCTCGCATAATCGCCAATGGGGAAACATTGCTTGAGGCGGACTCGGGAAGAACGCCTCGAACACTATGCCCTTCACCCAAACGCCACAGGAGGAACAGGCGAAAGTCAATCAACCAGCCTCCTAAGTATACGATCCCCCCCTTCACAATGGACATTCTCTCGAGCTCCTCCATCCTACTTCCTAATCCTCAGATCAATAAGTATGACGGTTCGACGGATCCCAAGAACACATATCTCAATTGACTGAGCGCTGCTTCCACCTATATCGACGCCTCAAGTGCCGAGTCTTCCAACCACCCTAATCGCTCGCACAAAGTGGTTCAATACTCGCCCCTGTGGTCTATCACCCGCTTACCGACTTTTAGAGAATGTTCAGTCGGGAATTTGTCAACTGCAAGGCGTATAGACAGGACGCTTCTATGTTAATGCATATCACCCAGGGACCTTCAGAATCCCTTAGGGGGTATCTTCATCGATTCACTGCAGCCTAGGGGAATCCTCACCGATCCAATCCTTTCAGAGGTGCTATTCAAAGACGGTCAAGGAGGGCCCCTTCCTCGCCTTGTTAAGACAACTCTGGATAGTTATGAGGAGCTACTAAGCCGCATGGAGCAGCTTTATCCGCGAAGAAGAAGGATTAAAGGTACGGAGAGCTGAACGGACTGCCGCAACAGTCCCAACTGAAAGGGCTCGTCCCGCTGCTCTCAAGCACCTCTTCGGCGGGAGTATACAAGACCTTTTCGACAGGAGGTCCCGAGGCCTCGTCCGATGTTGCAAGGAGTTCGCCCCGTCCCACCATTACAAATCATGGCCGCTGAAGCGCTTCCTCCTGTGAGGACTTGGAAAGAACGGGAAATGGAATTCTACGACCAACAGTGGTCTCGCCAGAACGACTTTAGGACACAGTGGGGATCCCACGAACCCCCGCCTGCTCTTTTGCCAATATCATATAGTAATACACCACAAGAGGGCCGATGTTTCAAGTTACAAGAGGAATTGGATCGTCTCCATACTGCATATCCGCAAGTAAGGTTCCAGGCAGGAGGATCGGCCCGGCGAGGCCCCCGACCCGATGTAACCCATCCAGGGCCATATAATCAATAACCTCGGGTCACTTTCCCCCAAATGCCATCCCAGGAGGATGTCTCTCAAGAAGGTCCATCAGGTGAGGGCCCTTCATCCAATCTAGATAACATTCCCACGCGGGGAGTTATTCATGTTATAGCTGGAGGACCTACCGACGGGGACTCTAACCGGGCGTGGAAGTCGTACGCCCGTCTCATGGAGAGTTTGGCCATTGTCACCGACCAAACTATTCAAGTGGCATCGCCCATTTCATTCGGGCCAGAAGATCTACAAGGTGTCCTGCTGCCCCACACGGATGCCTTGGTTATTCGTATATCCTTGGCCAATTATGAAGTGGCCCGGGTGCTAGTTGACTCGGGAAGCTCCATCAACATCCTCTTCAGAAGCTTTGATGACGGCACAGGAAATGCCCACTAGAAGATGTGGCCACCCCTCTTTGGATTCAGGGCATGTAGTACACCCTACGAGGCAGATTTCATTGCCTCTGACTCTGGGCGTAAAACTCAGTCAAAAAACCAGTATAATCCCTTTCCTCATTGTGGACGCTCCGTCCACTTATAATGCTATTCTTGGGCGTCCTTTCCTCACCCTTTTTCAGCCGTGGCTTCCCTGCACCACCGTGTGAAATTTCCAAAGTGGGTCAATTAGTGGAGAAGTTCGTGAGAATGTAAGGCCTCCAGAGTCGCTACGTGCAAATGGTTCGGACGACCGTAAGAAAGCCCGAACCAATGACCTCAAAGGCAAAGTGTCATCATCATCGACGCTCAAGGCCCCGGAGGAATCCTCCCAAGGCCAGTGCAAAATAGAGGAAGGAGAACTGGTGGAAATCGCTCCAGAAAGGCCACGGATATAGCACAACAAATTGAAATCAAAGAAGAGCCGGTGGCTTCAAGGAGAATGAAAACATCTTTGCAAAAGATGTGCATGATCTCACGGATCAACCCTCGAGTGGTGAACACCATCTCAATATCATTAAAGGAGCCCGAGTCAATGTAAGAGGCGACATTTTGGACCGTAAAAGGACAAGGTCATAGTAGAAGTGGACAAGCTACTAAGCGGGTCATGTAAAGGAAATCTAGTTTCGAATGGGTTTCTAATGTAGTCTTGGTCCCCTGCCTTCTGGCAATGGAGGATGTGTATCGATTTTCGTGATTTAAATAAAGCGTGCCCTAAAGACTGCTACCCCTTGCCTCGTATTGATCAACTGGTGGATTCTACTGTGGGATATAAAGTGGTGTCCCTAATGGATGCATATCAAGGATATCATCAAATACCTTTGGCCGAAGAAGATCAAAAAAGGGTTAGCTTTGTGACCGCAGGAGGGTTATATGCCTATGTGGTAATGCTCGGATTAAGAACGCAGGGCCACATATCGGCGCTTATGGACAAAATCTTTCTTTGAGCAGAAGGGAAAAATGTGGAAGTCTACGTGGATGACATATTAGTCAAATCGAAGGCCACTCGGGATTTAGTCAAGGACTTAAATGAAACCTTCGCTACATTGAGGCGGTTTAATATGAAGCTAAACCCTAACAAATGCTTGTTCGGGGTGAAGAGCGGCAAGTTCTTGGGGTACATTGTGACTGAGAAAGGGTTGCAAGCCAATCCTGAAAAGGTCCAAGCATTATGCAACATGAAGTCACCCGCTAATCTGTGGGAAACACAGAGGCTGGTGGGCAGGATCGTTTCTTTATCACGATTCATAGCCAGATCGGCGGACAAATGGCTGCCTTTCTTCAAGGTCCTACGCAAGGCTACCAAGTTTCAGTGGGATGATCAATGTGAACGGGGTTTCCAGGAGTTAAAGAAATATTTGACGGGACTCCCACTGCTAGCCAAACCAATAGCCGGCGAACCTTTATGGATGTATCTGGCCGTCTCAGAGGGAGCCATTAGTTCAGTATTATTAAAGCAAGAAGGTTCTCATCAGCAGCCTATTTATTACACCAGCCATATCCTTAAGGGGGCGGAATTCCGTTATACAGAGCTAGAGAAGTTGGAGTATATCCTAGTGCTAACCGCTCGCAAATTAAGGCCGTATTTTTTGGCTCATCCCATCACCGTTCTAACACACAGCGAATTGGGCAAGATCGTCACTAAGCCCAATTTCTCTGGAAGATTGGCCAAATGGGTAGTAGAACTAAGCGAGTATGATATTCGCTACCAACCTAGAACGGTTATCAAAGCTCAAGCGCTTGCGGATTTTCTAGCAGAGGTACCCTCCGGTTCGGAAGAGGGTTCGACAGCCAACGAGGAGGGATCAGAGGCATGGAATATATTCGTGGACGGTTCTTCAGGGTCTACGGGCAGCGGCGTTGGTGTTCTATTAATTTCCCCTGATGGTGAAGAAACTCGACTAGCCGTTCGCCTGGAATATCGGGCATCTAATAATGAGGCGGAATATGAAGCCATTCTAGCGGGATTGCAAGCTGCTAAAGCGGTGGGGGCTTCTTCCATTATAATCCATTCGGATTCCCAGTTGGTGATATCACAACTTCAAGGTTCTTTCACGGTTCGAGAGGAAATGCTGCATAAATACCTGAGGGCTTTTGAGAAAGAAAAAGCTCAATTCCGTCAGGTCCTCTTAAAGCAGATCCCGCGGGAGAACAACAGAAAGGCAGATGAATTGGCTCGGATGGCTAGTGCTATGGAAGGAATGAAGTCCTCAGAAACGGTCCATACGAAAATTCATACTTCCTTAGCAATATGCAGCGTGGAGGGAGACACACCCGAATCAAGCCTAATGCTCGATTGGAGGGCCGACATCATAGCTTATTTACGGCACGGGAAGATCCCTGAAGCAAAAATAGCGGCTTCCGCTTTAATAAGCCGAGCCAAATGGTTTACCCTCTTAAATGGGGACTTATACAAGACTTCCTTCGGACGACCCTTATTGAAATGCTTGGGAAATGAGGATGCGGAATGGGTACTATGGGAGATTCATGAAGGTTGCTGCAGCAATCATTTAGGAGGGAGAGCTTTAGCAAGAAAGGTCCTCTTAGCAGGATATTTTTGGCCTACTCTTCAGCAAGATGTCGCTCGTATAGTGCAAGCTTGCCTCGCTTGTCAGAAACATAGCAACCGTTTCGAACGGCCAGCTGAGTTAATGAAAGTGGTGATCTCTTCCTGCCCTTTCGATCAGTGGGGAATGGATATAGTAGGTCCGATGCAGTGCGCCTTCTGAAGAAGTTTTATTGGTGGTGTGGATTATTTTTCCAAATGGGTGGAGAGCGAGCCCTTAGCGAGTGCGAGAATGCCGTTGTCTGAGTTCTTATGGAGAAACATTGTTTGTCGATACGGTATTCCTAGGAAAATAGTCAGTGACAATGGACGACAATTCCAAGGAAAAAAGATCCAAGAATGGTGTCAGAGTCTCAACATTCAGCAGACTTTTACTTCGGTCGCTCACCCTCAAGCAAATGGGCAAGTGGAGGTGACTAACAGGATCCTCATTCAAGGATTAAAGACCAAATTGGGGGCTCAGAGGGGGAACTGGGTAGAAGAGTTACCAGGCGTCCTGTGGGTCTATCGAACTACACCCAAGACAAAGAATAGAGAAACTCCCTTTAGTTTGGTGTACGGACGGAAGTCTATTATTCGTCCAAAGGTTACGTTAAATAGCGCTTGGATAAAGGCATACAAACCAAATCAGAACCAACTCATCTGAAGCACCGAATTGGACTTGGTGGAGGAAAAGCGGGAGATGGCACGGAGGCGAGCGGAATTCTACAAGCAAAGAGTGCAGCGAGCCTTTAATAAGAAGGTGATGTCTCGAAGATTTCAAGAAGGGGATTGGGTTTTGCATAAGGTTAATGTCGCTGGAGACCCCGGAAAGCTGGCTCCAAACTGGGAAGGACCCTATGAAATAACTGTAGCGTAGCGATATTATCTGAAAGATGACCAAGGCAAAGAGCTTCCACGACCTTGGAATGCCCTTCATTTAAAACTCTTTCACACTGTATGAGAAATATGGAATAGAAGAAGAGAAATTATGAGACTCCGAAGGGGGTACTTCTAAAATTGATTACGTTAATTAGATGCCGAGTACTCTCTAAATTTCATTAAGGGGTTATTTACAAAAGCAATACGGTATTGTTAATAAATCTTGAAGAAGAAAGAAAAGATGGAAAGGGAATTCCCGTTTCAAAACAGGCTATCATATTATAGCTTAAATCGGTCGGGAGGATAACATTGAAAACCAGCCTCCCAATTTAAAGAAAAGGAAGGGTAAGTTGGAGGAGGTAATCCTTGGTTAGCATACTGTTGAACCGCTTCATTAAATCCGTCCTGATAAGTGGCACGCAGCAAAATGATGAGTCTCTCCTAGCGGAGCGGACGGTCAAGGCTTCTCTCTCGATGCAGCCTCTCGCATTTTTCTTGTTGCTCTTGAAGTTTTCGGTGCACGTCCACATAGCGTCGCGACACCTCCATAATAGCATCGGCTAAGATGGAAACATCATCGGCTCGGGAACTTTGGTCCTGCCTGCAGTGTGTCATCTCCACCGTATTCTCGCTATGAAGTGAGATCCCTCCAGCTTCAGAATAAGATCTGGTTCGGGCGAGTTTAGTGCTCAGCCTCTAGAGGGAAGTCTCTTGCCTGCGTAGACGGGCATGAGCATGCGCCCGGGAATTTATGAGGGATGAGTTTTCTTGTACCTCCTTGCACAAGTGGCTGTGGAGGTCCCCTATCTTATCCTGTGCTCGCTGGTATTGGACCTGAAGGCGAGCGATGACGTCAGAATTCTGTTGCTTCCCCTTGAGGAGCTCTGCTACCTGCCCTTGGAGACGTATTAATTCTTGAGCCGAGGAAGAATCCTTATCGGGAGGGGCCAGTTGGACTTCCCGCTGGGGGACGGGTGGCTGCACACTTGGACGTTGTTGTTCTCTTAACGCCGCAATGATAGTATCCATCATACGAATTTGTTGGCGAGCCTCGGATAATTGCTCCTTGCACAGTGCAATTGTTGCAATAAGGCCGTTCTCGATTTTGAGCATTCGCTAAATCTTCCGTTGTCGCTCCCATTCTTGAGCTTGAGTCCGATATTGTGGAGGAGCGATCCAACTCTTGATGATTGGTCAAGGTCTGCGCATGCCATTGTGAAAAGAAAATCGGCTAGTAAGACAAAGCTAAGAGAGCTAATCGAGAAAACATACCAAATCCAGAGCATGGCGTAGGCTTTCCATGCGAGGAACCACTTCCTCTAAGTTCATGATCCGAAGACTCCTGGGAGAAAAGGAAGAAGATGGGACGGATGATACTGAGGTGGGAAGTTCACTGGTGAGGGGAAGAAGGGGAATGATATTTGTGGGAGGAGAGGGGCTCTTCAGGCGATGAGTGGAAGGGGAAGTTTACGGTTAGGGGTTATCAACCGCCATGGGTTCGTAGGTAGAATGGTATTCTGGGTAGATAGAAGGCAAGGGTGGGTCACATCGGCTGACATGGAGGTGCATCCTCCCCAAGTTCATCCTCAGGTTGTGGTGGAGGAGAAGGCGACTTCTGAATATTGGTGGCAGAGGGAGAAAAAGTATGGGAGCTAGGGTTTGCAAATACCGGGGAAATTGAGGAAGGAATAATGGTACCAATTCCCTCCGGGGTGGAAGTAACAAGAGATGCAGGGGGAGGAGAGGAAGACGGACAAGATGAAGTAGCTGTGTTGGTGACCGGGGAAGGTGAAGAAGAAGTCGGAGCCGATGGCTAACCGGCTTTCCTCTTGCGATATGGATAACGACCTGCTATCTCCTGGAAAAAGGTAGAGTGCATTTTGATGGTCTGAGAATAAGGATTGGGGCAACGAAGTATGGCGGCGGAGGAACGAACAGACGGAGAAGAAGGAGATGAAAAGGCAAAGGGATGAAGATAGCGAGAAAGCGAAGGCAAAAGGATCCCCTATAAAGGGGAAGTGAGTGGGCTTGTAACCGTTATTGGGCTCCTCGCCTGTGGTAAAAGCGGCCCTAAGTGAAAGGGAAAGAAGGATTATTTTTCTCAATGGCCCGTTATGTGCTAGAGCCTTCACTTGCATGGGAAGGGGCGGATATGGGCGTTCCCCTTCAGAAGGCAAGCACAAAAGAGGGAGGATATGAAAGCGTTTCCTCCTTTATATTGATGGTTTTGAAACTATATACAAAATTTCTATCCCCGCGAGGTAGAGCGGAAGATATCCCCGTGCGGTGGTGGAACGGAAGAACTGAGACCCCTCGGTTATTATTTATTCTACATAAAAATTTCTATCCTCGCGAGGTAGAGCGGAAGATATCCCCATGCGGTGGTGGAATGGAAGAACCGAGACCCCTCGGTTATTATTTATTCTACATATAAATTTCTATCCCCGCGAAGCGGAAGATATCCCCGTGTGGTGGTGGAACGGAAGAACCGAAATCCCTCGGTTATATATTATATACAAAATTTCTATCCCCGCGAGGTAGAGTGGAAGATATCCTCGTGCGATGGTGGAACGGAAGAACCGAGACCCCTCGGTTATTATTTATTCTACATATAAATTTCTATCCCCGTGAAGCGGAAGATATCCCCGTGTGGTGGCGGAATGGAAGAACCGAAATCCCTCGGTTATATATTATATACAAAATTTCTATCCCCGCGAAGCGGAAGATATCCCCGTATGGTGGCGGAACGGAAGAACAGAAATCCCTCGGTTATATATTATATACAAAATTTCTATCCCCGCGAGGTAGAGCGGAAGATATCCCCATGCGGTGGTGGAACGGAAGAACCGAGACCCCTCGGTTATTATTTATTCTACATATAAATTTCTATCCCCGCGAAGCGGAAGATATCCCCGTGTGGTGGCGGAACGGAAGAACCGAAATCCCTCGGTTATATATTATATACAAAATTTCTATCCCCGCGAGGTAGAGCGGAAGATATCCCCGTGCGGTGGTGGAACGGAAGAACCGACCCCTCGGTTATTATTTATTCTACATATAAATTTCTATCCCCGCGAGGTAGAGCGGAAGATATCCCTGTGCGGTGGTGGAATGGAAGAACCGAGACCCCTCGGTTATTATTTATTCTACATAAAAATTTCTATCCCCGCGAGGTAGAGCGGAAGATATCCCCGTGCGGTGGTGGAACGGAAGAACCGAGACCCCTCGGTTATTATTTATTCTACATAAAAATTTCTATCCCCGCAAGGTAGAGCGGAAGATATCCCCGTGCGGTGGTGGAACGGAAGAACCGAGACCCCTCAGTTATTATTTATTCTACATAAAAATTTCTATCCCCGCGAGGTAGAGCGGAAGATATCCCCGTACGGTGGTGGAATGGAAGAACCGAGACCCCTCGGTTATTATTTATTCTACATAAAAATTTCTATCCCCGCGAAGCGGAAGATATCCCCGTGTGGTGGCGGAGCGGAAGAACTGAGATCCCCTCAGTTATATATCACTTTTTGTCCCCGTAAAGGGTGGGAAGTTGAAGTCCTTGTTTAACCCTATATTGTTTTATCCTTGCAAAATAGCAGAGTCAATTCATTTAATGGTTCTATATCCCAAGCAGATTATAAAAGCGGAAGAGCCGACATATGTCTCAGTTATATGTAAGTCTATGTGGATACGAAAGAAGTAAAGCGTGGTACAATGCAGAAGACACTAGAGAAAGAAGATAAACTGGGAAAGTTCATTGATGCAAAGGAATTACATATTTTGAGTCATTTACGAGGGAAAATGACAAACAGAAACCCTTATACATCTTGAGTATTATAGTTCTTTGTTGGGAGGAACGGAGGGAGCTCTCTTGTATGGTTGAGGTTGGCACAATAGTTGTCGCCCAGTAAGATTGCGGGAAGATCTGTTTGGCCAATTCCTTTTGGGACCCAGTTGTTGGCGTAGGAGCGACATCTGGAAGTTTCCTTCGGTAGATTCTTTGTAAGTACTTCACTTGCTCCTCCAAGCTAACTATGTATCGGCGATCATTTATCATTCTTGAAGGAGAGGCGCTTGCTGTTGAGATATTCATCCATGGTAAATAAAAAGAAAAGGAAAGGATGGAAGCTATCAGGTAAGGATCGAGGAATTTTATAGCAACGAAGGGGGAAAGTGCATTTATTGGTAGAAGAAATAGGGACCATAAATGCCAGTAAAGAAGAGGAAACGTGGGGGCAGTAGTGGGAAGGTCGACGGGACTATAACTGTAATTAAGAGGGTCCGAATCCCCGGGCGATGATAGAAGAAGGTATGTTCGGATCAGATTATCGTCCTTTCGAAGACAGAAACCTTACCTCTACGAGAAAAAGACAAAAGCAAACATCAAGTTCCCTCCCTCATTTTTACTCATATATTTGAAATGATTACATTAATTTGATCTATACAGATTTTCTCTGATTGCTTCCCATAGACGAGGCGGGAGAGGTCTCTTTGGGGGGAGAGGGCGCCAAGATGACCCTGAAGCGCTCGACTTGAGGTGGAGGAAGAGCTGATGGGCATTCGTCGAACGAAGAAGGATGAGCTTCTGCCGGGGGGATTGGGATGAAAGCCAGCGCTGGTGGAAGTAAAGGAAGTTCGTCAACGGCGTGGGGGTCTCCCACTGTATACTCCCAGGTGAAGGGAGGATTTCATACCCTGTTGCGGAAGGAGGGGAAAGGAGCTCGAAAAGACCTCCCCTTAGGAGGAGTGGGGTTGGGAGGCGTAAACGGAAGGGAGGAAGGTCTGAAGTGGCGATCGAGCGGGTCTCGAGTCTTGATATCTTCCGAACCCAGTCTCAGAACTCAAAGGATTGACTAAGAAATTTCAAGGGATGCCCTCAAGCCATGATAGTGAGATAGAAGGACGAGGACATGGAGGCGATGATTTATAATAAAAGAAAAAGCGGGGAAGTTCTTGGGAAGGGAAGAAGGCGAAGGGTTGATCTGATTTAAAGGCAAAGAAAAGGAATGGGGAAGGCTAAATGAGCAAGAGTCACTTAAAGCAAGTCCCCGAACCGAAATCGGGACGGGTGTGAATAATATCAGGCAAAATACTTCAAGCAGATTCCTGAACCGAAATTGGGGCGGAGGTGAATAATGTTATTCAATATCTCTCCCATAAGCCCGAACCAACGAGGTGATTGTACCATACGATACGGGAAAAGAGATAACAGTATAAAAAAGGAGGAGTTTAAAATTGGTCCAAAATTCCCGACCCGTCAAGAAGCATGACAAGACGATGATAACTAAGCATATGAACAAATTCATCATTCAGAAGCAAAAGAGAGGCTATTGACAAAATTACCAAAAAAGGAGAATAGTAGAAATTACAACTCAAAGAGTTCGGGCGGGCATTTAGCTAGCGCCTCCGTGGGATCTAAATAGCTAGTGTCCGTGCCAGGAGGCGGGTATCCTTGTTCGGCATTTTGAGCCGAGGACCCCTCAAAACCTAGTATAAATAGATCTACCCCCTTCTTGACATAGCGCCCCTTGAGGTCGGCTTCCTGCTCCTTTAGTTGGTCTTGATATTGAACCACCTGAGCTTGACTTTCCGCCAATTTAACCGCCAAAGCATCTCTCTCGGTGGCTGCCTTTATAGCTCGCTGTCCTAATGATGAAAGAGCTTCAAGATACTCCTGTTGGAGGATAAATTGCTGCTGAGCCACTGGCGATAGGGTTCGGGGAAGAGCCGCTACCATGGAGAAAAGCTCCTGACACTTCTTTGCACAGGATTCCCTGGTAACTGCCCAGGCTTGACGCTCCAGATTAAGACGGTGGCATTCTTGTCGAAGCTGTGTGATAGTAGCCGAGGAGTCAGCATCCTTGATCATGGCGTCCATAAGATATCCCTTATACTCCTTGGTTCGAAGTCGATGTCTACATTGCGGCTCCGGATCGCAAGAAGAAGTATTCAGTTCTTCATTTTTTCGTTGCAGCTCCTCTTTTTCGCTTCGGACCAAGGCTAGTTGCATCGTGGCATCTTCGCACTGGCCCCGAAAGTCCGCCTCCTTTGCCTCTTGCTCGTTTAACCGCTGGACGAGCTCTTTCTGTTGTGACACGATGACAAAATGGCGAGTCTCCACACTAGATTGGAATCGGGCCAGATGAACCACCATGTTGTTATGTTGGGTGGAGGCCTAAAGGGAAAGGAAAATTATCAGCATACATCAGTATAGGGAGATACCCATAGCAAAGAGGAGGAAAAGAAAGAGTAAATACCTCATGACGGTTTACTCACTTGCTCACACGGGCCTTGTATGCCCGACTGATTAAAGAATTTTACCTCCGAAGGGTGCCGAATCTTCAGCAAGGATCCCAACGTGGCCTTCGGAGGAACAGGAAGGGAAGGATCCTCCCCTTCCGAGGAAGATGGGGGTCTGATACGACGAAGAGGGGTAGAAGCAGCTCTCGAGTCAGAAGGTATAGGAGCTTGGAGAGATTCTGTATGAGAAGGCAGGGGTGAATTTTGTGCAGATGGGGAGGAATGAAGAAATTGGGAGGGAGAATCCCCTCATTGGGGAGATGAAGAAGGGGCAGGGGAGGTACTGCCTCCCCTTCTTGGCTCATAAATGGTTAGGGGTTGAGATCCCGGCTGGTCGGAAGATAAGGGAAGAAGAGCTGATGAACTTGAGGCTCCTTTCTTGATGAGTCGCAGCTTTTTCCGGGGGGATGACGGAGCTGCTACTGATTTGCCTCTTTTAGTCGAGGTCTTCTTTTTCTTGGCAGCCTCAATTGCCTCCCCTTCCACCAAAGCCTTCTGCATTAGATTATCTGCAAGGTATACTTATAAGAAAGATGAATAATTTGGAAAGGAAGTCATAGTGCAGGACCAGTATCACCCTACCTCACACAAAAGTCATGAAGGTAGAGGAGACAATCCAAAGTGGCTTAACAGAGGAGTTTCTATTAGATGTTTGGAGCAGTAATGTAGCTCTCCTAATACTCTATACACTTCCGGGAAGGGACATTTGGTCCTCGTTTCTCGGAAGGGAGGCAATTCAGGAAGGGCTACCTTCCATGTATCAGAATAGGGAAGAGACTCGGGAAGTTGTACAAAGAAATACAATTCTTCCCAGCCCTTGTGGGAAGTGGGCAGGTTCACCAAGAATTGGCAGTCTGAACGGCTAGATAAATAAAAGAGACCTGCCTTAGAAGACTTTAATTGGAAGAAGCAATGGAATATTTCGGGGGTCAAAGAGAGGTTCAAGTGTTGGAACACTATGTGAGCTCCCGATAGAATTCGGAAGGAGTTAGGGGTGAACTGGTTCAGGGGTAGTCCGTAGAAGTTTAGAAGGTCCAAATAGACCGGTGGTACCCCGAGGATAGGCCGTTAAGAAATTGTTCGGAGAAAAAGCATGTCAAGTTTAAGGAGGATTATGAGGTCGATTTTAGTCGTGAAACAGCATTTTATAGAGGGGTCTATGTAATTGTTCCTAATATTAAAGAAATAATGGTTGCAATCTAACTGGGTTATGGTATGTTCATACCAGGCGGGTGAAGAGGTGGTCCTAGGAGCCATGGGTGTGAACAAAGCAGAGCACTTACTCGGAGGTTAAGGAAGAATCGTGTGGGGAAAGGAAGGACTGGGTCGCCGAAACGCCGCCGGTGAAAATCACGGGAGGAGAAGAACATGCTGGATTGTTAAGCACACTAAACGATACCTAAAAGGAGAAGGCAGGGATTTATATAGGGTTTTACGCGATGATTCAGCTGCACGGAAGGAGAAGGAGAAGCGGAGCCCATGAGCCCAACAAGCCTCCTTTAGTATACTTGAGGGAGTTATAAGGAAACGGATGGATTTAAGTTGAGAAATGAAGAATAGGTCAGAAACTTTATGTACATTTGGAAAGTCAAGCTTATAACTTCGCTTGACTATTTTTGGGGTTGACTAATGATACTCGTACCTTCTCTACATAATCCCCGATAGAGGTTAGCAGTGACCCATGATCCGATCCAAAAATACACTACCTAAGGAAGAAAAGGAAGAATGGCACGGGAATATCGAAGCCATTAGGCACGAACATCGAAAGCAATTGGCACGGCGAAGCCATCGCATGGGCGAATATCGGAAGCCATTGGCACGCGAATATCGAAGCCATTAGCACGGGCGAGCATCGAAAGCCATTAGTACGAGAGTTAGTGAAAGCAATTGGTACGCAGTAAAGGAGAGACGGAAGGCGCCGCCAAGAGGTCGGTTCAACCCTGATCAATACGGAGGAAATTTGACATGGGAAAAGAGAGGAATTGGTTCGGTTGATAAGAAGCCCTAGGGCTAGGTCCCCGTGAGCTATAGACCTAAGCTAGCTCCACTAAAGTGGATGGTTGAAGGAGATAGTCTAACCTAGTTACGAGAAATAGAGGAAAGGCGTTATGCAATAGCGGGAGGCCCCACACAATATTCCGAGGAGCCTTCGTTCCTCATGTTTGTAACAGAATTATTCTCCAGGTGGAGGTGGTGGCCACATGTACGGTGGAGATAATCCCCGACGTTAAGATGAAGGAGTAGGGAAGATAAAAGGGAGGAGGCAAGGAGAAAGAGAGAGGTCCGCAATCATTCCAACCCGGCGAGAGAGCAGAGGACGCAAGAGGAGAAGGAGAACCACAGTCGCCTCGCCGGAGAAGAAGGAAGGAGATCTATCGTTGTCACGTCTCTTGTATTTTTCTCGCTTTATGACATCACTGTAAAAGGTCTTCTCTCCTCCACCTTCGGAAACTTACCTTCCGTAAAGGAGGACCTTCATAGTGAAAGTGCTTAGGCACTGCCTCCGGTGAAAAAGTTCACCTCCGTGGAGTAGGAATCCTTATTCTGAACCACGTTACATCTTGTGTCTGAGTCTCGATTGCTAGCATCAGTTTTCTTGTGTTTCACCCATTTCATCTTCTTATTCTCTACTGATTGCGGCCTGTGAGAACCCTCTGAGACCTCCCTCAGTGCTTCACTGCATTGAAAACGGAGCGAACAGGTTTTCACTCGTTCCGCATCAGTAAATAAACGTATTAAAAATATTCATTGTCGGAATAATATCATATTGGCGACGAAATAGTAATTTTTTATCGCAAAAATAAAAAATATTGGAGATGAATTAAAAATATTCGTCGTCAATCTATATGTCAAATGAGTATTAGCGACGATATTATTACAATTCGTCGTCAATACTGATAGTCGACCGACCAGTCGAGTGAAAAACATCAGTGATCGACCAAATTATGGGAAGTCGACTAATGTATACCTCCAATCGACTGATGATTAACGACGAAATGAATAAATATTCATCGTAAACTATTCGCTCGACTGACCAATCGACTAAAAAACATTCTATGGTCGGCCAAATTATAGCCAATCGATTGGTTATACCACTAGTCAACTGATGATGCCTATTTTTGCGATAATATGTATTGTTCGTCATTAATATTCATAATATTAGCAACGAAAATATAAAGTTTGTCGCTAAGATAATAAATATTAGCGACAAATCAAGTGTTTTCGTCGCTAAAATACACGGGAAAAAAATCCTCACGCCGCCGATTCCGCCAAATTTTCCACGCAACTCTTCCTTCCTCTCTTCCGGCGATTCTTTCGCTTCCGGCAATTCTTCCACTCTGACTCTTGCTCTGGCGATTCCTCCATCTCCTACTCCCGCTCCGTCAAGTGCTCGCCCCGGCGCCCTTCCCCCAATTTCCCCGTGAGTCTCTCTTCTGCCTCTCGTCTCTCGTCCACCAACTCCGGCTCCGGCTTCAACTCCGACGTTCTCCCAGCTATCCGACTACGTCACCATCTTCTGCCTCCTGCTTGGCCTCTGTCTCTAACTCCGGCATCCTTCTTGGCTCCGTCTCAAGCTCAACCTCTGATGACTTAGGTTTTTAGGATTCTTTCTTCTAGATTTTAAAATAAAATTAATAATATTTTTGGTATTATTGTTATGATTAGATGATAAATTTAGTGTTTGTTATACTCAGATGATAAATTTAGGATTTTGTTAGGATTTAAGGTTATTGTAGTTTATATATCATTTATATTTGGACCTATTCATGGTAATCAAATAGTAATTTATTGCTTAGATGATAAATTTGGAGATATGTTATCATTTAGATGATGATTTTAGGATTATTTTACGATTAGAGGATAAATTTAGGGTTTTCTTATTCTTAGATTATAATGTTTGATGATAAACATAGGGTTATAATGCAAATTGTAGGTTATGTTATTTGAGGTTTAAATCATAATTTTTTTGATTATTTTGTATGTAATCAATAAATTTAAGATGCTAAATTACTTTTATTGAAAATTAACATCCAAGTTATTTATAAGACTAATGTATTAAATAAGTTGACATTTTATATATGTTTAACCAGGGTTTAAAAATATAGATAAAAGTTGGATAACGATTCAGAATCGGATTAGTCATAAATATATAAATGGGTTGAATCAGTTTATAAATATGGCAGAGAATTACATGATCAGTCTGAATTTATCGAAAATTCGTTATCCATGTCGACGATGTGACAATTTGTTTCAATATGAATTAGATTATATGCGAGGACATCTTTATAGTTGGGGATTCGATAGATTATATAAAGTCTGTAACTTTCATGGAGAAGCTTCTACATCATCTGATAATATAAATATTGTCAATGAAGATGGAATGATTTTAATGTTGAAGTAGATGATTTCGAAGATGATTTTGAAGACATGTTTACTGATTTACGAAATACAGAAAATATAAATAGCAATATGCCTTAATCAGATAATATCAATGAAAAAACAAATGCAAATGATTATAGACGAAGTTATACTTCAATGTTGGAAGAAACACAAAAAGAAATGTATCACAATTGTACTAATTTTTTGATTTTCAATTTTGTGGTAGAGCTAATGCATGTGAAGGTGTTAAATGACAGGAGCAATAAATCTTTTGATATGTTACTTTAGTTATTGCAAGAGTCATTTCCTAAACCGAATGTGAATCCAAATTCTTATTATGAAGCCAAAAAATTATTAAAAGAGTTAGAATTGACATATGAGAAGATACATGTATGTAAGAATGATTGTATATTATTTTGGGATGAGCATGAGAATAAGGATGTATGTCCAGTGTGCAAGGAGCTCAGATACAAGTACGAAGGGATGAATAAGAAAAAGAATCCTCAAAAAATTCTTCGATATTTTCCTTTGAAATTGAGACTTAAGAGGTTGTTTATTTCGAAGCATATGACCAAAGAGATGAGATGACATAAAAAAAAAAGCGAGTTAAAACAGATGGTGTATTAAGACACCCAGCTAATAGTGAATTATGGAAAGTATTTGACAATGCACATGAAATATTTGCAGGTGATCCACGAAATATTCGCTTAGGGTTGGTTATTGACGGGTTTAATCCATTTGGAAACATGTCAAATGCTTATAGTATGTGTCCTGTGTAGGGGATCGATACGGCCGGCTAGAGGGGGGTGAATAGCCCTCGAACGTTAGATGTCGGTATTTGGTCATCTACAAAGAGATTAGCGCAACGGAAACAATAAATCAAGACAAGCAAATAGAAATACAAGAAAACAAACACTAACAAGATGGTATAACGTGGTTCACGGCTACGCCGCTAATCCACGGTCCCCGATTCATCCTCGGTGAATCACTCTGCCAAAACCAATCCACTAATGGTCTCTCCTTTGCACCAAGCTAGGTGGAGGTAACCTTTACAACCAAGATCACTCTTCTTACAATAAGATTGAAGTAAAGACAAGTAAGAAGAGTTTAAAGCTTGTGGGGCACTAGGAAGATCACTTAGAGCATAAGCATTAACCTCTCAAAGGCTCACACCCTCTCTTTTTATAGAGAGGGCTGATTTCTTCCGTTGGCGCCACGGTCATTGCGCCCTTGGCGATCATTGCCGTCACTCGACCTCCGAACCGCGTCGGATCGGCCGTTGTAGTCAGCGGAACACTTAGCGATCGGTGATGGACCTCACGATCATTGCTGCCTCCGTAATCGGCCCCGCCCGATCGGCTCTGGCGATTCCATGTACGCGACATCCTCATCGATCGGATACGATCGAACACATTCGACTCGGGCGATCATTGCCATTACATAGCGATCGGGGTGCCGTGTGAAACTCAAACTTAACATAAGTTTGAGCTTCCGGCGGTCGGGTAAACCTTAACCCTTGCGGTCAAGTCTCCGACACTCAGCCATTCGGCCAAGTTCACCTAATGAGCTACTTACATTTCACTCATTCTCTCATCTCACTCGAAGTCCCTCGCCGAAGCTCTCTTCGTTCGCGGCCACGTCCCTCGGCAGCATCAGGCGCACGGCTCTGCAATGCTCCTTCGCGTCTCTTGCCTCCGAAGTATGCTTCCTTGGCTTCACTTCAAGTCATCTCGTTCGGCGGTCCCTCGGATGCTCCAAGCGCACGGCTTCCGCAAAGTCATCCTTCACCGACTCAAGGACCGAGGTTGTGAGGGTGAACCCGCCAAGGCTCCATGTGCGAATTACTAAGTTCTGTAAGACTCCAACGCACATATCAAATAACAATACCAACCTAACTTAAACCCTTTGCCACACACATCAAAACCTAATAATGGCAAGAGATTGCCCTAACATCCTGTTATACTTGTGAATTATAATTTGCCACCATGAAAAAATGATGAAGCCACCATATATGATTATGTCTCTTTTAATTCCTGGGCCTAAATCACCTGAAAAAATTGATAGATGTATACCTACAACCTCTGATAAACGAACTGAAGGAGTTATAGGATGATAGGGTGAAAGCATATGATGCATCGACTGAACAAGTATTTCAATTACATGATGCTGTGATGTGGACCATTCATGACTTTCTAGCATATGAAACAATTTCTGGATGGAGCACAAAGGGCTATAAGGCATGTCCAGTATGTCTGAATGAAATGAAATTTCAAGGATTAAGGAGTAAAATATGCTATACATGTCACTGTCAATTCTTGAATGTGCAACACCCATGACATAGAAATAAAGATTTCAATGGAAATGTTGAAAAAGAAGGACCGCCACCATGAATAATGAATGGATATGAGATTTTAGCGCAGTTAGACGTGTTACCCTAAGTGACATTCAGTAAGCATCCTTCATTTAGTAAAAAATGGCAGTGATCTTTAGATGATATAAATTGGGTAAAGAAGTTTATATTTTTTGAGTTACCATATTGGTCAGATTTGATGGGCCCGTTGTGACCGCTAGAGTGTCACGCCCGCCCTTCTCGTAATCTAGAGAGGGAGGAAGGGCGGCGCGACGCGAACATACATGCGTGCATATACAGCGGAAGAATTTAAACTTAAAAAAATGGAACATGCATTTACCTTCAACCATGCATGGGTATAATTGGTTAAAGCTTTTTTTTTTTTTTGCCATACCTTACATGCTCTTTTAACTGCAACTTATTGTATACTATGAGTAGGAGGTGGACTACTAAGCATGCATAATCATTTCTTAAAGGACACTACTTGGTTCAAGTCCATGATAATCAACATAATGGAGTTATAGGAGCCTAAATACAAGTATAGAGTACATGGACATCAATGAGGAATTCAAAGTATCATCTAGGTACATAGTTCTCTATCACCTAACAATTCAATCAGGATAAGAAATTTCTTAGTAATTCTTTAACTAAATCAAGTGCTTAACATACCAAGGTTTCATAAAACAAAACGAGTATAGTTTCACATCAAGTTTAAACCCTCAAAACAAGTCTAAGTTAACACCAAGTAGCAACCATCAAAACATCAAGTAGTGATCAACTCTTAACAACTAACATGTAAAACTTTAAAACATGCATAAGTCTTGGAACATAAAACAGATCTCTTCCACCATGCCACTGTCACACACACTTTGCCCCTCCTGCTGCTCCCTTTAGTTTAGCCATTCTTTACCCTTTTCTGCAGTACAAGGGAAACATGAAACTATAATCACATAGGCTTAGTAAGATCCTTTCCTACTCACAAAAGCCATACATCAGGGATTAGACATAGAGTAGTGACATGTTCATCTAGACAACATATAGGCATAACATTCATATAGAAGTCGTGACATGATCATTTAGGAACATAGGACTAGCATTCATAAAGATAGTGACATGTTCATCTAGTCAACATATAGGCATATCATTCATATAGAAGTCATGACATGATCATTTAGGAACATAGGACTAGCATTCATAAAAATAGTGACATGTTCATCTAGTCAACATATATGCATAACATTCATATAGAAGTCGTGACATGATCATTTAGAAACATAGGACTAGCATTCATAAAAATAGCATGTTAATCACATAGACATGAAATGGGTATATACAAGATGTTCTTTGAAAACATATATTTTATAGGTACTTAAACATAAATCTTAACATGAGAGCCCGACATTGTACCACATACATCATTTTGCGTGCATCCCTAAATAGATCCGAGGTAGCTAATCCCGAAATTACTAGAGTACTAGGCCCATACTACGACCGTCGACCTAGGGGCAACGTAGGAGCCCATCCTATACTAGATCCGTACTATGACCGTCGACCTAGGGGCACGTAGGAGCCCATCCCATGGACCTTGCTAGGGTCCGGTACAAGCCATATAAAAGTAAAATAGCATATCATGTTCCTTATCATAGCATAAAGAGTGCTCTTAGTCCCCATTCATAGGGAAGCGTCTCTTAGGCATTTCATCATACATACTTAAGCCATGCATAACGTAGGTGTGCCCTAGTGGACATGAAACATAAATGTGTACATCATGACACAATGAGCATAACATAAGCATACATTAGTACAATTAACATAGACATAAGGTAGTGACATAAACAAATCATGCTATCATAAAGTCTAACTATCATCATGTCAACGTCATGTATATATATATAGCATGACATGAAAGATCATTAGTAAACATAAGCATGTTTTAAGGATGGTATCCAATACTATCACACACTACCTAACATGGGGGGGATTTTTAGCAACCATAGAGGGGCTTGGAATTTCTTCCTAACCCTAGTTCTTGGACATGGCCGAAACTTCTAAGGGAGGTTTTTAAGAAATCAAACACTCAAACATACTAACACAAAGTCTAACTATCATCATGTTAACTTCATAAATACATGTATCATGACATGGAAGATCATTAGTGAGCATAAGCATGGACATGGCCGAAACTTGGTTGGGAGGTTTTTAAGAAATCAAATACTCAAACATACCAACAAAAGGTCTAACTAACATCATGTTAACATCATATATATATATATATATCATGGCATGGAAGATCATTAGTAAGCATAAACATGGTCTTGGCCGAAACTTCCAAGGGAGATCTTAAGGAATCAAACACTCAAACATACTAACACAAGGTCTAACTAACATCATGTTAACATCATATATATATATATATATATATATATATATATATATATATATATATATATCATGGCATGGAAAATCATTAGTAAGCATAAACATGGTCTTGGCCGAAACTTCCAAGGGAGATCTTAAAGAATCAAACACTCAAACAACTTGTACTGCAGGTGAGGGGATTACTTACATCCTCTCGTTTGGTTTACTATAAGAAATATACCCTTGGTGCCAAGACAAGGCCTCCTTTTTCTCCTTGAGCTTTCGGAAATGGGAGAAGGAGAGGATGGGTTTCGGTGGAGGAAGAAGAAGGAAGAAGAGAATGACTTGTTGTTCTCTTGCCTCCTCACTTACTCCTATTTATTCTAAGTGAAGATGTCCCTTTATCTCCCCTACCCTTATCTATCCTTTCCCTTACTCTTCTAACAGCACACCCCTACTGGGCTTCTGGTTATCACATGCATCTTAAGGTTTAGTTACCTGCTTGGAGGTTCAGGGTTCAAACCCTAGGCCATGCATCCTTTTTGGATCTATTCCCTTTTATTTTTGAAAAAAAAGCCCACATAGAAGCCCATTATAATCATGCAAAAATTCTTATCAAATTTTCTAGGAATTTTACGGGCGTTACATAGAGGGGGGTGAATAGCGTCGTCGATGCTTGATGGATTTCGTTTGCGTTTGATCGTCTACAATCTTGTTAGCACAGTGGAATGATAATAACAAATATAAACAACAAGATACACAACCACAACGCGAGATATAACGTGGTTCAGAACCGAATGGTTCATACTCCACGGATCAAGCTCAAACGACCTCTAGCGATGCATACACACACCACTAATAACAATATCTCCTTTTCGACACAAATCGGAGGTGGAGAAACCTCTTACAACAATTCTTACAATAATAAGAAGTAAATGCAAGCTGATACAAGTAAACTACACAAATACAAGTAAAGAAAATTTTACACAATATGAACTTGAGCGCTTGCTTTTGGTTGCTTGAAGAGTAGCCTTGGAGACTCTAAATCACACCAGCAATTCGCCCCAAAAGCTCCCAAAAACCATTGATCGAAATCTCCTCCACGAGCTCCCTTTAAAGCTGCTGCATGGGCTGGATTTCGCCTATCAGTCGACTGCACGAGACCATCAGTCGACTGATGTCACTGTTGTCGTGAGACAACGACTACAATCACGCTGGAAAAATCCGACGGATACACCATCAGTCGACTGATCATACCCATCAGTCGACTGTTGGCTCAATCAGTCGAGTGGTCGGGCCGATCACCCGACTGGAGAACATTCTATGCCTGAAATCCCGGCCATCAGTCGACTGATCACCTTGATCCCGATCGCCGCCAGAAATAATCGCCCACCTGGGCAATGATCGCAGTGGCACTCCCGCAATAAACCCTAGTTGACTCTCATCAGTCGACTGACCCATGGTCCCAGTCGACTGATACACCTCAAACATGAGGTTTTAACCCAAGTATGGTGCCCCCATACTTGCTAGATCACCCTTAGCCTAGACCTAAGCCTTCTAGCCACCTCCGTTAGTCTCGCGCCTATCGGATCCCTCCAAGTCATCCATGACTTATTCATCCATACGCTAGCCTTTAGGTGCTTCCATCGGCTATGTCATGCTAACGGTGTCTACACTGCCAAGGCACATTGGACTTATGTTGTCAAGACTCTCGCTTGGACTTTACGCCGCCAACCATTGGACTTATGCTGCCAAGACTTCACCCTTGGACTTTACGCGCCAATATCGAACCCCTTGGACTTCTCAAATGTCAAGACTCAAGCTTGGACTTTCCCTTGCCAACCCATGTTGGACTCTCCATGCCAAGACTCATGCTTGGACTTTACATGCCAAGTACTCAAGACTTGGACTTTCCATGACATGGTCAACCCTAGTCAACCATCAAAATCCCCTCGAGTCAAACTCGAGTCCGATCAATCATGACCTAGGTCGATTGTACAACCAATCTCCCCAAAATATTATCAGACATCAATGTCAAACATCGATGTCAAACCTTCATGTCAAACATCAAAACATCGCTCGAGTCAAACTCGAGTCCGGTCAATCGTAACCTGGGCCGATTGCACCAACTATATCCCCCTTTTTGATGTTTGACAAAATCACATACCTTTGAGTTAGAACACTAACTCAAATCTTCTTACCAATTATCCCAAATTGGTAATCCCATAAATTCTCCCAATAATTCTCCCAAACATTCTCCCCCTTTTTGACTAACATAAAAAAGGTTCTCTCCAAGGAGGTCAATGTCTCATGTCCCAATGAGATCTTACAATCTCCCCCTTGGTCCAAAAATATCTAGGATGCCTACAATCTTCCTAGTGATAAGTCTCATATCACTCAAGAGAGGCAATCCTACACACTCTCCCAATTTCCAAATTGGGTATCTCAAAATTCCCATTTTTCCCACTCATGAGAAAAAATAACGTCCATTATCCCATGATGGATACGTCCCCCTAAAGGCTTTCTCTCTCTTGACCATTGCACCAACAATGTCCTTGGGAAGTCCCTAAGCCAATAGGAACTCTAAACCATCAAAAATAAGATCTAAAGTTCAACATTGAACTTTCCCATACCTTAAATTTGATACATCACCCTAACAACTCTCCTAATCCATATCCAATGGATTTTCACCATTTATAATGCTTCCTAAAGAATATCCTAGGCTTAGGAGTGGTTAGGAAATTTTACCGTAGTTGAAAACGGGCTAAACAACATTGTTTTCCCCGAAATCAGCCTAGCGATGACTCTATCGGACAATGATCGTATTTATCATCGATCGATCATTGGTAATGATCGATAATAAATTTCTAAATTTCAGTTATTAGAATCGAATTTCAAAAATTCATAAATAATTATACGTAATTCAAAAAATCATGAAACTTCATACGTATAATACTTATGACCAATACAATGGGTGAAAAATATTTGAAAAATATTTTACCCATAAAATAATGAAATTGATACAAAGTTTAAAAGTAAAGAAAAACTTTAATGTTTTAGCTCACTTTGTATCAACTTCATCAATAGTGATTGCTATCAAAAGATAGACTTCATCAAAGTTTTCTAAAATAATTTTAAAATATTTTCAAAACCTTATATTGAATCATATTCTTTGGGCTTAATGTACATGACTTGAACAAAAACTTTCCCAATGATCCACAACTAATATAAGATGAGTTTTGGTTCATCTAGATACAAAAACAATGCACCTTGAACTTAACTCATATCCTAACATCTCACATGCATCTAGGGTATATAAATACATATATATGTCAATTTAGATGTGAGATATGAGTTTTGTTCTCCTAATCTAGGGCCTCATGTATTTTCTAAGGCAACCCTACTTGATTCCCTTATGCATGAGACTTCAAGTCATGCCATAGTCCTTAAATCAATTTTAATCAAATTAAATGCATGAATGATCATGACATAAATGATAACATTAACTAAGCATGACCAATGATCATGATGTCATGGCATAAGATGGAATCTAAACATATATGACATTTAACCCTAATCCTAAACATGATCATGACATATTAAAAGATTGAAAGTAGATATGATGTCATGACATGTTATATGGAAAATCAAGCATGACAAATAAAATATAAGGTATATAATACCTAAATTTTAGTATTTGTTGTCATTTGTTATTATTAATCTCATTTTGCCATATTGCTACTAATCCTCCAAGTGTGTCAAAAACTCAAAATGACACACTATAACCTCTAAATCTAAATTGTGCCAATTTAATTGATTTTTTAAACTTCTTAGATAATATTGACACATCCTAAAGTCTTTTAGGATTAAGAATCAAACATATTTCTAAGGTATCCATAACATTGAAAATAACCTAAAGTGTCATCTTTATTATGGTTAGGTTAACTACCCATCCATTAAAGTTGGCACACTTAAACCCATCTAGCGTGAATCGATCACGCTTTTAGGAGCCCAAAACTTATTTGAGCTCCTTGGGTTTACTAGGTATTCCTTAGGGATAACCTCCCTAGATACCTTCCTAATGACCCTTCTAGGCTTATTAGCCTTGGTCATTGTGGTCTTGCCATGGTTAACTCTAGGGGTGACTCCCCTTGTAACTTTCTTAGTGGCTTTCCTAGGTTTCCTTGAAACCCTAGCCACTAGGCACACACCATGGTCAACTCTAGGGATGACTTCCCTTGTGACCTTGGTATTTCTCTACCTAGGTTTAGTTCCATAGTCAAATGGAATATTATGGTAGGTAGGCTTATCTACCTTGGACCTAGGCTTGTGGTTCAAGCCTTTCTTGCCCATAGATGAGCCTTGCCTCCTAGACTCTAGACCTTGACTCTTGGACCTAGATTTTTGATCATTTGACCCTTTAAATTGATTTTGTATATTCCTAAGGGTCTTCTCTAATTTCTCAAGCCTTGACCTCAAAGCTTGATTTTCCTTTTCTAATTGCCCAATTTTTGAGTTTTGATTTAATCTTTGGGCATTGTTCTTCCTAGGCATATGCCTAGTCCATTTGGGGTTAAAACTTAGGTGGTCCTCAATTTTCTTAATGCTTGCCCTAGGTAAGGTTTTTCTAGGGACATTAGTCTCAAATTTCTCCTTAGTTTCAAAATGAACATTCTTAGCTCTTAGGTAAAAATATTTATTATTTATAGCATATTTTTCATGATAAATAGCAAGATTACTCCTAACATGCTTTTGCCTATTAATTAAGGAAGGAGCATTATTTAATTTTACCTTAGGGATTGCTTTAGAAGCTCCCCCTACATGTGATGCCTCCTCTTGAGTCTTCTTGCTCCCCCTAGGGCATTGACTCTTATAATGCCCTCTTTGATTACATTTGAAGCATATGATATGCTCCTTGTTTTTGATGGTTGGGGGACCGACTTCCTTTGACTTTTCTTGACCTTTAGGTGCCGGTGAACTTTTCTTGACTTTCTTTGGGCACTTGCTCTTATAGTTCCCAAACTCCCTACACTTAAAATATATTATATGAATTTTATTTTGAAATGGTGTGTTTGAGTTACCTTCCATGGTAGGGGAGTCCCGAGCTTCCTCTTCCTCTCGACCGGAGGTAGATGGTTCTTCTTGAGCTTGAGAGGATGAAGACTCCTCTTCTTCTTCTTCTTCTTGGACCGGTGATGAATTTTCGTGATATTTTGCCAATTCGCTCTAAAGCTCCTTGACATCCATGTAATCCCCTAGGCTACATAAGATATCATTAGGAATTAGATCAAAAATAAATTTGACTACCTTTTTATTTTTATCGAATTGTTGGAGTTGCTCCTCGGTCCATCTCTTCTTCTTGAGGAAGCCTCCCTTTGGTCCTCTTGGATAATTAAATCCCTCCATCAACATGGACCATTCTTCAAAGTCCCTCATCATCAAGAAGTATTCAATCCTTGCCTTTCATTGGTTGAAGCCCTCTCGTCCATAGAAAGCATATGGGATTGGGGTGTTGATGTCCCAACCCAAATTCTCTTAAATTTCCATCTTGTTCCTCTTCACCCTCTAGCATCTTGGCTCCGGGTTGTTAATCCGTAGAAGAGCCTCGGACTCTGATACCAATTGATGGGACCGTTGTGACCGCTAGAGGGGGGATGAATAGCGTTATCGATGTTTGATGGATTTTGTTCGCGTTTGATCGTCTACAATCTTGTTAGCACAACGGAATGATAATAACAAATATAAACAACAAGATACACAACCACAACGCGAGATATAACGTGGTTCGGAACCGAATGGTTCATACTCCACGGATCGAGCTCAAACGAGCTCTAGCGATGCGTACACACACCACTAATAACAATATCTCCTTCTCGACACAAGTCGGAGGTGGAGAAAACTCTTACAATAATTCTTACAATAATAAGAAGTAAATGCAAGATAATACAAGTAAACTACACAAATACAAGTAAAGAAAACTTTACACAATGTGAACTTGAGCGCTTGCTTTTGGTTGCTTGAAGAGTAGCCTTGGAGACCCTGAATCACACCAGCAATTTGCCCCAAAAGCTCCCAAAGAACCATTGATCGAAATCTCCTCCACGAGCTCCATTTAAAGCTACTGTCTGGGTTGGATTTTGCCTATCAGTCGACTGCACGGGACCATCAGTCAACTGATGTCACTATTGTCGTGAGACAACGACTACACCATCAGTCGACTGATCATACCCATCAGTCGACTGTTGGCTCAATCAGTCGAGTAGTCAGGCCGATCACCCGACTGGAGAATATTCTATGCCCAAAATCCTGACCATAAGTCGGCTGATCACCTTGATCAGTCGACTGCTCAGGCCAGCAATCGACTGCCCACCTCTTGCAGTCGACTACCAGGACACTCTCCGCAGTCAAACCCTAGTTGACTCTCATCAGTCGACTGACCCATGGTCCCAGTCGACTGATACACCTCAAACATGAGGTTTTAACCCAAGTATAGTGCCCCCATACTTGCTAGATCACCCTTAGCCTAGACCTAAGCCTTCTAGCCACCTCCGTCAGCCTCGCGCCTATCGGATCCCTCCAAATCATCCATGACTTGTTCATCCATATGTTAGCCTTCAGGTGCTTCCATCGGCTATATCATGCTAACGGTGTCTACACCACCAAGACACATTGAACTTATGCTGCCAAGACTCCCACTTGGACTTTACGCCGCCAACCATTGGACTTTACGCCGCCAATATCAAATCCCTTGGACTTCTCAAATGCCAATACTCAAGCTTGGACTTTCCATGCCAAGACCCATGTTTGGACTTTACATGCCAAGTACTCAAGACTTGGACTTTCCATGACGTGGTCAACCCTAGTCAACCATCAAAATCCCCTCGAGTCAAACTCGAGTATGGTCAATCATGACCCGGGGCGATTGCACCAACAATCTCCCCAAAACATTATCAGACATCAATGTCAAACCTCCATGTCAAACATCAAAACATCGTTCAAGTCAAACTCGAGTTCGGTCAATCGTGACCTGGGCCAATTGCACCAACAAGATTTAAAATTGAGACGCAATTTAGATGTGATGCATATTGAAAAGAATATCTGTGATGCTTTAATTGACACATTATTAAATATAAATGGAAAGTCAAAGGGCACTCTCAAAGCAAAATTAGACTTGTAGAATATAAGGATAAGGAGTAAATTGCATTTATAGCCAGTAGGAGACAAATTCAGGAAACCGTATGGAAGTTACACGTTGACATTGGAAGAAATGCATGAATTTTGTCAATTTTTGAAATCTGTAAAGTTTCTAGATGGTTATGCTGCCGATATATCTAGACATATAAATACAAATGAAAGAAAGATATATGGACTAAAATCACATGATTGTCATGTATTATTGCAAAAAATACTTCCAGTTGTTGTACGTAAAATTTTCCCAACAGACATATATAGCACACTAATTGAGTTATGTGATTTCTTCAAAAAGATCACTGCAAGTTCTTTACACACAGCGACATATGTAAAATGGAGAAGCAAATAGTCCTGATATTGTGTAAGATGGAACAGATATTTCCTCCGGTATTTTTTGACATTATGGTTTATTTGACAGTTCATTTACCTCGTGAAGTCATGTTAGCTGGGTCAGTTTCGTCACGATGGATGTATCCCTTTGAGTGATATTTGGGAAGACTAAAAATATATGTTCGTAATAATGCACGACCTAAAGGATCTATTGTAGAGGGGTATATTGTAAATGAGATGTTGACTTTCAGTTCGTTATATATGAGTTAGATTGTTACAAGTTTTTCTAGGCTGGAACGGAATAAAGATGTTCAACCATCAATATGCAAATTAAGTATTTTCTCACAGGAAACAAGAGTCTTTGGCAACTAACACAATCTGAAATTGTCATTGTCTTTGTTTAAGAAAGCACATTGGTATGTTCTAAACAATTGTAAAGAAGTCGATCAATATCGAAAGTAAGTTTTTACATTAAGTTATTACTTTAATTCTATTTCATTCATAAATTTTAAAATGATTAAATTTTTATACAGTGAGCATCTACAACTTATGTCCCAAAAGGTTCATGTTAATCAAGTTATGCAATATCACGAGCGAGATTTTCCACTGTGATTTAGGGATAAAATTATAATGCTAAATTTTTTTACAAATTCAGAGATCACAGATAAGTTATACTACTTAGCAATGAGACCTGATACTGAAGTTCAACTGTATGATGCATGCATTGTAAATGAGATTCAATATCATACGAAGTCCCGTGATTCACGCAGAACTACTCAGAATAGTGGAGTGAGCATACCATCCTCTGATGATGGGGACAATTTAGATTTTTTTGGTGTGTTGAAGGATGTGGTTCAAATATTTTACTTTTTTAGGTATAAAGTCCAATTATTTTGGTGTGAATGGTTTCAAAGTAATCCAAAAAAAATCGTTGGAGGAAGAGTATGATCTCTTGTGTATTGACACTTCTAAAACATGGTACGATGATGACCTATTCATCTTGGCAACCCCAAGCAAATCAGGTGTATTATTTGAATGATATCAAGCGTGGAGGTCATTGGAAGGTAGTGCAAAGGGTTCACCACTGAGAAATATACAAAGTAACTGATGTTGATGAAGTATCTGAACATTTTGAGGTTGGTAATATCTTGAATATAGAGCCAAACCAAGAGATTTCATCCAATGATTCGACTTCAGTAATCGGTGAAAACTTAGAGATAACTCAACTATGTCGATTAGATATTGAGCATCCATAAATAAATATGGCAAATGCACAAGTGGATCTGGATAGGGGCGCACGCTCAAAGTAATCATATTGATGAGGCTGAAGATAGTAAAATTAACAGTGAGGCGGATGATTATTTATCCTTTTCAGATGATGATAGTGATTAGATGTATTTATATGGTATTTATATTGTTATTCATTTATAATTCATGTATTTAAGATAATCTTTCATTATATGTCGATCTATATTTAATGCTTATGTCACAACTATGACACCTAAGAGAATTGAGTGCCCCCCAGTTGTGCCTACATCTGACGATGACAGTGCTTCTACTAGTTAATTATGTAGTTTTAAATATGTTTATTTAGTTTGTTATTTATTTGACTTGTTAATTGTTAATACTTTTTGATTTACAATTCGTCCGACACACAGAGAGACACGAGGCACACACTCTGATTGGCTCCGACGGTAAATCGAGGAATGAGGTAAATTACCCATTATATTTCGTAAGAGCGATGGTCATCCTATCAGGCAAAATGCAATTGTTTTTATAATAGAGTTAGGTCTGTTAATTAAGAAATTCACTCCCCTACAAGCTAAGAGTTGGAAGCATATCCCCGTAGACAATAAACAGATGATATATGAATGATTATCAGTAAGTATGAGTAATTTGATATTTATATAATCAGTCATCCTTCGTTAATAAATTTCAATATTGGTATTTTTTTCAGGCTACTTTCGATATCAGTTTTGTCGAGGAGGCAACGTCAGTAAGAAAGGAGACCGACAGATTAATGAGTGCAAGATACAGAGAGAATATAAATAAAATGTGCACTCATTATAAGAGCCTACTGCATCTACCCCCTACTGAGCGCTGACATCATATGTCGATCGAGTTTTGTGAGACACAGGAAGATTGGAACTATATATGTGATATGTTTGAATCAGAGAAATTTCAGGTAACTCAATCTATCAATTATCTGTGTTATATAAAAATTAAAATATTTATTCTATAACTCATCTTTACGTTTTATTTTAACAAATTTTCATAGACATGATCGACAACAAATGCCCAAAACTGATCAAAAATCATTCATTCAATACAGTTACGACAGTGTAAGTACAAACTTTATAGTTACAGTATATTATTTGTTATTTTTAATATTAACATATTATAATATTTTTTAGACCGATCAATCACAGAGAAAAGATCAGATTACTGTATTTAATACCACCCATTGTAGCTCGTCGAAAGGGTGGAGTGGGGAGAGAGCCGAGACTACATACGTAAGATATAATCGATATAATTTAGTAAAGTTATTTTTAAATTTGCATAATTCTTTTTAAACATATTAATAATATGTTTGTTATTCTTAGGGTGATATGGTGAGACTACGAGATGAGCACATTCAATCACAAGAAATCGGAGATGACATCGATGCAGTCTAGATTGTAGCTCAAGTTTATAATCAAGTCCTCGGTGTTCATTCTAGATATATTAGAGGACTTGAAAGTGGGTCAAAACTAGTTAGATCCACTTCTTCGGATGTCAGCTCCTCCTCTAGATTAACTAACGTAGCACTGCGTGAAAAACTTGAGTCTATCAAACAACGATTAGAAGGGACGCAAGAGGAGCTAGCAAACACTCGAGTTCAATTAGCTAGCACCCAAGATGAGTTGGCATCAATGAGATCAAGACAAGATATATTTGAAGCAATTCTGAATTGGCTTGAACCTGGAGCTTTACAATCATTGATACATGAGTCATCTTCAGCTCCACCTCCTCCTCCATTTTAGAGTTTTTGGATACGCCTATTTTGAGTTAGTGAAATTGTGAACTTGAATGTTTTTGAATTTGGAGACTATGAATTTGTGAAATTGGATGTTTTGGACTTAAAGTTTGATTTCTACTTATGTATTTCAGATTATGTTATATTAGTTGTGGTTAAATGTAATTGTTGTTAAATTGTTTGAGTTGTATGTTGTTAAGTTAGGTGTGAAAATAAATTGTGTGATTGATATTGTGTTACAGGATATCGAATACAAATTAAATAAATTCTAGAAATATGTATTTTCATGGTTAGTGATGTTTTTTTCCATTTCGTCGTTAATCATCGATACAAGACATCAGGATTTTTAGAGTTAGCGATGAAATTTCTATTACCATCGCTAACGTTTTGCGTATCAGTCGACTATTCAAATTATGCAGTCGTCTGTTATAGGATATTCGCGATGAATTATATAAAAATTCATCGCAAACGATTCACTCGACTGATCAGTCGACTAAAAAATATTCCGTGCTGGCGAAATTATGGACAATCGACTGCTTTCCTCCATCAATCGACTGCTAAATAGCGACGAAATGAATATATTTCATTGCTATTAAATACGGAAAATTTAAATACTAGAATAAAATGGCCAAAGAATTAAGGAAAATAATCCTGGAAATTTTTTCGGAATTTTTAGGAAATTTTAGGAATTTTTTCGAAATTTTTCTGGATTTAAACGGAGTCCGTACGGGGTATTTACGGGGATAAGGAAAACAGGCTTTTAAAGGGGTCTGTTTGGTTTATCTGTATTGAGGGGTTAATAAATTTTATTAACCTATAGTTAAATAGAAAAACCCTAAGTTTTTTTTTCTATTTCCTTTTCTTTTCCCGTGCGCCTGATTCCCTCTTTGCGCATTTTCTCTTCCCCATGTCTTCCCCCTCACGTTCGCCGTCGGTTTCCCATTGCATCTTCGATTCTTTCCCCTCCTAGTGGTGAACGGCGGTGCCCAGACCACCCGCGACGCTCCTGTGAACGAGCCGACGATAAGCACCCGTGTGGCTGAGGCTTGCGTCGACAGCAAACCTTCTTCTTCTTCATCTTCTCTGTGGTGGCGAGAGCTCGTTCGGTGGGAGGTCTGGCCGAAAGCAAGGTCACCGTGCAAGCCTCTGCACCTTCTCTTCTTCCTCGTGGCAACTCGGTTCCCTCTCCTCACTCAGATCTTATTCCAGCAGGTCGTCAGTCCTTTTGGCCGACTGATTGGACGACGACGTATCTTGGCAGGTTACAGTTGCCACGGGATAGCCAACCTCTTCCTCCTCCCCAAGCTCTCGTCGACTTCTTCGCGTGAGCCAATCGACAGTGGTTTGGTCTGATTACTGATCGTGAGCTGTGCTTCACGATCCCTGCTGATTTTCATCAGGAATAGGTAAGTGATGATTTCCTCCATACTTTGGACAAGATCTAGGTTTAAGATGAGATATTTCTTTCACTGAGCATGTTTTGTCGATAGGGGCAGTGAATTGACGTCGGTGAATAAAGGATAGGAGGAAGAGGGCTACCAAGAGATTTCCAAGGCTGGTAAGTTTGGTCTAGCCTCTCTTTTAGTTGTAAAATTGTTAGATTTATGAGTGGTTGTGTGGTGATAATGGTGGATGGATATGGGAGTGGTTTGATATGGGTTGCGTATAGATTGGGTTGTTCCGATGAATAGAACGGGTTGTGTTGGTTGTTAACGGCTGTAAATGGATTGTGGGCACCAAGTTGTGGGATCCAAGTGTTGGATCGTGTTTGAGGTAAGGATTGGTTGAGTCATGTGTATGTCACCTAGAGTTAGGTTAGATTCATATTTATGATCGGTTCTGTAATTATGTATAGAGGATTGATTAGGTGGAATAGGATATATAATTAAATCAATCTAGTGGATCGGATATGAGGTCGATGTAGGATTCGATTCGATCATTTGTTGTGAGATGGATAATATTTTCATATGATGAGTATTGATCATGGTGAGATTAATTGCAAGGATATATTCTTGGATTGAGGAGTTAATCACAATTTATGACCTACGGGTTGAGGGTCTACTTGGAGATACATAGTAGTATTTAGCACGTCGTGTGCTTGGATTTGATGGATTTACTTTGGATTAATTGGTTATGGAAGGAATCGATTATGTATTCGATTTATCGGTAAATGGTATTTTGTGCTTAATAATAGTTATGCTTTATGCAGGTTTCGGTCACGAGGCAGGTCCCCGGTCGTGACGATCTGGTTCTTTTGCGGATATATTATCAGACGGGTATTTTGACTTATCTTTTAGATATAGTCAAGTTGGTATGCTAGTTAGGATAGCTTGCAATAATTTTCATGTTTATATGCCTTGTGTGTTTTTGTGCCTATTGATACATGCATTGGATAGGATATAATTTTTGTCTTCCCTGGTTATTTGGATCATAGTATATGGATTAGGGATATGTACATACTGATTGTACATATTATTCGGATAGGTATTGTGAGTAGGATTTACATGTTTTAGTATCATGCACCATTTTTGCATGATTGCATGCTGGCTGGACGGGGTTCCATTATTGTTGAGCCCGCAGCTAGTTACATGGCCTGCACACACTGCCACTCATGGGTTAGTGGTACATCAGAAGGGTGTGTCTGATTGCTCTGTCGACTCATTGGTCCGCTCATGGGTAGCGATGAGGCAGCGTGGTAGCGGGCAGGGATCCCTCCTCTGGTCTATGACACCGGGAGATGAGAGCTTAGCTCCCCCACTCTGTTTAGGGCAGGAGGATAGGTGTACTCCGACAGCATCCTGTCCACTCGGTCACTCAGGAGCAGTGATGGCAGAGTGCACAGTTGTCATAGCCCTACCCACTCGGCTTCACCATCGCGTGTGAGGCGGCTGACTGGCGTCAGGGGTGACCATGTCATTTGCACGACATGCACTTTGCACGGATTGCATTTGTATTGTGTTTGTTGCATTTTTATTTATGCCTTGGATGTTGCATATGATTGCCATGCATACAGGATACATGTTTGTATATGGTGATGACTCTTATAGTAGGGCACATGCTCCTATATCAAGGTAGGAGATTCAGGTGAGTACAGTTCTTTTGCATTTATTTCTTGCTTACCCTTTATGTGAGACTGTACTAGCATGATTTTTATTGTTAGATATACCTTACTTGCATATCGACTATATTCGCTAAGTTCTTTGAACTTATCCCGTTGATTTATATCTATTTCAGGATGAAGCTGTCAGGAGAGTCCAGCTGCCAAACCCCCTCGTCGTGGAAGTTTATTTGGTTATTTATTTCTGGTTTTGGATATCTTGTTTAGAAGATATATTTAGGACTGGAATTGGATTTATGTATTCGTGAATTTTTGGTGTCCTTATGGACCTCTGTTCGGAGTTTTGTTCGGGATTGGATTTCGGTTGAGTATTCCTGCCCAGATGGCAGAAGGGGTAGGTTTATATGTGATATACTTTTAATTTGGTCATTTGTTTGTTGGCCTGAGGCCTAATTATTACACTGCGTGTGTTGTTTGGATTCCGGTCATGTTGACCGATGTATAGTGGCCGTGTAGGCCTTGTATGTAAATTGACATTGTCACCCGTACAGGGGAGATGTTGCCGAATTTTCGTCTGGCGGAGACTCCATCGGGGCGTGACAGTTGCAAACCCGTCAGTCGATTGACCAATCGACTAAAAAATATTCTATGGCTGACCAAATAATAGACAGTCGATTGCTTTCTTGCTTCAGTTGACTAATTATTCACGACGAAATTGGTTTAGTTCATCGCCAATATTAGTGATTTTTCTCTTTCTGATATTCTAGATTTAGCGACGAAATTATTATTTTTTGAGACGTTTTTTCCATTGTCGTTAATATTAATGACAAAAACTGAAAATTTCGTCGCTAAAGTCTCTTAGCGACAAGCTTATTACGACGATTCTAGCGATGAAATATTATCGTCGTTAATATTATTTAGCAATGAATATTTGATATTAGCGGCGAAAAAAAAATCATCGCTATTTACCATTTTTCTTGTAGTACTGGTAAACAATATATCATAGCAAATAATCATATCTAATAAAAAATTTAAAAATTTCAATCTCATATATTGTTAAAGGAATTGTTTTTCTTTTTGTTTTAGGATCATAATTAATCTTTGCAAGTTGATATAAATTATCTTTTATTCATGGAGTTTGATAATTTATAATTTTAACACTGATCAAGATATTTATTCAATGTGTTTATCAAAATGATTTAAGAGTTAAAACTAAAAATATGGTCTTACAAAATTTGTCATTTATTTATAGAAAAAGAAATAATGAATATATATATTGTGTCATATCAAAATATGTTTTAATTATCACAAAGTACTAAATTAAGATATCACAATCACATAGTGTATAAAAAGCCTTATAATTTATATCTAAGAATCTCTATTGTGCATTTTATTGTTTATCTTTCATATTAGTGATTATTTGTGTAAGTTATCATTAGGTCGGGTTAATCATGATGGATATAAAGTTGATGGAAATTAGTTGAGTGAGAGAAATCAAGTAGGTCAAGATGACCAAATACTTAATAAATAGAGAAAATCAAATGGGTCAAGGAGGATTAGATATTTAGTAGTTGAAAGTTCAATAGGATGGTGACAAGTGAGAAATCTAAATGGATCATGATTAATCAAATATTTGACATGAGAGGGGGAGTCCAAGTAGGTTACCATTGATTGGACACTTCGGCATAAAAGGAAATGTCCAAATAAATCAAAGAGGATCGAATATTTATTGTTGAAAAGTCATAACAGATCAAGTTTGATTGAATATTAGGAGCAAAAAAAAAAGTCCAAACAGATCAAAGAGAACTAGATGATTGATGTCGCTGAAGCCTTGATAAATTAAGATGATCGAATGCTAGACATGTTAAAGTCTTGACAGGTCAAAAGTGGCCAATGCTAGATGATTGAATTTTTGACATACCAAGAGTGGTGGAATATTAGACAAAAAAAAGTTTTGATAATCTCTTTAATTTTACATTCATTTCATTAGTAATCTTTTTAGCAGAAATCATAAAAAATGTGAATTCATTCTCTGTAAATTCATTAAAAAAAGAAACAAGATATTTCAACTGATCTAATGGAATAACAATATTCATATTTTTATCTTGTAAATAATATATAATACCAAATAATCATATCTAATAAAAAATTAAAAATTTCAATCTCATATATTGTTAAAAAAATTGTTTCTTTTTTTGTTTTAGGATCATCGTTAATTTTTGCAAGTTGATATAAATCATCTTTTATTTGTGGAGCTTGATAATTTATTATTTTAACATTTCCTTTTATCACAATGATTTAAGAGTTAAATTAAAGATATAATCTTACAAAATTTGTCATTTATTTGTAGAAAAAAAAAATAATTAATATATACATTTTTGTCACATCAAAATATATTATAATATTAAAACAAGAATTAGTCATATCACTAAGTACTAAATTAATATATGACACCTGCATCAATAATAACAACAAAGTCTATCCGGAGTAAAAAAAAAAAAAAAAAATTTAACTACTTTTGTACGTGTATAAAAAATAAGATAATTTATATCTAATAATCTCTTTTGTACGTGTTTATCTTACATATTAAATTCATTATTACATTATTGTCCTTTTATGTCATTTATATCAAGTGCAAATTGTTTTTTATCATACAGAAAACATGTAAAAAGACATTTTTCTTGAAGACTTATATATAAGTACAATCAAGTATAATTGAAAAGTATTTAACTACTTTTATTTTTTTAATTGTAATACTTTTTATTTCTAATTTTAATATATTTATTAACTCATTTTGTTGATTATGACCAATTAATAATTATAAATTTCATCATCTTAAATCCGTATTATTGGATTGTAAGATCAAATTCTACCGTCATTTTAGTTAAACCAAAAAAAAAATTATTGCTATCTTGATAAATGTCGTCAGTTACCGAAATATCAAATTATTTTTATAAGATTTTTAACTACAACAATAATTCTTATTAATATATTCCTCTAATACTCTTTTTTCTGATTTATCTTTTCTTATAAAATTTGATTAATGACTTTATTTTTAAATAATATCATTTCAACATTAAACCAAATATTAATATTTATAATATGTTCATTGCATTTTCATGACTTTTAAATTTGACATACAAATTTTTCAATCCCGACATAATTCATCTATTAATTAATTTTTAATTGATTTTTTACTAAATAATTTATAACAAAAGTTAAATATTTTATCGAATTCTTTTGAATATACTAGTCATCCCTTTAATATCAATATTTGACGAATAAGATTTGTGATCATTAGAAAGTTTTTGACAGATTTCTTTTTGTCTTACCAAAGTTGTCAAGCCCCGAGAGCATGCCGAGTCGAAAATCAAACGGACGACACCTCCCCTGTACGTGACAACATTTAGGGTTAATACAAGACCCGTAGGCCCACAATAACAACAATATATATATATGAAAATAAAACTACACAAGACACAGCGGAAACAAACCACAACAATACAACAATCCCACACATGCATACCGATATGACTAACACACAACAACACGAAATCTCGACAAAATCTGAATCTACAACATATACATCACGAAAACTCCAAAATACAATGGACAACGGACGGATAAAACAAAACACGAGCCTCGTGAGATGCTCAAGTCGTCACGAAGTCTTCACTGCTACAGGCGCATGAAAACCTGTGGTCCGCGGGGGGTGGTGAGTAAAACTCAGCAGGTAATAGAAAACATGTATATATGTAATATCACATGTATTTCGACAACATAATCTAGATGTACAACAGGTATATCAACATAGTATATAAATACAAGCATATACCGTCTAACTGAAATGAATAACATAAAATGCAGACGTCAAGTTCTACGCGCTATTGATCCCACACAACATATATCCAACATATATATAACAGGAAGAGTAATACCAATACATAATCTACTCATGCTACAGGCCAAGGTATCTATGGTCTATCCAACACATACCAACATCCGACACAATCGTATAACAAATGCAAGAGACATGCATGAATATGATGTCCACCCAAATGCATCAAGCATAGTACAAACAAATGCAACATCACAATAATCATATATATATATATACTGTATCTATATATATATTAATCTCAACCATCTATATATATATATATATATATATATATACATGCATATATGTATATATATATGGTAATATGCAAAGCGCCATCAGGTATGACAATGCAGCATGCATGGTCATGTCGGCTCACCCTAAAGCTACCACGACCCTAGTGTAACCTCGGTGGCTCGAGCATGACAACTGTCCCAACTCAACACCAACCACTACTCTCGAGTGGCCGAGTGGGCAGTATGATCGAGTAGCATATAAGCGTAAAGAGCAAGCTACACGATGGGGGTCCTCATTGGTCACTCGACAAATCACTACCCATGAGTGGTCGAGTACCACACACGCAGGACTACGACACGCAAATCCAACTACCACCGCCTATAGTGGTAGAGTGCGGCACCATAATGCTCGCCTCCCACGGGTGACTCCTCCATGAGTAACCATGGAGGCGAGGATGGTGTGACCCTCTCAACCACAAGGGAGACCTCGTCGCCAGCGTGCATGTAAATGCATGAATGCAATGTCTCACATACAGACATCCACCATAGACTCTCTATCCTGTAGAGAGTCATACCAATCTACTAGACGTACTCTCTATCCTGTAGAGAGTCGTACTCAACTGATCATAATACTCTCTATCCTGTAGAGAGTCATACCAATCTACTCGACGCACTCTCTCGTACTCATCTGATTATAACAAGCTAGGACCACCGGTCCGTAGCGATACCTTAAGTATCATTCCTCTGACCATTTACACAACACATGTTCGGTGGTAACATACAACCTAAGGGTACTAGAACTAACCCTAGGTTAAAGACATTATCTACCTACGGATGACCTTTTTGCCCAATATACAATCAGGTTGTCATCCGGACTTTACCATTTGCACTTAACTTAAACAAATTCTAAGTTACTTGCATCACCTATATGTATAACTCCTAATCATGGTAAAATAAACATGATATCAGCAATAGAGTTAATAGTCAACGGTAAAGGATCAAGCATACGATAAAAAGAACAGGGTCAAGGTAATATGAACACCTAACATGCTCATATCAATGACTAAATCTGAATGAAATACAACTACCCGGACCAGGTAGGAAATTACCCACCTCTTTTGTCTGAGAACACAAGTTGTCTTCACATCCGTGAACTTGCCTTATATCAAAGTCCTCATGTTGTTTCCATCTCAACCACTTCTTAATCTGCTAAAATGTCTGGTCTCAATTTATTCTAAATAAATCAAACATCACCATGTAATGAACATGTACTATCATCACTATATAATTATAGCATATCCAGATCAGTTTACTAAACATAACTGATACACAACTATGAACGACCAAATCTATACTTACCTCGCGTCGTTCCACTTTCCTCACAAAGAATCCAGAAGTAAATCCAGTGTTAAAACCTGTAGTCACATACAGTTCATCACCCACCTTATACTGATCAAAAGTCTTAACTACACAATTCACCTTATGCCCATCATGCATTTCCAACCAATCCATAGATTCATCCAACCACTTATCAATGTTATGCATTCATAATTATTGATTGGACTTACCCAAACTCGTTTCATTTCCCCACAGCTTCTTCATCAGCTTAAGGAAATCCAATCTGTATCAAACAATTGGACTTAAGCAACATCCAATTCCAATAGACCTCTACAGATATATCAATCCTGATTCATCAATTACATAACCAAACAACCGCATAAAAATCCTTACCTAGTTTAGCATCAGTTGAACACGGCCAAGGGAATTCGCTGGAGCTTGCTGCTAACTGCCCAACTCCTCTTGCTTTGGCGATTAATGCTCATAGCCAGTGATCGGTGAGTGAAGTGTGGCACAAAGAATGATCAAATCTGATGGCGACATCCCGCCGAGCTCACACTAAGAGGGGTTGATAATCGTTCCAAGCAGCAGGAGAGCAGCGGCTGAGCGAGGGCTTACGAGAGGAGATGTGGCTGATGGTGAATGGTGGCAGCAGATGGAGGTACACCACAGTGGATTCATCGCTCACAGTGAGGATTGGCTCCTTCGAATCTTAGCGACGACCGATCCCAGCGGTGGCCGGAGGATGGGAAGAGACGGCGATGCTGGATCAGCAAACAGGGGGACTGGCAACGAGGTAGTTCGGCGCTGCGACTGGATTCGCGACCAGGACTGCGTCATCTGGCTCGCGTCGCTTGGCGGTGACACACAAGCAGAAGGGACCGACGGTGAGAAAAGATGACGGATCAGCTTGCCGGCGAGGCAAGCGACTATGGGCGGCGGCGATGAGGAAATCGCGCAGTGGAAGAGGGCTACGGCGACGGGTGAACTGGCTCCCGAACCAGAGATCAGTGGTTGCGCACGATCGGGGAACACAACAAGAAGACACAGATATTACCGATCTGAGCTTGCTGCGGCTTGGATCGACGGAGGGTGGCACTGAGAGGGAATACACAGCAGACAAAGCGGCCGACAGCGGTGGAGCAGCGACCAAATTCGGCGGCGGCGTCTGGCCGCGTGACAGCGGCGACAGGGCTGCAGGGAGGCGACCATGGGCATCGGCAACGAGCTCCTGGAGAATGCTCGATTGACGCCGGCGGCAGTGGAAGGGAGACTGCGATCGAAGGAGAGATCGACGCTGGAAATATGAAGGGGAGGAGGCGGATCGGGAAGAAGAAATCGCGACTGTGGAGATTTGGGAAGAAATGCGCGTTTGAAGAAATGCTCGGTTGAAGATTTTTCGGCGACATTGAAGGTTGGACGGCGCAGAATTTGTGCGGTGTTAAGTATGTTAACGAATCGGGTTGAGAATGGGTAGGGTTTAAATCCAATAAGCCAACCCTAGAATTAATTAAATCTAGGTTATATTAAACTATTAAAATTTCTTAAGCTAGGTTAGATGTAATTAACTCCTAACCATTTTTTTTCGCCGTATCTTACATTCTCCCCCACTTAATAAAATTTGGTCCCCAAATTTCGTACTTAAATGTAAGAACCAATTCAAGAGATTTCTTGAACTACTACATACCTCAAGTGAACAAATGAGGATATCGAGCTCGGATAGTATCTTCCAGCTCCCAAGTAGCCTCCTTATCGAGATGATGTTGTCATCCAACCTTTTACGAGTCGGATGATTTTCGTCTCACTACTGTCGCTCCTTGTGACCCAGGATCCACCCTGGAATCTTCTCGTAAGTCACATTAGGCTGAAGTAGAATTCGGAACCTACTATCCTTATCAGAGACGGGGAATTATTTTCTCAAAAGAGAAATCTATCAACCATCCAAGATACACTCCACACACGTTGTAAGTGCATGGAAGACTATAGCGACGAATCTCACTCGTTGCAATGGTTGCAATTGTTCGCGCTCCAGCAACTCCATTGTAGCTACCCAGTAGCTAGTTAAAACTCCATGAGCACTACTGCTCCATACAACTACAAATCCAGATAATAACTACTAAAGTCACGTCATGTATATGACAGACTATCTTTGTAGTTTCTTAACTGACATAGGCATAAGATATGCCTCATTCAACTGCATCGGAATCATTCCGATCCCTGAAATGATGCATCCGCGTACAACCTCCTTTTTATCCACTCCGGAAGGTTTAACTAATACTCATGTAAAAGTTAACCGCCATCAAGGTCCTGTAAATTAGTTTCACCAGCTTCCGACTAAATAATTTCCAACATCCCCTTTGTCAAACAAGTCTGTGGTATAGTAATGTCACCTACGATGGTCGAGTGCGCAACTATCCACATCTACAGAATTAACCAAAACATACAAGATAAACCATCACCTACGATGGTCGAGTGCGCAACTCCAACTACCACAATCAACCGTGGTCGGTTACGCAACTCCAACAACCATAAAAGGATCCAATCGTGTTCAAGATACATGATTCTCAAATCCAGTGACGACTAAATCGTTAATGAATCTAACAACTTAATCACAACTTGTAAAAATTCATACTAAGTATGAAATTATCGTCTCCACACACCGGCATCGTGCTTACTCTAAGTTGATGATATATCAATCATCACAATGACTTTGATAATTATATGACATCATGTCTCTCCAACCTCAACACTCCAGTCGTAAACCAATCCTAGAGTATACACCGGTGTCTTTAATTGATCTAAATAGATCATTCATCCTCAACGAAGGATACTTACTTCCAACAACTATCGTATTCCATCATCGATAATCGATGCATACTTTCAAAGGTTCATCTCTTAACCTTTTAATTGTTGGTCCACATCTCACCTGACGGTAGAGATACCACCGACCCACAAGTCGATGCATAGGAACCCTTCTAATCCGAACTAATAATGTTCTAGACACAGATACCTGCAAACTACAAGTATCTCCCAACATATTTACTCAAAGGGTAAAACTAGAGTAATACCCTGAACGATAAAATATCCGTCGATCCGATCCCAAAGGCTCCACGCAGGTCTCGGCCTTTCTCCGAAGAGAATAAGATCATATCCAACTGTCCGCGACAAAACGGTCGCATTTCTGCGATGAATGATCCAAGGATTTTTCCTAGATCATCTGATCCTATCACTTAAATCTACGAGCTACAATTGTAGAATACAAAATAGATACGACCACCGTCGTATACTCTCTCCTCTGTGCTAATCAAATCATATGCGGGGTGCGTTGTATGCGCATGAGTCTTCTACGATGTCTTCTCATCGATCTTCGTCTTGATATCCCTTTGTAGGGGAGTATCAAGGAACTCCAACCACGCCTGAGGTAGTAGGTCGCTGCTGACGAAATAACCCAATCTTCGGTGTCGATCTCTGCTGTCGAGACGGTGTATCATCTTCCCGGAATATCCCGGATAGTCTTCAACTGAGTCTTCAAAGTACACTTCCTCCACTGTACTGGTCGCTCACCATAGCAATAGCTGAACTGATCCAACAGATAATCTGGCTTCGCGTGTCTTCGTGATCTGCACTGTACGCCCACAATCCCTTCGGAGTCTTTGTTCTGATTTTGCTGATATCCACAAGACCTTCTGATGATCTGCGATTGGTCTTCTATAATCGAAAAGTAGCTCAAGGCCTGTGACCCTGATATTGCTCCTTTTATCCAACATTCAGAGACTTCTAACTCTGTTAAGTTGACCTGCAATATTTGCTTATCGGTCTCCAACTCTTAACCCTTGTACGGAGTCATTTCTAAACTCCTATCTCAATCCAACGTCTTCTGGCAGGATCTGGTAGAAGATCCCGACATCCTAATCCAATTATAAGCCAATAACTCTGGGTGGCTTAAATCATTCATTCATCTCCTTGAGCTATTAGGTGGTCGTAACCTCTGCAAGTCTCACGACTCTGCACAGTACACTATTACTGACCGATCACCCTTTCTTAAAGCTCAAGAATTTCTTACAATGTGTCACTAAAAGTGACGCGGGAAAATACTCTCTTTCAACATCACTAAACCATGATCAAGTGATGTTTTATTTCCCGAATGTCATTTTCTACATTTAACACCAAATATCGGCTTGATCCCGATAATGGTATGCAAATAACTCTACTTTCTCGGTATAACATGAGTTAAGTACTTAAAAGTACTCTCAAAGTTATACAACTCAGTACGAACAACTCAGGGATAAAATCCCTATGAAACTCCATAACCTAGCCTTCCGCTATCTGCATCAACAATAGTCTACAAGTCTGTTCATTACCCATAGGTAATGATCTGACTAGCATAGTTAGTGGAAATCTCTAAGACTGTAGTCTCTGATTTCCATAATAAATGTGATGACTTGGCCCCTGTTTTCCGACTCGGTATCAGTCGGCTCTCAGAGGTAAATCACCTCCTACCGCGGTTCAAGACTCACGGACTCAGCAGTCGTTCCGTGGTCAACTCATACCACGATTCACGAATAATAACCAACACAATATAGGTTATTCCTGGTATAAGCATCTAAATGCATAGCCGAACATAGCAGGAGTATAAACCCTAAAGGTCACTCCGGTTGGTCGCCTCGGTGGACGACCCCTACTACAAGTCTGCACAGGTGTCATAACTATACTGTATACACCTATTGATCAAGTTTAGATAAATATCTACTAAACCATAAGTTTTTTTTCCAAAAATTCTTACCTCGTGCTGCTTGGAGCTCAGGCCGCTGTCCATCTCATCTCAAAAATAAAAACCGAATAAATCGACTCCCGAGAATCCAAGACTCGACACAAAAATAACATTGTATGACATCGCAAAACCTTGGGCTCTGATACCACTAAAGTTGTCACGCCCCGAGAGCATACCGAGCCAAAAATCAAACGGACGACACCTCCCCTGTACGTGACAACATTTCAGGTTAATATAAGGCCCGTAGGCCCACAATAACAACAATATATATGTATGAAAACAAAACTACACAAGACACAACGGAAACAAACCACAACAATACAACAATCCCACACATGCATACCGGTATGACTAACACACTACAACAACACGAAATCTCGACAAAATCTGAATCTACAACATATACATCACGAAAACTCCAAAATACAATGGACAACGGACAGCAGGCCCAAAACAAAACACGGGAGCCTCGTGAGATGAGATGACGTCGTGCAGTGCTCCAAGTATCCACGGTCTTCTACCACAGGCGGCATGAAACCGTGGTCCGCGGGGGGGATGGTGAGTAAAACTCAGCAGGTAATAGAAAACATGTATATATGTAATATCACATGTATTTCGACAAAATAATCTAGATGTACAACAGGTATATCAGCATAGTATATAAATACAAGCATATACCGTCTAACTGAAATGAATAACATAAAATGCGGACGTACTCAAGTTCGCTACTCGATCCCACACAACATATATCCAACATATATATAACAGAAAGAGTAATACCAACACATAATCTACTCATGCTACAGGCCAAGGTATCTATGGTCTATCCAACACATACCAACATCCGACACAATCGTATAACAAATGCAAGAGACATGCATGAATATGATGTCCACCCAAATGCAGTAAGCATAGTACAAACAAATGCAACATCACAATAATCATATATATATAGACTGTATCCATATATATATTAATCTCAACCATCCATATATATATATATATATACATGCATATATGTATATATATATGGTAATATGCAAAGCGCCATCAGGTACGACAATGCAGCATGCATGGTCATGTCGGCTCACCCTAAAGCTACCACGACCCCAGTGTGGCCTCGGTGGCTCGAGCATGACAACTTTCCCAACTCAACACCAACCACTACTCTCGAGTGGCCGAGTGGGCAGTATGATCGAGTAGCATATAAGCGTAAAGAGCAAGCTACACGATGGGGGTCCCTGCTGTTGGTCACTCCGACAGTCACTACCCATGAGTGGTCGAGTACCACACACGCCGGACTATGACACGCAAATCCAACTACCACCATCTATAGTGGTAGAGTGTGGCACCACAATGCTCTGCCCTCCCACGGGTGACTCCTCCTATGAGTAACCGTGGAGGCAGGATGACTGGCGACCCTCTCAACCACAAGGGAGACCTCGTCACCAGCGTGCATGTAAATGCATGAATGCAATGTCTCACATACAGACATCCACCATAGACTCTCTATCCTGTAGAGAGTCATACCAATCTACTAGACGTACTCTCTATCCTGTAGAGAGTCGTACTCAACTGATCATAATACTCTCTATCCTGTAGAGAGTCATACCAATCTACTCGACGCACTCTCTCGTACTCATCTGATTATAACAAGCTAGGACCACCGGTCCGTAGCGATACCCTAAGTATCATTCCTCTGACCATTTACACAACACATGTTCGGTGGTAACATACAACCTAAGGGTACTAGAACTAACCCTAGGTTAAAGACATTATCTACCTACGGATGACCTTTTTGCCCAATATACAATCAGGTTGTCATCCGGACTTTACCATTTGCACTTAACTTAAACAAATTCTAAGTTACTTGCATCACCTATATGTATAACTCCTAATCATGGTAAAATAAACATGATATCAACAATAGAGTTAATAGTCAACGGTAAAGGATCAAGCATACGATAAAAAGAACAGGGTCAAGGTAATATGAACACCTAACATGCTCATATCAATGACTAAATCTGAATGAAATACAACTATCCGGACCAGGTAGGAAATTACCCACCTCTTTTGTCTGAGAACACAAGTTGTCTTCACATCCGTGAACCTGCCTCATATCAAAGTCCTCATGTTGTTTCCATCTCAACAACTTCTTAATATGCTAAAAAGTCTGGTCTCAATTTATTCTAAATAAATCAAACATCACCATGTAATGAACATGTACTATCATCACTATATAATTATAGCATATCCAGATCAGTTTACTAAACATAACTGATACACAACTATGAACGACCAAATCTATACTTACCTCGCGTCGTTCCACTTTCCTCACAAAGAATCCAGAAGTAAATCCAGTGTTAAAACCTGTAGTCACATACAGTTCATCACCCACCTTATATTGATCAAAAGTCTTAACTACACAATTCACCTTATGCCCATCATGCATTTCCAACCAATCCATAGATTCATCCAACCACTTATCAATGTTATGCATTCATAATTATTCAGATTCAGACTTACCCAAACTCGTTTCATTTCCCCACAGCTTCTTCATCAGCTTAAGGAAATCCAATCTGTATCAAACAATTGGACTTAAGCAACATCCAATTCCAATAGACCTCTACAGATATATCAATCCTGATTCATCAATTACATAACCAAACAACCGCATAAAAATCCTTACCTAGTTTAGCATCAGTTGAACACGGCCAAGGGAATTCGCTAGAGCTTGCTGCTAACTGCCCAACTCCTCTTGCTTTGGCGATTAATGCTCATAGCCGGTGATCGATGAGTGAGGTGTGGCACAGCAATGATCAAATACAGTGACGACATCCCCAAGCCGAGCTCACACTAAGAGGGGTTGATAATCGTTCCAAGCAGCAGGAGAGCAGCGGCTGAGCGAGGGCTTACGAGAGGAGATGTGGCTGATGGTGAATGGTGGCGGCAGATGGAGGTACACCACAGTGGATTCGTCGCTCACAGTGAGGATTGGCTCCTTCGAATCTTAGCGACGACCGATCCCAGCGGTGGCCGGAGGATGGGAAGAGACGGCGATGCTGGATCAGCAAACAGGGGGACTGGCAACGAGGTAGTTCGGCGCTGCGACTGGATTCGCGACCAGGACTGCGTCATCTGGCTCGCGTCGCTTGGCGGTGACACACAAGCAGAAGGGACCGACGGTGAGAAAAGATGACGGATCAGCTTGCCGGCGAGGCAAGCGACTATGGGCGGCGGCGATGAGGAAATCGCGTAGTGGAAGAGGGCTACGGCGACGGGTGAACTGGCTCCCGAACCAGAGATCAGTGGTTGCGCACGATCGGGGAACACAACAAGAAGACACAGATATTACCGATCTGAGCTTGCTGCGGCTTGGATCGACGGAGGGTGGCACTGAGAGGGAATACACAGCAGACAAAGCGGACGCGGCGGTGGAGCGACCAAATTCATGGGCGGCCCGTCGCTGGCGGCGAGGTGTAGGAGGCGACCATGGGCATCGCAACGAGCCTCGAGAATGCTCGATTGGACGCCGATGGAAGGGAGACTGCGATCGAAGGAGAGATCGACGCTGGAAATATGAAGGGGAGGAGGCGGATCGGGAAGAAGAAATCGCGACTGTGGAGATTTGGGAAGAAATGCGCGTTTGAAGAAACGCTCGGTTGAAGATTTTTCGGCGACATTGAAGGTTGGACGGCGCAGAATTTGTGCGGTGTTAAGTATGTTAACGAATCAGGTTGAGAATGGGTAGGGTTTAAATCCAATAAGCCAACCCTAGAATTAATTAAATCTAGGTTATATTAAACTATTAAAATTTCTTAAGCTAGGTTAGATGTAATTAACTCCTAACCATTTTTTTTTCGCCGTATCTTACAAAAGTTATTATCTTTTAGCGAAAATTTAATTGGTTTTCCATTTAAATTTTTAATTGATTTTTCTGAGTTTTAATTTTTAGTATTAGTAACACACCTATCAAGGAGTGGATCCGAAAGAAAAATAACAAATGGGTGATCCGCACATAAAACCTGTAAAAGTTGAGAATTTGTCCAATTAGCAGTCCTCTATCACCCATCCTAAAGCTGCGGTGAGAGAGAGATAAATCGTGAAGAGACGAGGTACATAAAACCTGATTCTAAAGGGGGAAGGGCAACATTGAAAAACTAATCTTCAGAATAGAAGAGTATGGTAGTACGTGAGTTTGCGACAGTGAGCATAATAGGAGTCTGTGGGAATAACTATCATCTAGATGAGACTATTATTTGTGTAATTGACCTTTGATTAACGTTAACTGAACTTGAATTGATTTTTTATATTTGAGTAATATATATTGATAATCAAATAATATTTTCAAAAGAGAGATTATTGATTAAGTGTCACCAAACTCGATTTGTTAGAAAGATTATTGGAGAAGAAAGATTGTTAGAGAAGAAGATTGTTGGCTCGTTGATTGAGCGAAAAGTTCTAGTGGATCAAGAAGAATTAGATACTTGACAAAAGAGATGAAGACCAAGTGAGTCACGGAGAATTTGACACTTGACACAAGATGAGAAGTGAAGTCCAAGTGAGTCATGGAAGACTCTTGGACAGTGTCGTACATAATATTTTGATGACCTGAGTTGAGTTTAAAAAAATATTATCAATAGATTAATTTTTATATCTTACGTACTAATTTTTAAGCCCCTCTAAAAAGTGATTTAAACCTCTTTAGAAAGTGGGTATGAGGCGAGCACCTCCTAGGCCTCACCTCCGGCCCGAGCTTACTTGGACTGGACACTTGGTAAGAGAGAAATGATGCTTAAGTGAGTTATGGAGAACTAGACATTTAGCATGAGATGAGTGAAATTCAAATGCATTATGGAGGATCCAACACTTAACATATGATGAAAGTCATAATAGATTATGGAGAATCGGATATTAGACACATGAATGTGAACTCTAATAGGCCAGGAAGAATCGGATGTTAGGCATGAGATGGAAAATTTAAATAGGTCAATAAGGATCAAATATTTGACAATGGTGAAGTCCCGACGAGCCAAGATTGACCATATGTTTGGCATGAGAAGGAAAGTCCAAATAGGTCAAATATTTGTTAGGTAAGTGAAGTCTTAATAGATTAAGGATGATTGAATGCTAAACCAGAGATGTCTTAGTAGATTGTGATCAATTGGATATAGGCCAAATGAGATTTCAACATTGGAAAAGTTAAAATAAGAGTATCAGTCGATTGTTATGCAGTAACAATCAACTGATGAACCATAAACGAGATCGAGGATTTAAGGGGATTTACGAGGATTTTGAGCATGATCAATCGATTGTTAAGATTAGCAGTCGACTGATGTTATTATTTGAGGGGACAAAGAGTTTAAAACTCAACAGTTCAACTCGATCGATCATCATCAGACAATTATTGAAGTGGAGCAGTCGATTGATGTTACTATTCAAGCGAAAAGAGAGTTTGAAATTTCATTGTTTAACTCGATTGATCATTATCAATCAATTGAGAGAGAGGAGCAGTCGACTCATACAATTGTTCAAGTGAACAAGAACTTTAGAACTTAACTAGGTACTTGACTGTTTAGGCATTAATTAAATGATGGTAATGAGCAATTGATTGATGTGGTCAAAGCTGAGTTGGAAAAACCATTATGCAAGTGTAACGTTTTGATCTATAGTTAAACAATCGATTGATAATGATGACTAGTCGATTGTTAGGTGAAAATTAGCCCTAATTTGAAAGTTATAAAGGAAGGTTTCGTAGAGGATTTCAGAAGCTAGTTTTAGAGGCTCTTGAGAAGAAGTTCTGCTACATTCCAAATTTTCAGGAGGCAAATGTAAATCAATTTAAAGTCCAGTTTTTATGTAAATTTATTCATTTCATTTTTCTCTTAATGTCATTTGTATATTGGTTGACTTATATTGTTATATAAGAATATGATTGTAAAAAGTTTCTCCGCTTTCGGAAGGTATCTGTGAAGGAAAAAACATAGTGATGTTGGTGCAATCAACTTTAGGTCAAGGTTGACTAGACTCGAGTTTAGTTTCGATATTTAACAATACGACTATAGGATGATATGGGACATCCGACGTCATATGAAGGAGTTGTTGGATCAATGCGGTTCGCTAGAGGGGGGGGGTGAATAGCGAAAGAAAATTTTTCTCGTACGAACTCGTTTTAAAAGAAAACTTATATGCAGCGGAAAGATAAGCAAAACAAAAAGTAAAGGAGACAATAGACACAAGAGATTTACTTGGTTCGTAGCCGAAGGCTACTACTCCAAGGCCCTAGTGGTCCTTGACCACGTACGGAGGGCAAAAGCACTAAAGGAACTCCTCCTCGTTAGAGGTAGGAGTTAATCGATACAAGAAGAAACCACAAAAACTTGAGGTAGAGGGACACTCCCCCTCTCCTCGTATACGATAAAAGCTCCGGAAATATAAATGACAAACTGATAACAAAAACTAAGACTGACGTACAATAATAAAGAAAGTTAAACCTAGACGTCGGAATGGAAGGACTTCGTTGTCGTAGAGTCATAGAACGGAGGCTTTTGAGCACTTAGAATTATTGATGAAACCCTAGGTTTGGCCCTCCTTTTATAGCCTTTGAGCCCCTTTTCGAGTGGGTCTTCAACCAATCACAAATGGACACCAAACCGCTTTGAGGTGGAGTGATAAGCCTTAACTCCTCGAATCTGATCATTGACCATCACGGTGATGGCCATCATCGATCCGATCGATGGCGATCATCGATCGATTGATAACCTTCGGCGATCGATGATACACGGCGGTCGAGTCCTCCAGAGTCAAAGTTAGCTCAAAAAAAACATAATTTTGATGGTCGTCGACCATCCGATCTCGACCTAGACCATCTATAAGATGTCTTTGGTCGGATCTACGCTTAAGATCATCCCCGTAAAGAGGATACGACCTTACTTACTCTCGCACACACGAGCTTACCTCGATACTTACGTGTCGCTTTGCTTCCGCCTTCCACTTGATTCCTTCGGCTCCCTCCGAAGTATCTGGAGTATCGCCCGACCAGCGCGGCTTCCTCCGGGTGTCGCTAGCCTTAATCTCCAGCTTTATCACTCTTCTGGACACTAGTTTCAGCTCGTGAGTAAACAAAATAGACTTAACTTTGTGTCTTTGCTATAATCAAAACACAGTGTTCGATTTGGTGCCTCACCGCACCAACAATCTCCCTTTGATATATGGCAAAAACACACAAAGTTAAGGAAATTAAGTGCATGAAACAAGAAAGACAAGAAGCAAAAGTAGGAGTAGTAAAAATATTTCTCAAGTTCTCCCTTAGAGGAACCCTCCCCTTGACCGAGGGGTGAGTACTTGAAAAAGACTTTTAGCTCTCCAAACACAAGATAATGAGTTAAGTAAATGGCATTACTTAACTTAGGCTTCTTAGAGTAAAAAATAAGTGCAAGTTAAGTAATCAAAAGTTAAGTCAACATGTTAATTATTCAAAAGGTTTAACTTTTGATTTCTTAACTTGGGCCTTTAAAGTTTTCAATTCAAGAGTTGAAACCTAAACCTTACTCCCTTAACTTAGGCCAATCAAAGTTTTGTTAAGTTATCAATTTCAAAAATTTGAAATTGAACTTTGGCCTTTTCTTGAACCTTAACTTTGGCCTTTTCTTGAACCTTAACTTTGGCCTTTTCTCCCCCTTTTGACATAAATCAAGGAAAAAGTGGGGGGGTTTTAAGAAAACCCTAAGTCCAAGCATGATGATTTTAAAAATAGTATGTGAAAATAATTCATCTAAATGTTCAACTCTAGTTTGACTTGATTGAAATGATATTATCAACAAGTCCTGATTAGAGTTGGTTAATATTAGTTGCATATTTATACTCCGAGGTTCATATTGATGCACTTGATCTACATCTTGGAACCTGGAGTAGGGTCCTAACATCTCACGCCCATCTATGTGGCTAAGTACACAAACACATTAGTCCTATGTGTTGTGAGATGTACTGGCTCCTTAAATCTATAGGTGCATGTTATCTAAGGTATGCCCTATGCTAGTTCCATGAAAAATAAGAAATAGTAGTAAGAAAATATAGTTTGCAAGTTCTTATTCTATTACGCACATGCCTAATTTTCGTCTTAATAGACTAAATTTGGCTTCGGGTAGGGGTTTAGTAAATAGGTCTGCTAGGTTAGATTTCGATTCGACGTACTCGAATTGTATGGCTCCGTTGGCCACATGTTCTCGAATGAAATGGTGTTTGACTTCTATATGTTTGGTCCTAGATGACATATTGGATTCTTTGTAAGATTAATTGAACTAATGTTATCTACGTGAAGTTTAGTATTCGTAAAGTCTAACTTAAAGTCGCGGAGGGTGTGCTTCATCCAAAGAAGCTGAGTGACACACTCACCCATCGCGATGTATTCGGCTTCGGTGGTAGATAAGGCAACACAATGTTGCTTCCTACTGCACCAACTCACTAGACTCGAGCCGAGTAGTTGACAACAACCACTCGTGCTCTTTCTATCGAGTTTACTACCGGCATAATCTGAATCGGAGTAGCCGATTAGTTCGAACTCGGTAGATCTAGGATACCAAATACCGACATTAAGTGTGCCCTTTAGATATCTAAGGATACGCTTAACTAGGGTTAGGTGAGACTCCTTAGCACAGGTTTGAAACCTGGCGCACATACTTACTGCGAATAGGATGTCGGGTCGACTCGCAGTTAAGTATAGAAGACTTCCTATTGCGCTCCTATAGTACTTTAAGTCAATGGACTTACTTTCTAGGTCTTCTCCTATGTTAACATTGATCGCCATTGGGGTGTTTATTACCTTAGCGTCTTGCATTCCAAATCTTTTAATTAACTCCTTAGTGTATTTTTGTTGATATAGGTATATACCATCCTTAGTTTGTTTAATTTGTAGACCTAAAAAGAAACTTAACTCGCCTACCATGTTCATTTCGAACTCACTTTCCATGAGCGAAACGAACTCATTTAGTAAGGCTGAGTTAGAGGTTCCAAAAATTATATCATCTACGTAAATTTGAGCTATGAATATTTCTTTACCTAAGGTTTTTACAAAGAGAGTTGGGTCAACTAAGCCTTGGTTAAACCCTTTTGACTTAAGATGGATTGAAAGTCTCTCGTACCAAGCTCGAGGAGCTTGTTTAAGTTCATAGAGAGCTTTCTTAAGTTTTAGAACATGGTCGGGTTTATCTAGATTTTGAATCCGGGGTTGGCTAACATAAACTTCTTCTTTAATGTATCCATTTAGGAATGCCGACTTAACATCCATTTGAAATAGCTTAAATCCTCGATGTGCGGCATAAGCTAACAACATTCGAATGGATTCGAGTCTAGCCTCTTGGGGCATAGGTTTCGTCGTAATCTAAGCCTTCGACTTGGCTAAAACCCTTTGGCGACTAACCTAGCCTTGTTTCTAACTACTTCACCTTTATCATCAAGCTTATTTGAAACACCCACCTTGTTCCAATTATCGTTTTGTCTTTAGGTGGTGGTACTAATTCCACACTTCATTCCTAGTAAATTGAGCTAGCTCTTCTTGCATTGCAATAATCCAATCGGGATCAAGAAGAGCTTGTTCAATTGATTTGGGTTCTATCTTTGAAATTAAGGAAATTTGACTAAGGTTCCTATAGGATGCTCTAGTTCGAACTCCTAGATTAGGATCTCCTATCACTTGATCGATAGGGTGGTTAGTCTGAGTCCTAGATTGGGTTGGGTTTGTGTCACCTAATGCTTGATCAATGGGGTGACTTGGTTGAACACTAGTTTGGTTGGAGTCATCTATCACTTGATCAATAGAGTGACTAGGTTGACTTAGGTTAGGATTAACACTAGACCGATCTCGGATCGAGTAAGGTCTAGTATGAATCGGCTCGCTAATTGGGGTTGCAGGGGTTCATGTCCTTCATCGAATACTACATTGATAGTCTCCTCGACTCTAAGGGTGTCGTGGTTATATACTCTATAAGTTCTACTTGTAGTCGAGTATCCTAGAAAGATTCCGGTCGTGGTTTTGGATGTAAATTTCCCTAGGTAATCCTTAGTGTTTAGGATATGTACCTTACACCCAAATACCCTAAAGTACTTGATGTTAGGTATTTTATCGTGATAAATCTCGTACGAGGTCTTAAGGTGCCTCTTTACCATAAGGATCCTATTTTGGACATAGCAAGCCATGCTAACGGCTTCTGCCCAAAACCTATCGGGTAGGTCGTATTCGTTCAACATGGTCCTAGCGGCTTCTTGTAGAGTTCGGTTTTTCCGCTCCACTAGGCCATTTTGTTGATGGGTCCTAGGGCAAGAGAATTCATGGTGGTATCCGTTTAGGTTATAGAAGTCGGTGAACCTTTGATTTTCGAATTCACCACCATGATCGCTTCTAAGTCTTTTAACCTTAAGGTCTTTTTGATTCTCGATTAATTTGAATAGATTGATTAATTGATCTAGGGTATCTTTTTTCTGTTTGATGAAACTAACCCAGGTATACCTTGAGTAGTCTTCAATTATGTCTAAGCAATATTGACTTCTATTGCGTGACTTGGCTCCATGTGAATCGAATAGATCCAGATGCCGGAGCTCAAGTACACTTGAGGTTCGGTCTGGGTGAGTTAACTTGTGTTGTGTCCTAGGTTGTTTTCCTTGTTGACAAGCATTACAGATTTTATTAACCAAGTTGTTGAGGTTAGGTAAGCCTCGACTAAGCCACCTCGACTCATCTTGTGGATGAGTCTTGGGTGCAGTGACCGAGTCGTCGGTGCCACAACCATGATTCCTCTTCGTGTCATAAGACACTTAGTTGAGGAGTTGGTTAAATTGATCGTATAAATGTTGTTATTTCTAGTTCCTTTAAGAATTATTTTAGGTTTTGGTTTAATTACGCATTCATTTTCTAGAAATATAACCTTATAGTTATTATCACACAATTGGCTTACACTAAGTAAGTTATATTCAAAATTCTCTACAAGTAATACATTTTAATAACAAAATTTGTTAAGCTCGATATCACGATCCGATGATTTTGAGCTTGCCGTTATTCCCAAAGGCTACCGATCCTTGTCGTTTGAATCGAAGCTTTCGAATTTGAGTTGATCCCGGTCATGTGTCGGGAGCAACCGTCCAACATCCATTGATCCTACACACAAGGTGGTTGGATTGGATGTTAGATTTTTGTTAAGAAAATTGGTTGTAAGTTGTTAACCCTAGGTCATCTCATCGAGTCTATATGATCAAGCATGTTATATTTATGTGTTTATTTTGAGATGACTTCTAATTAAGTTGATTAAGTGGATTTAGGTTCAAGTAATTTTATGTTAGATTTGGATTTAACCCTAGGCTTGTCAAGTTTACCTTTTCAAGATCATGGCTTCAGTGTCGTGGCGAGGCACAGGGCCTTCTTTTATCGGATCATCGACCACTTCCTTAGACAAAGCCATTTTCAAGAAAATGATGACTTGACTCACCTAAAATTATTTCCTCGTCTAACTAGTTATTTTTGAAAAGAGGCTCCCGAGGCTCAATCTTTTCAAGAATTTTAGTTGGTTATGTTTTTGAAAGAGGCTCTCGAGGCTCAATCTTTTCAAAATTTTAGTTGGTTATGTTTTGTTCTAAGTGAGTTCACAAGTTTTAAAGTACAAACTTTCTAAGTTAAAGCATGCAATTTCTAAGTTAAAGCACAATCATTCTAAGTTAAATCATGCAATTTCTAAGTTAAAGCACAAACATTCTAAGTTAAAACATGCAATTTCTAAGTTAAAGCACAAACATGTTTTGTCTTGGCTCCCTAGACCGTTGAATCGGTTCGGTCTATCCACATAGTGGATTTGGTCATGGGAACCCGACGGGTTGGATCCTAGAGTTGAAATCAAAAGTTCTTAGGGACCCATTCTTGGACATGTTTCTTATGTCGACTTACAATCGACATATACGACCTATTAGTCGTGTTTGAGTTAAACCCTAGTCCAGCATTGTTGTACACGGCCCTTTGAGATCCAAGTAGGAGGTCAAGTCCTTTGGATCCCGAAGTGAACCTTTCCAACGTTTTCCTAAGATCTTCGACTTGACTTTTCAAGAGAGAGTTCTCAACCCGAGCTTTTCAACTCGAGTTGAGTCCTTCTCTTGAACTTGACTAGTCGAAGAGGTTAGGGAGACCTCGTGTTTGAGGAGTTTAACCTCCTCAACAAGGGTCTCGACCTTAGACTCGGACTTAGCTAACTTCCTAGACAAAAACCTAACCGTATTATGTAAAGTATTAAATAAAGCTCGACTCACCTTAAGGGTATCTTTTGAACCGGATGCGTATCCGTGGCTTGACTTGAAGGTAGCTTCGTAGTCCGAGTCATCCTCGGGTTCTGACTCAAGTTCGGTCTCGTCTCGTGTCGAATCAATTGATTTCGCCATGAAGACGTGGTCTTCGTCTTCTTCGGATGACGCTTCTTCCCATGTCGCGTTGAGGGCCTTCTTATGCTTAGGTGCTTGGTGGTTGAGCTTGGGGCACTCGGACTTGATATGTCCAAACCTGTTGCACTCATAACACCTAATGTTAGAACTTTTAGGCTTACCTTGGTTGGGTCGAGTCGTGGTTCGCTTTCGTCCCTTGGCTATCCTTCGAGCTAGGTTCATTAGTTCGGCAGTCAACTCCGGGTCAACTTCTTCTTCGGACTCGTCTTCCTCCTCGGTTGGTGGTGGCTTGCTTGCGATTTTCTTCTTCTTTGAACCTGCAAACAAGGCTATACCCCTCTCGGGTTCCGAGTTGGATTGTTCATGTAATTCGAAATCGAAAAAGAGTTCATCTAACCTAATTTTAGAAAGATCCTTGGAGACCTTATAGGCATCAACCATGGATGCCCATAAGGTAGTCCTCGGAAAAGAGTTTAGGACATACCTTATAAGGTCGCGGTTTTCGACCTTTTGCCCGATTGCGTGTAGGTTGTTGACTATGTCTTGGACACGGGCGTGGAGTTGCGTCGCGGACTCGTGTTCCTGCATTTTTAGTGTGTACAATTTATTGAATAACAAATCACGTTTGCAAACCTTAGCTTGATCCGATCCTTCGTGTAACTCGATTAGTTTTGTCCAAAGATCCTTTGCGCTTATGAAGGGGCCGACGCGATTTAGCTCCTCCTTGGATAGGCCACATTGGAGGATTTGTGTTGCCTTGGCGTCGGCTTCGACTTGTCGTTTTGTTGCAACGGTCCATTGATCATAATCCAAGGAGTCACCCACTTCATTGGTCGGAAGTGTGAAACCCGTTTGAATTATGATCCACATCTCAATTTGGGTTTTGAGAAAGCATTCCATCCGACCTTTCCAGTAACGGAAATCATCTCCGTTGTAAAACGGAGGTCGGTGCTAAAACGCTCGAGATGGGCCATTAGAACAAAATGACAAGGAGACTAAAATGAAAACCTAGCAACAACAAAAACACACGAAAGTACCAAGACTTGCGTCTTGGATTAGTAGTGCGGGAAATAAAAAGAAATAAACGAAAAATAGAAAGTTAAGCAAAGAAATAAGAAACTAAATAAAAAGTAAGTACTCACAACCTTCGATGTCCCCGAAAGGCTACTAAACGTCGATTTTTGAGGATGAAAACAGCTTGTTACGGGGGTAAACCCCCATAAGAAGTGTAGATCTCTGCGAGAGCTTCGATTTGGTAGGTAGACCGTGTCGTGGGTCAACTTGTACAAAAAGTTATGCCCGTTTGACCGTCGGCTACTCCAAAAGCGAATACTTGCAAAACAAAATCAAACGAAGAGTACCAAGACTTCGTCTTGGATTAGTAGTCTTGGGAGAAAAATTTAAACGATAAACAAATCTGAAAAAAAATGTTAGATTGGTGGTTTCACCAAATCTAAGCGCCCCCGGCTCTGATACCAATTGTTGGATCAATGCGGTTCTCTAGAGGGGGTGGTGAATAGCGAAAAACCTTTTCTTTTTCTTTTAACTTCGTTAAAACTCATATGAGATAATTAATTAAGCAGCAAAAATGTAAAGTAAAGAGACAATAGACACAAGGGTTTTACTTGGTTCGTAGCCGAAGGCTACTACTCCAAGGCCCTAGTGGTCCTTTACCACGTACTGAGGGCAAAAGCAATAAAGTAAATCCTCATCGTTAGAGGTAGTAGTTAATCGATAAACTAAGGTACAACAAAAACTTGAGGTAGAGGGACACTCTCTCCTCGTGATATACGATAAAAGCCCGGAAATATAAATGACAAACTGATAACAAAAACTAAGACCGACGTACAATAATAAAGAAAGTTAAACCTAGACGCGGAATGGAAGGACTTCGTTGTCGTCGAGAGTTGCAGCCAGAACGGAGGCTTTTGAGCACTTAGAATTGTTGATGAAACCCTAGGTTTGGCCCTCCTTTTATAGCCTTTGAGCCCTTTTCGAGTGGGTCTTCAACCAATCACAAATGGACACCAAACCGCTTTGAGGTGGAGTGATAAGCCTTGACTCTCGACCGATCATTGACCATCACGATCGATGGCCATCATCACCGATCGATGGCAAGATCGGGCCGATTGATAACCTTCGGCAGTCGACTGATACACGGCAGTCGAGTCCTCCAAGCTGGCAGTCGACTGATGCTTGCTGCAAGTCAAAGTTAGCTCAATAAAAACATAATTTTGATGGTCGTCGACCATCCGATCTCGACCTAGACCATCTATAAGATGTCTTTGGTCGGATCTACGCTTAAGATCATCCCCGTAAAGAGGATACGACCTTACTTACTCTCGCACACACGAGCTTACCTCGATACTTACGTGTCGCTTTTGCTTCCGGCCTTCCACTCGATTCCTTCGGCTCCCTCCGAAGTAACTCGAGTATCGCCCGACCACCGCGGCTTCCTCCGGGTGTCGCTAGCCTTCAGCTCCAGCTATATCAATCTTCTGCACACTCGATTCAGCTCGTGAGTAAACAAAATAGACTTAACTTTTGTGTCTTTGCTATAATCAAAACACAGGTTCGATTTCGGTGCCTCACTGCACCAACATGAGTTAGAAAGTGTGAAATCTAAATGGGTCAAAGAAGACTGGACACTTGGTGGTCGGAAGTCCAACAAAGAGTTGACAAGTGTGAAGACCAAGTAGATCAAGGTTGACTGGACACTTGTCACAAAGTGAAAAGTCTAAGTAGGTCAAGGAGAACCAGATGTTTGGTGTTAGTGAAGTCTTAGTAGGTCACAGTTGATCGGATGATAAGCAAGAAAAGTCTAGGCAGATCACGATTGACCGGATGCTATGCAAGTAAACTCTAGGCATGTCAAGGAAGATCAGATGCTTGGTGTTGGTAAAGTCCCGACATGTCACGATTGACCGGATGCTTGACAAAGTGAAGTCCTAGTAGGTCAAGGTGATCCGATACTTGGCAAAGAGAGGTTCCGATAGGTCAAGAGTGACCAGATGTTGGACAAGAAAAGTCATGGTAAGTTGAGATCAATCGGATACCAAGTGAAGTGAGAGTTGACTTAAAATAAGGTCGACTGATTAAGGCCAATCAACTAATGGTCTTGATTAGTCGACTGAGTTGGTGCTCGAGAAGCACTTGAGATGCTGAGAAAGCAGCACTTGGGAATGTCAGTACGTCTAAGATTCATATATCTTCATAATGGTATTATATCGTCCACTTTAGGCCTAAGCTCTCATGGTTTTATTTTTGGGCTATACCTAAAAGACATCATGTCAATGAAGATATCTTTTCATCTTATAAGCGTATAATTTTTTTCATGTCTTATCAATGTGAGACTTTGATTATATTCTCAATACCCCCATCAATCCCCCCTCAAACGAAGGAGCACATTGGGCCTCTCCCTTAAGTCTATTCGTCCTCGAAGGACTTCCTTTGTTTGATGTTCGATCCTCAACCCACCAAGACTTCCTACCAACTGCCTAGTCCTCCTGACCTAGTTGGACTTCCTGTCAGTTATCTGATCTTCCTGACTCAACTGAACTTTCTACCAATTATCTGATACTTCTGATCAAACTGGACTTCATACTAGTTGTCCAGTCCTCCTAACCCAACTGGACTTTCTGCTTGGTGTTTGGTTCTCTTGATCTGGACATGGGAGCCCCACTTTCTTCGTTCGAGGTGCGTGACTTGACATGAACCATGACTCTGATACCAATTGTTAGTGCCTCTAAGATTCATATATCTCCACAATGGTATGATATTATCCACTTTAGGTCTAAACTCTCATGGTTTTATTTTTGGACTATACCCAAAATGCCTCATGAGAATGGAGATATCTTTTCATCTTATAAGCACATGATATTTTTCATGTCTTACCAATATGGAACTTTGATTGTATTCTCAATGCTCCCAACAGAGAAGAAGTGTTTGAGTAAGCGGAGAATGCAGTGCTCAAGACTCAGACGCTCAAGTCAGGGACTTAGGTGCTTGGCCAATCAATTGGTGGGTGTGACCAATCGACTAGTTACTCGCTCTTGGTAATGGAAGATAGAGCTCGATACTCGGGCGCTTGGGAAGCAGGTGCTTGAGAAGTGCTCGTGGTCTAATAGTCGAATGTCGTGGTGAGGTAATTAACTGGTGCTCGAGAACTCAGATGAATGCTCGGGCAGTCGACTGATGGTGTTCATCAGTCGATTGCCCACGAGTGCTCAAGAAGGAGCTTGAGACTTGGATGCTCGGGCTGTCGTGACTCGAGAATTCGATACTCGGGGCAAGGAACAGAGCTCAGTGCTCAGGAAGTCGACTGATGGTTGATCAGTCAACTAGTATTGGGTTCTTGGGACAGACACTCAGAAGGCACTTGAGTCAGGTGCTCAGGATGAGAAAGCGAGTGGTTGGGATGCTTGCGATCCAGCAATCGACTGCCGTGGTGAAGCAATCGATTGGCGTAGTAATTAGCGAATAGAAGTGTCTTGAATCAACTAGCCAGTTCGACTGGTGGCTTAGGAGTCGACTGATGGCCAAGGGTAATCGACTGATGGATTGAAATATGACATGGATTAAGTCGTTGAGAGCAAACGGTAAAGTGATCAGCCAATTGGGGATAAGACCAATCGACTGATAGGCGGAAATCAACCCGATGAGAAGCCTATAAGAAGAGACTTCATGGTGATTTGAAAAGGTCGATTCTTGGAGACTTAGAAGGGGAAGGGTTGCTACTTTCAAGACCTTCCAAGGCATTCTAAAGTAAGCAAACAATGATCAAGCAGAAGTTCTCTTGTGTAATGTGTTTTTCATATTGTATTTCAGTTTATCTTCCTTAAACTTGTATTTGTTTATATTTGCTATAAAGACTCAGGTTGTAAGAGGTTTCTCTGCCTCCGAAAGATTTCTGAGAAGGAGAAAGGATAGTGGTGATTTGTAGGACCTAAGTCATGGAGTAGGAATCGGGGATTATGAACCACATAAAATAGAGGCGATGTGCTTGTGTTTTATTTTTGTTTATATTTTATGTCACGCCCCGAGAGTATACTTATCCGCCGATTGGACGGTACCCTCTAGTGACAATATAAGATAAACATTGATACATTGCCCACATAGCAGCTGACACCCACAAACTATATATCATAATGAAATAACACTGCCAAATAATAAAACTACAAAGACACAAAAATGCACCCCGGTACGACTCTAGCACAATAACAAAATATAATCAAATCCAACATCCAAACCAAAACCATAATAAAAGCCAAATACAACCAATCACATACATAAACTATAAATCCAAAAGCAATAGTGGAACAAATATGAAATAAAATCAAAACATACAATCCAAATATAATACATCACTAATATAGAATAAAATCCAAACGCTCGGTGTGAGATAGGATCAGCTGGAAAAACTTCGAGCACACCAAGGGATCTTCTACCTGCTACCTGGGCGACAAGAAAACTCAGAGTATGTGGTGGTGAGTATAAGACTCAATGGTATAGAAAAGATAGTGCATGAACTAAATAAACATATGGAGATCAACAGATATACAGTCTTAAAGGTAATAACAAATAACCATCAGTATAAAAATAATAAATGCATATACCAATCTAATCCACCAGATATAATATAATGTACTGACTTACACAAAAATCTATAATGACACAACTCATAACAACCTGAGCAAATATGCAACAACGTAACACGTACAAATAACATGCATGAATAATAATACACCTGTGATCAACTCATAATCATATGAACGACGAATCAAATGTAAAAACTAACCTGGTCCATCTAATGTGGAATCATAATGTTAATCAAATGCACATAACAACCTGATCCAACTCATACCCAAGCACTCCACATACAACAGTATAGAACATGCAAAAGATATGTATGATGATATACAAACATATGCAACAATCATAGCTCAATCATTTGCAACACATATCACAAGCATATGCAATATGCATCAAACCTAAATATGTACCTCCACGGCAATGCATATGCATGGTCACTGCCTGCACACTTCGCTACCATGACCCCGTGTGGCCTAGGTGGACAAAACATGACAACTGTCCCAACTCCAGCTACCAGTACTCTCGAGTGGTCGAATGGGCAGTATGAGTAAGTAGCTGTCACGCACCGAGAGTATAATCGTCCATCAATCGGATGATACCCTCTTGTAACAATATAAGAAACAACACTGATACATGGTCCAAATAGCTGCCAATATACACAAGCTATAAAATACAGCAGAATACACCAACAAATAATAAAGATACAAAGACTCAAATATGCACTCCGGAGTGACTTTGACACAACAATAAAATATAATCAACCAACATCCAAAACCAAATCCATAATAAAGGTTAAATACATAGCAACACAATATATACCAAAATGCGGAAGCAATATCGAATTAAATCCAACACATACAATCCATCATAATACAACATCAAAATGGAATAATATCCAAATACTCGAGGTGAGATGGGATTAGCTGGCGGAGCTCCGAGCACCCAAGGAATCTTCTACTTGTGACCTGGGCAACAAGAAAACTCAGGGTCTGTGGTGGTGAGTACAAGACTCAGCGGTAATATAAAAGATAGTGCATGAACAACATATAACATATGGAGATCAACAAGTATACAAATGAAGATCTACATGTATACATACATACGGAGATCAACGGACATACAGTCTTAAAGGAAACAACGAATAACTATCATTATAATACTAATTAGTGCATATACTAAACTGATCAACTGTACATACCGTAATGTACTGACATACCTGAAAGGTTTGCAACGAGACAACTTATACAACCTGAACAAGTATAGAATAATATAACACGTACAATATGTATGAACAATACTACACCTGTAATCAACACACAATATATGATCAATATATAAACAAATACATTACTAACCTGGTCCATCCTATACCATAATATAATCTTTGATCGCAGCATATAGTGATCCAACTCGTATTAATCGATTTCACACACAATAAAGATAGAATATGCAAATAGCATGCAAAATGATGAACAAACATATGCAACAAGCATAACTCAAACAAATGCACTGTCACAACAAGCATATATAGACTATATCTATATATACTGATCACACACACACACACACACACACACACACACACACACATATATATATATACACGCCATCATACATCATACATGGCAATGCAAATGCATGGTCATGCCTACACACCCCACTTGTTAGTAATATATGAGAGATGTCCTAAGGCAATCGCCTTATGTATGAACCATTTATATGATAAATGAAGATTCACTATTTGAGTATACATGTTTTATGTATTTGATTGGATCTTAAACTCATTTACTGAATGCCCACGATACGATTCACAGCATGAGAGAATTTGTGATTGGATCATAACTAGTGAGTATCTCTACATGTGTAATTGTGATGTATCGGAATTATCCCTAGTCGATGAATTGATAGATTTGGACACCATCAATTCTGTCGAGACTAGCACGAGGTATACTCTTTGGTGTATCCAAGCAGCTGATTCTCACTGGCTGGAGACATAGTGATGTCCGGAGTTAATCGTGGATGCTAGTTATGGTAACTAGTTCATTGGAGTGACCAGCCGTAAGACTTCATATGGTTCTCTGCATATATAGATATGTCAATGAAGTTCTTATGTGGCTTAAGTCGATTTTCGACTTGCGGTATTCAAGTCATCTTGATCATGGAGACTTATGCTTTGACATCTTAAGCAAACATCTCTAAGGAGATGTGGACCCGGGATGATTGGGTATAAGTCGAAGTGATCGAAGGTGTTTGAATAGCCTATAAAGGATTCACCACTCATTGCGAGGAGATGTATACCCATGGCCTCTCGTCGGATTGTTACTAAAGTCTTTGGCCAAAGCATTACATGTTTAGAGTAAGGTACTCTTCGATACATGTGCAGTAACTAGAACAGAGGACGAGGAAATGATACTTGGGCTAGGTGACGTGAGTCACTTAGTGGGAGACACTATAGACCATGTCCTGAACCAAGTGGGTATAAGATGAGTGAAGGGAATGGGCACGATTCATTCGAGCTACTGAAGGGTTTCAGAAATAGTTCTGGATCAACCGTTGATCTTTTCGGTTAATTGGGGATCATGATGTACTACTAGGTGCCACTCATGATCGTTCTATAATTAATGGTTAATTATAGACGGCCAACATAAATCGAGAACCTATTTGGTCACACGCACAACGAGTGTAATCCAAAGGATTTAAAACGAGCTTGAGAATGGATTCTCAGACCGAGAGAAACTATGTTTGGTTGGACCAAACATAAAGCGAGCATGAAATTGTTTTAGTCGCAATGGAAGCGTGGATGGGCCGTGTCTTATGAAGACATAATGGATGAACCAAAATGGTTTGGTTCTAATCCAATGGATGAGAATAAACCAAAGGGTTTGGTTTATTTTAAACGAATGAACCAAAAGTTGGTTCGGTTCGTTTTAACTTAAAATAAACCATCATGGTTTGGTTTATTTTAACTTATCCTAATGGAGCGGGTTAACGGGCTTTATGGATATGATCCATTAACCATTAAGAGAATTAGTTCTCTATAAAAGAGGGCTTAAGGGATTGTTAAACCCTAACTAATCCCCACCTCCACCTTGGAGTTAATTGGCGCCAACCCTAAAGCTACGCCGCCACCTTGTGTTCAGCCGCCCAAGTCTTTGCGGCGTCCAAGCTTCAGCCGAGAACCTCCGCGACCCTCCGGCGACCCTCCGGTGATCTCCTTTGGGTTCGTGATAAGGTGAGCTTCCATCTTTCCTTAGCCGGCGCCTCTATTCCTCCACCAAAGCTGTCCAGTTTTTGGACAGCTTGTTTCTTTGTTGTCGGAGCGTCGTTTGGACGACGGTTAGTGCTCCGACAGCGGCTAACTTACCGGGGATTTGATCTCCGGTAATCCTCTGAGGTGGGGGACGAAGGATTTGTCAAACGGTTGACGAATACCTCTCCGGAGAAGCGAGTTTTGAGAACTCATTTTAGGATCCGAATTTGGATTCGGATCGTGATCATCTCTCGATCACGTCGTCTTCAACACGAGGCTAGTAACCCGTACGAAGACGAAGCTCGTGACTTAGCGAAGTCATCCCGAGGAGCTCGGCGTGGATACGGATAGAGACGATTCTTACGAGGATCGTTCCGGTTGATGCCGTTCCCGCTACACGTCATACGAAAGGTATAAAATAGATAAATTTCTTTTTATTGCAAATTTTAATTTACGGTTATGTCTACACTTGTTGTAATATGCATGCGTGTGTTGTGTGTGTTGTAATAAATATAGATTTATTATTTTTAATTGCTTCCGCTGTGCTCATGTTTACGAAACATGATCGAACACACACACGCCACGGTGTCGGAAACCCAACAGTGGTATCAGAGCCCAGGTTGTGTTTCGACATAATCGTAAAAATGGTTTTGCGATAGTCATAATGTATTTCTGGAAATTTTCTAATTTTGAAAATTTATAAGTATTTATGGAAATTTTTCAATTTTGGAAAGTCTAGAAGTATTTATGGAAATCTTCCACTTTTGGAAAGTTGGAAGTATTTATGGAAATTGATATTTTCCATAAATAAAATATTTGATTAGATTCTGGAAATTTGTTTCCTAATTTAATCATGATTTGATTTGGGAAATCAAATCTTAAAATATTTTAATTTCCATAAGTAGTTTTAATGATTTAGGAAATTGGTTTCCTAAATAGATTTTCCTTAATCAAATAATTCCATGAATAAAATATGTGATTAGATTTGGAAATTTGTTTCCTAATTTAATTATGATTTGATTTGGAGAATCAAATCTTAAATATATTTTATTTCCATAAATAGTTATGACATATAAGGAAATATATACATGACATAATTGTATGCCATGTAATTGCATTAGATGCATAACATTATGCCATACGTGTCGTGACATGTAGATGTATGTCATGTATGTCATGTCATGTAGATAATAGTTATTTGCATGCAAAGAGGATGAGACATAAAAACCCTTAAACAATATTAAAGCCTACACCTTCCATTAATATGGTTAGAACCAGAGTTCCGTTTCTTGTTTGGGTTGTTGGACTCTCTCCAAGCCCGGCTCGAACCCGAATATGTTCAAACCATGAAATAGTTTAATACTAATATGGTAAGAGTCAGAGGTCAATCGTTAGCTTTGGTTGTTGGACTCTCTCCAAGCTGGGCTAATTGGTTGAATGCGCTCTAACCATATTAAAACTATTTCCCGATTAATGGGTTGGCTTTAACCTGGAGCATCGGCTTGTTGGACTCTCTCCAAGGTCGATGTAAAGGGAGGTGAAGTTGGGTGCTATGCATATGATGCATACTTGTTAATGTGTTAACAACCCGATGTATGTGTGAACATTCAATTAGTGGATCGCACATTGTGATAGTTGCATATACGTGATATGCAATCGGTATAGATGATACCTACCGTCGTAGTTATGAATGGCTTGTTGGACTCTCTCCAAGGTTGTTCATAACTATGATGGATATCAGCCAATTCGGAGATGGACCTACGATCTCCCGAAGTGATTTTGGGGTTTTTGAAATTCGAAAAATGAATGGGATTTATAAATGTATATTGATGCATTTTAAAATGATCTTTATCATATATGCTCGTTTTGTATTTCTAAGATTGATCATGATGTGTTTGAATTTGCGTTCCATTTTGGATTCGAATAAATTGACTGGGCCGAGCTTCATGGACTGGCTTAGAAGCTTGAGAATTGTTCTCAAGGTTGAAAAGCTTGCAAATGTCCTCGAAGCGTCTCTTCCCGCCCGTCCTAGTGACAATGCAACTCTGGACCAATTGTTGGCCTATCAGAAACATGTGAATGATTCTGAAATGGTGAGTTGCATCATGCTAGCCACGATGGAACCCAAGCTACGAAAGCAGCATGAGCATATGGATGCTCATATCGTAGTCCTTCATCTTTGTGAGTTGGTTGATGAGCAAGTGAGATTCGAAAGGTTCGAAGTCTCAAAGCTCCTCTTCACCTCTGAGATGCTAGAAGGTTCATCTGTGGTACTGCTCAATATGCTGAAGACTGTGGAGTCTTCTGAGAAGCATGAGCAGGGGACGGTGCTGTTAGTTGATTCCTCGAAGAAAGGTTCTAAGAGGAAGTCAAAGGAACAGCAGAAGGGAAAGAAGAGAAGGGCTAAGAAGGTAGAACTAGCACAAAAGGAAACTTGCCATCATTATGGCAAGGAGAGCCATTTGCGAAGAAAGTGCAAGATTTATCTTGAGTCCATGAAGAAGGATAAGGCATCGGATGCCCCATCTTCTTCAGAAATCTTCTTTATTGATTGTCATTCTATTTCCTCAGACACTTGGGTATTTGATACTGGGTGTGGCTCACATATATGTAATGACATACATGGGCTAAGGAATAGAAGAAGACTCGTCAAGGGAGAGTCAAATTTACGTGTTGGGAATGGAGCAACGGTTGCTGCACTCGCCATCGGAACGTATTTGTTAGAACTCCCTATAGGACTTGTCTTAGAATCGACAATTGCTTTTATGTTCCTTCGTTGATAAAGAACATCATTTCTATTTCTTGTTTAAATAGAAATGGGTACCATTTGACTTTTAGTAACAATTGTTGTTACATAACTTTGAATGGAGTTCTTTAAGGGACTAGAACATTAAGCAATGGTGTTTATACGTTGGACGTATCCAGTGATATTTTCAATATCGGGTTAGCAACAAGCGCGTCTAAAAGGATAATCAATTAGACTCCTATATGTGGCATTGTCGTCTTGGCCATATAAGCAAGAAACGCATGTCCGAATTACACCGATGTGGAATTCTGGAATCGTTTGAATTGGATTCATACGATACATGCGAATCATGCTTAAAAGGCAAGATGACTAAGTTACCTTTTACTGGAAAAGGTGAACGAGTGGGAGAGTTACTAGGACTAATACATACTGATGTATGTGGACCTATGTCAACTCAAGCATTAGGAGGCTATAGCTACTTCATTACCTTCACCGATGATCACTCACGGTTTGGGTATGTGTTCTTGATGAAACACAAGTCTGAAGCCTTTGAAAGGTTCAAAGAATTCAGAAATGAAGTAGAGAAACAACATGATAAGAGTATTAAAATACTGATCGGATCGAGGTGGTGAATACTTAAGTCAAGAGTTTCTTGATTATCTAAGAGACAATGGTATATTGTCTCAATGGACTCCATACAACAAAGATAATGGTGTATCCGAGAGGCGAATCGACCTTGTTGGACATGGTCAGGTCAATGATGAATCATGCGACTCTTCCCAAGTCCTTTTGGGGCTATGCACTTCAGACAGCTGTTTACTTGTTAAACAGAATGCCTACTAAGGTAGTCTCAACTACTCCATATGAGATATGGAATAGTAAGAAACCTCATGTATCTTACTTGAAGATATGGGGTTGTCCTGCTTATGTGAAGCGGACTGTATCAGACAAATTGGATGCTAAGTCCGATAAATGTCTATTTATTGGATACCCTAAGGAAACAAGGGGTTACCAATTCTATCATCCTGTGGAACAAAAGGTGTTTGTTTCAAGGCATGCTGTGTTTCTAGAGAAAGAGTTTCTCTTGCAAGAAAACAGTGGGAGTGTCGCCGAGCTTGAGGAGGCTCGAGAGACTCAAATAGACATTGATGAGATACCTGGTGAAGCACAACAGCCGACAACTCATAGTGATGAGCAATCGGCTGGACCTATTGTAACACCACATATTCGTAGATCTGGTAGAACACGCAATATTCCTGAGAGATATGGATTTCTCGTAAGTGAATCGAACGACGTGTTACTCATTGATGATGAGGAGCCTACCAGTTATGAAGAAGTTCTGACAAGTTCAGAAAGGGATAAGTGGCTTGAAGCCATGAAGTCGGAAATGGATTCCATGTATGAAAACCAAGTTTGGAACTTGATTGACCCGCCTGAAGGCATAAAGCCTATAGGGTGCAAGTGGATTTTCAAGAAGAAAACCGACATGGATGGTAATGTGATTACCTATAAGGCTAGATTGGTGGTAAAGGATATTGTCAAAAGCAAGGTGTTGATTATGACGAGACCTATTCGCCTGTAGCTATGCTTAAATCCATTCGAATCTCCTGGAAATAGCGGCTCATTATGATTATGAGATATGGCAGATGGATGTGAAAATAACTTTCCTTAATGGAAACCCGCCGAGGACGGTATATGATACACCGAGGGTTTCACATCGCTGATAAAACCAAGGTATGCAAATTGCGACGGTCCATTTATGGATTGAAGCAAGCATCCAGGAGCTGGAATATCCGTTTTGATGAGACAATCAAAAAGTTTGATTTCTCACAAAATCCAGACGAACCTTGTGTGTACAAGAAGGTTATTGGGAGTGCAGTCGTATTCCTAGTATTGTATGTCGATGACATACTACTTATAGGAAACGATGTTTCAATCTTACAATCAGTTAAGGTTTTGTTATCCAAGACATTCTCCATGAAAGACCTGGGAGAAGCAACCTACATCCTCGGGATTAAGATCTATAGAGATAGATCGAAACGGTTGCTTGGTCTTTCGAATTATATATATAGACCGAAAAGTGCTAAAGAGGTTTAGCATGTCGGAATCCAAGAAAGGTTTCTACCCATCAGGCATGGGGTACACCTTTCGAAGTCTATGTGTCCGCGCACAGAAGACGAGAGGATTTGCATGAGTAAGATTCCCTATGCATCCGCAATAGGATCTATCATGTATGCTATGTTATGTACAAGGTCCGATGTATCGTACGCTCTGAGTGTCACGAGCAGATACCAGTCCGATCCAGGAATGGATCATTGGGCGGCTGTTAAGACGATCCTTAAGTACTTAAGAAGAACTAAGGATGTGTTCCTAATATATATAGAAGTGTACATGGTGATACGTGGGTATACGGATGCCACCCGCATGCACAAGGATGATTCCATGTCTCACCGAGTATGTATTCACCGAATGGAGGCGCAATAAGTTGGAAAGGTTCCAAGCTTGACACTATAGCGGATTCTCGCCACTAAGGCGTAATACATTGCGCTTTGGGAAGCGAAAGGAAGCGGTTTGGATCAAGAAGTTCATCTCTGAACTTGATGTGGTCTCATCAATGATCCAAACATGTGCTTCAGCCGCTATCATCTTATCGAGAGAGATCATCGAGGAACGAAATACAAATCGAGAAAATTCCCAGAAAGGAACTTAGCGATCCCTTGACTAAGGCATTACCTCAAAATAAGTTTGAGGGTCATGTTCGAGCTTATGGTATTGATACCGTAGCGATTGGCATTAGGCCAAGTGAGTATGTTAGTAATATATGAGAGATGTCCTAAGGCAATCGCTTATGTATGAACCATTTATATGATAAATGAAGATTCACTATTTGAGTATACATATTTTATGTATTTGATTGGATCTTAAACTCATTTACTGAATGTCCACGATACGATTCACAGCATGAGAGAATTTGTGATTTGATCACAACTAGTGAGTATCTCTACATGTGTAATTGTGATGTATCGGAATTATCCCTAGTCGATGAATTGATGGATTTGGACACCATCAATTCTGTCGAGACTAGCACGAGGTATACTCCTTGGTGTATCCAAGCACCGATTCTCACCGGGCCGAGACATAGTGATGTCCGGAGTTAATCGTGGATGCTAGTTATGGTAACTAGTTCATTGGAGTGACCAGTAAGACTTCATATGGTTCTCGCATATAGATATGTCAATGAAGTTCTTACGTGGGCTTAAGTGCGATGTTCCTTTGACTTATGTATTCAAGTCATCTTGATCATGGAGACTTATGCTTTGACATCTTAAGCAAACATCTCTAAGGAGATGTGGACCCGGATGATTGGGTATAAGTCAAGTGATCAAGGTGTTTGAATAGCCTATAAAGGATTCACCACTCCTTGCGAGGAGATGTATACCCATGGCCTCTCCGGATTGTTACTAAAGTCTTTGGCCAAAGCATTACATGTTTAGAGTAAGGTACTCTTCGATACATGTGGAGTAACTAGAACTGTGAGGACGAGGAAATGATACTTGGGCTAGGTGTGACGTAGTCAGCCTAGTGGGGACTGACACTATAGACCATGTCCTGAACCAAGTGGGTATAAGATGAGTGAAGGGAATGGGGCACGATTCATTCGAGCTACTGAAGGGTTTTAGAAATAGTTCTGGATCAACCGTTGATCTTTTCGATTAATTGGGGATCATGATGTACTACTAGGTGCCACTCATGATCGTTCTATAATTAATGGTTAATTATAGACGGCCAACATAAACCGAGAACCTATTTGGTCACACGCACAACGAGTGTAATCCAAAGGATTTAAAACGAGCTTGAGAATGGGATTCTCGAGAGAAACTATGTTTGGTTGGACCAAACATAAAGCGAGCATGAAATTGTTTCAGTCGCAATGGAAGCGTGGATGGGCCGTGTCTTATGAAGACATAATGGATGAACCAAAATGGTTTGGTTCTAATTCAATGGATGAGAATAAACCAAAGGGTTTGGTTTATTTTAAACGAATGAACCAAAAGTTGGTTCGGTTCGTTTTAACTTAAAATAAACCATCATGGTTTGGTTTATTTTACTTATCTTAATGGAGCGGGTTAACGGGCCTAATGGTTATGATCCAATAACCATTAAGAGAATTAGTTCTCTATAAAAGAGGGCTTAAGGGATTGTTAAACCCTAACTAATCCAAACCTCCACCTTGGAGTTTGGCGAACCCTAAAGGCCGCCGCCCAGCTTGTGCAGCCATCCAAGTCTTTACGGCGTCACAAGCTTTAGCCGAGAACCTCCGGCGACCCTCCGGTGACCTCCTGATCTCCTTTGGGTTCGGTGATAAGGTGAGCTTCCATCTTTCCTTAGCCGGCCTCTATTCCTCCACCAAAAGCTGTCCAGTTTTTCTGGACAGCTTGTTTCTTTGTTGTCAGAGCGTCGTTTGGACGACGGTTAGTGCTCCGACAGTGGCTAACTTACCGGGGATTTGATCTCCGGTAATCCTCTTAGGTGGGGGATGAAGGATTCGTCAAACGGTTGACGAATACCTCTCCGGAGAAGCGAGTTTTGAGAACTCGTTTTAGGATCCGAATTTGGATTCGGATCGTGATCATCTCTCGATCACGTCGTCTTCAACACGAGGCTAGTAACCCGTACGAAGACGAAGCTCATGACTTAGCGAAGTCATCCCGAGGAGCTCGGCATGGATACGGATAGAGACGATTCTTACGAGGATCGTTCCGGTTGATGCCGTTCCCGCTACACGTCATACGAAAGGTATAACGTAGATAAATTTCTTTTTATTGCAAATTTTAATTTACGGTTATGTCTACACTTGTTGTAATATGCATGCGTGTGTTGTGTGTGTTGTAATAAATATAGATTTATTATTTTTAATTGCTTCCGCTGTGCTCATGTTTACGAAACATGATCGAACACACACACGCCGCGGTGCCGGAAACCCAACACCACTCGCTACCACGACCCCAGTGTAGCCTAGGTGACACGACATGACAACTGTCCTAACTCAACAACAACCACTACTCTCGAGTGACCGAGTGGGAAGTATGAATAAGTAGCGATAAGCTAAAGAGCTATAAGCTACACAACGGGGGTCCCTGCTGCTGACCACTCCGACTGTCACTGCCCATGAGTGGTCGAGTGTCACACACTTAGGACAAACTACACACAACTCCAACTACCACCATCAATAGTGGTCGAGTGCGGTACAACAGATGCACTGCTCTCACACCAGCTACTACTACAATGAATAACCGTAGAGGCAGGATGACTAATAACCCTCTCAACCACAAGGGAGACCAGGTCGCTAGCATGCATGTAAATGGAATGAATGCACAACCACACATACATATCTCCACAATACACTCTCTATCCCACAGAGAGTCATACACAACTAACAGTTAACCAAGCTAGGACCTCCAATCCATAGCGACACACTATCGACAACCCACACAACCATACACAGATATATGATCTGTAACAGTTATACAACGTAAGGAATATAACATGACAGTTAACTCTACATCTAGGACAACACCCACCCCCGGATGTTTTATCATGATTGCACAAATCAAGTCTACAATCGTACTCAACCATGTACACATAGTTAAACATCTATATGTCCACATACCACCACGTCTATAATTCATAACAATGATGAACGAAATGTAGTAACAGTAACAGAGCATCTCAAAGTGCAAAGACTAAGTATCAAGCAACAGAAAAATTGGAATGAAGTCAAGATATAGGTGTCATCAATGTAAAATCACATGCACCAAGATTTAATAACTACCTGACCAGGGTAGAAAATTACCCACCTGATATGTAGACTATGTTGATAGTCTTCACGTCCATGAACCTATCTTGAATCAAGGTCCTGAAATCAACATCCTGCAAACAAAGAATACAACATATCAAAGTTCTACTGCCAATCTAATAGTAGAACCAACCAATTCCTTAACCTATTATTACACATCAATCCATATCCCGAATCTTACCAATATAACAACTTCTTCCATTAGTTACTAACCAACACCCAATAGTAATCTAGCTATAGATCTAGCATCACATCTACAACAATTCAAATCAGAACTTACCAAGCTTATCTACACTTGCATAGCTTCTCCATTTCCTTTGATGAGTCTGATTTGCTCAATCCAAATGAATCGAAGACGAACTCTACATCCTAACAAAATTGTGAACATAGAAATTGTAGAAAATGGCTAACTGGAAAATTCTCGATTGTCAACAAAGGCATAGTAGGATCGACTGTGGATGGTCGCCCGCCTAGCCGGAACACCTGAAGATCCCTCCATCGGAGAGATCACTAGCAGCCTGCAATAGGGGTGACACCGGCTCGTGGCTGCAATATGCGAACAAAAGAGGGAAGCTGTGGTCCAGAGGTGGATGGTCACAGATACACAAAGATTGATGAAGATCCCAGTCAGCGACGAGGAGACGATGATATCAACAAATCAAGCTCGCGAGGGCAATGACTGGCATTCACAACGATAAACCGATTTCGTGGCGAGGAGGAAAGGCGACGATGAGCTTAGAAGTGGCTGAGGAAAGGCGACGGTGAGCTAGCTCGGCGTTGACGGTGGAAGATCGACCAATATAGCGGTCGATCATCGGAAGAAAAGGCGACAGCTACTCGAGTGATTTCCGACAATAAGACAATGACATTGTTTATTGCTGTTGGACCACGGAAGAAGAGGGTGACCGAAGACTTGAGCGATGGCAGCTTGTTGCGATGGTCAGAGGGCGACCGAGAATGGGCAGAGCGAAGGCAAGCCTACCAGTACGACGAGCTGGCTTGGGGCGTCGGCAATCGAAGAGCAAGGAGAGCTCACGACGATGAAGAGAGGGATAAGAGAGTTGCGGCGTGAGAAAATTGGGATCGGGAGAATCGAAGAAAAATGGGGAAAAGAAAACCTTAGGTTTCCTATTTAAACCCTAGGTTAATTAACCTATTAGTTCCTTAATAGCAGATAGTCTAAAGAGACTTTACAAAAGCCTATCCGCTTTATCCCCATGCAATATCCATAAAACTTCCATTTAAATTCAGAAAAATTTCTAAAAATTTCTGAGAAATTATATATGATAATTTCTTAATTAACAAGGATTTTTTTTTCTATTTTTTCGATATCTTACAGTAGCTATCTAGCCACATATAAAGATCCCAGTTGCAAGCAACTCTAGCTACCACTATCCACGAGTGGCCGAGTGCTGCATGACATGACAAGCTGCATGCAACTTCAGCTACCACTATCCCACAGTGGTCGAGTGCTGCAAATATCACTGCCAATATCTCCCGCAACCACTATCCCACAGTAGCCGGGTGGACAGGTATGATTGATGACTCTCTCAACCACAAGGAAAACATAGTCAACAACTTGCATGCAATGTGATGATGACCCCAATGCACATAAGCCCTCCGACATGCACACTACCTCATATAGAGTCATAAACAACATACATATACACATATCATGCTAGGACCTCTAGTCCGTAAACAACACTCTACTGACGACCCGCTCAACCATCCACGATAATCATGGTCGACATGAGATACTCAATGCAAGTAATGCGATAGGACAACCAAGTCTATACTTATAACCATTACCAACTCTAGTGGTATAACATGATGATCAATCAAAGATAACAACTGTACTCAGCTACATGTACTTATACAATATTCACATATTAAACAAATATAATATTTGTAATAAACCACAGTGATGAAACAAGACTGTATAGATATCGAATGAGTATCTTAAAGTTCAACGGCTAAGCATCAAGCACAAGAATAAGTAGAGTGGAGTCAAGATAATTCTATCTATCATTAATAGAGTTCATGCACTAAGATCAAGATCTACAAGAGTCAAAGAGAAATCACCCACCTATTAAGTAGCTCGTGTTAGCTATCCACACGCATAGCATCTATCACTAATCAAAGTCCAACTCCGAATCCATGGCACCAATCATTCCAATCAACCATAGCTTATTTGAAACACACATCCATTCCCTGATTCAAAATGCAAATCACATATATGACTTAACTAACAACCCAAACCATCATCCCATAATAACCCTTCTACTACACGGTTAACAAAATCCCTTTCCATTTGCTATTAATCAATGAATCAACACGAAACATGACATACTTCCAATTAATAGATCCATACACAAACTCACCTAACTTAGATGTCATCGTTCAACTTCTTGCTCCCCAATTGATATCAAATCCAATATTAGCTACATCACAAATCTGAACCCATTGACCAATTCACAGATCGACCCTTCTTACCTATAAATAAAAATCCACAACTAACAATAAGCTCCCGATCTAACTCCTCTGATATGCACATTCCAAATTTCCTTAATCCAATTAACCGATCGATACAGAAATCTTACCCGAAATCAGAGATATGTAGGTTATAGAAATCCACCAGCTGCTCACTGTGGTGCCGACAACGATCTGAGTTGCGCGTGAGTGAAGTAATAGATCGTTGCTCCAGGGATGGCAAGGTCGAGCTCCTCCTTGATGATAAAGAAGGCAACAACAGTAACAAAACTGAGCTTGCGGTAGATACAGGAAGCGAAAGGGAGGATGACCCTTACTGTTGTTGGAATTTGAAGATGGGGCGGAGAGGAAGATTCGGGCGGCAGAGGCTCCATCACTGAGCTAGGATCGTGCGAATAAGGGAGGTGGGTAGTAGCCACGGAATGAGTGGCGATCGACGGTGATGAAGCTATAGTAGAAGAGGCAATGACAAGCTGGGCTCGGCAACGGCGAGCGTGAGGACTGCGAGGCGACGAATGAGAAGAATCGCGGAAGAGGGACACGGTGGCGACCGAGCTACAACTAGTCACTACTATTGTCAGAGGTGGCCTAAGCTCACGACGCTCGACCCAAGTCGGTGATCGGAAGGTAGAAAGTGAGTCAACAACCGAAGAGTCGCTAGCCTCGATGCTACCGGCATTCAGTGGCCTAACGACCGCCTAGTTGCTCCGCCGACGCTTGAGGGAGAAAAGAGATGCGGCTGAAGAACATAGGAGAGGGAATCGAAAAAGAAGAGATCGAGAGGAAAAATTAACTTAGCTTTAGATATTTAAACCTAGGTTAATTGAATCCATTAACTCTTTAATAACAAATAAATCAAACATGCTTTATCGAAGCCTATTAAATCTTTCCCCATAAGCAGAGCAAACAAAATCCATTTAAATCCAAAAAAAATTTCTAAAAATTCCTAAACAATATATAGGTTATTTTTTCTTATTAACAAGTATTATTTTATTAATTTTATTTTATTTTTCAATATATTACATTCTCCCCCACTAATAAAAAATTTGATCCCCAAATTTCTTACCCAAGTACCATGAATAAGCATTGTCACTAACGATAAAGATCCCAATAACCTACATGGTCGATGCACAGGAACTCTCCTAATCCCATTTGGAATCCACAAGGTGGAGGCAAAACTCTACACATCTGGCAACTCTGCATTGTATTCCATCACCGATCGAATGATCATCCTACTTGAGGCTCAAAAATTCCTGATGAAGACACACAACATGACACAGGGAAATACCCTCTCTCTGTATCAATATAAGTCAAGTATTCGACAGTGTCATCACGGTTATCTTACCAGGTTCAAGCAATTCAAGGATCAAAATCCCTATGAAACATAGTAACCTAATCCATTACTCTTTGTGTTAATCATGGTATATACGTCTTGACCATTACCTCACGGTTAATGGTCTGACTAGCAAAGTTAGTGGAAATTCCTGAGACTATAACCTTTAATCTCCAATAAAGGGTGATTGTCTAACCTCTGCTTTCTGACTCGGTATTAGTCGTCTCTTCAAGGTAATTTGCCTCTTCAAAAGAAGGTACATGTCTTATGAACTCAACATATCATTTCGGTGGTCAACCCACACCACGACTACGAATAGTAACTAACACACTATATGACATTCCCTGTTATAAACAACTACATGCATAATCAACAATAAGATATATAATCATCATTGACATACCTTACATTCTATTTCTCGGAGAGGTCCCACTGTTTCCAGATCCCAAAACTCACAAAGCCAAAACTGAGTAAAACAAAACTCCATGTTCGAACGAAATAAAAATCCGAAAGTGGACTTCGCAACCTAGGGCTCTGATACCAATAAAATTGTCACGCCCCAAGAGTATAATTGTCCGTTGACCGGATGGTACCCTCTAGTGACAATATAAGATAAACACTAATACATGACCCACATAGCTGCTAACACCCACAAACTATATATCATAATAAAATAACACTGCCAAATAATAAAACTACAAAGACACAAAGATGCACATCGGTGCGACTCTAACACAATAACAAAATATAATCAAATCCAACATCCAAACCAAAACCATAATAAAAGCAAAATACAACCAATCACATACACAAACTATAAATCCAAAAACAACAACGGAACAAATATGAAATTAAATCAAAACATACAATCCAAATATAATGCATCACCAATATAGAATAAAATCCAAACACTCGGTGTGAGATGAGATCAGTTGGCAGAACTTCGAGCACACTAAGGAATCTTCTAGTTACTACCTGGGCGACAGAAAAACTCAGGGTCTATGGTGGTGATTATAAGACTCAGTGGTATAGAAAAGATAGTGCATGAGCTAAATAGATATATGGAGATCAACAGATATATAGTCTTAAAGATAATAAAAAATAACAATCAGTATAAAAATAATAAATTCATATACCAACCTAATCCACCAGATGTAATGTAATGTACTAACTTACATAAAAATCTACAATGACACAACTCATAATAACCTGAGCAAATATGCAACAACGTAACTTGTACAAATAACATGAATGAATAATAACACACCTGTGATCAACTCATAATTATATGAATGATGTATAATCAAATGTAAAAACTAACCTGGTCCATCTAATGTGGAATCATAATGTTAATCAAATGCACATAACAACGTGATCCAACTCATACCCAAGTACTCCAAATACAACAGTATAGAACATGTAAAAGATATGTATGATGATGTACAAATATATGCAACAATCGTAGCTCAATCATATGTAACATATCACAAGCATATGCAATATGCATCAAACATAAATATGTGCCTCCATGACAATGCATATGCATAGTCACTACCAGCACACCTCGCTACCATAACCCCGTGTGGCCTGAGTGGAAAAATAATGACAATTGTCCCAACTCCAACTACCACTACTCTCAAGTGGCTGAATGAGCAGTATGAGTAAGTAGCAATCTAGCCACATATAAGGGTCCTTGCTGCAAGTGACTCTAGCTATCACTACCCACGAGTGATCGAGTGGTGCACGACAGGACAAGCTAGACGCAACTCAAGCTACCACTATCCCACAGTGACCGAGTGTTGCATATATCACTGCCCATATCTCCCGCAACTACTATCCCACAGTGGTCGAGTGCTACAGATATCACTGCCCATATCTCCCACAACCACTATCCCACAGTGGCTGGGTGGACAGGTATGACTGATGACTCTCTCAAACACAAGGAAGACTTAGTCAACAATATGCATGCAATGTGATGATGACTCCAATGCACGTAAACTGTCCAACATGCACACTACCTCACATGGAGTCATAAACAACAGACATATACACATATCATTCTAGGACCTCTAGTCCTTAATCAACACTCCACTGATGATCCACTCAACCATCCACGGTAATCATGGTCGACAGGAGATACTCAATGCAAGGTAATGCAATAAGACAACCAAGTCTATACTTATAACCATTACCAACTCTAGTGGTATAACATGATGACCAATCAAAGACAACAACTGTACTCATCTACATGTACTTATGCAATATTCATATATTAAACAAATATAATATCTGTAATCAACTACAGTGATGAAACGAGACTGTATAGATATCGAATGAGTATCTCAAAATTCAACGGCTAAGTACCAAGAACAAAAATAAGTAGAGTGGAATCAAGATAATTCTATCTATCATTAATAGAGTTCATGCACTAAGATCAAGATCTATAAAAGTCAAAGAGAAATCACTCACCTGGTAAGTAGCTCGTTTTAGCTATCCACACGTACAAGCATCTATCATTAATTAAAGTCCAGCTCCGAAACCATGGCGCTAACTTCTTGATCAAAGTTCTTGCAATTTCACCACAATTTATCCAATAGATATAATCCATAATAACACTTTTACACTATTTATTACACAACCATAACACAACCTACGTCATAATATACAAAATCAAAGCTTACCTCCTATCGTTCCAATCAACCATAGCTTATCTGAAACACACATCCATTCCCTGATTTAAAATGCAAATCACATATCTGACTTAACTAACAACTCAAACCATCATCCCATAATAACCCTTCTACGACACAGTTAACAAAATCCCTTTCCATTTGCTATCAATCAATTAATCAACACGAAACATGACATACTTCCAATTAATAGATCCATACACAAACTCACCTAACTTAGATGTCATCGTTCATCTTCTTGCTCCCCAATTGATATCGAATCCAATACTGGCTACATCATAGATCTGAACCCATCGACCAATTCACAGATCTACCCTTCTTCTCTACAAATAAAAAATCCACAGCTAACACCAAGCTCCCGATCTAACTCCTCTGATCTACACATTCTAAATTTCCTTAATCCAATTAATTGATTGATGTAGAAATCTTACCCGAAATCAGAGATATGTAGGTTATAGGAATCCACCAGCTGCTCACTGTGGTGCCGACAACGATCTGAGTTGTGCGTGAGGAAAGTAATAGGTCATTGCTCCAGCGATGGCAAGGTCGGGCTCCTCCTTGACGACGAAGAAGGTGACAATAGTGAAAAATCTGAGCTCTCTGTAGATAAAGGCAACGAAAGGGAGGTCGACCCTTACCGGCGTCGTAATTTGAAGATGGGGCAGAGAGTAGGATTTGGGCGACAGATGCTCCGTCATTGAGCTGGGCTCGTGCGAATAAGGGAGGCGGGTGGTAGCCACGAAATGAGTGGCGGTTGGCGGAGACGAAGTGACAGTAGAGGAGGCAATGATAAGGTGGGCTCGACAGCGACGAGTGTGAGCACCGAGGCGGTGCAGGCGGCCGCCAGTGAATGAGAAGAATCGCGACGGAAGAGGGACACGACGACCGAGCTACAACTTGTCACTACTATTGTCAGAGGAAGCCTGAGCTCGCGACGCTCGACCCAAGACGGTGATCGGAAGGCAGAAAGCGAGTCGACTGCCAGAGAGTCACTAGCCTCGATGCTACCGGCATTCAGTGGCCTAGCGACCGCCGAGTTGCTCCGTCGGTGCTTGAGGGAGAAAAGAGATGCAGCGGAAGAACAGAGGAGAGAGAATCAGAAAAGAAGAGATCGTGAGAAAAAATTAACTTAGGTTTAGATATTTAAACCTAGGTTAATTGAATCCATTAACTTCTTAATAACAGATAAACCAAACAGACTTTATCGAAGCCTATTAAATCTTTCCCCATAAACTGACCATACAAAATCCATTTAAATCCAAAAAAAATTCTAAAAATTCCTAAACATTATATTGGTTATTTTCCTAATTAACAAGTATTATTTTATTATTTTATTTTATTTTATTTTTTGATATATTATATTCTCCCCCACTAATAAAAAATTTGGTCCTCAAATTTCTTACCCAAGTACCATGAATAAGAATTGTCATGCTAAACAATTCAAATACTTCGGAAGAGGTAGGATCTTCACTAACGATAAAGATCCCAATAACCTACATTGTCGATGCATAGGAACTCTCCTAATCCCATTTGGAACCCATAAGGTGGAGGCAAAACTCTACACATCTGACAACTCTGCATTGTATTCCATCACTGGTCGAATGATTATCCTGCTTGAGGCTTAAAAATTCTTGATGACGAGACACACAACATAACAAAGGGAAATACCATCTCTATGTATCAATACAAGTCAAGTATTCGACAGCATCATCACGGTTATCTAACCAAGTTCAAGCAACTCAAGGATCAAAATTCCTATGAAACATAGTAACCTAATCCATTACTCTTTGTGTTAACCATGGTATACACGTCTTGACCATTACCTCACGGTTAATGGTATGACTAGCAAAGTTAGTGGAAATTCTTGAGACTGTAACCTTTAATATCCAATAAAGGGTGACTGTCTAACCTCTGCTTTCCGACTCGGTATTAGTCGACTCTCCAAGGTAACTTGCCTCTTCAAAAGCAGGTACATGTCTTATGAACTCAACATATCGTTTCGGTGGTCAACCCACACCACGACTACGAATAGTAACTAATACACTATATGACATTCCCTATTATAAACAACTACATGCATAATTAACAATAAGATATATAATCACCAATGACATACCTTACATTCTATTGCTCGGAGAGGTCCCGCTACTGCCATATCCCAAAACTCATAAAGCCAAAACCGAGTAAAACAAAACTCGATGTTCGAATAAAATAAAAATTCAAAAGTGGATTTCGTAACCTAGGGCTCTGATACCAATAAAATTATCACGCCTCGGGAGTATAATTGTCCGTCGATCGGACGGTAACCTCTAGTGACAATATAAGATAAACATTAATACATGACCCACATAGCCGCTGACACCCACAAACTATATATCATAATGAAATAACACTGCCAAATAATAAAACTACAAAGACACAAAGATGTGCACCGATGCGACTCTAGAACAATAACAAAATATAATCAAATCCAACATCCAAACCAAACCATGATAAAAGCCAAATACAACTAATCACATACACAAACTATAAATCCAAAAACAACAGCGGAACAAATATGAAATAAAATCAAAACATACAATCCAAATATAATACATCGCCAATATAGAATTAAATCCAAATGCTCGGTGTGAGATGAGATCAACTGGCAGAACTTCGAGCACACCAAGGGATCTTCTACCTGTTACCTGGGCGATAGGAAAACTCAGGGTTTGTGGTGGTGAGTATAAGACTCAGTGGTATAGGAAAGATAGTGCATGAACTAAATAAACATTTGGAGATCAACAGGTATACAGTCTTAAAGGTAATAACAAATAACCATGAGTATAAAAATAATAAAAGCATATATCATCCTATTCCACCAGATGTAATGTAATGTATTGACTTACATGAAAATCTGAAATGACACAACTCATAACAACCTGAGCAAATATGTAACAACGTAACACGTACAAATAACATGTATGAATAATAACACACCTGTGATCAACTCATAATCATATGAACGACGTATAATCAAATGTAAAAAATAACCTTGTCCATCTAATGTGGAATCATAATGTTAATCAAATGCACATAACAACGTGATCCAACTCATACTCAAGTACTCCAAATACAACAGTATAGAACATGCAAAAGATATGTATGATGATGTACAAATATATGCAACAATCGTAGCTCAATCATATGCAACATATCACAAGCATATGCAATATGCATCAAACATAAATATGTGCCTCCACGACAATGCATATGCATAGTCACTGCAAGCACACCTCGCTACCACGACCCCGTGTGGCCTGAGTGGACAAATAATGACAACTGTCCCAACTCCAACTACTACTACTCTCAAGTGGTCGAATGAGCAGTATGAGTAAGTAGCTATCTAGCCACATATAAGGGTCCCTATTGCAAGCGACTCTAGCTACCACTACTCACGAGTGGCCGAGTACTGCATGCAACTCCAGCTACCACTATCCCATAGTGGTCGAGTGTTGCAAATATCACTACCCATATCTCCCGTAACCACTATCCCACAGTGACCAGGTGGACAGGTATGACTGATGACTCTCTCAACCACATGGAAGACATATTCAACAACTTGCATACAATGTGATGATGACTCCAATGCACGTAAGCCCTCCGACATGCACACAACCTCACATGGAGTCATAAACAACAGACATATATACATATCATGCTAGGACCTCCAGTCCGTAAATAACACTCCACTGACGACCCACTCAACCATCCACGGTAATCATGGTCGACAGGAGATACTCAATGCAAGGTAATGTAATAAGACAACCAAGTTTATAGTTATAACCATTACCAACTCTAGTGGTATAATATGATAACCAATCAAAGACAACAATTGTACTCAGGTACATGTACTTATACAATATTCATATATTAAACAAATATAATATTTGTAATCAACCACAGTGATGAAACGAGACTGTATAGATATCGAATGAGTATCTCAAAGTTCAACGGCTAAGTATCAAGCACAAGAATAAGTAGAGTGGAGTCAAGATAATTCTATCTATCATTAATAGAGTTCATGCACTAAGATCAAGATCTATAAGAGTCAAAGAGAAATCACCCACCTATTAAGTAGCTCGTGTTAGCTATCCACACGTATAAGCATCTATAACCAATCAAAGTCCAACTCCGAATCCATGGCACCAGCTTCTTGATCAAAGTTTGTGCAATTTCACCACAATTTATCCTATAGATATAATCCATAATAACACCTTTACACTATCTATTACACAACTATAACACAACCTACTTCATAATATACAAAATCAAAGCTTACCTCCCATCGTTCCAATCAACCACAGCTTATCTGAAACACACATCCATTCCCTGATTCAAAATGCAAATCACATATCTGACTTAACTAACAACCCAAACCATCATCCCATAATAACTCTTCTACTACACAGTTAACAAAATCCCTTTCCATTTTCTATCAATCAATGAATCAACACAAAACATGACATACTTCTAATTAATAGATCCATACACAAACTCACATGACTTAGATGTCATCGTCCAACTTCTTGCTCCCCAATTGATATCAAATCCAATACTGGCTACATCATAGATCTTAACCCATCGACCAATTCACCCATCGCCCCTTTTTTCCTACAAATTAAAAATCCATAGCTAACACCAAGCTCTCGATCTAACTCCTCTAATCTACACATTCCAAATTTCCTTAAACCAATTAACCGATCGATGCAGAAATCTTACCCGAAATTAGAGATATATAGGTTATAGAAATCCACTAGTTGCTCACTATGGTTTCGACAACGATCTGAGTTGCGTGTGAGGAAAGTAATCGGTCGTTGCTCCAATGATGGCAAGGTCGGGCTCCTCCTTGACGATGAAGAAGGCGACAACAGTGACAAAACTGAGCTCGCGGTAGATATACGCAACGAAAGGGAGGACGACCCTTACTGTCGTCGGAATTTGAAGATGGGGTGGAGAGGAGCATTCGAGTGGTAGAGGCTCCATCACCGAGCTGGGCTCACGCAAATAAGGGAGGCGGGTGGTAGCCACGAATGAGTTGCGGTCGAAGGCGACAGTAGAGGAGGTGATGACAAGCTGGGCTTAGCGACAGCGAACGTGAGCACTGGGAGGCGGCGATGGGGCGGCGCTACAGGCGAATGAGAAGAATTGTGATGAAAGAGGGACACAACAGCAACCGAGCTACAACTAGTCACTACTATTGTTAGAGGTGGCTTGAGCTTGCGACGCTCGACCCAAGCTAGCGATCAGAATGCAGAAAGCGAGTCAACGGTCGGAGAGTCACTAGCCTCGATGCTACCGACATTCTGTGGCCTAGCGACCGCCGAGTTGCTCCGTCGGTGCTTGAGGGAGAAAATAGATGGGCAGAGGAGTAAATTTTAATATCAAATGCAAATGATAAGGTAATCAAAATTTTAGTTAATTTGGTACCTAATGAAATTTTATGTAAATTAGAAAAAATACAAGGATATAAGCGAATTATGAAGCAAGCTAGTCAAGCTCCATGAAGAATCCTCTTTGGCCCAAGATGATGATGAGTAAAAAAAAAAACTCATCATCTCAAGAGCTTGAAGATTCGGAGGTTGAGAGGTGCTTAACTTCCGAGGTAGAAGAGATGGTAGAAGCCTCTATCTCAAGGATTGAGGATGAGGCTGGACAATCAACATCGGAACAAGAGGAGCCCTCGACTTTTGGAGTGGATGAAGAATCATTTCATGATTCCCCCATCACCATGGAAGGTAACTCAAATGTAATTATTAAAAATAAAGATCATATAATTTACTTTGGGTGTAGGGAGAAGGGGCTTTATAAGAGTAAATATCCAATATTAATCAAGAAGAAAGTTCAAGTAGCACTAAAGGCTAAAGAGAAGCCAAAGGAGGTCGGAACCTTGATTTGTAAAGGCAAGGAGGATATAACGTTCTTCTCATACAATCAAAAGGGGCATTAGCAGAATCAAAGTCCAAGGGAAAGACACCCTAGGAAGAACAAGATTGAAAGCTCAAGTTTAAAGGAAGCTCCTAAGGTAAGACCTAAGGTATCATCATGTTATAATGCAATTTCATTATATCATGATAAAAAGCATGCTAGAACTAAGTTTTATCATCTAGGTGCTCAATATCATGTTTATATATTTAAAGACAATTCTAGAATTATTAGCTCAAGAACTACCCCACCTAAGGAAAATAGTAGAACTTTTAAAGGTAGATCGAGTTTACATAAGGATAGAAAAGATGAGAAAAATCTAGGCAATATCGCTAAGAAAAATAGACATATGTCTAAGAAAGAAATAATCAAAGAAATCATCGAAAATCAAAACTTGAGATCTTAGAGGAAGGAAATCAAGTCTTGAGGTCAAGACTTGAAAAATTGGAAAAGACCCTTAAAAAGATGGAAAACATATTCAAAGGGTCTAATAGACACAATCTAAGTGTGAGTAGGAAAGAGATACCTAGGGACAAGAAGGGTTCGAGATACAAACTTAAGTCCAAGGAGAACATGGCTTCTTACCCTAGGGTTCCATATAGTTATGGAACTAAGCCTAGGTCTAGGAATGTCAAGGTTACAAGGGAGGGTATTCTTGGAGTTGACCTTGATAAAACTCAAATGACTAAAACTTTCAAGAAGCCAGGAGAGTCATTAGGAAGGTATCAAGGGAGGTTATCCCTAGTGAATACTTAGAAAATTCAAGGAGCTCCAATAGATATTAGGTTCCTAGGAGTGTGATCCTTTCACACTAGATGGGTATAGGGCGTGTTAACTTAGAATGGGAAGATAGTTAACCTAACCATAATAGAGTTGACACTTTAGAATATTTTAGAGGTATAGTGATACTTTGAAAATGAAATTAGTATTATATCCTAAAAGATTTTAGTATGCGCCAATAAAAATAAGAGTTTGAAAGTTAATCATGATTAACACATTAAGTTAGAGTCAATGGTGTGTCAAGGTTGGGATTTTGGTAAACTCGAGGAAGTTGGTCCGTTATTATGTCAAGTTTGGTATTTAACATAATCCTAGATAATGACAATTATGTTCAAGAATTAAGAATCTCTTTATACTCTTGTATTTTATATATTTGTCATACTTTATATGTCATACTATGTATCATGACATCATATATCACATGATTATATAGAATATGCCATCTTGATACTTATGTTAATATATAGCTTGATTTTTATTTTATCATGACATCATGCATCATTTAGAAATAATAGATTTTAAAAAAAAAATTATGCAATAAATATACCATGATCATATTCATGCATTCATTCACTTGAAATTAAGGAAATTGACATTATTTGATATCCTAGGTAGGATGATCAAATTAGAAATGCCTAGATAAAAATGAATGATCTCTAAGCTTAGATAAGAACCAATTTACATCTCACATAAATCATAGGATGACTTGTGTATATGTATTGAAACATTTTAGACGCAATTGAGATGGTAGGATAATGAGTTAAGTTCAAGGTGCTTGTATGTTATACCAAAATGAACTCAAATTCTTCAAATGATATGAATAAATCATAAGGAAAACTAATGTATAAGTTATGTACACTTGAATCATTGATCATAATTGAAAATAAATCTTGAAAATATTTTTAAAATACCTTTGAAAAATCTTGGTGAAGCCTATCTATTGACAAGAATCATCATTGATAATATTGATACAAAGTTAGCATGAAACATTAAAGTTTTCAATGGTTTTCAACTTTGTGTCATTCTTTGAAAATGATGGATATTTTAATATAAAACTATTTTTCCCCCATAGTATTTGACATAAGTAATTTCTATATAAAATTTCAAGATTTTTTGAAATATATGGAATTACTTATGCATTTTTTAAACTCATCTAAAAATTCAATTTCTCAAAATTAGAAACAAGCCGACTGCTTCAGGAACCAGTCGACTGATATAGGGATCAATTGATTGGTTACTGAAAAAATTGACTAGATTGGCTATTTTTGGCGGAACAGGTTCAGTTTAACTATTTATCAGCAACCCTATGTATCTTAACTACTCTGATATGCTTAGAAAAGTATTGAAAGGATAAGATTTTCAGTTAAAAAGAATAGAATAGTTAATTAGGGTAAGAATCAAACTTGGAGGTGTTGGTGCAATTGACCCAGGTCATGATTGACCAGACTTAAGTGGGAGTCGAGTGGGGTTTTGATGTTTGGATTTGACAATGAGATTGTCAATGTGTTTGTCAATATGGTTTGACTATGTGTTGACTATATGACTAGTGGATGATTGTGATATCCAAGGTCATATAGAGGAGATGGTCAAAGGTTGACCTAGCTTGAGTGAGACTCGAGTGGAAGTCCAAGTTTGGAGACTTGACATGGAGAAGTCCAAGATTGGAGTCTTGGCAATGGAGAAGTTCAAGTATGAATACTTGGCAAAGGGAAAGTCTAAGGATGGAACCTTGGCAATGGAAGTCTTGGAGGTGCGACCTCTTGGCAATGGAGAAGCTCCAGAGGCGCGACCTCTTGGCAAAGATAGACCCGTTAGCATGACGAAGACGATGGAAGCACTAGAAGGCTAGTGCAAGGGTGAACGAGTCATGGAGGAATTGAATGGATCCTAGAGGCATGAGGCTAATGGAAGTAGCTTGAAGGCTTAGGACTAGGCTATGGGTACTTGAAAGAATGACATAGCTGATGGAAGCACTTGAAAGCTAGCGCGAAGGATGAAGGAGTCATGGAGGACTCGGATGGACTTGAGGGCATGAGGCTGATGGAATTGGCTAGAAGGCTTAGGTCTAGGTCTAAGGATAAGTATCAAGTATGAGGGGATCATACTTGAGTTAAATCTCAATTTTGAGGTTTACCGGTCGGCTGATGGCATCAACTAGTCAATTGGTAGAGTGCTCGACACTTGGGAGCTCAGAAAACTCGAGTTATGCTCGGGAATGAGCTAAGTGTTCGAGAGCAGTCGACTAGAGGATTTGCCTAGTCGACTAGGTCAGTGAAGGTTGACTCCTACTGTGGGGCTTGATTTTTAGACTGGGCGCTCAATACTATGACTCGGGAAATAGCCATGGTGCTCGGCAGTCGACTACTGTGGGAAGCAGTTGACTGCCCGTTGGTGCTCGGGAAACCTGAAGGGTGCTCGGTCTGTCACGCCCCGAGAGTATGCCGAGCCAAAAAACGGATAGCATCTCCCCTGTATGTGACACAATATCCTGTTCATACAAAGCCTTTCGGACACAATCACAACAACGTATACATATATGTATAAGCAAAATCACAGTGAAAATCATCATATAGAGTGAAAGAACTCGACATCACTGCATACCGGTATGACTAACCACAACATAAAGAAAGTATCATCAAAAACCGAATCAACGAGTGCGTACATCAACAAAAGTTCAAAACTACAATCCACCACATGAAACCAAGGTTATATCAAGAGATACACGACAAAACCCAAAACTCAGGACCCTCGAATGTGAGATGAGATGATGTCAGCCAACGGTGCTCCAAGCCCATCACGAAGTCGGCTACCTGTTACCTGGGCGACAAGAAACCCAAGGTCTATGGTGGTGAGTATAAAACTCAGCGCTAATAAGAAAAGAAGTGCATGCATAATATATATATCACATGCAAGTCAACAATATACTGTCTAAAGGTATAACAGATATACACCAATATGATATAACTATTGTATAACCAACTGATCAACTAATAACAACATAAGGTACTGACATACCTGAAGATCGACAACGATGCAACTCATATAACCTGAGTATAAATACCACAATACAACACCTACAACATGGTAGAGTAATACTAACTCTGTAAACAACAAAATCGTCTTACTAACATTCTATGTCAAATAAAACAACGAATCGAGTCCATCCCATAATACATCATGATACTGGTCAAAGATATACAACAGTCTGACCAACAAGTACATCGGTAATCCACACACAACCATACAGAATATGCAAGTAGAATGCAAGATGATGTACAATCAAATGCAACAAGCATAGCTCAAACAAATGCAACATCACAATAATCATATATATAGACTATATCTCTATATACTCTCATCACACTCACCTATATATATATATATATATATATATATATATATATATATATATATATATATATATATATATATATATATATAAATGTCATCTACCACGGCAATGCAGATGCATGGTCATGCCTGCGCACCCTACTCGCTACCACGACCCCAGTGTGACCTAGGTGGCACGACATGACAATTGTTCCAACTCAACAACAACCACTGCTCTCGAGTGGCCGAGTGGGCAGTATGAACAAGTAGCAACAAGCTAAAAAGTTGTAGGCTACACAACGGGGGTTCATGCTGTTGGCCACTCCAACTGCTACTACCTATGAGTGGTCGAGTGTCATACACCTAGGACAACTGCACGCTACTTCAACAACCAATGTCAATAGTGGGGCGAGTGCGACATAACAAATGCTCTGCCCTCACACCAGTTACTCCTCCACGAGTAACCTGGGAGGCAGGATGACTGACGACCCTCTCAACTACAAGGGAGATCAAGTCGCCAGCATGCATGTAAATGGAATGAATTCACAACATCACATACATATGTCCACAACACTCTCTATTCTATAGAGAGGCATATACAACTGACAACAACCAAGCTAGGACCTCCAGTCCGTAGCGACACTCTATCAACAAACCACACGTCCATACATGACTACATGATCCGTAGTAGATATATATACAACATCAGGATATGATATGAAAATCAACTTTACATCTAGGACATCGCCCACCCCAGGATAATTTATCTAAATTGCACAATTCGGATCTACAACTAAATTTAGCTACGTACACGTAGGTAAACCACTATAGGTCCACTTACCATAACCTCTATAATTCATAACAATGATGAATGAACAGGTAACAACAATAACAGAGCATTTAAAGTGCAAAGGCAAGTATCAAGCAACAGAAAACTAGAGTGGAGTCAAGATCTAAGTGACAACAATATGAAATCACATGTATCAAGGTTTAGCCACTATCTGACCAGGGTAGGAAATATTACCCACCTACTATAAAGCTCGTAATAATAAAATCTTCACAGCTGTGGACCTGCCTCGTATTCAGCTCTTGCATACAACATAAATATTGTTAAGTACTATGATACGATCCACTATCAAATCGAATCCTAAGCCGATTTCGTACATAAATCAATTAACCCAAATGCTTAATAAAATCTCGCCCACATATGCTACATAATCCCACCTTCATTAGCCACCATAGCTCACACTTGACACCTTCACAACCCCATACACAAAGCATACAGAGCATCACCATACACACATTCATCCACGCTGAACTCAACAACCCAGCCAAAACATAGAGCAATACACTTCTTACCTCAAGATCATCCCAACTAGAAATATATCAATCACAACAACAGAACATTAGCCAACAAACTTACTGCAAAACCAAATCCAGGTTCATCGCAATACAACCAAAACCCTCAGCTCATCCCTGCTCCATCACTCTTCTCAATCACAGCCGGCAAATCCCCTAACTCAAGCCCAAACCATCCCTCCGATAACACTACCGCCACTGCCCATGACTCACAAATCGACACCAATGCCCATCGTCAGACGATACCAATCCATAGGTCACACTGGACAGAAGAGGAAAAAGAAACGAGAGTTGTATCAAAATTTTATGACTTCACCGACTGCACTCCCCCAATTGCTTTGTTCGTCGAAAATCACCGCTGCCCTAACCTCTCATGCATGGATCTGAGCAAATGGTGGTGGAGAACATGATTAAGGGGTGGATCTCATCTGAAATCAAGGAAGAAGACACTGCCTCACCTTGCTCCGGCAGAAAATCACGGCTCCTGAGCAGAACCAGGTGTAGACACCGCCGACGCAAACTTCCAGCCGCACGTCATCATCGGCTCGTCTGTGGAACTCGTTGAGGATGCTCCTCTCGGCGCCGCTTGCAGGGAAGAAGAAGGAACGAGAAGGAGGCGAGGAAATTCGACGACGAGGAGATGAGAAGAGAAAAGCTTTGCGGTGGGAAGAAGAATCAGTGGAGCACGCTCGGAAATAAAGCCACGATGAGAAACCACAAAATGGAAGAACGGAAATAAGGTGGTTGGGCGTTAAGGGGAAAAATGGATCGGGTTTTAATATCGAGTTGGGCTTAAAACCCTATAGGACTTAACCTAGATCCACTTAATCCCATTTAACATTAAGCCAAGGTTAGGTTTAATTAAATCCCTAACCATATTTTATTTATTTAATTTTTCCCAATATTAATATTACCCCTTTATCCATATATTTGTGGTATTTTACACAGTCGAAGTGGGAAACAATGCTACAATGGAGCAGTCAATTTTTGTGCATGGGTAGTCGACTGATATCACTATAGCAGGACATAGAAAGTTTGGTAGTCGACTGGGAAGTCAACTAGTGGCTCAACAGTCGACTGCTCAAGTATCTTTTGGCTAGAATGCCAACATGGATTAGTCGATTGTGCAATAACGGATAGGTGGACAGTCGACTAGAGGCTTTTGGTAGTCGATTGCTTGGCGGAAATTCAACCTGATACAGGTTATAAAAGCAGGACTTGGGAAGATTTTGAGCATCGATTCTTTGGGGGATTTGAAGAGGAAGTGCGAGTGCAATTTCATATCTTTAAAGCATTCCATAACAACCAAATCTGCAAGCGATCAAAAGCCTAGTATTATAAAGTTTTCTTTGCATTTTGTTTTTTGCCTTGTATTTGGTTGTATTCTATTTTCTTATTGTCGTAAGATATTGTAAGAGGTTTCTCCACCTTCGGTCTATTACCAAGAAGGATAAGTTCTTAGTGAGGGTAGATCACTAAGCGTCGTCGTGGAGTAGGAACCGTAGGTTCCAAACCATGTAAAAATTCTGGTCTTGTACTTGCGTGTGTGCTTGTCTTATGTTTGTGTCTATTTATTTTAGTATTCCGTTGTGCACACTAACATTATTATAGACAAGAGACAACGCATCAAAAGAAATCAAAAGACGTTATTCACCCCTCCCCCTCTAGCGCACCAACGGTCCTAACAAGTGATATCAGAGCGAGAACGCTCTTCAAGGACTGACCACCAGAAGGAGCAAAAGTGCTAGAGGAGTAGAAGAATGGAGTTGCCAAATTTTGGGCTAGGACATTACATCAATGTACCTCCTCCTTATGGATTCTACAGATTTGGGGGCTTTGATAAATAGAAGGAGAGCATAGAGACCTTCCTCATGATGAACATCGAAGATTGATTCATTTTAATGGAAGAGTTTGAACCTCCAAGGGGCAAGAAGGGAGGATTCCTCAAAATCAAGAAATAGACCAAGGAGAAACGCCAAAAATTTAAGGATGATTTTAAAGTAACAAAATTTCTAATTAAGTTAATCCATGATGATATTTTGTGCAAGTTAGGGGATTATGAGGATGCCAAGGATCTATAGAGCAAATTAGCAAAAATCCACAAAAAATCTGCACCGGTTCAAATACAAGAAGTAGAGGAGGAGTCCAAGGAGGGAGAATCATCATCATCCTTTCAAGCGCTTAAACAATCGGGGGTTGAGAGGTGCTCAACATCCGAGGGAGAGGAGGTCTTGGAAGTCTCCACCTCAAGGATTGAGGGGGAGGAGAGATATTCCACGCCAGAGAAGTAGAGTAACCTTCAACCCCCGAAAAACATGAAGAGATTGACAAAATGAAGGAATCATACTTGATGTGTTAAACCTCGATTTTGAGGTTTAACAGTCGACTAGGTGTTTTTCCCAGTCGATTGGCCTAGTGTGATTGACTCCCACTGTGGGGCTCAGATTTCAAACTGGGTGCTCGACACTGTACAACTCGGGAAACAACCATGGTGCTCGACAGTCGACTGTTGTAGAGAGACAATCGACTAGGCACTGTGTGCTCGGGAAGTCTGAAGGGTGGTCAACGAAGTGAGAAGCAATAACTCTGACAAGAAGTCGATTGCTGTGGTAGAGTAGTCGACTGGAGGCTTAATAGCGGCAGGTAAGAAGCAAGGTACACTCGATCAGTGCCTCGACTAGGGCTCAATCAAGGCGATACCTTGACTGGAGAAGTTACCGTTAAGTAGTAATGACCAGAAATTAGCCCGACAGGAGGCCTATAAGAAGGGGAGCTTGAGGAGGATTTCGCAGCAGTTTCGTAAGAGATTTTTAAGGGAAAGTGTTGTTGCATTCTAGACCTTCAAGAGCATCTCAAAGCAACCAAAAACATTCAAGTGATCAAGCAATCTTGTAAAGTGTTCTTTGTATTTCATTCTTTCTTTACATTTGTATTTGTTTGTCTTGAGTTGTAAAGCTTTTATACGAGGTTTCTCCACCTCCGATGTGTTGTCGAGAAGGAGACGAGGTTTAGTGGATTAGATACTGAACCCCGACCGTGGAGTAGGAACTAGGGTTCTGAACCATGTTAAATCCTTGTGTCATGATCATGGTGTTTTGTTCTTGTTTATTTTTGTATTTTATTGTGCTAACATTTCGTAGAGACGAACATGAACGCAATCGAAATGACGAAATCAAAAAACTGCTATCCCTCCTCTAGTGTACCAGTGGTCCCAACAAGTGGTATCAGAGCGAGAACGCTCTTCAAGGACTCAAAACCACGAGAGCGCAAGAGCTAAAGGGAATGGAGTTCAACGATAGTTTTGGACTCGACACTCGATTTCCACCGCCCTACGTACTTGGAGGATTCAACCAATGCAGGGCGAGAACTGAGTTATTCTTCCAAATGAATCTAGAAGAGTGGTTCACCCTAACAGAAGGGTTCAAGGCTCCTACGGACACGAAAGGAAGACCCATTAAAAGGAGCAAGTGGACCGAAGACCAAGTTCAAAGATCCAAGGCTAATGACAGGATAACCAAAATTTTAAGTAATTTGGTGCCTAACCATATTTTAGGATGCAAGCGAATTGTGGAGCAAGTTAGTTAAGCTCCACAAAGAGTCCTTGCCAACCCAAGTTGATGATGAGTCCAAGGTAGAAGAAGAATGCTCATCATCTCAAGACCTTGAAAATTCGGAAGTCGAGAGGTGTTCAAAGAACAAGCTCAAAGTTCCCCTACCAAGCTAGGTAATTCACATGCATGTTCTAAAAATAAAGATCACATAATATGTTTTGAGTGTAGGGAGAAAGGACACTACAAGAGTAAGTGTCCAAGAAGAGTCAAGATAAAAGTTCCGGTGGCACCTAAGACAAAGAAGAAGCCAGAGGAGGTTGGTCCCATGATACACAAATGCAAGGAGCATATTGTGTGCTTCTCGTGCAATCAACCGGGACACTATCAAAACCAATGTCCAAAGGGGAGGTACCCTAAGAAGGACAAAAGAAAGAGCTCATGTTGTAGGGGGAGCCTCTAAAGAAAACCCCAAGGTATCATTTTTAAATGCAATTTCAATTTATCGAAATAAAGAGTATGTTAGAAATAAATTCTATCATCTTGGTGCTCAATATCATGAAAATAGGACTAAGGATAATTTTAGATTTATAAACTCTAAACTTGCACCACCTAAGGAAAATATTAGCACATTTTGGAATAAACCTAGTTTACCTAAGAATAGGAAGGATGAAGACAACCTAGGCAAAAATCCAAAGAAAACTAGACATATGCCTAGGAAGAAGAAAACCCAAACAAATAGTGAAAAATCAAAAGTAGTTGAATTAAAAGAGGAAATTCAAGTCTTGAGGTCAAGACTTGATAAATTGAAAAAGACCCTTGCAATGATGACAAATTCGATTAAAGGATCTAGTAGTCAAAACCTAAGTTTTGGTAGGCCAAATCTACCCAAGGGCAAGAAAGGGTTGGGTCACAAACCTAAGTCCAAGGAAACCTACCATAATGTTTCATTTAACTATGGAACAAGTCCTAGGTCTAGGAAAACCAAGGTCACAAGGGAAGTCATCCCTAGAGTTGACCATGATAAGTGTCTAGTGGCTAAGGCTTCCAAGAAATCTAGGAAAATCACTAAGAATGTTGCAAAGGAGGAAATCCCTAGGGTTAATCTTAAGGAGACCAAAATGACCAAGGCTTCCAATCCTAGGAGGGTCATTAGGAAGGTATTTAGGGAGGTCATCCCTAGTGAGTACCTTGTGAATCTAAGGAGCTCAAATTAGTTTTAGGTTCCTAGGAGCGTGATTGCCTCACGCTAGATGGGGTTAGGGTGTGTTAACCTTAAATGGATGGATAGTTAACATAACCATGATAGAGTTGACACTTTAGAGCATTTTTAAGGTAATATGATACCTTAGAAATGAGATTAGAAGTTGATTCTAAAAGATTTTAGGATGTGCCAATAGAAATTATGAAGTTTGACAAATTGATCAAATTGACACAATCAGGTTAGAGTCAAAAGTGGGTTATTTTGGATTTTTGACACACTTAAGGGATATGGGTGTCATTATGGCAACTTGGGTATAATTTTAGGAAATGACAATTAGATCTAAAACCTAGGTATTTTATACCTTTATACTATAAAAATTATCATGCTTTGTTTATCGTGTCATGTCATGACATCATACATCACATGATAAATTTTTAAAAATGTCATGATAATACTTAGGATAATTTTATTATGTCATGACATCATGTATCATTGGCACATGTTTTAAATTATGCATCTTTTATGTGATGATCATAATTCATGCATTAAAATCATTAAAATTGAATCTAAGGGCAAATGACATGATTTGAAGTCCCAAGATAAGAAAATCAAATTGGATATGCCTAGAAAGAAATGCATGAACTCTTAGATGAGGGAAAACTCAATCTATATCTCATAAAAGACTATAGGATGACATGTGTGTGTATTAATACACCCTAGATACATGTGAAATGTTAGGAAAATGAGTTAAGTTCAAGGTACTATAGGGATCAATTTGGAGCGCTAGAGGGGGGTGAATAGCGGTTCATCGATTTCGACTCTTGATTGCCTTCGTGCTCGTCTACAACAATGTTAGTACAACGAAAATATAAATATATGAAGATAAAAAATGAGACAAGCACACAACGATTTAACGTGGTTCGGAACCCTAATTCCTACTCCACGATCAAGCTCTAAAGTGAGATCTAGTGATGCACACCACCACCAACAAACTTCTCCTTCTCGGATATAATACAGAGGTGGAGAAATCTCTTATAATGGATTTACAAAAGAAAAATACAACCAAAACAAAATACAAAGCAAATATAAGTAAAAAAACACTTTACAAATGAAGAAAGCTTAGCTTAATCTTGTTGGTTTCTTTGAGATGCTTGGAAGGTTTGGAATGCAATAGTAACTCCCCTTTAAAATTCTCAAGAAATTACTACAGAAACCCTCCATCTCGAGCTCCATTTAAAGCATGTTGTTGGCTGATTTTGCGTCTGACAGTTGACTGTCAAAAGGCACCAGTCGACTACTCATTTATCCGTTGTCTCACAATGGACTAATCCATGTTGGCATTCTAGCCAATGGATACCCTAGCAGTCGACTGCCCTTATCAGCAGTCGACTTCCAAGCCAGTAGTCGACTGTCCAGTCAACTACCATAGCTTTTGTGCTCGTGTCCACTACCACCAATCGACTGTCCATCATTGGTAGTCGACTGCCAAGGCACAATAAGAAGTCAAGCCTCAGTCGACTACTCTACCAGTTGATTGGGTCATAACCCCAATCGACTAATCGAGTCAACTAGGCCTCTCGAGTGTTGAACACTTGACTAGTCGACTGGTCCAAAACTCCAGCTGACTAATAAACCTCAACCATAAGGTTTAACTCAAGTATGATCCCCTCATACTTGATCAATCACCCTTGGCCTAGACCTAAGCCTTCTAGTCGCCTCCATCAGCCTCACACCCTCAGGATCCATTTGAATCCTCCACGACTCATTCACCCTTCGCGCTAGTCTTCAGGTGCTTCCATTAGCTATGTCATGCCTTCAGGTACCCTTAGCCTAGACCTAAGCCTTCTAGCCACCTCCATCAGCCTCACGCCCTTAGGGTCCATTCGAGTCCTCCACGACTCCTTCACCTTTCACATTAGCCTTCAAGTGCTTCCATCGGCTATGCATGCTAACCGGGTCTCCTTTGCCAAGAGGTCGCATCTTTGGGACTTCTCCATTGCCAAGCCTCAATGCTTGGACTTTCACCGCCAAGACTACACACTTGGTCTTACGTGGCCAAGACTACACCCTTGCTTTGCCAAGTATCCATGACTTGGACTTTCACCGTCAAGACTACACACTTAGACTTATGTGGTCAAGACTACACTCTTGGACTTTCCATTTGCCAAGTATCCATACTTGGACTTCTCCATTGCCAAAAATCCAATCTTGGACTTTCCTTGTCAAGTCTCCAAACTTAGACTTCCACTCGAGTCTCACTCGAGCTAGGTCAACCTTGACTTGAGATCGATTGCTCCAACAATCACCTCCTCACATTCTCTCCCATATAATCTTGGATATTCCAATCATCCACTTGTCATATGGTCAAACAATATTGATAAACACATTGACAATCCCATTGTCAAACATCAAAACCCTACTCGAGTCTGATCAATCGTGACCTGGACTGATTGCACCAACAATCTCTCTCTTTTTGATGTTTGACAAAACCTTTAAGTTGGATTGTCCCATAACCCAACTTAACTCTTCTTATGCCAAAGCATAGTGAAGGTTTACCTAACTTAAACCCTCACTTCTCTCCCTTTGGCACACATCAAAAAGCCTACCAAGGGTTTTCAATGTCTCATCTCCTAATGAGATTCCTCATGCTCCCTCTTAGTCCAAAATCATCTTGGATGTCTTCACTCTTCTTAGTGGTACAACCCTTATCACTAAATGAGAGGCAATCCATAATGAAGGTTTACCTAACCCTCACTTCTCCTCCTTTGTAATCAAAATTTATCCATCATACCAAGATGGATGACCTCCCCCAAAGGCTTACTCCCCCTTGACCATTGCACTACCAATGTCCTTGGAGAGTTCCTAAGCTTATAAGAAATCTAAACATATGAAGTCAATATATAACGTTTATTATATATTTTATGTTGTATTATTTTTTTTAAAATTTATTGAATCCCCCCCCCCCCTAATTTGAAAATCCTGGCTACACCACTATTTATATAGTGCACTAAATAATGACATATCTATAAAAGTCCAAAAGGACTACAGAATTTAGAAGTATGCAATTCTCGAAAATTATTTTCTATTAGATTACAAAGATCTTTGTATAGTTTAAAACAATCTAGACAAATGTGGTATAATCGTCTTACTGAATATTTGCTAAAAAAAGGTTATACAAATAACCCTATTTACCCATGTGTTTTTATAAAGAATTTGGACATGGTTTTGTAATTATTGTTGTTTATGTTGATGACTTAAATATTATTGGAACTCCTAAAGAGATCTCCAATGCAATAAACTATTTAAAGAAATGGTTCAAAATGAAAGATCTTGGTAAAACTAACTTGCGGTTGAGTACTTAAAGAATGAGATTTTTGTCCATCAATGAACTTATACTGAGAAAATTTTAAAATGATTTAGTATGAACAATTCATATCCATTAAGCAATCCAATGGTTGTTCGATCACCTAATATACAAAAGAATTTTTTCTATCCTCGGGATGAAAATGAGAAGATTCTTGGTCATGAAGTGTCATATATACTTAAGTGCAATTGGTGTTTTAACGTACCTTGCTAATAATACTTGACCTGTTATTACTTTTGCTGTAAATTTATTAGCAAGATATAGTTCTGCTCCAACCAGAAGACATTGGAATGGAATTAAATATATTTTTCGATATCTTCATGGAACAATTGATATGGGTCAATTTTACTCTTATGAACTATATGCATAATTAATTGGGTATGCAGATGTAGGATATTTATCAGATCCATACAAAGTTAGGTCACAAACGGGATATGTACTTACATATGGTGGCACAACAATATCTTGGAGATCTATGGAACAAATTATAACAACCACCTCATCAAATTATGCTGAAATAATTGCAATTCATGAGGCAAGTCTGTAAATGTGTATAACTTAAATCAATGACTAATCATATTCAAGAGTTATGAGGTTTGTTAATAAACAAGAAGACTCTAACGATACTTCATAAAGATAATACAGCTTGCATATCCTAGTTAAAATGTGGATATATCAAAGGTGATAGAACTAAATATATCTCTCCAAAATTATTTTTCACAGATGATCCATACAAAAAATTCAATCAAGCGAGAATTCTATAGATTTATTCACAAAAATATCACCCACTATAATATTTGAGAAGTTGATTCATAAGATTGGAATATGATGTTATAGAGATATTAAGTAATATCCTTAATGAAGGAGTATTGTATCAAAATACATGTATAAAGAAGGATGTACTGTTTTTCCTTCGCTAGGGTTTTTTTTCATTGGATTTTTTCCTAGTAAGATTTTAACGACGCATATTCTTTATATAATAGACATCTAAACCCGAGCGTACAAATGATATGTGTTTATTGGATGTCTATCAGTAACCAATAGGTTACCATAGTAAATAGAAATGTTGTTGCATTATTTCTCAAATATATATAAATAGATATCTTTGTAATCTCATTTGAATATATATTGAAAAAACTAAAGGAATAAAATTATTCTTTGATCGTCATTCTATCTAAAAATCTTCTATTTCTTAATATTTCACAACATATAGGACCTCATTAATTAGAATAATCTTCTTTCATCGCTACAAGAATAATGATCTTTAAAGACACTCATAAATGTCCTTATAGTATGTTTTTAGTAACATTAACGTTTTAGTGACATCATTGAAAAACGCCCTATAAAGTGATGTCGTCTTAGACCCGACTTGCTTTTCTGACATTTTATAATGTCATTATACAATATAAATACTAACATCAAAAGTGTCTTAATTTAGATATATAATGACATGCTAAAATGTCAAGAAAAATCATAATTTAAGGACATCTACATATGTCTTATTATCATCGTAATAAGGACAAATTAAATGTCACCTAAACTTATTTATTTTGATATTTACAAATGTCTTATATTTTTTTATAAGGATAATAAAAATTGTCAATAAAGATAATTTATAAGATCATTTTTAAATGTCATCTTAGTTAATCTATAATGACATTTATTAATGTCATTATAATAATTTATAAAGATATTAAAATGATCACTAATATAAACATGAATTCAACATTTATACATCATCACAATTCATCTCCTATTTAAAATATAAATACAATTTAAAGTGCTGATAGAAAATATAAATTCATTCCATAATCATTGAGTCAAAGTTACAAATATCTTGATAAGTCTTTTACATCCAAAACTAACTACATACTATACTCAAAATGTTAAATTTTAAAACTAACAAAATCTTGTTAAAAAAACTCAACTAGGCAGACCATCTTCAACCATAATATTGATTCACAAAAATTCAGATACCTGTCACCTACAAATACAATGGATGTATTTATATTAGTACTAAAATCAAACAATAAACAACCGAAGTTAATAGAAATATTAGTAAAAATTGGATATCATACCAAATGAAGAAATGCAAAGTATCATTCCATATGCACCTAATAATGATATTCACTTACTGTTAAGTGCAAATACATTTCATATTTATTTAAAATTATAATAACATAATAAATATAAAAATTAATAATATTTTAATAAAAGGTTAAAATTATACTAGATGATAAGACCAAGCTATTATTCCTCCAAGTGTTCCAGAAACACATGACAGCCAATTTTGGTCAGAATGACAGTTCAATTATTTCTATAAAAGTAATATCAGTAAATAAAAATAAACAACTACCACAACAATAATTAATATGCATATTCTCCTACTATACTAATTCTTACATAACAAATATATTTTATATCATCATAAAAAAAAATATGCATTGCATGACATTAAAATATAAAATGCTTGGATAAAGAATAAAATAAGGGAGCTAATAAGAATTGTTACCTATTTGCCATCATCCGAAGTTTGTGGAAAGGTCATATGTACACTTTGTCTAATCTCATCTGAACGAATCCATGATCGTGTTCATTGTCAAGAACATCATGGAAAGTAATGGATCCCTGGTAAGATTTAAGATGTCAACAATTGACAAGGTATGAAATAAGTCAACAAATAACATCAAGTGATCAGCCTACTAGTTTGAAGTAGATTATCATTTTATTTTTGAACAATAAAAATATCTCACATATATCTATAAAATGATTCTCCATGGTAAGCACTACAATTCCTTGTATCAAAATCACTTCTTTGAAAAAAAAACACAAGAATGCTTTTTCACTATGCATCCCTATTCGGCAGACTATTTTATTAAAAATAAAACAAACGAGGTAATGTACAATAGAAATTATTTCAGATTGTTCTCTAAATTCATGTAGAAAAATAACACTCGACATTCGACCAAAAAGTAATATATGCTTGAGAAATGCATATAAATGTACTTTGATTTGAATGTTTGATTAAAAATGTTGACAATGCACAGTAAATAAATAAAATAACTTCATCATCAAAGAAAGGACACTAGATTTGTAATTTATATGGGTGTATAGAAGAAGGAACTTCTGTCACTCCTGAACATAGTATACTCCACGAATCTTTGTTTGAGTAGTCGCCAACTCTAGAATTGATACACCGCTAGATTTACCAAAATCTAGGAACTTGGAAGAACCATTTGTTATATCTAGAAAGCTCCATTGTCCTGCAGCCTAAAAAATTAAAGATCAAAATAAGGCAATATTTAGTCTAGTGCAAAGAATTTATCAATATTGATTCTCTTGCTTTATTTTTTAAATTTAAAAATATTCTTCGAATTGGATCTGATGCTTTTCTCTAATATGTTAATAAATCAATGCACTTGTTCCTTGAACAAGATGCAGATGTTAATAAATGATGGAAATATCTGCTGCCAGAGGGCATCACCATCATATAAATGTATCAAAAAGGATTTTTTTTGTTCTACAAGTTAGCTTATGAATACAGAAAAGGAATAACTTTCTTTATTTCCAATTACATACAATATATACCAGTGTTGCTTCTCTACTTAATTCTACATTTCTTTTTTTCTTCTAATTTGTAAAAAATAAAGAAATAAAGTTTACTAGAATTCCTTTTGCAATAGTAGCAGTGTAACTGAAAGTGCACATATGCTAGTCTAATTACATTCTTCCTAAATAGGAAGGACAAATTTAAAAAAATACAAGTACACATCCTCTCAGATTACCTAGCTCTAATATATGGATTCTTCATCAAACTCTTTCTACTCTACACTGGTGTTGGAACATGAAAGAAAGTCATTACTGATGATTTGGATTATTATCAACTAATGTCTCACCAAAACTAGGCAAAAATGGGAAGAAAGAGATTGTGATCTCTATTCCAGTAAGTAATCAAAGTGACCATTTTTTATAAATTTTTTGCTTTTTTTGTCAGCCAAATATATGAGGAAGTTTATCGCATTTTTTCAGTCTATTTTTCTCTGTACCTAGCAAGGCCAAACTTAAGTTGGTTCACTTTTTATGACTTAAAAGGCTTTGAGTATTACAAATTATCCAAATGTTATATTTTAGTGTTTTACCCTTTCAAGAAAATAAATAAGCCTCTATTATCAAACTACTCAAGGCATTGGAAAAATGTAAAAGAAAAAAAAAAGAAACATGGAAATCAACTACGAAGCACCATATTAGACTCAATATGAGCATTTAACCTAATTATGGATCTAAGAGTCTGAGAGGGCTAGTTCAAAATTTTTGTGGAGCATCAAGAGGGTTATTGGTTTCTGACATGAAGGTTCAGCTTGAAATATCAGGTATCCGGCATGAATATGAAGGGGCGGATCAATGATTAGTCTTAGCAATAACACTAATATGATAGAAATAGATTGATAGAGTGCATACTTCCAAGAGGCATAAATTTCCTTGCGAAAGCTTTCAAGTTCTTCTACAGTAAACCAGTCCCTGTTGAGCTGAATGGTGGAAAAAAATTAATCAGAAATTGAAATCCATAAGACCTGCTGCAAAATAAAGAACACTCGCTAAAATAAGAGCCTTACAAAACACGGGCATCCCTCTTGTGTATTGCTTGAAGGGACACTATGCATAAAAAGATGTATGAAATTAAATACAGAACATAAATGCCACATTCTTCACCATTGGTTTGTTGTGGCACCTGTAATTAGTCAAGCATTCGTAAATAAGAAGTCAATACAAACAAATAAAATGGTATTTAAACATGATCATCTTGGGAAGTAAAAGAGGAATATTAGCTATAGAATCACTATTCTCTTCCTTTTCTTGTGATCTATAGACGTCAAGGACGAACCTAGAAAATAGAAATATCACAGAGTTAAACATCTAGGTTTGTCCATATTGAAAATTTCATCATGGACGAAGCAAACTAGAAAAAATAGAAAACCTCCTAATATCCCGTTCTAATCTTCTTAGCTCTGTCTGATGAAGAGAATCTAGGAGCAACATAAATGGTATCCTTGGTCTCATTTGCTGTGGTTCTCCGAAATGACATAATATTAGAAGGCTCAAGTGCCTCTTGGTAATGGAAGGTCATTGAACACCAATATTGCACTGCCAAAACAATAACTACATTTAAATTTTGAAGTGAGAAAAAAACTCACCAACAAACGATTGGGATAAAGTCATTACATGATCGGGACATGACCAAATTCAAGCAAACCTTTCGGCACACACAAAGAGATAGGGGTGAGGGAAGCAGCGAGAAGCTCGTGAGGGCTCGGAGGAAGAATGAAGCACCTTCTTCAATGTCCAAGCGAGGTAGGCGATGGTGGGGGTCGATGGTGAGCAGAGCAGTGCCTCCTTTCCGTTCTCCTCTCCGGAATCGGCCAGTGCGAGAGCGAGACGGGGAGGAAGGTGGGAAACGAAAAGAAAAATAGCATATGAATGATGAGGGGATGTACTCATTAGGTTAAAAAAAGTTACATATAATGACATTTATTAAATATGTCATTATAAGATATCTAATTTGATACTTTATTTTTTTTGAATAATTATTTTTAATAAATATTCTTATAAGATATTTATAATTACACTATAAAATAAGTGTCATTAAGAAAATATCATAATAGATTATTATTTTTATAGTGTCGTTAAAATGGATGAGGTTGGAGACCGAGTTTTTTTTAATTTTTTTAAAAAGTTTTTCCTTAACAAATATGGGTTCTAGAATTTTCAAGGGATTGCCATTAATAGAGGAAACTGAAGTGTTCTTTTGCAAAGGGTGAAATTCTTCGTCCCGGAGACTTCCTCTCCTATCCTATAGCAAAAAAAGGGAGTTAATTATAGTTGATCTATGATCGTATCGATGCTTAAACACGGTGAAAGATAAATACCTCAATTGATATTTTCAATCAACAACCAAAATTAACCCTTGCTTAATTACTTCTATAATTTCTCACCACGCTGACCATCTGGCTTTCCGTTGGAGATATGTATTTATCAAAGTTTTAATTCTATCTTTCCATCTCTACCAAAACACGTTGACATAATAAAACACAAGCAAAGTAAAAGATATGTGAAACAATTTTTTATTTTTTTTTAAAGAGCATATCTTGAAAGTGAATTTGTATCGCATTCATACAAATCAGAATAATTTTACATACTCATAGGCACATGCGAAACAATATAATTATTTAAATTCAATTTGAACCCTACTTTAAATATCTTACATAATTGATAACTAAAATGATTAATACAGTTGCAAATGATTTTACATATCGTCTATCAATTTATCTATGGCTAACAATGATACTTAAAAGGTCGTACATTAAGAATGCGTCAATTTTATGTCGTCATTTTTAATTTAATTTTGATGAAAGCTGAGCTTTAAGATCTTATAAACATAATGTGTTTTTTTATGTGCTCTCTTAGTGATCCGATCGATTGACTCTCATTTCCCTTGAATTAAAAAAAATAAATTATTCAATAGTCCCACATCAGAAACTATAAATCAAATTAGACAAAGAGTAATTATAAAATAGGATCAAGTTGCTTGTAGCAACTCATACCTTTCTCGGCCTTTTGGCTAAGATCAAGTGTAGTATCTGTTCTTATCAGTTTAATATCTGATACGTGGGCTATTGGCCTACCATGATATTAAATTAATTTTTAATTGGGGGAGAACCCGTTACAGTAGCTTGCTGCTGGGGCTTTCGAGTATCGCCTATGTGTTGCACTACAACATAGGCCTGGTGCACCCCTATCAAATCCAAAGTTTAAATTTTTAGCTCCATGAAAACCTTAAGATCGATCTCAAGTGCATGTGTTTTGCAATATGGGAAAAGTTAAGGTGAATGCCAAACGGACCAAAATGATAGGTTTGATCATTTTAGTTGTTCTCTTGGTGTATGGTTTTGGTTAGGGAATTGAAGTCCCTACAGAGATGTATTGGTAAATCTATTATAGAATTTATACAAGGAGTAAGATTTGATATTCGTATCAGTGGACTATTTAATATTCATATTCGACCACATCTTCTATCGTATTTATCATCAAAATCAATGATCGTCCATGATTTACTCTTTTTTATACTTGTGAAATCGAAGGGAACCGCTAGATTGGTTGGTTTCAATCTTTACACATAATTAGAGAATTAAAACTGAATTGAACTCTTATGGTTAGTAAATCACTCTGACCCCTTCAAGTTAGTAAATAACAACAAAACCCCTTAGAAATGTCCCCATATGTGGCTCCATGCAAGAAGTGAGTGGATGGGGCAAGGATGTCGGCATCACCAATGACTCTCATTAGCTCTCGATCTACCATTAGAAAAATCCGTATAGTATCCTCTCTCTGTAGGAAGAGAGTGTACGCGATACACACCACGAACGTCTACTTTAGTGAGTGGATGGAGGAAGGAGGTTCATAACCACGGACGACTCTCTTTAGCAATGAAATGATATTTTAATTTCTCATGAATGACTATTTAAAAGTATGTATAATGACTCCCAAGATTACGGTGCAGTGATAGAATATTCAGTTCGGCTATCAAATAATCATGGTTCGATTCTCAGTTATAATATATTTATAGAATTTTCTATCAAATAAGATAATGTTGCAGCTGATACAGTTACTCACACGAACACTTTCTATTATATCTTAATGATTAATAAATTTTTTTATATAATAAAATCGATCGTTCTCAGAATTAATCGTCGGATCTAACATTTAGATATATAATGCAATAAAAAAAAGCATAGTCTCCTATCTCTTTATGGAACTAAGTGGATGGGGGAAGAGGGTCCACACCACGAATAGCTCTCCCTTCGAATGGTGTGGCTTTAGAGATTTGTTATTTTATGGTCGTTCCGAAGGCTAGTCCAATGCAAGGGTTGTTCTGCGGTAGGGAAAAAAAAAGAAATTTGAAGGAAAAAATTGGGTTCCTCCCTAACTAAATTTTTTTTTATAAATATAACAAATTAAAATCTTCCCCCGTTAAATCTATAATCTTTTAGCTCATCACCGCCTCATCACCCCTCAACTTACAACTTACTTATTGCTATGAATCTAGTTTTGGTAGGTCATTGCTATTTGTAGTAAAAAGATAATTACATTCACTCTCAGTATTTCTTATCGTCATTCCTGTTAGTATTATTACATCTATTGTATGAATTTATAATGCTGAAAATAAAAATAGATTGTAAATACAGAACTTACAATGATTCGTTAGAATCTTCACGCTTCCTGGATCTATAGAGATGACGATCTCTCGATCATTTGCTCACCATTTGGAAGACAATTACGTATGAAAAGTCTCCTCTGATCCACGAATCAAGATCCAACCGTGCTTTAGTATTCTTAAGCTCACTCCGTTCTCTCAGGCAGAGCTTCCGCAGCGATCCACTCAGATCACACACGGATTCTGGTAGCCTTTTGGCATTTCTCACAACCTCACACACTCTAGCCTTCACCTCTTGCCTACACACCTTGCACTCACACACAACCACCCTCAAAGCTTGGACGCACCGCCTATTTATAGGTGTTTGGAAGCACACTATGTGCAACACTTGTGCACGTTGCCACACTTGTGCATGTGTGCAAGACGTGCATCACGTTGCCACTTATGGCAATGTGTGCAACTGTCTACATCTCTCACTCGTCCAAGTTATGTCACATAGGCAAATAGTCACATAGATCAATAAGAGCTATTTAGCCACATAAACTAAATGGAGCAGAAGTTCATAGTCACATAGACTAATAGAACAGAGATCAATAGTCATAAAGACTAATAGAACAATCAATTCATACTTAGAAAAATAGTTCGTGCGACAGTAAACACACTGAGCAATCCAATGCTAAGAAAGTTATTACACCTTACATAGATTCTCATAGAGTGATCAATGGTAAGAAAAGTTGTTACACCTAACTTAGCCTCTCCCTAAATGATACATAACTATTCTTTAAATGACACATATTCATTCGTCTGATGGCATATAACCACCCTCCAGATGACACAGTCATTTTTCAAGTGGTACAAAACTATTCTCCTGGTAGTACACAACCGTTCTCCTAGATACATCCATGTCTTGCTATTTACTCAGATTAAATACTCTTCATTTACATCAATATGAACATCTCTATTCCCTCATAATGACCATTATATCAAGAGCATGTTTCATATTCTCAATATTCACAATCATTTCTATACACAACATAAATGGGTCGACCAGTGAATAACATTAAAAGATGAAAATCTATTTAATCTTTCTTTTTAGCTTGAATTTATTCATTTTAATCAGTCGCTTTCCTAGTTATATTTTATAGACCGAATCATCCATAGTCAATAGGTTTACATGCTAAAGTAGCATACTCTAATTAAAACTTCAAGTAGACAACTAAATAGTCACCAAAGACAAATGCTGAGATTAACATATAATCTCAAAGAGCTCACATAGTAGAAAAGCAGGGATCAATTCTCCTACTATTCTTATTGTCGCCTTAGCACATGTGGTATGAATCACATGCTACGATGTTATTCTTTTTACTAATAAAGAATGCATGTTTTTCTCAAATTAACATTGTACAGATTTCGATTTAGACATTCTAAATGTCTAATCCTGAATTCAACATATGAATTCTAATATGACTCCAAACAAGTATAGTAAATGGTGGGAGCATTTACTTCGATCACTATTCTCAAATGATCTTATCTTGATACAAATATGAAGACGACCAATGACTACCTACCAACATACTCACCGAGATCTTATCAGAATGTAATATTACATACACTGAATAAATTATGACTAGCATTTCAAGCAACAATATCTGATTGTCATTACAAAATTGTTACATTCTACGAAGTCCCATAGACTTTACATGCTCATTAAATGACTTTATAGTCATTGGCTTAGTAAAAGGATCTGCAAGCATAGCTTGTGTAGGGATATACTTAAGAATCACCTTCTTCTTAGCAACAATATCTCTTATAAAGTTATACTTTATTGTTATATGCTTGCCCTTGCTGTGATATTTGGGATCCTTAGAAAAGCTATAGCAGTTTGACTGTCATAGTAGACGATCACTGGACTCCCACTGCCCTCGGCAATCTTCAAATGCTTCAGGAACCTCCTTAACCAGATTGCTTCTTGTACAGTTGCTGAATATGCCATATATTTATCTTCCATAGTTGACAAGACACACAGGCATATTTCTTGTTGTTCCAGGAGATGGCACCACCAATCAATAAGAACGCATAGCCTGATGTGGATTTTCTATCATCAATGTCCCCAGCCCAATCTGCATCTGAATAACCATTCAAACTCATATATGATCCTTGATAATAGAGACGATAACCTATTATCGCTTTCAGATATCTGAATATCCTTTTCACTACCTTCCAGTGTTTCGGTCCTAGGTTAGACTGGAACTAACTGACTAAGCCAATAATATAGCTAATATCGGGACGAGTACACAATATAGTGTACATCAAACTACCTACAATAGTGCATATGATCTTTTATTCATCTCAACTATTTTTTTCAGGAGTCTTGGGACTCATACTCTTGCTCAGAATAATACCTTTCACAATGGGTGTCTATTCATTATTGCAATCAGACACATTGAAATATTGTAACATCTTATTTATTTAAATAAGACTCTTGAAACAAACTCAAAAGTCTCTTAAATCGATCTCTAATGATCTTAACTCCTAATTAGATGTATTCAGCTTCTTCCATATATGTTGTGTCAAACTGTGATGAAAGTCACTTTTTGACTTCTATCACAAAACCTATGTCATTTCCTACTATCATCATATCATCAATATATAATGATAAAATGTCATACTTTTTTTTTTCTTTTTCAGGAAAATACAATGATCCTCATCGATCATTTTGAAACCATAAGATAAAACAACTTCATTAAATCTTATGTTCCATTGTTTTGACGTTTTCTTTAGCTCATATATAGACTTTTTAAGTCTACATGCTTTTTCTTCTTGGCCTTCAGTAATAAAACCTTCTAGCTAAACTATATAGATTTCTTTATCAAGCTCACCATTAAGGAAAGTGATTTTTTACATCCATCTGATGTAATTCCAAGTCATAATACGCCATAAAAGCCAAAATGACTCGGATTGACACAAATTTAACTATAGGAGAAAATGTCTCTTCAAAGTCTATACCCTCCAATTAGGTAAATTCTTTTGCAACTAAATGAGCTTTTTATTGGTTAATCGATCCATCTGATTTCCTCTTTATTTTGAGAATCCATTTATTCCCAATAACCCTTTGGCCAGGAGGAAGATCGACTAACTCTCAAACATGATTCTAAATCATTAACTCCATCTCTTCAACCATTACATTTTTCCATTTTTCTCTAACTCTACATCCCAGAGCTTCCTCAACTGATTAAGATTCATTATCGTCAACTGGAGTGTCATCATTGCCTCATTCTCAATATCAAATCTCTTCTTAGGTTTAATCTTATGAACACTTCTTCATAAGTTGGGCTCATGAGAAGTCACCTCGTGACCAGACAAATTACTCCCATTGAGTTGACTAGGTCCAGGAATCCCACTTGACACTTGTCTTGTTGATAATGACTCATCTTCCTCAAATAGAGGAACTGTCTTATCAACCTCACCTCTAGCTGGGAACTCAGTTTCGAGAAAAGTAGCATATCTCGAATCAAATTCAAAGATGATTCCATCTTGTTGCTCACCTATGAAAATATAACCTTTGGAGGTCTAAGAATATCTTATAAAGATACATTTCTTACCTCTAGGTCCTAGTTTTCTATACTTATGAGAACTATCATGAACATGACATTTGGCCCCAGGATCTCAGATTGCTCTAATCTAGTTTTCTGCCTGTCCATTGTTCATATGGGGTAGATAGAACTGACTTTGAATGCACTTTGTTAAGTATATAGGCCGCAGTTAATAATGCATCTCCCCAATAGGAGATTGACTAATTAGCCTGTGTCATCATAGACCTAACCATTTCTAAAAGAGTTCTATTTCTTCTTTCAGCAACCCCATTTTGCTGTGGAGTTGCAGGGATTGTCAGTTGTCTAATAATCCCCTTATCATTACATATTGTCTTGAACAAATCAGAAAAATATTCCCCTCCATGGTCAATGCGTAAAGTCTTTACCTTATGTTCTGTTTGATTCTTAACTTTATTCATATAATGAATAAAGCAATCCAATGCTTCAAATTTATGAGAAATTAAATACACATGATCGAAACGAGAGAAATCATCAATAAATGTAATGAAATAGGAAGCTCTATGTCTAGCCTTCACATTCATTGGATCATAAATATCTGAATGAATTAATTGCAAAGGCGACTCAACCCTAATAGTCTCACCGAATGGTTTCCTAGTTGCTTTTCCAGCAAAATAATATTCACATATAGACAAGCTAATCTTAACACGAGAGCCTATGAAGCCCTCTTTAGCTAATCGATTCATGCAATCTTGTCTTATATGTCCTAATCTAGCATGTCAAACATCATCAGTTATATCTACATCACTAATAAGAGCAATGTTTGAAAAACAACTATCAATCGCACAATTGACATTTGGTTCAACATCAAGAACCATAAAACCATTCGTTAAAAAATCATATCTGATTGACACGGAGCCAATCTTAAGTTCTACACATCGGCTGTAAAAATTAATACAGTACCCTAAATTAAGAAGACACGTGACAGAAATAAGATTCCGTCGAATTTCAGGAGCATATAGGACATCATGTAGAAACAAAGTACTACCACTACGAAGTTTGAGTTTGCAAGTGTCAACTCCTTTGACTTCAACTCTTGCATTGTTTCCTATATAGATTCATTTGTTATCAGCTGGTATCTTGTGGTACTCCACATATGTAATCCATTCCCGAGCTATATGGTTGGTTGCTCCCGAATCTGTAGGGAAAATGTTGACCGCTAGAGGGGGGGTGAATAGCATCGTGCTCGTACGTTAATGGATTTCAATTGAGTGCTTGTCTACAAATTACGTTAGCACAGCAGAAATAGAAATAATAAAACAAATACAACACAAGCACTACACAATCATATAACGTAGTTTGGAACCGAACGGTTCCTACTCCACGGATCGAACTCTAAAGAGCTCTAGCGATGCCACAAACACTACTAAGCAATAAACTCCTTCTCGACAACACGTCGGATGTGGAAAAACCTCTTACAAGTGATTACAATAAGTAATGCAAAGTAAACAAGCAAATACAAGTGAAGATGTAAAGAACAGTTTACAAACTAGGGTTTTGAGCGCTTGCTTGTCGGTTGCTTGGATGAGATTGAAAAGCCCTGAAATGCACCTGCAATTCGCCTTCAAATTGCCTCACCAAAGTTCCCAAAGAACCAATACCAAAATATCCATGAACATCTCCCTTTTAACCTGCATTGGGCTGGATTTCCACCGATTAGTCGAATGCCATAAGTCACCAATCGACTGATGCCACTGTTGTCGTGAGGCAACGGCTAGATCCACGCTGGAAAAGCTCCAACGGGACTCTCACCAGTCTATTGCCAACATTGTCAATCGATCGCGGTGCTTGTAGATGATCGTCGCCCGCTTACGGAGCATTTGTGCTCGCGCAATCGAAAAACTCCGTCTAGCACGATCGCCATCACCGATCGATCCAATGATTAGTCGATCGCCAAAGGTATTTTCAGCCTTAACCAAGTCGAACTCGACTATGAGGTTTTAACCTCAAGTATGGTTCCCCCATACTTACTAGACCACCCTTAGCCTAGACCTAAGCCTTCTAGCCACCTCCATCAGCCTCATGCCTCTCAGATTCCTCCAAGTCATCCATGACTTGTTCATCCATTGCACTAGCCTTCAGGTGCTTCCATCGGCTATGTCATGCTAACGGTGTCTACACCACCAAGGCACATTGGACTTACGCTGCCAAGACTCCGCTTGGACTATATGCCGCCAACCATTGGACTTATGCTGCCAAGACTCCTGCTTGGACTTTACACCGCCAATATCAAACCCCTTGGACTTATCAAATGCCAAAACTCAAGCTTGGACTTTCCCTTGCCAGCCCATGTTGGACTTTCCATGCCAAGATCCATGCTTGGACTTTTTCTTGCCAAGACTCATGCTTGGACTTTCCTTGCCAACCCATGTTGGACTTTCCATTGCCAAGACCCATGCTTGAACTTTCCCAAATTCCAAGTGTCCCACTTGGACTTTCCATGCTAAGTACCCAAGACTTGGACTTTCCCATGAAAATCACATTGTCATATGTTTTTGTCGAACATCAAAACATCTCTCGAGTCAAGCTCAAGTCCTGATCAATCGTGACCTGGGCCGATTGCACCAACAATCTCTCCCTTTTTGATGTTTGACAAAAACCAAACAAAACATTGAGTTAGACCATCTAACTCAAACCAATCATCCCCATCAATTTTCCCAATTGATGTCATTCTCCCAATAAGTTCTCTAACATCAAAAAGGTTCTCTCCAAGGAGGTCAATGTCTCATGTCCCAATGAGATCTTACAATCTCTCCCTTGGTCCAAAAATACCTAAGATGTCTATCATCTTCCTAGTGATAAGTCTCATATCACTCAAGAGAGGCAATCCTATACACTCTCCCAATTTCCAAATTAAGTATGTCAAAATCTCATTTTCCCCCTCATGAGGAAAAATACCATCCATCATCCCTTGATGGATAACTCCTCCTAAAAGCTTGCTCCCCCTTGACCATTGCACCAACAATGTCCTTGGAAAGTCCCTAAGCCAATAGGAACTCTAAACCATAAAAAATAAGGTTCAAAGTTCAAATATGAACTCTCCACACCTTAAATTTGATATATAATCCTAACACCTCTCCTAATCCATATCCAATGGATTTTCACCCTTAATAATGCTTCTCAAAGCATATCCTATGGTTAGGAGTGGTTAGGGACCTTTACCGTAGCTGAACACGGGCTAAACAACATTGCTTTCTCGAAATCAGCCTTGGCAGTCGACTCTATCAGATATCAGTCGACTACCACTCTCATCAGTCGACTGCCACCAAGGGCAGTCGACTGATAACTGAAATTTCCGAATTTCAGTTATCAGAGTTGAATTTCAGAAATTCATAAATAATTATACGTATATCGAAAAATCATGAAAATTTATACGTATGACACATACAATTGGTAAAAAATATTGGAAAAATATTTTATCCATAAAATACCGAAATTGATATAAAGTTCAAAAGTGAAGAAAAACTTCAATGTTTTAGCTCACTTTGTATCAACTTCATCAATGTGATTGCTATCAAAAGACAGACTTCACCAAGATTTTCTAAATTGATTTTAAAATGATTTTGAAAATCTATATTGGATCATATTCCTTGGGCTTAATGTACATGACTTGTACACAAGCTTTCCCAATGATCCACCATTAAGATATGATGAGTTTAGGTTCATCTAGATGCAAAAACTATGCACCTTGAACTTAATTCATATCCTAGCATCTCACATGTATCTAGGGTGTATAAATACACATACATGTCAATGTGATGTGAGATGTGAGTTTTGTTCTCCTAATCTAGGGTTTCACGCATTCTCTAAGACAACTCTACTTGATTCCCTTATAAATGGGACTTCAAGTCATGTCATTGTCCTTAAATCAATTTTCATTAACTTAAATGCATGAATGATCATGGCATAAATGATAGCATAATTAATCATGGTCAATGATCATGATGTCATGACATATGATATAATCTAAAAACACATGACATTAAGCCTTAATCCTAACATAATCATGACATATAAATAATCAAAAATAAATATGATGTCATGACATGTTATATGGCAAACAAAACACGACAAATAAAATGTATAGGTATAATAATACCTAAATTTTAATATTAATTATTATTTGATATAATTAAGTATATTGTGCCATATTATTACTAACCTCCCATGTGTGCCACAAACCTAAATGGCACACCTAAATTGTGCCAATTTAATTGATTTTTCATAATCCCAAAAATGTATTGGCACATCCTAAAATCTTTTAGAATCAAGATTAAGACACATTCCCAAGGTAACCTGTAAAATACGGTAAAAAAAATTTTTTTTTTTGATTAACCCTTTAATTAATTGGGTTTAATTAAATGACAAATTGGGTTTAATTAGTGGGTTGTATTGGGCTTAGGCCAAATTGCTAGGCTTGAAATTGGCTGAATCGGTTGGGCTGAATCAATTGGATCGAGCTTGGGTTGGCTTGAACTGAAGTTGGATTGAATTGGGTTGAAACGGATTGAATTGGGCTTGGTTAGGTTTGAATCGAACCAAAGGAACGAAGTTTAAAAGGGGCTGAATCGATCGCGAGCTCATTCCTCACCGACTTCACTCGCGATCTGCTTCTTCTTCTTCCTCGTTCCTTCGCGATTTCTTTCCTTCCTACCATTTCTTTCATTTGCGACGTGGAGTGCTTGATCGAGATCCTCGTCAGCTCGAGACCGCCAAGCATCGAGAGGAGCTGGTCGTCCAACTTCCTGGTTGACGAGTTCAGATTTGGGGGAGCTGTGATTGCAGAAGGGAGCTGCTGCCGACCTCTTCGCAGACAACGAAGGGAGCTCAGATCGCCGCCATTGACACCACAACTGAGCATCGTCGGTATCGCTACTTCTCCTTAGCTTAGTTCTCTGTAGTTGGTTTGGTCGGTTGAATTTTGCCCTCTGTTCATGATCGTCGCAACAACCAGCTGCGATCGGGAGTGTTCCGGAGTATGGTGAGCTGGTCTAGGGATTGGTGGCGGTTTTACACTGCGGATTGGGAGCTGCCATGCCGATCGTCGCCGCCATCGCCGCTCGCCGCGCCAAACCGTCGGGATATTTCCACCAAGATAGCCAATCGATCACTGCAAACTTTTTCCCTGCTCTTTGATCGAGCGATAATCGACTGCCTTTACCCTATGGTCGACGTCGATTGCCTTTTTCCGACGACTTCACCTCACTACACTCGATCGCAGCTCTTCGTCGATTCTGTGATCTCAGCAGCACAATTCTTTCCTTCGCTGTGAATCATGTTGTTGCTTTCGGCGAGGTATTTGTGCTGCGATTTGGCTATTGTATGATTTTGTGTTTGCTGTTTTTGCAGGGTGAATGTTGATCTTTGGATTGCGATTTGGGTGGATGTGGATCGAGGTTTCTGCGGTGTGGTGAGATGAATTGCAACTCTAATTTAGTTGTTGTTTAGATTTTGTTTATTATTGTTGTTGATTTTAGAGTGTCAATTATGGTTGCTGTGTTAATGTGGCAATATTGATCTGGGTGATGGTTAGGGAAGAATTTGGACCCAAGTTGGAATTGGGAGGTAGGTGATTTTGGGATGTGGTGTGGTGATGCTTTACGTTTACTGTCGGATGGATGCGTGGAGCAGGAACACGAATTTGGTAAGCCTTGTTACCTTTACGTTCAATGATAATTGTTGTATTTTCAGGTGTCTATGCCTAGGGTATTCGATGGTTTCGTTAAGGGTTGATGGATTTGAAGGTGTCTTTGGTGAGGTAAGCAAGATCTAATACCTATACTTGGAATTGACATGGATTAAGTATGGTGATTTTTATGCAGGATGTGAGTTGTATATTAGTTATTGTGATCGCTTTGATATTAAGGTCGATATAGATTTGTTCGTGTTCTTTGAAGGATTGATTAGGTTAATTGGATAAATAGATTAATCTAGTTAATTGAGATACCGAGGTTGATGTAGGATTTGATTGGTCATTAGATGTATGATGATACTTAACGTATCCTATTATTCTGAGGACTTTGATGGTGATGGATACATGAACGTGGAGATGGATAATACGGATTATGTATCAGGTGGGTAATATCTACCTGGTCCGGTAGTTTGATCAATTCCAGTGCATGACATTGTATATATGTTTATATCTGTTTACCTTAAATCCACTCTTATTTAATCGTATGCTTGTACTGCCTTTGAGATATATATCTGTTACTTCATTGATTATCTAGCACGGATAGAAACTATAAAACCCTATTATGTGTTAGCTGATAGATGTTTAGTAAGTACATGTGGTTAGGGTTATTTTTTTTATGACCTCAGATTGGGTTACTGGGTTGCATCACTAGGTTAGGTGATGAGTCCAAATTATGAGGTCGGTCGTTGTATCGTATACATATCGTGTGTTAGTTTGATGGATCTATTTATCCGTACATAGGTAAATAGGTTGTGATTATGGATTGTTGTCCTTGCATGGTTGACTTTTGGTTGACTAGGTCTCCCGTGAGTTAGGAGTGTTGCGGATTTGTGTGTGAGCTATGCATCATTACATTTCATGCATGTAGTGATCGCCTTGTGGTTGAGATGGGTCGTCGATCATCCCGCCTTCCCACTCGGGGTAGTGGTTGCGAGGTTGAGGCGAGCATTGTTGTGTGTGCGTTCTCGGCCACTAAGGATGGTGGTAGGCGAAGATGCGACTTGACCAGCCTTGTCGCGAGTGGTAGTTAGCGCGCACTCACCCACTATAGGCAGTGGAGTCGTGTGATGTGCGATTGTCTGGAGTGCGGTGCTCGTCTACTCATGGGTAGGGACGGAGCGGCTAGCAGCAGAGACCCCCGTGTGAGTAGCATATAGCTCTATAGCGGCTAGCTACTATTTCATACTACCCAACTCGATCACTCGAGAGTGGTGGCGGCTGGAGTCGGGATAGTTGTCATGTCGTGCCACCTAGGCCACACTGGGGTCGTGGTAGCAAGTTGGGTACGCAGGCATGACCATGCATATGCATTTCAAATATATATGTATGCATGTATTTGATATATGTTTTACATATGCTTGTGAGATGCTGCATTTGATTGAGCTATGATTGTTGCACATGCTTGTTCATCATGATACATGTCATTTGCATTTTATATACTGTTATGTGTTGAGCATGATACATGCGTTGATTCAGACTGTTGTATGCATTTGATTAGCATCATGTCATTGTGTGGTACGGACTGGGTTGTTTATTACAGGTGATCATATCTTGTTCATGTGTTGGAGTATTGGTCAGGTATGGGATGGACTTGGTATGTTATATGTGTTATGTTATTGTAAATCTGTTCAGGATGATCTAGCATATGGTGTTACAGACCGTCAGGTACGTTGGTACATTACTTCATGTTCAGTTGATCAGTTTAGTATATACATTGAGTATGACTATACTGTAGTTACTTGTTATTAGAGTTGGATAGGACTATATGTCTATTGGACTCATGCTGTATACCTGTAGATCTTCACATGTATACTTGCAGATTTCTTTACCCTATATGTTGTTCATGCACTTTCTATATATTACCCCTGAGTTTATACTCACCATCCCGGGACCTTGGGCTTCCTGTCGCCCAGATAACAGGTAGAAGATTCCTTGGACGTTCGGAGCTCCGCTAGCTGATCCCCTCTCACACCGGACGGATGGATATTTAATCCGCATTGTGGTATTTGTGTGGATTGTCGTTTTATGGTTTTAGCCGTATTGTTTCCGTATCTGTGATATACGGACGTGTTGTATATATTTGGCTTTCGATGTGGCTTCTATTATGTTTCTTGTTGTGTCAAGTCACTCCGGAGTGCACAGTTGGGTCATTGTATATTGTTTTATCTGTTGTATGTTTCCGCTGTGTTTGATATGTTGATATCTTTATATATTGTGTTGTTGTTGTAGGCCTACGGGCCTTGTATTAACCCGATATGTTGCCATGTACAGGGGAGATGTCGTCCGTTTGCTTTTCGGCACGGCATACTCTCGGGGCGTGACAATTTTATTGGTATCAGAGCCCTAGGTTGCGAAGTCCATTTTCGGATTTTATTTTGTTCGGACATCGAGTTTTGCTTTACTCGGTTTTGGTTCGTGAGTTATGGGATCTGGCTGTTGCGGACATCTCCGAGCTACAAGGGTTAAGGTATGTTAATTGTTATTACATATCCTTATATTGGTTATGCATTTAGTTGCTTATAACAGTGCATGATTTGTAGTATGTTAGTCACTATTCGTAACCATGGTGAGTTGACCACGGGAACGACATGTGGAGGTTATTAGATATGTACCTGCTGTCGAAAAGGTGAATTACCTTTGAGAGCCGACTGATACCGAGTCGGATAGCAGGGGTTAGTAGTCACATCTCTTGTGGAGATCAAGGATTACGATCCTAAGATTTTCACTAATTATGTTAGTCAGATCATTACCTATTGGGTAATGGACAAGCGAGTACACTATTGCTGATGCAGATAGTAGAGGATTAGTTTGGAGATATTCATAGGGATTTTGATCCCTGAGTTGGTCATGTTAGGTGGTATAACATTGGGAGTACTTTTGGAGTACTTGACTCGGGTTATACGAAGATAGTAGTGTTAGTTGAATACCATTATGCGGATTTAGCCAGTACTTGGTGTAAGATATAGGAAATAACCTACGGGAAATGATGTATCACTTGGTTACAGTTCAGTGATGTTGTGAGATAGTATTTCCCCACGTCATTTTTGACTCATTGTCAGAAAATTCTTGGGCATCGAGTAGGGTGATCGTTTGGTAATGAGAGTACCATGCAGAGTCGTTAGACTTGCGAAGGTTACGACCACCTAATAACTCGAGAATGTGATCGATATGTCTTAAGTCACCTATGGTTTACCGGTTGACATCTTGATCAGGATGTTTGGATCTCCTACCAGATTCTACCGGAAGTGCATAGACCGAGTCATGTGTATAGAAATGACTCAGTAGCAAGTGTTTTAAGAGTTGGAGATTTGATAAACATATATTGCAAGTCAAATTATTGGAATTAGAAGTCTCCAAATGTTGGATAAAAGGAGCAAGATTTAAGTCATGAGTCACGAGCGACTATTGGAGAGTTGTCCGATTATAGAAGACTGGTTGCAGATCGTCAGTATTTTCTTATGTTTATCAGTGAACTCAGAAGAAAGACTCCGAAGGGATTATGTGTGTGCAGTGCGGGTTACGACGAGACACAGAGCCAAATTATCCGATGGACCATTGTATCTATTTCTACTATAAGCAGCCAGTATCTACGAGGAGAGTATGTATTTTGAAGACTCAGTTGAAGACTATGGATGATGCTTTCGAGCGGACGATCCATAACCTCGAAAGCCGAGATCATTACAAAAGATTAGGTTATCACATCAGCAGCGATCTACTACCCCAGATATAGTTGGAGTTCTTTGATACTTTCATCCGGAAGAAGTAAGTTACTCAGCAGTATCAGCCGAAGACATCTCAGAAGACTCAGACGTGCAGACAACAATTGTTACCTTTCCAGACGACAGCAACTGTTACCTTCCCAGGCGTGGTTATGATTTGTTCAGAGGAGAGAGAGTATACGACGATGGTCGTATCTATCTTTGTATTCTTGACGACTATACCTTTCACAGAGATGGAGCGTGCTATGATATTGATAGTTCTTCAGTATTTTACAGCCGGATGTGTATCCTTTGCCAGTACAACAATGTTTACCATATCCATTGTAGTTGTTTCAGTTGTACCTCAGTTCCAGCAGTTAATTCCAGTTCCTCCATGATAGTTTTTGCATCTACATGAGCTTAGCCGTCCAGAACAGATGTTGGACAAGTTTACATGATTACTCGAGAAGAAGTATAGAAGACAGAAGGATCGGTCCTTCGGGGTATTACTTTAGGTTATCCTATTTGCGGATATATCGAGAGATACTGGTAGTGGCAGGTAGCCAGGTCTAGAACATTCTTGGACGGGATTAGAAGGGTTTCTATCGACTTATGAGTTGGTGATATTTTTTTTTCTCTACCATCTGGTAAGATGTTGATCAACAACCAAGAAGTCAAGGGATACCCTTAGCCTTTGCTAGACATACCTCCACTATAGACATATCCTTACGGATAGTTAGGTTGTTGGAGCGTTGGTATACGAGGACTCTCGGATGTACGTATAATCCGAGAGTATTCGGATGTAGTTACGGATGAACTCTCGGGCTGATCACTGCATAGGCAAGTGGAATATGCGATTGAGGTGATTTCGGGAATAGTCCTGATATTCGGGACCTCATACCGGGAGATGATTTTATGGGTATCAGTGTTGCTAAACACTATGGGAGATTTATCTGCCTCAGTGTTTCTTCTTGAGAAGACTTGTAACTCTTTGTTAGAAGAGAGTCAGACCTTGAGTTTATACATCGATTATCGATGATTGGAATGCAATAATTGCTGAGAATGAATATCCTTCGTTGGGGATAGATGATCTGTTTAGATCAGCTAAATGACACCTGTGTATACCCTAGGGTTGATATACAACTGGAGGGTTGATATTGTAGTGACTTAGTGTCATACAATTATCATTGTCGGTGTGATGAGCTATCTGTAGCTTAGAGTAAAAGGGATACAGGTGTGTAGAAGACGATATTTTATACTTGGTATGAATTTTAGGAGATGTTGATAATGTTGTTAGACTTATCGACGATTTAGTCGTTCATGAACTTGAGGAATCAAGTACTCTTGAAGTATTTGGGATCGATTGTCATCATATCTGTGGATGATATATTTTTGAGATATATTCACGATCTTAGGGGAAATTATGGTGTCCCTAGATTGATTTGGTACTTACCAGAGATAAGGATAGGATGTTCTAGCGATACTATATCGCCAACTTGTTGGACCAAGAAGGTGATGGAAATCACTTGGTCGGAAGTTTGGAAAGCTAGGTTTCAAGGCCTAGAAGGTGACTGACTTTTGTGTCAGTGTTAGTTAATCAGTCCGATATGAATGGAAGGGTATTATACGCAGATGCATCAATTCAGGGATTATGAGCGATTTCGATGCAGTTGAATGAGACGTATATTATGTGTATGCTGGTTGAGAAACCAGCGAGATTAGTCATTATAGTCGTCCAATTACTTTCAGTTCTGGGTGATATAATGAATTTTGGAACAGTAGATTGGTTTCTCTTGTGAGAAAGTAATTCTTCGTTTCCGAGGAGAATAGTGGGTTACAGAGTTGCATTCGCTTTAGGAAGAGTTGCTTCAGGAGACTCTTCATTCGAGAGTGATGATGTATTCGGAGTGTATCCGAAAATAGTAAGTATTGAGACGTTCCGGTTAGTGGAACGATAGGTGGGTCATGGATGATTCCGTAGTTTGATGTTGGGTATGCCAACAAGCAAAGGTAGAATATTGTGATCGGTAGGGTTACGTACCGTGATAAAGTGGGAGCCTAGTACGTTAGACTGTGTTGGGAGATTATCTGGAATTCGGAAAGGACTTGATAGGATTTGGGTAGTCGATGATCGATTAGCTAGGTCCGCTCATTTCCTTCCGAGCCGTAAGATGGATTTCGTTGGATCGCTTGACGGAATTATATTCATGGGGTATCCTTGAGTATTATTTCTGGTAGTGATTCATGATTCACCTTACAATTCTGGCAAAGTTTCCCATCGGGTACGGGTATAGAGCTCCACTCTGAATCTTAATAGGTTGGCTGAGAGCGTATAAGAGCTGGAATATAATATTCGAGCTCAGTACCCCACTTAGTCACTTGAGATGTGTGACTTTCCTTCGGATACTTGAGATGATTATTGTGACATCTCATACTCGTACATGAGTCGGAAATTTGGGGACCAAATTTTTATAAGTGGGGGAGAATGTAAAATACAGTAAAAAAAAATTGATTAACCCTTTAATTAATTGGGTTTAATTAAATGACAAATTGGGTTTAATTAGTGGGTTGTATTGGGCTTGGGCTGAAATTGGGCTTAGGCCAAATTGCTGGGCTTGAAATTGGCTGAATCGGTTGGGCTGAATCAATTGGATTGAGCTTGGGTTGGCTTGAACTGAAGTTGGATTGAATTGGGTTGAAACGGATTGAATTGGGCTTGGTTAGGTTTGAATCGAACCAAAGGAACGAAGTTTAAAAGGGGCTGAACCGATCGCGAGCTCATTCCTCACCGACTTCACTCGCGATCTGCTTCTTCTTCTTCCTCGTTCCTTCGCGATTTCTTTCCTTCCTACCATTTCTTTCATCTGTGGCGTGGAGTGCTTGATCGAGATCCTCGTCAGCTCGAGACCGCCAAGCATCGAGAGGAGCTGGTCGTCCAACTTCCTGGTTGACGAGTTCAGATTTGGGGGAGCTGTGATTGCAGAAGGGAGCCGCACGACCTCTTCGCAGACAACGAAGGGAGCTCAGATCGCCGCCATTGACGCCACACGAGCATCGTTCCTTAGCTTAGTTCTCTGTAGTTGGTTTGGTCGGTTGGATTTTGCCCTCTGTTCATGATCGTCGCAACAACCAGCTGCGATCGGGAGTGTTCCGGAGTATGGTGAGCTGGTCTAGGGATTGGCGGCGGTTTTACACTGCGGATTGGGAGCTGCCATGCCGATCGTCGCCGGCCCTGTCGGAGCTGCTCGTCGTCGCCAGCTTCGTCGCTGGGGATATTTCCACCAAGATAGCCAATCGATCACTGCGAACTTTTTCCCTGCTCTTCGATCGAGCGATAATCGACTGCCTTTACCCTACGGTCGACGTCGATTGCCTTTTTCCGACGACTTCACCTCACTACACTCGATCGCAGCTCTTCGCCGATTCTGTGATCTCAGCAGCACAATTCTTTCCTTCGCTGTGAATCATGTTGTTGCTTTCGGCGAGGTATTTGTGCTGCGATTTGGCTATTGTATGATTCTGTGTTTGCTGTTTTTGCAGGGTGAATGTTGATCTTTGGATTGCGATTTGGGTGGATGTTGATCGAGGTTTCTGCGGTGTGGTGAGCTGAATTGCAACTCTAATTTAGTTGTTGTTTAGATTTTGTTTATTATTGCTGTTGATTTTAGAGTGTCAATTATGGTTGCTGTGTTAATGTGGCTATATTGATCTGGGTGATGGTTAGGGCAGAATTTGGACCCAAGTTGGAATTGGGAGGTAGGTGATTTTGGGATGTGGTGTGGTGATGCTTTACGTTTCGTGGCCTCGATGGATGCAATGGAGCAGAAACTGAATTTGGTAAGCCTTGTTACCTTTACATTGTCAATGATAATTCTTTGTATTTTCGTGGTGTCTATGCCTAGGGTATTCGATGGTTTACATTGGGGTTGATGGATTTGAAGCTGTGCTGGTGAGGGTAAGCAAGATCTAATACCTATACTTGGAATTCAGCATGGATTAAGTATGGTGATTTTTATGCAGGATGTGAGTTGTATATTGGTTATTGTGATCAGTTTTGATATTAAGCTGATATAGATTTGTTCTGTGTTGCTGAAGGATTGATTAGGTTAATTGGATAAATAGATTAATCTAGTTAATTGAGATACCAGGTTGATGTAGGATTTGATTCGGTCATTAGATGTATGATGATACTTAACTGTATCCTATTGTTACAGGACTTTGATGGTGATGGATACATGAACGTGGAGATGGATAATACGGATTATGTATCAGGTGGGTAATATCTACCTGGTCCGGTAGTTTGATCAATTCCAGTGCATGACATTGTATATATGTTTATACCTGTTTACCTTAAATCCACTCTTATTTAATCGTATGCTTGTACTGCCTTTGACCTTTGAGATATATACTCTGTTACTTCATTGATTATCTAGCACGGATAGGAACTATAAAACCCTATTATGTGTTAGCTGATAGATGTTTAGTAAGTACATGTGGTTAGGGTTATTTTTATGACCTCAGATTGGGTTACTGGGTTGCATCACTAGGTTAGGTGATGAGTCCAAATTATGAGGTCGGTCGTTGTATCGTATACATATCAGTGTGTTAGTTTGATGGATCTATTTATCTGTACATAGGTAAATAGGTTGTGATTACGGATTTGTCGTCCTTGCATGGTTGACTTTTGGTTGACTAGGTCTCCCCGTGAGTTAGGGAGTGTTGCGAGGATTTGTGTGTGAGCTATGCATCATTACATTTCATGCATGCTGACGACTGGGTCTGCCTTGTAGTTGAGATGGGTCGTCAATCATCCTGCCTCCTCGGCCACTCGGGGTAGTGGTTGCAGGGTTGAGGGCAGAGCATTGTTGTGCGTGCCGTTCTCGACCACTAAGGATGGTGGTAGCTGGAGATGCGCACTTGGCCACTGTGCGGAGTGGTAGTTAGCGCACTCACCCACTATAGACGATGGTCGTGTGATGTGCAGTTGTCCTGGGTGCAGTGCTCGTCTACTCATGGGTAGGGACGGAGCGGCTAGCAGCAGGGACCCCGTGTGAGTAGCATATAGCTCTATGGCGGCTATCTACTGTTTCATACTACCCAACTATGTCACTCGAGAGTGGTGGCGGCTGGAGTCGGGATAGTTGTCATGTCGTGCGGCCACCAGGCCACACCGGGTCGTGGTAGCGAGTTAGGTCTTGTGAGCATGACCATGCATATGCATTGCAGATATATATGTATGCATGTATTTGATATATATTTTACATATGCCTGTGAGATGCTGCATTTGATTGAGCTATGATTGTTGCATATGCTTGTTCATCATTATACATGTCATTTGCATTTTATATACTGCTATGTGTTGAGCATGATACATGCGTTGATTCAGACTGTTGTATGCATTTTATTAGCATCATGTCATTGTGTGGTACGGACCGGGTTGTTTATTACAGGTGATCATATCTTGTTCATGTGTTGGAGTATTGGTCATGTATGGGATGGACTTGGTACATTATATGTGTTATGTTATTGTAAATCTGTTCAGGATGATCTAGCATATGGTGTTACAGACCGTCAGGTACGTTGGTACATTACTTCATGTTCAGTTGATCAGTTTAGTATATACATTGAGTATGACTATACTGTAGTTACTTGTTATTAGAGTTGGATTGGACTATATGTCTATTGGACTCATGTTGTATACCTGTAGATCTTCACATGTATACTTGTAGATTTCTTTACCCTATATGTTGTTCATGCACTTTCTATATATTACCCCTGAGTTTATACTCACCACCCCGGGACCTTGGGCTTCCTGTCGCCCAGATAACATGAAGAAGATTCCTTGGACATTCGGAGCTCCGCCAGCTGATCCCCTCTCACACCGGACGGATGGATATTTAATCCGCATTGTGGTATTTGTGTGGATTGTCATTTTGTGGTTTTAGCCGTATTGTTTCCGTATTTGTGATATACGGACGTGTTGTATATATTTGGCTTTCGATGTGGCTTCTATTATGTTTCTTGTTGTGTCAAGTCACTCCGGAGTGCACAGTTGGGTCATTGTATATTGTTTTATCTGTTGTATGTTTCCGCTGTGTTTGATATGTTGATATCTTTATATATTGTGTTGTTGTTTTGGGCCTACGGGCCTTGTATTAACCCGATATGTTGCCATGTACAGGAGAGATGTCGTCCGTTTGCTTTTCGGCATGGCATACTCTCGGGGCGTGACATAACCATAACCTTGAAAATGACCTAAAGTGTTACCTTTACCATGGTTGGGTTAACTACCCTTCCAATCAAGGTTGGCACACCTAACCCCATTTAACATGAATCGATCATGCTCTTAGGAATCCAAAACCTATTTGAGCTCCTAGGATTTACTAGGTATTCCTTAGGGATAACCTCCCTAGATACCTTTCTAATGACCCTTCTAGGCTTGTTAGCCTTGGTCATTGTGGTCTTGCCATGGTTAACTCTAGGGGTAACACCCCTTGTAACCTTCTTAGTGGCTTACCTAGGTTTCCTTGAAACCCTAGCCACTAGGCACATACCTTGGTCAACCTTAGGGATGACTTCCCTATTGACCTTGGTCTTCCTAGACCTAAGTTTAGTTCCATAGTCAAATGGAACACTATGGTAGGTCTTTTTGGGCTTAGGCTTGCCCTTGAATGATTCTTGATTTCTAGGTCTTTGACTTTGACTCCTAGACCTAGATTTTTGATCACTTGACCCTTGAAATTGATTTTGCATAATCCTAAGGGTCTTCTCTAATTTTTCAAGTCTTGACCTCAAGACTTGATTTTCCAACTCTAATTGCCCAATCTTTGATTTTTCATTTGGTCTTTGGGCATTACCATTTCCTCTAGGCATATGCCTACCCTTCTTAGGGTTAATGCCTAAGTGGTTTTCTATTTTTCTAATGCTTTCCTTAGGAAGAGTTTTTCTAGGGACATTAGTCTCATATTTCTCCTTATTTGAAAAATTGACCCTCTTAGCACCTAGACAATATTTCTTATTTCTAGCATGCTCTTTATGATAAATTACAAGAGAGTTAAAATTATTTCTAGCATGCTTTTGTCTATAATTTGGAGGTGCATTAATGAAATATACCTTAGGGCTAGCTTTAGAAGCTCCCCCTACTTGTGATGCTCCTTCTTGCCCCTTCTTCTTCCCCCTTGGGCATTGACTCCTATAATGTCCCGGTTGATGACATTTGAAGCAAATGACATGCTCCTTGCTCTTCCTAATTGAGGCACCGATATCCTTTGAATTTATGTTGACTTTTGATGTCGGAGGAGTCTTCTTAACCCGTTTCGGACACTTGCTCTTGTAGTGCCCGGTTTCCCTACACTCAAAGCATATTATATGGTTTTTATTTATAATTGACATGCTTGAGTTACCTAGGGGTGTTGTAGGTGCCGGAGTTGGAGCTTCTTCATCTTGACCGGATGTGGAAACTTTTTCTTGTTGCTCCGGAGTGGAAATTCTTTCCTCCCCCTCAATCCTAGAGGTGGAGGTTTCTTCTACTTCTTCCACCTCCTCTTCCACCGATCCGGAAGTTGACTCCTCTTCAACTTCCGACTCCTCACTTGCTCGTGAGGATGAGGATTCATCTTCGGCCTCCTCTTCTTGAGTCGGTGATGGGTCTTCATGGAGCTTGGTCAATTCCCTCTAAAGCTCCTTGGCATCCATGCAATCACCTAGGCTACACAAGAAGTCATTAGGAATTAAATCAAAAAAAAAATTGACTACCTTCTTATTTTTCTCGAATTGTTGGAGTTGCTCCTCACTCCATTTCTTCTTTTTGAGGAAGTCTCCCTTTGGTCCTCTTGGATATTGGAATCCTTCTATTAGGATGGACCACTCCTCTAAATCCCTTGTCATCAAAAAATCTTCAATTCTTCTCTTCCAAGAATTGAATCTTTCTCGTCTATATAGGGTGTAGGGCACCGGTGTATTGATGTCCCAACCTAGTTGTTCTTTCAACTCCATCTTCACCCTCTAGCGTCTTTACTCCCGATGGTTAGTCCGTAGAAGAGCCCCGGGCTCTGATACCAATTGTAGGGGAAATGTTGACCTCTAAAGGGGGGTGAATAGCGTCGTGCTCATACGTTAATGGATTTCAATTGCATGCTTGTCTACAAATTGCGTTAGCGCAGCGAAAATAGAAATAATAAAACAAATGCAACACAAACACAAGCACTACACAATCATATAACGTGGTTCGGAATCGAACGGTTCATACTCCACGGATCGAGCTCTAAAGAGCTATAGCAATGCCACAAACACCACTAAGCAATAAACTCCTTCTCAACAACATGTCGGAGGTGGAGAAACCTTTTACAAGTGATTACAATAAGTAATGCAAAGTAAACAAGCAAATACAAGTGAAGATGTAAAGAACACTTTACAAACTAGGGGTTTGAGCACTTGCTTGTCGGTTGCTTGGATGAGCTTGAAGGGCCCTGAAATGCACCTGCAATTCGCCTTCAAATCGTCTCACCAAAGCTCCCAAAGAACCAATACCGGAATCTCCATGAATAACTCCCTTTTAACCTGCATCGGGCTGGATTTCCACCGATCAGTCGACTGCCATAAGTCACCAGTCGACTGATGTCATTGTTGTCATGAGACAACGGCTAGATCCACGCTGGAAAAGTTCCAACGAGACTCTCACCAGTCGACTGCCAACATTGGCAGTCAGCTATGGAGCGTTCTGTGCTTGCGGTCGAAAAACCCCATCCACCAGTCGAGTGCCATCTAAGGCAGTCGACTGCCATCAGTCGACTGATCCAATGATCAGTCGACTGCCAAGGCATTTTCAACCCTTAACTGGCAGTCGAACTCTAGTCGACTCAGGCAGTCGAATCGGTCATATTGTCAGTCGACTGTCAACCTCAAATATGAGGTTTTAATCTCAAGTATGGTTCCCCCATACTTGCTAGATCACCCTTAGCCTAGACCTAAGCCTTCTAGCCACCTCCATCAGCCTCACGCCTCTCGGATCCCTCTAAGTCATCCATGACTTGTTCATCCATTGCGCTAGCCTTCAGGTTCTTCCATCGGCTATGTCATGCTAACGGTGTCTACACCGCCAAGGACATTGTACTTACGCTGCCAAGACTCCACTTGAACTTTATGCCGCCAACCATTGGACTTATGCTGCCAAGACTCCCGCTTGGACTTTACGCCGCCAATATCAAACCCCTTGGACTTCTCAAATGCCAAGACTCAAACTTGGACTTTCCCTTGCCAACCCATGTTGGACTTTCCATGTCAAGACCCATGCTTGGACTTTTCCTTGCCAATACCTATGCTTGGACTTTCCTTGTCAACCCATGTTGGACTTTCCATTGCCAAGACTCATGCTTGGACTTTCCCAAATGCCAAGTGTCCCACTTGGACTTTCCATGCCAAGTACCCAAGACTTGGACTTTCCCATGACAATCACATTGTCATATATTTTTGTCGAACATCAAAACATCTCTCGAGTCAAGCTCGAGTCCTGGTCAATCGTGACCTGGGCCGATTGCACCAACAGAATCTATAATCCAAAAAGGATAAGAATCAGCTAACAACATAGAACTAGCAATAAAATGTTCAGAAGACAGACTTGAAGTTACTTTTTTTTGCTCAGTATATTCCCGAACGTAGTGACCCTTTTTGCCACAATTAAAGCAAGACACCTTGCTTTTAGGTTTCTTCCCAATCTTCTTGCTCTTCTTCTTGATTGGGCCTTCCCCAACAACAACAATAGCTTCCTTCTTCTTTACCTTTCCCTTCTTGAACTATTTCTTTTTATTGAATCTAGATGATCCAATAGAACCAGCAGCTAAATAGGCTTGGCCAGAAATCCTTGCGGATTCTACTCTCTCCGCCTCTAGTTCAACATGGCGTGAGACGTTAGTGAAAGTCTTAATACTCTCATTGTGAGTTAAAGTCTACTTCATGATTTCCCAAGAATCCGGAAGGGAACGAATAATTGTCTGAACCTATTGTTCATCTGTCAGCTCATGACCAACAGTTTTAAGCTTTCGAATCATGTTCGACATCTCCCTAAGATGTTGAACCATCGAAACATTCAGACACTTTTTGTAGCTGTCGAACCTGATCGTCAGCTGTCGAAGCTTGCTCAGACTCATTCCACTGTATCTATTCCTAAGGGCTACCCAGACTACATGAGTCGAAGGATACGACTCATACTCAAAAACTATGTCATCAATCATTGTACTTATCAATATACCCTTAGCAGTGGAATCATTCTTTTTCCAAACCTTGTAAGCATCAAGGTCACGTCTGTGCTGTGTTGTGGGACCCTCAACAAGTTCTTCCATAATCTGATGTACAACCTCTAGAACTTCTTGTTCCTCAAAAACATATTGAATCTTGAGGTGCCAAATTTTGTAATTTTCACCATTAAGTTTTTCACCCTTATTCAATTCAACTATTATGTTCTTTATGTATGTCTTTATAATCTATCACAAATAAATAAATTATTTAGTGATTCAATGTATGTCTTTATGTATGTAATCTATAAATTGACTCAATATAAATCTGATTTGGTTTACAAAAATCAAATGACAACTACATTCCCACTCATCATTTGTATATGTCAATCTAACTTACATTAATCTATTCTATTACATATATCCCATCTAATAAACTTAATCATTATATAATCATGATATTTAATATTAAATGAACTGATCATTTATACTCATAATGAACTAATCAAGGAGTATATTTCAATAAATATCATACATCATGTAGAGTAAACAACATAAAATGAGCTAATCATTTCGAATGAACATATCGTACATCGTCCCTAGTCACCAGCTCTAGTTCACTAAACCTATAATTAAGTTGTTTATGTCAAATCCTAATTGTTCCAAACAACTACTTGACAATCAAGTTATGAGTTAAGTTGATCATAGTCAACTATGGCAGGTCAACCAATGTCGACCACCATTAGGTCCAACGGAGCACCAACTGTGCAAGTTGACCAACATTAGTGCTAGCCGAGCACCTACTATGCAAGCCGCCCAACATTAGTGCTAGCCGAGCACCTATTGTGTAAGTCAACCAACATTAGAGCTAGTCAAGCACCCTGTGCTTTGGGCGAGCACCTAATGTGTAAGTCGACCAACATTAGTGCTAGCCGAACACCAACTGTGCAGGCCGACCAACATTAGTGTTAGCTGAGCACCCTATGCTATGGTTGAGCACCTAATGTGCAAGCCAACCAACATTAGTGCTAAACAAGCACTATCACCAGACTGCCACATGTCCAGCCCGAGCAACCTATATATGGAAGTCCCGAGCTACCTATAGAAAACCCGAGCAACCAATGGAAATCCTGAGCTCCCGAGCATGAAGCCCCGAGCAACCTATGGAAATCCCAAGCAACATATGCTGAGTCAGTAGTTAGATTTCTCACTCGGTTTCTCGCTCGAGAACTGCTCAATTATGGAAATCTCGTGCGCCATATCGAAATCTCAAGCACCATATGGAAATCCAGAGCACCATATAAAAATTCCGAGCACTGCTTGACAAAACAGTTTCCCTCTCGGAAACTGCTCGGTTTTGCCTTTAATTGCTCGACAAGCAGTTTCCCACTCGGAACTGCTCGAGAAGATCATTGTTCATCATTTTCACAATGAATTGTGAAATTTTCATTCTACAGTATTACAAACAGATGCAAACCAATCTAACTCTGATACCAATGTTGGTATTATTGCATCTATTGCATGAATTCATAATGCTGAAAATAAAATTAGACTGTAAATACATAACTTACAACGATTCGTCAGAATCTTCGCGCTTTCCGGATATGTAGGGATGACGATCTCTTGATCGTTTGTTCACCGTCTGGAAGACGATTACGTATGAAAAGTCTCCTCTAATCCATGAATCAAGATCCAACCGTGCCTTGGTATTCTCAAGATCACTTCATTCTCTCCGACAGAGCTTCCGTAGCAATCCACTCTGATCACATGTGGATTCCGACAACCTTTCAGTGTTGCTCACAGCCTCACACACTCTAGCTTTCACTTCTTGCCTACACACCTTGCACTCGCACACAACCACCCTCAAAGCTTGGACGCACCACCTATTTATAGGTGTTTGGCAACACACTATGTGCAACACTTGGAAACGTGTGCAAGACGTGCATCACATTGCCACTTATGGTGCATGTGCAACTGTCTACAAGTCCTTCGGTGATAATGAAGAAAGATAAATTTTGGAGGATTATATCTCCTGATTCGATGGTTAAAAATAACAAAAAATTTATGAGTCCGAATGAAAATTCTAAATTTTATATTGAAATTCGATCCATATCTATCTAAAATAGAATTTGTATTATTCTAACTATCCGACAGTCTCGAAAGGAGGACATGTGATCCATTCTTTTTGTCAGCATCTTCTGCCTTGCTCTCGTACAGAGGAGGTAGATCTAATACAGTAGTAGAGTAGTTGTTTCCTCAGCAAAGGACTGACTCACTGGTTCCTCATTCGGTTTCTTCTCACCACGAGGTTTTTCCATTTCCAGTTTGAACATGGAAATGGCATCTATAACAAAAAAAAAAAAAAAAAAAAAAAAGATACCATCACATTATACAAGTGGCAAGCGCACGACGACTCCAGTCCAATTTGAATGGAGGACTAGGTGACTGCCATTTGTGCCGGCTCTAGGGCCCATGGAAGTGGTATTAACTTCCATAGGTCTTGTGTCTTTTCAGACATTGTTGTTGCCACATATGTTCTCTTTTATCCGTAAAAATTAAAATTGTCAATTTAATATTTCTATCGATCTATCCAATGATCATTGTGAAAGATAAATTACAGAGAGTTATATAAATTTTGATATGGTGATCAAAATACGTGGAGATCATCTGAATCTAAAAAATAATTTTAGACCTTCTTTAAAATCAATTCATGTCATATCCATAAGTATCATCGTATTTTAGTTACTACATTATTTCTCTGTAAATACTATGTTCTTTTTTAAAATTATTATGATTTTTATTTTATATTTTAAAAAATTATTCATTTTTTAAATCATTATTCCTTCTTTTGAACTACTATTTTCTCCTATTAAAATCTTAGTAATAATATAAAACTTCATTAATTACGATAATCTTCTTTCATTATTGAAAAGGGATGAGGTTGGAGATAAGTCTAATTTTATTTTTTTCAAAGTGATATAAAATTACGATAAATATGTACATCAAATATTAAAAAAAATTGATTAAAAATAATAAAATAAGATAAAATTTATTTGGATATAGATAATAATATAGTAAGAGATAAAGTCCAATTATATAGAAGGATGTATATAGTCGATTAAATCTATATAGTGGAATAAAACTTAATTATTATCGTCGTCGTTGTCTCTTTATGACATATTGTAAAATTATCAAATAAATCATAAATTGATTTGCCAAAATAAATCTATTTGGCAAGGTATTAAAATTTTTATCAAAAACTTACTTTAGCTTGGCAAACAAAGGCTAATGATAATAGAAAAAAAAAAAAGGTCAAGTATTAAAATTTTCATAAAAAATTTACCGTAGCTTGCCAAATAAATTAAGGCTAATAGAAAAAAAAGAAGATAAAATCTATGATTGAATTGAAAACTGCAAAACCTTTAGACAATTTGACCAAAAATAAAAAAACTATTGGTATAAAGGACAGATAATGCTAAAGATATTAAGCATAACAAACATTTCGTTTTTATATATTATATAATTTTATTTTGATTGAATTATTTTTATAAGATAAGGGAAAAATTAAAAAGACAAGTCTAAAAATCTTTTTTTTTTTAACTCTCCAAACTCAAGTCTACAATTTTTTCTAACCATTTTCAAATGAGAATACAAAAAATTCTAATTTCACACATTAACTTAATCGAATTCTATGTAATAATTAATAACATTTTGATATTTTTTATATAATTTATGTCTTAATTCCCAGCAACAAATAAAAAATATGTGTTATATATATAGCAAATCTTAAGAGGTATTTATCTTTTTTTTTTGTCGAGCATAAGAACAATTTTTTTTTTTTTACTGATACAAGTATTTAGATTTTTGGTTCAATTAATTCTAAAACGAATGACTCGATCTCATGCAAATTTCTTATCGACTATCAAAATAAATTGAAAAGTGTATTCGTACGGACAACTTCAATAGCTTCGACATCCATAATTTATCATTTTTTTTTAAGGAAACAAACAAAAACTTCATCTTAGACCAAGGCATCTAACATCATAATGGAATACAAGAAGGGTCAAGGGGCCTAAAAATTTTAGAATTTATTATAGTTCTTGATCGGAGTTCAAAAAATTTTAGAGTTCGGGTTCAAAAAATTTTAGAGTCCAATATATCTGTTTAGACAAAATTTTAAAAATCGCTTAGCCCTTTAAATAACCCGGATGGCTTTGTGCTGCACTGATGGACATGCAAGAAATACTTGTCTTTCCACAACTGCAATGACCAACTATGGCCTCTTAGCACCACATAAGAGAAGAAGGAAAGAAATGGTCTCGGGGGGAGAATTACCGTTTGTGTTCTCACTTTTACATTCTGATACTTGGGTAAAATTAAAATTATGGTTAGACAAATAAATTGAACCCATCGCACCATTCTGACTCATGACAAATGATTATCAGGATTTCTTTTATACCAGACGCTCTGCGTTTCGGCTCGGATTTCTCTTATGTCAGACGCCCCGCGTCTCGGCTCAGATTTCTTTTATACCAGACGCCCCCGCGTCTCGGCTGGGATTTCTCTTATGTCAGATGCCCCACGTCTCGGCTCGGATTTCTCTTAGGCGGAGGGTTGTTCGTCTCATCCGTTGTATCTCTCGGCAAAGATGTGTCATCGCTGATGCGATGTTTCTTTCATATGATCCATTTTATTATGAGCTAGCCCATTTAAAGAAGGAGACGGTCATTTCATTAAGCTGACGGGGCAAATTCTCATCAAAAGTATAAGCCACTGACAAGGTTTGGAGGAATGTCTGCGGCATTAATTGAGAATTATCTCCGATCAACCGCGCGGCGTGTATTAATTGCGGCCCACGCATAAGGGCAGATTTCTCTGCCAGAATCTCAGGAGATTAGCCGCAACATTAAATAAGACTTGTCCCCCATCAACCACACGATGTGCATTAATAGCAGCCCACGCGCTGGATGCAGTTCAGATAACAATGATCATAGTGTACGACCCTCTGGGGTCATATCACTTCTACTGGCAGAGTTCCTTGAGAATGGAGCTTCCCCTCTATATATATGGTTCTCCTTGAGCAGAGGGGGTAAGTTTTTTAGACGCTCATAAACTAGTTCTCTTCAGTTTCTTCTCCTCTCCAAACTAATTTTCTACCTTGAGCGTTGGAGGAGCATTGCCAAGATCCCTCTCGGCGCCCTTGACCGGTTGCTGTTGTGCAGGTTCACCGTTCGACCCGGCTTTCGCCATTCAGCTCGGCCATCCAGTAAAGTCGCCTTCCTGTTATTGCCAAATCGGTCTCACACCTCATCTCTCCACACCGAAGTGTCGACTTTTACCATTTTTGCTACTTGGACACCTCACCATCATCGTCTCGACGGGCATCATAATTGGAGTCGTCTGTGGGAAACTCCTTATATAATCAACGCCTGAGGGAAATATGGGAGACCAAGGAGCAAATTCCGGAAACCACAACTCCGCGGGCGAAAGTTTGACGAGGGAAAGCATCATAGCCCTCGTCAAAACCACCATGGAAGATGTCCTGCGTGATCTCCTCCCTTGAGGAAATCTCCCGTTGCAAACTTCTCCTAGCCCAGTCTAGGGTCCTATTCCAGCCTCTATTCCATCTACTCCAGCTACCCCCAGATCGACTCCCACCGTCTTGTTACCAGCCGAATCATCCTCAACCGCCTCGCCTTCACGATCCTCTGGGGAGGCACCCTCATATACACTACCTAAGAAGGACCCCAAAAAGGGCAAAGATCCCGCAGTCAATGCCGAATCCCCTCTCGCTCCCAGCATTATAGCTGACAAAATGCCTAAGTCCTTCAAGCCAGTCTGCATAGGGGAGTATAACGGCTCGGCTGATCCGGAAGAATACTTGGGAAGGTTCAGAAAAGTTGCATTAATCCATGATTACTCGGACGGAGCCAAGTGTAAAGTTTTCTATCTTAATCTAATTGGCCCCGCGCAAAGATGGTTCGACCGACTGCCGGCCGGGTCCATCCATTCTTTCCAGGAGTTATCCTTACTATTCCTACAGCGATTCGCTAGTAGCAAAAGATATCGGCGGATGACCCAGTACCTCATGACCATGAAACAGGGAAGGGGGGAATCCTTAAGGGACTATTTGCATCGTTTCAACTGGGTAGCTGTTGACGTCCCGGATGCTTCGCCAAAAACTGTTGTAGATGCCTTCTCTCACGGTCTCGTACGAGGGGATTTCTCCAAATCATTAATGAAAAGGTCTTCCCTCCACTTCGAGGCTTTGCTGGCTAGAGCTGAAGCATATATCAATTTAGAGGGAGCCGAGAAGGCAGCCGATGGACAACAGCGATCTGACCGGCCCAAATCCCAAAAAGTCATCCAGAAAGTCCCACCGAATCTTCGACCATCTGGGGCTCCCCCTATTTATCCTCCACGGCTTGTAAAGGATAGGGCCATTCATGCTGTCCGAGACTACCGACCGTAGTGAAACCACCCGAACAACGAGGTCTTTTCTGTGCTTTCCATCAGATATACGACCATTCAACTCGAGTGTGCCGCATTTTAGCCGACGAAATCAGGCAAGTAAAAGGGAATAGTAGTGCAATGCCTCTCGCGACAGGAGACCAGAACCACGGGATCCTGTCCATCGAAATCCGGCCAGAAGAGCCTCTCGACCGACTCCCGAACAGCAAAGGCCAACCCAAGCCCCACGAAGGTCTCAGGAGGACACTCCAGGAGGGGTCCTCTCTTCCCCTCACTCACCTCAAGCACTCAACACTCCACATTAGGGAACGATCAACATGATTGCTGGAGGAGCTACTGATGGGGACTCAAATCGAGCCAGAAAGGCTCACGGCCGACGACTAGAGAACATGCAAGTAAGCACCAGCCAGATCCTTACGGATAAGCCAGCAATCAAGTTCGGCTCAGAAGATTTGCGAGGGGTTATTACTCCTCACGACGATGCCCTGGTGATAAAGGCTACTGTCGCCAATTATGATGTGGCTCGGATCTTCATAGACACAGGTAGTTCAGTTAACATATTGTTTAAAGATACTTTTGACCGTATGCAGCTTGAGACCATGTGGCTCCAGCCAATGAATACCGCTTTATATGGTTTCTCAAGGCACAAAGTCACGCCGCTCGGCCGAATCAACCTCCCTCTCTCTGGGAGATGAGCCCTCTCGCCAGACGCGGACGATCACTTTTACCGTGGTGGACGCTATTTCAGCTTACAACATCATTTTGGGAAGGCCAACCCTACATTCTTTTGAGGCTGTTATCTCCACTTATCATCAGAAAATCAAATTTCCCGTGGGCAATCAGATAGGGGAAGTAGCCGGAGATCAAATGGCTGCCCGAAAATGCTACGTGGAGGAAGTTTCAGACAGACCGTAAAGAGCCGAGGACGTAGGTGCACCATCAGATACACTCTGAGTGAGGTCCCCTCAGAAGAAGTCGTAGGAGAAGAGAAAATACAAGTATGGCCGAATCAGCCCGAGCAGGTCCTTCGGATAGCCGCAGACCTACCAGATGATTTGAAACAGAAGATGAAGGGTTGCCTAACCAGCAACCTAGACGTCTTCTCTTGGCCGAGTGAACAACACCAGAGCATCTCCCGAATAGTCATGGAGCACAAACTAAGTATATTTCCTGGGTCTCGGCCCATTCGGCAAAAAAAAAGGCACTTCGGACCAGAAAAAGACCAAATCATTCGAGCTGAGGTGCAGAAGCTCCTGCAAGTTTGAGATATATCCGAGAAGTACAATTCCTGCAATGGTCGACTAATATGGTAATCGTACCGCCGGGAAGGTGGATGGTGTGTATAGATTTTAGGGATCTCAATAAAGCATGCCCTAAAGATTGCTACCCCTTGCCTCGAATAGATCAGGTGGTAGATTCCACTGCTGGCTATGAATTAATTTGTATGCTAGATGCCCACCAGGGATATCATCAGATTCCACTTGCCATGGAGGATCAAGAAAAAGTCAGTTTTATCACCGCCGATGGGACCTTTTGCTACAAGGTCATGCCGTTCGAATTAAATAATGCAGGGGCCACCTATCAAAGGATGATGGATAAAGTGTTCTGGTCACAAATAGGTCGAAACATAGAGGTATACGTCGATGACATCCTTATCAAAACCATTAAAGCTGAAGACATAATCTCGGACATGACTGAAACGTTTAGCACCCTACGACAATACAAAATTCGGCTCAACCTAGGAAAATGTATATTTGGAGTTCATGGGGGTAAGTTCCTAGGGTACATTGTCACCGAACGTGGTATTGAAATCAACCCCGAGAAAGCTCAGGTCTTACAGAACATAGCTTCCCCCCGCAACATCAAGGAAGTGCAAAAGCTGTTGGGCCAAATAACGACCCTCTCAAGATTCATCCTTAAGTCGGCCGAGCGAACCCTCCCTTTCTTCAAAATACTCCGCAAGTCGACTCGGTTTTCATGGGATGATAGATGCGAACAGGCCCTTACAGAGTTAAAGCAATATATAGCTGACTTGCCCACACTGGCCAAACCGGTCCCCGGGAAGAATCATGCTTGTACTGCCTCTTCTTACGAGAAGCTATGGCTTCCGACATTTCTTGGCAGAAGCGTAAACAACGCCCATTTACTTTGTCACTATTTGTTAAAAGGTGCCAAAGGTGTACACAACCCTCGAGAAGCTAGCCCTTGCTCTTATTTATAACGGAAGCTCTAACCTATTTTTTATCTCATCCGATCACGGTCTTAACCAACAGTGGCATCAGAAAGATATTGAACAATCCGGAAGCGTCCACCCGCTTAATCAAGTGGATTACCGAGTTGGCTGAGTATGATATCCAGTATCAACCCCGCGCAGCTCTCAAAGCGCAAGTACTGGCAAATTTCTTGGCTGAGACATCCGGGATAGAGAAGAATGAAGAATGGAAGATATATGTGGACGGTTTGGCAACTAAACAAGGTAGTGGAGTGAGAATACTATTAATATCCCCCCAAGGGGATGCTATCCGGATAGTCGTACAACTCAACTTTCGGGCTTCTAACAATGAAGCCGAGTACGACGCCCTATTGGCAGGGATGCAAGCCGCCCGTCATCTCGGGGATGCTCGGATTTCTCTGCATTCCGATTCCCAATTAGTCATGGAACAGCTCAAGGGATCATTCGACATTAATAACCAGAGGTTGAAACGTTATAAACAAACTTATCAAAGGTTGGCCGCGGAGTTCCAGGAAGTAGCCCTACACAAGATACCCAGAGCAAACAATCAGAAGACCGATGAATTGGCCCGTATGGCTAGTACCCTTACAGTGTGGAACCTAGAGGACTCGGTAGCCGAGATGCAACTCATCTTCAACATAGATCAAGAACCGCTGGTATCTCACAGCCCGTCGGACTGGAGAGAGTCCCTAATCAATTACCTCAGGAATAGGGTATTACCTGAGGACCAGGCTGAGGCCCGAGTCGTCAAGAGAAGAAGTACTCATTTCGTCTTAATAGGGGACACATTATACAAGCGATCTTTCGCTCGACCCTTACTCAAATGCCTTGGCCCAGAGGAAGCAGATTATGTTATGCGGGAAATACACGAGGGCTGCTATGGAAATCATGCTGGAGGAGTCTCTCTCGCAAGAAAAATCCTATTGGTCGGATATTTTTGGCCCACCCTATAGCAAGATGCCTCCCATTGCGTACAGGTATGTCCTAGCTGTCAGAAACATCAAAATTTCTCTCAGAAGCCGGCCGAGCTGTTAAAAGCCTCTATTGCCCCTTGTCTATTCGACCAATGGGGGATGGACATAGTAGGGTCGCTGCCCATGGGGCCAAACCAGAGGAAATTCCTATTAGTAGCTGTGGACTATTTTTCAAAATGGGTAGAGGTAGAGCCGCTGGCTAAAATAACTGAAGAAGTCGTATTAAAATTCCTTTGGAAAAATATAGTATGCCGGTATGGCATTCTCAGGAGATTGATCTCCGACAACGGACGACAATTTCAAGGCCGTAAACTGAAGGACTGGTGCCAACAACTGGAGATTCAGCAAGTCTTCACCTCGGCGACTTATCCGCAGAGTAATGGGCAAGATGAAGTCACCAACCGAGAGCTGATCCGAGGGCTCAAAACCAAGTTAGATTATACGGAAGGAAGCTGGGTAGATGAACTACCTAGTATCTTGTGGGCCTACAGGACTACCCCCAAAGACAGTACTGGCCTCACTCCGTTCCATTTAGTTTATGGGGCCGAAGCTCTCGTCCCGGTGGAGATTGGTATATGGTCTCCCAGAGTATCTGCTTACACACCTGGCGACGAAACCAACCAAGAAAAGAGGTTAACCGAGCTGGACTTAGTGTCCGAGGCTCGAGAGCAGGCAACCAGCCAAATGTACGCTTTCTGAAGGAAAATGGCCCAGGCTTACAACAAAAGAGTAGTACCTCGCTCCTTTCAGCCAGGTGATTTTGTGTGGAAAAAGGTTCAGCCAGCCGGGGAAGTTCGTAAACTATCGCCCCGATGGGAAGGCCCGTATAAAGTTATCAAGAAACTCAGTTCGGGCGCCTATTATCTCCAAGATAGTGAGGGGAAAGAACTCATTCGACCTTGGAATGCTTTCCATCTGCGGCCTTATTATGCTTGATAAACCCCTATGTAACAAGACTTCTTTATAATGAAAGTTCCACTCGCGCTCGATTTTCTGAAAGCTTGGTTCATTGAGCTACAAAGTATTTTCAATTCGGCTATTTTCCTTGGGTATCGCTTATCACAGCTAGTCCCAAGTACAACCATTCGGTATTCTCCTTGGGTATCGCTTATCACAGTTGGTCCCAAGTATTTTCAATTCGGCTATTCTCCTTGGGTATCGCTTATCACAGCTGGTCTCAAGTACAACCGTTCGGTATTCTCCTTGGGTATCGCTTATCACAACTGGTCTCAAGTATTTTCAATTCGGCTATTCTCCTTGGGTATCGCTTATCACAACTGGTCTCAAGTATTTTCAATTCGGCTATTCTCTTTGGGTATCGCTTATCACAGCTGGTCCCAAGTACAACCATTCGGTATTCTCCTTGGGTATCACTTATCACAGCTGATCCCAAGTATTTTCAATTCGGCTATTCTCCTTGGGTATCGCTTATCACAGATGGTCCCAAGTACAACCGTTCGGTATTCTCCTTGGGTATCGCTTATCACAGCTGGTCCCGAGTATTTTTAATTCGGCTATTCTCCTTGGGTATTGTTTATCACAGCTGGTCCCAAGTACAGCCATTCAGCTATTCTCCTTAGGTATTGCTTATCACAGCTGGTCCCAAGTACAGCCATTCGGCTATTCTTCTTGGGTATCGCTTATCACAGCTGGTCACAAGTACAGCCATTCGGTATTCTCCTTGGGTATCGCTTATCACAGCTGGTCCCAAGTATTTTCAATTCGGCTATTCTCCTTGGGTATCGTTTACCACAGTTAGTTCCAAGTACCGACAGTCGGCTATTCTCCGCGGATGTCACTTATGCTTCCTTTGAGCCGCCTATCGCAGATAGCCTAAAGTCCGATCGTTCGGCCATGCTCCAAATATTGCTTAAGGCAGCCTACTCGGCCTTCGGTCTCTTCTGTTAATCCTCCTTCCGGTCGGATCCCTTACTATTCGAGGTGCGCTTAATGTTATATTATAAGAATAATTAGATATCAAAAGATTTTTTCAGTCGAATAGACAGACATTTCTTTTTAGGCCACTAAGGCTACAAAATCCCTTACTTGAAAAAAAAACAAACAACAACAAAAAATGACCGACTAAACTAGGTCAAAACTACTGAGGAGGCCCTCCTAGTGCCGAATCTGGTGTCTCGTCGATAAGACGTTACAAATCCAAAAAGTCAGCTGAGGCTCCCTCGGGGGGTATCCGGCTTCCTTGAAATGTTGGATGGCCCCCTCATATCCTATCTTTAGGAGGTCTAGGGTACGACCTCCTAGGATGTCCGCGAATTCTTCCGAAGCTAGGAAGGCCTTCTTCCGGTTCTCCCACTGGCCTTCCTCGCCCGCCCGGTAGGAAATCAGCTCCTCCTTGGCCTTCTCGGCCCGATCCGACAGTTCGTCCCGCCGCTTGGCCTTGTATTCTGCCTGAGCAGCTCTGATCTGCTCAGCTTGTAATAATCGAGCCTCCGCTTCCTCGACTCTGGCCTTATATTCCGCCGCTTCTGCGGTCTTCGCCTCCAGCTGGGCTCCTTGGAGCTTCATCTCCTGTGCCCTTAGCCGAAGATCATCCTCAAACCGAACAGCCCTGGCCTGGAAGATGGCCGCCTCGGACTGGGCTAAGCCGAGCTCCGCTTCCTTATCCCGGAGTTGGGTCTTTAGGCCGACCATCTGCGCCCGTATCTGCTGAAAGGCGGCGGTCATAGGGGGTAGCCGAGCCATTAGCTCCAGATGGTACCCCTAGAACTGCAAGAAGGATAGAAAAGTTAGCCGAATTGGTGTGACTTAGCCACAAAAAACTGAAAGAGCAATAAGAGATAACTTACCTTGGTGAGATAAATATTCATCTCATCGCTGATTGCCGGGATGGATTTTCCTTTAACCGAGTCGCCGACGACATCCCAAATTTCTTGAAGAAGGCTCTGGGATGGTTGCCCCTGACTTGGCTGTGATCGGCCGGATACTTCCGGCATGGGGCTTGAACTGCGCGGATGAGAGGAAGAAGGCCTCTCTGGTAAAGGGGCATCCCTTGGCTGTTCCTCCCGCGGGAGCTCCGGGATGTCTGGCCCTGTGTGTTGGGTTTCCGGCACCGTGGCGAGTGTGTGTTCGAACATGTTTCGTAAACATGTGCACAACGGAAGAAATAAAAATAATAAATCTACATTTATTACAACACACATATCACACGCATGCATAGTACAACATGTGTAGACATAACCGTAAATTTAAATTTGCAATAAAAGAAAATTTAACTACGTATACCTTTCGTATCACGTGTAGCGGGAATGACATCAACCGGAACGATCCTCGCTAGAATTGTCTCTATCCGTATCCACGCCGAGTATCTTCGGGATGACTTCACTAAGTCACGAGCCTCGTCTTCATACGGGTTACTAGCCTCGTGTTGAAGACGATGTGATCGAGAGAGGATCACGATCCGAATCCAAATTCGGATCCAAAAATGAGTCCTCAAAACTCGCTTCTCCGGAGAGGTATTCATCAACCGTTTGACGAATCCTTCGTCCTCCACCTATGAGGATTACCAGAGATCGAATCCCCAGTAAGTTAGGCACTGTCGGAGCTCCAAACATCGTCCAAACGACGCTTCGACGAGAAGGAAACAAGCTGTCCAGAAAACTGGACAGCTTTGGTGGAGGAGTAGGGCCGGCCAAAAGGAAAGGTGGAAGCTCACCTTATTACCGAACCCAAGGGAGATCACCGGAGCACCAACTGGCAGCAGCTCGACGCCGGCAAGAGGGAAGGTCAGCACCTTCTGGATGCCGGTTGGAGGAGAAGGGGCGGTGGCACTAGGGTTGGCGCCGACTCCTTCAAAGGGGTGGGCGGCAACTCTAGGTTAGGGGCTTTTCGATTAAGGCTTAACAAACCCTTAAGCTCACTTTTATAGAGAACTAATTCTCTTAATGGTTATTGGATCATAACCATAAGGCCCGTTAACCCGCTCCATTAATATAAGTTAAAATAAACCAAACCATGATGGTTTATTTTAAGTTAAAACGAACCGAACCAACTTTGGTTCATTCGTTTAAAATAAACCAAACCCTTTGGTTTATTCTCCTCCATTGGATTATAACCAAACTATTCTGGTTCATCCATTATGTCTTCATAAGACACGACCCATCCACGCTTCCATTGCGACTGAAACAATTTCATGCTCGCTTCATGTTTGGTCCAACCAAACCTAGTTTCTCTCGGTCTGAGAATCCCATTCTCAAGCTCGTTTTAAATCCTTCGGATTACGCTCGTTGTGCGTGTGACCAAATAGGTTCTCGGTTTATGTTGGCCGTCTATAATTAACCATTAATTATAGAACGATCATGAGTGACACCTAGTAGTACATCATGATCCCCAATTAATCGAAAAAATCAACGGTTGATCCAGAACTACTTCTGAAACCCTTCAGCAGCTCGAATGAATCGTGCCCCATTCCCTTCACTCATCTTATACCCACTTGGTTCAGGACATGGTCTATAGTGTCAGTCCCCACTAGGCTGACTACGTCACATCTAGCTCAAGTATTATTTCCTCGTCCTACGGATTCTAGTTACTGCACATGTATCGAAGAGTACCTTACTCTAAACATGTAATGCTTTGGCCAAAGACTTTAGTAACAATCCGACGAGAGGCCATGGGTATACATCTCCTCGCAAGGAGTGGTGAATCCTTTATAGGCTATTCAAACACCTTCGATCACTTCGACTTATACCCAATCATCCCGGGTCCACATCTCCTTAGAGATGTTTGCTTAAGATGTCAAAGCATAAGTCTTCATGATCAAGATGACTTGAATACCGCAAGTCAAAGGAACATCGCACTTAAGCTACAGTAAGAACTTCATTGACATATCTATATATGCAGAGAACCATATGAAGTCTTACGACTGGTCACTCCAATGAACTAGTTACCATAACTAGCATCCACGATCAACTCTGGACATCACAATGTCTCCAGCCAGTGAGAATCAGATACTTGGATACACCAAGGAGTATACCTCGTGCTAGTCTCGACAGAATTGATGGTGTCCAAATCCATCAATTCATCGACTGGGGATAATTCCGATACATCACAATTACACATGTAGAGATACTCACTAGTTGTGATCAATCACAAATTCTCTCATGCTGTGAATCGTATCGTGGACATTCAGTAAATGAGTTTAAGATCCAATCAAATATATGAAGACATGTATACTCAAATAGTGAATCTTCATTTATCATATAAATGGTTCATACATAAGACGATTGCCTTAGGACAACTCTCATATATTACTAACAGACTCCCACTTGGCCTAATGTCAATCGCTACGGTATCCAATACCATAAACACTAACATGACCCTCAAACTTACTTTGAGGTAATGCTTTAGTCAAAGGATCCGCTAAGTTCCTTTCAGTGGGAATTTTTCTCGATTTGTATTTCATTCCTACTGATGTTCTCTCTGATAAGATGATAGCAGCGAAGCACATGTTTGGATCATTGATGAGACCACATCAAGTTCAGAGATGAACTTCTTGATCCAAACTGCTTCCTTTGCTGCTTCCAAAGCTGCAATGTATTCTGCCTTAGTGGCAGAATCCGCTATAGTGTCAAGCTTGGAACCTTTCCAACTTATTACACCTCCATTCCAGGTGAATACATACTCAGACTGAGACATGGAATCATCATTGTCTGTCTGGAAGCTGGCATCCGTATACCCACATATCACCATGTACCCTTCTCCATATATTAGGAACACATCCTTAGTTCTTCTTAAGTACTTAAGGATTGTCTTAACAGCCACCCAATGATCCATTCCTGGATCAGACTGGTATCTGCTCGTGACACTCAGAGCATACGATACATCGGGCCTCGTACATAACATAACATACATGATAGATCCTATTGCGGATGCATAGGGAATCTTACTCATGCAAATCCTCTCGTCTTCTGTGCGTGGACACATAGACTTCGAAAGGTGTACCCCATGCCTGATGGGTAGGAAACCTTTCTTGGATTCCGACATGCTAAACCTCTTTAGCACTCGGTCTATATATGTAGACTGCAAAAGACCAAGCAACCGTTTCGATCTATCTCTATAGATCTAAATCTCAAGGATGTAGGTTGCTTCTCCCAGGTCTTTCATGGAGAATGTCTTAGATAACCAAACCTTAACTGACTGTAAGATTGAAATATCGTTTCCTATAAGTAATATGTCATCGACATATAATACTAGGAATACGACTGCACTCCCACTAACCTTCTTGTACACACAAGGTTTGTCTGGATTTTGTGAGAAATCAAACCTTTTGATTATCTCATCAAAACGAATATTCCAGCTCCTGGATGCTTGCTTCAATCCATAAATGGATCGTCGCAATTTGCATACCTTGGTTTTATCAACCGATGTGAAACCCTCAGGCTGTATCATATACACGTCCTCGAGCAAGTTTCCATTAAGGAAAGCTATTTTCACATCCATCTGTCATATCTCATAATCATAATGAGCCGCTATGGCCAGAAGCATCCGAATGAATTTAAGCATAGCTACAGGCGAATAGGGTTCGTCATAATCAACACCTTGCTTTTGACGATATCCTTTCGCCACCAATCTAGCCTTATAGGTAATCACATTACCATCCATGTCGGTTTTCTTCTTGAAAACTCACTTGCACCCTATAGGCTTTATGCCTTCAGGTGGGTCAACCAAGTTCCAAACTTGGTTTTCATACATGAAATCCATTTCCGACTTCATGGCTTCAAGCCACTTATCCCTTTCTGAACTTGTCAGCACTTCTTCATAACTGGTAGGCTCCTCATCATCAATGAGTAACACGTCGTTCGATTCACTTACGAGAAATCCATATCTCTCAGGAATATTGCGTGTTCTACCAAATCTACGAAGATGTGGTGTTACAATAGGTCCAGTCGATTGCTCATCACTATGAGTTGTCGGCTGTTGTGCTTCACCAGGTATCTCATCAATGTCTATTTGAGTCTCTCGAGCCTCCTCAAGCTCGACGACACTCCCACTGTTTTCTTGCAAGAGAAACTCTTTCTCTAGAAACACAGCATGCCTTGAAACAAACACCTTTTGTTCCACAGGATGATAGAATTGGTAACCCCTTGTTTCCTTAGGGTATCCAATAAATAAACATTTATCAGACTTAGCATCCAATTTGTCTGATGCAGTCCGCTTCACATAAGCAGGACAACCCCATATCTTCAAGTAAGATACATGAGGTTTCTTACTATTCCATATCTCATATGGAGTAGTAGAGACTACCTTGGTTGGCATTCTGTTTAACAAGTAAACAACTGTCTGAAGTGCATAGCCCCAAAAGGACTTGGGAAGATTCGCATGATTCATCATTGACCTGACTATGTCCAACAAGGTCCGGTTACGCCTCTCAGATACACCATTATGTTGTGGTGTATATGGCGGAGTCCATTGAGACAATATGCCATTGTCTCTTAGATAATCAAGAAACTTTTGACTTAAGTATTCACCACCTCGATCCGATCGAAGTATTTTAATACTCTTGTCATGTTGTTTCTCTACTTCATTTCTGAATTCTTTGAACCTTTCAAAGGCTTCAGACTTGTGTTTCATCAAGAACACATACCCAAACCGTGAGTGATCATCGGCGAAGGTAATGAAGTAGTTATAACCTCCTAAAGCTTGAGTTGACATAGGTCCACATACATCAGTATGTATTAGACCTAGTAACTCTCCCACTCATTCATCTTTTCCAATAAAAAGTAACTTAGTCATCTTGCCTTTTAAGCATGATTCGCATGTATCATATGAATTCAATTCAAACGATTCCAGAATTCCACATCTGTGTAATTCGGACATGCGTTTCTTGCTTACATGGCCAAGACGACAATGCCACATGTAGGAGTCTAATTGATTATCTTTTCGAGCACGCTTGTTGCTCCTTCGATATTGAAAATGTCACTGGATACGTCCAACGTATAAATGTCATTGCTCAAAGTTCCAGTTCCATAAAGTACGCCATTCAAAGTTATATAACAACAATTGTTACTAAACATCAAATGGAAACCATTTCTATTTAAACAAGAAATAGAAATGATGTTCTTTATCAACGAAGGAACATAAAAGCAATTGTCCAGTTCTAAGACAAGTCCTATAGGGAGTTTCAATAAATATGTTCCGATGGCGAATGCAGCAACCTTTGCTCCATTCCCAACACATAAATTTGACTCTCCCTTGACTAGTCTTCTTCTATTCCTTAGCCCATGTATGTCATTACATATATGTGAGCCACACCCAGTATCTAATACCCAAGTGTTTGAGAAAATAGAATGACAATCAATAACGAAGATATTTGAAGAAGATGGGGCATCCGATGCCTTATTCTTCTTCATGGACTCAAGATAAATCTTGCACTTTCTTCGCAAATGGCTCTCCTTGCCATAATGATGGCAAGTTTCCTTTTGTGCTAGTTCTACCTTCTTAGCCCTTCTCTTCTTTCCCTTCTGCTGTTCCTTTGACTTCCTCTTAGAACCTTTCTTCGAGGAATCAACTAACAGCACCGTCCCCTGCTCATGCTTCTCAGAAGACTCCACAGTCTTCAGCATGTTGAGCAGTACCACAGATGAACCTTCTTGCATCTCAGAGGTGAAGAAGAGCTTGGAGACTTCGAACCTTTCGAATCTCACTTGCTCATCAACCAACTCATAAAGATGAAAGACTTGTATGAGCATCTATATGCTCATGCTGCTTCCGCAGCTTAGGTACCATCGTGGCTAGCATGATGCAACTCGCCATTTCAGAATCATTCACATGTTTCTGATAGGCCAACAATTGGTCCAGAGTTGCATTGTCACTAGGACGGGCGGGAAGAGGCGCTTCGAGGACATACGCAAGCTTTTCCACCTTGAGAACAATTCTCAAGTTTCTAAGCCAGTCCAAGAAGTTCGGCCCAGTCAATTTATTCGAATCCAAAATGGAATGCAAATTCAAAGACATCATGATCAATCTTAGAAATACAAAACAAGCATATATGAGAAAATGATTTTAAAATGCATCAATATACATTTATAAATTCCATTCATTTTTCGAATTTCAAAAACCCCAAAATCACTTCGGGAGATCGTAGGTCCATCTCCGAATGGGCTGATATCCATCATAGATGTGAACAACCTTGGAGAGAGTCTAACAAGCCATTCATAACTACGACGGTAGGTATCAACTATACCGATTGCATATCACGTATATGCAACTATCACAATGTGCTATCAACTAATTGAATGTTCATACATACATCGGGTTGTTAACACATTAACAAGTATGCATCATATGCATAGCACCCAACTTCACCTCCCTTTACATCGACCTTGGAGAGAGTCCAACAAGCTGATGCTCCAGGTTAAAGCCAACCCATTAATCGAGAAATAGTTTTAATATGGTTAGAGCGCATTCAACCAATTAGCCCGGCTTGGAGAGAGTCCAACAACCAAAGCTAACGATTGACCTCTGACTCTTACCATATTAGTATTAAACTATTCCATGGTTTGAACATGTTCGGGTTCGAGCTGGGCTTGGAGAGAGTCCAACAACCCAAACAAGAAACGGAACTCTGGTTCTAACCATATTAATGGAAGGTGTAGGCTTTAATATTGAGTAAGGGTTTTTATGTCTCATCCTCTTTGCATGCAAATAACTATTATCTACATGACATGACATACATGACATACATCTACATGTCACGACACGCATGACATAATGATATGCATCTAATGCAATTACATGACATACAATTATGTCATGTACATAATTTCCTTATATGTCATAACTATTTATGGAAATAAAATATATTTAAGATTTGATTCTCCAAATCAAATCATGATTAAATTAGGAAACAAATTTCCAAATCTAATCACATATTTTATTTGTGGAAATAGTTGATTAAGGAAAATCAATTTAGGAAACCAATTTCCTAAATCATCAAAACTACTTATGAAAATAAAATATTTTTTAAGATTTGATTTCCCAAATCAAATCATGAATAAATTAGGAAACAAATTTCCAAAATCTAATCAAATATTTTATTTATGAAAAATATCAATTTCCATAAATACTTCCAACTTTCCAAAAGTGGAAGATTTTCATAAATACTTCTAGACTTTCCAAAATTAAAAAATTTCCATAAATACTTCTAACTTTCCAAAAGTAGAAAATTTCCAGAAATATCATTATGACTATCGCAAAACCATTTTACGATTATGTCGAAACAAAACCTGGGCTCTGATACCACTGTTGGGTTTCCGGCACCGTGGCGAGTGTGTTCGAACATGTTTCGTAAACATGTGCACAGCGGAAGAAATAAAAATAATAAATCTACATTTATTACAACACACACATCACACGCATGCATAGTACAACATGTGTAGACATAACCGTAAATTTAAATTTGCAATAAAAGAAAATTTAACTACGTATACCTTTCGTATCACGTGTAGCGGGAACGACATCAACCGGAACGATCCTCGCTAGAATCGTCTCTATCCGTATCCACGCCGAGTATCTTCGGGATGACTTCACTAAGTCACGAGCCTCGTCTTCGTACGGGTTACTAGCCTCGTGTTGAAGACGATGTGATCGAGAGAGGATCATGATTCGAATCCAAATTCGGATCCAAAAACGAGTCCTCAAAACTCGCTTCTCCGGAGAGGTATTCGTCAATCGTTTGACGAATCCTTCGTCCTCCACCTATGAGGATTACCGGAGATCGAATCCCCGATAAGTTAGGCGCTGTCGGAGCTCCAAACATCGTCCAAACGACGCTCCGACAAGAAGGAAACAAGCTGTCCAGAAAACTGGACAGCTTTGGTGGAGGAGTAGGGCCGGCCAAAAGGAAAGGTGGAAGCTCACCTTATTACCGAACCCAAGGGAGATCACCGGAGAACCAACCGGCAGCAGCTCGACGCCGGCAAGAGGGAAGGTCAGCACCTTCTGGACGCCGGTTGGAGGAGAAGGGGCGGCGACACTAGGGTTGGCGCCGACTCCTTCAAAGGGGTGGGCGGCACCTCTAGGTTAGGGGCTTTTGGATTAAGGCTTAACAAACCCTTAAGCCCTCTTTTATAGAGAACTAATTCTCTTAATGGTTATTGGATCATAACCATAAGACCCGTTAACCCGCTCCATTAATATAAGTTAAAATAAACCAAACCATGATGGTTTATTTTAAGTTTAAACGAACCGAACCAACTTTGGTTCATTCGTTTAAAATAAACCAAACCCTTTGGTTTATTCTCCTCCATTGGATTAGAACCAAACCATTTTGGTTCATCCATTATGTCTTCATAAGACACGGCCCATCCACGCTTCCATTGCGACTGAAACAATTTCATGCTCGCTTCATGTTTGGTTCAACCAAACCTAGTTTCTCTCGGTCTGAGAATCTCATTCTCAAGCTCGTTTTAAATCCTTCGGATTACGCTCGTTGTGCATGTGACCAAATAGGTTCTCGGTTTATGTTGGTCGTCTATAATTAACCATTAATTATAGAACGATCATGAGTGGCACCTAGTAGTACATCATGATCCCCAATTAACCGAAAAAATCAACGGTTGATCCAGAACTACTTCTGAAACTCTTCAGCAGCTCGAATGAATTGTGCCCCATTCCCTTCACTCATCTTATACCCACTTGGTTCAGGACATGGTCTATAGTGTCAGTCCCCACTAGGCTGACTACGTCACACCTAGCCCAAATATCATTTCCTCGTCCTACGAATTCTAGTTACTGCACATGTATCGAAGAGTACCTTACTCTAAACATGTAATGCTTTGGCCAAAGACTTTAGTAACAATCCGACGAGAGGCCATGGATATACATCTCCTCGCAAGGAGTGGTGAATCCTTTATAGGCTATTCAAACACCTTCGATCACTTCGACTTATACCCAATCATCCCGGGTCCACATCTCCTTAGAGATGTTTGCTTAAGATGTCAAAGCATAAGTCTCCATGATCAAGATGACTTGAATACCGCAAGTCAAAGGAACATTGCACTTAAGCTACAGTAAGAACTTCATTGACATATCTATATATGCAGAGAACCATATGAAGTCTTACGGCTAGTCACTCCAATGAACTAGTTACCATAACTAGCATCCATGATCAACTCCGGACATCACAATGTCTCCAGCCAGTGAGAATCAGCTGCTTGGATACACCAAGGAGTATACCTCGTGCTAGTCTCGACAGAATTGATGGTGTCCAAATCCATCAATTCATCGACTAGGGATAATTCCGATACATCACAATTACACATGTTGAGATACTCACTAGTTGTGATCCAATCATAAATTCTCTCATGCTGTGAATCGTATCGTGGACATTTAGTAAATGAGTTTAAGATCCAATCAAATACATGAAGACATGTATACTCAAATAGTGAATCTTCATTTATCATATAAATAGTTCATACATAAGGCGATTGCCTTAGGACATCTCTCATATATTACTAACACTGTGCCGTTGGGTCCTTCCCCACTCGGCCCGGCCGAATGCCGACGACTTGGGAATGGAGAGGAATGTTGAGAGGAGCGTTGGGAGGAGCTCCCCTCGGCAGAAGAAAGTACTAGGCGGATTTTCTTGCGCTGCCTCTGTCGCTCCTCCGAATCCCCTTAACTTATCACTTCGGCCACCATGGAAGGCCGAGGTAGAGGGGGAGCGTCGGAGTTTTCTTCTTCGGGTGCCTCGGGAGGAGCATCCTCAGGGGGAATGATCTGTGTCCTTTTCCACTTCAGTTTTTTGCTGATAGAGGCTCGAATCATGACTTCAGCTATCGAGAAGAAAATAGACAAGTCAGAAAAACCAATAGTAATAAATAATAATAAGGAAAAGAAGATGAGATAAAAGTTGTCTTTACCTAAGGAGCCACTCAGCTCGGCTTCTATCGGACTTATATCAAAATGATGCAAAAGTCCCTCCTCTAGTAGGACGTTCACATCGAACCTCAGGCCGAGTAGAACTGAGGCCATCTCTTGGTAGGTTGTAGATTTTCGGAAAGACCGAATGGAAGGAGAGGGTGGCAACTCGAGCTGCCATCCGGTGGGCCACAGGAAGGGTGATTCGGGGCGGACATACACAAAATTGGATTTCCAATGCTTATGGGAGGTAATCAGGTTCGACAAGAACTTCACTTCTTGTCGAGCCGAGAAGAAGAAGACACCGGCTTCTTTCTTCTTGGGGAAAAAACAAGAGTGGAAAGCTTCAACAGAGAGGGGGAGGTGGTAGAATAAAAAGATAATGATGAAGCTGTTGATGATACTAAAGGCATTAGGAGCCAATTGGTTGAGGGGTATCCTAAAGTAGGTAGATAGCTCAGTGAAGAAAGGATGAAGAGGAAACCGAAGGCCGGTCGACAGTTGGTCAAGAAAAAAGGTAGTGAATTCAGGGGGAGTTTCGTGAGGGCGTTGGTCCTTTTGAGGGGCTCGAAGCCGGTAAGAATTAGGAATGTGGAAGGCGAGCCCTGAGCCTCAAATACCAAAGATCGATCTTTGAGGCCATAAAACATAAACGGAAAACGCAAGGAAAGGGGGGGAACGAGAAACTTACTAGTAGAAGGGCGTCGGGGAAGAAGAGAAAAATGGTCGAGAGACTGGGGAGGAAAGAAGCAGCGAACGAGAAAATGATAGGGGAAGGGGGATGGTGAACTACTTATAGCGGCGTCGCGACGATCCCTTTTCCCAAGGTTTTTCCCTCAAGCCATGTGGCACGACCAGGAAAACCCTAGAGGAACAGGACAATCATGAATCGAATCGTCGCCTTAATGGATATTAATGAATACGTCCAAAAGCGAGATCCTCTCCGTTCCCAAGGAGCCTTTACCATGCCTCATTAAAAGGGGAATAGAAGGGAAAGTCATGGTTTGAACCAGACCAGTCTAGTCAGTCAGGCTGCGCCTATCCTTCGACTAGACTCGGGGGGGATGCTCATGATACCTGGGTAAAACTAAAACTATGGTTAGACAAACGGATTGAACCCACCACACCATTCTGACTCATGACAAATGGTTACCAGGATCTCTTTTATACCAGACGCCCTGCGTCTCGGCTCGGATTTTTCTTATGTCAGACGCCCCGCGTCTCGGCTCGGATTTCTTTTATGCCAGACGCCCCGCGTCTCGGCTCGGATTTCTTTTATGTCAGATGCCCCGCGTCTCGGCTCGGATTTCTCTTATATCAGACGCCCCGCGTCTCGGCTCGGATTTCTCTTATACCAGACGCCCCGCGTCTCGTCTCGGATTTCTCTTAGGCGGAGGGTTGTTCGTCTCATCCGTTGTATCTCTCGGCAAAGATGTGTCATCGCTGATGCGATGTTTCTTTCATATGATCCATTTTATTATGAGCTAGCCCATTTAAAGAAGGGGACGGTCATTTCATTAAGCTGACGGGGCAAATTCTCATCAAAAGTATAAGTCACTGACAAGGTTTGAAGGAATGTCTGCGGCATTAATTGAGAATTGTCTCCGATCAACCGCGCGGCGTGTATTAATTGCGGCCCACGCATAAGGGCAGATTTTCCTGTCAGAATCTCAGGAGATTAGCCGCAACATTAAATAAGACTTGTCCCCCATCAACCACACGATGTGCATTAATAGCAGCCCACGCCCTGGATGCAATTCAGATAACAATGATCATAGTGTACGACTCTCTGGGGTCATATCACTTCTACTGACAGAGTTCCTTGAGAATGGAGCTTCCCCTCTATATATATGGTCCTCCTTGAGAAGAGGGGGTAAGTTTTTTAGACGCTCATAAACTAGTTCTCTTCAGTTTCTTCTCCTCTCCAAACTAATTTTCTACCTTGAGCGTCGGAGGGGCATTGCCGAGATCCCTCTCGGTGCCCTTGACCGGTTGCTGTTGTGCAGGTTCACCGTTCGACCCGGCTTTCGCCATTCGGCTCGGCCATCCAGTAAAGCCACCTTCCTGTTATTGCCAAATCGGTCTCACACCTCATCTCTCACACCGAAGTGTCAGTTTTTACCATTTTTGTTACTTAGACACCTCACCATCACCGTCTCGACGGACATCACATCCCTATATTTACATCAAAGCTTTAATACTTTCTCTCCCTCTCTACCTAAACACGTTGACATTAAACAAAAAAAACACAACCAAAGTAATACAAACAAAATAAAAGAAGCATATCTTGAATGTGTTTGCATCGCATTCATGCAAACCAAAATAATATCTATGGCTAAGAATGTACTTGGACGTTCTAATAAAAAAAAAGAACTTAATTATATACAATCAATTTTATGTTGCCCTTTATGATTTAATTTTGATGAAATCTGAGCCGTCAGATCATATGAACTTTATGTGTTAACGTTATTTATCTCTCCTCTAGCAATCCGATCAATTGACTCTCATTTCCCTTGAATTAAAATAAAAAAGAAAGTTATTTAATAGTCCCACACCGGAAGTTATAAATCAAATTAGACAAAGAGTAATTATAAAATAGGATCGAGTCGCATATAGCAACTCATACCTTTCTCGGCCTTTTGGCTAAGATCAAGTGTAGTATCTGTTCTTATCAGTTTAATATCTGATACGTGGGCTATTAGCCTATCATGATATTAAATTAATTTTTAATTGGGGGAGAACCCATTACAGTAGCTCGCTGCTGGGGCTCTTAAGTGTCACCTATGTGTTGCACTACAACATAGGCTAGGCACATCCCTATCAAATCGAAGGTTTAAATTTTTAGCTTCATCTAATTAAGAACCCAGTTGCCTAGATTTTTCAATACAGGGGAAAGAGAAGAAAATTTCAGGGAGCGTTTGGTTAAGGTATTTTTGTTTTCATTTCCTGTGGAAAATGAAAAAATTACGAAAAACACGTTTGATTATAACGTTTTCTGTTTCTATTTTTTAAAAAATTTGGAAAACGAAGTTTGAATGTGATTAGAAAAAATTGTTTTTTATTTTCCAGAAAAGAAAAAATACAGGGGAGAAAATGAGAAAAGAAAAGAAAAAACACATTGCCAAACAGTCCCTTATTTTCTCCATATTATTCCGTGTGTTATGGTTTTTTAATTATTGCAATTTTTATTTTATATTTTAAAAAAATTAAGCAATTTTGTAAACTTTCTAAAGATTAGTTTGAGGAAGTGACTGCGTATATTGAAAAACAGATTGATGATAAAACAGATTATGTGGTGTTTTTAATTTATTCATTTGTTTAAACATTATTCTTTTTTTTACCACTGCTATTTTCACTTATTAAAATCATAATAATAGCATAGCTGAGGTTTGGAGATCAATATTTTTTAAATTATATTTTTAACTTTTTCCTCGACCGATGTGGGTTTTTTAATTTTGAAGGTCTATGTTACAGTCGAGACACCAGAACAAAAGATTTGGCTGGAGTGAAAATGACTCGAAAGAAGACTCAATTGTGGGGTTAAAAATGATTCGGCGAAGTTGATTCAATGACTCGCCGGGGTTGACACCATGACAGCTTATTAGAAAGAAGATGATAGAAGATATTATCTTATTAAATATGATAGAAATATGAGACTTAATTAATATAGTCTGCGTGGTTAATAGGAGATAGGACTCTATTAATACAATGAAAGTATTCTCTTGATGTAGACGATGGAGATGTTTTCCTGTTATATAGCATCCTTGCTACGTGGTATTTTCATTGTAGCTTACCTGATTTTGATGATTGAAATATGTGTCAACGAGAGCCAGCATAAGAGTCACCTTCGTCGAAATATGTGAAGATATCTATCGAAATATAAATTTACCGAAATATAAATTCGTCGACATATAAATAAATATTTGACTGTTCTAGAGACTTCGATGCATGCGCCAAACATAACGGCATCAGTCTAAAAGCGTGAAATCTTGCACTAATAACTAAGGATTCAAGATAAGTAGAATACACTATGAATTAGATGAATCCTTCGTACTTTCCTCAGGGATGTGTTAATATATCAGAGTAGTAGTTAAAGCATTCAAACACTACTCTCATCAAAAAGATCTTGTAGATACCGAACAATATCTCGTCTCTAGTTAGGTTTGCAGAGAGATATATAGCTCAGCAGCAGCAGTTGTCAACATGGTTCAATTAGGTACTACTAGAAGTTTAAGGCAGACATATGACTTCTCTAGGGGAGTAAGGACCCGAAAGCCATGGACAAAAACGGTGCGAAAGTCCTACCACCAGCCAAGTCACTCGTTTTACACTGTGGATGTTAGCATGCAAGATACCCACCAAAGGCTACGTTGGAATATCAGAGATGCCGCTTTTGCGATTATTGGATATACAATGAAAATTTTATGAATAAGACATGAAAAGATATTTTTATTATATTGATATGAGATTTTTTGGATAAAATTTAAAAATAAAATTATGAAGATTTTTACTCAAAATGGATAGTATTATATTATGAAGATATGTGAATTTCATCATACTTAACAAGTGATATTAAGGTCAATGGTCCAAGTCAAGTCAGGAGCTTCGAACGAAAAGAAATAGGGGCTCCCATATATGAATTAAGAGTGTCATACACTAACTAAATTTTTTTCCTAGATTCAAATGATCTCTACGTATTTTGGCCACCACATTAAGACCCATAGACCTCCCGGTGATTTACCTTTCTCATAATAACTGTGGAATAGATTGGTGAAGGCCACTAAATTGACGGTTCTAATTTTTTATAGAAGAGTGTCAGATACTAAACAGAAAATCTATTTGGATTAAGAGGACTAAACGACTGACAGAAAGAACTGATGGAATACTAAACAAAAAATCCAATTAAATCAAAAGAATCAAACAATGGTAAGAAAGACCTAACGAGACATTAAGAACTAAAAAAAGATCAATTATAAAATAGAATAAAAATCCAAATACAAATACCTCAAAATAAATAAATAAAAAAAATCTTATCTAATATATATATAGTCAAAGACCAATTATAATGTTGATGATTAAAGCATCTTTTCGAAACTGATTTAAGTAAAAAGAACATAATAAATTATTAGAAATGAGACTTACATCTATCGTTCGTTTCTTCTCGCGTCCTAGCAGTAAGGGAAGATGTTTCTGCTCGTTGTCTAAGGATCAATCACAGCAGATAGATCCCTTTCTTCCACAAACCAAGATCACAATCGCGCCTTGGTATTTTCCGATCTCTGATCTCTCTCACGACAGCCTCGAAAACTCACAGTTCACTTCTCACTCCGGCAGCACTCCGCCTACTCTGCAGCGCACCCTGACCTCTTATTCATGCCTCCCTATATAGGAGTTTGGACGCTGCGGCGTGGAGAAATGCACACACTCCATCGAGTGTGTGCGCGGTTACTGTGCGATGTGCGCAGTAACCGCTCCATGTCTAATATCTCTCACTCGTCCAAAGCATGCCATATAGATAAATGGTCACATAGACCAATAAGAGGTATTTAGTCACATAAACTAAATAGAGTCGGAGTCATCAGTCCCAAATGACTAATATAAGTACCCAGTCACATAGACCAGAATCGAGTCGGAGACCATAGTCCAAAAAGACTAATAGAACAGAGATTAAGAGTCACAAAGACTATTTGAACAACCAATTCATACTTAGAAAATGACTCGTGTGACAACAAGCACACTGAGCAATCCAATGCTAAAAAAGTTGTCACACCTTACATAGCTGCTCATAGAGCGATCAATGCCAAGAAAAATTGTTACGCCTAACTTAGCCGCTCTTCAAATAGTATATAATCATTCTCTGAATGACATATAGTTACTCACCTAATGACTCACTGTCATCCTCCAAGTGGCTCACAACCATTTGTCAGGTGGTACTGAACCATTCTTCTTGTGGTACTTAACTGTTTTCCTGGATATTATATATTGCTATTTGGCCAGATTAAATAATCTCCACTTACATCAATATGAATATCTCTAATCCCTCATAATGACCATCAAGTCAAGAGCATGTTTCATATTCTCAATATTCACAAATATTTCCATACATAACAGAAATGGGTCGACCAGTGAATAATTCTCCAAGGATGTAAACATATTTAATCTTTCTTTTTAGTGTGAATCCATTCATTTTAATCAGTCGCTTTCCTAGTCATGTTCCACAGACCGAATCATCCATAGTCAATAAGTTTACATGCTAAAGTAGTAGATCCTGATTAAAACTTCAAGCAGACACCTAAATAGTCACAAAGGACAAATGTTGAGATTAACATATAATCTCAAAGGGCTCACATAGTAGAGAAGTAGGAATTCATTCTCCTACTACCTTTATTGTTGCCTTATCACACATGGTATGAATAACATGCTACAATGTTATTCTCTTTACCAATAAAGAGCCCATGTTTTCCTCAACATCGTACAGATTTTGATCCAGACATTCCAAATGTCTAATCCTGAATTCAACATATGAATTCTAATCTGGCTCATAAATAAGTATAGTAAATGGTGGGAATATTTACTTTGATCACTTTTCTTAAATGATCTTATCACCCCAACTTATAGGTATGTATCCCATACATATAACTTCCAAAGCTATCCTATAAGCAATAGTCTTACCCCTATCCGTACATAACAAACAGAGATGATTGTCCATACGAGAGGACCAATCACTACCTGTCAACATGCTCACCGAGATCTTATCAGAATGTAACATCACATACACTGAATGAATTATGACTTGCATAAAAAATAATCAAATTACAATATCTGATTGTCATTACAAAACTATTACATTCTACGAAGTCCCATAGACTTTACATGCTCATTAAACGACTCTCTAGTCATTGGCTTAGTAAAAAGATCTGCAAGCATAGCTTGAGTAAGGATATACTCAAGAATCACCTTCTTCTTAGCAACAATATCCCTGATAAAGTTATACTTTATAGTTATATGCTTGCCCTTGTTGTAATATTTGAGATCCTTGGAAAAAGTTATAACAGCTTGACTATCATAGTAGACAGTCATTGGACTCCCACTGTCTTCAGCAATCTTCAGATGCTTCAGAAACCTCCTTAACTAGATCGCTTCTTGTACAACTGCTAAATATGCCACATATTCAGCTTCCATAGTTGATAAGGCCACATAGGCTTGTTTCTTGATGTTCCAAGAGATGGCGCCACCATTCAACAAGAGTGCATAGCCTGATATGGATTTTTTATCATCCAAGACCCCAGCCTAATCTGCATCTGAATAGCCCTTCAGGCTCATAGCTGATCCTTGATAACATAGACTATAACCTGTCGTCACTTTCAGATATTTGAATATCCTTTTCACTGTCTTCTAGTGTCTCGGTCCTGGGTTTGACTGGAAATGGCTGACTAAGCCAACAACATAGTTGATATCGGGACGAGTACACAACATAGTGTACATCAAACTACCAACAACACTGTCAAATAATTTTTTATTCATCTCGGCTATTTCATTAGGAGTTTTGAGACTCATACTCTTGCTTAGAATAGTACCTTTCACAATAGTCAGCCTGCATTCATCTGCAATTAAACATCAATATCTTATTTATATAAGACTCTTGAGACAAACCCAAAAGTCTTTTAGATCGATCTCTGATGATCTTTACTCCTAAGATGTATTTAGCTTCTCCCATATCTATTGTGTCAAATTGTGATGAAAGCCACTTTTTGACTTCTATCACAAAACCTATGTCATTTCCTGTAATCAGCATATCATCAACATATAATGATAAAATGACATACTTTCATTTGTCCTTCTTCAGGAAAACACAATGATCCTCATTGATCATTTCGAAACCATAAGATAAAACCACTTCGTTAAATCTCATGTTCCACTATCTTGATGCTTGCTTTAGCCCATATATAGATTTCTTCAATCTACATACTTTATCTTCTTGGCCTTCAGCAATGAAACCTTCTGGTTGAACCATATAGATTTCCTCATCAAGCTCACCGTTAAGGAAAGTGATTTTTACATCAATCTGATGTAACTCCAAGTCATAATGCACCACTAAAGCCAAAATAACTCGGATTGACACAAACTTCACTACGAGAGAAAATGTCTCCTCAAAGTCAATACCCTCCAATTGGGTAAACCCTTTCGCAACCAAACGAGCTTTGTATCGGTTAATCGATCCATCGCTTCCTCTTTATTTTGAGAATCTATTTATTCCCAATAGCCTTTCGGTCAGGAGGAAGATCGACTAACTCCCAAACATGATTCTTAATCATTGACTCCATTTCTTCAACTATTACATCTTTCCACTTTTCTCCAACTCTTAAGCCCAGAGCTTCCTTAACTGATTGAGGTTCTTCATTATCAACAGGGAGTGTTATCATTGCCTCATTCTCAATATCAAACCTCTTCTTAGGTTTGATCTTACCAACATTTTTCCATAAATTGGGATGATGAGAAGTCACCCTGTGACTAAGCAAAATACTTCCACTGAGTTGACTAGTTCCAGGTATCCCACTAGATACCTGTCTAGTTGACAATAACTCATTCTCCTCAAATAGAGGAACCATCTTATCAACTTCACCTCTAGCTGGGAACTCAGTTTCGAGAAAAGTAACATCTCTTGAATCCAATTCGGAGATTGTTCCATCTTGTTGCTCACCTATGAAGACATAACCTTTGGAGGTATCAAAATATCTTATAAAGATACACTTCTTACCTCTAGGTCCCAGTTTTCCATACTTGTGAGAACTATCATGAACATAGGCAGCCGACCCCTAGGGTCTCAGATTTCTCAAATCTAGTTTTCTGCCTGTCTAACGTTCATATGGGTAGATGGAACTAACTTTGAAGGAACTTTGTTAAGTATATAGGCTATAGCTAGTAATGCATCTCCCCAATAGGAGATCGGAAAATTAGCCTGCGTCATCATATACCTAACCATTTCGAGAAGAGTCATATTTCTTCTCTTAGTAACCTCATTTTTCTATAGAGTTCCAGGGATTGTTAGTTGTCTAATAATCCCCTTATCATTACATATTATCTTGAACATATCAGACAAATATTCTCTTCCACGATCAGTGTGTAAAGTCTTAACCTTACGTTCTATTTGATTCTCAACTTCGTTCATATAACGAATGAAGCAATCCAATGCTTTAGATTTGTGAGAAATCAAATACACATGACCGAAACGAGAGAAATCATCAATAAATGTAATGAAATAAGAAGCTCTATGTCTAGCCCTCACATTCATTGGACCACAAATATCCGAATGAATCAATTGCAACGGTGACTCTGCCCTAATAGCCTTGCCGAATGGTTTCCTAGTTATTTTTTTAGCAAGACAATGCTTACATACAGACAAGCTAATCTTAGCTCTAGAGCCCAATAAGCGCTCTTTAGCTAACCGATTCATGCGATCTTGTCCTATATGTCCTAATCTAGCATGCCAAACTTCATCAGTTATATCTGCATCACTAGTGAGAGCAATGTTTGAAAAACAATTATCAATCGCACAATTGACATTTGGTTCCACATCTAGAACCATAAAACCATTCGTTAAAAAACCATATCCCATTGACACTGAGTCAATCTTAAGTTCCACACATCGGCTGTAAAAATGTATACAATACCCTAAATCAAGACGACAAGTAACGGAAATAAGATTCCTACAAATCTCAGGAGCATACAAGACATCATGTAGAAACAAAGTACTTCCACCCCGAAGGTTAAGTTTACAAGTGTCGACTCCTTTGACTTCGACTCTTGCATTGTTTTTTACATATATTCATTTGTTGCCAGTTGGTACTCTGCGGTACTCCACATATGTAACTCGCTCCCGAGCTACATGGTTGGTTGCTCCCGAATCTTTAATCCATAAATGATAAGAATCAGCCAACAACACAGAACTAGCAACAAAATGCTCAGAAGACAGACTAGAAGTTACCTTTCTTGGCTTGATACACTCCTGAGCGTAGTGACCCTTTTTGTCACAATTAAAGCAAGTTACCTTGCTTTTAGGTTTCTTCCCTATCTTCTTGTTGTTCTTCTTCTTGATTGAGTCTGTCCCACCTGCAGTAGCAACTTCTTTCTTCTTTCTCTTCTCCTTCTTGAACCATCTCTTTTTCTTGGATCCAGATGATCCAGCAGAACTGGTAGCCAAATAGGCTTGGCTAGAAATCCTCACGGATTCTACTGTCTCCGCCTCTAGTTCAACATGGCATGAGGCATCAGTGAAAGTCTTAATACTCTCACTGTGAGTAAGGGTCTGCTTCATGGTCTCCCAAGTATCTGGAAGGGATCGAATAACTGCCTGAACCTGTTGTTCATTAGTCAACTCATGACCTGCAGTTTTAAGCTCCCGAATCATGCTCGACATCTCCCTAAGATGTTAAGCCATTGTGACATTCAGGCGCTTCTTATAGTTGTCGAACTTAATCGTCAGCTGCCGAAGCTTGCTCAGACTGACTCCACTGTACTTATCCTTAAGGGCTACCCAGACAACATAAGACGAAGAATACGCCTCATACTCAAATGTCAGGTCGTCCACCATTGAACTTATCAAAATGCCCTTAGCAGTGGAGTCCTTTTTCTTCCATGCCTTATAAGCATCAAGATCTCGCCTATTTTGTGCAGTGGGACCATCTATAGGTTCTATCAAAATCTGATTTACAGCTTCAAGAACTTCTTGTTCCTTTAGGACATACTGTATCCTGAGGTGTCATATTTTGTAGTTATCCCCATTCAGTTTCTCACCCTTATTGAGTTCAGCTATGATGTTTTTGGTTACCATAACCTAACATAAATAAACATATTATTTAATTATTCAGTGTATGTCTTTATTTATGTAATCTCTAAATTGACTCAATGTAAATTCGATTTGGTTTACAAAATCAAGTGAATCAAATTCTCACTCATCATTTATATGTTCCAATCCAATCGACTTTGATTAATTATATTACATACATCCCATCTTAACATGATACTATTAAATGAATATATCATTTAAATTATACTCATTATGAACAAATCAAAGAGTAATTAAATATCATATATCATGTAGAGTTGACAGCATAAAATGAATATATCATTAAAATAAACTTGTTGTATATTGTTAACATATAACAAATAAAACTCTACATAGAATGTTACACATAACATTCTACTAACTCATAACTGATAACTGAAAAATAACCCTAACAAACTAGATAGGTGATTATCACTCCCACTAGCACAAATACTAGCGCAGCAATAATCTAAATAAGCCCATTCTTTTTGGGTTGAACTTGAACATCTTCTGCTGAGATGCTCTCCAGATGATGTCAGGACGCAGAATCCTCTGAAGGACACCTTTGAAGAGATCCCATAGGAAAGACCTCTTCAGGGTCTTCTTCCAGATTTTCCTCTGGATCTTCACAGTGCACCTCACAGTCCTCATAGTGAAGTAACTTAGCGCACAACTGGGTATATGAAATGCGCCCCTCATAACACCCAAAATTTGATGCATTATATCACTAAGGTGTTGCGGCAGTGAACGGACCAGAGCCCAGATCCTGTAGTTCTCCAGAATAGGAAACTCCTGCATCTCGAGTCTCCAGAACAATCTGTCCAGTCTCCCTATGTGCCATCCGACTCTATGTGCTGAGTCATATTCTATCCCCTGGATAACCTCCCTCAGTCGATTACACAACACATCACGTCTGATCATCATGGTAATCATCTGTAAAAATTAAAATTAATTAAGTCAGTACAAAACCGACAAACTGTTGGTGCAATTGGCCCCGGTCACGATTGACCAGACTCGAGTTTGACGCGAGTGATGTTTTGATGTTTGACATAGTATGCTTGACATTGATGTCGGTTAATATTTTGGGTAGATTGTTTATACAATCGACCCAAGTTATAATTGACCAGACTCGAGTTTGACTCGAGGGAGTCTTTGATGGTTGACTAGGGATTGACCATGTGATTATGGAAGGGAAAGTCCAAGTCTTGAGTACTTGGCACAAGGAAAGTCCAAGCATGGGTCTTGGCATGGAAAGTCCAACATGGGTTGGCAAGGGAAAGTCCAAGCATGAGTCTTGGCATGGAAAGTCCAACATGGGTTGGCAAGGGAAAGTCTAAGCATGGGTCTTGGCATGGAAAGTCCAACATGGGTTGGCAAGGGAAAGTCCAAGCTTGAGTCTTGGCATGTGAGAAGTCGAAGGGATTTGACATTGGCGGCGTAAAGTCCAAGCGGAGTCTTGGCGGCGTAAGTCCAATGTGCCTTGGCGGTGTATACACCGTTAGCATGACATAGCCGATGGAAGCACCTGAAGGCTAGCGCGATGGATGAACAAGTCATGGATGACCTAGAGGGATCCGAGAGGCGTAAGGCTGATGGAGGTGGCTATAAGGTTTAGGTCTAGGCTAAGGGTGGTCTAGCAAGTATGGGGGAATCATACTTGGGTTAAAACCTCATTTTTGAGGTTGGCAGTCGATTGGCATTATGGCCGGTTCGACTGTCGTGAGTCGACTTAAGTTCGACTGTCGTTTAAGAGCCGGTGCTCGCAATGATCGCTCATTGGAGCGATCGATGTCGACGGCACGATCGCCAAGGGATGGCAATGATTGCCGCTTAAGTTGCGGTACAGAACGCTCCGTAGCCGACTGGGCAGTCGACTACGGGCATTGGCAGTCGACTGCCAATGTTGGCAGTCGACTGGTGAGAGTACCGTTGGAACTTGTCCAACGTGGATTGAGCCGTTGTCTCACAGCTACAGTGTTGGCAGTCGACTGGTGACTTATGGCAGTCGACTGCCAGGCGGAAATCCAGCCCGATGGAGGATAAAAGCAGTTGTTCGTGGAAGGCTCAAGCAGGGGTTTTCTTGGGCGATTTGAAGGGGAATTGTTGGTGCTCTTCCAGTCCTTCAAGGCTAGTCCAAGGCAACCAAAGATCAAGCAACCAAAGTGCTCTAGTAAAGTAGTTTTCTTTACTTGCATTGTATTTCATTATTGTATATTGCTTGTATTCATCTCTTATTGTTGTAAGAGTAGTTTGTACGAGGTTTCTCCGCCTCCGGATTATTCCGAGAAGGAGTGTTTATTAGTGGTGTGTGATTGACATCGCTAGGGCTCGTTTGAGCCCAACCCGTGGAGTAGGAACCGTGCGGTTCCGAACCACGTTACATACTCGTGTTCGTGTGTGATTGTCTATTTCGTTATTGCCATTATTATCTATATTCCGCTACGCTAACGAAATTTGTAGAGACGACACGCGAATGATTTCCATCACGCTTAGCACGACGCTATTCACCCCCCCCCCTCTAGCGGGCGCACAGGTCCTAACAAGTGGTATCAAAGCCCGGGGCTCTTCTACAGACTAACCACTGGGAGCTAAAGCAAAGAAGCTAGAGGGAAGACGATGGATCTTCAAGAAATATGGGGCGATGACATAGCGACTCCACCCGCCTTTGACCGCAAAGATTTCACGTATTGGAAAGGTAGGATGGAATATTTTCTAATGTCGAATATAGAATATTGGTTTTCTGTGATTATAGATTTTGATGCTCCGAGAGGAGAGAACGGCGAAATCCTCAAAAAGAAGCGATGGACCGAGGAGCAACGGGAAAAATTCAAGACAACCGTTAAGGTAACAAAAATGTAGGTTAATTTGATACCTAACGATATTTTGTCTAGATTAGGAAGCTATAGGGATGTCAAAGAGTTGTGGAACAAGTTGGTCAAGTTCTACGACAATCCCGAATCGGTCCAAGAAGATTTGGAAGAGGAGGAGATCGAAGAGGAAGCTTCATCATCCTCACAAGAAAGTGAGGAGTCAACTTCCGGATCGGAGAAGGAAGTAGAAGAGGTGGAAGAAGCATCCACTTCTATGATTAAGGGGGGAAGACCATCCACACCGGAGCCAGAACAAAATAAAGAAGAAGCCTCAACCTCCGAGGAGGAAGAAGTGGTGGAAGAGGTAGAATTAGAAGAAACCTCAACCTCTAGGATTGAGGGAGAGGGGATTAGAACATCTACACCGGAACAACCCCAAGAAGAAGCTTCGACATCCGGTCAATATGAAGAAGCTCAAAATCCGATTCCGGCACCTACAATCACCCAAGGTAACTCAAGCATATGTGTTAATAATAAAATGCATATAATATATTTTGAGTGTAGGGAAACCGGACACTACAAAAGCAAGTGCCCAAAGAAGATTAAGAAAGCTCCACTAGCACCAAAAGTCAAGGATGTCGGTTCCCCAACACTTAAAGGCAAGGAGCACATCATATGCTTCAAGTGCAATTCAAAAGGACATTATAGGAATCAATGTCCTAGGGGGAGCAAAAAGACCCAAGAAGGAGCATCACAAGTAGGGGGAGCTACTAAGGCAAACCCTAAGGTATATCATTTCAATAATGCTCATTCTTCTAGGTTTAATGCTAAAAAGCATGCTTTTAATTCTCTTGCAATTCATCATGAAAAGCATGCTAGGAACAATAAATATTATTGTTTAGGAGTTAAGAGTGTCCATTTTGAAACTAAGGAGAAATTTGGGACTAATGTCCCTAAAAATATTTTACCTAGGGAATCTATCAAGAAAATAGGAGAACACCTAGGTCTTAATCCTAAATGGACTGGGCATATGCCTAGAGGAAATGGTAATGCCCAAGGACCAAATGAGAAATCAAAAATTGGGAAATTAGAGTTGGAAAACCAAGCCTTGAGGTCAAGGCTTGAAAAACTAGAAAAGACCCTTAGGAATATACAAAATCAAGTTCGAGGGTCTAGTGGTCTAAGTCAAGGGTCAAAAAGTCAAAGTCAACACCTAGGACCTAAGAGTCAAAAGTCAACCAAGGGCAAACAAGGTTTGGGTCACAAACCTAAGCCTAAGGTGGCTTATCATAGTGTTCCATTTGATTATGTAACACAAACTAGGTCTAGGAAGACCAAGGTCAATAGGGAAGTCATCCCTAGAGTTGACCAAGGTGTGTGCCTAGTGGCTAGGGTTTCAAGGAAACCTAGGGAAGCCACTAAGAAGGTTGCAAGGGGAGTTACCCCTAGAGTCAACCTAGGTAAGACCAAAATGACCAAGGCTACCAAGCCTAAGAGGGTCATTAAGAAGGTATCTAGGGAGGTCATCCCTAAGGAATACCTAATTAACCCAATGAGCTCAAATAGATTTTGGGTTCCTAAGGGCGTGATTGACTCACGCTAGATGGGTTAGGTGTGCGAACCTTGATTTGATGGGTAGTTAACTCAACCATAACAAATGTGGCACCTTAGTTTTTTTTTTAAGGTTTTTGGTACCTTGGAAATAGGGTTGATATTTAATCCTAAAAGATTTTAGGATGTGCCAATATTATTTGAGAAGTTTGATAAAATGATCAAATTGACACAATTTAGGTTTAAAGATTAGTGTGTCATTTCGGGTTTTTGGCACACTAGGGAGATTAATGATAATATGACAAAATATATCTAATTATATCAAATGACAATTAATATTAAAATTTAGGTATTACTATACCTATACTTTTCATTTGCCATGATTTGTTTGCCATATGTCATGACATGACATCATGTTTATTTTCATCACTTATATGTCATGATCATGTTTAGAAATTAGGATTAATGTCATGTGCTTTAGATTTATATCATATGCCATGACATCATGATCATTGGCCATGTTTTTATTTTACTATCATTATACCATGGTCATTTCATGCATTTGAATTGATTAAAATTGAATTAAGGATAATGACATGACTTGGAGTCCCATTTATAAGGGAATCAAGTAGAGTTGCCTTAGAAAATGCATGAAACCCTAGATTAGGATGAACAAACCCACATCTCACATCTAATTGACATGTATGTGTACTTATACACCATATATACATGTGAGATGCTAGGATATGAGTTAAGTTCAAGATGCATAGTTTTTGCATCTAGATGAACTAAAACTCATCTAATTTTATTGGTGGATCATTGGAAAAGCTTATGTACAAGTCATGTGCATAGAGCCCAAGGAATATGATCCAAAATAAGGTTTTGAAATCATTTTAAAATCAATTTAAAAAACTTTGGTGAAGTCTATCTTTTGATAGCAATCACCATTGATGAGATTGATACAAAGTGAGCTAAAACTTTGAAGTTTTTCTTCACTTTTGATTTTTGTATCAATTTCGATATTTTATGGGTAAAATAATTTTCAAATATTTTCCACCCATTGTATTGACTATAAGTAATATACGTATCAAATTTCGTGATTTTTCGATATACGTATAATTACTTATAACTTTTCAAAATTCATTTCTGATAGCTGAAATTCGAGAATTTCAATTATCCGATCGCCTTAGGCCGATCGGTGGAGTGGCAATGATCCGACATCGTAAGTAGTCGACTGCCAAGCTGATTTCGGGAAAAACAAGGTTGTTTAGCCCGTGTTCAGCTATGGTAAAGGTTCCTAATCACTCCTAACCCTAGGATATACTTTGGGAAGCATTAGAGAGGGTGAAAATCCATTGGATATGGATTAGGAGAGGTGTTAGGGTAATGTATCAAATTTAAGGTGGGGAGAGTTCATGTTTGAACTTTGAGCCTTAATTTTAATGGTTTAGAGTTTCTATTGGCTTAGGGACTTCCCAAGGACATTGTTGGTGCAATGGTCAAGGGGGAGCAAGCCTTTAGGGGGAGTTATCCATCTTGGGATGATGGATGTGTTTCTCTTCTTAAAGGGGGAGAAGTTATTGGGAAAGTATCATCAATTGGGAAAATTGATGGGATATTGAGAAACCCAATTTGGAAATTGGGAGAAAGTATAGGATTGCCTCTCTTGAGTGATATGAGACTTATCACTAGGAAAATGGTAGGCATCCTAGGTATTTTTGGACTAAGGGGGAGATTGTAAGATCTCATTGGGACATGAGACATTGGCCTCCTTGGAGAGATAACCTTTTTGATGTTAGTCAAAAAGGGGGAGAATGTTTGGGGGAGAAGTTTCAGAGAATGTTTGGGATTACCAATTTGGGATAATTGGTAAAGAAATTTGAGTTAGGGGTCTAACTCAAGGTTTGTTTTGTCAAACATAAAAAAGGGGGAGATTGTTGGTGCAATCGGCCCAGGTCACGATTGACCAAACTCGAGTTTGACGCGAGTGATGTTTTGATGTTTGACATAGTATGCTTGACATTGATGTTTGACATTGATGTCGGTTAATGTTTTGGGGAAATTGTTTATACAATCGACCCAGGTTATAATTGACCAGACTCGAGTTTGACTCGAGGGAGTCTTTGATGGTTGACTAGGGATTGACCATGTGATTATGGAAGGGAAAGTCCAAGTCTTGAGTACTTGGCACAAGGAAAGTCCAAGCATGGGTCTTGGCATGGAAAGTCCAACATGGGTTGGCAAGGGAAAGTCCAAGCTTGAGTCTTGGCATGTGAGAAGTCCAAGGGATTTGACATTGGCGACGTAAAGTCCAAGCGGAGTCTTGGTGACGTAAGTCCAATGTGCCTTGGCAGTGTATACACCGTTAGCATGACATAGCCGATGGAAGCACCTGAAGGCTAGCGCGATGGATGAACAAGTCATGGATGACTTGGAGGGATCCGAGAGGCGTAAGGCTGATGGAGGTGGCTAGAAGGTTTAGGTTTAAGCTAAGGGTGGTCTAGCAAGTATGGGGGAATCATACTTGGGTTAAAACCTCATTTTTGAGGTTGGCAGTCGACTGACATTATGGCCGATTCGACTGCCGTGAGTCGACTTAAGTTCGACTGTCATTTAAGAGCTGAAAGTGCTCTGGCAGTCAACTCATTGAGCGATCGATCGATGTCCGGCGATCATCGCCAAGGATGTGATTATTTGCCGATTAAGTTGCGATGAAGCGCTCCGTGCCGATCACGACTACGGGCATGCGATCGGCGCCAATGTTGCGATCGGCCCGGTGAGAGTACCGTTGGAACTTGTCCAATGTGGATTAAGTTGTTGTCTCACATACATGTTGGCGATCGGTGACTTATGGCGATCATTGCACAAAGAAATCGGCGATGGAGGATAAAAGTAGTTGTTCGTGGAAGGCTCAAGAAGGGGTTTTCTTGGGCGATTTGAAGGGGAATTGTTGGTGCTCTTCCAGTCCTTCAAGGCTAATCCAAGGCAACCAAAGATCAAGCAACCAAAGTGCTCTAGTAAAGTAGTTTTCTTTACTTGCATTGTATTTCATTATTGTATATTGCTTGTATTCATCTCTTATTATTGTAAGAGTAGTTTGTACGAGGTTTTCTACCTCCGGATTGTTCCGAGAAGGAGTATTTATTAGTGGTGTGTGATTGACATCGCTAGGGCTCGTTTGAGCTCGACCCGTGGAGTACGAACCGTGCGGTTCCGAACCACGTTACATACTCGTGTTCGTGTGTAATTGTCTATTTCATTATTGTCATTATTATCTATATTCCGCTGCGCTAACGAAATTTGTAGAGACGACACGCGAACGATTTACATCACGCTTAGCACGACGCTATTCACCCCCCTCTAGCGGGCGCACAGGTCCTAACACAAACCAGTACATATATCAGCTTAATTCAATTTATATATTGCATAGAACAAACACATTCAATCATGGATTAGTTTCCTTGATTTTGTGAAGAACAGTCGACTGAAATGCTTATACTAATCGACTGATACATGTACCAATCAACGATCATCTAAGTCCAATCGATTTAAACTGTTTTTGACTTGACATGAAAACTTAAACACCGTTCATTTTTCTCCGAATACCCCAGACACTCGAGTAAAATGAACGAAAGTTTATTTTCATATCATCCCTAGCCATCAACTCTGGTTCTTTTTGACCTATCTATAAGTTGTTTTATTCGAGTTCTATTTGTTCCAAACAAATACTCGAAGATCTTGTTATGAGTTAAGTTTGTTAGGAATCGTTGGAATGGCTAGAGGGGGGTGAATAGCGTAGATGAAATTCGCTCGCGTTTGTGTCTACAATTTCGTTAGTGCGCAGCGGAAGTAGAAATAATAAAAGCGATAACGAAATAGACAACAAGCTAACACAATGATATAACGTGGTTCGGAACCGCACGGTTCCTACTCCACGGATCGAGCTCTAAAGAGCCCTAGTGATGCACACACACTCACTAATGATAAACACTCCTTCTCGACACAAGTCGGAGGCGGAGAAACCCCTTACAATAGATCTTACAACAGTAAGAATGAAATACAAGCAATATACAATGTAAATATGAAATACAAGTAAAGAAAAGACTTTACAACACTTGTTTTGATTGCTTGAATGCTTGGTTGTTTGCTTGCACTTGGAGACCTGATTTGCACCAACAAATCGCCCCAATAGCCCTCAAGAACCGGTTGCTTTTTCCTCCATCACGAGCTCCATATATAGCTTTAACCTGTGCTGGAAAAAGTCTATCAGTCGACTGATCAAGACCATCAGTCGACTGATGCCACTGTTATCGTGAGACAACGGCTAGTTCCACGTTGGATAAGTCCAACGGAACTACCATCAGTCGACTGATTGTGACCATCAGTCGACTGATGGAGTCCTCACTCGACCAGTCGAGTCTCGACCAGTCGAGTCTCGACTCCATTCTGTGGCCGAATTCTCGAGCACCAGTCGACTGATCGACGATCGGGCCGATCGCTGAGCATCATCGATCGCCAACCTATGGCAGTCGACTGCTAGGCCATAACCCGCAGTCAAACCCTAGTTGACTCGGTCCAGTCGACTGCCACATGGCACCAATCGACTGGCACACCTCAAACATGTCGTTTTAACTCAAGTATGGTTCCCCCATACTTGCTAGACCACCCTTAGCCTAGACCTAAGCCTTCTAGTCACCTCCATCAGCCTCACGCCTCTCGGATCCCTCCAAGTCATCCATGACTTGTTCATCCATCGCGCTAGCATTCAGGTGCTTCCGTCGGCTATGTCATGCTAACGGTGTCTACACCGCCAAGACATATTGGACTTACACCGCCAAGACTCCGCTTGGACTTTACGCCGCCAACCATTGGACTTATGCTGCCAAGACTCCCGCTTGGACTTTACGCCGCCAATATCAAACCCTTGGACTTCTCAAATGCCAAGACTCAAGCTTGGACTTTCCCTTGCCAACCCATGTTGGACTTTCCATGCCAAGACCATGCTTGGACTTTCCTTGCCAACCCATGTTGGACTTTACATTGCCAAGTGTCCGACTTGGACTTTCCATGACAATTATATTGTCATATGTTTTTGTCGAAACATCAAAACACATCAAAACATCACTCGAGCCCAACTCGAGTCCTGGTCAATCGTGACCTGGGCCGATTGCACCAACAATCTCCCCCTTTTTGATGTTTGACAAAAACCAAACAAATAATTGAGTTAGAATACTAACTCAAATCCTTTACCAATTATCCCAAACATTCTCCCCAAACATTCTCCCCTTTTGACTAACATCAAAAAGGTTTTCTCTCCAAGGAGGTCAATGTCTCATGTCCCAATGAGATCTTACAATCTCCCCCTTGGTTCAAAAATACCTAGGATGCCTACCATCTTCCTAGTGATAAGTCCCATATCACTCAAGAGAGGCAATCCTATTCACTCTCCCAATTTCCAAATTGGGTTTCTAAAAATCCATCAATTTCCCAAATTGATAACATTCTCCCCTTCAAGGAGAAAAATACATCCATCATCCCAAGATGGATATCTCCCCCTAAAGGCTTGCTCCCCCTTGACCATTGCACCAACAATGTCCTTGGGAAGTCCCTAAGCCAATAGGAACTTTAAACCGTCAAAATTAAGGTTAGAAATTCAACATTTAACTTTCCACACCTTAAAATTGATATAAACCCTAAACAACTCTCCTAATCCATATCCAATAGCTTTTCACCCTTTATAATGCTTCCCAAAGCATATCCTAGGGTTAGGAGTGGTTAGGGACCTTTGCCATGGCTGAACACGGACTAACCAAACTTAGTTTTCCCAAAATCAGCCTTGGCAATGACTCATGTCACTACGATCGACACTCATCACATCGTATCCACTGGCGATCGAACTGAAATTTCCGAATTTCAGTTATCAGAATCGAGTTTCAGAAAATCATAAATAATTATACGTATATCGAAAAATCACGAAACTTGATACGTATAATACCTATGACACATACAATGGGGAAAAAATGTTTGAAAAATATTTTACCCATAAAATAGTGAATTTGATACAAAACTCAAAACCATTGAAATTTTCAATGTTTTGGCCCTAATTTGTATCAACTTCATCAATGGTGATTGCTATCAAAAGATAGACTTCACCAAGGTTTTCTAAAATGATTTTAAAATGTTTTCAAAACCTTATCTTGGATCATATTCCTTGGGCTCTATGTGTGTGACTTGTACACGAGCTCTCCTAATGATCCACAACTAAAATTAGATGAGTTTTAGTTCATCTAGATGCAAAAACTATGCACCTTGAACTTGTTGGGAATTGAATGCCCGCTAGAGGGGGGGGTGAATAGCGTGTGACCCGTACGTAGATGGAATTCTTTCGCGTTTGATCGTCTACAATCTTGTTAGCACAGCGGAATAGTAATAACAAATAAATATAACAAGACACATAATCACAACACGATCATATAACGTGGTTCGGAACCACACGGTTCCTACTCCACGGATTGAGCTCTAACGAGCTCTAGCGATGCCAATGCAATCACTAATCAAATAACTCCTTCTCGGAACAATCCGGAGGTGGAGAAACCTCGTACAATAGTGATTACAACAATAATCAAAAGCTACAAGCTAAGACAATGCAATACAAAGCAATACAAGTAAAGAAAACACTTTACAAATGCTCTTGGATGCTTGATCGCTTGGTTGCTTGATGTCAACTTGGAGACCCTGATTTGCAGCAGCAAATCGCCCCAAAAGCCTCAAGAAACCGATGCCAAAATTCTTCCCGTCGAGCTCCTTTTATCCTTGCGCGACACGGATTTCGCTATCACCGACCGCCATAAGCCGGTCGGTGATGCCATCGTTGTCGTGAGACAACGGCTCGATCCACGTGAAAAACTCCAACGGATCTCTGGCGATCGATCGCCAACATTGGCGGCCGATCGTTAACGCCGTCGTCGCCCGGCCATCGGCTCACGCGCTCGCAATGCTCGACACTGACCGGGCAATGATCGCTAGAGCCACCGATCACGCCAATGAGCGATCATTGCCAGGTGGCATTTTCAGCCCCGGGCAAATCGAACTCAAGTCGACTCACGCAATGAACCGGCCATAATGCGGTCCGACCGCCAACCTCAAGAATGAGGTTTTAACCCAAGTATGGTGCCCCATACTTGCTAGACCACCCTTAGCCTAGACCTAAGCCTTCTAGCCACCTCCATCACCTCACGCCTCGGATCCCTCCAAGTCATCCATGACTTGTTCATCCATCGCGCTTAGCTTCCAGTGCTTCCATCGGCTATGTCATGCTAACGGTGTCTACACCGCCAAGGCACATTGGACTTACGCCGCCAAGACTCCGCTTGGACTTTACGCCGCCAATATCAATCCCCTTGGACTTCCCAAATGCCAAGACTCAAGCTTGGACTTTTCCTTGCCAACCCATGTTGGACTTTCCATTTGCCAAGACCCATGCTTGGACTTCTCATGCCAAGTGCTCAAGACTTGGACTTTCCAATTTGCCAAGTGTCCCACTTGGACTTTCCATTGCCAAGTACCCATGACTTGGACTTTACCTTGCCAAGACCCATGCTTGGACTTTCCCATAATCACATGGTCAACCCTGGTCAACCATCCAGTCAATTATAACCTGGGTCGATTGTATAAACAATCTCCCCAACATATTAACCAACATTAATGTCAAATATCAATGCCAAAACACTTTGTCAAATCCCTTTGTCAAACATCAAAATATCACTCGAGTCAAACTCGAGTCTGGTCAATCGTGACCTGGGCCGATTGCACCAACAATCTCTCCCTTTTTGATGTTTGACAAAAACCAAATAAAACCATGAGTTAGAACACTAACTCAAATCCCTTACCAATTATCCCAAATTGGTAAACACTCACCAAATGTTCTCCCCCAAACATTCAAGTGAAAATGTAAATCAAATGTTCTCCCCCAAACATTCTCCCCCTAACATTCTCCCCCTTTTTGACTAACATCAAAAAGGTTTACTCTCCAAGGAGGTCAATGTCTCATGTCCCAATGAGATCTTACAATCTCCCCCTTGATCAAAAATACCTAGGATGCCTACCATCTTCCTAGTGATAAGTCCCATATCACTCAAGAGAGGCAATCCTATCTCACTCTCCCAATTTCCAAATTGGGTATCAAACACCCATCAATTTTCCCAATTGATGACATTCTCCCAAAAAAAAACATCCATCATCCCAAGATGAATATCTCCCCCTAAAGGCTTGCTCCTCTGACCATTGCACCAACAATGTCCTCGAAAGCCCCTAAGCCAATAGGAACTCTAAACCATCAAAATTAAGGTTCTAAGTTCAACATAGAACTTTTACTCACCCTAAATTTGATACTTTGACCTAACACAACTCCTAATCCATATCCAATGGATTTTCACCCTTCATAATGCTTCCCAAAGCATATCCTAGGGTTAGGAGTGGTTAGGAACCTTTACCATAGCTGAACACGGGCTAAACAAACCTTGTTATAACGAATCGACTGGCAATGACTTACAATTATCACGATCACATTTCATCGCCGATCGCCACCAATGGCACGATCTACTAATTTTCCGAAATTCAACTATCAGAATCCAATTTCAGAAAATCATAACTAATTATACGTATATCGAAAAATCATGAAATTTGATACGTATAATACTTATGACCAAAACAATGGGTGAAAAATGTTTGAAAAATAATTTACCCATAAAATAGTGAGTTTGATACAAAACTCAAAACCATTGAAATTTTCAATGTTTTGGCCCTATTTTGTATCAACTTCATCAATGGTGATTGCTATCAAAAGATAGAATTCACCAAGGTTTTCTAAATTGATTTTAAAATGATTTCAAAACCTTATTTTGGATCATATTCCTTGGGCTCTAAGTACATGACTTGTACACAAGCTTTCCCAATGATCCACCAATAAAATTAGATGAGTTTTGGTTCAACTAGATGCAAAAACTATGCACCTTGAACTCAACTCATATCCTAGCATCTCACATGTATCTAGGGTGTATAAATACACATACATGTCAATTGGATGTGAGATGTGGGTTTTGTTCTCCCTAAATTAGGGTTTCATGCATTTTTCTAAGGCAACTCTACTTGATTCCCTTATAACTGGGACTCCAAGTCATGCCATAGTCCTTAAATCAATTTTAATCAAATTTTCTTAAATGCATGAATGATTATGGCATTAGAGATGATATAGATAAACACATGCTCATAATCATGATGTCATGGCATAATATGAAATCTAAAAACACATGACATTTAATCCTTAATCCTAACCATGTACATGACATATAAATGATGAGAATGAACATGATGTCATGTCATGGCATATGGCAAATCAAAGCATGGCAAATAAGATATACAGGTATGTAATACCTAAATTTTAATATTAATTACCATTTGAAATAATTAAGTTCATTTTGCCATATTAACCTAAATTCTCCCAAATGTGCCAAAAACCCAAAATGGCACATTAATACCTCTAAATCTAAATTGTGTCAATTTGATCATTTTATCAAACTTCATAATTAATATTGGCACATCCTAAAATCTTTTAGGATTAACAATTCAAATGTATTTCCAAGGTGACCATAACCTTAAAAATATCCTAAAGTGCCACCTTTGCCATGGTTGAGTTAACTATCCATCCAATCAAGGTTGGCACACCCTAAACCCATCTAGCGTGAATCAATCACGCTCTTAGGAACCCAAAACCTATTTGAGCTCCTTGGGTTAACTAGGTATTCCTTAGGGATAACCTCCCTAGATACCCTCCTAATGACCCTCCTAGGCTTGTTAGCCTTGGTCATTTGGGTCTTACCTAGGTTGACTCTAGGGGTAACTCCCCTTGCAACCTCCTTAGTGGCCACCCTAGGTTTCCTAGAAACCCTAGCCACTAGGCACACCCTTTGGTCAACTCTAGGGATGACTTTCCTATTGACCTTGGTCTTCCTAGACCTAGTTAGTGTTCCATAATCTAATGGGACACTATGGTAAGCCACCTTGGCTTAGGTTTGTGACCCAAACCTTGCTTGCCTTTGGTTGACTTTTGACTCTTAGGTCCTTGGTGTTGACTTTGACTTTTGAACCTTTGACTTTGATCATTAGACCCTTTAAATTGATTTTGCATAATGTTGAGGGTCTTTTCTAATTTTTCAAGCCTTTACCTCAAGACTTGATTTTCCTTTTCTAATTGCCCAATTTTAGAGTTTTGATTTAGATTATGGGCATTGGACTTCTAGGCATATGCCTAGTCCATTTAGGTTAAAACCTAGATGATCCCCTATTTTCTTAATTGATTCCCTAGGTAGAATATTTTTAGGACATATGACCTAGAGTTGTTCTTAGGTAAATTATTTTTAGGGACATTAGTCCCAAATTTCTCCTTATTCCTAAGGTGAACATTCTTAGCTCCTAAACAAATATGTTTGTTATTTCTAGCATGCTCTTTATGATAAATAGCAAGATTGCTAAAATTAGTTCTAGCATGCTTTTTAACATTTAAATTAGAAGGAGCATTATTTAAATATACCTTAGGGTTTGCCTAGAGGCTCCCCTTCTTGTGATGCTCCATTTTGCCCATTCTTCTTCCCTCTTGGGCATTGACTCAGTAATGTCCCTGGAGTACATTTGAAGCAAATCACTTGCTCCTTGCTCTTTTGCATTGAGGCACCGGTCTCCTTGACTTTTGGCACGGGTGGAGTCTTCTTAACCCGTTTAGGACACTTACTCTTGTAGTGTCCATGCTCCCTACACTCAAAGCATATAATATGAATTTTATTATTATTTGAAATGCTCGAGTTACCTAGGGTGATTGTGGTGGTCGGAGTGGATTCTTGAGCTTGCTCTTCCTCTCTACCGGATGTAGATGGCTCCTCTTGTTGCTCCGGTGTGGAGGTTCTCTCCTCCCCCTCAATCCTTGAGGTGGATGTCTCTTCCACTTCCTCCACCTCTTCTGATCCGGATGTTGATTTCCTATCAACCTCCGAATCCTCACTTCCTTGTGAGGATGATCTCTCTTCTTCACCCTCCTTATCTTCTTGAATTTCTTGAGCTTGAGAGGGTGAGCACTCCTCTTCTTCTTGGACCGATGATGAGTTTTCATGGAGCTTTGCCACTTGGCTCCATAGCTCTTTGGCATCTATATAATTACCTAACATACACAAGATATTGTTAGGTATTAACTCAACCAAAAACTTTATTACCTTGGTGTTTTTCTCGAAGGCTTGGACTTGCTCTTCGGTCCATCTCTTCTTTTTGAGGAAGCCACCTTTTGGTCCTCTTGGCAATTCAAAGCCTTCCATTAAGATAGCCCATTCCTCAATGTCCCTCATCATTAGGAAGTCTTCAATTCTTGACTTCCATTGTTTAAACCCTTCTTGTCCATAGAAGGTATAGGGGATAGGTGTGTTGATATCCCATCCGAGCTTGTCTTGGAATTCCATCTTCCCTCTAGCCTTTTAGCTCCCGGTGGTTAGTCTGTAGAAGAGCCCCGGGCTCTGATACCACTTGTTGGGAATTGAATGCCCGCTAGAGGGGGGGTGAATAGCGTGTGACCCGTACGTAGATGGAATTCTTTCGCGTTTGATCGTCTACAATCTTGTTAGCACAGCGGAATAGTAATAACAAATAAATATAACAAGACACATAATCACAACACGATCATATAACGTGGTTCGGAACCACACGGTTCCTACTCCACGGATTGAGCTCTAACGAGCTCTAGCGATGCCAATGCAATCACTAATCAAATAACTCCTTCTCGGAACAATCCGGAGGTGGAGAAACCTCGTACAATAGTGATTACAACAATAATCAAAAGCTACAAGCTAAGACAATGCAATACAAAGCAATACAAGTAAAGAAAACACTTTACAAATGCTCTTGGATGCTTGATCGCTTGGTTGCTTGATGTCAACTTGGAGACCCTGATTTGCAGCAGCAAATCGCCCCAAAAGCCTCAAGAAACCGATGCCAAAATCCTTCCCGTCGAGCTCCTTTTATCCTTGACTGTTTTTGCCTATCGATCGGCCGATCGCTATAAGACCATCGGTCGATCGATGCCATCTGTTGTCGTGAGACAACGGCTCGATCCACGTTGGAAAAACTCCAACGGATCTTACGCGATCGCCGACCGCCGATCATTGAGCATCGCTCAGAGTCGACCGATCCCAGGCTACGGACTCGTTGCTCGACACACTCGGGCACGGTCGAGCTACCACCGATCATTGCCGAGCATCGGTCGATCGCCAGGGCATTTTCATTGCTAAGCATAACTCGGATCACGGCAGCCATAATGCCACATACCGCCAACCTCAAGAATGAGGTTTTAACCCAAGTATGGTGCCCCCATACTTGCTAGACCACCCTTAGCCTAGACCTAAGCCTTCTAGCCACCTCCATCAGCCTCACGCCTCTCGGATCCCTCCAAGTCATCCATGACTTGTTCATCCATCGCGCTAGCTTCCAGGTGCTTCCATCGGCTATGTCATGCTAACGGTGTCTACACCGCCAAGGCACATTGGACTTACGCCGCCAAGACTCCGCTTGGACTTTACGCCGCCAATATCAATCCCCTTGGACTTCCCAAATGCCAAGACTCAAGCTTGGACTTTTCCTTGCCAACCCATGTTGGACTTTCCATTTGCCAAGACCCATGCTTGGACTTCTCATGCCAAGTGCTCAAGACTTGGACTTTCCAATTTGCCAAGTGTCCCACTTGGACTTTCCATTGCCAAGTACCCATGACTTGGACTTTACCTTGCCAAGACCCATGCTTGGACTTTCCCATAATCACATGGTCAACCCTGGTCAACCATCCAGTCAATTATAACCTGGGTCGATTGTATAAACAATCTCCCCAACATATTAACCAACATTAATGTCAAATATCAATGCCAAAACACTTTGTCAAATCCCTTTGTCAAACATCAAAATATCACTCGAGTCAAACTCGAGTCTGGTCAATCGTGACCTGGGCCGATTGCACCAACAGAACTTAGCTCATATCCTAGCATCCCATATGTATCTATGGTGTATAAATACACATACATGTCAATTAGATGTGAGATGTGGGTTTTGTTCTCCCTAAACTAGGGTTTCATGCATTTTCTAAAGCAACTCTACTTGATTCCCTTATAAATGGGACTCCAAGTCATGTCATAGTCCTTAAATCAATTTTAATTAAATGCATGAATGATTATGGCATTTGAGATGATATAAATAAGCATATGCTCATAATCATGATGTCATGACATAATATGAAATCTAAGAACACATGACATCTAAAGTAACCCTAAACAATGTCATGACATGGTATATGATAGCAATACAATTATATAAATATTCATTCATACACACAAGATTTTTCAGAAACAAAGATTTCATTTAACTTAAAATTTGTCTTTTACATTCAAAATGGAGATTGGCTATGCTCAATCTCACTACAAAAATGACAACCACAAAAAAAATCTAATATCCTCTAATCGTCGCGGAGGTGGCGTGAGGAGGTCGCGACTCGAGTCGAGGCCCACATCATCTCTAGCATCGAGCCGATCTTTGCTCCATGCGACCAGGACTCCTCCATCCTATCGAGCCGTCTCGATGCACAGCTGCCGATCTCGCGACCTCGAGTCCAGTCCACTGCGATAATCTCGAATCGGACTCCGGTAGGCCACGACAGTGATGGACCCGCTGATGTGTCTGCTGGCATCTGGTCATCCTCATCAGTGGTCTCTGTATCCTCGTGGTCCTCTGTCGCCTCTCTGGGCGGTGGAGGAGGCTGTCTGTGTGCCCTGGGTGGTCGAGGCGCCAACTCCATCTGTCCAGCGCCCATCCGTAGCTTCGCTAAGGAGAATTCTGGCGATATATCTGATCGTACACTCGATAATGCGCTGAAGAGCCCCTATGGATGTTGATGCCTACGAGTCGAGGCCATGCGTGATGATATGTCCAAAGGCATATGCACTTTCCCTTATGCAGGGAAGTGAAGTGCACAATGCGATGGAAAATGTTCAATGCAAAGTTTATGTCTAAGCGATGGCGCATGGCATATAGAAGAAAGAGATGGGAGGCAGATCTTGGCGGACCAGTGACAATGGGAAAACGCAACAATGACCTTGTAAAGGACATTGTCGGTCTGAAACTTCGGTGATAGGAAACAAATTACAGGCGGTGGACGAGGGTAACCAAAAATATGCTCATGCATGGACTCCATAGAGATGTGGGCAAAAGGCTCAGGTAGAGGAAAGTCCATGGTAGGGTAAAAGATAAAGGTGTCATCTGAAGGCCTACACTCGAGAAACTCCTGCAGTATCGCAGGAGTGAACTCTAAGTCGCGTTTTGCAACGCGTAGTGTATGTAGGGCCGTCATCTACCTTTTCAAGGTTTTGATAGAATTCCTTAATAAGGTCATCATTGATCGGATGCGTGCACAAGACGATTTTCATCAAATTGTAGTATGCAATTAGTTCCATGACGTCACTACAATGCCTATTAAAAAAATTCCTATCGATGTACCTAACCAACATAGGTTGGTACAATCGAGATTCACTCTCGGATGGATCATTCCTACGGGCTCTCCTATTATGAATGTAATGTGATGATATGCAATGCAATGGCAACCATACACGATTAGATAAACCTCCAGGGTCATGGAAATGAAAATTAGGGCTCGGAAAGAAAATCGTTACTTAGGCGCCATGTGTGTGTGAGGAGAAGACTCAAAGTTCTTGAGGATCGGGAAAAGTCGCGAAAGCTTGACCCGGAACCCTAAGCGGAACAAGAGCAATAAACCCTAAATCGCGTGAACTAGGGCTCCAAGATGGGTGGAGAGACATGCTTATCAAACCTAGGACTTTGGAAGGTTGAGCGCGGCGGAAGAGTTGGTCGGAGAGGAGGCAGCGTCGGAGGAAGGAAGAAGAAGCTTTAAACGTCGCGTGAAAGCTTGAACCTAGCGGTTCGGCGTTTTAAAAACACGATTGATCGGTGATGTGGAGCATCGATCGGACGATCGATTTACGGTTTCTGGCCTTGATATTCGGCTCGGCTCGGCTACTCTCTGATAGCATCGATCGTGATGTTGCTCGTGATCGTGATGTGCTCGATGTTGCTCATCTCGACCGATGTGCACATCTCGACCGCCGTCGAGCACTGATCGATGGCCTTCGGCCTTGGTGAATAAGATCACCACCGATGATGTTCGATCAATCGAGTCATGGAGCTAGCACTCGATCGATGGCCGATCGTATCGCGCCAAGAGTGTTATCGATCGACCGATCGATTTCGATTTCTCAAAATCTGAAAATCTCGATTTTATCATCTTAATTATTCCATTTTATCACGTTAGATCTTGTATTTCGAATGTATTGACGTTATACTTTTATTTATGTATTTGTTAATGCATTTTAATATTTTATTTCATTTTTGCAAACATTAACATTCAATGATTTCCAAAACCTAACATCTCACCCTTTCTAAGTGTTGAAATACACAATCAAGGTAAAAGACTTGTTTTGTGAGATGTAATTTATCCTAGACATTCATTCCATGCAAACATATGGTAAAACATATGAAGCATTGGTGAATACAAGACATCAAGTTGTGTGGCACTTGAGTATCACTCTAGATGTTATTTTTACATCTTAACCACACATTTCTTGATACATGACCTTCCAAAGTGTGCCAATAATCAAAGGTACACACTATGACCTCTAAAACTAGATCGTGTCAATTTTATTGATTTTCATGTTTTCAAGATATATATATTGACACAACCTAAAATTCTTTGAGATTAAGACTCAAGGATATTTCCAAAGTAACCATAACCTCGAAAGTAACCTTAAGGTGCCACCTTTATTATGGTTGAGTTAACTACCCATCCAATCAAGGTTGGCACACCCTAAACCCATCTAGCGTGAATCAATCACGCTCTTAGGAACCCAAAACCGATTTGAGCTCCTAGGGTTAATTAGGTATTCATTAGGGATAACCTCCCTAGATACCTTCCTAATGACCCTCCAAGGCTTAGAAGCCTTGGTCATTGTGGTCTTGCCATGGTTAACCTTAGGGTTTGCCTCCCTAATAACCTTTTTAGTGGCCACCCTAGGTTTCCTAGAAACCTTAGCCACTAGGCACAAACCTTGGTCAACTCTAGGGATGACTTCCCTATTGACCTTGGTCTTTCTAGGCCTAGTTAGTGTTCCATAGTCAAATGGAACACAATGATAAGCCACCTTAGGCTTAGGTTTGTGACCCAAACCATTCTTGCCCTTGGTTGACTTTTGACTCTTAGGTCCTAGATGTTGACTTTGACTTCTTGACCTAGGAGTTTGACCATTAGACCCTTTAAATTGATTTTGCATAATGTTAAGGGTCTTTTCAAGTTTTTCAAGCCTTGACCTCAAGACTTGATTTTCTTTTTCTAATTGCCCAATTTTAGAATTTTGATTTAAACCATGGGCATTGTACTTCCTAGGCATATGCCTAGTCCATTTAGGATTTAGACCTAGGTGATCTTGCACCTTTCTAATTGTCTCCCTAGGTAAAATTGATCTTGAGTTATTTGACCTAGGTTTGTTCTTAGATAAATTGTTATTAGGGACATTAGTCCCAAATTTTTCCCTATTTTCTACATGGACTCTCTTAGCTCCTAAGCAAAAATATTTATTCCTATTAGCATGCTTTTCATAAATTGCAAGAGAATTAAAGTTCCTAGTATGCTTTTTAGCATTTAAATTAGAAGATGCATTACTAAAATGTACCTTAGGGTTAGCCTTAGCTCCCCCTACTTGTGATGCTTCTTCTTGGGTCTTTTTGCTCCCCCTAGGACATTGATTCCTATAATGTCCTTTTGAATTGCACTTGAAGCATATGATATGCTCCTTGCCTTTAGGTGTTGGGGAACCGGCATCCTTGACTTTTGGTGCCGGTGGAGCTTTCCTAATCTTCTTTGGGCACTTGTTCTTATAGTGCCCAAATTCCCTACACTCAAAACACATAATATTATTTTTATTTGAGATTAGAGTGTTTGAGTTACCGATGGTGGTGGAGACCGGAATTGGACTTTGGGCTTCTTCATCTTGACCGGATGTCGAAGCTTCTTCTTCTCGATGTTCCGGTATAGAGGATGGTCTTTCCTCCTCAATCCTAGAAGTGGATGCTCCTTCCACTTCTTCCACCTCTTCTTTCTCCGATCCGGAAGTTGACTCCATCTCATCTTCCGATTCCTCACTTTCACTTGAGGATGAAATCTCTTCATGGAATTTTGCCAATTTTCTTCATAGCTCCTTGGCATACGTGTAATCCCCTAGCTTGCACAAAATATCATTAGGAATTAACTCTTCCAAAAGTTTCGTTACCTTAACTTCAGTCTTGAGCTTTTGGCGTTGCTCTTGGGTCCACTTTTTCAATTTTAGAACATTTCCCTTCTTATCCCTAGGGGGTTCAAGACCTTCAATGAGGATGAATCAATCCTCTATGTTCATCATCAAGAATGTTTCCATTCTTGCTCTCCACGCCGGAAAATCTTCTCGGTCGTATGGTGGTGGAGTGTTGATATCCCATCCAAGCTTGTCTTGGAATTCCATCTTCTCCCCTCTAGCTTTTTGTCTTAGCTCCAGGCGGTTAGTCCGTAGAAGAGCCCCGGGCTCTGATACCACTTGTTAGGAATCGTTGGAATGGCTAGAGGGGGGGTGAATAGCGTAGATGAAATTCGCTCGCGTTTGTGTCTACAATTTCGTTAGTGCGCAGCGGAAGTAGAAATAATAAAAGCGATAACGAAATAGACAACAAGCTAACACAATGATATAACGTGGTTCGGAACCGTACGGTTCCTACTCCACGGATCGAGCTCTAAAGAGCCCTAGTGATGCACACGCACTCACTAATGATAAACACTCCTTCTCGACACAAGTCGGAGGCGGAGAAACCCCTTACAATAGATCTTACAACAGTAAGAATGAAATACAAGCAATATACAATGTAAATATGAAATACAAGTAAAGAAAAGACTTTACAACACTTGTTTTGATTGCTTGAATGCTTGGTTGCTTGCTTGCACTTGGAGACCTGATTTGCACCAACAAATCGCCCCAATAGCCCTCAAGAACTGGTTACTTTTTCCTCCATCACGAGCTCCATATATAGCTTCAACCTGTCCGGAAAGTCTATCGGTCGGTGATCAAGACCATCACGATCGTGATGCCATGTTGTCGTGAGACAACGGCGTTCCACATCACCGACCGATTGTGACCATCACGATCGATGGAGTCCTCACTGACGCCGAGTCTCGACTCCATTCTCCGTGGTCGAATTCGAGCACCCCGACCGATCGACGATCACGATCGCTGAGCATCACGATCCGCTAACCTATGGCTGATCGCAGGCCATAACCCACAAACCCTAGTTGATTCGGGTCCACCGATCGCCACATGGCACCAATGACCGGGCACACCTCAAACATGAGGTTTTAACTCAAGTATGGTTCCCTCATACTTGCTAGACCACCCTTAGCCTAGACCTAAGCCTTCTAGCCACCTCCATCAGCCTCACACCTCTCGGATCCCTCCAAGTCATCCATGACTTGTTTATCCATCGAGCTAGCCTTCAGGTGCTTCCGTCGGCTATGTCATACTAACGGTGTCTACACCGCCAAGACATATTGGACTTACGCCGCCAAGACTCCGCTTGGACTTTACGCCGCCAACCATTGGACTTATGCTGCCAAGACTCCCGCTTGGACTTTACGCCGCCAATATCAAACCCTTGGACTTCTCAAATGCCAAGACTCAAGCTTGGACTTTCCCTTGCCAACCCATGTTGGACTTTCCATGCCAAGACCATGCTTGGACTTTCCTTGCCAACCCATGTTGGACTTTACATTGCCAAGTGTCCGACTTGGACTTTCCATGACAATTATATTGTCATATGTTTTTGTCGAAACATCAAAACACATCAAAACATCACTCGAGCCCAACTCGAGTCCTGGTCAATCGTGACCTGGGCTGATTGCACCAACAAAGTTGACCAAAGTCAACTTAGTCAACTAACGTTGACTAATAGTAGGTTTAGCCCTCTGGGCAGACCACTTTATCATCAATTCAGACCGGTCATATGAATTTCAGACCGATTTCTGAAATTCCAGACTAGTTTGACATGAATTCAAACTAGTTTTGGAAATCCAGATCGTCTGCTCTAATTTCGATCGTTCGAAATCCATACTCTGTCCCAATTTCGGACTTATTCGAAATCGACCGCTTGAATTCATTCCAAATCGATTTACGAATTTACGGTTTCTTAAAATTTCGACGGTTTAGTGAATCGCTTAATTGGTCGTAATCCGCATTTCGCACGGTTTCGACGACTGATACGATCCATTTTCGAAGCGCTAAGAATCGCTCTCGATCGGTTTCGCATCGATTTTTTGAGGCGATTTTGAAACTACTCTTCTTAATCGGTTCTGAACCATTTTTTTTTAGATCAGTTTTCAGAAATTGCTCTTCTGCAATTGGTCTCCAGATTGGCTTATTTTCCAGAGCAGTTTTCAGGAACTTCTCTTCTGAACCGATCTCCAGACTGGCTTGTTTTCCAGAGCAGTTTTCAGAAACTGCTCTTCTGAACCGGTCTCTGTTGGTGCAACAATGCCCCAAGCATTCGTGTATTTTGATGTTTGGATAATCATCTAAGTTAGGCAATGCTTTGTGATCTAATTGTGAACATGTTTAAGTCACAAGGAAATCCAAGGATGAAGACTTCGTAGAAGAAAAGTCCAAGTATGATCTTGGCAAGGAAAGTCCAAGGGACAGACTTGGCAGCATAAGACCAAGCTTGTAGTCTTGGCAGCATAAAGTTCAAGTGAACCTTGGCAAAGGAGGTCCAAGTATGATCTTGGCAAAGGAAGTCCAAGTATGATCTTGGCAAAGGAAGTCCAAGGGATGGACTTGGCATCATAAGACCAAGCTTATAGTCTTGGCAGCGTAAAGTCCAAGTGAACCTTGGCAAAAGAAGTCCAAAGTAAAGTCTTGGTAGTATAAGTCCAAGCTTGTAGTCTTGGCGGCGTAAAGTCCAAGCTTTTGGCAACCCAAGACATGACGAGGCCGAAGGAAACTCTTTAAGGCGGGCGCAAGGCTGAAAGAAGAGTTAGAAGGTCAAGTCTAGGTCTAGGGAGTCAATTCAAGTATGAATTATTCATACTTAACTAGTATCAGTCGACTGATACGATGTAGCAGTCGACTGATATGGTGCTCGACTAAGTCAGGCTGAAAACCGGACTATCAGTCGACTGATGAGGCAATCCAGGCAGTTGACTGCCAATCCAGGCAGTTGACTGATCAAGTCGAAAATGGGCACATAATGGAGTCTCACTTGACTCCTCGCGGCGATCACTCGACTGATCGCTTCATCAGTCGACTGATAGGGCTCCCGTTGGAAATGGCGACTGTGAATCCCTGCAGATTCGCTCTGTCAGAAGCCGTTAGCTTCGATGATAGTCGACTGATGGTGAGCATCAGTCGACTGATCAAAGCTCAACGGGAAAATATCCCTTATTCTATAAGAAGAGGCCTTGGGGAGCTTGGTGAAACTAGTGCTCCCATTCCTAGCTACACCCTCGTGCTCACCAAGTTTTCTCCAAGTGTTTTTGTGATTCTAAACCTCCTCTTCTCTAGTCTTCATCTTCCATCATTGTAAAGAAGAGGAGTGCATTGTAAGACAAGGTTTCTCCACCTTGGTTCATCCAAAGGAGTATTTAGTGAAGCTTGGCTGGGGCTAATCCACCTTACGGATTACCGTGGAGTAGGAGTGTCATCTCCGAACCACGTACATCGGGTGTTAGCATTGTTTTCTTGTTTCTCATTCTTATTTGTATTTGTATTTGTATTGCTTCCGCTAACGTACTTGTAGAAACAAAGAAAGGCTAATCACCCCCCCCCCTCTAGCCATTACAAAGATCCAACAAGTGGTATCAGAGCCCGGATAGCTTGGAAGATTTCACCATCAACCAAGGCATCAATGGCTCTTCAAGAGGGATATAGCACCGCCAAGCCACCGCTCTTCGATGGGAGCCACTTTGCGTATTGGAAAGGTAGGATTAAGTATTATCTAATGAGTAATATTGAGGTTTGGCATAACATTGTAGATGGCTTGGAGGAACCGGTGGATGAACATGGAAACTCTATTCCAAGCAAGGATTGGACAAGGGAAATGAATAGGAGGTTCGAATCAAATGCAAAGGCGGTACTCACCATTCAATGCGGTATTACAATGGAGCAACTCAACAAGGTGGGGCCTTTCGAATCCGCCAAAGAGTTATGGGAAAAGCTCATTGAGCTAAATGAAGGATCCAATGAGTCAAAGAGGGCCAAGAAGGACTTGCTAATTGGACAACTTCAAGCCTTCCAAATGAAGACCCATAAAACCGTAAGCCAAATGCATGGAAGGTTTAAGGAGATTGTGAATGGACTCCACATCATAGGTGAGCGAGTTGACAATCGGGATTTGGTAAGGTACATTCTTCAAGCATTTCCTAGAACTTCTCTATGGACTTCTATAGTTGATGCTATTAAGGTAACTAGGGATCTTTCTCAAATTAAAATTGATGAATTATTTTGTGAGTTTGAATTGCATGAGCAAACTAACATGTCCTCTAAGGAAAAGAGTTTAGCTCTATTTGTTGAAAAGAAGGAAAAGAAGAAGAAAGAAAGAAAAGAAGTGTCATCATCATCCGAGTCGGAGCATGATTCAAGTAGTAATGGAGACTCGTCTAGTGAGATGACCCACTTTGTCAAGAAGCTCTATAGAAAATCAAAGGAGTTCAATAATAGAGAAGAAAGGAAGGGGTCTCATTCTTCAAGAGGTAAGTTTAGTGGTAATTCAAATTTTAACAACAATGTGATTTGCCATGCTTGCAATAAGAAGGGGCACATAAAGCCAAATTGCCCGGAGCTAAAGAAGAAGGAAGAAAAAGAAAAGAAAAAGAAGGAAAGGAAGGAGAAGAAGAAGAAGGAGGCCATGATGGCTCAAACCACATGGGACACACCAAGTGTTGAAGATTCCTCCTCCGATGATGAGCTTTGCCACGTCACACGCCATGTGGCATTCATGGCCCAAGGAGATGACTCCGGTACATCAAGCCAAGAAGAAGACTCTTCAAGTGATGAATCGTCATCTAGTGACGATGAGGTAATGAACTCTCCTAAAGTTAAGCTTCTTTATAAATCAATTGCTTATCTTAAAGAGGCTCTAGATAAGTCTAAATCTAAGGTTAGAAGCATGAAGGTAGAACTAAAGGCCATTAGGAATAAAAAACCTTCACATGTTGATTCTTGCACACTTAAGGAAGAGAATGACAAACTTAAGGATGAGGTTAGTAACTTAAAGGCATGCTTAGAGAAATTTACGAATGACTCAAAATATCTTGACATGATCCTTAGCCGACAAAGAGCCGTTTACAACAAGGCCGGTATAGGATATAAGCCAAAAGAAAAAGAAGTTGCTTATATCTCATTGATTAATAGAAAAGCAACCATTAAGGGTAAGGTTAAGAAAGCATGGGTACCTAAGAAGTTTTTACTTAATGTTACCGGTCCAAATGTTTGGGTACCAAAAGCTTGTGTTTGTCATGTGATTTAGGTAGGAGAGCAAGGTATGTGGATTGTGCATAGTGGTTGCTCAACACACATAACCGGGGATGTGAGCAAGTTCTCCACAATTAAGTATGTGAAGAAGGGAGCGGTGTCTTTTGAAAATAATGGAAAATTCAAGATATTATGTAGAGGTACAATTGAGGTATCCCCCAAAATTTCCATTCACAAAGTTTTACTAGTTGAAAATATGAAATTTAATTTATTAAGTGTTAGTCAACTTTGTGATGCAAGCTATCATGTGTCTTTTGAATCTTCTAAATGCATGATTAGACACGAGGAATTAAATGATTGTATGTTAGTTGGATATAGGAAATCAAATATTTATTATGTTGATCTTTCATATGCTTCTAACATTTCTACTAAGTGTCTTGTTGCAAAAGAAGAAGAAAGTTGGCTATGGCATAGGAGATTGGGGCACATCAACATGAAAAACATAGCCAAAGTAGCCAAGTTGGAGTTGGTCAATGGGCTACCAAAGATCAAGTATGTCAAGAACAAAATATGTGATGCATGCCAAGAAGGAAAACAAACAAAGACATCACACAAAGGTAAAACCTTAACTAATACCTCTTTACCGTTAGAACTATTGCATCTTGACTTATTTGATTGCCATAGTACTCCTTCTTTAAATGGTAGCAAATATTATTTAGTTATAGTAGATGATTTTTCTAGGTATACTTGGGTCTATTTTATGAAACATAAGGATGATACTTTAAAAATAATCATAGGATTTAGTAAAAGGGTTGAAAATGAAAAGAGTCTCAAAATCAACCGGATCCGTAGTGATCACGGCGGTGAATTTGAGAATTCTAAATTTTCACAATTTTGTTTAGAGCAAGGGTACAAGCATGAGTTCTCTTGTCCTAGAACACCCCAACAAAATGGGGTGGTGGAAAGGAGAAATCGTGCCCTACAAGAGGCGGCTAGGACTATGCTTAATGCATATTCTCTACCTAGCTACTTGTGGGCGGAAGCGGTTAATACCGCTTGCTATATCCAAAATAGGGTTCAAATCTATAGGTTTTTAGGAAAGACACCATTTGAATTATGGAATGGGACTATTCCCACAATTCATTATTTCAAAGTCTTTGGATGTAAAGTTTATATTTTAAACACCAAAGATAACTTAGAAAAATTTGAATCCAAAGCGGATGAGGGAATCCTAGTTGGATACTCATCCATGAGTAGAGGATATAGAGTCTACAATAAGAGAATCCAAGGGATTGAGGAGTCCTCTAATGTTCAATTTGATGAAACCACTAGTACCTACCCTAGAAAGTCCTCTATTGATAAGGATATTAATGACAATAATGAAGACATTACCCAAAAACTTCAAAATTTGACCATAAGGGGTAATGATCAAGGGGGAGGAAGAGGAGATTCCGATGATGAAAGGAGGGTAGAAGATGACAATGATCAATTTGAAACCCCTTCTAGAACCCTAAGAATTCATCAAGATCATCCACTGGACCAAGTAGTAGGAGATCTATCTCAAGGAGTAAGAACTAGGTCATTTCATAGAGCTCCTACTAGTCAAGTTGCTCTTATTTCACAAATTGAGCCCAAATCGATCAATGATGCATTACATGATCCGGATTGGATTTTGGCAATGCAAGATGAATTGGCTCAATTTGAGAGGAGTCAAGTATGGGAGTTAGTTCCTAGACCCAATGATAGCACCATAATTACTACAAGATGGGTCTTTAGGAATAAGCTAGATGACCAAGGAAATATCACTAGAAATAAGGCTAGGTTGGTTGCTAGGGGATTCAATCAAGTTGAGGGGCTTGACTATGATGAGACTTATGCCTCGGTTGCTAGGTTAGAATCTATTAGAATTCTCTTAGAGTATGCTTCCTATATGGGATTTAAACTTTATCAAATGGACGTTAAATCGGCATTCCTAAATGGTTATATTAAGGAAGAAGTATATGTAGAACAACCACCCGGGTTTGAGAACATAGATTATCCAAACCACGTATATAAGCTTAGGAAAGCATTATATGGGTTAAAACAAGCTCCCCGGGCATGGTATGAAAGATTGTCATCTTTCTTAGTTTCTAAGGATTTTAGAAGGGGCCAAGTAGATCAAACCTTGTTTATAAAGTCAACATTAAAGGATATCTTTATAGCCCAAATATAAAGATATCCAGGCTACCCAGATGGCTAGCACAGCCGTGTTAAGGCTTGAAAGGGCAAGGGGTCGATTCCTGAAAGTGACGACCAGGCTACCGATGACTCCGTATTTCTGCACTAGCCACCTGAGACCTGATTTACCCCCCTCCACACGTAGGGGCAGTGGTGGGGGGCCGCTAATGTGGCGGTTCCACATTTTTTTTTATAGCCCAAATATATGTTGATGACATTATTTTTGGGTCAACAAATGATGATCTTCTTCAAGACTTTATAAAAAACATGGAGAATGAATTTGAAATGAGTTTGGTTGGAGAGCTTAACTTTTTCCTAGGGTTACAAGTCAAGCAAACCAATGAAGGGATTCATATTTATCAAACCAAATATGCAAATGAAATGATCAAGAAATTTGGTTTGGAAAATGCCAAAATTGTAACCACTCCTATGGCCACTAGCACTAGAATAGATAGTGATCATGATGGTAAATCAATTGATCTTAAACTTTATAGGAGTATGATTGGTAGTCTACTATACCTAACCGCTAGTAGACCCGATATCTTATTTGCGGTAGGTATGTGTTCAAGATACCAATCTTGTGCCAAAGAATCACATTTAGTAGCCGTTAAGAGAATTTTAAGATATATTAAAGGCACCCTAAATGTAGGACTTTGGTATCCTAGGACTAAGTCCTTTGAGTTGCTTGGCTATACCGATTCTGATTATGCCGGTTGCAAATTGAATAGGAAGAGTACTAGTGGTGGATGCCAATTTCTTGGGTCCTCCCTAGTTAGTTGGAGTAGTAGGAAGCAACATTGTGTTGCTTTATCAACCACCGAAGCCAAATATGTGGCTATGGGTGGTTGTGTAGCTCAATTACTTTGGATGAGGCATACTCTTGAGGACTATGAGCTACACTACTCTAACATTAAAGTTTATTGTGACAATGTGAGTACCATCAATTTGACCAAAAATCTGGTACATCACTCTAGGACCAAGCACATTGAAGTGAAACATCACTTCATAAGAGATCATGTGGCAAGAGGGGACATTGAACTTAATTATGTAGAATCTAAGTCCAACCTTGCCGATATCTTCACCAAAGCTCTTCCCAAAACTGAATTTTCATCATTAAGGAGAGAGCTTGGTATGTGCTTTGTAGAGTAAAATTCTAGGTTTGCATGATCCCATATTCATATGTTAGCCTTACACCTTGATGCATCTCACAAAAAGCCTTAAGAAACCTTGATTCTTGTATTAAGACACTTAGGAACATGTGAGATGATAGGGAAGGTGTACTTGGTTCATCATGTTTGTTATGATGCATTACTATGAGCCAATGACACACCTAGAGACATGAATACTTCATGGACCAATCATTGGGAAGACTTATATTCAAGTAATGAATACATAGCTCCAAGAACATGATTGGAAATATCAAATAAAATATATTTTAAACTATGTTTGTCATATTTTGAAAAATAGTTTTCAAGTGGAACACAAAAGTGATACAAAGGTTGCAAATTTTTTAGAACTTTTGTTAGTTTCCAAGTTTGTATCAATCTTGAAATCTGGAAAACATATATTTTTCAAACTATTTTTCCGTAATAAAGTATGATCTCAGAAATGTGTACACAAAATTTCGTGATTTTTTGAGGTTTCTAGAATTTCTAACGCATTTCTGAAGTTGGGCTGAAAAGGTTGAAATTCGGATTTCAGGCGTAGCAGTCGACTGGTTCAGAAACCAGTCGACTGATACACTGTGTTTTCTGATAAATAGCTCCATTTTCTGATATTTAGTGTATCTTTGATGTCCTAAAACTATAACATGATAATATTGGGTATAAACAAATTTTTAGGACTGGTTAAAGCAGTGTTTTAGGGGGAGTTTCATAATATATATCTTTTCATCCCCAAAACTTACATTGTTGGTGCAAAGTTAGGCCTTAACTTTCGAACTTCTGTTATGCTTTGCCTCAAATGTTATTCACACATCATGAAGCATATCTTGGATTAAGGGGGAGCTTAATATCAATCTTATACCTTAGTCCAAGATACAACAACTTTAATTCCTTCATGAAATTTATGAATCCTTCTCTTTTTGATGTATGTCAAAGGGGGAGAAGGAATGTTTAAGTTAGAATTCATATTAGAAATATGATTATATGCATATGGTAAAGACCTAACTTAAATGATTGCCAAACATCAAAAAGGGGAGATTGTTGGTGCAACAATGCCCCAAGCATTCATGTGTTTTGATGTTTGGATAATCATCTAAGTTAGGCAATGCTTTGTGATTTAATTGTGAACATGTTTAAGTGACAGGAAAATCCAAGGATGAAGACTTGGTAGAAGAAAAGTCCAAGTATGATCTTGGCAAGGAAAGTCCAAGGGACGGGCTTGGCAGCATAAGACCAAGCTTGTAGTCTTGGCAACATAAAGTCCAAGTGAACCTTGGCAAAGGAGGTCCAAGTATGATCTTGGCAAAGGAGGTCCAAGTATGATCTTGGCAAAGGAAGTCCAAGGGATGGACTTGGCAGCATAAGACCAAACTTGTAGTCTTGGTAGCGTAAAGTCCAAGTGAACCTTGGCAAAAGAAGTCCAAAGTAAAGTCTTGGCAGCATAAGTCCAAGCTTGTAGTCTTGGCAGCGTAAAGTCCAAGCTTTTGGTAACCCAAGACATGACGAGGCCGAAGGAAACTCTTTAAGGCGGGTGCAAAGCTAAAAGAAGAGTTAGAAGGTCAAGTCTAGGTCTAGGGAGTCAATTCAAGTATGAATTGTTAGGGCAATCTCTTGCCGTAATATGGTTTTGATGGTGTGGCAAAGGGTTTAAGTTAGGTTGATATTGTTGATTTGATATGTGCGTTGAAGTCGTGCAGGACTTAGTAATTTGCACATGGAGCCATGGCGAGTTTCACCAACTCATCACTCGGGCCTTGAGTCGGTGAAGGATTGCTTTGCGGAAGCCGTGCGTTTGGAGCATCCGAGGGACCGCCGGACGAGAAGCTTGGAGTGAAGCCGGAGGAAGTAGACTTCGAGGCAAGAGACGCGAAGGAGCATTGCAGAGCCGTGCGCCTGATGCTGCCGAGGGACGTGGCCGAGAACGAAGAGAACTTCGAAGGCGAGGGACTCCGAGAGATGAGAGTGAGCGATTGTAACCCGGGGAAGGGTAGCTCATGCGGCCGATCGCCATGATCGATCGACCGACCATTGCCGAGCGGCAATAATCGATGTCGACCGATCGCTGAGCCGAGAATCGATCGACTCATTGGGCGACCGGTTGATCGAGCACGCGATCGGTGATGGTGCCATCACGGTCGATGATGCGATCTGGATGGATGGTATCCAACGTGGAAAGCAGCCGTTATTGGGCACTCGCCACCGATGATGGGTGCCATCGGTCAGCCGATCTGTCAACGGGAAGAAACCCTCTTCCTCTATAAAAAGGAAGGGGGTAAGGGTTTGGGGGCCTAATGCTTATGCTCTAATACTCTCCCAAAGTTCCCTAAAGCTTTCCATCCTCTTACTCAAGCTTATTTCCATTCTATTTGTAAGAGGAGTGTTTGTAAAGGTTACCTCCACCTAGCTTGGTGCAAAGGAGAGACCAATAGTGATTGGGTTTCGGAGTGATTCACCGTGGACGAATCGGACCGTGGATTAGCGGCGTAGCCGTGAACCACGTTACATCTCGGTGTTTGTATTGCTTGCTTATATTTTTCTTGTCTTTATTTGCATTTGTATATTCCGCTTGCGCTAACGCTTTGTAGACGAGCAAAATACGACGTCCAACGAACGAGGGCTATTCACCCCCCTCTAGCCGGCCGTACCGATCCCCGACAAGTGGTATCAGAGCCAGGTCGTTTGTTGAGGACTAACCGCCGCAACAAACACTTCATCTAAAGATGGTCGGCTCAAACATTCACCCACCGAAGTTCGACGGCGAATTCTCTTGGTGGAAAAAGAGAATGGAGGTATTCTTCGAAACCGACTTTGAAATATTGTTAATTATGGAAAATGCAGGTGAAGTTGCCTAGGAACGAAAATGGGGAGCCATTGGAGAAATCAAGGTGGAGCAAGAGACAAAGAGAAGAATACTTGGCGAATTCAAAGGCCAAGCACCACCTATACAATATCCTTCCCCAACAAGAAGTTAATAGGATAGGGGAATGTTCTAGTGCTAAGGAGATGTGGGAGAAGCTAGTAGAGCTTCATGAAGGTACCTCGGAGGCTAAGCTAGCGAGAAGAGACCTCCTCCGCTCCCAACTATCAAATATTAGAAAAGGAGAAAAGGTAACTTCCCTACATTCTAGAATTAAAGAAATATTAATTGGGCTAACAAGTGTAGGTGAGAAGCTATCAAACCGGGATATGGTAATGAAGGCCATAGATGCCTTTCTCCGGTCCTCAAAATGGAGCTCCATGGTGGACTCATTTTACATCTCCAAGAACCTAGAGGTGAGCACCTTGGAGGAATTCTTTTCAACCATGGAGCTTCATGAGACAAGGCTTGAAGGAATACAAGAAGAGCCTAGAGTCCAAACTTCAAGGGGAGTGGCCTTGATGGCCAACAAAGGGAAAAAGAAGATCGAAGTTCCCTCCTCCTCCGATGACAAAGCGTCTTCCTCCTCCTCCATGGATAGCACCGAAGAAGCCTATATGGTAAGGAGGGTAAGACGTGCTTTAAAAGGTTTTCATTTTCATAAATCTAATGATAGGAATAGAAGACCAAGGGGGAAGGTCATATGCTATAATTGCCAAGGAGAGGGGCACATAAGGGACAATTGTCCCCTCCTAAATAAGAGCAAGAAAGAAGAAAAGAAGAAGAAGGGGAGCAAGAAAAAGGAAGAAGAAAAGAAGGCAAAAGGAAAAGGGAAGGTCATGGCACTCAAAGCCAAGACATGGGATGACGTTGCCCCCGCCTCCTCATCCGAAGAAGAAGAGCATGTCTACTCCAATCTAGCACTAATGGCTCTTCATGACTCGGATTGCTCCTCCTCCTCAAATGAAGAATCAAGCTCAAGTGGGGAAAGTTCAAGTGAAGGGGGAGCTTCTACATCCTCCTCATCAGAAGAAGAAGAGGATATGGAAACTATGGTAACGAATGCTTCTCCTAAGAAAATAGTTTCCATAATTTCTAGTTTAACTAAGGAGTTATTTGGCATGAAAAAGAAAAGTAAAAGCATGTTTAGTCAAATTAAGGAATTAGAACAAAAGCTAGAAAATGCATGCTTAAATGATAATGTTTCTTCTTGCCATGATGATGCATGCTCACATGACTATATGCCTTTGGATGTTAATGATGCATGCATAGAGGAAAATAGGGCACTAAGAGAAAAGGTAGATTATTTAACCAAAGCCCTAGGAAAATTCACAATTGGCTCCAACACATTAAATATGATCATAGGGAGCCAAAGGGCAAGCTTTAACAAAAAAGGCCTAGGATACAAAGAGAAGAAAAATGAAAAGGCCTACAAATGCCTAATAGCTAGGGGACAAGATAAAAAGAAAGTAATTGCTAGAAAATGGATCCCCAAGGAATACTTAGTGAACCCAATAGGAAAGAACTTATTTTGGGTTCCAAAATCCATCCTTAAGGGTTAGGATAACCCTAGGGTAGTCAACCATATGGAATTAACCTATATCATATTTTGGTTGACTTAGGATGACGAGACAACATTTTTTAGATAGTGTTGGGTGATGATAACGTACCCATAAATAGATAATAATGCTTAAATCATGATGATTGATGTAATTCCTATGTATATTTGCAATCATGATTTATGATTTTGAAATTGGGCACATAATCATGAGAAATAGGATTTGAATCATGCTTTGGGTAATACTTTGTTTGTTATCATATAATACCTAATGCATGACTATTATTTGATGAATACATGAGTTTCATGATCATAATGTAGAATTCATTCATATATGTCTTTATGATCATGTAGGATGTTAGGTTGATACTTAACCATGATAGAATTGCATGAATATGTTGGTTAAGTATATACAAATACCCCCTAGGATGCATCTCACACTCACTATAGGCTAACTTGATTGCAAACTTAGCATGGGTGAGATGTTAGGATGATACAAATGTCCACTAGTGCCTATGACATTTAGATGATCATTTAAAGTATCAAAATAGCAATAATAGACCAATCATGGGGAAGGCTTATGTTTAATTCATAGACATATTGTCCAAAGATCATGGTTGGATATTTCATATGTTTTCAAAACAATTTCTTACTTTAAAATATATGTATTCATGTTTTGAAACAATTGGATGCAAGACTAGGTGTTAAAATGGATACTCTTATGATCAAAAACCTAGTAGTTTTTAAAGCTTTTGGATTTTTGGCGAAAACGTGAAAATATAATGATTTTTCATGAAAACCTATTTTTCACTGATAGATATACTTAAAAGAAATGTGTTCCCCTAATTTCATGATTTTTCAAATTTTGATCAATTGGTAAAATGCCGAACGTATCATTGAAACTGAATGACCGATGGTCAATTTCATCAAGAAGGCTAAATTCCAATTTTCAATCAACATGTGGTATTTTCTTTTTACTAGACTTGATGCCATGTGTTCTTAACTTAGTATTCATATTTTTGATGGTGTCAAAGGGGGAGAAATGAATGTGTTTAAGTTATTTATGATAAGGGAAGAGATTAAGGGGGAGTTTCATGGATTAAGGGGGAGTTGCATGTTGCTATCAAATGTTTATGTTTACATGCTTTCCTTCCTTAAAAATTTATATCAAATGTTTTTACCTAACTTAACGGATTGTCACACATCAAAAAAGGGGAGATTGTTAGGCAATCTGCCGTAATATGGTTTTGATGGTGTGGCAAAGGGTTTAAGTTAGTTTGATATGTTGATTTGATATGTGCGCTGAAGTCGCAGACTTAGTAATTCGCACATGGAGCCATGGCGAAGTTTCACCAACTCATGACTCGCGGCCTTGAGCCTGAAGGATAGCTTTGCGAAGCCGTGGCGCTTGAGCATCCGAGGGACCGCCGGACGAGAAGCTTGGAGTGAAGCCGAGCAGAGCCGTGAGCATTGGGTCTTTCGCCGAGGTATCGCCAACTCCAAAAACTTCACAAGACCTTAATTGGCAAGGGACCTTCGAGAGATCGAGCAATACGTAACTGGAACGAAGCACAAAGCTCTTAGGTGAAACTTGGTCATTTGGCTAAGTGTCGGATGGGTTTTCCCGACACCAGTCGACTGCTATGTCATGACAGTCGACTGCTCTGAGTCGATGGGTCGATCGACTGGTATAAGACCGGTCAAGTGCTTGGCAGTCGACTGCCATGGATCGGCGATCGATGTCGACATCACCGATCGCCGTGGAATGGCTGATCGATAGCAGCACCGCACGCAGAATGGAGTCGACTCGACTGGGCACTCGACTGATCGAGCACCAGTCGACTGATGGTGCCATCAGTCGACTGATGCCAGTACCGTTGGATGGTATCCAACGTGGAAAGCGGCCGTTATTGGGCAACGGCTACAGCACCAGTCGACTGATGGGTGCCATCAGTCGACTGATCCTGTGTCAACGGGAAGAAACCCTCTTCCTCTATAAAAAGGAAGGGGGTAAGGGTTTGGGGGCCTAATGCTTATGCTCTAATACTCTCCAAAAGTTCCCTAAAGCTTTCCATCCTCTTACTCAAGCTTATTTCCATTCTATTTGTAAGAGGAGTGTTTGTAAAGGTTACCTCCACCTAGCTTGGTGCAAAGGAGAGACCAATAGTGATTGGGTTTCGGAGTGATTCACCGTGGACGAATCGGACCGTGGATTAGCGGCGTAGCCGTGAACCACGTTACATCTCGGTGTTTGTATTGCTTGCTTATATTTTGCTTGTCTTTATTTGCATTTGTATATTCCGCTTGCGCTAACGCTTTGTAGACGAGCAAAATACGACGTCCAACGAACGAGGGCTATTCACCCCCCTCTAGCCGGCCGTACCGATCCCCGACATGAATTATTCATACTTAACTAGTATCAGTCGACTGATACGATGTAGCAGTCGACTGATAAGGTGCTCGACTAAGTCGGTGAAAACGGACTATCACCGATCGACATGAATCGACGATCGATGAGGTAATCACGACCGCTAATCCAGCATGATCGATCAAGTCGAAAATGGGCACAGAATGAAGTCTCACTCGACTTCTTGCGGCGATCACTCGACTGATCGCTTCATCACTCGACTGATCGCTTCATCAGTCGACTGATGAAGTGATCAGTCGACTGATAGGCCTCCCGTTGGAAATGGCGGCTGCGAATCCCCGCGGATCCGCTCGTCCGGCGTTGGCCGACGAGCCGATCGATGGTGAGCATCAGTCGACTGATCAAAGTTCAACGGGAAAAACATCCCTTCTTCTATAAGAAGAGGCCTTGGGGAGCTTGGTGAAACTAATGCTCTCATTCCTAGCTACACCCTCGTGCTCACCTAGTTTTCTCCAAGTGTTTTTGTGATTCTAAACCTCCTCTTCTCTAGTCTTCATCTTCCATCATTGTAAAGAAGAGGAGTGCATTGTAAGACAAGATTTCTCCACCTTGGTTCATCCAAAGGAGTATCTAGTGAAGCTTGGCTGAGGCTAATCCACCTTACGGATTACCGTGGAGTAGGAGCGTCATCTCCAAACCACGTACATCGGGTGTTAGCATTGTTTTCTTGTTTCTCATTCTTATTTGTATTGCTTCCGCTAACGTACTTGTAGAAACAAAGAAAGGCTAATCACCCCCCTCTAGCCATTACAAAGATCCAACAGTCTCTATACCGACTTATTTTCCAGAGTAGTTTTGAATCGCTCTTGAACCGATCTCGGACGGTTTATTTTCGAGCGATTTGAAATCGCTCTTACGAACCGATCTCGGACCGGTTTATTTCCAGCGTTTGAAACTACTCTTACGAACCGGTCTGCATTTACTTTCTAGAGCAATTTTCACATTAGGGAACTGTTCCCAAATTGCAACCGGTCTGATAACCAGACCAGTCTGAAAATTGCTCGTGCCATTGCGATTCAGAAGCAGAGTAGTTTTTCCAGGAACTGTATTCTCCTAGGGAATGTTCCCCGATTGTAACGGCTCACATCGCTTTGCTCAAGCGATTTCACAAGGAGTGGAACTTCCCCTTCGAGATCGGTCTGCGAATATCGAGTTGTGCAAAGCGCCGACAATCTTTCCCAGTGCGATTCCCTAAGCGAAACCGGGTCTGATTCTCGAACCGGTCTAAAACCTGTTCTACGCAGTAGTTTCGCGAGTTGTTTTGGGAAGCTGCGAAACTATTCGACAGCGCCAGTGGCGGTTCTTATCGTTCTTCTTTCTCGCAACTTCATTTTCGCGATGAACAGTAAATTTGCAGGAAAAAATGAAAAAAAAAAACAAATAGATGCAACACCAACAAAGCTTTGATATCATTGTTGGTGATTAAAGCATCTTTTCGAAATTGATTTAGGTAAAAAGAACGTAATAAATTACTAGAAATGGGACTTACAATTATCGTCCGATTCTTCTCGCGTCCTAGCAGTAAGGGAAGATGTTTATGCTCGCTGTCTAAGGATCAATCATAGCGGATAGATCCCTTTCTTCCACAAGCCAAGATCACAAGCGCACCTTGGTGTTCTCCGATCTCTGATCTCTCTCACGGCAGTCTCGAAAACTCACAGTTCACTTCTCACTCCAACAACACTCTGCCTACTCTATAGCACGCTCACTCTGGCCTCTTATTCATGCCTTCCTATATAGAAATTTGGACACTGTAGCATGGAGAAATGCACGCACCGTGCGTGGTTACTGCTAACATATAAAATAGAAAAAATTACATACAGCGCCCCATGCCTTTCTCGGCTCATGGTGTAGTATCTGTTCTTATCAATTTAATATCTGATATAATTTTTTATTAGAGGAGAGTTCATTAGAGTAGTTTATTGCTGGGGCTTTTAGTTGTCGCCGTGTGTTGCATGAAAACTTTCTTATTTGAGGCACTAATTGCATATTGAAGAATGTTTCGATGAAAAAACAGATTATATATGTGGTGTTTTTAATTTATTCATTTTAAGAATATTACTTCTTTTTTTCTTCCACTGTTATTTTCTCCTTTTTTAAATCATAGTAATAATTAGTAATAATATAGGACCTCATTAATTACAATAATCTTCTTTCATTATTAAAAAGGAGACAAGTCTTTTTTAAATTAATCGAAGGATTAAACAAGCAACGACCATAGCTAAAAAAGGAGTGTCCATCGCAAATCTCAAGAGGATCACTAGATAAAATATGCATTTATCATTTTTTTTATCTCAAGCACGATCGAAGAAACTGAAGTGTTCTTGAGTTTACAACGATATTTAAAGCAACGTGTTCGCCTGACTAATAGGAGGAGATTTTGAACATCGAAAAGTCTAGGTGGAGTCACATGTACTTTCTGAATTTGTCTGATGTACATATATGAAGCTAGACATTTACCTCCAAGATTAATCAGAATTGCTGTTGAGGTCGATGTCTCTCTTCCGAACGAGAAATCATTTTGGATATTTGGATTATAAAAAAAAAATCATTTTCACCGTCAACATTTGAGGAGCTTTCTATTTTGATGCCAACAATTTGTAGATCATGTCATCTAACATCATAATGGAATACAAGGAGGAGCAACATATTTGAAAGGATGGAATCAAGAAATACTCGTCTTTCCACAACTACAATGACCAACTATGGCCTCTTAGCACCACAAACCTTTTGTGTTCTCACTTTTACAAAGCTATATTTAAATCAAAGTGTTGGTGGTTTTGACATCTAATCGAGATTATCTAAGAAAAATAATGGAAAACTGAATATGTAAAAACTGGAAAAAAAATACTTACAGCAGTTTCGTCAGAAACTTCTCGCGTCCAAGGAAGAAGATGTTGTTTTCTGTCTGAGGAACAATCACAACGAAAAGCTCCTACTCTTCCACGAGACAAATTCCGACTGTGCCTTGGTGTTCACTCTTCTCTCTCGACAACACTCCGCTCGAACAACTTTTCGGCATTAAACCTCTGTTCTCTCTCTATATATCCTTTGGATGCACACCCCCTTATAAAGGGTGTCTCTATCTTTGCCACGAAGTGCGATTCGCCTCGTGCGGCGCACATTACGTTACAAAATGTATGCACGTCGCAAAGACCGCCCAAGCGATTACATCACTCACTCGTCCAAAGCATGTCACATAGACAAAATAGTCACATAGACCAATAAGAGGTATTAAGTCACATAGACTAAATAGAGCCGGAGTCATTAGTCCCAAATGACTAATAGAAGTATCCAGTCACATAGACCAGAATCGTGTCGGAGATCATAGTCCCAAAAGACTAATAAAATAACCAATTCATACTTAGGAAAATGGCTCGTGCGACAGCAAGCACACTGAGCAATCTAATACTATGAAAGTTGTTACACCTTACATAACTGCTCATAGAGCGATCAATGCTAAGAAAAGTTGTTACGCCTAACTTAGCCGCTCCTCAAATGGTATATAACCATTCTCTGAATGACACGTAGTCACTCACCTGATGACCCATTGTCATCCTCCATGTGGCTCCCAGCCATTTTCCAGGTGGTACTGAACCTTTCTCCTGGTGGTACTTAACCGTTTTCCTGGATATAATGTCTTGCTATTTGCCCAGATTAAATAATCTCCACTTACATCAATATGAGCATCTCTAATCCCTCATAATGACCATCAAGTCAAGAGTATGTTCCATATTCTCAATATTCACAAATATTTCCATACATAATAGAAATGGGTCGACCAGTGAACAGTTCTCAAAGGATGTAAACTTATTTAATCTTATTTTTTAGTGTGAATTCATTCATTTTAATCAGTAGCTTTCCTAGTCATGTTCCATAGACCGAATCATCCATAGTCAATAGGTTTACATTCTAAAGTAGTAGACCCTGATTAAAACTTCAAGCAGACACCTAAATAGTCACAAAAGGGCAAATGCTGAGATCAACATATAATCTCAAAGGTCTCACATAGTAGAGAAGCAGAGATTCTTTCTCCTACTACCCTTATCGTCACTTTAGCACACATAGTATAAATCACATGCTATGATGTCATCCTCTTTATCAATAAAGAGCGCATGTTTACCATCATACAGATCTTGATTCAGACATTCCAAATGTTTAATCCTGAATTCAACATATGAATTCTAATCTGGCTCATAAACAGGTATAGTAAATGATGAGACCATTTACTTTGATCATTTTTCTTAAATGATCTTATCTTGATACATATATCAAGACGACCCCAACTTATATGTATGTATCTCATACATATAGCTTCCAAAGCTATCCTATAAGCAATAGTCTTATCCCTATTCGTACATAACAAACAGAGATGATTGTCCATGTGAGAGGATCAATCACTACCTGTCAATATGCTCACTGAGATCTTATTAGAATGTAACATCACATACACTGAATAAATTATGGCTGACATTAAAGAACAATCAAATTACAATATCCGATTGTCATTACAAAATTGTTACATTCTATGAAGTCCCATAGACTTTACATGCTCATTAAATGACTCTCTAGTCATTGGCTTAGTAAAAAGATCTGCAAGCATAGCTCGAGTAGAGATATACTCAAGAATAACCTTCTTCTTAGCAACAATATCTCTGATAAAATTGTACTTTATTGCAATATGCTTGCCTTTGCTGTGATATTTGGGATCCTTGGAAAAAGCTATCGCAGCTTCACTGTCACAGTAGACAGTCACTGGACTCCCACTATCTTCAGCAATCTTCAGATGCTTCAGGAACCTCCTTAATCAGACCGCTTCTTGTACAGCTGTCGAACATGCCACATATTCAGCTTCCATGGTTGATAAGGCCATACAGGCCTGTTTATTGATGTTCAAAGAGATGGCGCCACCATTTAACAAGAACGCATAGCTTGATGTAGATTTTCTATCATCCAAGTCCCCAACCCAATATGCATCTGAATATCCCTTCAGGCTCATATCTGATCCTTGATAACAGAGACTATAATCTGTCGTCGCTTTCTGATATCTGAATATCTTTTTCACTGCCTTCCAGTGTCTCAGTCCTGGGTTTGACTGGAAACGACTGACTAAGCCAACAACATAGCTGATATCGAGACGAGTACACAATATATTGTATATTAAACTACCAATAGCACTGTCATATGATTTTTTATTCATCTCGGTTATTTCATTTGAAGTTTTGGGACTCATACTCTATAGGGGACTGTTGGAATGCTAGAGGAGGGGGGGGTGAATAGCGACGTGCTCGTATGATGGAATTCTTTCGTATGTTCATCTATAAACTTCATTAACACAGCGGAATATAGATAATAATAACAATAACGAAATAGACAATCACACAAGAACACAAGAATATAATGTGGTTCGGAACCTCAAGGTTCCTACTCCACGGATCGAGCTCTAAATAGCTCTAGTGATGCACACGCAACCACTAATCGCAAATACTCCTCGACACAAGTCGGAGGTGGAGAAACCTCTTACAAACTTTTCTTACAACAATAAGAAATGGATACAAGCAATTACAATAATGAAATACAATGCAAGTAAAGAAAACTACTTTATAATTGCTCTTTGAATGCTTGATCGCTTGGTTCCTTGAAATCAACTTGGAGACCCTGATTTGCAGCAGCAAATCACCCCAAATGCCCTCAAGAAAAACTTCCTTTTTCCTACTTCATGAGCTCCATTTAAAGCTTCTACATGTGCTGGAAAAGGTCGATCAGTCGACTGCTCGGGACCATCAGTCGACTGATGTCACTGTTGTCGTGAGACAATGGCTAGATCCACGCTGGAAAAATCCAACGGATCCACCATCAGTCGACTGATTATGACCATCACGATCGATGAGCCTTCACTGATCGCTAGACCCGAATGAGTCGACTCATTCTCATTCTCGAAAAATCGAGCACCGACCGTGATCACAAGATCGCCGATCGCTCCAATCATCGATCGTGCCCACCTATGGCGATGATCGCTAGGCTACTTCCCGCATGATCAAACCCTAGTTGACTCGCCACGATCGTATGACACCGCCATCCGTCATACCTCAAACATGAGGTTTTATCCCAAGTATGGTTCCCCCATACTTGCTAGACTACCCTTAGCCTAGACCTAAGCCTTCTAGCCACCTCCATCAGCCTCACGTCTCTCGGATCCCTCCAAGTCATCCATCACGCTAGCCTTCAGGTGCTTCCATCGGCTATGTCATGCTAACAGTGTCTACATCGTCAAGGCACATTAGACTTACGCCGCCAAGACTCCACTTGGACTTTACGTCGTCAACCATTGGACTTATGCTGCCAAGACTTCACCCTTGGACTTTACGCCGCCAATATTAAACCCCTTGGACTTCTCAAATGCCAAGGCTCAAACTTGGACTTTCCCTTGCCAACCCATGTTGGACTTTCCATTGCCAAGACTCATGCTTGGACTTTACTTGTCAAGACCCATGCTTGGACTTTCCTTGCCAAGACCCATGCTTGGACTTTTCCTTGCCAACCCATGTTGGACTTTCCATGCCAAGTACCCATGACTTGGACTTTCCCAAATGCCAAGTGTCCCACTTGGACTTTTCATGCCAAGTACCTAAGACTTGGACTTTCCCATGACAATTACATTGTCATATGTTTTTGTCGAACATCAAAACATCTCTCGAGTCAAGCTCGAGTCCTGGTCAATCGTGACCTGGGACGATTACACCAACAATCTCCCCCTTTTTGATGTTTGACAAAAACCAAATAAACCATTGAGTTAGAACACTAACTCAAACTCCCTTATCAATTTCTCAAATTTATAATCTTACCTTTCTCCCCCAAATATTCTCCCCCTTTTGACTAACATCAAAAATGTTTTCTCTCCAAGGAGGGCAATGTCTCATGTCCCAATGAGATCTTACAATCTCCCCCTTGGTCCAAAAATACCTAGGATGCCTACCATCTTCCTAGTGATAGGTCTCATATCACTCAAGAGAGACAATCCTATTCACTCTCCCAATTTCCAAATTGGGTATCTCAAAATCCCATCAATTTTCTCAATTGATGACATTCTCCCCATAACTTCTCCCCTTCAAGAAGAGAAAAACACATCTATCATTTCATGATGGATACCTCCCCCTAAAGGCTTGCTCCCCCTAGACCATTGCACCAACAATGTCCTTGGGAAGTCCCTAAGCCAATAGGAACTCTAATCCATCATAAATAAGGTTCAAAGCTCAAACATGAACTCTTCCATCCTTAAATTTGATACAAACCCTAAACAACTCTCCTAATCTATATCCAATGGATGTTCACCCTTTATAATGCTTCCCAAAGTATATCCTAGGGTTAGGAGTGGTTAGGGAACCTTTACCATAGCTGAAATGGGCTAAACAACCTTGTTTTTCCTGAAATCAGCATTGACAGTCAACTCTATCGATTCTGAGTCATCACGGTCACATCACCGATCGCCACCCGAGGCGATTGATAACTGAAATATCAGAATTTTAGTTATCAGAAACGAAATTCATAACTAATTATACGTATATCAAAAAATCATGAAAATTCATACATATAATACCTATGACAAATACACTAGGTGAAAAATATTGAAAAATTATTTTACCTATAAAATAGTGAGTTTGATACAAAACTCAAAACCATTGAAATTTTCAATGTTTTGGCCCTATTTTGTATCAACTCTATCAATGGTGATTGCTATCAAAAGATAGACTTCACCAAGGTTTTTCAAAATGATTTTAAAACGTTTTCAAAATCTTATTTTGGATCATATTCTTTGGGCTCTATGTACATGACTTGTACACAAGCTTTCCCAATGATCCACCTTTGAATTAAGATGAGTTTTAGTTCATCTAGATGCAAAAATTATGCACCTTGAACTCAACTCATATCCTAGCATCTCACATATATCTAGGGTGTATAAATACACATACATGTCAATGTAATGTGAGATGTGGGTTTTGTTCTCCCTAATCTAGGGGTTTCATGCATTTCCTAGGTAACCCTACTTGATTCCCTTATAAATGAGACTTCAAGTCATGTCATTGTCCTTAATTCAATTTTAATTAAATTAAATGCATGAATGATCATGTCATAAATGATAGCAAAATAAAACATGGCCAATGATCATGATGTCATGACATATGATATAAATCTAAGCATACATGACATTAACCTTAAACCTAAACATAATCATGACATTTTATATGATTAAAAATAAACATGATGTCATGACATGTTATATGGCAAACAAAGCATGGCATATAAAAGGTATAAGTATAATAATACCTGAATTTTAATATTAGTTGTCATTTGTTATAATTAGGTTTATTTTTCCATATTCCTATTAATCTCCCAAGTGTGCCGAAAACCCAAAATGACACACTATGGACCTCTAAACCTAATTGTTCCAATTTAATTGATTTTTTATAATTCCAAAAATGTATTGGCACATCCTAAAATCTTTTAGGATTTATGATTAAACACATTTCCAAGGTAACCATAACCCTGAAAATGACCTAAGGTGTCACCTTTGCCATGGTTAAGTTAACTACCCATCCAATCAAGGTTGGCACACCCTAAATCCATCTAGCGCGAATCAATCATGCTCTTAAGAACCCAAAATCTATTTGAGCTCCTAGGGTTAATTAGGTATTCCTTAGGGATAACCTCCCTAGATACCCTCCTAATGACCCTCCTAGGCTTGTTAGCCTTGGTCATTTTGGTCTTACCTAGGTTGACTCTAGGGGTAACTCCCCTTGCAACCTTCTTAGTGGCTTCCCTAGGTTTCCTTGAAACCCTAGCCACTAGGCACACACCATGGTCAACTCTAGGGATGACTTCCCTATTGACCTTGGTCTTCCTAGACCTAGTTTGTGTTCCATAATCAAATGGAACACTATGATAAGCCACCTTAGGCTTAGGTTTGTGACCCAAACCTTTCTTGCCCTTGGTTTACTTTTGTCTCTTAGGTCCTAGATGTTGACTTTGAGATCTTGACCCTTAACTTTGACCATTAGACCCTTGAAATTGATTTTATATCTTGTTTAAGGTCTTTTCTAATTCCTCAAGCCTTGATCTCAAGGCTTGATTTTCCATCTCCAATTGCCCAATTTTCGATTTTTGATTAAGTTTTTGGTCATTACCATTTCCTCTAGGCATATGCCTAGTCCATTTAAGATTAAGACCTAGGTGTTCTCCTATTTTCTTGATAGATTCCCTAGGTAGAATTGGTCTAGAGTCATTTGATCTAGGTTTGTTCTTAGATAAATTATTTTTAGGGACATTAGTCCCAAATTTCTCCTTATTTCCTAAGTGGACATTCTTAGCTCCTAAACAAAAATATTTATTATTTCTAGCATGCTTTGATTCATGGGCAATAGCAATTGAATTGAAATTCCTAGCATGCTTTTGTCTATTAACTAAAGAAGGAGCATTACTAAATTTCACCTTAGGGTTTGCCTTGGAGGCTCCCCCTACATGTATAGCTCCCTCTTTGACTCTCTTGCTCCCCCTAGGGCATTGATTCCTAAAATGGCCCGGTTGTTGGCACTTGAAGCAAATGATGTTCTCTTTGCTTCTTTTAGTGGGGACACCGACATCTTTTGATTTTTCTTGAAGTTTTGATGCCAGAGGAGTCTTCTTGACTTTCTTTGGGCATTTGCTCTTGTAATGCCCACTTTCCCAACACTCAAAGAAAATTATATGTTTTTTTATTTAAAACTAAATTTCTTGAGTTACCTAGTTCGGTGGTGAGTGTTTCTTGAGCTTTCTCTTCCTCTCGACCGGATGTGGATGGCTCCTCTTGTTGCTCCGGTGTTGAGGATGCTTTAATCTCCTCCTCCTCAATACTAGAGGTGAAGGTCTCCTCCGATTCTACTTCCTCTTCCTCCTTAGATGTTGATGGTCTCTCAACCTCTAAGTCCTCACTTCCTTGTGAGGATAATGTGTTTGCCTCTTCGGTCCCTTCCTCTTGGACCGATGATGGACTTTCATGGAGCTTGTGTAAAATATCGGAAAAAATAATAATAATAAATAAATAAATAAAAAATAAAATATTATTCCTCGTTAATTGATAAACTATCTTGTGGAATTTTTCAAAAAATTTTAGAAATTTTTCTGGATTTAAATGGAGGTTCCATGGATATTTTATGGGGATAAAACGAACAGGCTTTTGTAAAGCCTGTTTAGGCTATCTTGTATTAAATGGTTTAATTAAACCAAATCCGCCGTTTCCCGTCGGTATAAGTATTCGCGACTCCTCTTTTCTTCTTCGCGATCCCGACCTTTCCTCCTCCTCCTTCCCCCGCGCGACTTCCTCCTCCAAATCGCTCGCCGCTCCACACGCCGTCGCCGCCCTTCGCCGCCTGTTGGAGCAGCTCGCCGTCCACAGTCGCTGTCGCTCGCTGCGCAAGCCGCGCGAGCACCACCGTCGCTCTTCCTTTTCTCCGGATTAAGCGTCGTCGCAACGCCACTCGCCGCTGCCGCTCCACCGTCGTTGATGGCCGCCTCCTCAAGCTAGCCGCGAGCTCTCGTTGCCCTTCGATCGCCGGCGCCCCAAGTCGCTGCTGCCGCAGCGAGTCCAATTTTGGTGATAAGTCGTTGTTTTCCTCTATTCCCCCCCCCCCCCCCCGAGCGAGCAGATCACCCCTGTGTCGCCTATTTTGATTAGCCGCGTGCCGCCATCTCCTTGCCGTGCCCTTGTTCGATCTGTCGATCCAGACGGCAGACGCCCTAGTTAGGGATTCCATCACAAGATTGAAAGATGGGAAGGAGGGGTACGGTCCGATCGGTTGCACAGTGCATTTGATCACTACGAGATCCATCTTGTTCCTTGGCTGTTTCTGTGAACATCGCAACCATCTGCACCTCAGTGAACAACAACAACCATCGTGTGTTTTGGTAGCAATGCAACGTCGGTGTTGTTCAATAGCTTTTCTCAGTCGATCGTGAGAGTTGTACCCGATGATCTACTCTCACATCTATGGGTAACTTCTTAGCCGTCTTGTTGTTTCTTAGATTACAGATTTTTGGTGTGTTTTGGACAGGGATTTGGGTTGTTTCACGTGTAGCAAGGATAAGGCAGACCATTGTGGGGTTTGTCTCCAATTCAATTGATTGGACTTCGGTCTGATTGAAGCAGGGAGCTAGGTAAGCTCGGATTTGAATAATTGATAGATGTGAGCTATGTTCTACAGTTAATTGTTAGCTCAGTAAGTAATTGTTAATGAACTGTATAGGTGTAGCTTGTTATGTGATCGAGTTCACTAGTATGGACGAACGAGGTTAATTGATTCAGATTGGGTGCTATTAGGTGGACAAGGAGGTTGTGCGATTGAAGCGTAACCAGGTGAGTCTGAATCTTAATGCTTATGAACATATGTTAACTGTAGATTGAGATGTTATTTAGTTAGCTTGATTAGCTATGATTAAATTGACAGTTGATATGGTGATTAAAAGATAATGGAAGAAACTATTCAATTAGTTGATCGAGATGCGAAGTCAATGTAGGACTCGAATCGATCATTCGTTGTATGCTAGCACTTAACTATAAATGTTGTGATATGTGCAGGACATGATACGAGGCAGATATTCATGAACGTGAAGACGATTGGTGTCTACAAAGCAGGTGGGTAATTTCCTACCTAGTCCGGGTAGATGTATTGCATTCAGATTTAGTCATAGATATGAGCATGTTGGGTGTTCATATTATCTTGACCCTGCTCTTTTTATCGTATGCTTGATCCTTTACCGTTGGCTATTAACTCCATTGTTGATATCATGTTATTTTACCATGATTAGGAGTTATACATATAGGTGATGTAAGTAACTTAGAATTTGTTTAAGTTAAGTGAAAATAGTAAAGTCCGAATGACAACTTGATTGTACATTGGGCAAAAAGGTCATCCATATTTAGATAATGTCTTGAACCTAGGGCTAGTTCTAGTACCCTTAGGTTGCATGTTACCACCGACCATATATTGTGTAAATGGTCAGGGGAATGATACTTAGTGTGTCGCTACGGACCGGTGGTCCTAGCTTGTTATAATCGAGTAGTACGACTCTCACAAGATAGAGAGTTAGTCCATCGATGAGTTGACTCTCTACAAGATAGAGAGTGCGTCGATTAGATCTGTATGACTCTCTACGGGATAGAGAGTATTATGATCGATTGAGTACGACTCTGCAGGATAGAGAGTGCGTTGATCCGTTAGTATGATTCTCTCAGAGAATAGAGAGTCTATGGTGGATGTCTCAGATGTGAGACATTGCATTCATGCATTTGCATGCACGACGGGCGACGAGTCTCCTTGTGTTTGAGAGTGCCACCAGTCATCCTGCCTCCACGGTTACTCATAGGAGGAGTCACCCGTGTGAGGGCAGAGCATTGTGGTGCCGCACTCTACCACTATAGACGGTGGTAGTGGGATTTGCGGGTCATAGTCCTGCGTGTGTGACACTCGACCACTCATGGGTAGTGATCACGGAGTGGCCAATAGCAGGGACCCCATCATGTAGCTTGCTCTTTACGCTTATATGCTACTCGACCATACCGCCACCGAGAGTAGTGGCTGAGTTGGGACAGTTGTCATGCTCGAGCCACCGAGGCCACACTGGGGTCGTGGTAGCTTTAGGGTGAGCCGACATGACCATGCATGCTGCATTGCCGACTTATGGCATTTTTGCATATTGCCATATATATACATATATGCATGTATATATATATATATGGATGATTGTGATTAGTATACATATATAGATGCAGTCTATATATATATGCTTATTGTGATGTTGCATTTGTTTGTATTATGTTTGTCGATTTGATCAGACATCATATTCATGCATGTTTCTTGCATATGTTATACAGCTGTGTCTGATATCGTATGTGCTGGATGTACTCATTAGATACCTTGACCTCGTAGCATGAGTAGATTATGAGTTGGTATCTACTCTTCCCTGCTATATATATATATGTCGATATATGTTCAAGTTGGATCGAGTAGCGCTTGAACTTCAGATATGTCTGCATTTTTTTTTATATTGTTTATTTGGTTAGACGGTATATCCTTGTATTTATATACTATGCTGATATACCTGTTGTACTTCTAGAGTATGTCGTTGAAATACATGTGATATTACATATATATACATATTTTCTATTACCTTCTGAGTTTTACTCACCACCCCCCATGGACCCTGGGTTTTTCTGTCGCCCAGGTAACAGGTAGAAGACTTCGTGACAGCTTGGAGCACCGTCGGCTGACATCATCTCATCTCACCTCCGAGGCTCCCGTGTTCTGTTTTGGGCCTTCCGTCCGCCGTGTTATGTATTCGGAATTTTCGTGATGTATATGTTGTATATTCAGATTTTGTCGAGGTTTGTGTTGTTGTGGTGTGTTAGTCATACCGGTATGCATGTGTGGGATTGTTGTATTGTTGTGGTATGTTTTCGCTGTGTTTTTGTGTAGTTATTGTTTTGATATATATATATATTGTTGTTATTGTGGGCCTACGGGCCTTGTATTAACCCGAAATGTTGCCACGTACAGGGGAGGTGCCGTCCGTTTGATTTTCGGCTCGGTATGCTCTCGGGGCGTGACAACTTGGCCACTTGGCTTCATATCTCCTTGGCATCTACATAATTACCTAACATGCACAAGATATTGTTAGGTATTAAATCAATTAAAAACTTTAATACCTTATCATTTTTCTCTAAGGCTTGGACTTGTTCTTCGGTTCATCTCTTTTTCTTGAGGAACCCTCCCTTTGGTCCTATTGGATAGCTATATCCCTCCATTAAAATGGATCATTCTTCAAAGTCCCTCATCATTACGAAGTCTTCGATCCTTGCCTTCCATTGTATAAACCCTTCTTGTCCATAGAAAGTATAAGGGATAGGTGTGTTGATATCCCATCCTAGTTGCTCTTGAACTTTCATCTTCACCCTCTAGCGTGCTCTCGCGGCGGTCAAACCTTGAAGAGCCCCGGGCTCTGATACCACTTGTAGGAGACCGTTGGAATGCTAGAGGGGGGTGAATAGCGACGTGCTCGTACGATGGAATTCTTTCGCGTGTTCGTCTACAAACTTCGTTAGCGCAGTAGAATATAGATAATAATAACAATAACGAAATAGACAATCACACAAGAGCACAAGAATATAACGTGGTTCGGAACCTCAAGGTTCCTACTCCACGGATCAAGCTCTAAAGAGCTCTAGTGATGCACACGCAACCACTAATCGCAAATACTCCTTCTTGACACAAGTCGGAGGTGGAGAAACCTCTTACAAACTTTTCTTACAACAATAAGAAATAGATACAAGCAATTATAATAATGAAATACAATGCAAGTAAAGAAAACTACTTTGCAATTGATTTTTGAATGCTTGATCGCTTGGTTGCTTGAAATCAACTTGGAGACCCTGATTTGCAGTAGCAAATCGCCCCAAATGCCCTCAAGAAAAACTTCCTTTTTCCTCCTTCACGAGCTCCATTTAAATCTTCTACCTGTGCTGGAAAAAGTCGATCAGTCGACTGCTCGGGACCATCAGTCGACTGATACCACTGTTATCGTGAGACAACGGCTAGATCCACTCTGAAAGAATCCAACGGATCCACCATCAGTCGACTGATTATGACCATCAGTCGACTGATGAAGCCTTCACTCGACTGCTAGACCCAGCAGTCGAGTCAGACTCCATTCTGTGCCCGAAAAATCGAGCACTAGTCGACTGATCACAAGATCAGTCGATTTCTCGGCCAATCAGTTGACTGCCCACCTATGGAAGTCGATTGCTGGGCCACTTCCCGCAGTCAAACCCTAGTTGACTCTCGCCAGTCGACTGCCATATGACACCAGTCTACTGTCACACCTCAAACATGAGATTTTAGCCCAAGTATGGTTCCCCCATACTTGCTAGACCACCCTTATCCTAGACCTAAGACTTCTAGCCACCTCCATCAGCCTCACGCCTCTCGGATCCCTCCAAGTCATCCATGTCTTATTCATCCATCGCGCTAGCCTTCAGGTGCTTCCATCGGCTATGTCATGCTAACGGTGTCTACACCGCCAAGGCACATTGGACTTACGCCGCCAAGACTTCGCTTGGACTTTACGCCGCCAACCATTGGACTTATGCTGCCAAGATTTCACCCTTGGACTTTACGCCACCAATATCAAACCCCTTGGACTTCTCAAATGCCAAGGCTCAAACTTAGACTTTCCCTTGCCAACCCATGTTGGACTTTCCATTGCCAAGACTCATGCTTGGACTTTACTTGCCAAGAACCATGCTTGGACTTTCCTTGCCAAGACCCATGCTTGGACTTTTCCTTGCCAACCCATGTTGGACTTTCCATGCCAAGTACCCATGACTTGGACTTTCCCAAATGCCAAGTGTCCCACTTAGACTTTTCATGTCAAGTACCCAAGACTTGGACTTTCCCATGACAATTACATTGTCATATGTTTTTGTCGAACATCAAAACATCTCTCGAGTCAAGCTCGAGTCCTGGTCAATCATGACCTGGGCCGATTGCACCAACATACTCTTGCTTAGAATAGTACCTTTCACAATAGGTGTCTGTTCATTGTTGCAATTAGACATGCTGAAATGTTGTAACATCTTATTTATATAAGACTCTTGAGACAAACTCAAAAGTCTCTTAGATCGATCTCTGATGATCTTTACTCCTAAGATGTATTCAGCTTCTCCCATATCTATTGTGTCAAATTGTGATGAAAGCCACTTTTTGACTTCTATCACAAAACCTATGTCATTTCCTGCAATCAACATATCATCAACATATAATGATAAAATGACATACTTTCCTTTATCCTTTTTCAGAAAAACACAATGATTCTCATTGATCGTTTCGAAATCATAAGATAAAACCACTTCGTTAAATCTTATGTTCCACTGTCTTGATGTTTGCTTTAACCCATATATAGATTTCTTCAATCTACATACTTTATCTTCTTGGCCTTCAGCAACGAAACTTTCTGGTTGGACCATATAGATTTCCTCATCAAGCTCACCGTTAAGGAAAGCGGTTTTTACATCCATTTGATGTAACTCCAAGTCATAATGCGCCACTAAAGCCAAAATAACTCGGATTGACACAAACTTTACTACGGGAGAAAATATCTCCTCAAATTCAATACCCTCCAATTGGGTAAATCCTTTTGCAACTAGACGAGCTTTGTATCGGTTAATCGATCCATCAACTTTCCTCTTTATTTTGAGAATCCATTTATTCCCAATAGCCCTTCGGCCAGGAGGAAGATCGACTAACTCCCAAACATGATTCTTAATCATTGACTCCATTTCTTCAACCATTGCAACTTTCCACTTTTCTCCAGCTCTAGAGCCCAGAGCTTCCTTTACTGACTGAGGTTCCTCATCGTCAACAGGGAGTGTCATCATTGCCTCATTCTCAATATCAAACCTCTTCTTAGGTTTGATCTTACGAATACTTTTCCGTAAGTTAGGCTGATGAGAAGTCACCCCGTGATTAGGCATAGTACTCCCACTGGGTTAACTAGTTCCAGGTATCCCACTAGACACCTGTCCAATTGATAACGACTCTTCCTCCTCAAATAGAGGAACTGTCTTATCAACTTCACCTCTAGCTGGGAATTCAGTTTCAAGAAAAGTAGCATCTCTCGAATCCAATTCGGAGATTGTTCCATCTGGTTGCTCACCTATGAAAACATAACCTTTTGAAGTATCAGAATATCTTATAAAGATACACTTCTTACCTCGAGGTCCTAGTTTTCCATACTTGTGAGAATTGTCATAAACATAGGCAGCCGACCCCGAGGGTCTCAGATTTCCCAAATATGGTTTTTTGCCTGTCTAACGTTCATATGAGGTAGATGGAACTGACTTTGAAGGTACTTTGTTAAGTATATAGACTGCAACTAGTAATGCATCTCCCCAATAAGAGATCGACAAATTAGCCTGCGCCATCATAGGCCTAACCATTTCGAGAAGAGTCATATTTCTTCTCTCAGCAATCCCATTTTGCTGTGGAGTTCCAGGGATCGTCAGCTGTCTAATAATCCCTTTATCATTACATATTGTCTTGAGCATATCAGACAAGTATTCTCTTCCATGGTCAGTGCGTAAAGTCTTAACCTTACGTTCCGTTTGATTCTCAAGTTCGTTCATATAACGAATGAAGCAATCCAATGCTTCAGATTTGTGAGAAATCAAATACACATGACCGAAATGAGAGAAATCATCAATAAATGTAATGAAATAAGAAGCTCCATGTCTAGCCCTCACATTCATTGGACCACAAATATCCAAATGAATCAATTGCAACAGTGACTCTGCCCTAATAGCCTTACCGAATGGTTTTCTAATTGCTTTTCCAGCAAGACAATGCTCACATACAGACAAGCTAATCTTAGCTCGAGAGCCCAATAAGCCCTCTTTAGCTAACTGATTCATGCGATCTTGTCCTATATGTCCTAATCTAGCATGCCAAATATCATCAGTTATTTCTGCATCACTAGTAAGAGCAATATTTAAAAAACAATTATCAATCGCACAATTGTCATTTGGTTCCACATCAAGAACCATAAAATCATTCGTTAAAAAATTATAACCGATTGACACTGAGTAAATCTTGGGTTCAACACACCGACTGTAAAAATTTATACAATACCCTAAATCAAGAAGACAAGTAACTGATACAAGATTCCTCCGAATCTCAGGAGCATACAAGACATCATGTAGAAACAATGTTCTTCCACCTCGAAGGTTAAGTTTGCAAGTGTCGACTCCTTTGACTTCGACTCTTGCATTGTTTCCTACATATATTCATTTGTTGCCAGCTGGTACCCGGCGGTACTCCACATATGTAACTCGCTCTCGAGCTACATGGTTGATTTCTCCCGAATCTTTCTTGGCTCGGTACACTCCCGAGCATAGTGACCCTTCTTGTCACAATTAAAGCAAGTTACATTGCTTTTAGGTTTCTTTCCTGTCTTCTTGTTCTTCTTCTTCTTGATTGGGTCTGTCCCACCTGCAGCAGCATCTTCCTTCTTCTTTCCCTTCCCCTTCTTAAACCATCTCTTTTTCTTGAATCCAGATGATCCAGTAGAACTGGCAGCCAAATAGGCTTGGCCAAAAATTCTCACGGATTCTACTCTCTCCACCTCTAGTTCAACATGGTGCGAGACATCAGCGAAAGTCTTAATACTCTCGCTGTGAGTTAGGGTCTGCTTCATGGTCTCCCAAGAATCTGGAAGGGATTGAATGACTGCCTGAACCTATTGTTCATCTGTCAACTCCTGACTGGCAGTTTTAAGCTCCCAAATTATATTCGACATCTACCTGAGATGTTGAACCATAGTGACATTCGGGCACTTCTTGTAGCTGTCGAACTTGATCGTCAGCTATCGAAGCTTGCTCAGACTGACTCCGCTGTACTTGTCCTTAAGGGCAACCCAGACAGCATGAGCTGAAGGATACGGCTCATACTCAAAAACTAGGTTATCTATCATTGAACTAATCAAGATGCCCTTAGCAGTGGAGTCTTTCTTCTTCCATGCCTTGTAGGCATCAAGATCTCTCCTGTTTTGCGCAGTGGGACCATCTACAGGTTCTATCATGACTTGATTTACAACCTCTAGAACTTCTTGTTCCTCAAGTACATACTGTATCTTGAGGTGCCAGATCTTATAGTTATTCCCATTGAGTTTCTCACCCTTATTGAGTTCAGCTATGATGTTTTTAGTTGTCATAACCTAACATAAATAAACATATTATTTAGTTATTCAGTGTATGATTTTATGTATGTGATCTATAAATTGACTGAATGTGAATTCAATTTGGTTTACAAAATCAAGTGACAATCCAATTCTCATTCATCATTTGTATGTTCCAATCAAATCGACTTTGATCAATTATATTACATACATCCCATCTTAACATGATATTATCAAATGAACATTTCATTTAAATTCTACTCAATATGAACAAATCAAAGAGCAAAAATATCATGCATCATGTAGAGTTAACAGTATAAAATGAACATATCATTAAATTAAACTTATTGTACATTATCAACATATAACAAAGATAATTCTACTAAGAATGTTACATATAATATTCTTCCTACTCATAACTGAAAAAAATAAAAAAACTAAACAACTAGATAGATAATCATTACTCCCACTAGGACAAACACTAGTGCAGTAATGATCCAAACATGCCCAATCTTCTTGGGCTGAACTAGGACATCTCCCACCGAGATGCTCTCAAGATGATGCCAGGATGCAGAATCTTCCGTAGGACACCTTTGAAGCGATCCAAAAAGAAAGATTCCATCAAGGTCCTCTTTCGAATCATCCTCTGGATCATCACGATGCACCTCACAGTCCTCGTAGTGAAGCAGCTCAGCGCATAATTGGGTATAAGAGACGTGCCCCTCATAGCGCCCCCAGATCTGATGCGCAATGTCACTCAGGTGCTGTGACAGTGAGCGGACCAGAGCCCATATTCTATAATTCTCCAGAATCGAAAACTCCTGCATCTCCAGTCTCCAGAATAATCTATCAAGCCTCCCGATGTGCCACCCAACTCCATGATCTGAGTCATACTCTATCCCCTGGATAACTTCTCTCAGCCGATTATGCAACACATCGCGTCTCGTCATAGTGGTAATCATCCATGCCATCTGAAAATTGATATTAATTAAGTCAGTACAAAACCGACAAATCAGTACATTTACCGGCTTAATTCAATTTATATATAGGCATAGATCCATCAAAATAAATCAAGAATAAATTTCCTTGATTTTATGGAGGATTGTCGACAGACTTACTTAGACCAGTCAATTGGTACTTTTACCAATTGACTATTATCTAAGTTTAGTCGACTAGTACCATGAAGACTCAATATTGACCGTGATAGTCCAAACACCATGCAATTTGCTCCAAGTACCCCAGGCACTCAAGCAATATGCATAATATTCTTTCTCATCGTTCCTAGGCATCAACTCTAGTTCATTTGGTCTATCTATAAATTGTTTATATCAAGTCCTAATTGTTCCAAACAATTCCTTGATTATTTAGTCATGAGTTAAGTTGACCACAGTCAACTTTAGCAAGTCAGTCAATACCGACTTCTAAGCATTGTGTTTAATTTAGCCCGATCCAAATTTGACCATGACTAACTCAGCCACAACTGATTCAGCCAATGACAAATCATACTAATCAACGTCAATCTAGACAAATCCAGTTCGGTCAAGCATGATTAAGTTGAACCAAATTAGAGTTGAGTTAACCAAGTCCAATTTAAACTTGGTCGTGCCAGAGTACTTAACACAACACTTGTTTGAGCTAATTGGACACCTAGCTTTCGTTGAAATCCAATTAATTGAACCTATGCCCAAATTAATTTGGATCTCAAATTAAAGACTAAGTCCAATTATTTAATTTCCAATTAGGTCTCTCTAATTGACAATCCAATTAAAAATCCAACCCAATTAAAAAATTAGGCCTATCTAATTGACAACCCAATTAGAAATCCAGCCCAATAAAAATTCAAATTTATCTTATTCAAATTCAACTAATTGCTCACTTAAAATCGCCGCTGGCGGCGTAAACCGCTTTGGCGGTGGTAAACCACCCCGCCAGCAAGAAACCGCCGCCAGAGGTAAACCCGCCCGCGATGCAATACGCCGGGCGGCGATAAAACGCCGCCGTAAGTAAAGCGCCTGCCAGTAGACATCGATCATCGCTCCGATGAGCGATCGTCGCCGAGCAATTCAGCTCTAAATTGGCGGTCGAACTCAAGTCGACTCACGTCGACCAAACCGCCATATTGTCGACCGTGAGGTTTTAACCCAAGTATGGTGCCCCCATACTTGCTAGACCACCCTTAGCCTAGACCTAAGCCTTCTAGCCACCTCCATCAGCCTCACGCCTCTCGGATCCCTCTAAGTCATCCATGACTTGTTCATTCATCGCGCTAGCCTCCAGGTGCTTCCCTCGGCTATGTCATGCTAACGGTGTCTACACCACCAAGGCACATTGGACTTACGCCGCCAAGACTCCGCTTGGACTTTACGCTGCCAATATCAATCCCCTTGGACTTCCCAAATGCCAAGACTCAAGCTTGGACTTTCCCTTGCCAACCCATGTTGGACTTTCCATGCCAAGACCCATGCTTGGACTTTCCATTTGCCAAGACCCATGCTTGGACTTCTCATTTGCCAAGACCCATGCTTGGACTTCTCATGCCAAGTACTCAAGACTTGGACTTTCCCAAATGTCAAGTACTCATGACTTGGACTTTCCATGCCAAGTACCCATGACTTGGACTTTACCTTGCCAAGACCCATGCTTGGACTTTCCCACAATCACATGGTCAACCCTGGTCAACCATCAAAGTCAATTATAACCTGGATCGATTGTATAAACAATCTCCCCAACACACTAACCGACATCAATGTCAAACATTAATGTCAAACCACTTTGTCAAACATCAAAACATCACTCGAGTCAAACTCGAGTCTGGTCAATCGTGACCTGCTGATTGCACCAACAAAATGTTCGATGCAATATTTGTCAGATATGCCCAAAATAGTAGTGCATATCGTTTCATAGTTCACAAGTCAGATATTCCTGCTATTCATGTGGGAACAACCATAGAATCTCGGAATGCGATATTCTTTGAAAATGTATTCTCAAATAAGAAGGGAAACACTCAAAGTGATAGCAACAAAAGTTCTAACGGAAATGATATTTCTGAACTTTGTTGTCATAAAAGGACTATTGACTATCAAAGCAAAGAGCCACGTCGGAGTAAACGGGCTAGAGTTGAGAAATCGTTCGGGCCGGATTTCATGACTTTTATGTCAGAAACTGACCCAAGAACATTAAGCGAAGCTCTCTCTAGTCTCGATGCCCCATTGTGGAAAGAAGCTGTCAATAGTGAAATTGAGTCCATCATGAATAACCATACTTGGGAATTAGTGAACCTTCCTTCTGGTTCTAAATTATTAGGCTGTAAGTGGATATTAAAATGCAAGTATAAAGTTGATGGATCGATCGACAAGTATAAGACCAGACTTGTAGCCAAAGGGTACAAGCAAAAGGAAAGCCTTGATTATTTTGATACTTACTCACCGGTGACAAGGATTACGTCCATACGAGTGCTGATAGTCATCGCAGTATTGTATGACCTTGAAATACATCAAATAGATGTTAAGACTGCATTCTTAAATGGTGAGTTGGAAGAAGAAATCTATATGGAGCAACTCGAGGGATTCGTAGCTCCAGGAAAAGAGGAAAAGGTGTGTCGACTTGTTAAGTCGTTGTACGAACTTAAATAAGCGCCTAAACAATGACACGAGAAATTTGACAAAATAATGTTGTCAAACAAATTCAAAATAAATGAATGTGACAAATGCATTTATGTCAAAGACACACCTAAAGGTTATGTAATCATCTGTCTATACGTAGACGATATACTTATAATGGGTAGTAATCATGAAATAATCATGAGTACAAAGAAAATGTTGACCAAAAATTTCGATATGAAAGATATGGGTCGAGCAGATGTTATATTGAGAATTAAAATTCTCAGGACATCGGAGGGGATAGTTTTGATACAATTCTATTATGTAGAATCGGTGTTGAAAAAATTCAATGTAGACGATCTCTCTACAGTGAAAATACCTATGGATCTAAGTCAACACTTAGCTAAAACCGAGGTGAGCTCATATCGCAATTAGAATATTTTCAGATAATAGACAGCTTGATGTATCTCACAAACTGCACATGTCTGGATATTGCCTATGCGGTCAATAAGCTGAGTCGTTTTACAAGTAATCCAAACGACATTGATGCACGTGAACGCGACCTCAAATCTCGCCTTGAAGACCGTCGAGGACTAGAAGCGTGTGCTCGCACTCAACGCCCGCAAGTGCATGGGTGTCGTCAAGTAATAATATAGATTATCGATCCCACAGGGGTTGAGATTCGAGTATCGATCTATTCGGTGGATGTTATTGTTCTAAAATCGATTCTAATGGTTGTAGTTCAGAGGGTTGTCGGCGGTCCTAACTCTAGTACGGTGTCACACGGAGGAAAAGAAGGGATGCTATGAGTTTTTAGATGGATTTTAGGATTTCGATTTTGTTTGTGTGTCGCAGAACACGTTGTCAATTGGGTTTTGTCTAGGTTTCTAGCTACGATTTTGTGGAAAGGACATCATACTCCCCCGATGAGCCTTCGCATCTATCAGAAGCTACCTCTGCGATACCAGGTCAACCCTTGGCCTTAGGATGGGATAGTTGGTACGAGGATGCCGAATCGATCCCTGCGACTAGTCGAAAACGGGGTATGTTTCCTACTCTATCGCATCCTTCTACCCACAATTACCGACGATGAGGATAACCCCTAGGTTCCTCTTTAAATTCCCCTAAATCTTTGATACGAGGGATGTCACCCCTCGTATCGGCTAAGCACAGTGACTAGAAAACCAAAACAATAGCTATAGATCTAAACTAAGCACCAATTGCAAATATAGATTCAAGAATGAAAAGATATTTGAACCAACATGTTCTAATTCAACACAAACTACTCCCTAGTCATAGAATCAGAGAATCTACTCCATGAATGCGAGAAAAGAAATACAAGACATTGTCGAATTTATATATACAAGATAAAGTATGGAAAGAATATATATTACAATGCATTGAGGCTCTTCTCTCTAGCGTTGAGGTGCATAACTTGGATTTCGAGCAGCTTCCTTCCTCCCTGTTGTGAGTTTCTGAAGCTTTTTAGGGCTTCGAGTGTTGTCTCGGCCGTCATGCCTCCTCCCTAGGGTTTGGGTGTGACTTTCTTTATATAGACATGAGGTCGGTTCTTTGCGAAATTCGAAAAAAGACATAATCGTGCCAAAACACTGGGCCACCACACGACCATGTGTTTCCACCCGACCAGACCGTGTGCGGCCCTGTGGTGGCCAATCTCGAGCTTCGAACATGACCGTGTATAGCCACATGCCTTGGCCGTGTGCCCTACTGCATCCAGCTGTCAAATGCTCTTTTTCGCTCCGAAAGTGCACCATTTTTCCCATGAAATGCTATCCTGCACACAAAAGTACAAAGAGCATATCTCCGAACCATAAAACAGGAAATCCATGCAAAATAAGTAAAATATACGTGAAACAAACATAAAATGAAATGAGATGTGAGTGAAAACTACTCCTAAAATCCTATGTGTTTTGCTCACATCAATTCCCCCAGACTTAGATCTTTGCTTGTCCTCAAGCAAACCTCAGTGCCATGATTTTTTTTTAAAAAAGATATTGTTCCACACTTAGCATGTTAACTAGATTTATCAAGTGATATTTTCAATCAAAGCAAAATAGATATGTTCTAAAAATTCACTAAGTTAGCTCCTCGTGCTCATGCTAAGCGAATCTTCTTAGGGGATATCCGTTCTATGGTAAGTTAAGTCGTCATCCTATAGCTTTCCTAAGGTCTCTGACTCTTAGGCACTTACCTGCCCAAAGCAAGGATCGCACTTACCTGCCCAAAGCAAGGATCGTTCCCTAGATCTAGTACAAAGTCTCAATGGCATGCTCGGTATTGAGAGAAATTGGTAGGTGTTTCTCCAGTAACTTAACTCGGTCTTAAAGGAGCACCTAATCATTTTCACCTACGACAACTGTTTTTATCCCTCATAATCTTTTTCAATTTTTTTCTCTTTTCTTTCATTTCTCTTTTTTTGTTCTTATTCCATTTTTTCTTTTCTTTTCTTTTCTCTCTCTCTCTTGGATTTTTTATTTTTTCGAATGAGTTTTCACAATCCGAGCATCTCCAGTAACTAAAATGCTAAATCTAGAGTCACCTATGGATTCCAAAGTACTAGACTACTGAGATGAATCATAACTAGGTATGTACTAGACTCTCCTTTTCAGAATGTTTGTCATGTGTAGGTGTAAAATAAAAGCTAACCAGTGTAAGTCTAGGACATTCATAAGAGCAAATAAAATAAAATGCCACAAGGTAAATGAAGTTAAGCTACTCATGGAAATAACTCATGAAGAAAACTTTTAAAGATACTACTAAGGTAGCTTATAGATAGCAAAAACTAAGTGCTGAAAGAAACTAAACAACCTATGCATGAATAAATGAATACTAACTAAAATGCAAATATCACGAAAGAAACTACTGCTAGAAACAAAATAAAACAAAACTTGGGGCCCTCCCCCAGACTTAAGCGAAGCATACCTCTAGTATGGTGGACGAGGTGGAAAGTTTGGTAGCCTCGGCATCTCGGGATCCTGGGAGAATCTGGTGCTGAGTTGCTGATGTCACATGTACATGTAGTCGATCTGAGAGCTGATGGATGCAGCAGCATGCTCGGTGCTCCTCCTCCCTAGCCTACTGTGCCTACTAGGCACGCATGTGCTGTCGCATCTCCTGACGGTAGGTGACCTCCTGGCAACGGGCAACCTCCTCCTGGAAGTAGATACAGGCCTCGTCGTAGAACTCTTCGTCCCGCTAGAAGTGCTCCCGGAAGCCCTGAAACTCTGTCTGCGTGTAGGTGCTCTACTCCTCCCATCGCTGCCTCTGCATCTGTTGCTCGGTATATATGTCATCGAGGTGCGATCGGAACTCCGAAAAATCATAGGCAGATGTACCTGCATCCTGCTCAAAAGTAGAAAAAGGTGGCGGTGTAGGTGCAGGCTCATGTTGACGTGGACTAGGTGGGCTCAAAATGATCTTTACTTCTTCCTAGTAGGTTTTCTCTAATCCTAAGCTATTTGTAAAGAACATAAGCGACAATAAATCAAATTTTAAATTATACACATGAATGTAAAAAGATTATAAACATATAAATTAAACTTGGGTTGCCTCCCAAGAAGCACTTTGTTTTAGGTCTTTTAGCTCGACCACGTACACTCCATTATTTCAAATTGGCTTCGGAGGTTCTATAAACCTTCATTCATCTGTCTCGAATACTTTATCTATGTTATCCTCTCTAGCTCTGGCCAGAATGACATACTTTCCTGACATGGGTCCCTAACGTGTTGTGCTAGCTAGTAGGCTCAAATTTCATCTTATTGTCTCTTACTTTTAGAGTCAGCTTGTGATTCTTAACGTCAATGACCATTCTTGCAGTTGCTAAAAATGGTCATCCCAAGATGATGGGGTTCTGGGGATTTGGTCCTGTGTCGAGTATAATAAAATACGTTTGTATCACGAAATTCTCAATGACCACATACACATGTGCTAGCATGTCGACGGGTTCCTTGACCGAGTCATCCCTCATACGAATACCAAGGTTCGTTGGTTGAATCTCATTCAGTCTCATCTTCAGATAGAGTGTGTAGGGTATCACACTGACTGATGACCTCAAGTCGCACAGCGCTTCATCAAAGATTTCCCCATAAATCGAGCAGGGTATAACAAATTCACCAGGGTCCTCAAACTGGGGTGGAAGCTTAACTTCTATTTCGGCTTGGTTGGGTAGGGTGGAAGTCATGACTGCACACCCCTTGGCCAATCTATTATTCTGACCTACTCCCTCATTGTATACTCCTTCTTCTTTGATATGATTTTGCTCGACTGGCGGTGGAGGGTTACCCATGGTCTGCGACATGGTTTAGGCTATTTGGGTCACCTGTGTCTCCAACATCTTTGTGTGACTTGCAAGGCCATCAACAGCGACCTTCAAGTCCCTAAGTGCCTTTTCAGAATTTTGATGTTGGCGTCGAAATCTTGCATTGGCCTTAGTTTGGGTAGCAATGAAGTCTTCCATCATTAGTTCTAGTGTCACGCCCCGGGGAGTCCCCGCCAGACGAAAATTCGGCAGCATCTCCCCTATACGGGTGACAATACGAATCTTGTATACAAGGCCCACACGGTCCACTATACATCGGTCAACACGACCGAAACAAAAACCACACACACAGATCATATATAGGTCTCAGGCCAACAATCAAAGTAAATAACAAAAGTCTACAATATCTAGACTTACCCCTTCTGCTATTTGAGCAGGAATACACAACCCAAAACCATTCGAATAAAAGTCCAAATAGAAGTCCATAAGGACATAACAAATATCACCAAAACATCCACAAGTATATAACCAAAATACCAGTCCTACACATGTCTTCTAGTCAATAAACCAAAACCTTAGGACCAAAACAAAACCATTACGACAAGGGGGATTGGTAGCTGGACTCTTTTGACAGTTTCATTCTGAAATAGATATAAAACAACGAGGTAAGTTCAATGAACTCAACGGATAATAAGTCGATATGCATAGTAAGATATATCTAACAATAATAATCATGTCAGTACAATCTTCTAATCAATAATAGAAAATGCAAGAAAGAAATGCAGAAAGACTGTACTTACCTGAATCTCCTATCCTAACATAGGAGTATGAGCCATACTAGCAGAAATAAGGTCGTCAGACCAAATACAAAAATGTATCCTATATGCATGTCAATCATATGCAACATCCAAGGCAGCAACAAAAATGCAGCAAACACAATACAAATGTCATCCATGCAATATGCATGCGATGCAAATGACCACCGCTTCACACGTGATGGTGAAGCCGAGTGGGTAGGGCTATGACAACTGTGCACTCTGCCATCACTGCTCTTGAGTGACCGAGTGGATAGGATGTTGTCCCTATCCTCCTACCCCAAACAGAGTGGGGGAGCAATGCTCTCATCTCCCGGTGTCGTAGACCAGAGGAGAGATCTCTGCCCACTACCACGCTGCCTCACCGCTACCCATGAGCGGACCAGCGGAGCCTGACAGGGCTACTGCACACACCCTTCTGATGTACTACTAACCCATGAGTGGTTGTGTGTGCAGATCATGTAACTGGTTGTGGGCTCAACTACAAAGGAACCCCGACCAGCCAGCATGCAATCATGCAAGATGGTACATGACACTAAAACATGTAACACCAACCAAAATACGTCTCTGAATAATATGCACAAACAAATGAGTACATATCAATGACCCAGGTAAAACAGGGAAGGTATATCTAAAAGCTAATCAAGTGCATGTATCAAGATAGTATCGACTAAGATAGCAATGCATGTATCATGTATGGCACAGTGACATACAAGGCAGATAAAACATAAAAATTATTGTAAGCTATAACCAACTAAGCATATCAATATGACAATATCTAAAAGATAAGTCAAAATACTCACCTGATAAAATGCTCGAAAAATTGAAATCTTCACTCCCGTGGACCTGTCTCGTGATCGAAACCTTCATATAACAACCATTATGATTAAGTACAATCATGCAACGACTGATCGAATCGAATCCTACATTAACTTCGTAGCCCGATCAACTAGATTGATCTAGTTATCCACGTAACCTAAACAAGTCTTCACATCAATCCCTATCGACCATTAAACCAATTAACAACCTATTATGCATTTATAAACACCCATATCTGAACTTACCAATTTCCATCTTAATTCTCACAGCCAATAACTATGAGTTAATTTAGGACTCACCTTAAGCCCAACAACCTCTACAACCTAATTGTTGCCTAGAATCCTGTACAGCCTATCCCAAATCCTCAACCTTCAAATTCACAGCCGCACTAACCGTATTTACAGCCACATCGACACCCAAATAAAACCTCACAGCCCTCTCAATTGGCCAACAGTCCACTTCACAGCCGTGCAAAACTCCCAATTTACAGCCCCTAATCGACCACAGCAATCTACCAATAATAGAAAGAGGAGAGAAATCTTACCAGCCGTGGGAACCTCACCGGCAGCAATTTCCCCCATATCCACCCTGTTCGCCGGAAACCACAACCCTAGGAACTCCACCGATAGCCCTAAATCAACGAATCAAGCTGAGTGAAGGAAAAATCTCACCTTAAACCTAGATCTCGTCTAAAATAAGGAGAGGAGGAGAGCTTACCTATCTCCGGTGACCACCGGCAGTCCTTCAGTCGTACGCTCACCGTCGACTTGGCTATGGAGACCGGTGAGGCAGCTCCTCGCTGCCGCTTGCAGAGGCGAAGGAGAAGTGGGCTCGACAGAACAAGGTGCGGACGCAAGCAGTGGCCTGGTCGTCGGCGCGTGCGGCTTGGGCGGGCAGCGACAGAGAGGGGAACCCGCGGTGACCTGGGCACAGGGAAGGGAGAAAGTTGTCGGCGCTTACGGAGGAGTGGCCGACCGCAAGGGCTCAGGCGGCAGCATCGGGTTAGACACGAGAGAGAGGAGGAGTGTGTCGCGCGGAGAAGGTGTCGCGGAAGAAGAAGAAACCGACGTCGCGTGGAATCAGATCGCGAGAGAAAAGATGCGGTCGCGGGGGGGGACCGACGGTGCGGCGCGATCGGGAAAACTAAACCTAGGTTTAGGTATTTTAAACTTTAGGTTAATGCCACCTATTAACTCCCTTAAATAGGTTCTACCAAAATCTATTTATTTTATCCCCGTAATTATCTCGTACATGCCCCGTTTAAATCCAGAAAAATTCTCTAAAAATCCTGAAATAATTTCCAAGATTATTTTTCTTAATTTTTTGGCCATTTAATTTAGTATTTTAAATTTTAAATTTTTTCATATTTAATATTCTCCCCCACTAATAAAAATTTGGTCCCCAAATTTCCTACTCAAATGCATAATAAGTAAAAGATACCACAAGTACTGAAAATATATATTTCACGCACCTTAAGTAAACAGGTGAGGGTATTGAGCTCTGATCTTTTCCTCAAGCTCCCAAGTAGCCTCCTCATCGGTGTGGTGACTCCACTCGACTTTAACAAGTCGCACAGTTTTGTTCCAAGAATGCTGCTCTCGGTGATCGAGAATCCGATTCGGAACCTCGCGTAAGTAGCATCAGGTTGAATGGAACCTGACACATCTGACAGAATATGTGTAGAGTCTGGCACATACTTTCTCAGTATGGACACATGAAATACATCATGAATACCCGTCAAAGATGGTGGTAGTGCTAGGCGGTAAGCGACTGCTCCGATCCTCTCCAAAATCTCAAATGGACCAATGTACTTAGGAGCTAGCTTACCACGGAGGCCAAATCTCTTCACTCCTTTCGTGGGTGAGACTCGCAGGAATACATGATCACCAATAGAGAACTCTAGAGGTCTCCGTCTCCGATCTGCATAACTCTTCTGATGATCCTGCACCTCTGCCATCCTATGTCTGATAGTACGGACCAACTCTGCCTCATGCTGAGCTCTCTGGGGTCCTAGAAACTGGGCCTCCCCAACCTCCTCCCAGAGGGTGGGTGTACGACACTGTCTACCAGATAATGCTTCAAACAGGGTCATTTGGCTAGCCGAATGATAGCTGTTATTGTAGCCGAATTCCACTAACGACAAGTGGTCCTCCCAGTTTCCCCCGAAATCCATAACACAGGATCTCACCAAGTCCTCTAGTGTCTGAATGGTCCGCTCAAACTGGCCATTTGTCTGTGGATGGAATGTAGTACTAAAACGAAGTTGTGTACCTAAGGTCTGCTGCAGACTCTGCCAGAATCGGGACGTGAACTGGGGATCTCTATCTGATATAATGCTCAAAGGAACACCATGCAATCTGATGATCTCCCGACAATATAACTCTGCCAAACGATCCAAAGAGTCGGTCTTCCGAATCGCTAAGAAGTGCACGGATTTGGTTAGTCGGTCAACGACTACCCAAATCGTGTCATGACCTTGACGTGTCCTAGGCAAACCCACCACAAAATCCATGGAAATGTATTCCCACTTCCACTCGGGAATAGGAATCCTCTTAAGTAGTCCGACTAGTCTCTGGTGCTCAGCTTTCACCTGTTGACAAACTAGACATCTAGCTACAAAGTCTGCGATGTCTTTCTTCATGTCGTTCCACCAATACAAACGCCTTAAATCTCGATACATGCGGGTTCCGCCTGGGTGGATCGCAAATCAAGAGCGATGAGCCTCCTGAAGTAATTCCTCCATGACCGGATGAGACTGAGGTACGCATAATCTGCCCCGAAAATAAATTATACCTTCGTCATCTCGGGTGAACTCAGTCTGTTGTCCAGAGGTTATCTGACTGCCAATGAACTGTAAGTGATGATCACTGGCCTGAGCTTATCGGACTCTCATCCGAATAGATGACCGAGCAACCATGGTAACAAGAACGCCCTGCTCTGTCGGTCCCTGTTCCTTAAGGCCCAATTCAAAAAAACCCTGAATCAAATCCGTGACTAAAACTCGGTAGCAAGCTAAAGTCCCTAGGGACTTCCGGCTAAGTGCATCGACAACCACATTGGCTTTCCCTGGGTGGTAGCTAATGGTACAATCATAATCCTTCAGGAACTCCATCCATCTCCTCTGTCGGAGATTGAGTTCCTTCTGCGTAAATAGATATTTGAGACTCTTATGATCAGTGAGAATCTCAAATGTAATACCATACAGATGATGCCTCCAAATCTTCAAGGCAAAGATAATAGCAGCTAACTCTAGATCATATACTGGGTAGTTTTTCTCATGCTCCTTCAACTGGCGAGAAGCATAAGAGACCACCTGTCTTGCATCGATCGCATACCTAAACCCTGGAGAGACGCATCGGTATAAAGGACTAAACTGCTGCCCACGATGGCAATACTCAGACCTGGCCGATACTAGTCTCTTCTTCAACTCCTGGAAGCTGGTCTCACACACCTCTGACCACGTGAAATTCATGCTCTTCCTGGTAAGGCATGTCAACGACATAGCAATGCTCGAGAAACCCTCAACGAACCGTCTATAATAACCGGCCAAGCCTAAGAAACTGCGAACCTCCTTAACTGATTTCAGCTGCTCCCAACTGGTGACAGCCTCGATCTTCTGGGGGTCAACTGAAATGCCTCTACTAGAAACCACATGTCCCAGAAAACCGACTGAGGGTAACCAGAACGCGCACTTACTAAACTTTGCATACAGTCACTTCTGTCGGAGCCTATCCAAAACAAGGCGAAGATGTTGCGCGTGTTCCTCTTTAGAACGAGAATAGACCAGAATATCGTTAATAAAGACAATGACGAACCGATCTAGGAAATCCATAAATTCATAGTTCATCAAATCCATGAATATTGCTGGAGCATTGGTAAGCCCAAATGACATTACCAAAAACTCATAGTGTCCATATCTGGTACGGAACGCTGTCTTCTGAATGTCTGAGTCTCTAACCCTTAGTTGATAATATCCGGACCGCAGATCAATCTTAGAATACACTGATGTACCTCTGAGTTGATCAAACAAGTCCTCAATATGTGACAGGGGATATTTATTTTTGATGGTGACTGTGTTCAACTGCCTGTAGTCGATGCACAATCTCATCGAACCATCTTTCTTCTTTACGAAGAGAATCGGAGAACCCCAGGGAGATACGCTAGGGCGAATAAAACCTCTGTCCAAAAGCTCCTGGAGCTGGACCTTTAACTCTTCCAACTTGTAGGGGATCGATTGGATGCTAGAGGGGGGGTGAAAAGTGTCGTGTTATACGTCGATGGAAATCGTTCGCGTGCTTGTCTACAATTTTCGTTAGAACAGCAGAAACAAAGATAATAAAGCAATAACGAAAACACAAACACACAAATGCAAGGATATAACGTGGTTCGGAATCGAACGATTCCTACTCCATGGATCGAGCTCTAAAGAGCTCTAGTGATGCACACACACTCACTAATCAAAACTAACTCCTTCTCGACACAAGTTGGAGGTGGAGAAACCTCTTACAATTGTTTACAACAATAAAAAAATAGATACAAGCAAATACGATAATGAAATACAAATACAAGTAAAGGAAAAACACTTTACAAGAGCTTTTGATTGCTTGATCTTTGATTGTCTTGAACTAGCTTTGAAGGACTGGAAAGCACCAACTCTCCCCTTCAATTTCGCCCAAGAAAATCGCTGCAAAAACTCTCCATCCGAGCTGCCTTTATATTCTGCGTCGAGCTGGATTTCCGCCTGACAGTCGACTGCCATAAGGCCCCAGTCGACTGTCAACACTGTAGCTGTGAGACAACGGCTCAATACACGCTGGAAAAGTTCCAACGGGACTCACCGGGCCGATATTACACGTAGCATTCGCTCGTAGTCGACGCCACGGATCTACGAGCTCACGACTCAATCTCAATTCGTCAAGACTTTCATCCATGGCGATCACAAGAATCAATTGCTCTAATGAACAGTCGACTGTCAAGGCAATTTCATTCCTAATTGACAATCGAGCTCTAGTCGACTCACGACAGTAGAACCGGCCATAATGTCAATCGACTACCAACCTCAAAGATGAGGTTTAAACCCAAATATGGTGCCCTCATACTTGCTAGACCACCCTTAGCCTAGACCTAAGCCTTCTAGCCACCTCCATCAGCCTCACGCCTCTCGGATCCCTCCAAGTCATCCATGACTCGTTCATCCATCGTGCTAGCCTCTAGGTGCTTCTATCGGCTATTGTCATGCTAACGGTGTCTACACCGCCAAGGCACATTGGACTTACGCCGCCAAGACTCCGCTTGGACTTTACGCCGCCAACCATTGAACTTATGCTACCAAGACTCCACCCTTGGACTTCACGAATGCCAAGACTCAAGCTTGGACTTTCCCTTGCCAACCCATGTTGGACTTTCCATGCCAAGACCCATGCTTGGACTTCCCTTGTGCCAAGTACTCAAGACTTGGACTTTCCCAAATGTCAAGTGTCCCACTTGGACTTTCCAGGCCAAGTACCCATGACTTGGACTTTACCTTGCCAAGACCCATGCTTGGACTTTCCCATAATCACATGGTCAACCCTAGTCAACCATCAAAGTCTCCTCGAGTCAAACTCGAGTCTGGTCAATCATGACCCGAGTCGATTGCTCCAACAATCTCCCCAACATATTAACCAACATTAATGTCAAACATCAATGTCGACTCACTTTGTCAAACATACTATGTCAAACATCCTATGTCAAACATCAAAATATCACTCGAGTTAAACTCGAGTCTGGTCAATCGTGACCTGAGCCGATTGCACCAATACAACTCTCTCGGGGTAATACGATAAGGAGCTTTCGATGTCGGTGACGTCCTAGGAATTAACTCAATTGTGAACTCCACTTGCCTTCTGGGAGGCAGGCCCGGTAACTCCTCTAGAAAGACATCCAGATATTCTCGGACAATAAGAATGTCCGAGATATGAGAGTCACCACTGTCTTCTACATTGATCATAGATAATAGAAAACTCTGACAACCGTGTAATAGAAGCTTCTGAGCCTGAATCGCAGAAATAGTCGATATGTCGTTGTCCCGAACGCTAGTGAAATCCCACGAGGGTTGGTTTGAAGGTCAGAATGTGACCACCCTCGTCTGGTAATCAACTGTGGCATGATATGCTGACAGTCAATCCATGCCAAGGATAATGTCGAACTCGACCATTTCCAGTACCAATAAATTTACAGTAAGTATAATGTCACCGAAATCTAATATCTAATGGACAACCTCAGACCTCCTGGGTAACATCCAACGTATCACCGGACGGTAGGGAGACGGTTAATCACTGTGATCTAATAGTAGGTAGTCTACCAATCTCTCTCATAAATGCACGAGAAATAAATGAATGCGAACTGCCAGTATCAATTAGCATATTAGCTAAAAATGCATAAAGTAAAACCATACCATAGAAAACAGATTCATTGGCTTGCTGTGCATCATCTCTAGTAACCGCATGAATCCGCCCAGTCTCCGGCGGAGGTGGAGGTGATAGCACTGCCAGAGGTGGCTGTGTCTGGGCCTCGAGGTCGAACGGCCGCGATCGGCATCACGTGAGTGCGATGATCGTCCTAAACCATGGCGGGGTGTAGCCGACATCAATCGATGGCCGAGGTTGCGATGCATCGTACTAGTGGTCGGGCTACATCTGATACTAAGGTCCTGAAATAGAACCCTGTGACATCGTACGGGCACTGGAGTACTCATGTCCGTGCATGCCATATGTGACTACTGTAGGGGGAGCTGTCCTCTGCTGGTGTTGTGAAGATTTGGTTGTTTCCCCCCCTCTCTGAGTCTCGGACTGACAAAATTGTCCTCCCTGGATAGAAACCCTGGAAGCCACATGTTGAGCCTTTAACGAACAATCTCGGCTCAGGTGTCCAGGAAGTTTGCAATAATAGCAAACTGACTGTCCCAGGGTGCAAGCTGAGATGGTATGCTCTCTGGACCTACAACGAGTACAATATGTGTCACTAGTGGGCGGCTTCCTGGTTCTCATCGAGAAGACCGGAGGGTCCTGAAGATCGTCCCCGATTTTTGAGGTGGCTAGATGCCCTGAGTTACTCGACTGACCGGGCCGCGCGCCACTGCCGCTGTCTAGTAGTCCGTGGGTCGCTGGTCCGCCCCGTGGTTCGCTCGTCTGCTTCTCTTCCCGCCGAATTAGCTCTCTGTTGAGCCGACTCGATCAACAAAGCTCTATCCAATTCCTCTCGATAGGAAGAACTGCCAAAGCCTGCCATCTTGACTTGAAGATGCTCATCTAGTCCCTGAACAAATTGAATCATGCGCGACCTGTCCTCAGCGACTAACTCTGGACAAAATCTGGCTAACCGATTAAATTCTGTATTATACTCCATCACTGTGCGATTATTCTGTCAAAGACTCAGAAAATCCTGACGGCGTATCATCTGATATGACTGTGGGAAGTACTGACTCTCAAAGGCCTCTCTGAATCTCACCCAGGTAATCTGCTGCTCGCCGATGATCGAGCATTGCGTGTCCCACCAGACCTCGATCTCGCCTCGTAAATGGAAGGCCGCCAACTCTGCCTTCTCCCACTCGAAGCAAACCATATAGAGGAAGGTACGCTCCATAGTCTCGATCCAAGACTGAGCCACGCTCGCATCAGTCTCTCAGCAGAATAATGTGAACCGACTTTTCATCGACTTAGCTAAAATGGGAATCTGAGCTCGTGTCACAATCACATCAGTAGGATGGGTAGGGGTCGTCGCAGGAATTGGCGGAACTACCGTAGATGGTGTCGCTGCATAAGCAGAGGCAGATACTAAGTAAGGGTTGACCGGCACCACCAGTGGGCCTGTCGGGTATGCAGTAGCAGGCACCACTGGCAGGGATTCTTGGGGTGTAGCAGCAGGGACTACCGGTTGTACATCGGATACTGCAGAAGTGGGTATCCCTGGAGGAAGAATCGTCGGGAACTGAGGACCCACGACGCCCGCAACACCATGTGGAAACTGACCCTGATCAACACGCTCATCCTCAGTAGATCTCTCTGGCAACTCCGCCGCCAGAGATCTCAATGTCCTCTTGTGTGGCCGCCCCGCACCATGTCTCGGCGCAGGAGCACGGCCACCTCGTCTCATATCTGTTAAATTATTACCCAGATGTTAATACAAGTAAAAATATATAAAATTAATCATCTTATCTATTTGCCACCAGGAGAGGTCCCGTCGCCGCCAAATCCCCAAATTGACCTCATCAATAATACCTCAAATTTTCGAGACATAAAAAAAATCATTGGAAATCCGTACAAATCCGAAAATCCCCAGATTGACTCGCAAAAACTTGTCAAACGTGGCGAACTCGAAAACTTAGGGCTCTGATACCAAATAAATTGTCACGCCCTAGGGGAGTCCCCGCCAGACAAAAATTCGGCAGCATCTCCCCTATACGGGTGACAATACGAATCTTGCATACAATGCCCACACGACCCACTATACATCGGTCAATACGACCGGAACAAAAACCACACACACAGATCATATATAGGCCTCAGGCCAACAATCAAAGTAAATAACAAAAGTCTACAATATCTAGATTTACCCCTTCTGCTATCTGAGCAGGAATACACAACAAAAAGCCATTCGAATAAAAGTCCGAATAGAAGTCCATAAGGACATAACAGATATCACCAAAACATTCACAAGTATATAACCAAAATACCAGTCCTACACATGTCTTCTAGTCAATAAACCAAAACCTTAGAGCCAAAACAGGGGGATTGGCAGCTGGACTCTCCTGGCAGTTTCATCCTGAAATAGATATAAAGCAACGGAGTAAGTTCAACGAACTCAACGGATAATAAGTCGATATGCATAGTAAGATATATCTAACAATAATAATTATGTCAGTACAGTCTCCTAATCAATAATAGGAAATGCAAGAAAGAAATAGGGAAAGATTGTACTTACCTGAATCTCCTATCCTGACATAGGAGTATGAGCCATACTAGCAGAAATAAGGTCGTCAGACTAAATACAAAAATGTATCCTGTATGCATGTCAATCATATGCAACATCCAAGGCAGCAACCAAAATACAGCAAACACAATACAAATGTTATCCATGCAATATGCATGTGATGCAAATGACAAGGTCACCCCTGACGCCAGTCAACTGCCTCACACGCGATGGTGAAGCCGAGTGGGTAGGGCTATGACAGTAATGTACTCGCCATCACTTTGCTCTGGTGGCCAAAGTGGATAGGATCTTTGTCGGAGTACACCTATCCTCCTACCCCAAAGAGAGTGGGGGAGCAATGCTCTCATCTCCCGGTGTCGTAGACCAGAGGAGGGATCCCTGCCCGCTACCACGCTGCCTCACCGCTACCCATGGCGGACCGGTGAACTGTGAGCTCTGCACACACCCTCCTAATGTACCACTAACCCATGAGTGGTTGTGTGTGCAGATCATGTAACTGGCTGCGAGCTCAACTACAAAGGAACCACGACCAGCCAGCATGCAATCATGCAAGATGGTGCATGACACTAAAACATGTAACCCCAACCAAAATACGTCTCTGAATAATATGCACAAACAAATGAGTACATATCAATGACCCAGGTAAAACATGGAAGGTATATCTAAAAGCTAATCAAGTGCATGTATCAAGATAGTATCGACTAAGATAGCAATGCATGTATCATGTATGACACAGTGACATACAAGGCAGATAAAACATAAAAATTATTGCAAGCTATAACCAACTAAGCATATCAATATGACAATATCTAAAAGATAAGTCAAAATACCCGCCTGATAAAATGCTTGAAAAACTGAAATCTCCACGCCCGTGGACCTGTCTCGTGACGGAAACCTGCATATAACAACCATTATGATTAAGTACAATCATGCAACGACTGATCGAATTGAATCCTACATTGACTCCGTAGCCCGATCAACTAGATTGATCTAGTTATCCACGTAACCTAAACAAGTCTTCACATCAATCCCTATCGACCATTAAACCAATTAACAACCTATTATGCATTTATAAACATTCATATATGAACTTACCAATTTCCATCTTAATTCTCACATCCAACAACTATGAGTTAATTTAGGACTCACCTTAAGTCCAACAGCCTCTACAACCTAATCGTTGCCTAGAATCCTGTACAGCCTATCCCAAATCCTCAACCTTCAAATTCACAGTTGCACTAACCGTATTTACAGCCACATCAACACCCAAATAAAACCTCACAGCCCTCTCAATCGGCCAACAGTCCACTTCACAGCCATGCAAAACCCCCAATTTACAACCCCTAATCGACCACAGCAATCTACCAATAATAGAAAGAGGAGAGAAATCTTACCAGCCGTGGGAACCTCACCGGCAGCAATTTCCCCTATATCCACCCTGTTCGCCGACAGCCCTAAATCAACGGATCAAACTGAGTGAAGGAAAAATCTCACCTTAAACCTAGATCTCGCCCAAAATAAGGAGAGGAGCAGAGCTTACCTATCTCCGGTGACCACCGGCAATCCTTCAGCTGCACGCTCACCGTCGGCTTGGCTGTGGAGACCGGCAAGGTTGCTCCTCGCTGCCGCTTGCAAAGGCGAAGGAGAAGTGGGCTCGACAGAACAAGGTGCGGACGCGAGCAGTGGCCTGGCCGTTGGCGCGTGCGGCTCGGGCGGGCAGCGGCGGAGAGGGGAACCCGTGGTGCCCTGGGTACAGGGAAGGGCAAAAGTTATCGGCGCTTGCAGAGGAGCGACCGACCACAAGGGCTCAGGCGGCGGCGGCGGGTTGGACACGAGAGAGAGGAGGAGTGCGGCGCACGGAGAAGGTGTCGCGGAAGAAGAAGAAACCATCGTCGCATGGAATCAGATCGCGAGAGAAAAGATGCGGTCGGGATCACGTGTTGGTGCAGGGGCACCAGATAATCGAACCTGTGTTTTGATTATGGCAAAGACACAAAGTTAAGTTTACATCGTTATCTCACGAGCTAAATCGAGTGTACAGAAAAGTACTAAAGCTAGAGCTGAAGGCTAGCGACACCCAGAGGAAGCCGCGGTAGTCGGCCGACACTCGAGTGACTTCGGAGGGAGCCGAAGGAATCGAGTGGAAGGCCGAAAGCGAGAGCTACAAATTAAGTATCGAGGTAAGCTCGTGTGTGTGAGAGATGGTAAGGTCGTGACCTCTTTACGGGGATGACCTTAGGCGATGATCCGACTAAGACTTCCTGTGGAAGGTCTAGGTCGAGATCGGACGGTTGGAAACCATCACATTTATCATTTTTCGAGCTAACCTCATCTGCAGGAAGTGGAGCCGGCAATGATCACCGGACATTGGGCGCTTGATTATCGCTGATCGATGAGAGGCATCAGTCGACTGATGAGAGACATCAGTCGACTGATGGCAACGAATCAGCCTTTGTGCTAGGTCAAAACGGATAACGTTTGACGCGGCCACTTCGTGATAAAATTTTGGACAACTTCGTGATCCGTTCCAAAAAAAGAGGAGACAAATTCAGAGGCCAAAGTCTATAAAAGGAGGAGGATTCCATCTCCAAATCACATCAAGATTATTCATCAAGTGCTCCTACAACGCCAAAGCTCCAACACCGTCATAACGCCGACGCGACGACAACCTCAGATCTTCTTCGTCGGCAGCAACATCTAGTAATTTATTTTAATATTATATTCATTGTTTTTATTCGTAACGAGGTGATGTAGGCTTATTGCCTCATCCTCGTATTCCCGGATTTTGTGATCGTTGTCTCCTACCTCCAACGAGGAGGAGACGTTATAGTGCTTTGCCCTCCGTACGCGGTCTAGGACCGATAGGGCCTTGGAGTAGCAACCGCTGGGTTGTGAACCAAGTAAAATAAACGTGTCATTTTATTTTCCGCTGTGCTTACTTATTTACTTGTGTCTCAACGAACGAATTCGACGAAAGATTTACGATCGCTATTCACCCCCCCCTCTAGCGACGCTTCTCGATCCAACACGACGGTGCGGCGCGATCGGGAAAACTAAACCTAGGTTTAGGTATTTTAAACTTTAGGTTAATGCCACCTATTAACTCCCTTAAATAGGTTCTACCAAAACCTATTTATTTTATCCCCGTAATTATCTCGTACAGGCCCCGTTTAAATCCAGAAAAATTCCGAAAAAATTCCTAAAATTCTCTAAAAATTTCGAAATAATTTACAGAATTATTTTTCTTAATTTTTTGGCCATTTAATTTAGTATTTTAAATTTTAAATTTTTTTGTATTTAACATCTAGTCTAGACTTCTGTGATTATTGCTGCCCATTGCCCTGTTGTTGCCCATACCCTTCTGACGGTTGGAAGTTCCCTGAGTTATTCCGATATAAAAAATTTGGGTGATTTCTCTATCCGGGATTGTAAGTATTGGAGTATGCATTGTTGGACCTTTGATTATAATCCCTAACCGTATCAACATGCTCAATTTGCTCTTCTAAGCCACCCTGCCCTCCATAGTAGTCCTCCCGATACGCTGCTACTCCTTCTCTAAAATCATTGGCCGCACATGCAGATACAAGATATAAAGAGTCGAACCATCTGCTAAGCGCATCCATCCTAGCTGCTAGGTGGTCCACAAAGTTGACAGCATATCGTCTCGCTGCAGGAGCTGGGTGACTACGTTCGGAAGCCCATTGATGGTGATTCTGGGCCACCTCTTATATCAGCTCCTCCGCTTCCTCGATAGTCTTGTTCATTAGCGCTCCTTCTACAGCAGAATCGAGGGACATCTTTGTGGTGTACGTGATCCCATTATAGAAGATGTGGATCACTAGCCACCTTTCCAGTCCATGGTGGGGGCATTGGTAGAGTAACCCCTTGTAGTGATCCCAAGCCTCAAATAGGGACTCCCCTTTCTTCTGACGGAAGCTCGTGATTAGATGGCGCATGTGAGTAGTCTTGCTTGGTGGAAAGTACTTGTTTAGAAATTGCTGCTCACATTGCTCCCATGTAGTAATGCTTCCCGATGGTAGGGAGTGAAGCCATGCCTTTGTCTTATCCCGCAATGAGAAAGGGAATAGGCTCAGACGGATCGCATCGATAGAGACTCCATTGATCTTCATTATCGAGTAGATTTCCAAAAATATCTCCAGGTGTCGGTTCGGGTCTTCAGTTGCAACTCCCCCGAATTGACTCTACTGGACCATGTGTATGAGTGTTGGTTTCAGCTCAAAGTTATTTGCCAAAATGAATGTTCTAGCTATACTCGGCCTAAATCCTCTAGCACTAGGGGCTGAGTAATCCCGCAAAGGTTGGCTACCTATGTTCACCACGGATGTAGCTTGGTCCTCCATCCTCTTCTGTTCAGATCTCCAACGATGGTAGATTTGTTCAATTTCTAGATCGATCGGAATCCGACCTTCTGATCCTAGGCGTCTAAGCATACGAAGAACCGAGCCACAAAATTAGGAGTATTACCTAATGCTCAGAAACAAGAAATAAACTGATCTAGCTAACTAAATCAAATGAAGAAGAGCTAATAAGAAAACGTAGAACTACTGCTAAAATAAAAACTAATTCTAGATATGGAAAATCTAAAACTGAAGTAAATGTAGTAAAATAAAAATAAAAATAAAGCAAGTAAATAAATCTATCCTAAGTTCGATCCAATTATCCACTTCTTGATTCGATATCGAATCAATCAGTTCCCAACAACAACGCCAAAAACTTGATGCACGTGAATGCAACCTCAAATTTCGCGACGGAGACCATCGAGGACTCAAAGTGTACGCTCGCGCTCAACACCCACAAGTGCACGGGTGTCGTCAAGTAATAATATAGATTATCGATCCCATAGGGACTGAGATTCGAGTACCGATCTATTCGGTGAACGTTATTGTTTGGAAATCGATTCTAATTGTTGCGGTTCATAGGGTTGTCGGCAGTCCTAACTCTAGTACGGTATCACACGAAGGAAGAGAAGGGATGCTACGAGTCTTTAGATGGATTCTAGGATTTCGATTTCGTTTGTGTGTTGCAGAACACGTTGTCAATTAGGTTTTGTCTAGTTTTCTAGCTATGGTTTTGTGGAAAGGACATCATACTCCCCCGATGAGCCTCGCATCTATCGAAAGCTACCTCTGTCATACTAGGTCAACCCCTGGCTTTAGGACGGGATAGTTAGTATGAGGATGCCGAATCGATCCCTACGACGAGTCGAAAACGGGGTACGTTTCCTACTCTATCACATCCTTCTACCCACAATTACCGGCGTTGAGAACAACCCCTAGGTTCCTCTTTAAATTCCCCTAAATCTTTGATATGAGGGTTGTCACCCCTCGTATCAGCTAAGCACAGTGACTAGAAAACCAAAACAATAGCTATAGATCTAAACTAAACACCAATAGCAAATATAGATTCAAGAACGAAAAGATATTTGAACCAACATGTTCTAACTCAACACAAACTACTCTCTAGTCCTAGAATCAAAGAATCTACCCCATGAATGTGAGAAAAGAAATACAAGGCATTGTCAAATTCATATATACAAGATAAATTATGGAAAGAATATAGATTACAATGCATTGAGGCTCTTCTCTCTAGCGTTGAGGTGCAGAACTTGGATTTCGAGCAGCTTCCTTCCTCCCTGTTGCGAGTTTCCGAAGCTTTTTAGGGCTTCGGAGTGTTGTCTCGGTCATCGTGCCTCCTCCCTAGGGTTTGGGTGTGACTTTCTTTATATAGACATGAGATCGGCTCTTCGCAAAATCCAAAAAAAGACATAATCATGCCAAAACGCTGGGCCGCCACACGACCAGGCCGTGTGTGGCCCTATGGTAGCCAATCTCGAGCTTCGGACACGACCGTGTGTAGCCACATGCCCTGGCCATGTGTCCTACTATATCCAGCTGCCAAATGCTCTTTTTCGCTCCGAAAGTGTGATGTTTTCCCCATTGAATGTTATCCTGCACATAAAAGTACAAAGAGCAGATATCCAAACCGAAAAATAGGAAATGCATGCAAGGTAAAATATGCATGAAACAAACATAAAATGAAATGAGATGTGAGTGAAAACTACTCCTAAAACCCTATATATTTTGCTCACATCAGACACTCATTGGAAAACACTGATGTGAGTTCTTAGATATTTGAAATATACTATGAACTACGGATTACATTACGAAAAATATCCCACTGTCTTGGAGGGATATTGTGATGCTAATTGGATATCAGATACAAAAGATTCCAAATCTACTAGTGGATATGTATTCATGATTGGTGGGGGAGCGGTATCTTGGAAATCCACTAAGCAGACGTGCATTGCTTGGTCAACAATGGAATCCGAGTTTATAGCACTAGACAATGCAGCTAAAGAAGCTGAATGGCTATGGAATTTTTTGGAAGATATTCCGAGTTAGATGAAACCTGTGCCTATCGTACTTATACACTGTGATAGTCAATCGGCGATTGAAAGGGCACAGAGTAGTATGTATAATGGTAAGTCACGACATATACATCGTAGACACAATACCATTAGACAGTTGATCTCGAATAGAGTGATTGCAATCGATTTTGTCAAGTTCAAAGATAATTTGGCAGATCCTCTTACGAAGGGACTAAGTCAAGATCAAGTATATTGCTCGTCAAGATGAATGAGATTAAAAATCTACAACTAAAATGAATATAGAGGTAACCCAACATTGTTGATTGGAGATCCCAAGATCTTGGTTCAATGGGACAACAAAGCTACAGAAATTGTGTTACAACACACGAGATATATTATCTCTATCCTAATCCTAGGATGAATATGTGCTATCCTACCACATATAGTGAGATTAAGCTTATGCTTTTAATAATTTCTATACCTTTATAAAGTAGAGTATGGTAAGATACTCTTGATAGAAGTGTCACCTATGTGAGTGTGAAGACAGACTACTTCAATGAAACACTCATGAATCCAAGATGGTGTCCATGGTCAAAACGGAACCAACTATGAGCACCAAATGTAACATCCCAAATTTTAGTTACTATATTTTTATTTAAAGGAAATATATATATATATATATATATATATATAAGAATAAAAAAAATGAATAAATAGTTCGTAGTCGAGACTTGAACCATGAACTGTTGATTTGGGGGAATAGGTTTCTCACCACTAAGTCATAAGATTACCAATGAGTAGGATATAACAGAATATATCTATTGGTAGAAAAAAAAAGAAGTTGATTAATCTAGCTGATCATTTAAAGGGATAATTAGGTTAAAAAAATCCTAATTTATATTTTTTTTTCTTTTTCACTGAACTCCACGCCGAAGCCCTCATCTCCTCTCTCTCTCCCTCTTCTCTCCAAACGCTGCCCATCTCATCTCTCTCTCGTTTTTCCTCGAGCACGCCGGTCATGGAAAGGAGTTTCCCTATCGCATTTTTTTGACCGATCATGTCAATAAAAAACGCATTTCGCTGTTAGGGTTTTCCCTATCGCTCGCATTTTTCGACCAATTCCCTCCTATGAATTTTAGGTAGATCTGAATTCTTGGTCCATTGTGGAGTTCGATTGGTTTGACATTTACCTGGCAGAAATTGTGGCATAACTCGTTGATTGGAAAGAAGGAAGCCGCCGAAGCAAGGAAGAAGGTTGTCTTCTCTTTAGATAATTCAAGAGGGGATTTTCAAGAGGGACTTGGTAGAGGATCACGCTAAAGCAAGGAAACACGTATGAGGTTTTCTCTTTGCGAAGTCTAACGGTATAAATTGGTGAAAAAGCATAGGATGTAAGTATCCCCTCACCTGCAGTATAAGTGCTTACGATGTAATGTTGTATGCTTGATTTTGAACGAAAGAATCTAGAACTATGTGTAGAAGGTTCGGCTAATAGGATTAGAGAAATTATTCTTGTTGGAATTCTTCCACGTTATGCATGTTAGATGATAATTTCTATTTATGTTAGCTTAATTTTCCTTATGTCACTACCTTATGCCATGTTAAATTGTACTCATGTCGATTTATGCTATGCTACATGCTTATTTTTTCACCTATGTTAGGCATGACTCACGTATATGAAATGTCTAAGAAATGTTTCCCTAAGAGTGGGGACAAGAACACTCTTTAGGACAAAAAATATGTATGTTATTTTACTTTATGCATGGCTTGTACCGGACCCTAACAAGGTTCACGGGATGGGCTCCAAGGTTGCCCCTAGGTCGACGGACCTAGTAACCTAGTAGGTTCGGGATTAGCTACCTCAGATCTATTTAGGATGCGCGCGAATGATGTATGTGGTACAATGTCGGGCTCAATATGTTGAGATTGTGTTTAAGTATATAAACTATATATTTTCAAATAGCATCCTGCATATACCATTTTATGTTCATCGAATTATCATGTTTAGAGACAATGTACTGTTGCGATGAAAATGCTAAGTTTATGTTCTTTTCCTAAATTGATCTGTCTCTACTTTAAATAAATGTTGTGCTCATATGTTGTTTAAACGAACATGTCATTACTTTACGTTTAATTCATGATGCATGTTTTTGTGAGTAGGAAAGGACCTTACTAAGCCTATGTGCTTACAGTTTACTTTCTTTGTACTGCAGAAAAGGGCAAGGAATGGATAAATTAAAGGGAGCAGCAGGAGGGGCAAAGATGTGTGTGGCAGTGGCATGATGGACGAGATCATTTTTCATATACGGACTTATGCATGATTTTCAGTTTATGTGTAAACTGTTAGGAGACGTTAATGCTTTCTATGGTTGTTACTCATATTTATTTTTATGAACCTTGAAATGGTTAATACATGTTTAGTTAAATAAATTGCTAAGACCTTTTGTCATGATTAAATTGTTAGGTTGATTGGGTTAATGTAATTAGAGTTAAAAGTTGTAAAGTTTTTTTAAATGCTTCCGCTGTTATATGCATGAATGTATGATCGTGTAGCGTCGCCGCCCGTCTATAGGATGTGTGTTAGGAGGACGGGAAGGACGGGCGTTACAGGTGGTATCAGAGCCCAGTTCTGCCTTTCCACTACACACACATTAAGCTCCAAATCCTGCCGCCCCAAGTAAGAAATTCTATGTCTACTCTATTTCTTTCATGTAAGATAAGAAATGCTTTTAGCTTAAATATGCATGAATATATGTACGATAACCTTATGCTAGCCTTTAGTTTAAATATGCATAAATAAATATGAATGATAACCTTATGCTAACCTTATTATAATATATGAAGATAAGCATGGCTAGAAGACGTAGTCATAGAGTCGATGAGACAAGTAATATATGGAAGACGTAGTAATAGAGTCGATGAGATGAATATATGCATAATAATCTTATGCTAGCCTTATTATAATATATGAAGATAAGCATTGTTGGAAGACGTAGTAATAGAGTCGATGAGACAGTAATATATGGAAGACGTGGTAATAGAGTCAATGAGACAGTAATATATGGAAGACGTAGTAATAGAGTCGATGAGACAGTATTTTGCTCTCCATAGGGAGCTCGATCTTGTGGTAAAGAAGAAAGATGGGTCTATGCGAATGTGCATAGACTACCGAGTGCTAAATAATGTGACGAACAAGAAGCGGTACCCTTTACGCTAATTGATGACGACTGCTCGACCGCTTAAAGGGTGCCACCGTCCTTCTCTAAGATTGATCTAAGGTCCGGCTATCATCAAGTGAAAGTGAAACCGGATGATATAGAAGGCGACTTTCCGAACAAGATACGGACATTATGAGTTCGTAGTCATGCCTTTCGGGGTGACGAATGCTCCTGCTATGTTCATGGATCAGATGAATCGGGTATTCTTGGCGTTTCTTGACAAGTTCGTGATCGTCTTCATTGACGATATCCTCGTCTATTTGAGAAATCAAGAAGAGCATGTCGAACACCTGAAGATGGTATTACAGATTCTTCGAGAAAAGCAACTATATGTCAAGTTCTCCAAATGTGAATTCTGACTCGATCAAGTATCTTTTCTGGGTCATATTATATCCAAAGACGGAGTTATGGTAGACCCAAGAAAGATTGAAGCTGTGAGTAACTGGAGCAGGCCAAAGAATGCTAGCGAAGTGAGGAGTTTTCTCGGATTAGCGGGCTATTACCGGAAATTCGTAGAAGACTTCGCCAAAATAGTAGCACCTATAACAGTTCTCACCCGGAAGAACAAGAAGTATGTATGGATGGAGGAATGTGAGAAGAGTTTCTTGGAGCTGAAAAGGAGACTTACAAGTGCTCCAATCCTTACTCTCCCAGAGAACGACAAGAGCTTCGATATGTACAGTGATGCCTCCGGATTGGGACTCGAAGTTGTACTTATGCAGAGGGGTAAAGTTATTGCCTATGCCTCTAGGCAACTCAAGGAACATGAAAAGAACTATCCCACTCACGATTTAGAGCTAGCAGATGTGGTCTTCGCTCTCAAGGTGTGGAGGCACTATCTGTATGGAGCACAGTGCAAGATTTATACGGATCATCGGAGTCTGTGGTATTTCTTCACTCAGAAGGACCTCAATATGAGACAACGCAGATGACTGGAGCTCGTGAAGGACTATGACTGCGAGATCTTTTACCATCCTGGCAAGACAAACAAAGTGGCCGATGCACTCAGCAGGAAGTCTAGTGTCACCCTGATGTCCTTATCGGTATTGTCTCGACCACTGGAGAAGGAAATTATGCGCTATGGAATCGAGGTTATTTCCGGGCAGCTTTCGACCATGGCAATAATACCAGCACTATTCGATGACATATTAGCAAAACAAAGTGATGATCCAAGTCTCCAGAGGATCAAGCAGGAGATCCTAGAAGGAAAAGGCGAGGGTTTCCGTATCGCCAATAGCGGAGTATTATACCTTAGGGATCGGTTATGTATCCCTAACGATCCGGAACTACGCAAAAAGATATTAGAGGAGGCTCACGGAACCCCCTATTCTATGCATCCGGGATCCACCAAAATGTATCAAGACCTGAAAGAGAAGTTCTGGTGGTCCGGTATGAAGAGGGACGTAGCTCAGCAATGATGCAAGACTGACCGACCGCCGAAGTTAAAGCAGAACACCAGAGGCCTGGAGGAGTTCTGCAACCGATCCAAATTTCGGAGTGGAAATGGGAAGACATCTCTATGGATTTCATTTCAGGTCTTCCCAGGACTACGAACGGATATGACGCTATATGGGTTATCGTTGACAGATTGACAAAGTCAGCTCATTTCCTAGCGATCAAGATGACATATTCGATTGAGCAATTGACTCAATTATATGCTAAGGAAATCATCAGACTGCATGGTATTCCCAAGACCATCATTTCAGATAGGGATGGTCACTTCACTTCACAGTTTTGGGGATGTGTTCATAAGGCACTTGGCACGAAGCTGCATTTCAGTACCGCCTTTCATCCTCAGACAGATGGGCAAACAGAAAGGGTGAACCAAGTACTAGAAGACATGTTACGAGCTTGTGCCTTAGATTTCAAAGGGAGTTGGTGTCGCTACTTATGTTTAGCGGAATTCGCTTACAATAATAGCTACCAAGCTACCATCGGAATGGCACCTTATGAAGCATTATATGGGAGGAGATGTAGGTATCCGATCTATTGGTACGAAGGTGGTGAGAAGAAAGAGATGGGACTTCAGACGGATTTCATCGACGACACCACCCGAGCGATACAGAATATCCGCCAAAGAATAGAGACTGCTAAGAGCCGGCAGAAGAACTATGCGGATCAGCAACGTAGACCTTTGGAATTCAATGTCGGAGATTTGGTATTTCTCCGGGTAGCCCCTATGAAAGGAATAATGAGATTCGAGAAGAAAGGAAAGCTAAGTCCGCGATACGTAGGACCGTACAAGATCCTGAAAAGAGTTGGCAAGGTAGCTTACGAGCTAGGACTACCTCAGGAGATGTCTGCTATTCACAACGTGTTCCATGTCTCGATGCTTAAGAAGTGCATTTCCAGTACCGACCAAGTGGTCGAGCCACAGACAGTGCAAATTCAAGAGGACATGAGCTATGAAAGTCGACCTATCCGGATACTAGACCGAGAAGTCAAAAGACTAAGGAATAAAGAAGTACCCTTAGTGAAGATCCTATGGCAAAGGCAACGATACGAAGAAGCCACATGGGAACGTGAGGATGACATGAAGCAAAAGTACCCCGAGTTATTTTAAGTTTCGAGGACGAAACTTTTATAAGGTATAAGGGATTGTAACATCCCAAATTTTAGTTACTATATTTTTATTTAAAGGATATATATATATATATATATATATATATATATATAAGAATAAAAAAAATGAATAAATAGTTCGTAGTCAAGGCTTGAACCATGAACTGTTGATTTGGGGGAATATGCTTCACACTACTAAGTCATAAGATTACCAATGAGTAGGATATAACATAATATATCTATTGATAAAAAAAAAAGAAATTGATTAATCTAGCTGATCATTTAAAGGGATAATTAGGTTAAGAAAAATCCTAATTTATATATATATATTTTTTTTCCTTTTTCCCTAAACTCCACGCCTAAGCCCTCATCTCCTCTCTCTCTCCCTCTTCTCTCCAAACGTCGCCCATCTCATCTCTCTCTCTCATTTTTCCTTGAGCACGTCGGTCATGGAAAGGAGTTTCCCTATCGCATTATTTTACCAATCATGTTGATAAAAAAAACGCATTTCGCTGTTAGGGTTTTCCCTATCGCTCGCGTTTTTCGACCAATTCCCTCCCATGAATTTTAGGTAGATCTGGATTCTTGGTCCATTGTGGAGTTCGATTGGTTTGACATTTACCTGACAGAAATTGTGGCATAACTCGTTGATTGGAAAGAGGAAGCCGTCGAAGCAAGGAAGAAGGTTGTCTTCTCTTTAGATAATTCAAGAGGGGATTTTCAAGAGGGACTTGGTAAAGGATCACGCTAAAGCAAGGAAACACGTATGAGGTTTTCTCTTTGCGAAGTCTAACGGTATAAATTGGTGAAAAAATGTAGGATGTAAGTATCCCCTCACCTGCAGTATAAGTGCTTACGATGCAATGTTGTATGCTTGATTTTGAACGAAAGAATCTAGAACTATGTGTAGAAGGTTCGGCTAATAGGATTAGAGAAATTATTCTTGTTGGAATTCTTCCACGTTATGCATGTTAGATGATGATTTCTATTTATGTTAGCTTAATTTTCCTTATGTCACTACCTTATGTCATGTTAAATTGTACTCATGCCGATTTATGCTATGCTACATGCTTATGTTTTCACCCATGTTAGGCATGACTCACGTATATGAAATGTCTAAGAAATATTTCCCTAAGAGTGGGGACAAGAACACTCTTTAGGACAAAGAACATGTATGTTATTTTACTTTATGCATGACTTGTACCGGACCCTAACAAGGTCCACGGGATGGGCTCCAAGGTTGCCCCTAGGTCGACGGACCTAGTAACCTAGTAGGTTCGGGATTAGCTACCTCGGATCTATTTAGGATGCGCGCGAATGATGTATGTGGTACAATGTCGGGCTCAATATGTTGAGATTATGTTTAAGTATATAAATTATATATTTTCAAAGAGCATCCTGCATATACCATTTTATGTTCATCGAATTATCATGTTTAGAGACAATGTACTGTTGCGATGAAAATGCTAAATTTATGTTCTTTTCATAAATTGATCATATCTCTACTTTAAATAAATGTTGTGCTCATATGTTGTTTAAACGAACATGTCATTACTTTATGTTTAATTCATTATGCATGTTTTTGTGAGTAGGAAAGGACCTTACTAAGCCTATGTGCTTACAGTTTACTTTCCTTGTACTGCAGAAAAGGGCAAGGAATGGATAAATTAAAGGGAGCAGCAGGAGGGGCAAAGATGTGTGTGGCAGTGGCATGGTGGACGAGATCATTTTTCATATACAGACTTATGCATGATTTTCAGTTTATGTGTAAACTGTTAGGAGACGTTAATGCTTTCTATGGTTGTTACTCATGTTTATTTTTATGAACCTTGAAATGGTTAATACATGTTTAGTTAAATAAATTGCTAAGACCTTTTGCCATGATTAAATTGTTAGGTTGATTGGATTAATGTAATTAGAGTTAAAAGTTGTAAAGTTTTTTTAAATGCTTCCGCTGTTATATGCATGAATGTATGATCACGTAGCGTCGTCGCCCGTCTATAGGATGTGTGTTAGGAGGACGGGAAGGGCGGGTGTTACACCAAAAGTATGTGAGATAAGTCTCTGTGTGGGTGTTATTGTCTTGGTATACACAAACAGCTGAGCAGTTCAAAACATCACATTCACTGCACAACCTAGTATGCTCGATAGCATTCCACTACGGAAGGTTCAAAGCCACAAGCTACCTCTCCCGATGTATTGACTTAACGATTAGACTCTTGTAAAGTGTCAGCATGCATACATACATTAATTTATATTCATGTGGGAGATTGTTGAAAAATTAATTGATCAAATAAATAATTTTCTCAATTATATGAATGGAAAATTAATATGGCTTAATTTAGATCGTCGGATTAAAATGGATAAATTCGATTCATTCAAATGAAGGAGTATAAGTACCTCTTTGGATGATTTAATCTTAGTCATTAAATTCAAAATGAAAGGCTTAAATGCATCTAAATGAAGAGACATTGGGTCTCTTGGGAAGGGATGCAATTTAGATCATCAATTTAAATTGAATGGATGAGATTTGATTGAATCAAGAGGTTCCTCTATCCCTTCACAAGTATAAATAGAATCTCCTAGATAATGGAATTCACTCAACAAAAACTCAAGTTCTCATCCATCCATCCCATCTTCTGCATACATAGTCCAAAAAGCCTACGAGAAGGCTCGTAGGTCTCGAAATTTATAGTGCTGCTATTCTGAGACGTCATCGTTATTTCTTGGAAAACGAATTGCTGCTATCTGTAAGTACCTGTAGCGGAGCAATATCATTTTACAGAGATAATGTTAAATACTAGTCTCGATGAACTCATATCAATTTGTATTATTCCAACGACAAACACCGTATACACCGACAATAATGTTAAGAAAGAACTTATACACAACAATCAATTTTACGTTTGTCCTTTATAATTTAATTTCGATGAAATCTGAGCCTTGTGATCTTATAAACATAATGTGTTATTTATGTCTCTTCTAATGATCCGATTGATTAACTCTTATTTCCCATGAATTGGAATAAAAAGAAACTTGTGCCCACGGGGACGACGCGGCGTGATGATAAGGCAGGGGATTATTTGTAGAATGGACAAGATTCGATTTCGGATGAGAGGTCTAAAATCTCTCCTGATTTCAGATGGATTCCTCCCTATTTTGCCATCGTATTAAAGGACTTTGTCCCTCCGTGATTTACCTCTTTCTCGTCAGTGCTCAGGGACATATGACATAGAGCTACTAGTTGGATAGATTCCCAACTTTTATAGGAATAAAAAGAAACTTAATTAATAGTCTGGCATTAGAAGCTATAAGACCTAATTGAATAAAAAGTGATTATAAAATAAGCGACGATTTATCAAACAGCGCTCCTGAAGTTTAGAATTGTCTAAAAAATACACCATAGTTTCAGATTTATCAAATAGCGCACTTAATTCTCTTTTTACCCTTCATAAATAGCGTATTTAATTTCCGAACGTGGTGCTGGGAATTCAAATCCCAGCACCATAGTGATGTTGGGATTTACAATTCCAGCACCACAGTGGTGCTGAAATTTTAAATTTCAACATCACTGTGGTGATGCTGGGATTGCACCATCACCGTGGTGCTGGGAATTCAAATTCCAGCACCACAGTAGTGCTGAAATTTTAATTTTCAGAACCACATTCAAAAATTAAATGCGCTATTTCTGAAAGGTAAAAAGGGAATTAAGTGCATTGTTCGATAAATCTGAAACTATGATGTGCTTTTTGGATAATTCCAAACTTCAGAAATGCTATTTGATAAATTGCCGTAAAATAAGCTAGCAACTCGTCCCTTTTTCGGTCTTTTGACTAAGATCAAATGTAATATCTGTTCTTATCAATTTAATATCTGATAATGGGTCATTGGTCTACTATGATATTAAATTAATTTTTAATTAATTGAGGGAGAGACCCTTAGTTCCATAAAGGACTTGAGATTTAGATTTTGCAATAAGGAGAGGTACAGTGGAAACTAAAATGGAAGAAAAAATTATTTTCTCAATACCATGTGTTATCTTTTTGAATTATTATTAGGGCGGTAAACGAACAAAATTAAATTAAACTTTATAGTTTTCAAATTGTTTGTTAAGATAATCAAGTCGAATCGAATTTAATCTAAACTTAATTAAGTTATTGAAAAATCTATTCAATATTGATTGATTATTTTTTTAAAATCGAACTTGAATTAAACTTGATTTGTTTAATGAATATCAAATTTATAATCAAGCTTATTCAAATTTATTTAAGTTTGATCTGTTTAAATGTTATCAAGCTTTTAAATCAAACTTGTATATTTATTTAAATAAATAAGTTCATAAATAATTTTTAAATGAGTCTGTTATCACCAATACCGTTTATAAATATTATTCATGAATATTATTTATAAAAATTAACAAATCGAATATATACATATTCAAAGTTTGTTCATTTAATTTATTAAGTTATTAAAATTTATTTATTTAATTAATTTGATGTATATTGAATGAATATAAATTTGTTACCGAATCGAATACTAAATTTGTTAATGAATATTTGGTTTGTTTATAACCCTAATTATTATGATTTTTATTTTATATTTTAAAAAAATTGAGAAATTATGGTGTCCTTTATGATTTAATGTTAATAAATATATTGTGTTATTATGTTTCACCTAGATCTGATTAACTCTTATTTTCCTTGAATTGAAATAATAAAAAAATATTTAATAGTCCCACGTCAAAAGCTATAAACCAAATTGGACAATATTTGATAGGCGGGATTCGGACGACCATGACATTAAATTAATTTTTAATTGAGGAGAGCCCATTGGTGTAGTTTGGGTCTGGTGGAAAAGAAGTATTTTTCAATTTGGGATATAAATTTTAATCATTTTTTTTCTTTCTTTTTCTTCCCCTTTCTTGCATTCTCTTTATTTCCTTCTCTTTTTATTATTTATATTATTTTTATCTCCTTTCAAATAAGTTAAGGATTAATCTTCGGAAACTATAAATTTTTTTCAAAATGTCTATTTTTTTATTATATTAGTTTTTAATTGAATAAAAATATCTCTGATGATTTTTTTTTTTTATTTAATTGTAAAACTGACGATAAAAAATATTTGAGATAAACGTATTATTTTTTTACCCCCAAAGAATTAGTGCTCTCAAGTGCCTGCATTGCACTGCCGCACAAGCTTGGCGCATCCTTATAAAATTAAATTTTCAAATTGATGCGACTAAAATCGGCTACACCATTTAAAATCGTCGACCAAATTTTAAAACTTGCCGGGCCTTTTGCTTATGCTAGACCAGCATCATAGAAGGAATAAAAAAAAAAAAACACTTTTTCATCTTCTCTAATGCAGATTTATAGAGACATATATCAATCTTAACGGGTTATTGAGTAGGAATATTATGGATTACGAATAGTAGAAGATGTTATTCCAATATAACTTATTAATAGTTGGGTTGGGCTCGTGCCATATGGGCTAAACTTATAGGGCCTAAAGGGGTATCCGTTTGTTGGGTATCAATGCATTATGTTGACTTGGTTCAACTAGATATTCATGGTATTATGAGTCCTCCTCTTAGTCAAGTCAACATGATGCAAAATAGATTTTGTGCCGATAAAGTTGAGTTAGCGAAACAAGTTGAGGTGAAGATGATGCCCCATTATGAGGTAGGAAAAATATCTGAGCGACTTTTTCGGAGAAAAGGGGAATATAGTGGTAAACTAAATCCGTAACTATATATATGTTAAAAAAGTGTAATGAGTCAATCCGATGAATTAATAGACAAACCACCTATCTAAGACTTTAAATAAATTCAGATTTACTGTCATACCTATGGTCAAGACCAAGCCTGAGTGCTTATTTGACCTCTCAAGAGGAGGTGGATAGAGGAGAAATATATAGACAATCCTTTCCCTGACAAGAGAAATGTTGTAAGCGATTTTGCCCTGATAGAGGAAATATATAGACAATCCTATTCCTGATAAGGGGAATAAGCTGGAGGCGATCTTGTCCTTGACAGTGGAATGAGCTAGAGGTGACATGTTCTAGACAAGGGAAGCATGCATTTAGAAGATTCTATCTCTGACAAAGGAAATATATAGACGATAGGGGAATAAGTTAGAGGCGACTCTATCCTTGGTAGGGGAATAAGTTCGAGGCGACCTTGTCCTTGACAAGCAAGGCCAGATGTCATGCCCCCTCTAAAATTTAAGAGATCATTATCAACATTTTATTTATATATATATTTTTAATTTATATTTTAGTATGACGGTCTTCCCAATATAAAATCCTGAATTCGCCTCTGAATTTATTGATAAGGGAATGAATACATTTAAGCGACTTGTCTATGACAAAGAAAATATATAGGTGACTTACAAGGGAATAGCTAGAGGCGACCAAATCCTTGACAGCAGAACAAGCTAGAGGCGACCCTGTCCTATACAAGGGAATGCATGCATTTAGATAACTTTGCCTCCGAGAGAGGAAATATAAATAAGTTGGAGGTGACTTTATCCTTGATAGATGAATATATAGACAACTTTGTTCTTGATAGGGGAAATGTTGTAGGCGACTCTACCCTTAACAAAATAATATATAGGTGATAAGGGAAATGTTGTAAGTGACTCTATTCTTAACAGAGAAATATACAGGCGATTCTATCCTTAACATGGGAAATATTATATTTTTTTTTACTTCTGAATACTCATGGAGTTAGGGGTAACCACAATTCTAGAATCGTCATTTCCAATTCTAGAACCATCGATTCCGATTCATCATCTAACGAAACTAGAATCAAATCACTCATCAACGATTTCAATTTTGATTCCTTACGGCACAATTTCGATTCCAAAACTAGCGAGTCAAATTTATCATTCATCATAAGCTGAAGTAGTCGTTTCTGAGCAATTTTGATTCCTTACGATTCGATTGATTCGGTTCAAACAGTTTAGAATTAAAATTTAAATGATTTAATTTTAATATTTTCATCTCTTAAGAATAAGTGATTTAAATATATTATTTTTTAATTCATTGATTCGATTGATTTATTTTAATTTAAATTATATTTAAACTCAAGATGAAGATTTAACTTATGTCGTGTTATTTACTTTATATAATTTTTTAAATCAAATATTTATTATAAAAAATTATCATTGAAATATATTCGATTCATAATTTTAAATCAACAAATGAAAAAGACTGATATTGCCATTCTTATCATTAAAATATATTATATATCTCATACATTGATTTTATAAAAAAAAAATATTTGAACTTAATTTATATAAATTAAGTTTCAATTTCTATTGATTTGATTTGGTTTCAATTATGGTTCTAACCATTTAAGAATCGAAATTGAAAAAGCAATTTCGGTTCGATTTTTGAGCCATTAATTCTGATTCAATTCATAGTTCAAATCAAATCATGGTCATCCCTACGTAGAGTCAGAAAAGAATAATAAATTATATCTTGTGACTCTTGAATATCCGCAGAGTCAGAAAGAGAATAATAAGATTGATCCACAACTCATAAATATCTATGGAGTCAGAGAGAATAATAAATTCTATCTTGCAACTCCCAAATATCCGCAGAGTCAAGAAGAGAAATAATAAGCTCAATCGTGCAACTCTTAAATATTTGTGGAGTCGAGAAGAGAAATAATAAACTCAATCTCACAACTCTTGAATATCTGCTGAGTCTGAGAGATAAATAATAAATTTGATCCCTCGACTCTCAAATATATGTGGAATCAGGGAGAGATATAAATGCTCAATCCTGTGACTCCCGAATATCCACGGAGTTAAGTAGAGAAATAATAAACTCAATCATATGACTCCCGAATACCCATGGAGTCGAGGAGAGATATAAAAGCTCAATCTCATGACTCCTGAATATCCATGGAGCCGAGGAGATAAATAATAAGCTCGATCTCGCGACTACCAAATATCTGCGAAGTCGGAGAGAAAAATAATAAGTTCAATTCCTCAACTCCTAAATATACATGGAGTCGAAGAGAGACATAAAAGCTCAATCTCGTGACTCTTGATATTCGTGAAGTCGAAGAGAGAAAAAAGGCCAAACTCGATAATGAGTGTGACAATAAATCAACCCCAGAAGGAAAGTATATCATGCCTATTTGAAAACAGAGGATTTAGAGGAGATAAGGATATAAAAGTATCTGCTTCTAATCCTAATTTGTAATAGATGTCATCTGTTCATAAATAATGAATATGCTTCAATTCGTCTCCACAGGAGAGTCTTATGGCTAGCGCGACAGTAGAGTTATACAATGAGCAAGGATTAATCTCCGATAGTTGCAAGCCTTTCAGGGTGTCTGTCCTCCTGCCACAGTAGTCTTGAGTTGGACAATATGCTCCCTATGATTTACCTCCTTCATGTTTGCTGTGGAACCGACTGACAGGGGCATTGAGGGCGAACGAATCATCTTTTATACTAATGAATATGCTTCGATTCTACTTTCCAAGTGACGATATCTCTCTGGACTAAAATTCTGAATATCCATTAATGATTTAGTGGCAAACCACCCTCCCTTACGATGATATAAGTATAAACTTCTCGTGTTTTATCACATAACCCTGAAGAGACATGCCCAAATTTAAGCTATCTCTGCACCCTGCCAAAAGAAACCATAGTGAATGAGTTTGGTTTAGCATCTGTGCCTTTCCTTGAGGGGATCTTAAATTGCTCCCGAGGCTATGTTACAAAGTAGAGTATTCAATTTGGCTCTTAAAATTCACGGTTCGATCCACAGTTAGGCGAATTTGCCTGATTTTCTTCAAATAGAGTGATAAATCAAGAAAGCTGGAATTAATAAGACTGTTCCCAGGAGCACTTTCTAATTTTCCTCTCTCCTTCAGGCATGAGGCAGTCGTAAGAGAGCCGCTAATGTGGAGGTTTCATTTTTTAAAAGAGATCATAAATCTAACATATCGACAATCAGATCTCTAACATGATTCCATAACAACTGAGAATGTCACCGAACCAAAAGACATATTGTCCATTAGCATTTTAAAAAATATGTTCAACACTCTAGAAAAGTTATTAATCTTTAAATATCCATCTATGAGAGCATTCTAATTGTCAATATTCTTTTTTTTCCTCCGAGAATTTGACCTCAAACGAACATTGCCGATATCAGAAATATTGCTTATAAGCTCCAAAGATCCAACAAATGAATTCTCCTTCCCTAATTTTTATTGCATTAGACAAGAAAACCAAGTTCAAAAATAAATTCTTAGTTTTGTTGGAGATTCCAGGATCATGCGCAGTGGAATAAAACAAATACAATAATTTTTATTACATCCTAGACATCTCTTGAGGCCAGGAAAACTTGCTTTGACATAATCACATGAACACACACAAAAAGAAGGAGAAGTTATACCTTCGAAATTCTTTCGAATTCGTCGAAACCATAAGCAAGACCAACGAGTCTTGCCTCTATTAGTATCCACGTCGAGATCACCTGAGACAACTCCTAGAGCAGCAAGCCTTTGTCTTCAATTGATGCTAGCTATTCGACGGAGACAAGAGAAGGATAGGAAAAACGACTACCAAGGAAGAATACCTAAGAAAAACTCTCTCATCCAAAAATTATCAAGGGATCTATTTATAGATCTCTTGATTAGATCATCTTAGGAGACTTAAACGGAACCTATCTTACCATAATTATCCCATAATTAAGGTAAGAACAACTCAAGATATTTTCATAAGATAAATCTCCAAAAATGACAGAGCTGCGACACAACCGTGTGTCTTATACACGGCCAGTCGTGCCAAAAGACACGATTGTGCTAGGACACACAACCAGCCGTGTGTCCTTCTGGGCACAACCTAGCTTTTGGTCGTTTTCGGCCAGAACTAGGCATGCCCTGTGCCAGGTTAGGCACGGTTGTGTGAGGCTCTGTATGGTCAATTTGAGTTCATTTAGGTGCGATATGACTGTGTTAAGTCCGACAAGGCCATAGAAGGTTACATAGCCTTTGTTTACTTTTGATGCAGTCCAACGGATATATTCTCTCATCAAGAATCTCATTCTCAGACTTGTTTTACATCTCGAGATCACCCGTAGTGTGTGTGACTGAATAGGTTCCCAGTTATGTTGGTCATTCATAATTAACCCCTTAATTATGAATAGATTATGAGTGACACCTAGCGGTACATCATGACTCCCAATAGACCAAAAAGTCTAGATCGGCTCCATAACTTTTGAACCCTTCAACGACTATAATTGTTCTTGTCTTGTTCCTTTCACTCATCTTATACCTACTTGGTTCAGGACATGATCTATGTGTTCGTTCCCACTCGGCTGACTATGTCACACCTAGTCCAAGTTAGTTTCCTTGTCCTGTGGATTCAAGTTATTCCTTCATGTTCCCAAGAAGATCATCTTTTTAACATGTTTGTTACGGCCATAGACTTGAATAACAATCGACAAGAGACCAGGGTATACATCTCCTTTATCGGAGTGGTGAATCCTCTATGGGCTATTCAAAACACTTTCGATCACTTTGGCTCATACCTAATAATCTCGGAGTTACACCTACTATGTAGATGGTCGAAGAAGTTAAAGTATAAGCGCCATGATCAAAATGACTCGAATACCTCAAGTCTAAGGAAGCTCACACTCAGTAATGAGATCTTGATAATATATAGAACCATATGAAGTCTTATAGCGGTCACTCCAATGAACTAGCTACCATAACTAGCATCCACATGTTCTCTCGGTATCCACTGTGCTTTCATTCGGTGATCTTGAATGCTTGAATAAACCAATGAGCATAACATGTGCTAGTCTTACAAAATTGATAATGTCCAATCTCATCAATTCATCGACTAGGGATAGTTTCAATACTTGCATGATTACACATGATAAGATACCCACTAATTAATTGTGATCTGATCACAATTTCTTTCATGCAATGCATCATATTGTGGACTTCAGTATATGAGTTTAAGATCCAATCAAATACATAAATAATGTATACTCAAATAGTAAATTTTATTAATAACTTCTAAAGTGATTGCCTTAGGACATCTCTCAATTACATCAAACTCCCACTTACCCTACAACCAATCGCCTTAGTATCTAATATCATAGGCCTCTATATGTCTCTCGAACTTTTCTTGGGGAAGAGGCTTTGTCAAGGGATCTGCTAGATTCCTATCAGTGAGAACTTTCTCTATTTGTACGTCTCTTCTACCTATGATCTCTTTGATCAAATGGTAACGACGTAGTACGTGCTTGGATCGCTGATGAGACCATAGTTCCTTCACCTGTGCAATGACACCATTGTTGTCGCAGTAAATAGGTAATGCTTCAACAATGCTCGAAGCTACTCCAAGTTTAGTAATGAACTTCTTGATCCAGACTGCCTCCTTTGCTGCTTCAGAAGCTGCAATGTACTCTACCTCCGTAGTAGAATCAGCAACAGTGCCTTGCTTGGAATTTTTTCAACTCATCGCACCTCCATTTAAGATGAATATGTATCTAAACTGAGATTTGAAATCATCATTATCTGTCTGGAAGCTAACATAAGTATACCCACTCACTACCATATCACCTCCTCCATATATCAAGAACAAATCCTTAGTTCTTCTCAAGTACTTACAGATTGTCTTGATAGTCACTCAATAATCCATACCAGGATCCAACTGGTATCTACTCGTAATGCTCAAAGTATATGATACATCGGGCCTCGTACATAATATAATATATATGATCGATCCTATAGCTGACCCATATAAGATCTGACTCATGTGAATCTTCTCGTCTTCAGTGCACGGACACATAGACTTCGAAAGGTGAATTCCATGCCTCATGGGAATAAAACTTTTCTTGGATTCTTCCATGCTAAACCATTTTAGCACTTTATCTATGTATGTAGACTGTGAAAGACCAAGCAACCGATTTGATCTATCTCTATAGATCTTAATCCCTAAAATATATATAGGTTACTTCTCCCTTGTCTTTCATGGAGAATATTTTGGACAATCAAACCTTGACTGTTTGTAAAATAGGAATATCATTTCCTATGATTAATATGTCATCAACATACAATACTAGGAACACGATCGCACTTTCACTAATCTTTTTATACACACAGGGCTCCTCAGGATTTTGTGAGAAATCAAACTATTTGATTGCCTCATCAAAACGGATATTCCAACTCCTGAATGCTTGCTTCAATCCATAAATAAATCATTGAAGCTTGCATACTTTGTTCTTGTCAATGGATGTGAAACCCTCAGGTCATATCATATATACATCCACATATAGGTTTCCGTTAAAAAAATTGTTTCCATATCCATCTGTCATATCTCATAATCAAAATGAACCGCTATGGCTAGGAGTATCTGAATGGATTTAAGCATGACTACTGGTGAAAAGGTTTCATCATAGTCAACACCTTGTCTTTGACGATAACATTTTGCCACTAATCTAGCTTTATAGATAATAACATTACCATCCATGTCAGTTTTCTTCTTAAAAAACCATTTGCACCCTATAGGCATTATGCCTTCGGGTGGGTCTACCAAGTTCCAAACTTGGTTTTCATACATGGAATCCATTTCTGATTTCATGGTTGTTAGCCACCTATCCCTGTCTAAACTATTCAGTGTCTCTTCGTAACTAGTGGGTTTCTCATCCTCTATGAACAACACATTATTAGATTCACTTATGAGAAATCCATATCTCTCGAAATTCTCGTGTCCTACTAGATCTACGAGGAAGTGATGTATTAATAGGTTCAACTATTACCTCATCCGAATGAGTAATTAGCTGTGGTTCTTGATTAGACATCTCTTCTGTGTCTACCAGAGTCTCTTGAACTATGTTTAGTTCAATCTCACTCCCATCGTTTTCCTGTAAGAGAAACTCCTTCTCTAGGAATACATCATGTCTTGAAACAAACACCTTTTGTTTCTAAGGGATGGTAGAATTGGTAACCCCTTATTTCCTTAGGGTAACCAATAAACAGACACTTATCAGACTTTGCCTTTAGCTTGTCTGATACTGTCCTCTTCACATAAGCAGGATAACCCCATATCTTGAATAAAATAAATGAAGTTTTTTCTACTATTCATCTCATATAGAGTAGTAGAGATTGCCTTAGTCAGAACTCTATTTAACAAGTAAACAACAGTCTCGAGTGTGTAACTCCAAAAGATTTTTGGAAGACTTGCATGCTGCATCATTGATCTAACCATGTCTAATAAGGTTCGATTTCGCCTTCCAGCCACACTATTATGTTGTGGCGTGTAAGGTGGAGTCCATTGGGACAAAGTGTCATTGTCCCTTAGATAATCTTGAAGCTCTTAGCTTAGGTATTCACTACCTCGATCCGATCGAAGTACTTTAATACCTTTCCCAAATTGTTTCTCTACTTCTTTTCTGAAATCTTTAAACCTTTCAAAGACTTCAAATTTGTATCTTAACAGACACAAATACCCATATCGTGAATAATCATCAATAAAGGCAACGAAGTAGCTATAACCTCCTATGGCATGAGTTGACATTGGTCCACATACATCAGTATGTATAAAGCCTAATACCTCAACTGCTCGTTCACCTTTTCCATTAAAAGGTAACTTAGTTATCTTTTCTTTTAAGCATGAAACACGTGTCTAATGAATCTGATTCATAAGACTCCAAAATGCCAAGCTTATGCAATTTGGACATGCGTTCATTGCTTATATGGCCAAGACGACAATTCTATAATTGCGAGGTTAACTAATTATCTAACTTAGTGTGTTTGTTATTTGATTCGATATTGAATATCTCATTGGATGTATTTAACGTGTAGATTCCATTATTTAATATTCCAGTAGCATAAAAAACATCATTTAACGTAATGTAACAACAATTATTACTAAACGTCAAATGATAGCCTTTCTTATTCAAACATGAAATAGAAATAATATTCTTTATTAATACAGTAATATAAAAACAATCATCCAACTCTAAAACTAATCTCGTAAGAAGTCGCAACATATAAGTACCCTTGGTTATAGCAATAACTTTTGCTTCATTGCTAACCCTTATATTTGCTTCTCCCTTAACCAGTCTTCTTCTGTTCCTAAGCCCCTGTATGTCATTACATATATGTGAGCCACACTCGGTATTCAATACCCAAGTGTTAAAAGAAATAGTATGACATTCAATAACAAATATACCTAAAGTAGATTGGGCATCATATGCCTTTTTCTGCTTCAGTAGCTCTAGATACTGCTTGCCAAATGCCCATCCTTGCCACAATGATGGTAGGTGCCCTTGGGAGTTGATTCTTTCTTCTTTGCCTTTTTCTTTCCTTTGGCTTTCGTGTTTGACTTCCTCTTAGAATATTTCTTTGAGGAATCAACTAACATCACAGCCTTCTGTTCTTTAGCAACAGATGACTCCACTGTTTTGAGCATATTGATTAACTCAGCAATAGTGGACTCAATCTTATTCATCTGATAGTTCATCACAAATTGTGAATAGTTACCCATTAGATTGTGAAGAATTAAGTCAATACTTAATTCATGGTCCATGAAAAATCCTAATGATCGAAATCGCTCAATATAGCCATTCATCCTTAGTGTAAACTACATTGCAGATGAACTCTCCAGCATCTTCGAGCGAAAGAGAAGCTGGGTGACCTCGAACATTTCAGATTGCACATGCTCATCGAACAACTCTCAAAGATGAAAGATAATTATATTAGCATTCATATGCTCATATTGCTTCTACAACTCAGGAGACATCGATGTTAGCATAATGCAACTCGTCATCTTAGAGTCAGCAATATGTTTCTGATAAGCCAACTTTTGGTCACCAAATGCATTGTTTGCAGGAGGTTGGGTAAGAACCTTTTCAAGGACATAAAGCTAGCTTTTTAGCTTTGAGAACAATTCTCAGGTTGTGAAGTCAGTCCAAGAAGTTTGGCCCAGTCAATTTGTTATTGTCCAAAATAGAACGTAAGTTAATGGAGGTCGATGCTGTTCTAATTAGTACCTAGACATACAAAAAGAGATGTATAAGAGAGATGAATTTATATTAATATAAATAATTTATATTAACAACAAACTCTCATTATTTTTATCAAATTTAATAGCCCTCACTTTGAATTCGAGAGATGTTAGGTTATCTGCTAATGAGTTGATATCCATTATGACTAAGAACAACCTTGGAGAGAGTCCAATAGACCATTCGTAGTCATAATGTTAGGTATCAATAATACCCATTATATATCAAATATATAACTAGCACTTTATGTTATCAACTAATTGAATGTTCATGTATACATTTGGTTGTTAACTCATTAACATATATAAATCCAATGCATATCACCTAATTACATCTCTGTCCACATTGACCTTGGAGAGAGTCCAACAAATCAATGCTTTCAATTAAGGCCGACTCATTAATCGTAAGATCGAATTTATACTACAAGAAAATAGGGCTTCAGAAACAGATTTTTAAAATGGAATTGAAGTCCGTTTTAAATATTTATAAATTAGAAACGGATTTAAAATGGAATTACAAATCCGTTTTACTTAAATAAAATATAACATATATAAATATATTTAAGACTGAATTTAAAATGAATTAGAAACAAATTTACAAAATAATTTTTATAAACAAAAATAAATACGAATTAGAAGCGGAATCTGATACGAAGTTATTTTTATCATAAAATCTATTTAAAATAATTATAAACAAAAAATATTCTGTTTATAAATTAAAAAGAAATTTATTAAATAATAATAAATTTAATTATTTCTAGTAGACAAAAATCTTATTGTCTAATTATTTTCTCTTTTTTTATATTTTATTTTTTCAGAGATTTAAGAGATAATCAATTAATCTTCTCTTATCTTCTAATTGTATTTTTTTTTTGTGATTGTACTGTATCAGTTTTATTTAATTTTATAATTGAATATTATAAACTTATATAGGAGACTTCAAAAAATTATAATTTTTTGACTTGGATTGAATCAAAATAAATATAATATATTTCATTAATAATGATTATTAATTCTTATTTTTTTTAATACAAATAAAAAATTGTTTTATTTTATTATTGATTCTAATTCTTTTCAAATTATTGAAAATATGTTTTAAAATTTTATAAATATATGATTTTAAAAATAAAATAAAATTATTTAACTTAATATATATATATATATATATAGGTTAATTGATTTCATAAACATCTGTTCCTTCCCTTTTTCCCTTCCGCTGCATTCTCCCGATTGCTACCATTTCGTTGTCGATAGCTCCCCTTTCGCTACTGATTGCTTTGTCCATTTCCTTTTCCTTCTAGCAACTTCTCATACCATTGCTCCCTGCAGGCCATCATCCGATAACCACAGTTTGTGAAGAAGGTTAAGATTTTCATTTAAAACATAATTCCTATTACGACTCCTACCCATTCTTATGAGCATTTCCCCTTCAGTTTCATGATTTATTATTAAACCACAGTTGTAGTTCTCATATATAAAGTATCTCTCTGATAACTATCTATTTTTATGTCTCGGGATCCTTTATCTTTTCAAAGTAAGTTTTTAACCTAGAATGAATATCACAGATAAGGACATATTCTTGGCTAGTGTTTTATATAAATTGGTAGAAGTTTCTATTTGTTCTTTTACTTTTTATTTCTTAATCTTATTTCAGTGAGTCTCCTAAGGGTACAAATGATGTTTCTACTTACTAGAAAAAGATTTATCTCTTTTCTTTGCTACATACAATATACTTGGAATTATCTACATAATTTATCAACACTGATTTTTTTTTCCATGTACACCAAATTATCGATTCCATCCTTACTTTTCTTTTGTTTTGGATTGACAGTTAGTTCATTGTTTGAACAAAGTAAGTATGGAGTTCAATTTTAATGAAATATAAAAAACTTGGGTATTATAATTCTAATTTCTAACCCTCTATACGTTTTAGTATATTTTTAAAATATGATGCTTAAACAATATATTGTTAACAATGAACAGTGTCAATGGAAAATTTGTCATGTGCAGCAGTATAAATTATACTTGGCGAAGCAAATCTCGAAAATGGAGTCAGTTGCATGGATATAATGGATATGCTGCATGAATTATTAGTCTAGGAGTTGTTTGAATGTTCAGTTATTAAAGATTGTAGTTTGGGTGTATAGGGTGTTGTAGCCATTATGATTCTATCTGTGATTCTAATTTTGTACTTTGCTCATCAAGATGTCCATTAGTTCTCTTACCACAAATTCAGTTCATTGTGATAGTAATACCTTTTATATTGTCTTCTTTAATTTCAGAAATTCAACATCAAAAGCTACTTAGCACTTAAGGGCCTTGTATGGGACAAATTTGAATCCTTGCTTTCATACCGTAACTTTTCTTTTTTGTAGTATTAAATTTTGTACTTTTTGTTTCTTTGAAAAACAATGGCTTTTTTTTTTGGTGATGTTTTATTTTTCATTGACTTGTTGATGTAGTATAATACCCATGCTTTCTCTCTATATTCATTCTTTCTAATTCTATGAAAAATTGAAGGATCAGATGCTTCTTTTTAGTTCAATTATAGTTGTCTTCTTCATATTCATATCTCTGTATTATTTCTTCCTTTGAATTTTAGCCAAAATATCAATTCTCTGCTACGTTGGATTTGGTGATAAATTATCGAGTTAAGATACTAGTCTTGAAGATGTTTATTGTATCTGATGTCTGCATAATTAATATAATTCTGTATTGCAGACTGTCGTCCTTAAGGTCAGTATGTCATGTGAAGGTTGTGTTGGAGCTGTTAAGAGGGTTCTTACCAAAATGGAAGGTTAATGCTCTCTTTGCTGTATTATTTCTAGACGTTTGGCTTTCTTGGAGCTTATTGTTTCATTAGTCTTACTTGCAATGTATTCACCGCCATGAGACTCAACAACAACTTTTGTTGCCATATTAAGTGATTTCATACATCTGACTCTATTGATGACTCAGGAGGCATGACATCTTGAAGAGTTTCTACAGACAGTTTGTTGAGATCAAATGATAGGTGAGTGGCAAATGGAATTTAACTGATGAAATGTGCTCCAATGAAAAGAACAAAGAGCTAGCACAAGAAATTGAAGACTTGCGTGCTACAAACAAGAGAATGGGGGAAGAAATTATTGAAAGCAACAAAAAGTTGGAACAAATTATCACGGAAAATAGACAAAGGGAACAAAAGCTTATCGAGGAAGATAGACAAAAAGAAGAAAATTTCAAGGAGATGGTTCATAAAATGATTCAAGAGGTGGGATATACTAATCATTTATATTCAAGAGGATCTGAATCTAAGTAAGATATGATAGACGAAATAAAAATTAGATTACTTATGTTGGGATAATTTATTTATTTGAATGATGCGAATATTTATTTATTTTAATTTTTAATTGTATAATACTTTTGAATTAGAAATTAGTTATTTAAAAAATTAATTTATTTAAAATGTGTGATTGTTTCTAGTAAATTATTATGTAAACAATAAATGTAAAATTAAAATATAATAAAACTTTAATGATATATTTGAAAATGAAATTATATACAAATTAATAAAAAGGAATGTAAATGGATTTATAAACCGATTAAAATCATATTTGATATATTATTTGAAACTGATTATTAACGAATTTAAAACAAAATTAGAAACGAAATATGTATTTTAAATTGTTTTCATTTGGTTAACTTAAAAATAAATTTATAAACAACATTTTAATCTATTTCTAAAATTAGACACGAAATATTTTTGTCTTAAAATTAGCTACGGAGTTTTCACTAACGGATTTTGAGGCGGAATATTCCGTCTCAATTTATATTTAGAGACGGAAAAATGACTTTCAGAGACAAAAATTTTTGTCTCTGAAACCCTATTTTCTTGTAGTTTAAATAGTTTGAACACATTCAATTTATAAGCCAAGTTTGGAGAGAGTCCAACAACCCAAACACAAAATTGACCTCTGATCCTTACCATT